>OX645062.1:1250000-2500000 GCA_951905685.1 Eumerus sabulonum
GGCGAGACCACGGCGAGAAACGAACAATGGCACTAAGCTATATCCAGGAAGACTGAAATCCGAAGGATCAGACTTTTCATCGACCTGTGTTTCACAAAGTGCCAAAACAGCCGGTTTGTGGCGAGAGAGATGGGTATACGTGGCAAAGAAATTCTTCCGTAACCCACGAATATTGCAGAACTGCACACAGAAATCTCTCATCAATGCAAACTACAAAACATACATAGACACAAAACCGTTAAAGCAGACTATTTCAATTCAAGTGTAACCAATTTCCTTAAAAGGATGGCAAATGACTAACAAAGGCATCGTAGGGGTAGCATCTATCCGACGGATGCTGGCCTGCTAAAAAGCGAGAAGAGCCACCGCAGTCGAACATCTTGCGGCACTGTTAGTAAGTCCTATCCTCACCTCCTCGTGGTGCCATCTGGAGATTTCCTATGGAAATTGCAGACGGGGAAGGGCGAATGGCGAGACTCCTGCGCCAAAAAAAAAAAAACAGGATTAGTCGGTTGGGCTACGGCCTAGTAAGCCGTAACCGTAAAAAAAAAAAAAACACAAACTCCGAAACAACCACAAGCCTCGGATATAACGGACCGGATTTATGTTGACGACCCTTGCAAAAAACGAAATAAGGACAATGATCTTCGGCTTTGTACGTGGAATGTTAGGTCCCTAAACAGGCCACGGTTCTGAACCCGGTACTGAACCTGGAAGACTGTCGTCGCATTTTTACAGATGTCTTTAAAACTAAAAGCCAATTCGAAATGGACGAGCTATGTCACTGGCCACTCCTCCATCTTGAAAAACAGGATAACCATGGCAGAAAACTTGGGCCACAAATAACCCACCACAGTCTTGGAAAAAAATATTACGACGATCTACACGGACAGGCAAAACTAGACCCGCCAAACGCAACCCCGCAGAAACTGCGTGGATTTTTACACTGACGGGTCTAAAACCAAAGACGGGGTGGGTAGTGGGATATTCTGGAAACAACTTAAGCTGAATAAAGCTTTAAAATTACCAGATCACTTGGTTGAAGTGGAACGTGATATCCACTAAGGTATCCGTATTCTCATGGATAGTCACATAATGTGTACACATCAAAAACTAGTCTCGACCGTCGCCTATCTCTTAATGAGATGGCCGAACAGTTTAACATACAACTTATCTGGGTACCGGGACACAGCGACATTCCAGGAAATGAGAGAGCCGACACACTCGCCAGACAAGGAACGACGCTACAATCAATCGTGACTTGTGACGAATACCCCTTGCAACCATTAAGCTTAATCTTACAAATTTCGCCAGGGCCGAGACGAACCTGAGATGGACCCAAGGACATACCTGCCTCATCACCAGGCAAATCTGGCCTCGGCTCAACAGCCTACCGATAGCCGCCCGTGTCGTGGCGTTTTAATAGCCGCCCTAAACACGATCGACTCGTCCCTTATTGCAATATCCTCTTCCCCCTATCTCGACTTTGTTTCAATCAAGATCGTACTGCCCCGTAAGTCGCTCTACATCATCTGTTTTATATCTTACCATCTCAACCTATTAAATCCTATGAACTTGCTATTAATGCGATTGATCACATAAATGACTTACGGGATCCCCGCGATGAAATCCTTCTCTTCGGCGATTTTAATCTTCCTTTTCTCCAATGGGAACCATCAGAAGATCAATCATTTTACACTGCCACTAATCCATCTTCTGCCAAAGAATGTCTCTTCTTAGATAGCCTAGCCGATTCAAACCTTAGCCAAGTGAGTGGCATCTCAAATTACATGGGTAGACAGCTAGATCTGATTTTCACAACCGACCCTATTAATTCCTCTCTTTCACTTTGTCCCCATTCCTTATCAACCATCGACAATTACCATCCTCCCCTTCTTCTCTCGTTTTTTCTCGACTCTCCACCACTGACCTCTTCCCCTCCAGCGCACAAGTCTTACGACTTCCACAAAGCAAATTTCAACCTAATCAATGAATACCTCAATAGCGCCCCCTTCAATTTTGACGGCCTTACAATAAATGACGCCATATCCTTATTCTATAGAGAAATATTTAATTCTATTTTTCTCTACGTTCCCATTTCTCGATCCAATCACTTATCTTCTCCTCCTTGGTATAATCGCAGGCTCCGTTCTCTAAGAAACAAAAGAAACAAACTGTGGGCTATCTTCCTTCGTACTCAGTCCCCCTATGACTTTTCCAACTATATTGGTACGTATCTACAATTTACCGAGCTTCATAAATCTCTTTACGAACAGCACTTGATCAAAACACAAGCCAATCTTATCAACAATCCTAAGTCCTTCTTTCAGTTTGTCAACTACAAAAGGAAATCTGATGGCTACCCAACCTCACTCTCTTTCAATGGCGAAACCTCGAATGATCCCAACACTATCGCCAACTTTTTTGCCAACCTTTTCAAACAATCTTTTGCCGATGACTCCTTTGTGCCGGACACTTCCTATTTCGACTACCTACCAAATTTCTCTCTCAGTCCATTTCCTCCACGTTCTGTTGAACCCCATATCATTGAAATTAAACTGAATCAACTTAATGATGAGTTTACTCCTGGACCCGATGGTGTCCCCGCCATATTATTAAAAAAAAATGTTCCTTCATTCTCTCCGTCCCGCTCGCAAAATTATTCAACTTATCCCTGTCCCTTGGAGAATTTCCCCAGGTATGGAAAAACGCCTTCATAACTCCTATTCACAAAAAAGGTCCAAAGAGTGATGTTAACAACTACCGCCCCATCGCAAAACTCTCACATATACCCAAACTTTTCGAAAGCATCTTGTATGACACTCTAAGTTTCCATTGCAAGTCTCTAATCTCCTCAAATCAACATGGATTCCTCAAATCCAGGTCTACAACCACAAACCTTGTCGAATTCGTGTCCTTCACCCTCTCAGCATTAGAGAATGGAAACGAAGTCGACGTCATTACAACCGACTTCAGTAAAGCGTTTGACAAAATATCTCACAATCTAATACTCTTCAAACTGTCTGGCCTAGGCTTTGGACCCACTGCGCTGAAGTGGATATCTTCATATTTAAAAAACCGTTTCTACAGTGTTCGCTTTAGATCTGCCTTTTCTAACCCTTTCTTAGCCTCTTCCGGCGTTCCCCAAGGTAGCCACCTAGGTCCACTTCTTTTCATTCTTACCATAAACGACATTGAGATAATCATCAAACATTCCCATCTCTCACTGTACGCCGACGACACCAAGTTCTTTAAGACCATTTCCTCGCTACAAGACTCTTCCCTTATTCAATCCGATCTCAATAGCTTTTCTACCTGGTGTTCCAAAAATTGCTTGAAGCTTAACATTTCCAAGTGCCAATCTATCACCTTCTCACGCAAACGCGTCCAATCCTCTCCTCGTCTCTACTTTCTCCACAACCAACCCATTTCTACCGTTCAGGTTATCCGCGATCTTGGCATACTATGTGACCAAGAGCTCAATTTCCGCGCACATATCGACGATATAATTCTTAAAGCAAACTCTGCACTCGGTTTCGTGAAGCGCTGGTCTAAAGAATTCTCCAATCCCTACGTGACTCGATCCCACTATATTACCTTCGTTCGCCCCCTTCTTGGATACGCATCGCAAGCGTGGTCCCCTTATCAACAAACCCACATTTCTAGAATCGAGAGCATCCAGCGTCGATTCATACGCTTCGCTCTTTGAGGTCTGCACTGGCAAAATCCTTTGCTCTTACCACCCTATCAAGACCGACTCAAACTAATAAATCTGAGTACGTTGGAGGATAGAAGAAGGGTAGCTGACATCCTCTTCATTCATAAACTCCTAACAGGTACCATTGACTGTGCCAACCTCTACAACTCTATATCCCTTAACACTAATCCTCGTAATACTCGCTATCCTCGTCTCTTCTACCTATCCACCCCCCGCACCTCTTATGGCTCCAATGAACCCATCTCCCGTATGCTGGGAAGTGTTAATTCGAACACTAACTTCGATTTCAACCTCAGCACTCCATGCCTAAAACTCCGTGGGGGTATTGGCCTCCACGAAAATTAAAATTAAATCAACGGATTAGGAGTATAATCTCCCTAAAAAGAACTAATATCTACAAAATCATCGTTGTCATCACAGAACATTGTTTTATTGGCACTCACGCGCAAAAACTAGGATTACTTACTTACTTATCAGGCCTGCGATCCATGGAGGATCTGAGCATGAGCTATAGCTGCCTTCCATCCTTGACGGTCCCGGGCACGCTGCTTCCAGTTGTCAAGACCAAGATGTCTTACATCCGCGATTACTTGGTCTTTATACCGGAGGTTCGGTCTTCCTCTTCTTCTCGAACCAGGAGGCTCGGAGTCGAAGACCCTCTTGGCTGGAGCGTTGATGTCCATGCGCTCGATGTGGCCGAGCCAGTGTAGTCGACGGGTCCTTGCTTTCCGGACTACATCCACATCTTGGTACAGCTCGTAGAGTTCGCGGTTGTGTCTTCTTCTCCATTCACCTTCCTCACAGACAGGACCAAATATCCGGCGCAGAATTTTTCTTTCGAAAGAACCCAAAATCAGCTCCGCTGTCCTGCTTATCGTCCAGCTTTCGGCTCCGTACAGCAAGACTGGCAGAATGAGCGTTTTGTAAAGCATGACTTTGGTCTTTCGAGTGAGGAGTTTTGACCCCAGTTGTTTGGACAAGCCGAAGTAGCAGCGGTTGCCAAGGGCGATTCTACGCCGGATCTCCACTGTGGTGTCATTTGTGGAATTTACGTTTGCCCCGAGGTAGACAAACTCCTTAACTACCTCGAAATTGTAGCTGTCAATTGTTATGTTTTGTCCCAGGTGGTGAGCGACGGATTGGTTTTTGCTTGACAGCATGTATTTCGTTTTGTCCTCATTGATCTTAAGGCCAATTCGTTTCGCCTGTTCTTCAATCGCCGTGAATGCTTCCACAATGCCACGGCGAGAACACGCGATGATGTCGATATCATCCGCGTATCCTAGCAGCTGGATGGACTTGTAAAAGATAGTGCCTTCCCTGTTGACGCCTGCCCGTCGCACTATCTGCTCCAGCACCAGGTTGAAGAAGTCACATGACAGCGCATCTCCTTGCCGAAATCCGGTGCATGTTTCGAATGGTTCCGAGGTCCTAGAACCGAGTTGCACGGTGCATCGCGTGTTTTTTAGCGTGGCGCGACACAACTGGATCAGTTTTACCGGGATCCCGAATTCGGCCATCGCCCCAAACAGTGCTTCACGATGAATGCTGTCGTATGCGGCTTTGAAATCGATGAAAAGATGGTGTGTATCGATTTGAAACTCGTTGGTCTTTTCCAGGATTTGTCGAAGTGTGAAAATTTGGTCTATAGTTGATTTGCCGGGCTGGAAGCCGCACTGGTAGCTGCCGATTAGTGCGGTGCAAAATGGTTTTAGACGTTCACACAATACGCTGGACAGGATCTTGTATGCGACATTGAGCAGGGATATACCTCTATAGTTCTTACAAGAGGTAGGATCGCCTTTTTTGTGGATGGGGCATATAGAGCTGGTATTCCAGTCGTCGGGCATGCTCTCATCTTCCCAAATTCTGAAGATGATCTGGTGCATGCTCCCTACCAGAACATCGCCGCCAGCCTTGAAGAGCTCTGATGGCAAGCCATCTGAGCCTGCGGCCTTGTTGTTCTTCAGCTTCTGAATAGCTGTGCCGACTTCTTCTATGCTGGGTGGGAGGACTACTTCAGCGGCTGGAGTTGGGATTTCCTCAGTCCCTACCACTCTCTCTTGGTCATGCTCGTTAAGCAGCTGCTGGAAGTGCAGCTTAAATACATCCACTATTCCCTGCGGGTCGGTGACAAGATTACCCTCACAGTTTCGAAGAGCCAGGGTGCCCTTTTTGAAGCCTCCTGCAAGGCCTTTGGCTTTCTTGTAAAAGGCTCGTATTTTATGTCTATCCCAAGACTCCTCGATATCCTTGAGCTGGGAGGCTGCGAAGATTCTTTTCTTTTGTCGCAGTAGTTTCTTCTCCTCCCTTCTTCTGGCTCGGTACTCTTCTCGCGCTGCCCTGGTTTTCCTCTGCAGCGCCTTTTGGTACGCCTCGTCGGTTGCTGCCTTTTTCTGCTCACACTCGCCATCATACCACGGGTTTCTTATCGGGGGTGGTAGGTATCCTAAGGTGGTTTCGGCTACTTCCTGAATGGCTGAGCGGCAATGCAGCCACATATTATTGGCATTTGTGTTCGACGTAGGCATACCGTAGAGTCTTTCGCTCAGCTGCTCCCTGTAGACTCTGGCAACCTCCGGTGTGCTCAGGCGCCCAATGTCGAACCTCCTCCTGATGGGCTGGTGCAGCTTTCTGACATTGGACAGTCGAGCTCTGAATCTTGCTGCTACGAGGAAGTGGTCAGAGTCGACATTTGCCCCTCTGAATGATCGCACATCCAGGATGTTTGACGCGTGCCTTGCGTCAATGAGCACATGGTCAATTTGGTTGGCGGTTCGACCGTCCGGAGATCGCCAGGTTGCTGTGTGGATTCGCTTGCGAGGGAATCTTGTGCTACTTATCACCGCATTACGAGCTGTCGCAAAGTCAGCGAGTCGGAAGCCGTTATCTGTTGTTGTATCGTGGAGGCTGTGCTTTCCGATCACTCCGCCAAGGGTGTTTTCCTTTCCGATTTTGGCGTTGAAGTCCCCGAGCACGATTTTTACATCGTACTCCGGACAAGCTCCGTAGGCGTTGTCCAGGAGGTCATAGAAGTCCTCCTTGATAGGGTCTTCAGCCTCGTCGGTAGGGGCGTGTGCACATATAAGGCTGATGTTATAAAATCTGCCTCTGATGCGGATCACTGCCAGGCGATCACTTATAGGTTTAAAGTCGATGACCTTCGACCTTAACCGCTTTCCCACGACGAATCCGCATCCCAGTAAGTGCAACCTTTTGTGACAGCTGTAATAAATGTCGCAATTTTTCTTCCTAATCATACCGTTTCCTATCCAGCGTATTTCCTGGACCGCAGTAATATCCGCCTTGTACTGCGTGAGGATTCCTTCTAGTTTATGAGCACCTCCGGGAGTGTACAGGGTTCTGACATTCCAGGAGCATACTAGGATTAGTTCCGAATAATTTCTGCAGAAGCTGTCTAGACGAAGAGGAGAGCGAATCCATTCAGCACCTTCTCTGCGCCTGCCCAGCACTCTGCACAATCAGGAAACGATACCTAGAATCTTACTTCCTTAACGATCTGACAGATGTTCAGCAAGTAGGGATATCTGATCTTCTTAACTTCTTAAGAAACACAAAATGGTTCCACGAATAGGAGGCTTCATGGACTGTTGGCGTTACAGTCCATGAAGGACCAAAGCCGAGCTTCTCTCAATCACCCATGTTGTGTGTGATTTTATTTTCCCATAGGTGAAAGGGACCTACAGTTTATTGCCGGTGCCGAACGGCGAAATTCGAGAAGCATTTCTTGACAACTATACTACAGGAGGTTTTGTCAGTACCCCACTGAGGAGAAGCACCGTGAAAAACACGTTCGATGACATGGCTGTTGTCGGGATTCGATCCCGTGTCATCGGCGTCAGAGGCTAACACACTACCCACTGCGCCACGGCGCTCTCAGAGATATACGCAGTCCTAATGGCCACGTACTATATTGTGAAGTACAAGTGGAAGGAAAAACGCATATGCGTCTGCAGTGACAGCCAAGGTGAACTCAAGACCTTTCTGTATAAAGTCGGTAGACCAAATTCACTAAGGCATGTATGGGTCCCAGGTCAGTATGAGATGCCAGGAAATGCGAAGTCTGATGAACTTGTTAGAATGGGTTTAGAAGAAAATCTAACCCGCTTTAAGTCTATCTGTTTCTACGGTTAATTCCAACGATTGGGTCCTTAATGTACACAATCGTAGATGTAGGAAATATCCAGGTTGCAGGATAACTAAACGCGTAAGCCCTGATGTCTGCTAGAAATCCGTAGTAATCGTCTTATCCTTAACGAGAATTAATTGCAGTGGACTTGTGGGCTCATCACGGGCCATTACATTTTTACTAAGTATCTCTGCAAGCTTGACATCACTGAGATGCCTACCTGTGCTACATGTTGCGAGGAGGATGACACAGCAGAACACTTTCTCCGCGATTGTCTCGCTTTCGCTCGGTGGCGCACCTCTGGGGGTGTGTAACAAATCTCTTAGCTCTACATCACTGTGGAGCTCCTCTTAACTTTTCTCTGAAAAACGCCTAAGTGCTCGAACAAAACCGTCATTCCGCTTATAGGGCATACATATGTATGTATGTTACTTACTTACTTATCAGGCCAGCGATCCATGGAGGATCTGAGCCTGAGCTATAGCTGCCTTCCATCCTTGACGGTCCCGGGCACGCTGCTTCCAGTTGTCAAGAGCAAGATGTCTTACATCCGCGATTACTTGGTCTTTATACCGGAGGTTCGGTCTTCCTCTTCTTCTCGAATCAGGAGGCTCGGAGTCGAAGACCCTCTTAGCTGGAGCGTTGATGTCCATGCGCTCGATGTGGCCGAGCCAGTGTAGTCGACGGATCCTTGCCTTCCGGACTACATCCACATCTTGGTACAGCTCGTAGAGTTCGCGGTTGTGGCTTCTTCTCCATTCACCTTCCTCACAGACAGGACCAAATATCCGGCGCAGAATTTTTCTTCCGAAAGAACCCAAAATCAGCTCCGCTGTCCTGCTTATCGTCCAGCTTTCGGCTCCGTACAGCAAGACTGGCAGAATGAGCGTTTTGTAAAGCATGACTTTGGTCTTTCGAGTGAGGAGTTTTGACCACAGTTGTTTGGACAAGCCGAAGTAGCAACGGTTGCCAAGGGCGATTCTATGCCGGATCTCCACTGTGGTGTCATTTGTGGAATTTACGTTTGCCCCGAGGTAGACAAACTACTTAACTACCTCGAAATTGTAGCTGTCAATTGTTATGTTTTGTCCCAGGTGGTGAGCGACGGATTGGTTTTTGCTTGACAGCATGTATTTCCTTTTGTCCTCATTGATCTTAAGACCAACTCGTTTCGCCTGTTCTTCAATCGCCGTGAATGCTTCCACAATGCCACGGCGAGAACACGCGATGATGTCGATATCATCCGCGTATCCTAGCAGCTGGATGGACTTGTAAAAGTTAGTGCCTTCCCTGTTGACGCCTGCCCGTCGCACTATCTGCTCCAGCACCAGGTTGAAGAAGTCACATGACAGCGCATCTCCTTGCCGAAATCCGGTGCATGTTTCGAATGGTTCCGAGGTCCTAGAACCGAGTTGCACGGTGCATCGCGTGTTTTTTAGCGTGGCGCGACATTACTGGATCAGTTTTACCGGGATCCCGAATTCGGCCATCGCCCCAAACAGTGCTTTACGATGAATGCTGTCGTATGCGGCTTTGAAATCGATGAAAAGATGGTGTGTATCGATTCGAAACTCGTTGGTCTTTTCCAGGATTTGTCGAAGTGTGAAAATTTGGTCTATAGTTGATTTGCCGGGCCGGAAGCCGCACTGGTAGCTGCCGATTAGTGCGGTGCAAAATGGTTTTAGACGTTCACACAATACGCTGGACAGGATCTTGTATGCGACATTGAGCAGGGATATACCTCTACAGTTCTTGCAAGAGGTAGGATCGCCTTTTTTGTGGATGGGGCATATAGAGCTGGTATTCCAGTCGTCGGGCATGCTTTCATCTTCCCAAATTCTGCAGATGATCTGGTGCATGCTCCCTACCAGAACATCGCCGCCAGCCTTGAAGAGCTCTGAATGCAAGCCATCTGAGCCTGCAGCCTTGTTGTTCTGAATAGCTGTGCCGACTTCTTCGATGCTGGGTGGGAGGACTACTTCAGCGGCTGGAGTTGGGATTTCCTCGGTCCCTACCACTCTCTCTTGGTCATGCTCGTTAAGCAGCTGCTGGAAGTGCTGCTTAAATACATCCACTGTTCCCTGCGGGTCGGTGACAAGATTACCCTCGCAGTTTCGAAGAGCCAGGGTGCCCTTTTTGAAGCCTCCTGCAAGGCCTTTGGCTTTCTTGTAAAAGGCTCGTATTTTATGTTTATGCCTAGACTCCTTGATATCCTTGAGCTGGGAGGCTGCGAAGATTCTTTTCTTTTGTCGAAGTAGTTTTTTCTCCTCCCTTCTTCTGGCTCGGTACTCTTCTTGCGCTGCCCTGGTTTTCCTCTGCAGCGCCTTTTGGTACGCCTCGTCGGTTGCTGCCTTTTTCTGCTCACACTCGCCATCATACCACGGGTTTCTTGTCGGGGGTGGTAGGTATACTAAGGTGGTTTCGGCTACTTCCTGAATGGCTGAGCGGCAATGCAGCCACATATTATTGGCATTTGTGTTCAACGTAGGCATACCGTAGAGTCTTTCGCTCAGCTGCTCCCTGTAGACTCTGGCAACCTCCGGTGTGCTTAGGCGCCCAATGTCGAACCTCCTCCTGATGGGCTGGTGCAGCTTTCTGACATTGGACAGTCGAGCTCTGAATCTTGCTGCTACGAGGAAGTGGTCAGAGTCGACATTTGCCCCTCTGAATGATCGCACATCCAGGATGTTTGACGAGTGCCTTGCGTCAATGAGCACATGGTCGATTTGGTTGGCGGTTCGACCGTCCGGAGATCGCCAGGTAGGTACATATGTATGTATGTGCGTGCATATATGTACATATCTTTTGGACCAAAAACAGTTTCATTTCCTTTTTGTTTGTCCTGCTCCTATTTCCTCCCGTCATTTACTTCTGACTTTTTGACCCAGTTTAGGCGAATGTGCAACATCCTCACAAGCGAAGCTTTCTCCTTGCCAAATGGACTGAAACAAAAAGCGCATTCTTTCGCCACTCGCTCTCCCACCGCCCCACCAAAACTACAAAATGATTTGAAAAAATGTATTTTTCAATTAAAATGCTGTACGCAGTCTGACACCATTTAATTGACGGTTATAACGACTATGACGGGAGTACGATACTCACTTTTCGTACATATGTATGCTATGGACATGGGACGAGTTTATTTATATTTTTCAATTGGCTCCAACGTTGGTGGTTCGTTGTTTGTCTACTGCTGCGATTGAGGCTAATTGTACAGAGTTCAGATGTTCGCAAGCAAAAGTAATCGACCGGTCGGTCAGGGGATCTGAATTTGCTTTTATTGGCGACTTGGACGAGAGTGTTTTTTGGCATTGGTTTTACGGGCGCATGGCGTCCATCCGGAAGGATTACTTGTTCGAAACATGCTGAGTTTAGAAAAGCACTTGTCTAGACAGAAGAGATTTATAACATTTTACTTTATCCTGGCCACTGGCGATAAGTCAAGTTGGTTGGAGATGAAGAAACACATGAGTCATCTAGAGCGAAAGGTGTTCTTTGACCCGCTGGAGGGTGTCCAAACACTACACACTCAGGCCGGCAAATGCCGTCATCATTCAAACATTCTTTATCTCTTAAGCATATAAGATAAAAAGCGCTTTGCTTCGGTGGCTTGTTAAGAGCCAAACAGCAATTCCATGGACGCGTAAAATGAATTGTTTTCGTTCGGGCGCGTAAGACCTAAATCTTATCACGTCGTCGACTAAAAACAAAAAAGAGACAGAAACAGAGGAGGGAATCAAAGCGGAACACTAGGCATAAATCGTGCTTTGTCAACACTTTCACACTTTATATAGCGCAGACATAAAATGCACGACGAAACTATAGGAGCACGTACATATGTATCGTAAAGGTCATCGATCTCCTCCTATTCTCCCCCATTTCGCATTACCGTCGAATGCGGAAGAATGTTAATAAGTTGAATCTACTTCTTCGTCGTCATCGTTTAACAACACGCAACGTTGTTTGACGGCGCGCAGATCACATTCATTCACAGGGTTTGCCTGACGAACTCGCTGATGCTTGCTTTAATTGGACGGATTCAATTGGATTGCATTCAACACAGTGTAGTGCATTCAGAGAGCACTGAGCCGATCTAGTTTGTAAGGGATGCGCGTTAGAAGGTTCTATGAATAAAAGAAATAACAAACAAAACACAAATATTGTCGGATGGGATTTCGAGAGGCAGAGTGTGAACAGATGGGGATACGTTATCCGCTGAATGTACTGATACCCCCGGATCGAGGAGATTCTTTGTGGATGTATTTTTAGAACAGTGGTATGAACTCGTTTGCTTCATTTTGGATACGGTGCATGGTCCGTTTATCGATTGTGTAGGCAGTCAGGCGTGGTGCAGAATATATGTATGTGAAAACATGAGTCACTCTTGGATGGCGTCCAGTAAGTTGGTGTTGTTGCTGGAAAATCAAGGTGGAAACAATGATTAGCCTTCATTGTTGTAAGCAGTAAGGAACTTGTGGAATGGGCTGGCATTTACCAACATTGATCACACCCAGTACCGAAGTAATCAAGTCGCTTTGGAGTGCGAACGAGTCAGCCGGAGTTAATGTTCTTCTTCTTCTTCTTCTTAGTGGGCGCTACAGTTCGGGGTGAACCTGGGCCTCAACCAATATGCCCTCCATCTAGCACGATCTTTCGCTAGCCTTTTCCATTGCCGCACACCCAGTTGGCTGAGGTCCCCTTCCACCTGTGTGGGCCTTCTTAAGGGCGGCCGTCCTCTGCTTCTTCGTCCCTCGGGGTTGGATTCAAAGACTCTCCGGGCTGGAGCTGTGATGTCCATTTGCTCTACATGGCCCAGCCATCTTAGGCGTTGAATCCGTAGACGCCTGACTAGGCTCATGTCGCTGTACCGCCCGTAAAGTTCGTGGTTGAATCTTCTCCTCCATCCCCCGTCTGCGTTTGTAGGCGCAAAAATCACGCGCAAAATCTTTCTCTCGAACCGACCAAGGGCCTCCTCATCCGCTCTTGATAGTGTCCATGCTTCTGCGCCGTACAACAGGACCGGGATGATAAGGGTCTTATAGAGTCAACTTTATCGTTCGGGAGAGGGCTCTATTACTCAGTTGCCTCCTGAGCCCAAAGAAACAGCGATTGGCAAGAGTGATTCTGCGTTTGATTTCGGAACTGATGTCGTTGTTCCAGGTCACTGCGGAGCCAAGGTAGACGAAGTCCTTAACTACCTCGAACTTATATCTGCCTATACAGACGTTCTGACCGAGACGTCGGTGTTGAGCGTCCTTTTTTGATGACAGCATATATTCAGTTTTGCCCTCGTTTACCGTCAGACCAATTTTCGCCGCCTCCATCTCAATACTCGCAAACGCCTCATTGACATCTCGCTGTGATCTACCTATTATGTCAATATCGTCGGCGTATGCAAGGAGTTGCGAGGATTTGAAATAGATTGTGCCTCTTGTATTGGCCAGTGATTTTTGCACAATCATTTCCAATATGATGTTGAAGAAATCACACGACAGCGCATCGCCCTGCCTAAATCCTTTTTTGACATCAAAACTATCGGTAAGGTGTTCACCGATTCGGATGGAGCAGCGAGCATTCTCCAAAGTCATCCTGCATAGTCTGACGAGTTTAGCAGGTATGTCAAAGGTAGACATAGCGTTGTATAGCTCGTCTCTGATTACGCTGTCGTATGCGGCTTTGAAGTCGACAAATAGGTGGTGAGTGTCGACTTGAAATTCATTGGTTTTTTCCAGTATCTGCCGTAGTGTGAAGATTTGGTCGATGGTGGACTTCCCTGGCCTGAATCCGCACTGATAAGGACCTATCAGCTTATTTACAAAAGGCTTCAGGCGTTCACACAAAACGGCAGAGAAGATTTTGTTGGCGATGTTAAGGAGACTTATTCCTCTATAGTTGGCGCAATCAGAGGGGTCTCCTTTCTTGTGGATGGGGCATACGATGCTGAGACTCCATTCCTCGGGCAGGCTTTCCTCTAACCATATCTTACGGATGAGCTGGTGGATGCTCCCAACCAGGTCATCCCCAGCTGCCTTGAAGAGCTCAGCAGACAGTCCGTCTGCGCCAGGAGCTTTATTCGACTTGAGCTTCAATATGGCAACCTTAACCTCGTCGAGGTCAGGGGGACAGAGTTCTCTGCGGTCTCCGTCGATTAGAAATGGATCATTCTGCCTGACAGCGGTATATTGACTAACATCGCCGTTATACAGTCTGCAGAAGTGGTTTTTCCACATTCTCAGCATCGACTGCGGTTCTACTACTAGGTGTCCGTTCTCATCCCTGCAGGCTTCCGTTCTGGCTTTATAACCTTGGCATGTTCGGAGTTAATGTTCTTCTTCTTCTTATTCGTGGTGCTACCGCGACCGGTGTGGTGCTGCGCTTCAACAATCTCTTGCCAGCCCCCTCCAGTCACGCATACCAAGTTGCTTCAGATCCCTCTCCACTTGTGTGCGCCATTTGTGTCGAGGGCGTCCTCTGTTGCGTTGTCTCAATGGCTCGTATTCGAAGATTCTTGGGGCGCAGCTATGTTGTCCAGCGATGTATCCGTAGACGCTTAAACATGCACACGCCGTCGTACAGCCCGTAAAGTTCGTGGTAGAGTCTTCCCCTCCAGACCAAAGATCGCACGCAGAACTTTTCTCTCGAAAAGACCATGAGCTTCCTCATCCGCTTTCAATAGCGTCCATGCCTCTGCACCATAAATCAGAACTGGGATAGGGCATTATATAAAGCCAGCTTGGTTTTTGCAGGGACGGCCCTGTTACTCAATTGCCTTTTGAGCCAAAAAAAAAAAAAAAAAACCGCTATTGGCAAGAGTTTTCTGCGTTTAATCTCGATACTGATGTTGTTCGTATTTGTTACTGCGGATAGAAGGCAGACGAAGTCCTTGACTACCCCCAAGTTCTTGCTGCCCATTGGGACGCTCTGTCCGAGGCGTCGATGCTGTGCACTCTTTCTTGATGACAGCATATATGTATGTATGTATATACTTTCCTTTTGCCCTCACTTACCGCCAGACATATTTTGGCCGCCTCGGCTTCAAACCTTGTCTAAAACCTTTTTGACATTGAAGGTCTCGGTAAGTTCGTTGCCGACCTTGATAGAGCAATGAGAATTTTCCATTGTCATCCTAAACAATCTGAGGAGTTTGGTAGGGATGCCAGTCATGGCTCTGTATAGCTCGTTTCTATACACGTTATCATATGCGGCCTTGAAATCGACAAATATGTAGGTGGTGAGTGTCCATCGGCATTTCTTGATTTTTTTCCAGGATCTGCTGCAGTATGAAAATTTGGTCTATTATGGACTTCCCTGGCCTGAGTTGATGTTGTCCAGCCGATATCATATCATCTGCGTAGACTGACAAGTTCGTGTTTTTGATGATGAAGCTGACATCATTTACTGTTAAGACAAAAATTAAAGGACCGAGATGACTGCCTTGCGGAATGGCTTATCTTATCGAAACCCTGCTAAAGTCGGTGGTAATAACATTGACTTCATTGCCTTGCTCAAATGTCAAAAGCGTTTTGGACGCAAATTCGATAAGGCTGGTTGTGATAGAGCTATCTTACCTTTTGAGTTTAGCAGTGGAAGTACACTCATACATAGTGGACTAGAAGAGCTTACTTACCTATCAGGCCAGCGATCCATGGAGGATCTGAGCCTGAGCTATAGCTGCTTTCCATCCTTGACGGTCCCGGGCACGCTGCTTCCAGTTGTCAAGACCAAGATGTCTTACATCCGCGATTACTTGGTCTTTATACCGGAGGTTCGGTCTTCCTCTTCTTCTCGAACCAGGAGGCTCGGAGTCGAAGACCCTCTTAGCTGGAGCATTGATGTCCATCTGCTCGATGTGGCCGAGCCAGTGTAATCGACGGATCCTTGCCTTCCGGACTACATCCACATCTTGGTACAGCTCGTAGAGTTCGCGGTTGTGCCTTCTTCTCCATTCACCATCCTCACAGACAGGACCAAATATCCCGCGCAGAATTTTTCTTTCGAAAGAACCCAAAATGCAAGACTGGCAGTATGAGCGTTTTGTAAAGCATGACTTTGGTCTTTGGTCGAGTGAGAAGTTTTGACCCCAGTTGTTTGGACAAGCCGAAGTAGCAGCGGCTGCCAAAGGCGATTCTATGCCGGATCTCCACTGTGGTGTCATTTGTGGAATTTACGTTTGCCCCGAGGTAGACAAACTCCTTAACTACCTCGAAATCGTAGCTGTCAATTGTTATATTTTGTCCCAGGTGGTGAGCGACGGATTGGTTTTTGCTTGACAGCACGTATTTCGTTTTGTCCTCATTGATCTTTAGACCAACTCGTTTCGTCTGTTCTTCAATCGCCGTGAATGCTTCCACAATGCCACGGCGAGAACACGCGATGATGTCAATATCATCCGAGTATCCCAGCAGCTGGATAGACTTGTAAAAGATAGTGCCTTCCCTGTTGACGCCTGCCCGTCGCACTATCTGCTCCAGCACCAAGTTGAAGAAGTCACATGACAGCGCACCTCCTTGCCGATATCCGACAATTTGGCATTCAGTCTATAATTGGAACTATCCATCTTAGAGCCCTTTTTGTGCGTAGAGAGAAGAAAGAATTATTCCAACTTGTTGGGAAATAACCTTGACGAAGTGAAAGGCGAAAAAAGTACAAAGAGGTTTGCATAGAGAGTTGATACATTTCTTGAGGAATATGTAGCAGACTGTGCCACACACACGACGATCTGTTTGAATCGCAACATTTTCAACCGCGCCACACACACACTACCGAATGCAAGAATATCAAACTCATTTGAAAACTTGCGATCTGTGGCAAACTAGCCCACACACAGGACGATCTGTTTGAATCGCAACCGATCCATTCGATCCGTAGCGTGTGTGTAGGCCGCTTTATGGGAAAATTTAAGAGATAAGCGGGGATGATATTGATCAAGAGTATGCAGGTAGCAAATTGTTGCTGACAGTAACAACAGGCATCAGATGAAAATTTAAAATATGAGATCAATTGGTCGACCAAGATTGTTAATGATACTGCTTATATGAAATATGTAGGTAAGATTCTACAAGACTGCCAGTAAAAAAGGTAAAGATGGAGCATTAACAGGGACGAGAAAACACTCGCCCTCTGATGCGGTCGAATCATCGATTGTATCTACACTAAGTCGATAGACCCGGGCAGGTTGCGAATGACAGATCTATCAGTAAAGGACGTAATAGGTATACATTTTTTTTTGAGACTCGTTACTTGGCGCAAGCAAGTTAGAAAGAATTAGAGTTAGAGATTGTACATACGATGCATCAAGGCGGTTATGGGTGGTTAAAAGGAACGGAGGAGTCGAACTGACATTTTGTCTCTGGATGTGTGAGATATCTTTTTTGCTTTCTTTCTTTTCGCTTGCTGGTTGGCACCAGGGATAAAGAATGAAATACCAAACTTTCGTACGTCTGCCCGTTGATCCCCGCAGGGGTTGGTTGTTGCTTTTATAATTAAAGCGGCCCCTAGACGGCTAATAATATTGTGCAATATTTGATATTGCACAATATTATTGTTCGTCTGTAGATAATATTGCAGGATTGTGCGATATATTGCGGAAAATCAAAACGCTTTTGACTTTTAATACAAATATGACCGATCAACTAAATTATTGGGAAAAATATTGAACCGTCTGGGGCAGCAAGCCAATAAAATTGTGCAATATTTCGCACAATAATATTGAGCGTCTAGAGGCCGCTTTAAAAACGACGCTTTTGACTTAAGCGCGGTTCACATTGAACGATTTATCGAGCGATTTACTTGACAATCGTGGTTGGACGACAAATTGTGTATGCAAAACCAATGTGAACGCTCTAGCTACAAGTTGGTACGATTTGTAGTCAGGAAGTTGAAAATTTCCAACTTTTTGTTTGACAGCCGTGGTTGAACGATTTATCGTTAACTGTGAACAGTTGTCGTACAGCTTCAGAGCATTTTTTCACTTTCGCTTGTGCGTTTAGAGAAACAAGACCAACTTTGAGCGGAATGAACGATATGAATGATATGATTTTAAACAAAGAAAAATAATTTTGGTTTGATTTTTTCATATGAGGAATTATTTTTTCTCAGTAACTCGTCATACGTTACTATCCATTCGGAAATAATTACGAAAATCCTTTGGCAAATTTTGGTGAAATTCTCTTAACAGTTACCGATAAGAAATTATTACGTTTTCCGACCCATGGTTAAATCCACATTCGCTTTTTTTTCTTCATTGTCGAGTATTTCATCAATAATCATCCCTGTAACCAGAGCATGCGCCGCCATGTTAATACTTCGAAATTTCTATCGCAAGTGAAGTCGGTCAACGCTACGCATTATTTGGTCGTCAAGCAAATCGCTTGATAAATCGTTCAATGTGAACCGCGCTTTAGAGTCAAGACGTCGGAACAAGGCAGAATGACATAGTCAAGACGCCGTCAAACCTCAACGCGTTCGTAGGTGCAAACTGTCAAAGCCAATAGATTGGTATCTCATTCTTTATCCCTGGTTGGCACAACGCAGGACCAACACAATCAAAGTAAAAGGTCCGAATATACATACCATCTGTCACTTCAACTACGTTTGAACTCTTCGATCTTTCAAATACGTAGCGGAAAAACCTGGGTCGAAATTTCAACTCAGTTTCGACTCGATCTTTCGACTACGCATGTAAACGGGGTATATGTATGTACATATGTAGTACATATGTATGTAGAAAGAAAACGTTCTAAGGCCGAATAACTACTGTACTATTGAGTACCCCTGTGCTTCGTCTACGCAATGGTAGACTAATTCGGTTGCAACGACTTTTTACTCAAGACCTTGCACTGACAACCTAGACAAGTCCCAAAAATAGCAAAGTTTTCGAATGTATTTTTCAGTCTTGCAGTGTAATTATTAATCGCAGTCGATGCTGAGGATTTGGAAAGACCACTTCTGCAGACTGTATAACGGCGATGATAGACAAGATACCGCTATCAGGCAGAACGAGCCATTCGCAATGGACCACGAAGTAACAGAATTCAGTCCACCCGACCTAGACGAAGTCAAAATAGCTATATCAAGACTTAAGTCTAATAAAGCCGCTGGCGCAGACGGCCTGTCTGCTGAGTTTTTTAAGGCGGCTGGAGATGAGCTGGTAAGGTGCATGCACCATCTCATCTGCAAGGTATGGTCGGAGGAAAGCATGCCCGACGAATGGAATCTCAGCATCGTTTGCCCGGTCCATAAGAAAGGAGACCCCTATAACTGCTCCAACTATAGGGGAATAAGTCTCCTTAACATCGCATATAAGATCTTCTCTGCCGTATTGTGTGAACGCCTGAAACCGTTTGTGGATAACCTGATCGGCTCTTATCAGTGCGGTTTCAGGCCAGGTAAATCCAATCTTGGAGAAGACCCAGGAATACCAAATCGACACTCACCACCTCTTCGTCGATTTCAAGGCCGCGTATGACAGCGTATATAGAGACGAGCTGTACAAAGCCATGTCTAGTTTTAACATCCCTGTCAAACTCGTCCGACTGTGCAGGATGACAATGGAGAATTCTCGTTGCTCCATTAAGGTCGGTAATGAGCAAACCGAGACCTTTGATGTTAAAAAAGGATTTAGGCAGGGCGACGCGCTGTCGTGCAACTTTTTCAACATCGTGCTTGAAAAGATCGTGCAAGAGTCACTGGCCAACACAAGAGGTACGATCTATTTCAAGTCTACGCAATTGCTTGCGTACGCCGACGATATTGACATAATTGGACGAAAACAGCAAGACGTCAATGAGGCTTTCGTGAGCATTGAGGTAGAAGCGGCTAAGATGGGTCTCAAGGTTAATGAGGGTAAAACCAAGTATCTGCTCTCATCTAAAAGAGACGGACAACACCGACGTATTGGCCAGAACGTCACCATGGGCGGATATAACTTTGAAGTGCTCAAGGAATTCGTCTACCTTGGCTCACTGATTACCAGCGACAACAACACCAGCGCTGAGATAAAACGCAGAATCACTCTTGCCAACCGCTGTTTCTTTGGGCTCAAGAGGCAATTGAGAAGTAGAGCCCTCTCTCGGAAAACCAAGGTGACACTATATAAGACCTTGATCATCCCAGTCCTCCTTTACGGCGCAGAGGCTTGGACCTTAACAAAAGCGGATGAAGATGCCCTTGGTCGTTTCGAGAGGAAAATTCTGCGCACTATCTACGGTCCCGTTTGTTCAAACGGTGTATGGAGGAGAAGATATAACGAAGAACTGTACGGGTTGTACAGCGACATCGGCCTGGTACGACGTCTACGTATACAGCGTCTAAGGTGGCTAGGCCATGTAGAGCGCATGGAAGATACAGCTCCGACCCGAAAAGTCTTCGAATCCACTCCGGAAGGAAGGCGCGGCAGAGGACGGCTGCCTCAGCGTCGGCGCACGCAGGTGGAAAGGGACCTCAACCAACTGGGCGTGCGGCACTGGAAACAGCTGGCCAAAGACCGTGCCGGCTGGAGACGCTTGTTGGTTGAGGCCCAGGTTCACCACGGACTGTAGCGCCACCTAAGTAAGTAAGTAAGTGTAATTATTAATAAATAAAAACAGGAACACCGATCGTAGAAGTAGATTTTCATTTAAGCTTCGTTACAACATCACAAAACGGAATTATGTGACTTCGTAACTGATTTTTCGTAACTATGTATGTACATAGTTTGGTATACAGAGTAAAAGTATGTACAAGGATGCAATGGCCGACAGTCAGTAACATATGGAAAGACCGGCAGTTTCAATGTCTACAACAAAGGAGCAAGACCACCGACCCGTGGGTGAGTTAAATACAGCACAAATGATGGTTGTCCGAAATTAGATTCCACCTAAATATAATATGGGAAGTACACTACGTATATCAGAATGTTTTTCATAGACAACATAGCCCATTCAAATGTATGTACATACGTATGATCCCCAAAGGTGATAAGAACTTATCGCTGAACCATAACTACTTGAGAACGTCGCGGATTCAATTTGTTAGAGAAACTCCAACAACTGCTTTTGTGTTATTTATTCTTTACACACAACAGCCAGCTATTCCGCATTGTAGGCCACTTAAATGCATCTGTAAAGCTGAAGCCTGTGTAGTACATCCATATATAGAAATGAGCATTAACCGCGCCCTTGAATTCGGTATCATCGTTGTTTTTTTTTTTTTTGTTTTTTTTCTTTACCATATTCTTCCCATTCCTTCTTACCGCGTCCAACAAAATCGAATGCAACACATCACCCACAATTTACAAAAGAGACCTCGTGCCCTTCTCCGGCCCACACTCCCCAATCGTTTTCATTGTGTTTCAAATAAAGCATTTTCACACAACCATTTGGACACAATGAAGCGACATTTAAGCAAATTCTATTCGGGCAACTTACACTTTTCGTGTCTGACATTTTGCGTTTACTCTGCTTGTGCTCTTCTTGTCTCCTTTAATCCTTTTCTTCCCGGCCGTATAGTAGTCGCAAAACGAACGGCGAAAACGTTGTTTTTTCTTAATTTCACTGTTTTTTTGGTTCTTTTTTGAAAGTGCACAAAAGTGAAAAGGCAAAAAACGAAATTAAAGAGAAAAAACCGACTAGGATGAAGGAAAAACAAAGAACAAAAAAAAAATCTTCGTTTCGTGCTGATGAGAATACTACAAAAGGATGAGTAAACGAACAACGAACACTACACAGCAACAACAACAAGAACGCGAACACAAAATTCCATCAACACAAGAAATGTACGAAAAAACCACTCCAAACGACAAATCACATCTGCATTCGAACTGAAACTGACCGATGAATTGGGACCGATGAAATCGGCGAAGATAAACCCGCTGCTTGTTGTGTGCTGTATGCACCAGTCATCCTGCTTCTTGTCGTTTTCGGTTGATTTTCGAATTCATTTTGACGAGATGTAGTAGTCATCCCACTCGGGATAGAAGCGTGGCATTGGAGAACGAAGAGAGAAAAAAAGACACCGAGCTGTCAGAATATATATCTCAACGCCAAGAGATGGCGCGTGCGACGGAAGGATGATGTTATTGCAATATAATTTCCTGTTTATTACAAAAAAAAAAAAAAACAACAACACAAGAACCACATAGAACTACTTAAACCTAAACAATCGGGGTATGACGTCGCCACACTTTGCCGATAGCTTGATATCGGCCAGGTGATCTGCCCTCGTGTCGCCTATGGTAACAATCGCCACGGGCAAGTGGAGATCCTTCGTCTGTAGGACCATTCTATATCCCGAGAATACCATTAGGCTGGAACCAAGCACTAGTAATCCATCGCTTGCATAAATCTGCTCGGCTGTCGTATGCAGCCTATCTTTGGGCACATTGTCTCCGAAGAATACGATTTCAGGCTTGAGATCACCACCGCATTTCGGACAAGGTGGGACTTTGAAGTTATCTATATAGCCCTGGGGTATATCCACATCACCATCGGGGCGAATCATATCGGGGGCGTCCTTAAACTCCGGATTCAGTGTGTTGAGAATATCTTGAAAGGGATGACGGTCGATCTTGTAGTCGCATGACAGACACCTGACCACATACCCGCTGCCGTGCAATTCGACTATGTTCTTTGTACCCGCCTTAGTGTGCAATCGATCGACATTCTGGGTGACCACCCCTTGGATCCGTCCTTCTCGTTCGAATCTTGCCAATGCGTGGTGTGTGGCATTTGGCTCTGTGCTGGAGAACTTTGGCCAACCAACGAAATTCCGCGCCCAATACCGCTGCCGGATTGCTTTGGACTTTACGAAATCCATATGCTGAACCGGACGATTGTTCGAGCGGGCATATAGGCCAACTCCAGCGGAACGATAATCGGGAATACCTACAAGGAGTTTGCTATCTCGCATTATCTATCATAATACATGTACAGAGATGATTTACCTGATTCAGTGGATATTCCTGCTCCAGTGAGGACGAGGATATTGGGTCGCGATTGGAGGAATTCTTCCAGTTGCTTGATGTCAGTCTCCGGAACTGGATCATGTTTGGGCACAAACTGTGACGTAGCACTATTATTACACACCGAGTTTCGGAAGCGTAGCAGATGTGGTAAACGCATTTTGTCTACAAAGTTTTCAAAAAAGTTAATAAAATGAACAGAGACTTTTCCTCTTCCATCTGACAGGTCTACAGCAAAGCAGCTGTTTTGTGGATTGCAAGTATTGTTCGCCGGAAAATATACTACAATTATTGGTGATTCGTTTCCAATTGGATGGTCTCAACCCTGTGGATACCGCAATGTGAAAAGCAACCGGTATGTCTCCATTCAAAAATCGATGGCATGTTGTCACCTTCTCTCTGCCGGCAAACAATCTCTCACAACGGATGTAAACACAGCGTTTCCCCTTAAACGCTTTTGGTTTTTCGCGCAAAACAATTGATCTGTTACTGCGCAGTGGTATGTCCTTTCATTTTTCTGTCCTGTCCTTTCCTTCGTATTTGTTTTTGAATTCTTGTCATTTTAGGTGTCCCAAGGCAATCAATGAAATCCACAACAAGTGGTTGACAATGTATTGTCGAGAACAGTTCCTGAAATCACCGCCACCACAGTTATTTGTTGATTCCGCCGACGAGAACAGCGATGATTGCTCGACGCGAAAGAATAAACGAAAAGGACGTCGTCGCACGAAGAGAAGCAGTAAAGCCATTATAGATGATCCATCGAATTGGATCACCGACGATGAAGAGGATGATGATGATTCCGAGGATTTTTCACCGAGTACGCTAAAGGAATTGTGCGCTTTAGAGAGCGAAATCAAGCTCTCGGTAATGAAGGAGATATTCGATGCGCAAACCGATGAAGTGAAGAGCATCATCATCGGTTTGCATAAGTTGCAAATTAAGAAGAGAAAAGCGCGTCGTATGAAGCAGCTCATCGGGCTACCATCGATGAATATGAGAAAGAAGATAAGGAATCGATTATTGAGGGCCAAGAAGTCTTCAGATGCCAACCGGATGGCCCTAACTTCTGGCACGGGGTTGCTGCACAACAATGCAAAGTTACTTGCACGAATGCAACGTTATCGTCGTCGAAAAAGGAACAAAAGCGGCAAAAGGAGAGCAAAGTTTCCACGTAGAAAACGACGTATCAATGCAAAAAGGGGTAACAGGCAGTTTCGCAAACGTATTTTCCGTGCGCAGAAATTCTTCCAAAAGGGTATCTTTCTGGCTAGTGGCAGACTCCTTGAAGAGGTCTGTAAAGCCGTCAAAGATGTCACCTGTACCGCGACAACATTTTGCAACAATAACACACACGCCCTGAGCAAGGCGCATCGCAAGCAAATTGCATTGTACGAGAAAATCGAATGCGATCTACAGCGCTTGGATATCGTTCGTCAGGAGCGAGCCGATGCAGCAGAGCAACGGCTAGCCAAAGAACAAGAAAAGATTGCACTCCGTCAAGTATTGAAGAACCGAATCGAGATGCGAGCAGCAGCACAGTTGCAGAATAGTGAACGGCGCAAGGAACGCCGAGCTGCTCGCAAGCTTCGAGCTTCAGAGCGAAAAGCTCGCCAAGACCTAGCAAGAGCTGAGCTCTCGAGATATAGTATCTCTGCGAAAGCAGTGGAGGATATAGCCTGCAAAGCTTAGGCAATCCCCTATAGAGTATTAATTTTTTTTTTCCTTTTTGTTGTTACATTTGCCTGAATAAAGCGTTTATTTTTGTTATAGTAAATCCACTTTACTCGCATGGGATTTTAGATTTATAGCAGCTGAGCGAGCTTAGATTCGTTCGTCATTTTATTGTCATTACACTAAAGTTATTATCAAGTAATTAGTACAGGTAACAGCAGGCGGACACTGATTATGTACGTATGTACATACCGCCGAGCAGTTCTCTTTCGAATTAGTGCCTTCGGGGTGTTCAGTTCGATATCGGAATAGTTGTCGGCGACAAGTTGAAGCGAGTGGCAGTTCAATAATTACTCGTTTTCTCGGTCGATTATCGGATTGATTCTTTTCGTGTTATTTAAAAAGGGCATCCAAGTTGTTGGGTGGTGATGGGTGGCGTTAGCCTTTTAAGTGTTTTGCCAATAGCATTTGGTTTGCTATGCTTGTCACGAGCGGTACGATCTGACTTGTACCCATTGTCCATAATTCATATCAATGATTTTCATGCAAGGTAAATCGAAGTTTTTTTTGCTTTTGTTGGTTGATTCACATGGGAGATTAAAAATGGCATAAACGACGTTTATAGCATCCTAGGCAATATAGATTAGAAAAGCACGGGTAGAGCTTACCTAAGAGGTAATGATAAATTATTTCTGTGTTTAGTCGAGTTAAAGGTGAGCATGTGACGTGCAATTTAAATTTGGCGTTGCTGCCTATATTTTAAACGGCTAACTGCCATATATGCATATATACATACATATGTAAGTATTAAGCTCAGTGATTTGTAGTCTATATAGGTACATACCTACCGCCCATTCGGTTAGGCCTCCTTATAACGGAAGGGCGCTACCTATCTTCTTTGTCGATGTCAAATTCTACAAACTGTCGCTTTCTAAAATGATTTCCACAGCTCACGTGAAATCCACAACACTAGCACTCATCAGAAGTACCTACGTAAATACTCTTCTTAATCAGTAGTCCGCTTTAGTTTCAGATTAAAAATAGAAATGGTAAAAGGGAAACAAAAAGCTGAATTTTATACGCACTCACAAGGAATGAGCTGGAACGCTATCGGGCGAGATTATCGTTTCGATTAGTACCTATCGATGCCCATTTGTACGCAGAGTTGTAAATAAGATATAAATGCCAAAACTGAACGTAATAGCTCATGTATTTAGTAGCTAAGCGCAATGTTTGATGGCATTAGGGACAAACAAAGATCTTGGCTCCCGGATTTGATGTCGGCTAAGGTTTCGTGGCCGCAAGGCCCACACGACTAACTTCCCAGTGTGAAATTTACTTACTTATCAGGCCAGCGATCCATGGAGGATCTGAGCCTGAGCTATAGCTGCCTTCCATCCTTGACGGTCCCGGGCACGCTGCTTCCAGTTGTCAAAACCAAGATGTCTTATATCCGCGATTACTTGGTCTTTATACCGGAGGTTCGGTCTTCCTCTTCTTCTCGAACCAGGAGGCTCGGAGTCGAAGACCTTCTTAGCTGGAGCGTTGATGTCCATGCGCTCGATGTGGCCGAGCCAGTGTAGTCGACGGATCCTTGCCTTCCGGACTACATCCACATCTTGGTACAGCTCGTAGAGTTCGCGGTTGTGTCTTCTTCTCCATTCACCTTCCTCACAGACAGGACCAAGTATCCGGCGCAGAATTTTTCTTTCGAAAGAACCCAAAATCAGCTCCGCTGTCCTGCTTATCGTCCAGCTTTCGGCTCCGTACAGCAAGACTGGCAGAATGAGCGTTTTGTAAAGCATGACTTTGGTCTTTCGAGTGAGGAGTTTTGACCCCAGTTGTTTGGACAAGCCGAAGTAGCAGCGGTTGCCAGGGGCGATTCTATGCCGGATCTCCACTGTGGTGTCATTTGTGGAATTTACGTTTGCCCCGAGGTAGACAAACTCCTTAACTACCTCGAAATCGTAGCTGTCAATTGTTATATTTTGTCCCAGGTGGTGAGCGACGGATTGGTTTTTGCTTGACAGCATGTATTTCGTTTTGCCCTCATTGATCTTAAGGCCAATTCGTTTCGCCTGTTCTTCAATCGCCGTGAATGCTTCCACAAAGCCACGGCGAGAACACGCGATGATGTCGATATCATCCGCGTATCCTAGCAGCTGGATGGACTTGTAAAAGATAGTGCCTTCTCTGTTGACGCCTGCCCGTCGCACTATCTGCTCCAGCACCAGGTTAAAGAAGTCACATGACAGCGCATCTCCTTGCCGAAATCCGGTGCATGTTTCGAATGGTTCCGAGGTCCTAGAACCGAATTGCGCGGTGCATCGCGTGTTTTTAGCGTGGCGCGACACAACTGGATCAGTTTTACCGGGATCCCGTGTTCGGCCATCGCACCAAACAGTTCTTCACCATGAATGCTGTCGTATGACGCTTTGAAATAAAAAGAAAAGATGGTGTGTATCGATTCGAAACTCGTTGGTCTTTTCCAGGATTTGCCGAAGTGTGAAAATTTGGTCTATAGTTAATTTGCCGGGCCGGAGGCCGCACTGGTAGCTGCCGATTAGTGCGGTGCAAATGGTTTTAGACGTTCACACAATACGCTGGACAGGATCTTGTATGCGACATTGAGCAGGGATATACCTCTATAGTTCTTGCAAGAAGTGTGAAATTTATCCTGACAAATTTGATATACAGTGATCATTGGAAAACGTGAACTCTCCAAAATGTGAACTACTCTAAAACGAGAACACCGTATTTTTACTTTTTACATTGACTGCTCTAAAACGTGACCAAGTCTAAGAGCTCTAAAACGTGAACAGGAATTTTTTCAACATTTCTACATAAAAATGCACAGAATTCATTTTTAAGATTTCGGGGGATCCCATAATATTGACAATGCGTAGTATTCGGGGGATCCCAGTACGCATTGTCAAGTACCTAGTATGCATATACAGTGAACATTGGAAAGCGTGAACTAATTAAAACCGAGGGTGTTTATGTTTTTGAGATTGTTCTGGTTTTGGAATGTAACATTTTATGATTTAAATTGTTTTCCTACCATATTGTCTTACTATTGCTCGTTCTTTGTATAATGTTAAAACCTTCACTTTCGCTGAACACATTTTCAAACAGAAAATAAGACGTTGATCAACCCAAATTACTTACTTACTTACTTTGATGGCGCTACAGTTCGGGGTGAATCAGGGCCTCAACCAACAAGCCTCTCCAGCCGGCCCGATCTTCGGCCAGCCGCTTCCAGTGCCGCACGCTAAGTTCGTTGAGGTCCCCTTCCACCTGTGCGCGGCACCTTAAATGCGGTCGTCCTCTGCTGCGTCGTCCCTCGGGGTTGGAATCGAAGACTCTTCGGGCCGGAGCGTTGATGTCCATTCGCTCTACATGGGCTAGCCATCTTAGACGTTGGATCCGAAGACGTCTAACCAGGCCGATGTCGCTGTACAGCCCGTACAGTTCTTGGTTGAATCTCCTCCTCCATTCTCCGTTTACACAAACGGGACCAAAGATTGCACGCAGAATTTTCCTCTCGAAACGTCCAAGAGCCTCTTCATCCGCTTTTGACAACGTCCAAGACTCAGCGCCGTAGAGGAGGACCAGGATGATTAAGGTTTTGTAGAGGGAAACCTTAGTTTTTCGAGAGAGGGCTCTACTACTCAATTGCCTCTTGAGCCCGAAGAAGCAGCGATTGGCAAGAGTTATTCTGCGTTTTATCTCATCGCTGGGGTCGTTGCTGCTTGTCACTACCGAGCCAAGGTAGACGAAGTCCTTGACTACTTCAAAAATATAGCTGCCGAAGGTGACGTTCTGACCAAGACGTCGGTGTTGTGCGTCTTTCTTGGATGACAGCGTATATTTGGTGTTGTACCCATTTACCCTTAGACCCACTTTCGCCGCTTCTGCTTCAATGCTTGTGAACGCCTCATTGACGTCTCGCTTTGTTCGTCCAATAACGTCAATGTCATCTGCGTAGGCATGCAATTGTGTGGACTTGAAGTAGATCGTACCTCTTGTATTGGCCGCAGAGCCCCGCACGATATTTTCAAGAATAATGTTGAGGAAATCACATGACAGTGCGTCACCCTGTCTAAAACCTTTTTTAACATCGAAGGGGTCGGTTAGTTCACCTCCGACCTTAATGGAGCAGCGAGAGTTCTCCATAGTCATCCTGCATAGTCTGACGAGTTTGGCAGGAATGTTAAAAGATGACATGGCTCTGAATAGCTCGTCTCTATAAACACTGTCATACGCGGCTTTAAAGTCGATGAAAAGATGGTGCGTGTCGACCTGGAATTCATGGGTCTTCTCCAAGATCTGCCGTAGTGTAAATATTAGGTCTATCGTGGATTTTCCTGGCCTGAAACCACACTGGTAGGAACCTATGAGATTGTCCACGAACGGTTTCAGGTACTTACACAGTACGGCAGACAGGATCTTGTACGCGATGTTCAGGAGGCTTATCCCTCTGTAATTAGCGCAGTCATAGGGGTCTCCTTTCTTATGGACCGGGCAAACGATACTGAGATTCCATTCATCGGGCAAGCGTTCTTCCGACCATATCTTGCAGATGAGTTGGTGCATGTTCCTAACCAGCGCATCGCCAGCTGCTTTAAACAGCTCCGCGGGGAGTCCGTCTGCTCCAGCAGCTTTATAAGACTTAAGTTTCGATATCGCCATCTTAACATCGTCTAAGTCGGCTGGACGGGATTCTCCTTCGTCTTCGTCCATTGTGAATGGTTCGCTCTGCCTGACGGCGGCATTTTGACTATCATCGCCGTTATACAGTGTGCAGAAGTGGTCCTTCCACAATCTCAGCATCGACTGTGACTCCACTACTAGTTGTCCGTGATTTCGGAACTAATGTCGTTGTTCCAAGTCACTGCGGAGCCAAGGTAGACGAAGTCCTTAACTACCTCGAACTTATATCTGCCTGTACAAACGTTCTGGCCGAGACGTCGGTGTTGAGCGTCCTTTTTTGATGACAGTATATATTTAGTTTTGCCCTCGTTTACCGCCAAACCAATTTTCGCCGCCTCCATCTCAATACTCGCAAACGCCTCATTGACATCTCGCTGTGATCTACCTATTATGTCCTCATCGTCGGCGTATGCAAGGAGTTGCGAGGATTTGAAATAGACTGTGCCTCTTCTATTGGCCAGTGATTTTTGCAAAATCATTTCCAATATGATGTTGAAGAAATCACACGACAGCGCATCGCCCTGCCTAAATCCTTTTTTGACATCAAAACTATCGGTAAGGTGTCCACCGATTCGGATGGAGCAGCGAGCATTCTCCAAAGTCATCCTGCATAGTCTGACGAGTTTAGCAGGTATGTCAAAGGTAGACATAGCGTTGTATAGCTCGTCTCTAATTGCGCTGTCGTATGCGGCTTTGAAGTCGACAAATAGGTGGTGAGTGTCGACTTGAAATTCATTGTTTTCTCCAGTATCTGCCGTAGTGTGAAGATTTGGTCGATGGTGGACTTCCCTGGCCTGAATCCGCACTGATAAGGACCTATCAGCTTATTTACAAAAGGCTTCAGGCGTTCACACAAAACGGCAGAGAAGATTTTGTAGCCGATGTTAAGGAGACTTATTCCTCTATAGTTGGCGCAATCAGAGGGGTCTCCTTTCTTGTGGATCGGGCATACGATGCTGAGACTCCATTCCTCGGGCATGCTTTCCTCTAACCATATCTTACGGATGAGCTGGTGCATGATCCCAACCAGGTCATCCCCAGCTGCCTTGAAGAGATCAGCAGACAGTCCGTCTGCGCCAGCAGCTTTATTCGACTTGAGCTTCGATATGGCAATCTTAACTTCGTCGGGGTCAGGGGGACAGAATTCTCTGCGGTCTCCGTCGATTAGAAATGGATCATTCTGCCTGACAGCGGTATATTGACTAACATCGCCGTTATACAGTCTGCAGAAGTGGTTTTTCCATATTCTCAGCATCGACTGCGGTTCTACTACTAGGTGTCCGTTCTCATCCCTGCAGGCTTCCGTTCTGGCCTTATAACCTTGGCATGTTCGCTTTATCTGTTGATAAAACTTTCGAACGTCACGCCTGCAGTAACACCTCTCCAAATCCTCAATCGCGCGCTTCTCGTGCTCTTTCTTCTTTCTTCTGAGAAGCTTATGCTCCTCCCTTCTTTTTAACTCGTAGAGCTCACGAGCTGCTCTTGTTCTTTTATGCAGCGAGGCCTTATATGCATTCTGCTTCGCTGTATGAATCCTCCTGCACTCGTCATCGAACCAGGTGTTTCTTCGTGGTGGAGCCTTGAAACCCAAAACATCGGATGCAGAGCTTTTCAGGGCTTGTTTGCAAAGGCTCCACTGTTGTTCTATTGCTAGCGTGGAGGATTGAGGTGTATTGGAGAGCTTAAGGGAGATGCGATCGGTAAAAGCACGAGCGGTTTCTGGCGATAGTAGCTTTCCGACGTCATAACTTTGTATTCTTACTCTACTCCGTTGCGTTCGTGATATCCGTAAGCGCATCTTGGCTACAACAAGATAGTGGTCCGAGTCGATGTTAGCCCCTCGGAAAGTTCGAACATCAAGAATAGTGGAGGAGTGTCTGACGTCGATCGCGATGTGATAAATCTGGTTGGTAGTCGATTGATCAAAAGACCGCCAGGTGCATTTGTGTATATCGAGGTGCGGGAAGCGCGTACTGGCTAGAAGGAGATTTCGCCCCGTAGCAAGATCAATCAGCCTGTGTCCGTTATCGGAGGTGGTGTCGTGTTTAACGAAGCTATCAATATGAAATTGGAGTTCCTCGCTGAAGATGAAGTTATTCCGGAAATTGCACCCACTACACTAGTCAGTCACATAATCCCGTCAACAAATCTCCTTCATCCTAAATATCATATATATGTGTTATATGTATATATAGAATACTTATAAGTATACTCCTCACAGAGGAAAGAGTTTCAAGCCAAAGGAGAGTGGGTGGTGCGACTTGCGCTTCACAAAGCCGCTATTACTGAGAAAAATCGAAAAATATATAAACGAGCCAGAAAGAGTGCAATGCCCACTTGCCCACCTTCGACGAATCAAATTCGCATACGACCAACCATTAAGACAAAAAATACTACAATAGCCAAAAAGTTGTAAGAATTGTTGGTCCTTCGTCAAAAATATGAAAAACTCGTCCTCGTCATCTATTCTAACGTTCATTTATAAAGACATTCCAGCTTTCAGCTCTTTAAACAAGGCGAATCTATTAGCTACACATTTTGCAGCCACTACTCTTTCATATTCCAACTTATCCCCCTGTACTTGAGCGCGTCGAATACTCCATGCGACAAGACCACTTCTGCACTTCACAAATCCGCTGGTCCAGATGGTATTCCTCCTATACTTCTGAAGAGGTGTTCCTCTACGCTGGCAAAACCACTGCGTAAGCTTTTCCATCTATCCTACTCTTCATGGCTCTTCCCGAGTAGATGGAAAACAGCATTTGTCAGCCTGTCCCTAAAAAAGGTGAACCCCCCTCATCCAACCGACCCATAGCACGTCCCTTCTTTCTCAAGTCATGAAAACGTTGATCAATCGCCAGCTCATGAAATACATATTTCAAAACACGAAAACTCTTTAATGACCGGCAGAACAGTTTCCGTAGCAAAAGAGCAACTGCTGATTTGATGGCATGTCTCATTGAAAAGTGGAATCAATCCTTGCACAATTCTGGTGAGAACAAGATCGTTGCACTTGATATTTCAAAGGCATTTGATAGAGGTTGGCATCAGGTCGAAAATCCGTGCTTAGGGGATCGATGAGTCTCTTTTTCAATGGATTACAAATTACCCTTCGAATCGCTCAATACAGTTTGTTTGCTCTTTTTTGTCTCTGACTCTCTTCTTGATATTTATCAATGACCTCTTGTCTCTTACATATAATCCAATTCGTCCTTTCGCCGACGACGGTACTCGTTGGTTTTTATGTTCGGTTTCAGATTCACGACACGACCCTTTTCTTTGGTCGTGGAACTAGATGTGTGCGTAGGTTAAGCTAATTAAATTCCGACCTCTACAGCATAGTTAAATGGAAAATGTAGCCATGTGGAATGCTCCTAAAACACAATGCTGCCACTATCTTTGAATGGCACTTGCACCTCTGAAACCACAAAGCCCTCCCTCCTTGGTGTGTGCGTCAATGGCAGCCTTCGTTTGAATGACCGCATACTCAACGTCACTAAAAATACTCCGAAATGTTTAGGGTGTTCCTTAAGCGGTGCGAAAAATTCTCCCCCTCTGATCTGGCTACAATATAATATGCATGCCTTCGCTCTAGGCCAGAATGTGTATCCTAATTGTGGTCTGGTGCTCTCAATACCTCCCTGCTCATTCTGGATAGTGTTCAAAATTGTGTGATAAAACTAATTGGTGATAGCAATACTTTGAAATCATTAGTATCACTTGAGTAACGCAGGAGAGTCTCCTGCCTCTCTCTGTTTTATCGTGTTTTCAACAATAAGTGCTCTAGCGAATTAGCCAGTCGCATTCCACCCCTCCAAGTCGTCACCCGCAATACTCGTCAAGCTCGGAACGTATGTATGAATATGGCGTTACAGCTCCAGAGAACTTAAAGGAAGCTTCTCTTAATCACCTACATATGTAGGTGAAAGGGACCTACAGTTTATTGCCGATTCTGAACGAGAAGCTTTTTCATGACAAACATTTTATTCCCAGCAAGATTAAAAGCACCAGGCCTAAGGATAATACGTGGTTTGACTCGAGCTGCAAAGAGGCTATTAGGCTCAGGGAGCTAAGTTTTCGGGCCTACAAGGCAAACAGTTCTGAGGAAAACCGAAAAAAGTACATACGAGCCAGAAATGACTGCAACACCCACATTCGACGGATTAAATTCCAATCCGACCAAAAATTAAGGCGTAAAATCCTTCAATGTCCCAAACGTAGCAAAAGCTTCTGGTCGTTTGTAAAAAACGTAAAAGACTCAACTAAGTCGTCTATACCGACGCTCATCCACAATGACATTCCAGCTGTCACCCCCTTGGACAAAGCTAACCTACATGCTGCGCATTTCGCAACCAGTTCTCAGCTGCCAGCCTGTACTTTGTCTCCGCCTGTACTAGAGTGCGTCAATTCCACCATGGGACTAATCCACTTCCGCACTCGTACAGTCGCAAGGGTTCTTAAAGACCTCGACATACACAAATCCGCTGGTCCAGATGGTATTGCCCCAATAGTACTGAAGAGGTGTTCTTCTACGCTGGCAAAACCACTGCGTAAGCTTTTTCACCTTTCCTACACCTCTGGGCTCTTTCCGAGTAGGTGGAAAACAGCATTTGTCCAGCCTATACCCAAAAAAGGCGAATCATCTTCTCCCTCCAACTACCGACCCATTGCACTAACTTCCCTTCTTTCCAAGGTCATGGAAACGTTGATTAACCGTCAGTTTAAGAAATATCTTGAATCACGGAAACTCCTCAATGACCGCCAATACGGTTTCCGCAGCAACAGATCTACTGGTGATATGATGGCATATCTCGCTGAAAAGTGGAATCACTCGCTTCACCAAGCAGGTGAAAGTAAAATTGTTGCACTGGATATTTCGAAAGCATTTGACAGGGTTTGGCATGAAGCCCTTTTGTCGAAAATGCGTGCTTTTGGGATCGATGAGTCTCTCTTTCAATGGATTAGAAGCTACCTTTCGAATCGTTCAATTCAAGTTGTTTTGGACGGATTCAAGTCTGATACTCACTTTGTAAGTGCCGGTGTTCCCCAGGGCTCTGTTTTGTCTCCGACACTCTTTCTTATTTTTATAAATGATCTCTTGTCTGTTACTTCTAATCCAATTCACTCCTTCGCTGACGACAGTACCCTCAGCTTCTCATATTCGTTCACCAGTTTACGACCCTGCACTTCGGTTGTAGATAATGAGCGGCAGCGTATGTTAAGCTCATTAAGGTCCGATATCGACAGCATCATCCAATGGGGTAAAAACAATAGAGTGGAATTTAATGCTTCCAAAACACAATGCTGTCTCCTGTCGTTAAAGCGTATATATAACCCGCAGCCATTATCCATGAACACTGCATCTCAGAAACTGAAAAGCTTACGTATTAAGTATTGGCCAGAACGTCACCATGGGCGGATATAACTTTGAAGTGGTCAAGGAATTCGTCTACCTTGGCTCACTGATTACCAGCGACAACAACACCAGCGCTGAGATAAAACGCAGAATCACTCTTGCCAACCGCTGTTTCTTTGGGCTCAAGAGGCAATTGAGAAGTAGAGCCCTCTCTCGGAAAACCAAGGTGACACTATACAAAACCTTGATCATCCCAGTCCTCCTTTACGGCGCAGAGGCGGATGAAGATGCCCTTGGTCGTTTCGAGAGGAAAATTCTGCGCACTATCTACGGTCCCGTTTGTTCAAACGGTGTATGGAGGAGAAGATATAACGAAGAACTGTACGGGTTGTACAGCGACATCGGCCTGGTACGACGTCTACGGATACAGCGTCTAAGGTGGCTAGGCCATGTAGAGCGCATGGAAGATACAGCTCCGACCCAAAAAGTCTTCGAATCCACTCCGGAAGGAAGGCGCGGCAGAGGACGGCCGCCTCAGCGGTGGCGCACGCAGGTGGAAGGGGACCTCAACCAACTGGGCGTGCGGCACTGGAAACAGCTGGCCAAAGACCGTGCCGTCTGGAGACGCTTGTTGGTTGAGGCCCAGGTTCACCACGGACTGTAGCGCCACCTAAGTAAGTAAGCCTCTGCGCCATAAAGAAGGCCTAATTCCAGGGGCGGCGTTTTTGTCGAATTCCTTAACCACCTCAAGCTTAAGCTGTCCATAGTGACATTCCGGCCAAGACGTCGGTGTTGAGCGTCTTTCTTTGATGACATCGTTCACCGTCAGACTCACTTTAGCCGCTTCTGCTTCAATGCCCACAAAAGCTTGAAGGCTTTCAACGGCTACAAAACTACTTGGTGAATCTCTTTGACACTTTTGGAGCTATTTCAAAGGTGGCGTCTAGTGATGCCATATACATTTTGCGTGCGTCGTGACAGCAGTCGCTAAGGACAAATAAATACTTATCCGTATACAAAAATCCAAAATCACAGCTCGTAAACTGCGACCGATAGCATTATCTGTGAGTCTACTTAGCATACCACAGAACTTCTCAATTGTCGAAACTTGACCAACTATAAGCCATTTAACTAAGGTCGTCACTTTAAGCCATATGCCATATGAATCATAAGGTTCACAAGGAACAACACCCTCTGAACTCCACCAGATTGGGGAACCAGCGTTGGAGAAACTAGTGTTCCGGGTTTTATAGTGAAGCGCACGAGCAAATAGGTTCATATAACAAAGCGCTTGTCACTGAGTCACTTGTTACTTGTGTCTTGATCCAGGTTTACTACCGGATGTGTTTTCAATGCATGTGCATGTCTCAATTTCAATTTAATTAGAAAATGCCAAAGCAGGTTCCAAGTAAAACTGTTCTGTTTTCTTATTTTTATGATTGATGTAGAAATGCATACGTACTTAGCTCGGTTCTATTGAGTTGCACTCATATTTCGCATTCAATAGACTTTTATTTGCCGCACCTTGGTTCTCAAATAGCCCTCCTTACAACTCAGTCATTGTGCGGATAGACCCGTAAAATTCTGATGAAAATCATTCGCGTGTGGCTTGAAAACAAATGTTAATTTGCTTAGAAGGCACCGGGGTTCAAGGACGCATCAGCGGAAATGCTTCTCTAACTAGTGCGATTACTAGCTAACTACTTTCAGTGCTATGCTTAAAGTTGGCTGTCATCCCCTTCAAATAGAACATAAATAAAACGTAGGGTTTTCTAAAGGCATTGGAACCAACAGACTGTGATCTTTGCTCGATGCAATCTTGGGTTCCTGCTGTCTAAGTTTTTGTAATATCCCAAAGTCTGGCGTTAGCTATGCACTTTAGGAGGTCTTAAAAGTTATTTTAGACTCGTCATGTAACTTGTTCCTAAATTTGCCTGCTTCTTAGACCAACTTAGATATGGTAGGTACTTTAAGGTGGCTACCCTCTCTCTATGTTGCCGCGTCATGTACCCGAAAAGAGCGTGATATGCGTGGTATCAACCCAACCGACAGCTAGTGTATGTACTGAATATTTTGCAGGCTCCCCGGATCGCTAGCACTTCAGCTTCAAAAATGCTCGAATGATCGAGGAGACGGAATGAATTTGAGACTTGTACATCTAATTTTGAAATTAAGTATGTTCCTGGTTAAGTTCCTGGTTTAGAGTTTAGAGTTTTAGACTCTCTTACCTTCATTGCAGTGTATCCAAGCTTGGCTCTGGCCCTGCATGGGCTATAACGCCACCAAAGAAAGAAGACTGGTGAATTTATACGATTTCATACTGACATTACTTAAATTTACAAGGTAGTTGAATCCTTTCTCCACCCAAGTCAAGTCTGGGATATAATCAAGGTTTTGTTAGAAGCTACTTTGTTTTTTTTTATCGACAAAATGATCTACTTCTTTACTTTCAAACAACTGCTGCTAGCTAAGGTTTCGGCTTTATAGCGTTTTAAAAACGTACATTTCGACAGCATGTGTAACACTGCTAGACGGCGTGGCATAAATGAAGCACTGGTCTTGTGGATCAAAGCAATACTTGTACACAAGTCATTGATTGCTGACGCAGGTCTCGAACAATGTGTCAAATCTAGCGAAAGCAGGGACTGCACGCAAGGTGGCGTCCTGTCTCCGTTGTTATGGTGCATGGTGGTCGACTATCTATGCTCTCAATGCCTCTGGAATCTATGCGAATAATGTTCCGGTTCTCTCTGTCGGGTCATGTAAACGACTGTCTGTCTCAAAGCACAGGCGGCGCTAAATGTTATCGATGACTGGTGCACGAGTAATGGGCTGCCGGTTAGTCCTCTAAAGACTGAAGTCATTCCCTTCGAGAGAAGGAGAGATACTGGCATGATTCCACTGGTGCGAAAGGGCATTCACAATCCGATATCCAAGGAAGCTAAGTACCTGGGAGTCATCCTAGATAGCAAGCTTCTTTGGTCAAAGCATGTTGAGCCAAAAACCAACAAAGCTCTCAGATTTTTGGTAACGCAAATGTGCTTTTTTGCAAAATAAGGCCCTCTGGATTTACACGGCAATGATAAGAGCTATGGGAAGATGAAAGCATGCCCGACGACGGGAATACCAACTCTATATGCCCCATCCACAAAAAAGGCGATCCTACCTCTTGCAAGAACTATAGAGGTATATCCCTGCTCTATGTCGCATACAAGATTCTGTCCAGCGTATTGTGTGAACGTCTAAACCCATTTTGCACCGCAAATCAACTATAGACCAAATTTTCACACTTCGACAAATCCTGGAACGTGTTTCGAATCGATACACACCATCTTTTCATCGATTTCAAAGCCGCATACGACAGCATTCATCGTGAAGCACTGTTTGGGGCGATGGCCGAATTCGGGATCCCGGTAAAACTGATCCAGTTGTGTCGCGTCACACTAAAAAACACGCCATACACCGTGCAACTCGGTTCTAGGACCTCAGAACCATTCGAAACATGCACCGGATTTCGGCAAGGAGATGCGCTGTCATGTGACTTCTTCAACCTGGTGCTGGAGCAGATAGTGCGACGGGCAGGCGTCAACAGGGAAGGCACTATCTTTTACAAGTCCATCCAGCTGCCAGGATACGCGGATGATATCGACATCATCGCGTGTTCTCGCCGTGGCATTGTGGAAGCATTCACGGCGATTGAAGAAGAACAGGCGAAACGAGTTGGTCTTAAGATCAATGAGGATAAAACGAAATACATGCTGTCAAGCAAAAACCAATCCGTCGCTCACCACCTGGGACAAAATATAACAATTGGCAGCTACAATTTCGAGGTAGTTAAGGAGCTTGTCTACCTCGGGGCAAACGTAAATTCCACAAATGACACCACAGTGGAGATCCGGCATAGAATCGCCCTTGGCAACCGCTGCTGCTTCGGCTTGTCCAAACAACTGTGGTCAAAACTCCTCACTCGACCAAAGATCAAAGCCATGCTTTAAAAAACGCTCATTCTGCCAGTCTTACTGTACGGAGCCGAAAGCTGGACGACAAGCAGGACAGCGGAGCTGATTTTGGGTTCTTTCGAAAGAAAAATTCTGCGCCGGATATTTGGTCCTGTCTGTGAGGAAGGTGAATGGAGAAGAAGACACAACCGCGAACTCTACGAGCTGTACCAAGATGGGGATGTAGTCCGGAAGGCAAGGAACCGTCGACAACACTGGCTCGGGAACATCGAGCGCATGGACATCAACGCTCCAGCTAAGAGGGTCTTCGACTCCGAGCCTCCTGGTTCGAGAAGAAGAGGAAGACCGAACCTCCGGTATAAAGACCAAGTAATCGCGGATGTAAGACATCTTGGTCTTGACAACTGGAAGCAGCGTGCCCGGGACCGTCAAGGATGGAAGGCAGCTATAGCTCAGGCTCAGATCCTCCATGGATCGCAGGCCTGATAAGTAAGTAAGTAAGATAAGAGCTATAATCTCATATGCTTCGGTTGTATGGTGGAACAAGCTAACACATAAATACGTCGTAGCCTTTTTCACCAAACTCCAAAGTTCCACAGAAAATTGTTACATCGACGATTGGGTCTTTAATGCACACAATCGTAGATGGAGGGAATATCCAGGATGCAGGGTGACTAACATTCTTCAGATATTGTCGTTCCCTCATATCCGTGTCTATATCATTCTAAAAGTCCTGTATTTCCCTGACTGGGGATAGCCAAGCTACCGACACAGCACAGCCTCCAAAAGACCAGAGCCCATCTTCTCAAAGAAACACCAATTGCTTGTCATTATATCAATTATCAATAGGCTTAACCGTTAATTTCTATAGTTTCTCTCCTTTATAACAGATATGAAGAGATAACACCAAGTGGCGGCATGTGTGACCATAACGATAGGAACTGTATTGGTGGCTATGCACGTGTTGTCCACACGGTCCAGCAGCTATTAGAGGAACACAAGGATCGAAATCCACTATATTTGAACGGTGGCGACAGTTTTCAGGGAACTCTCTACTACAATGTAGGTCGATGGAACATCACCGCAGAGTTTCTAAACTACCTTCCAGCTGATGCAATGGTATGCTATCCACATTTGTTGTCTCTCATGGATACAGTTTTTTGTTTTTTTTTTCTAGACCCTTGGCAACCATGAGTTTGATCACAAAATCGAAGGACTAGTGCCGTTTATGGAGAGAGTACGCTCGCCCATAGTCGCAGCTAATATCGATGACTCCGAGGAGCCATCTATTCAGGGTTTATACAAAAAGTCAATTGTACTTGAACGTGGCGGCCGGAAAATCGGAATTATTGGTGTCGTCCTGCAATCCTTTGATGTAAAGTTACTTCACCGAACCTATTCACTTTGAGCTTTAATTCCTTCTCTATTCGCAGAAACTTGCCGATACGGGAAAATTGAAATTTCTAAACGAAAGCGATTCGGTCCGAGAGGAAGCTGAACGCTTGGAGAATGACGGTGTCGATATCATCATCGTCATCTCACATTGCGGCTACGACGTTGATAAGGTCATTGCCAGAAACGCTGGGGCTAACATTGATATCATTATTGGATCGCATTCACATACGTTCCTATTCACGGGCGAACCCTTGCCAGGACCGGATAGGCCAGGCGGCAAGTATCCAACTGAAATAGCCGACGCAGCTACTGGCCATCGAGTACTGATTGTCCAGGCGGCGGCTTACACGAAGTATGTCGGGAACATAACGCTTTTCTTCGACGACACTGGTGACGTTATCTCGTACGAAGGTGCACCGATCTACATGAGCGCTAACATTGAAGAGGGTAAGTCTATAAGTCCACAATAAGTTCCGCATTGTTGCTTGTACCCGTAGGCCTATGTATTGCGTTCTTATCTAAGTGTAATAGTGAGTTTTCTAAAGTGCGTGAGCTACAAAAAAATGAAACTATTCATTGCAGACGAGGAGATCGTCGAAGCCATCGTTCCATGGAAGGAGATCATCGACGAAATTGGAAATGTAGTTATCGGCACTTTGAAAGTGGACTTGGAAAAGACACCATGCTCCTACGAGGAATGCAATCTGGGAAACGTCTTCACCGATGCCCTACTGCATTCATTCATAAACATTTCGGACTACAACTCCAAAAACTGGTCGAACGTATCGATGGCCATAATAAATCCCGGCGCTCTTCGCGTCGCCCTTGATCGGGGCAGTGAGTATTGACTGTTCCTTCAATACTTCCCTTCCTAATACTTCAATACTGTTCTTTTCAGATGTCACCTACTCGCAACTGGTGACGATGTCACCATTTGAGAACGATGTCGTTGCTTTTAACCTCCTCGGTCAGGACATTAAAGACACTTTTGAGTATGCTGTGCGCTCGATCGATCCAGACAACGGAGTCTACAGTTCACAATTCTTTCTACAAGTCTCTGGGTCACGGATAACTTACAATTATTCAAATCCGGCAGGACATAGAGTCCAGGATATTCAAGTCAAATGCACGGAATGCGATATACCGCGGTATGAACCGATCGACCTGGAGAAGGAATACAGACTAGTAACCGTGAGCTTCATCGCAGACGGTGGCGATGGATTCTCAATTCTTTCTGAAAAGGGAACTCAGAGACAGTAAGTACACATGTAGTTGTGCCAAGGAACGAATTTATTTCGTGCTCCCGTTGCAGGACCCATATCAAGGACATTGATGCGGTGATTGATTACATTCATTCCACGCAGCCTATAGTCACCGGGATCGAGGGGCGAATCAAAGTAGTCTTTTGAAACGAATGGTGTTAATTACTTAAATTATTTTTGAGCACAACGAATAGTTGTTTTATTTCTGCGCATGTCCTTATCTTGCCAGTCTGTTAGTTCTTCTCGCCGAAGGTGACCGAGCTGCATTCTTTCTAAAACGTATGGCACGCGTACGACCCAGATAGATGTTCTTATATGTCGCAGGGAGAAAAACAGGAGCTGGATTTTCTAATGGGTGGCCGTGGTGCAATGGTAAGCATTACCGACTGTCGAGCGGGAGGTCTGTAGTTCAAAGTATGTCCTTAGCCAAGAAATGTAACTCCTATACGGAAAAATTGTGCAAAACAGCTGTTAAGAATGGGAAGTGATCAAAAATACTGATGAAGGCATAGCACTCACAGTGTATGGCCACTTTAAATTCATACTCCATGTGTGCAGTTCTAATATAACACCATAATGGCATGGAACATTCGCTGGGAACTACAACCATCGTGAAATTTCAGTCGAGTTCCTCTCGAATCCTATCTAGTACAACCACCTCTTGAGAGTAGTGAACGAACATCTACGACCCAAACCATCTGCACTCCGTCCAGGTTGTGTGACAAACATCATAAGAGTATGACTCTTGGACCTGTGCGAACTATAAAAACAAAATTCTGCTGTCAACTACGACATCATTCAATGTATCGCGGGAATGCCCTTACTTAGCGTGTCATATCCACAAGTCTTATGAGTTCGGTTTAAGTTTTAGGCTAAATTTGTAAAAAGGCGTGGCGACTATAGCTGGCCAGCTGGTCAAGAGATCATAGTTGGTCATAACGCCTGTCCAGCTATAGTCGCCAGACTGGCTATAACCGCCAGGCCCGCTATAGTCGCCAGGCTGGCTATAACCGACAAGCCAGCTATAGTGGCCAGGCCGGCTATAACCGCCAGTCCAGCTATAGTCTCCAGACTGGCTATAGTCGCCTGGTCGGCTATATTCGCCAGGCCAGCTATAGTCTCCAGGCTGGCTATAGTCGGCTGGCCAGCTATAGTCGCCAGACTGTCTATAGCCGTCTGGCCAGCTATAGTCGCCAAACTGGCTATTGCCACCTGGCCAGCTATAGCCGCCAAACTGGCTAAGGCCGCCTGGCCAGCTATAGTCGCCAGGTTGGCTATAGCCGCCTGGCCAGCTATAGTCGCCAGGATGGCTATAGCCCCTTGGCCAGCTTGGCCACCTTGGTCAGGCTGGCTATAGCCGCCTGGTCAGATGTAGTCGCCAGTTGCGCTATAGACACCAGGCCAGTTATAGTCGCTTTCAAGTCCCTTTAAGATAGTACTTGTAATAGCTTTTCTGCTTTCATTTCAGCTGGTACAATACTGAAGGCCCTGGAGCCTTGGAAGAGACTAATCGATGAAAGTGGTCCTCGAGTTATCGGGGAAACGAGGGTGCAACTGCAGAAAAATGAATGTTCGTCGGGTGAATGCAATTTAGGGAATTTCTACACTGACGCTATGGTCCACGCAGTACGGTCATGAGTTGTTCTTGCTATTCTTTCCTATCTTAGTCGTCTTTCTTTCACATTATAGTTCACTAAAAGGACATCATATGCTAGTAACCACTGGTCAGAGGTATCGATCGCACTAACCACGCAAGGAAACTTCCGCGTGCAACTGGATGTAGGCGGTAAGCAGTTGATCTCATAACAATTGTCGCTATTTCTGTGAAAATGGTTTCTAGTCCTTACATATGCCCACCTAGTGGCAATGTGCCCGTTCGAGAATAAGCTTGTTGCTTTAAATCTGTTCGGCAAGCATCTTGTCGAGATCCTGGAGATCAGCGTGACAACAATGAAAATAAGCTCACAAACCCCCACTTCAAGTCGGATGCTACAAGTGTCGGGGCTGCGGGTTTCGTACAACATTACGCGGCAACCAGGTGACCGGGTAGTGAAGGTGTTGGTAAAGTGTCAGAAATGTGATATTCCACGATATGAGGAGCTTGATGTGGATGCGGTTTACCGGATAGTAGTTGCAGATTACCTCGCCGATGGCATGAATGGGTTCGACGTTATCAGAGAAAATGCATTTGACTTAGAGTTAACGATGAGCCACCATCAAGCGAACATCCCTCTATATTTTTTCTTCTTTTCAGGGTTGGTCCAGTTGATTTAGACGCCTTCGGAGAGTATATTGAGATGAATAGTCCCATTGTAGCCGCTCTAGAAGGAAGGATAAAAGTCTTTAAATAATATTTGGTTTTCGTCATGACTGTACACTTAGACATGAACCCAATAAACACACCACTCACTTGCACCACCCTACCGACAGCAGTCACATGTCTAATCAGTTTCAAAACAGCTGTTTGGAGAAATGTCAAAATAGACCACTTTGGTTGGAAAAGTTAGTAAAAACAGAGAATTTCTCAATTTACTGGAGTATTCGGTGGTTTTAGTGAATAAGTGTAGTGTTCTTCGATAGAATAGTTTCCAGTGCACCCTGGTTCGTTTGAAGAAAAGCAAAACAGCGCCATGAATTTCCTAAGGCAAACGCTAAATGTTACGAAACAGATGACATGCCAAGGTAAGTAAGTCCGTAGGAGTTTTGCCGGCAAAACTGCGATAAGTCAATTGTGCGATTACGTATTTGATGAGGAGCAAAGAGGAGTAGATAGGCTACTTGTTTATAAATACTCGGCGCCAATTATTGGGATAATTCGAGTCTACTTTGAAATTCAAGCTCAAAGCCAACTGTAGCAGTTGTCGTTCCGAAGTTTATGGTTTAAGTGCCTGTGCTTATGTGCTAACTCCAGTTACTCCAGGCTATCCGATTTGGGTAGGCAGATTGATTGAGTTGCCTACAGCATTGAATGCCCAGTATATTGAATGGTAGCCGTTTAGGACCGGAACAGTGCATTCGCACTATTTGGCCAGACCATCTTAAACGCTAGGAATAGAGTGTGTCGTTGCAGCTTTCCCCTAGTGCATCATGGTAATATACTTTGGAACACGATGCCTAAATGGGTCTTGTAGCGATAGCGATTCCCTGTAACGAGCTGCCACACACAAATTTGCTTTACAGAAGACCAAGCTCGTGTAATCTGAACAGACAACACCCGAAGGAAGGTACATATGTCGACTTATTCTCCGAGTTAAATTACTTAACTCAGCCCGTGGACAAGTCATCACATATCCTCGATTTAGCCAGTCAGACCGTCCATACACTGGACTTGTTTCTTACTTCCCAACCAAATTCTCGTACTCCCGCCCCGTAAGTAGGGAAATAGCAACGAAAAGAAAGCCGACTGGTGCGGCCTTAACAACTTCTTTCGGAGCCTTAACTAGTCATTGTGTTTCCTCGACAACAACGGGAACGCCGCCGCTGATATCGCAAATATTCGAATTAGCGTGGCCATAAATATTTATTCCTAGTAGGATTAAAAGAACCAGGCGAAAGGATAATAAGTGGTTTGACATAAGCTGTAAAGGGGCCATTAGGCTAAGGCTGAACCCACACCGAGGCCGACAGAACGTTTTTCCTTGTCGTGTACGACAAGAATAAATTGCATCTTAAGCGCGGTTCACATTGAACGAATTGTCGTTGCGATTTGCTTGACAACCGTGGTTGGACGATAAATTGTGTATGCACGACCAATGTGAACGCTCTAGCTACAAGTCGGTACGATTTGTAGTCAGGAAGTTGAAAATTTTCAACTTTTTGCTTGTTGGACGACTTGTCGTAAGGTGTGAACACTTGTCGTACAACTTCAGAGCATTTTTTCACTTTTGCTTGTGCGTTCAGAGAATCAACACCAACTTTGAGCGGAATGAACGATATGACTTCAAACAAAGAAAAATAATTTTGGTTTGATTTGTTCTTATTAGAAATTATTTCTCTCTGTAACTCATTATACTTCTTCTTCTTAGTGGGCGCTACAGTTCGGGGTGAACCTGGGCCTCAACCAACATGCCCCTCCATCTAGCACGATCTTTCGCTAGCCTTTTCCATTGCCGCACACCCAGTTGGCTGAGGTCCCTTTCCACCTGTGTGCGCCATCTTAAGGGCGGCCGTCCTCTGCTTCTTCGTCCCTCGGGGTTGGATTCAAAGACTCTCCGGGCTGAAGCTGGGGTGTTCATTCGCTCTACATCATTCATTCGCCCAGCCATCTTAGGCGTTGAATCCGTAGACGCCTGACTAGACTCATGTCGCTGTACAGCCCGTAAAGTACGTGGCTGAGTCTTTTCCCCCATCCTCCGTCTGCGTTTATAGGCCCGAAAATCACGCGCAAAATCTTTTCTCGAACCGACCAAGGGCCTCCTCATCCGCTTTTGATAGTGTCCATGCTTCTGCGCCGTACAACAGGACCGGGATAATAAGGGTCTTATATTTTGTGCCTCTTGTATTGGCCAGTGATTTTTGCACAATCATTTCCAATATGATGTTGAAGAAATCACACGACAGCGCATCGCCCTGCCTAAATCCTTTTTTGACATCAAAACTATCGGTAAGGTGTTCACCGATTCGGATGGAGCAGCGAGCATTCTCCAAAGTCATCCTGCATAGTCTGACGAGTTTAGCAGGTATGTCAAAGGTAGACATAGCGTTGTATAGCTCGTCTCTAATTACGCTGTCGTATGCGGCTTTGAAGTCGACAAATAGGTGGTGAGTGTCGACTTGAAATTCCAGTATCTGCCGTAGTGTGAAGATTTGGTCGATGGTGGACTTCCCTGGCCTGAATCCGCACTGATAAGGACCTATCAGCTTATTTACAAAAGGCTTCAGGCGTTCACACAAAACGGCAGAGAAGATTTTGTAGCCGATGTTAAGGAGACTTATTCCTCTATAGTTGGCGCAATCAGAGGGGTCTCCTTTCTTGTGGATCGGGCATACGATGCTGAGACTCCATTCCTCGGGCATGCTTTCCTCTAACCATATCTTACGGATGAGCTGGTGCATGCTCCCAACCAGGTCATCCCCAGCTGCCTTGAAGAGCTCAGCAGACAGTCCGTCTGCGCCAGCAGCTTTATTCGACTTGAGCTTCGATATGGCATACTTAACTTCGTCGAGGTCAGGGGGACAGAATTCTCTGCGGTCTCCGTCGATTAGAAATGGATCATTCTGCCTGACAGCGGTATATTGACTAACATCGCCGTTATGCAGTCTGCAGAAGTGGTTTTTCCATATTCTCAGCATCGACTGCGGTTCTACTACTAGGTGTCCGTTCTCATCCCTGCAGGCTTCCGTTCTGGCTTTATAACCTTGGCACCTCGAACGTCACGCCTGCAGTAACACCTCTCCAAATCCTCAATCGCGCGCTTCTCGTGCACTTTCTTCTTTCTTCTAAGAAGCTTATGCTCCTCCCTTCTTTTTAACTCGTAGAGCTGCTCACGAGCTGCTCTTGTTCTTTTATGCAGTTAGGCCTTATATGCATCCTGCTTCGCTGTATGAATCCTCCTGCACTCGTCATCGAACCAGGTGTTTCTTCGTGGTGGAGCCTTGAAACCCAAAACTTCGGATGCAGAGCTCTTCAGGGCTTGTTTGCAAAGGCTCCACTGCTGTTCTATTGATAGCGTGGAGGATTGAGGTGTATTGGAGAGCTCAAGGGAGAAGCAATCGGTAAAAGCACGAGTGGCTTCTGGCGATAGTAGCTTTCCGACGTCATAAATTTGTATCCTTACTCTACTCCGTTGCGTTCGTGATATCCGTAAGCGCATCTTGGCTACTACAACATAGTGGTCCGAGTCGATGTTAACCCCTCGGAAAGTTCGAACATCAAGAATAGTGGAGGAGTGTCTGACATCGATCGCGATGTGATCAATCTGGTTGGTAGTCGACTGATCAAAAGACCGCCAGGTGCCTTTGTGTATATCGAGGTGCGGGAAGCGCGTACTGGCTAGAAGGAGATTTCGCCCCGTAGCAAGATCAATCAGCCTGTGTCCGTTATCGGAGGTGGTGTCATGTAGGCTATGTTTGCCGATGACTCGTTCAAATATGCTTTCCTTACCCAGCTTAGCATTGAAGTCGCCTAGTACAATTTTGATGTCATAGCTGGGACATTGGGCATACGTTCTGTCTAGGAGATCGTATAACTCATCTTTGGCTGAGTCATCCTTGTCTTCCGTGGGGGCGTGGACGCAGATCAGGCTGATGTTAAAAAATTTAGCCTTGATACGGATTGTTATGAGGCGTTCGCTCACATGCCGAAAGCTTAGGACTTTTTACCTTAGTCCACCTCGAACAACAAATCCGCATCCAAACAATCGTTGCCCTCTCTCCCTATAGCAGTCGCCGTAGTAAATATCGCAGTTTTTCATCCGCTTTATGCCCGGTCCATTCCATCGCATTTCCTGGATGGCGGTGATGTCGGCTTTATAGCGGTCTAGGGCGTCCGCAAGTTGTTCGGCTGCACGTGGTCTGTTTAGGGACCAAACATTCCACGTACAAAGCCGAAGATCATTGTCCTTTTTTCGTTTTTTGCAAGGGTCGTCAACATAAATCCGGTCCGTTATATCCGAGGCTTGTGGTTGTTTCGGAGTTTGTGTTTTTTTTACGGTTACGGCTTACTAGGCCGTAGCCCAACCGACTAATCCTGTTTTTTTTGGCGCAGGAGGCTCGCCATTTGCCCTTCCCCGTCTGCAATTTCCATAGGAAATCTCCAGATGGCACCACGAGGAGGTGGGGATAGGAGTTACTAACAGTGCCGCAAGATGTTCGACTGCGGTGGCTCTTCTCACCTTTTAGCAGGCCAGCATCCGTCGGATAGATGCTACCCCTACGAGGCATTTGTTAGTCCTTTGCCATCTCATTATACGTTCCTATCAATTCGCAAATAATTACGAAAATCCTTTGGCAAATTTTGGTGAAATTCTCTTAACAGTTACCGATGAGAAATTATTGCGTTTTCCGACCCATGGTTTAATCCGCATTTGCTTTTTTTTTTTTCTTCATTTTCGAGTATTTCATCAATAATCATCCCTGTAACCAGAGCATGCGCCGCCATGTTAATACTTCGAAATTTCTATCGCAAGTGAAGTCGGTCAAGCAAGTTGTATGGTGTGTACGCCACGCATTATTTGGTCGTCAAGTGAATCGCAACGACAAATCGTTCAACGTGAACCGCGCTTTATGAGTCCACACACACCAAATGGAACGCAACACGACAAAACAATTTGTTCGGCCGTGCTCGTTGCTCCGATGTCCGTTTTATACAGCACTGCATACAGCTAACCCGCACCGAACGCAGCAAACGTGTTGCGAACAAGTGTCGTTGCCGAAAAGTACACACTACCTTAGCGGTCAACCCACACCGGACGAAATAAACAGAACACGACACGACAAAGCAAAAAAACATGTCGAAATCTGTTCGCCGGTATTTTGTCTTTCTGCGACAAAATCGATGCATTGCGAATTTGGGAAGCGAAGATAGACGTTGACGCGGAGAAGCTACTAATTTTGATTGAGCAAAGGAGCGCCATGTATACTACGGGGCAAAACCCCCCGTAGTATACTTGCCATGAAAAAGCTTCTGGACTCAAGCCGTTCGGAAACGGCATTAAACTGTAGGTCCCCTTCACCTGTGTAAAAAATTATTCACACACAGCGGGGTGAGTTCGGCAAGTAGTTTGAAGGCGACCATAGATCTGCGAAAAAGGTGTTCTGGCAAACCATTCGCCAATTCAGAGGAAGGAAATTCAACATAATTGAAGGAGTTAAATCCAAAGATGGTGTATTGCTTTCCAATGAGATGGGCAGCATACGCAGATGGAGCGAGCACTTTTCGGAGCTGCTCAATCCCGAACAGGGCGCTGAGGGGGACAGACCTATAGTCTTGAGTGGGGGCGAGAATAGTCCAACGGTGGAGGAGGTCATTTTAGCGATTGAATCGCTAACAGTTGGCAAATCCGCCGGTGTGGATGAAGTTCGGCCAGAAATGCTTAAGGCAATGGGTAAAGAGGGAGTATTATGTCTCTCTCGTATCATTAAGGTGGCCTGGGAATGCGGTGAGACACCTAGCGATTGTCAGATTGGGGTGATTGTCCCTCTTTTCAAAAATGGGGATAATAAAGAGTACTCCAACTATAGGGGCATGTCTCTTTTAAGTGTCCCCGGTAAAGTCTACGCTAAGGTACTGAAGGTGCATTCTAAAGCTATGGTCGAATCCAGGATAGGGGATGAACAGTGCGGGTTTCGTCACGGCAGAAGTACAACCGACCAGCTTTTCACTCTAAGAATGGTACTCGAGAAGGCTTGGGAGTACGCCAAACCGATCTACAGCTGCTTTGTAGATTTGGAAAAGGCGTATGACCGAGTTCCTCGAGGTAAGCTCTGGAGTGTTCTGCAGGAGTATGGGATTGATGGTCCTCTGTTGAGGGCCATTCAGTCTCTATACACAAACTGTAGCAACTGCGTTCGGCTTAACGGAAGTAAATCAACACCTTTCACCGTGGGCGTTGGACTTCGTCAAGGGTGCGTCTTGTCACCTTTTCTCGAGGCGAGGAATGTTTCACATTGGGAGAGTTGAGGATAAGCCATCTTCTTTTCGCAGGTGACTTAGTTGTCCTCACATCCTCCCAAACGGAACTTCAGCGCGCGCTAGATAGGTTTGTGGCCGTATATGCTGATGTTGGAATGAGGGTTAACGTGGACAAATCCGAGGTTATGATTATTTCCAGAGCACCTGTCCAATGCACTCTACATGTTAGTGAAGTCCTATTGAAGCAGGTGGAGAAGTTTAAATATCTCGGGGTCTTCCTCACGAGTGATGGGAGGAGTAATACTGAGCTTTCCTGCTTAGCCAAGCTGGGCCAATTTTGAAACAGCTTGGAAGATCTGTAATCAGGAAGACCGAACTTGGTGTCAAAGCCAAATTAGCGGTTTTTAACTCAGTATTTGTTCCAACTCTCACCTATGGTCATGAAATTTGGGTATTGACCAAGAGAATAAGATCGCGAATACAAGCTGCCGAAATGAGATTTCTTCGTGCTGTTGTGGGAGCTACTCGCCGGGATATGGCAGTGCTCGGTGAGCTCAATGTTGAGCAGCTGCTTCTCCGAACGGTAAGGGCTATGTTTCGATGGTTTGGTCACGTGAGGCGAACATCGCCATCATCACGACTTCCGAGGCGTGCCTTGGATGCAATACCATCAGGCAGGCGACCGCTTGGCAGACCCAGGACGAGGTGGCCGGGTGCGTTTGTGCACCGGTGACGGAGGATCGAGTGGCCTGGAGATCCCGCGTGCGCGCATTACCCCCGCGACTTTTTTAGTGGAACATGCGGGCCACTGAAAATGTATGTATGTTTGTATGTACAGCTTGGGTGATTGAAGCTTGGCTCTGGCCCTTTACGGGCTGTAACGCCACCAAAGCAAGCAAGCAGGCAAAGGAGCGCAATTTATAATTATGTTTCAAACGACGATGACTGAATTCGTTTTTTTCAACCCACACCAAGCGCAACAATTCGTCGGAAACATTTTGCTTGTCGGTAAGTTTTGGGGTTGGTGTGGGTTAGAATGAAAAAACGTTTTCTTGTCGTGCGACAAAAAAACGTTTTGTCGTCTTCGGTGTGGGTTCAGCCTAAGGGAAGTAAGTTTCTCTGCCAATAAGGCATACGATTCTGAAGAAAACCGGAATGGGTGTATGTATGTATGTATGTTGGGGTTACAGTCCATGAAGGACTTGAGCCGAGCTTCTCTCAATTACCCATGTTGTGTGTGATTTCATTTTCCCATAGGTGAAAGGGACCTACAGTTTATTGCCGGTTCCGAACGGCGAATTTCGAGAAGCTTTTCATGACAATTTTACTGCAGGGGGTTTGTCAGAACCCCGCCGAGGAGAAACACCGTGAAAAACACGTCCGATGACATGGCTGTGTCGGGATTCGATCCCGTGTCATTGGCGTCAGAAGCCAACACACTACCCACGGTGCTCTCGAGGAATGGGTATATACGAGCCAGAAATGACTGCAATACCTTCATCTGACCAGCCAAATTCCAGTCCAACCAAAAGCTAATTCGTGAAGGTAACTAATTCCAAAGGTAACAAAAGTTTCTGGTCATATGTCAAGAACATTAAAAACTCGTCCACGACGTCTATACTCACACTTATCCACACTGACTTTCCAGCTGTCACACCCTTAGACAAAGCCACTTCACAGCCAGCTCGCAGCTTCCAGCTTGCACTTTGTCTCCGTTTGTACTAGAGCGTGTCAATTCCACTTAGGGACATACATATTTACTTTCATACTCGCATAGTTGCAAGGATCCTCGACATACACAAATCCACTGTTCCACTGTTGCTTCTACGCTAGCAAAGACACTGCGAGCGCTTTTTCACCTTTCCTACTTTTCTGGGCTCTTTCCGAGTGTGTAGAAAACAGCATTCGCCCAGCCCATCCTCAAAAAAGACGAATCTTCTCTCAACTACCGACCCATTGCACTAAAGTCTCTCCTCTCCAAGGTCATTGAAGCGCTGATCAACCGTCCTCAATGACAGGCAGCATGGTTTCCGTTGCAACAGATCCACTGATAATGGCATGTCTTCCCGAAAGGTCGAATCGCTCGCTTCACCACGAAAGTGAAATCAAAACAATTGCGCTGGATATTATAAAAACATTTAACAGAGCTTGTCACCGAAGCCTTTTTTATCGAACATATGACCATTTGGGATCGATGAGTCTCTTCCTCGAAAAGACCAACGAGTTTCGAATCGATATACACCATCTTTTCATCGATTTCAAAGCCGCATACGACAGCATTCATCGTGAAGCACTGTTTGGGCGATGGCCGAATTCGGGATCCCGGTAAAACTGATCCAGTTGTGTCGCGCCACGCTAAAAAACACGCGATGCACCGTGCAACTCGGTTCTAGGACCTCGGAACCATTCGAAACATGCACCGGATTTCGGCAAGGAGATGCGCTGTCGTGTGACTTCTTTAATTTATGCTGGAGCAGATAGTGCGACGGGCAGACGTCAACAGGGAAGGCACTATCTTCTACAAGTCCGTCCAGCTGCTAGGATACGCGGATGATATCAACATTATCGCGTGTTCTCGCCGTGACATTGTGGACAATGGACAGCTACAATTCCGAGGTAGTTAAGGAGTTTGTCTACCTCGGGGCAAACGTAACTTCCACAAATGACACCACAGTGGAGATCCGGCATAGAATCGCTGCTACTTCGGCTTGTCCAAACAACTGGGGTCAAAACTCCTCACTCGAAAGACCAAAGTCATGCTTTACAAAACGCTCATTCTGCCAGTCTAGCTGTACGGAGCCGAAAGTTGGACGATAAGCAGGACAGCGGAGTTGATTTTGGGTTCTTTCGAAAGAAAAATTCTGCGCCGGATATTTGGTCCTGTCTGTGAGGAAGGTGAATGGAGAAGAAGACATAACCGCGAACTCTATGAGCTGTACAAAGATGTGGATATAGTCCGGAAGGCAAAGATCCGTCGACTACACTGGCTCGGCCACATCGAGCGCATGGACATCAACGCTCCAGTTAAGAGGATCTTTGTTTCCGAGCCTCCTGGTTCGAGAAGAAGAGGAAGACCGAACCTCCGGTATGAGGACAAAGTAATCGCGGATGTAAGACATTTTGGTCTTTATAACTGGAAGCAGCATGCCCGGGACGGATGGAAGGCAGCTATAGCTCAGGCTCAGATCCTCCAGGGATCGCTGGCCTGATAAGTAAGTAAGTAAGTCCTCACTTTGACTCTTAGGTTTTCGTAACATGGCCCGAGTCAGTGTTAGCCGCTCGGGAGGTTTGGACATGATGCATTGAACTCAGGTTTCCTGAAATGACGCAACTAAGTCTTTCAAAAACTGGTTCCAAAAGCTAAAGCCTAGACCCCAAAAAAGTTTCTTTTTCTCTTTCGAATCGTAGCCATCATACCAACAATCGTCAATTGCCGTCCCGCCCAAACGATATTTCACGACAAGGAAATATCGCCCGCTGCTATGGGACCAACAATTAGGCGAATAATTCTAAATTTCCCGAGAATTCGCCCGGCCTGAGCTCGCCGCCACTCGAATTCAATAGATCGGAACTCTTTGACGAAAATAATCTTGATGTCACGTGCCAAACACCTTTCACCGTGATCCTTTTCCAATTAAACCATCAACAATCGAATGACTCCTCTTTATCGCTATAAATACGTCTCATTTTGCTCATTGGCACGCTTTGCTTACACGAGAAAATCTTCGATATCAAAATGAAAATATCTTCCCTTAACTTGTATAATGGTTTGATGATCCTTTTTCCTTTACACACATTATTTTTTTCTGTCCTCGTTTGATTGATCTGAATAAGATCTAAGACGTAAAGAACACATGACGTGTTATGACGAATGTATTCTTCGTTTTGTTGTCCTTTGTGCGGGCTAAGAATAAGATAATAAAACCAACAAAAGGACGAACTCGATTTCAAGAAGGCCATCCTGTATTGTTCCCTGGCAATTATGCATTGTTCAGTTTTTTTTTTTCCGTCATTTTTTTGCGACAAAGGTATGCCACATTGGTTTAGTCCTTTAACAAGCAAATTATGAACTGACCAAAGGACACTTGATCGATTAGGTTATCACTGTACATATCAAAATTATCCTAGAATGCAGGTGACGCGTTAGGGAGAAATGATGCGTGTCGAGTTGTAAAAATGCAAAACCCCTTACCAGGTCAGTTCCAATCGAGGTAGTAAAATTTTTCATAGTGCTGCTCCTCCCGTTTTGACTTTTGCCAAACCTACACAACGGACTACAGTGCCTCTGTAGTTTACAACTTAACAACATATTGATAGCCAGTCACACCTCGCGACTCACTAATTCTGAGAATGATCTGGACGACAACGAGTTGGTAGGAGCAGTAAAGGCAAATGCATAGCAACGTAGTTGTACAAATCATGACGTTATTGTTTGCCCAAAGGTACATACATATATGTATTTCGAAAATTGGCGATATGTAAGGAAAAACAAACATTGGAAGACCACATAAATGGCTTGGGCTTAGGCGATGTACTCTTTGGAATACTTAGAATTGAATAGAGAAGGAGGATTAAGTGCGAATGGGTTTGACTAATGTTCGTGTCGATTGTGTAAGACGCGTCACCTGAAACTCTGGGAATAGAGTAAGAAGGGCAGGGCATTTGGTGTATTTGTCACAGCAGAGATATCAAGAACTACGGAAATTGAAGCAGACTAAGCGGAATGATTTTTTTGGATTGATTGTATTGTTCATATTATAGATCGGAACTTTGTAAAATCAAATCAGGTGGCATCCTCGGTTCAATGGCATGAAAACCCTGGAAAGCGGAAGCATTTCCCCTAGACTATACATAGGGTCTCTGAAGACTAGCATGTCTCAATATCAGAGCCGCTATGCATACCTGATCCTTGTCATATCGAGAGGCACTGATCAGATTTACTTTAGCAGCAATCCACAATATAGTAAGAGTCCGTCAAAAGCTTCTAGATTTTTTAATCTCTGTATTGGGAGCTTCTCAATATCGTACACCTCTTACAAGACTGTGAAAATGTTAAATACCTCTAGCTGGTACATGAAGACCCGAAGATCGGTTGAAACGTTAGCGCATCCTGACCACCTATATGTATACCTGGCCGGCTGGCCGTCTATAGCTGGCTGGCTATAGCCGTCGGGCTGACTGGCTTTAGCTGCCTAACTAGCTGGCTATAGCCGCCTAGCTGGCTTGCTGGCTACAACCGCCTGTCTTTAGCCATCTGCCCGACCGGTTGGTTATATCTCCCAAGCGTGCTGGCTGGATATAGCCGCTTGGCTGGCTTTAGCCGCCTGGCTGGCTCCCTGGCTGGATATAGACGTCTGGTTGGCTGGCTGGATATATGTATGTTGACGTCTGGCTGGATAGCTGGCTGGCTGACAAGCTGGCTGGATATAACCGCTTGGCTGACTGGCTGGATATAGACGTCTGGCTGGATTGCAGGTTGGCTGGCTACAACCGCTTGGCTGACTGGTTGGCTACAGCTTCCTAACTTGCTGGCTGAATATAGCCGCCTGGCTGGCTGGCTAAAGCCGCTTGGCTATGGGTCCCCAGGTTGTTTCTTGGATATAGACGCCTGGCTGGCTGGCTGAATGGCTGACTATAACCGTCTGGTTGGCTGGCTACAGCCATCTGGCTGACTGACTGACTGGATATACATAGATGTCTGGCTGGATGGCTGACCATAACTGCCTGGTTGACTGATTGACTACAGCCCCCTAGCTTGCTGGCTGGATATAGTCGCCTGGATGGCTGGCTACAGACGCTTGCTGACTGGTTTGCTACAGCTCCCTAACTTGCTTGTTGGATCTAGCCGCCTTGCCGGTGACTCAATGGCAAAGAATGGCAAGTCGATCGCATTTACCGAAAAGGTAATGACCTGCATATTTTGGGATGCCAAAAGGATCCTGTTAATTTATTACCTTGCAAAAGGCAGGCCAATTACAAGTGACTATTATCGCGACCTTCTTGACCAACTGGAAGCCAAAATTCGATTTGGTGATTAGTTCTGATGTGGCACCCTCAGACTTCCATCTGTTTCAAAACTTGAAGAAATTTGTTTCTGGGAAGACGTAGTGGCCGTAGATGAATATTTTCACAGCCTTCCTTGCACTTCCAAAAACGAATATTGGAGAAACGCTGGACTAAGTTTGTGAAGGAAAATAAATTGCCGTCTTTCATTGACAGGCCGAAACCATTTCACCTTACCCTCGTATGTATGCCTGGCTGGCAATATGGGGCGACAAAACTACGGAACAAACGCTATGTAAGCTTGCTACCATCTGTTAGCTTAGAAAACCTCTTCCTCATTATAAAAGAGATCACTACTCTTTCCGTGATTTAGGGATCTTCTAGGCTTTTGCCCAATAGGCTTAGGAGCGTTTAGCACAAATCATAGACAACGCTTACCTAAAATTGCTGCAATAGTGACATGAGTCATTAACTCATGTGGTGTGAACATACATATGTATGTATGTACATATGTACGTAAGTTTTACTACACTCTCACATGTTTCAAAGCGCGACTGTACTCGTACCACATTTTTCATTTCACTCCAACAATATAAATCCAAGAAAACAATAGTCAACAGATCTCGCCCATTCACCAAAAAGCATCCTTTCACACGTGTTCAAACACAAATGTCGAATTGGCTCCCAAAACCATGACTCATCGTCGCATTCCTTTCAAATTGATCCTCACCACAGCGAATCGAAGTACCATCACCTTTTTAGCTGCTCATTTCACTTCCCGGTCACCGAAACCTCTCCAGACAATGAAAACTAATTTAAATAAGCAAATTGATCTAGCTTAGATCATTCATGGCTTGGGAATGTTATTTTTCTCTGTGAATACCTAGCTAATCCGTCCTTTTGCATTGCTGATGCACAGCACATTCGGTGGTGGCAGTTGTCACACCTCAATGCAACGTGTTGGTCAGTTTGGTGCGATTGTTTGTCAAGGGATTAGAGACAGTCTTGATGGGTGGTAGAGAAGACGGCCATTTGCGAAAACAAATTTGCTCTGAAATGGGCAACGACTTGGACGTCAGATTCGGGTTATCTTTCCTCTAAGCGCCACTTGATGTTTTTCTTTAGGAATGATAAATAGGCTCCTGTCTTCTAGGTGTTTGTGTTTATGGCGTTTTCGCTGAGGTTCGGCAAACTTGGATCCAACCTACACAGATGGAACAACTTGACATCTTGACATTAGCCACCGAGTCGTCTCAAATGCAGCCTTTCAAGTTTGTTGTAATTCCTTCTCTCCTCTGATTATGTCTCGTACTTTCTACAGCTGGTTGAACACCCGAGCTTGACATCTTCAGTTGAAGCTAGACTTGCTTCTGAGATTCTGTCTATTATCTACATATTTAGTGTAGACTGTACACGACTGTACATTTCAATTTCGCTCTCACAAGAATAAAAAATCGAACGACATGTGACCGTCAGCTTGGTCCAATCAATCCTGTAATTGATTTTTCCTTTTTTTCCCACAATCCTCGCCATCACTTCACATCAGTACATGTACATATGGACCAACGAAATCACCGGTCATGCGACAGACAATAATAATAATAAGAAGAAGAGAAAAAGGATATTTCGCATGCAGCAATAGAGAGAAAGTACAATACAATAACAGGCAACCCGTTTGCTTATTATTTCCGCATATCCTTCAGATCCATCACTGATATTAAACCATATTTGTATGGGCTGACCATAACAGAGAGATTTCCACAGATTACGCCGCCAATGCCACACAGCCAAGCAGGAAGAAGAAACGAAGCGAACTCCAACATTGGTCGATCCATTGTTCATTGGTTGATTAGGATGGCTGACATCTGTCCGTTCCGTTTCAACCCTTGAACATACGGATCTCCTACATTTGTAGCGAAAAAATGGCGACCCTATTCGTGTGCTACAGGAGTATGTATCAAGTATCCTTCGGTGGAAATTATGCTAAATTATAGTATTTTCGCTTTTGTTTGCTTACTCTTATGGTCACGCTTACGATACTCGTATCTCATAAGGTTATCATCTTCTTGAAGGATTTCATCCTTTTCTTTTCATTTCTTTTGTTGGACAATGGGCGAAGAGATGAAGATGAAATCCTTTCGTATTTGCAACGTTTGAGAGGATAAAGGATTTTTAGTCATAATTTTTCTATGTTTATCCATTGTGTGAGCACCTGATTGCCAGTGGTACGAGTATCATCGTGATTTGAGAGAGTATGTCGAATAGTATTCATGTGAAAAAGGACCATGTGTTGAGCTCTGTCCAGAGACAAAGGCCTTACACTATTTTTAAGAAGATTACATACATATATAGCTACTGGAACCATGAGAATTTCCATGACTTGATAGTAATTACACCAATGGCTTGTTGGGTCCCTTTTCGATTGACTGAAACTGGTCTTGGGGGAAGGAGGGAGCGAGCAAACAGAGCAAAGAAGTTGATCGCGTTTAACATGGCAAACGCCAGCTTCGATCTCTGTCCCTGCTCAATCCAAGTTGACACACAGCCTCCGCGTGGGCCTCCCTGGATAGCTACCCTGGCACCCGCCAGGTAGTGAACCAATGTGTGCAGCGACCCAACCCTGGTTCCTAGGGAAAGAGGAACCTGGCCCTCCAGGTTGGGGGTTGTGCTTAGGGGTAACATCCCTATCACGTAAAAACCTACTTGTTCCGAAACGACAACAAGCCTCGGATACGGACGGACACAAAGCTGACGACCCCTGCAAATGACTAACGGACTTGAGAGTCTGCACCTGGAATGTGAGGTCCCTTAACAGACCGGGTGCAGGCGATCAATTGGAGCCAACCCTCAACTGCTATAAAGCAGATATAACCGCACTCTAAGAAGTGCGATGGGATGGACCAGGCAAAAAACGGATGAAAAACTACGACATCTACTACGGGAACTGCTACAAGGAGAAAAAACAGCGCCTATTCGGGTGCGGATTCGTTATTAGAGGAAGACTCCGACAAAAAGTCTTAAGCTTCCGAGATGTAAGCGAACGCCTCATAACAATCCGCATCAAAGCTAAATTTGGAAACATTAGCTTAATATGCGCTCACGCCCCAACGGAAGAAAAGGACGATCGACTCAAAGAAGAATTCTACGATCTCCTAGACAGAACATATGCCCAATGTCCCAGCTACGACACAAAAATAGTCCTAGGAGGTTTTAATGCAAAACTGGGCAAGGAGGACATATTTGAGTCGATCATAGGAAAGCATAGCCTCCATAACACCACATCCGACAACGGATTAAGGCTAATCGATTTCCTAGCGGGGCGTAACCTCCTTGTAGCAAGCACGCGATTCCCCCATCTCAACATCCACAAGGGTACCTGGCGGTCTTGTGATCAAACGACCACCAACCAGATTGATCATATTGCGATCGACGCCAGACACTCCTCCTGTATTCTCGACGTACGAACCTTCCGAGGGGCCAACATCGACTCGGACCACTACCTTGTTGTAGCCAAGGTACGAATGAGGATATCAAGAATGCTTAGGAGTCGAGTAGGACTACGTAAGTTTGACGTTGGAAAGCTACAATCACAAGAGACTGACAGAATCTTTGCCGATCGTGTCTCCTCAAAGCTCTCTCAAAATCCGCCCACAGCAGCACAAACAATAGAACAGGAATGGGCTCATTGCCAGAGCGCCGTCAGAGATGCTGCCTCAGAGGTGCTGGGTTTCAAGCAGCCACCACCTTGAAACCCCTGGTTCGATGAACAATGCGAACAAGCCCATGCAGCAAAACAAGAGGCATATAAAGCCATGCTGCAACGACGGACGAGAGCTCCTCGCGAAATCTATAAGCAGAAGAGATGAGAGGAACACACGCTTTTCAGAAGAAAGAAGAGAGAGCACGGAAAGCGTGAGATCGAGGAGATGGAGAGATGCTTCCGCAGGAATGACGCCCGTAAGTTTTACAACAAGGTAAAACGAACATGCCATGGCTACAAAGCCAGAGTGGCGGCCTGCAGGGATGAAAATGGAGAACTGGTAGTAGAGTCGCAGTCGATGCTGAGGATTTGGAAAGACCACTTCTGCAGACTGTATAACGGCGATGATAGACAAGATACCGCTGTCAGGCAGGACGAGCCATTCGCAATGGACCACGAAGTAACAGAATTCGGTCCACCCGACCTAGACGAAGTCAAAATAGCGATATCAAGACTTAAGTCTAATAAAGCCGCTGGCGCAGACGGCCTGTCTGATGAGCTTTTCAAGGCGGCTGGAGATGAGCTGGTAAGGTGCATGCACCATCTCATCTGCGAGGTATGGTCGGAGGAAAGCATGCCCGACGAATGGAATCTCAGCATCGTTTGCCCGGTCCATAAGAAAGGAGACCCCTATAACTGCGCCAACTATAGGGGAATAAGTCTCCTTAACATCGCATATAAGATCTTCTCTGCCGTATTGTGTGAACGCCTGAAACCGTTTGTGGATAACCTGTTCGGCTCTTATCAGTGTGGTTTCAGGCCAGGTAAATCCACAATAGACCAAATATTTACGCTACGGCAGATCTTGGAGATGACCCAGGAATACCAAATCGACACTCACCACCTCTTCGTCGATTTCAAGGCCGCGTATGACAGCGTATATAGAGACAAGCTGTACAAAGCCATGTCTAGTTTTAACATCCCTGTCAAACTCGTCCGACTGTGCAGGATGACAATGGAGAATTCTCGCTGCTCCATTAAGGTCGGTAATGAGCAAACCGAGACCTTTGATGTTAACAAAGGATTTAGGCAGGGCGACGCGCTGTCGTGCAACTTTTTCAACATCGTGCTTGAAAAGATCGTGCAAGAGTCACTGGCCAACACAAGAGGTACGATTTATTTCAAGTCTACGCAATTGCTTGCACACGCCGACGATATTGACGTAATTGGACGAAAACAGCAAGACGTCAATGAGGCTTTCGTGAGCATTGAGGTAGAAGCGGCTAAGATGGGTCTCAAGGTTAATGAGGGTAAAACCAAATATGTATCTGCTTTCATCTAAAAGAGACGGACAACATCGACGTATTGGCCAGAACGTCACCATGGGCGCATATGTAACTTTGAAGTGGTCAAGGAATTCGTCTACCTTGGCTCACTGATGACCAGCGACAACAACACCAGCGCTGAGATAAAACGCAGATTCACTCTTGCCAACCGCTGTTTCTTTGTCTGTTTCCCAGTCCTCCTTTACGGCGCAGAGGCTTGGACCTTAACAAAAGCGGATGAAGATGCCCTTGGTCGTTTCGAGAGGAAAATTCTGCGCACTATCTACGGTCCCGTTTGTCCAAATGGTGTATGGAGGAGAAGATATAACGAAGAACTGTACAGGTTGTACAGCGACATCGGCCTGGTACGACGTCTACGGATACAGCGTCTAAGGTGGCTAGGCCATGTAGAGCGCATGGAAGATACAGCTCCGACCCGAAAAGTCTTCGAATCCACTCCGGAAGGAAGGCGCGGCAGAGGACGGCCGCCTCAGCGGTGGCGCACGCAGGTGGAAGGGGACCTCAACCAACTGGGCGTGCGGCACTGGAAACAGCTGGCCAAAGACCGTGCCGGCTGGAGACGCTTGTTGGTTGAGGCCCAGGTTCACCACGGACTGTAGCGCCACCTAAGTAAGTAGAAACTGGTCTTGGTGGTTTCATGAGCCGCATATATTCGCAATAACACTTCCCCGTCTGGATCCTCTCTTAAGGTTTAAGGATTCTGGTTGAGAAAACAGGCAGGATCACGTGCATATATGGCATTGCATTTACATAAGTCCCAAAATTGATTACCTCCTTCACCCTTAAGGTTCTAAATCAACTCAGTGTTAGCTGTTAATTCATGCAAACAGACTTATTGCCATCGAGATTAATTCGTCTTTATTCACTTTTTTTTCAGCACTAAACACAACCATGACAGCAATGCGTGAAATGGCCTCCCTGCACCAGATGCATCGCCGTGGTCCACACATCAAAACCCGGCCGCCCCGTCAACCACTGGATGGTAAGCCATTTGCCAAAGGCGTCATCCTCAAGACCCTCATCAAGAAGCCCAAGAAACCCAATTCGGCTAATCGTAAATGCGTACTCGTACGCCTATCAACCGGCAAAGAAATGGTAGCCTACATCCCTGGCATTGGTCACAATCTGCAAGAGCACAATATCGTTCTTTGTCGCGTGGGTCGAGTTCAAGACGTTCCCGGCGTAAAACTCAAATGTGTACGAGGTGTCTACGATCTGGCTCATGTCATTAAAAAGCAATAAACGTACCGTTACGACTACATGCGATTTTATTTTTTTTTTTTAATTGTTGTTTCTTTAACATAATATTCGGAACATTTTCCTTTAGGCGATTATCACCGAAGCATTGACACAGAAACATGAAAGCAGGTCCTGCCCACTACGATCGCATCTTAATCCCATCTTGAGTCAACAACAATTTCTCGTCTATCGATGCAACAATAGATGGAATTACGAAATTTTATGGTTTCGATCCCTTATCCATTGCCCATTCGTTCTCACTAAAATATCCAAAGGATCATAAATGAGTTGTAAGTGGAGAGGAGAAGGTATATGAATACCTTTAATGCCACATAATACGGAAAGCAAAAGAAGTCATTTTGTGGTCATTTTCGTACATGTGTACTTGGATAAAGGTAGGACAAACAACGACAAAGGACTCTAACGGGATTGTACGTGGTTGCAGTGATCCCTGTGGACCAACGATTAGCTTAAACTGATCATTTTTCATTTATTTTCTTCGGAAAATATGAAAATAAATAACTGTTCAGCGGGATGGTATGTAGGAGGGAAAAATGGTTATTTTTCTTAGAGACATTGAAGGAGTCTTAAGAGTAACTGACTTCCTCAAAGGATTTATGTGCCATTTTGCCTAAGATGCTGCAGTGCAGTTACATGGATTTAGTGTGAACAAAGGATTATGAATTGTGCTGGACAGATGTAATGTGCTGCGGTTAGGTGTCCATTTTGATTCCTTTTTTGTTTTGTTTTGTTTTTTTCTTGTCTCCTTTGGAGTTGACCGACGTACGCCTACATGACTAAAGAGGAAGTCCTAAATTCAAAAATTGCACAAACATAACTTACTTACTTACTTATCAGGCCAGCGGTCCATGGAGGATCTGAGCCTGAGCTATAGCTGCCTTCCATCCTTGACGGTCCCGGGCACGCTGCTTCCAGTTGTCAAGACCAAGATGTCTTACATCCGCGATTACTTGGTCTTTACACCGGAGGTTCGGTCTTCCTCTTCTTCCCGAACCAGGAGGCTCGGAGTCGAAGACCCTCTTAGCTGGAGCGTTGATGTCCATGCGCTCGATGTGGCCGAGCCAGTGTAGTCGACGGATCCTTGCCTTCCGGACTACATCCACATCTTGGTACAGCTCGTAGAGTTCGCGGTTGTGTCTTCTTCTCCATTCACTTTCCTCACAGACAGGAACAAATATCCGGCGCAGAATTTTTCTTTCGAAAGAACCCAAAATCAGCTCCGCTGTCCTGCTTATCGTCCAGCTTTCGGCTCCGTACAGCAAGACTGGCAGAATGAGCGTTTTGTAAAGCATGACTTTGGTCTTTCGAGTGAGGAGTTTTGACCCCAGTTGTTTGGACAAGCCGAAGTAGCAGCGGTTGCCAAGGGCGATTCTATGCCGGATCTCCACTGTGGTGTCATTTGTGGAATTTACGTTTGCCCCGAGGTAGACAAACTCCTTAACTACCTCGAAATTGTAGTTGTCAATTGTTATATCTTGTCCCAGGTGGTAAGCGACGGATTGGTTTTTGCTTGACAGCATGTAATTCGTTTTGTCCTCATTGATCTTAAGACCAACTCGTTTCGCCTGTTCTTCAATCGACGTGACTGCTTCCACAATGCCACGGCGGGAACACGCGATGATGTCGATATCATCCGCGTATCCTAGCAGATAGTGCCTGTTGATGCCTGCCCGTCGCACTATCTGCTCCAGCACCAGGTTGAAGAAGTCACATGACAGCGCATCTCCTTGCCGAAATCCGGTGCATGTTTCGAATGGTTCCGAGGTCCTAGAACCGAGTTGCACGGTGCATCGCGTGTTTTTTAGCGCGGCGCGACACAACTGGATCAGTTTTACCGGGATCCCGAATTCGGCCGTCGGCCCAAACAGTTCTTCACGATGAATGCTGTCGTATGCGGCTTTGAAATCGATGAAAAGATGGTGTGTATCGATTCGAAACTCGTTGGCCTTTTCCAGGATTTGTCGAAGTGTGAAAATTTGGTCTATAGTTGATTTGCCGGGCCGGTAGCTGCCGATTAGTGCGGTGCAAAATGGTTTTAGACGTTCACACAATACGCTGGACAGGATCTTGTATGCGACATTGAGCAGGGATATACCTCTATAGTTCTTGCAAGAGGTAGGATCGCCTTTTTTGTGGATGGGGCATATAGAGCTGGTATTCCAGTCGTCGGGCATGCTTTCATCTTCCCAAATTCTGCAGATGATCTGGTGCATGCTCTCTACCAGAACATCGCCGCCAGCCTTGAAGAGCCTGCAGCCTTGTTGTTCTTCAGCTTCTGAATGGCTGTGCCGACTTCTTCGATGCTGGGTGGGAGGACTACTTCAGCGGCTGGAGTTGGGATTTCCTCGGTCCCTACCACTCTCTCTTGGTCATGCTCGTTAAGCAGCTGCTGGAAGTGCTGCTTAAATACATCCACTATTCCCTGCGGGTCGGTGACAAGATTACCCTCGCAGTTTCGAAGAGCTAGGGTGCCCTTTTTGAAGCCTCCTGCAAGGCCTTTGGCTTTTTTGTTAAAGGGTCGTATTTTATGTTTATCCCTAGACTCCTCGATATCCTTGAGCTGGGAGGCTGCGAAGATTCATTTCTTTTGTCGCAGTAGTTTTTTCTCCTCCCTTCTTCTGGCTCGGTACTCTTCTTGCGCTGCCCTGGTTTTCCTCTGCAGCGCCTTTTGGTACGCCTCGTCGGTTGCTGCCTTTTTCTGCTCACACTCGCCATCATACCACGGGTTTCTTGTCGGGGGTGGTAGGTATCCTAAGGTGGTTTCGGCTACTTCCTGAACGGCTGAGCGGCAATGCAGCCACATATTATTGGCATTTGTGTTCGACGTAGGCATACCGTAGAGTCTTTCGCTCAGCTGCTCCCTTTAGACTCTGGCAACCTCCGGTGTGCTCCGGTGTGATGGGCTGGTGCAGCTTCCTGACATTGGACAGTCGAGCTCTGAATCTTGCTGCTACGAGGAAGTGGTCAGAGTCGACATTTGCCCCTCTGAATGTTCGCACATCCAGGATGTTTGACGAGTGCCTTACGTCAATGAGCACATGGTCGATTTGGTTGGCGGTTCGACCGTCCGGAGATCGCCAGGTTGCTGTGTGGATTCGCTTACGAGGGAACCTTGTGCTACTTATCACCGCATTACGAGCTGTCGCAAAGTCAGCGAGTCGGAAGCCGTTATCTGTTGTTGTATCGTGGAGGCTGTGCTTTCCGATCACTCTGCCAAGGGTGCTTTCCTTACCGATTTTGGCGTTGAAGTCCCCGAGCACGATTTTTACATCGTACTCCGGACAAGCTCCGTAGGCGTTGTCCAGGAGGTCATAGAAGTCCTCCTTGATAGGGTCTTCAGCCTCGTCGGTAGGGGCGTGTGCACATATAAGGCTGATGTTATAAAATCTGCCTCTGATGCGGATCACAGCCAGGTGATCACTTATAGGTTTAAAGTCGATGACCTTAACCGCTTTCCCACGACAAATCCGCATCCCAGTAAGTGCAACCTGTGGAAGGTAGATACATGTATTACTCTTTAATCGAATCCAGGGTAAGACATGGTATATTGTCTTGAGGAAGTGTTTCAAAGACTCATACCAGCACGATTCTTAACATCCAATGTCGATTACTCAGAATTCAATTAAACTCAAATAGCAATTTTTAGGTTATATGCGTTTATGGCCAGTATTCGGCAGCATAGCTTTGCAGGACTACTGATAAAGTTTGAATGCTGTTGTCGAACTAAACTGACAAAAAAAAAAAAACACAAGATTTCCGGTCAATATCTCTATAAGAATGTAGTTCGTTCGGTTTGCATTCAGTTCGACGGAAACGAGCTCCTTAACTACTTCAAATGGTACAGTTGCTTATATCCCACGATGGTCGATCGATACCTTGCCAACTCTTCCGGTCTCCTCTTCAATAAGTGTGTGGGATTCTACAGATTCAGTCTGATATATCTGAAGACCTAATGCCTTGCCGATTTTGGAATCCTAAATTTACCATACAAGGTGTCCACTTTTATATAGACAACATTAAAATGAACCTACATACTAACCCGAAAGTAAATAAAAATAAGCCTGAAATCAAAACGTCGAGATCGAACCTTAACTGGACCAAGTAGAATGTTCAACTATTTTTAGAAAGGAACATAAACCAAAAGGTTTATGCTCGGTCGATAACAAACTACACGTTCCGCTGAGCTTGAAAGGAATTTTGCCATTCTAAGCATCCTTTTTGTGAAGTTTAAAAACTTCACATTCGTCGCCTTCTTGCTAGTAAGCAATCAATTTGTAAAACAGGCGATTCCCACCATTTTCACACAGACTTCACAACCAAATTGAGTTTACTCTTTCGCAAACACATCAGGATATGAGTGAATGCTTAAGAATTCATTGAGACATCCAGCTATGATCAGGGTTCCCGTGTGAATTACCAATTCACCGTTGTTTTTACGAAACCCTTTCACACCAATAACCCCGCAATACTCTCGAGAGCATCCTATCCTCCGGTGACCACATACCATTTATTGTTATCAAAAGCACTGTTTATGTTATTCTTTGGTCCACGTGCCCATTTTGATTGAGTTTTCCATGGAAGTACACATTGTCTACATCGATGTGTTTACGCAGGACGACACTCTTTCATTGTCAATTCATAGTTTCAAAGTCGCCATAGTCGCTGTTAGCTATCGTTGTCCATCTTCCATGAATTTCCAATGTAATATTTGTTTATTTTTATTTGACTTCAAATTCACATGTGATGTTCATTAGGTCTACAGCTGGTAGTGAGTTTCGATTGGTCCGGGCCACAACTTGAGACGTTCCTGCAGAATATTGAAATGAATTTTGTATTCGTTGTGTCGCCGTGGCACATGCCGATGTTATCCTAATGATATTTCTTTCCGGTCTTATCCTTTTTCTATTTTTGGTCGAACGGACAGACATAAAGGATTTACGCTGACCTCTTGCGTAGTGATTAATTGTTTTGACTTCTGGACATATGAGTGTGACAGATAGAGAGGTTGAATTTGAATAGGGCAAGATTGAGTCGTCCTAATTGATTTGGAAGGGCGCTAAATGTTACTCAAACAGGAATAATTAATGCAATAGCTGGACAGAGTGAGCGGTGGGGGGCTAATTGCTTTTGAGCATATGGAAATTCGACAGTATCTCTTGCTTGCCTCTGTGGGAATAATGGTAGCTCGGATGATATTTTGTTGAGTAAGGAGAGGTTGAAGCGAATTGAATTTCATAATAACTCTAGACACAAAGAAGGAGCCTGATTTTGTCAGCCAATGAGGTAATATGAGATACAGCCTTCACATACGAGTGTAAATCAAAACCAGTGTCTTCTCCGAAAATGATTATCGGGACGTCGTTCATGCATTATCTTAACGCGCAAATTGGTGGTACAACCATGATACTGTCATCTGCGCAAATAACCAATCTACAGTATCGGTCACATAAGTTAAAGCCAAACCAGAGGCACAAAATCCGGCACAATGTCCGTAATATAATAAGAAGAGACCGACCGGATTCCCCTCGAGGCAAAGGTTTCGCAATCTTCATTAAAAAAAATTCAGAACGAAAGGAGAATGTCTCCACATACTATCGGCCATTGCAGAGCTCGAAATACTCTTACAATTTCTCCGCTTAGACTCATTAGAAAACCGACAGATCTAAATGCCAAACTTACTATGTTTGGGGCAATTATGTACCCAACATTAGAGGGAGCTTACTATGCCATTGATGAGCAACATTGATGGTGGGCTCCTATCTGGATCTTATGCTGCTTGACTCGCACGAATGAATGGCTTACGAACTGTTTACAGACCGTCGAATAGGACAGCGAACATTGCAGACTTGGTGCCGTAATCCAAATATCGGACGAGTTTGCAAAAATGGCAGAATATGCCCAAACGCTCCCCTACTACTGTAATACGGCACTTTGGTCATGCTTTGCCAACTGCCTGACGATAGCGCTCACTTCGGGCGCCTTCTTCCCACCGACCAACAGGAACCTATCAAATGACGAGATTGATAAGTACCACAAACAAATGAACGAAATAATAAAACAAATGATGGACAGGACGATACCACGCCCACGACATCACGATACCACTAACGTGTAGAGGCAGTTTACCGAGACACAAAACTCGGCGGTCAGGGCACTGAAGTTACTGATTAAAAACCTCCAACAGTTGATCAGAGAAAATGACAGAACATTTGCATGTAAGTTTGCATTGGAGCCTCAGAATGTGGGCTGTAAAATCAAACAACGCGAATATGTTCCCGCAAATAAATAAAATATTTATCGTAGACGACGACTTCTTTGGGATCGAGGATCCTCAGGAGAAAGCTACGATAGTGGGAGCTATGTTCCAGGAAGTGTACGAGGTGAATGAAAGCATTCGCCCGACCACAATCTGAAAAAATGGAGCCTTGCTTCTCCACTTCTACCATCGAAATAATATTGAACATTGGCGATCCAAGAACCATGGTTTTACCACGTTCAATGACCCTGTTCATTTCGATGGAGAATCTCCAGCGGATCATCGGGAAATCCGCGGGGATTGACGGAATATTCAATGTAATGCTTAGGTACCATCTACCAGAAGCTATAGAGAGGTACACCATCCTGTTTAACAAAGCGTTGAATAATGCATATTATCCGGTACATTGGGAAACGACAAACGACGACGAAGTCGTTTTACAGAGCCCTGCCTAAATCAGAGGCAAGTTCCATGACACACTCGTGGAACTCCTCCCAAGGGCTCTCAATCTTGTTGCGAATTGGTGCATAAAAGCTGGACTAAATGTCAACCCAAAAAAACACTATAGTCGCCTTCACCAAAAGAAGGAGCAGGCATAAACTCATTAAACCCCCTCTCTCAAAAGAAGTCGAATATCAAGGTGTAACACTAGACGAGAGCACCGTGGCGCAGTGGGTAGTGTGTTGGCCTTTGACGCCGATGACACGGGATCGAATCCCGACACAGCCATGTCATCGAACGTGTTTTTCACGGTGTTTCTCCTCAGCGGGGTTCTGACAAAACCCCCTGTAGTAAAATTGTCATGAAAAGCTTCTCGAAATTCGCCGTTCAGGAACGGCAGTAAACTGTAGGTCCCTTTCACCTATGGGAAAATGAAATCAACATTGGTGATTGAGAGAAGCTCGGCTCAGGTTCTTCATGGACTGTAACGCCAAAATACATACATACACACATACATACAACACTAGACGAAAAGCTTATTTGGAACCCTCACATCACAAAAACCATTGAGAAAGCCAGGATCTCTGTGTGGAACAGCAAAAGTCTCACAGGTAAAAATTGGGGCGCCATTTCCGAAATATCTCGCTGTCTATATACAGCCATCAACAGACCAATTCTCACATACCCTGCGCCCGTCTGGTGGCACAAAACAAACATCAGTACAAGCCAAACTCGCACTCGTATGCGCATCACGAGGCCATGAGACCAACCCCCACAGCACCACTAGAAGTCATCACGGACCTACCACCTCCAACTGAAGAAAGAAAGAAGCCATGGTCTTCGCCCACAGGCTCATCTAGGCTCTTTCATCCTGACCTGCTCACTGAACTGAACAGGCAATTGTCTCCCCAGGTATAACTTCAGCCAGAACTTTAAGGTCACAATTTCCCCTCGACACACCATTGAACAGAATAGACCATCCTTCGATTCGATCCCGTGTCATTGGCATCAGAGGCCAACACACTACCGACTGCACCACGGTGCTCTCACAGCGGCCATATCGGGAACGAAAAAGCAGACCTACTAGCAAGAAAAAGCTCAGCACCACCAAAGGCTGCATAAACTGATGGTTAAGGAACACGGCTAACCACTACAAACGGAAGACAGCAGACAAGCCAAGATATTCTTATCATTCTCTTCCTTTAAAAGAATGAAACAACTCCTCATGCTTTCTGGGAGTCAGATTCGCACAGTCACAGGCTTTCTCACTGGACACTGCCCAGTCAACAAACATCTTAAAACTATGGGCACTACACAAGATGACAACTGCATAACGTGTAATGAAGACGAAGAAACAGCAGAGCACCTACTGTGCCATTGTAACTGCCTCGTCAGTACACGTCATCGTCACTTAGACAAGGATTTTTGCGTGAACAACAGGCCCATCAGAGGCCGCAGTGATCAGATTGGCGATACCACTAATCTTCTATGTGGGCCGTAATTCTGTGGAACGGCAACTCCTTTACGAACCTAACGTCGTACTTTGAGAATCCGAGCACCTCAGGTTCAGTAGAACGATTTAACCCCGCTACCGAGAAGACGTTATCCGACAGCATCAACACTTTTGGTGGTTGGATCGGACTCCGTTAGTGGCATAAGTTCAGAAAGCCCGCTGAAGTCCAATGGACTTATACAGGGTAGGGTAGGCTAAGGTAGAGTTAGGTTAGAGATATGAGATATACATACATACATATATAGTACATATGTATGCAGCGTGACGCCACCTATGCCACGAATCGTCGATGGACACTGTCCAGACGGACTAAAGATCACTGTCCATTTGATAAGCATCCGGAAAAGCTTAGTTTGCCCATGTTTGGCAGCTATCTGCCTATAGTCACACCCTATTCCTCGGTACTAAAAAGAAATAAGCAAGTCAAGACCACTTAGTTAATCTGTCCATGCCTATGTACCATGTTGCAGGAGATTACATTCTGTATCCCTAAAGCCTTCATACGTACATCCATATGAACATATATGTATGTGTGTATATGTACACAGATACATACATTCATACTCTTCAATCTCTTCCGCAATGACCACATGTCCATCACAATTAAGTGGTCAATTCCCTCGGCAACAAACCTCCAGCATCCGACCCAGTTGCCATTCCTTCGTTCAGCCACTAAACATCTGTCATCCATTGTCACCGTTATACAGACTGTCACTTGAATCTTCAATTGCTTGGCGGCTCGCCCTATTGACTCAGGACGCAACCCTCTGCGTCTTGCCGCAAAATCATCAAATATTGAATGGATCCCGTTAGAACTGCAAGTACAACTCAACCAATATGAAGCAATGCGGAAGGGTTTATTATCAGAGAGGCAAGGGTAAAGGGTTGCCGGTTCAATTAACCAACAAGCGCCCCCGCATGATGACTTTGCACATTCGAGAGCTCATGCATATAGATGGATGAGGAATGCGGAAGAAAGGAAAACTGTCAGATGAATTCGGTTTGGAAATCGATTTTGCCGAGTTCGGATTCTGATTCTGATGGCGATTATTCGTCGTCGTCGCCGGAACAATAGGTGAATGCTCGTCAATCAACCCTTTTGGCCATCGGATGTGAATCAGTATAACGAAGGGTTGCGTGGCAATGAATTGATGGGATTATATTTGTCAGTGGCCAGGAGGCTTATGCTTGAGCATGTACCGAGATATTGTAATTTTTGTGGTCATCTATGAGGGATGGATGGTTGGAAGGCAGTCTTAGATGGATAGGGGATTCTCGAATATTTTATTGCGTTTAGGGGTGGATTGATAGTTGAAACGCAACGTGGACTGTGATTGGTAACGATGCAATGAGGTATTATGAAATCTTATTGATTTTCGTGAGGGGGAATAACACAGTGGAAGCCGTAAGGGTGGGTTTATACCTATAAAATGGCGTTCAGTAAAAATGGCGAATTGCAGCTAAGGCTATTGAACTTTTCTAAGTAACTCCGAAACGGTTGACGTCATTTTAATTTGTAATAGCAATCTAAAGCCACAATTAGTTCAGCTTCTAAGAGAGAAATCATTCATCATCTATGAATGTGAGGTTACGGAGAATACACTCGATGTGACAAGACAGAACTGAGCACTTCAGACCACCGCCTTTCAGAATTGCATCACGTATGCAAAACCTCATATGTAAGCGTTTTTTAGCCATGGTTACTGGAAAGGTTTTAGGTCATGTGACTATGGCTTTGCACTGATGTCGTTGATCTGAGTAAAAATTCATTGAAGGATGCAAAAACGTGCTCTATCGATGAGGAGAAGACAGCGAGCAATATGCAGACTTCGATCACTCCCATGATCAAAGCTGCCCCTGTGTGTAGATTGCGCAGGTTTACCGCGTCAGCGTATTTATTTTTTCTCTGGAAGCTAGCAGAAGACATGGTTGAGGCTTAAACAGCAGAAGACATGGTTGAGGCTTAAACGGTATAAAACCTGTTAAGTAAAACCACTACTAAGGGAGTCATTTCTTGCCACCAAACTCCTCATCCGATCTATCAAAGTGCCATTCTAGAAAGCAGAATGCTCTGTTCAAAGCGCTGCTTTTTTTATTTAACAGAAGTGTGCAGCTGAAGGGCATGAAAAGCATATGGCCAACATGCTTTATCAATCAAAATATATGAGTATTGGTTCGGGCGTTTCCAAATAGCACATTATCACCAGTGACAAAGAACTCGAAGGAAGGCCGGTAAAGTTTGAAGACGCTGAGTTGGAGGCATGACTGGACCAAAATTAATGCCAAACTCAAGAGAAGTTTGCTGAAACTTCGGAAGTGACTCAACAAGCGATCAAACCGTCTCAAGGCCATGGGTATAATGCAAAAACAAGGATATTGGGTTTCACATGAACTCAAGCCAAGAGGCGCCGAACGTAATTTTTTCACATGCGGACAACTGCTCCAAAGACGAAATAGGAAGCGTTTTTTGCATCGCATAGTGATATTGCTCCTTTCGACTACTACTTGTTCCGGAGATGGCTCATGATTCGATTGAGCAGCACTTTAGGAAGCCAAATAATTGAGACGATTTTTTGTATCGCATCAAAAGATGAGGAATTTTTTTTAAGTGCGGTATCCGTGTGCTGCATGAAAGATGGTCTAAGGTAGTAGAAAACGATGGGCAATACGCTCCGATGGGCGGAGCGGTCTAAATAGAACACTGAATTTGAGGACCGAACTTGCTGGGATGTTGATAACCTTCTCTATGGAAACAATTTCCTTGAGAAGGGTACATTTTCGGGGGTGCCGCGCATTCACAGAGTATGTACCCTGATGTTTCGCCATACTCCAGAAGATAGTATTTAAGACTGCAGTGGCAGTTGCTAGCGAGCCTTTTGATGTCGCCACCCTTAAAACTTAAGATGTTTTAGTAACGAGAGTTCAAGGATGCCATTGTGCTTTTTTCTAAATATCTGAAAATCTGACTCGACTATGTATGATTCCGTGTGTTCACCAAAGATCTACTTTATTCTTCGTGAATAGAGTTTGGAAGCAATCAAGACACTCCATCGCTGATCTGGATTTAACGGTTTGAGAGCAGGTTGAGCACTTTGAGCAGTGCTTAGCTATGCATCTGCAAGAGTGATACCCGGTTTCTTATATCGAACGCCTTCGACACCTTGCAGTTAAGGCCAAAATGCCAACACCAACGCCGAGTTCCATCTTTGAACCATTTGTTCACCATCTAAGACCCTTTATGTTTAGCATGGGCTTTTCAGATTCTCAAGTTCAACGGATTTTCTGTCAAAAACGTTTGGCACCGACATTTTTTTTTTCATATCCAGCTCAGAAGGTTCCAAGTGGCTCCTTGACCTGCATGACAAATTGTATTTTGAGTGGAGGATTATTACTGAATTGCCTAACATGGTCTTGTTAACAAAAATATGATGTGGAATAAGTTCCAAAGGCTGCTATAGAACATGTTTTCATGGCACCTGCGACAAGTTTTCTTTCAGGGTCAGTGAGGCAGACCGAACGAGAGTTCAGTTTTCATATTCTGGAAAATGGTACCAGAACCGTTTTGGAAGGATTTACTGAAAGTTTCTCCCTAATGCACCAGTGGAGATGGTTTGAAGTACACGTTACATATGAAAACACTGTAGAAGGGGAACAAAAAAGCCACCCTGTGGACAGTCTGTTGCTGCTGATACTGTCACTGAGACTTTTCGAGAAATTTTTTTGGTTGATGAGATGATATCGCTTGAGTATTTCCTTAACCCAGTTATTAGTGGAATGGTCGACACTCTTACGAGTAAAAGACAGGATAGGTCATAGACGGTATTATTTTGAACACTTCCGCAGTATTGAGGAAAGCGCAAAAAGTAATGTTCTATAAACGTAAGCTAGCCTCAGTATTGGGTTATGTTATTTTCAACAGCCTTAAACCTTCAATAGTAGTCTCCTTGGAGGGCCCTTTCTATCTTAAACACCAACTCTTGTAGTCGCTTTTTTGCAGAAGCAAGCAACTCTATTAGACTAAAGGTAATTGTCTTCCCCTTCAGTCCCCGTCTCCACAAGCCCAGGGAGCAGAAATATTCTTACCAAAAGATTTTTCGATATTTGTATATGTACATTTGACCGTCAAAGGCCAAAGGCCTTGCAGGAGACTTCAAAAAGGCCACCCTGGCTCTTCGAAACTGCGAGGGTAATCTTGTCACCGACCCGCAGGGAATAGTGGATGTATTTAAGCAGAACTTCCAGCAGCTGCTTAACGAGCATGACCAAGAGAGAGTGGTAGGGACCGAGGAAATCCCAACACCAGCCGCTGAAGTAGTCCTCCCACCCAGCATCGAAGAAGTCGGCACAGCTATTCAGAAGCTGAAGAACAACAAGGCCGCAGGCTCAAATGGCTTGCCATCAGAGCTCTTCAAGGCTGCCGGCGATGTTCTGGTAGGGAGCATGCACCAGATCATCTGCAGAATTTGGGAAGATGAAAGCATGCCCGACGACTGGAATACCAGCTCTATATGCCCCATCCACAAAAAAGGCGATCCTACCTCTTGCAAGAACTATAGAGGTATATCCCTGCTCAATGTCGCATTCAAGATCCTTTCCAGCGTATTGTGTGAACGTCTAAAGCCATTTTGCACCGCACTAAACGACAGCTACCAGTGCCTCTTCCGGCCCGGTAAATCAACTATAGACCAAATTTTCACACTTCGACAAATCCTGGAAAAGACCAACGAGTTTCGAATCGATACACACCATCTTTTCATCGATTTCAAAGCCGCATACGACAGCATTCATCGTGAAGAACTGTTTGGTGCGATGGCCGAATTCGGGATCCCGGTAAAACTGATCCAGTTGTGTCGCGCCACGCTAAAAAACACGCGATGTACCGTGCAATTCGGTTCTAGGACCTCGGGACCATTCGAAACATGCACCGGATTTCGGCAAGGAGATGCGCTGTCATGTGACTTCTTCAACCTGGTGCTGGAGCAGATAGTGCGACGGGCAGGCGTCAACAGGGAAGGCACTATCTTTTACAGGTCCATCCAGCTGCTAGGATACGCGGATGATATCGACATCATCGCGTGTTCCCGCCGTGGCATTGTGGAAGCATTCACGGCGATTGAAGAACAGGCGAAACGAGTTGGTCTTACGATCAATGAGGACAAAACGAAATACATGCTGTCAAGCAAAACCCAATCCGTCGCTCACCACCTGGGACAAAATATAACAATTGACAGCTACAATTTCGAGGTAGTTAAGGAGTTTGTCTACCTCGGGGCAAACGTAAATTCCACAAATGACACCGCAGTGAAGATCCGGCATAGAATCGCCCTTGGCAACCGCTGCTACTTCGGCTTGTCCAAACAACTGGGGTCAAAACTCCTCACTCGAAAGACCAAAGTCATGCTTTACAAAACGCTCATTCCAGTCTTGCTGTACGGAGTCGAAAGCTGGGCGATAAGCAGGACAGCGGAGCTGATTTTGGGTTCTTTCGAAAGAAAAATTCTGCGCCGGATATTTGGTCCTGTCTGTGAGGAAGGTGAATGGAGAAGAAGACACAACCGCGAACTCTACGAGCTGTACCAAGATGTGGATGTAGTCCGGAAGGCAAGGATCCGTCGACTACACTGGCTCGGCCACATCGAGCGCATGGACATCAACGCTCCAGCTAAGAGGGTCATCGACTCCGAGCCTCCTGGTTCGAGAGGAAGAGGAAGACCGAACCTCCGGTATAAAGACCAAGTAATCGCGGATGTAAGACATCCTGGTCTTAACAACTGGAAGCAGCGTGCCCGGGACCGTCAAGGATGGAAGGCAGCTATAGCTCAGGCTCAGATCCTCCATGGATCGCAGGCCTGATAAGTAAGTAGTAAGTAAGTAAGAAAACGGTCTCACGAATGAAAGGACTGCTGCAACCATTTCGGAGAGCATTGTAACCTGATACCTATCTGCTGAATAGCAACTGAATAATATTTGATAAACAATCTAACGATAAACAACCAGTTATATCAACATAGAGGAAAAGACAAATCCAAAATCACTGTGCAAACACTATTGACGCCAATGTATCCAATCATACTTCCTGGCTACGAGTACAAGCAAAAAACAAAATTGTCAAAATCCTTCACGCAAGGAAATCTTTGTTCTTTGCCGTTCAACCCGCCAGCACATCGTACACGCGCCAATCAAACCGATATTCAATTTCTCCGTTTCGTCCTTTCTTTCGTCCCCGGGCAGGTGTTTGTGTGGGAAAAATAAAAACATTCGAAAAACAACAATAACCACATTGGCCACTGAATTTCATGAATTTCAAGAGGAAAAATACATAAAGAAGTATCGAATGGCTTTCGTATTGGCGAACCGTTATCTCGGCATCTTGGAATCCTTTATTCCAGAGATTCACACGGAATATTTATTTGACTATTACAGTATATGTATGTTTGGTATGGTTCGATGGGAAGGTGAAACAGGACCTTTGATTGACCGTTCACTTAGTGTTCAGAGGACGAAAGATGACAGTCCATCAAACCGAATGAGCCGACGCAAATTGTTAGTTCCTCTTAGCTGAAGACCATCATTGTTGATGTATGAGGAAGTGAATTACATGGTTTTGAAAATGTGTAAAGGGACAGTAGTAAGGAAGTGGCCCACCTATGCCTACGTCATGTAAATAGTATTCACTTAATGTCAACTCAGGTGGCACTTGCCACCAAAGAAGGCATAATTAGACGTTTGGGAATATATACTAAAAGCAAACATTTCAGCATTCATATTGTGAAATAGTGAACCAAAATTCTCAATATTGCAGCTATCTATGCAAGAGAAATCTCTTTAACCCACTTCCTTTGCAACATCACATATCCGAAACGGATCTGTCCGGAACATCCTTCATCCATTCATTTACTATTTACAGTTCCTCCTTCACAAACCAACCACCGTGATTCACTGTAAGCGAACATCCAAACACCGAGAATAGGGATCAAGAGCCAGGAAAAGAATGAAACTCCTCCTTCACACCATCACTTATTGAAAGCAGACAATCATCAACCCTTCCGGATTTGGGACAATTTAACATTTTTTTTTGTTCCTACATCCATTCACTTTTTTTTCTGTGCTGTGCCAAAACAATACACACCTTCGAAATGAAGTACTCTTACTCCTTATTCGTGCGTATGTGCAATCACTTCTCGTAAACCCGATTAGATGCTATAATCCGACGGTTTAAGCAAAAAGGATTTCTGCATGCTCATCTTATTGCAGATTGTCACACCTTTTTGCCTTTTTTTTTTTTTTTTTCTGTGGAGGAAAAAGTCTTCCGTCCATATGCGGATTTTGAAGGGGCAGACGAGTTAACTGAGATTTGATTTGAATACTCTTAACGGTAAGTAAAACGTAGAGTACATGAATGTCAACTGTTGAAAGGTGCAACAGAATAGTGATTGACATCAGTGTAGCTGGAAATCGAGTGAGAATCTTGCAATTATTGTTAGGTATAGAATGTGCGGAGAATAGGTAGTGTTTTGAGGATGGATTTGATCGATAACGGTTTACGGAGACTAAGGCAATCAACACTACCATCATGAGGATCAACATCAACCGGAATCGGAGTTTATGGTTAATTTAAAAACCGTGTGAAGGTGTCAGATTCGACAGTGATGAGACGGTTTAATACAGTCGAGCATGAAATGGAAAGTACAGTTGGCAGTTGCTATTCACTGATGAAAGGTTCGGTTAGTTCAATTGAGGGCTGGGAATGGTTATGATAATAATGATGGGAACTAAAAAAAAACTCTTTGGCTAAGTAGTTAGAGTCGCTGAGAATTGGGATACATTATCTGAGATTACTTAGGAGCCTTTGTGTCCTAGATCTCTCTTCTCTTCTGTTAAATAAACCTTTACTCTCGAACCTCAGGATTTTCTTCATACATTTGTAGACCGACCATAAAAACAGCTTTTGGGTTAGTTATTGAGATCGTTGACGAATTAGGTTTGGATCATTCGGACGAAAATAGGGTGCTTAAGAAAAACAACGATATATTTCTAATCGACGAAGACCGCAGAGAATTTCGTCCCCCTGACCTCGACGGAGTTAAGATTGCCATATCCAAACGCAAGTCGTATAAAGCTGCTGGCGCAGACGGACTGTCTGCTGAGCTCTTCAATGCAGCTGGGGATGACCTGGTTAGGAGCATGCACCAGCTCATCTGTAAGATATGGTCAGAGGAAAGCATGCCCGAGGAATGGAGTCTCAGCATCGTATGCCCGATTCACAAGAAAGGAGACCCCTCTGACTGCGCCAACTACAGAAAAATAAGTCTTCTTAACATCGCCTACAAAATCTTCTCTGCCGTTTTGTGTGAACGCCTGAAGCCTTTTGTAAATAAGCTGGTAGGTCCTTATCAGTGCGGATTCAGGCCAGGAAAGTCCACCATCAACCAAATCTTCACACTACGACGGATCCTGGAAAAAAACCATGAATTTCAAGTCGACACTCACCACCTATTTGTCGACTTCAAAGCCGCATACGACAACGTAATTAGAAGCGAGCTATACAACGCTATGTCTTTGACATACCTGCTAAACTCGTTAGGCTATGCAGGATGACTTTGGAGAATGCTCGCTGCTTCGTCCGAATCGGTGAACACCCTACCATAGTTTTGATGTCAATAAGTGATTTAGACAGGGCGATGCGCTGTCGTGTGATTTCTTCAACATATTAGAAATGATTGTGCAAAAATCACTGGCCAATACAAGAGGCACTATCTATTTCAACTCCTTGCATACGCCGACGATATTAACATAATAAGTAGATCACAGCTAGCTGTCAATTAGGCGTTTGCGAGTATTGGGATGGAGGCGGCGAAAATTGGTTTGGCAGTAAACGAGGGCAAAACTAAATTTATGCTGTCATCAAAAAAGGACGTTCACCACGGACATCTTGGCCAGAACGTTTGTATCGGGAGATATAAGTTCGAGGTAGGACTTCGTCTACCTTGGCCCCGCAGTGACCTGGAATAACGACATCAGTTCCGAAATCAAACGCAGAATCACTCTTGCCAATCGCTGTTTCTTTGGGCTCAGGAGGCAATTGAGTAATAGAGCCCTTTCCTGAACGACATAGTTGACTTTATATAAGACCCTTATCATTCCGGTCCTTCTGTACGGCTCAGAAGCATGGACACTATTAAAAGCGGATGAGGAGGCCCTTGGTCGGTTCGAGAGAAAGATATTGCGCCTGATTTTCGGGCCTATAAACGCAGACGGGGGTTGAAGGAAAAGATACTACGGATTAAACGCCTAAGATGGCTAGGCCACGTAGAGCGAATGGACACCACAGCTCCAGCCCGGAGAGTTTTTGAATCCAACTCCGAGGGACGAAGAAGCAGAGGACGGCCGCACTTAAGATGGCGCACACAGGTGGAAGGGGACTTCAGCCAACTGGGTGTGCAGCAATGGAAAAGGCTAGCAAAATATCGTGCTAGTTGGAGGGGCATGTTGGTTGAGTCCCAGGTTCAGCCGAACAGTAACGCCCGTTGAGAAGAAGAAGCAAACAACGTTTGGTTGAAAGATGCCTTTCGAGGAAGGCGAAAGGACTAAGCAATGCTACGTGATTCTTAAGAGCATTGTGATTATAGCAATCATCTGTCGGCACTCTTTCCTTTCCTCAAAATCGAAACTGGTGCTTGATTCCTAGTATTTTCCGCAGCCCCAAGCAGAAGTGTCCGGCTCGAAACTAGTACGAATTTGGAGACAACCACAATCATCCATCCCGTGTATGTCCCACTGCCTTAGGCGCTATGTAGCAAGAGGTTCCAACAGGGACACTGTGTGTAATCAAGGACATTATTTACAGAGTATGAATTCAATCATATTTCACAATCCTGGCGACCAGTTCACGTCATCTCTTCGTGAAATAGCCAAACCCTCAAATCGTTCGTGCAGACTGTCCATTGGAACATCAACTGTGTGGCACCTAGCGTCGTTCTCTTGAAACTAAATGAAATTCACAACCATTTCATCCAATTTGTAATCGTCGCTCGATAGCGCTCTCCTTTGGTAATGGCCGTGCCATTGGCAATTTTAATTCTTGACTGGCCCGTTTATACAAGGTTATATCTCGTCGCTGGACGTGATGCAGTCAGCGAAATCAAGCCGTTGTCTTTGGTAATTTTTCTTCAGCTACTGAGTCGGTTGGGTTTTGTACGGATGTAATCACACGTCTACGGGAGAACTGACTGCCTCGTATAGTCTTTTCCGTAAATTGACGTTGTTTCCGGCAGACTTTTCATGTCGTTAACATGCGGATGTTGGCTGATTGTTTCCTATCAACTCGAATTTGGCTGCTAAACATTAAATGGTAGTTCGAAAAAGGCAGGCGCAACAATATAACACCCTTTTTGACACAGACTTTTGTCGTTTGTACTTGTTGCTCATGGGATCAAATTCCGACAACAGTCAAGTTGTCGAACGTGTGCTGACAAAACCCCCTGTAGTATAATTGTCGTGAAGAGCTTCTCGAAATTCGCCGTTCGGCAATAAACTGTAGGTCCCTTTCACCTATGTGAAAGTGAAATCACACACAACATGGGTGATTGAGAGAAGCCCAGCTTTGGTCCTTCCTGGACTGTAACGCTCAGCGATGTAGCCTGCTATGGTGATTTTTCTTACATAGGGACGTCACTGTTTAAAGCTGGGAAAGAACAAAGACTATATTTTAGCCCGAGCCGTAGTATCCATTCATTCTACTCAGATGCCTTGTCAGAGTAGAATTTTTTCTGTTTTTTTTCCTCTGTACGCTGAACTTATGAGCAAGCATAGCCACGTATGCATTCGGTTTCTCCACATGAGCCGGTTTGTACTGGTCATCACGGGGCTTAGATTTATAGGTCTCAATTCCGAAGTAGAAGTTGACGCTCTTGACAAGGACTGCTAGGATGCATAGCGCTTATGTAGATTGCATGGGGCTTAGAGAGAGGTTGGGAAAAACGAGATAAGCCATACAAACAAGACCAGTGTTTTAAACGGCGTCATCTACTTTTAGGTTTCGACAGAATTTAAAGCAAAAAGGTCATTCAGCTCAAATCATACTTATTTCGAAGAAGATCACTATCGTTTTTGACTTTGGGACGAAATTTGGATAAGCCGCTAACAAAATCCAGTCTTTGATACTTAAGCCAAGAAATAGGCATTGCGTAGTGATCCTTATTTCCATTAATGGTATGTGTACTGCACTGTGTACCATTATTCACATTAACCCTAAGCTCGTCTCCAGATAGGTACATAAGGAAGCGCGTCCTCAGTGAATTGTCTTAACACCAGCCACCCTTACACGCTAAATGACATATGATTTAAACCTTCCTTTCCCAGCTTCACCGTCTACGTAGATAAATGGATACAAGTATATACCTGGTCACAAGAGATTGGCCCTCACTCTCTTCCATTTATTGTTTTATAGCCCGTGTTAAACTGGCTTCTGTTAAGTGATTAGCAGTCGTGCGATTTGCAAATTTCATTGCCATCTAAAGGTAACCAGACTGGATTCTCAGTCACAGCATTATCTCTGTATAAAGGGACAACGGCGAAAAAGGGTAGTGACCAGTTTTTGCGAAATTACCCAAGATTTACCAAAGAATGGGAAAGGATTTAGAGGATTAGTTGCCATTGAATGTGTAACAAATTTTAATGATACTAACAGTCCATCAACAGGCAAGATTTTTTTGCAATGCAAACACTAACAGTGTGTTCTTAGAATACTACAAACACAGCACGTACCTGCCCTGGAGAGTGTGCATTTCAATGACACGAAACAAAGGACTTGCATAATTTGCATGCCAGGAATCCTCACACTAGGCTACCTGCATACATATGTATGTATGTATGTATGTACTATCACGTGTGCCAATAACAAGAAAATTATGCAAAAAAGGACATAAAATGTAAATTGGTCTCCTCGGGATATTACACAATAAATTTAAGTTTTCGGAAAAAAATAATAAACAAAAATGCGATGCCGAGTAAGCCCACTTTTTAGCTCACCTGATTTGGATTAGTGCGATGGCATTGATAAAACTTTGTTTTTCACCTTTTTTTGTTTTTAAAAATGCAATGAAATTAAATGCGAATAACGAGCTGTGGCAATTAAGTTCCGGGAATTTGTAAACAAAAAAACAAGTGTATTAAGCTTGTCGTAAAACTATATTATCGACCTTCAGAATAGTCCTCCTTCTCTAACTCTACACACGGGTTCCAACGTTTCTCCCACGATTCGAAGCACTCTTGATAATCCACCGAAGTTACATAGCTCAATATATAACTAAGTGGGGACTATACATGTATGTTATAGATAAATAAATTCCTTTTCCACAATTTGTTTGCGTGCTATTACTGAGGTCAGTTTCCTCCGGAACTATCCACGTGCCTTCCCAAGGGATGACTCTAAAGCTCGAGAGGTTTTAAAGTACGTAGCCCTTTTCACCCTGATTGTCCCACTAATATTTCATTTAAGGACGAAAATACTTTATTAAAGATTCCTCAATGATTAGCTTACCAAAGTCCATCACAAGGTGGCTAGTGCGCCAGTTTGGAATTTAATTTTCAGTGGCTGGCATGTACCGTACGTATACAAGTCATCCATTATTGTATCACTTGGAGAAGCCCGTTCTTAGATAGCAATTCGACTTCTAATGAGTTTGATGCACTATCTAACTCCTTACAACTTGTATCCATTTATAAGCTATATTTAGAACTTCGTGAAGACAAGCAACACGTACACCCGACACTGGTAGTCACCCACTTACACTCTGGACTTTTTTCTTACTTTCCACCTCGATAAATGCATTCCGACTATTTTTACTGACCCGCAGGGAATGGTGAATGTGTTTAAACAGTACTAATGAGTAAGAAATAGAGAGAATGCTAGGGATCCAAGATATTCCAAGTCCAAGCGATGAAGGAGTCTTCCCACCCAGCATTAAAGAAGTCGGCACAGCTATCAAAGGTCTGAAGAGCAACAGAGCCACAGGCTCGGATGGTCTCCCATCAGAGCTCTTCAAGGTTGGCGGCATGCACCAGATCATCGGCAAAATTTGGGAAGATGAGAGCATGCCCTACGGCTCGAACATCAGCTCTGATTTTCTCATATACAAAAAAGGCGATCTTACCTCGTGCATCAACTACAGAGGTCTAAAGCCTTTGGACCGCACAAATCGGTGCTTCATCTGGCCCGAAAAATCGACTATAGACCACATTCTCACACAAAGGCAAATCGATACACACCATCTTTTCATCGATTTCAAAGCCGCATACGCCAGCATTCTTCGCACGGAACTCTTTAATACGATGGCCGAATTCGGGAAGCAGAACGGTAGAGCTGAATCTGGGCCACTTCGAAAGCAAAATTCTGCGTGGGATATTCGGTACTATCTGCAAGGAAGGCAAAGACACAGCATCGAACTCTATGAGCGGAAACAGAAGGTTTGCCTGGTTGAGCGCATGCCAACCAACGCTCCAGTTAAGAGGGTTCTCGTTTCCGATCCTCCTAGTTCGAGATGAAGAGGAAGACCGAACCTCCGGTATGAAGACCAAGCAATAGCGGACGTAAGACAACTTGGGTCTTGATAACTGGAAGCAGCGTACCTGAATGGCCATTAAGGATGGAACGAGGGTTCAGCCCAAGCTCAGACCCTCCATGGGTCACTGGCCTTTTCTGTTTTGTTTTATAGTTCGCATAGGCTCAAGAGTCATACTCTTATAATGTTTATCACATAACCTGCGCGGATTGCAGATTGTTTGGTTCGTAGGTGTTCGTCCACTACTCTCCAGGGGTTGTTGTCCTAGATAGGATTCGAGAGGAACTCGACTGAATTTTCACGTTGGTTGCAGTTATAAGCAAATGATCCATGCCCTTATAGAATTATATTAGAAGCAGGTAAGTAAGACCATTGTCGAATTATGAAAAAACCAACTAGGATGGACTCAACAATTTCTACTAGATGAGTCCACGAGTATGAGGAGTCAAATTCCCACTTGACAATAATGCTACAGTAAAAGTTTTCGATCATCCGTTAAGAATAAGAAGAACTAGGCTTGTCATACATCCCCACGCTCATATACAACAACTTTCCAGCTCTAAGCTAGTTAGATAAGACGAATCCAGTTGCTGCGAATTTCGAGGGCACATCTTACCGAAAAACTCAAATTTTGGTGAAAACGAAATCGTTGCACCCAGTACATAGTTCGAAAGCAGATTTTGGCCTCAGACTTTTCTGTTGAAAATACGTGCTTATGGAATCGATGAGCCTTTCGACAATGGTTTAGAAACTACCTTTCGGCGTAGGCTCAGGCTTTCGGATTTTTCTGTGATTGCTATATTCCACGGTAATTAATGCAAAAACTATCTACATATGAGGTTAACAACGATGATGCTAACGAAAAAGGCTCAGCAAGTTCACCCGTAAAGATGACAATGACCATCAAACGCATATTTTCTATTTATTTATTCAGATTTCAAGACAGACTTTCAAATATTGACAATTCTCTAGAACGTGGAAAACAGGAAACACTCAAGGCCTGATCGGCAACGTCGCAACAATCTTCAAACTGTCCCAATACAGTCTCGACAAAATCGCTTCTACCAGTAAGCCAACAGGATTAGCCGAGGCTTATGCAAATAACCAAATAGGTTACCGTCCATAATCCCTTCGACTCGGCTCTTTATAATACACTTTCTTGAGTCTTTCTTTCTTTTTCGTATAGGAATATAATGAAGATGAGGAACTTCCGTGAGTACCTGTTTTATGTATTTTTGTTTTTTTGTATTGAATAGGAAATAGGAAACAATAATTATGAATGAATTATCATAAATGTGTTAACGCACGATCGCACATCTTCAGTTCCGCAATTTGAATGTGCACTTATTCGTCCATTCGTAAGCCTTAAAGGGGCTATGAACAACTGTGGAATATGAAAGTATAACATTTTCATTCATGAAAACGAAGCGAAGGAAGATGAGGATCGGTGATATTCCACTTGATCGATGGAGCGAGAGAATTACTCAAGATGGTCTGCCTGGAGTATCCTTTTTACGAAATGGTTACACGAGTAAATCAGAATGAATCTAAGGAGGAATGGTCAATTAGTGGTCACAGGAAATCGGATATTTCTTTTCCTTTTTTCCTCAATACCATAATTGGTTTTTCAGATCCGCTGAGCGTATTTGTTTGCAGATGCAAAGATTGAGAAGGACAGTATCAATATTGACAAAACATTATTGCGATTACTCTTTCATAGTTGGACTATCGTCCCCCAATACAGTGTCTGATTATCCCACGAATTGTGTGCGTGTGATGTAATGGAGCAGCTTCCAACTGTATTTAAGTCAAGTGATAACACAGTTACAACATCCTCTCCGAAACGTGGGAAATGGGATTGTTTTTTTTTCAACGAATGTCGCCCATCGACATCATTGCGTGTTCTCGCCGTGGCATTGTGGAAGCATTCACGGCGATTGAAGAACAGGCGAAACGAGTTGGTCTTAAGATCAATGAGGACAAAACGAAATACATGCTGTCAAGCAAAAACCAATCCGTCGCTCACCACCTGGGACAAAACATAACAATTGACAGCTACAATTTCGAGGTAGTTAAGGAGTTTGTCTACCTCGGGGCAACCATAAATTCCACAAATGACAGCACAGTGGAGATCCGGCATAGAATCGCCCTTGGCAACCGCTGCTACTTCGGCTTGTCCAAACAACTGGGGTCAAAACTCCTCACTCGAAAGACCAAAGTCATGCTTTACAAAACGCTCATTCTGCCAGTCTTGCTGTACGGAGCCGAAAGCTGGACGATGAGCAGGACAGAGGAGCTGATTTTGGGTTCTTTCGAAAGAAAAATTCTGCGCCGGATATTTGGTCCTGTCTGTGAGGAAGGTGAATGGAGAAGAAGGCACAACCACGAACTCTACGAGATGTACCAAGATGTGGATGTAGTCCGGAAGGTAAGGATCCGTCGACTACACTGGATCGGCCACATCGAGCGCATGGACATCAACGCTCCAGCTAAGAGGGTCTTCGACTCCGAGCCTCCTGGTTCGAGAAGAAGAGGAAGACCGAACCTCCGGTATAAAGACCAGGTAATCGCGGATATGAGACATCTTGGTCTTGACAACTGGAAGCAGCGTGCCCGGGACCGTCAAGGAAGGAAGGCAGCTATAGCTCAGACTCAGATTCTCCATGGATCGCTGGCCTGATAAGTTAGTAAGAAATTGGGATACGCGATTATACGCCCGAAAGAAAAATACAAAACAGTGGATTGCAGAGGGGGAATCGGCTCAAAATAAATAGCAAAAACCCCCAATGCAGTGTCTGATTATCCCACGAATTGTGTGCGTGTGATGTAATGGAGCAGCTTCCAACTGTATTTAAGTCAAGTGATAACACGGTTACAACATCCTCTCCGAAACGTGGGAAATGGGATTGTTTTTTTTTTTTTTTCAACAAATGTCGCCAATTCAAATATTGACGAAACCCACAGTATGTATGTATGTAAATGCGTAACGAAAGCGGTTTTCAGGCGATAGTGTGACAACTATCTGCAACCGTGAAGCCCTCAAGCTTATCTACTGTTCCCAGCCCAGCCAAACTGTCTCAGAAATTGTGTGCTTTGATTTGCTTACTTAATTTCCATTCTGTCTATCGATCAGCTGGGAATGTTTCTGTCCATACAAGCAGTCAAAATGAGCTGATAAGGTGCACGTTTTGAAATGCGATCGTAATGGCATGTCGAATCGGCGCCCACCTTTTTTGAACGGCAAATTCGATCGCAACATGTCATACCATTCTTCTCGGTCACCTTGATATTTTACAACTCCTTACAACTCTTTCCCGAAACATTTCGCTATTTATTCTGCACTCTCGTTCCCTACAGTAACATCCGCCCGTTATTGCATCCTGCAACTACGTCAACTGACCACTCAACTTGTCCATTTCGTATGTATACATAACAGCACACGAATCCCATAGCCGTACTGTTGTCTAGCATTACACCGTATCCACCCTGAAAGTAAGTCCTTTTAGCCTTTACGAATGGCGGGTCTATTGTTATTCTTTTTTCTACACCGAAGCAAGCAGGCAAGTATGAGATAGAATCTGCATGCGAATATGGTAGTTTCGAATATGGTAGTTCCATGGAAAAGAGGTTTTCGAGCAGTTTTGCATATTACATTGGCAAAGGGTTGACATTTACCTTAACCCTTCCGAATAACTCGTAACACTCTTCCTATCTCAAGAAGAGTTAAAGTAAGCAATAAAACGATTGCGATAAGGTAAATTCGTTGGCAGAAAAATAAAATCCTTTTTTTAACGAACTCATACCCCTTTGCTTCACCGACGCAAGCAACAGGCAATTGCAATATGGTTCCTGGGAAAATGGTATAAAAAAGGGTTTATTACACAACCATTTCGAGGAATGTATACTGAGTGTTTCAGGTAACAAAACGCACGATCGCATGTTGTTTTCAAATATGCTCCACCAACACCCAACAAAAAAAAAAAATGCTTTCGAATGCGTTTTTAATTGCGAGCAGAAAAGTGAAAACTTGGCTTTCCATACAATTGAGTAAGATGCTAGGAATGTCATGTAAGTAATGGCATTATTGGCTGAAGAAATTCGATTTAGAACTCATTAGTCGTGCATCTGTCGCACACACCTTCGGTATTGATCAGGTTTTGATTATGATATTAATCGAAAGTTGGTAGGTTTTCCATGTTTTCCTCTTCGCCGGTGAACATACGACTAGGTTATACCCCTTTCCTTACCGTAAACAATATTGACAATAACTTTCCCTTTTTACAGTCTTCAAGGAATTCGGAACGACCTCGCGCAAGGATTCCGCGATTGTTTTTCTTCCTTTTTTTTTATAATAAGACGAATGCATTTTTTCACGAACTCGTATTACCTAAGAATGTCAACCTCAGAACCCTTCCGTCATAAACCATTCGCAATACTATTTAAAAAAAAGAATTCTCTATAAAAACTACACCCTTTCTCAGTCATAAATCGAAAGAGTTTTCCGCCATTCCTCACTGTTTATTGGTTGAACAACCCTTTTCCAGTGGTTACCGCTCTACAACACCCACCCATAAACATGTAAAAAAAGGGAAGACTCAATTGTTTTGCACAAAAAATGGAAACACATACAAGCCAGGACCTTACAATTGAGTGCCTACCTACGTACCTAAAACTCGTAACAGTGAACCGCAAACAAATGCAAAAACTGAATTTTTTTTCGCTCGGAAACTGCAATCATCCACATTAATGACCCCTGTCATTCCAACAGCCAGGTCACTGAGAATATCTAACCCTTGTATGGGATTGAAAAACACCCTTTCTTGTCCAATAATATGTAGTTGGTTATCTGTCCTGTTCGCTGGCAATGTGGAGGGGAGGACGACGAATTTGCGAAAACTAAAATCTCTTCTGTCACACTCTGTCACATTCGTTCGGACACTTGTCTTATGTGCTATCGCTTCTTGTCTGATGTATAAAAGATCGACATGAACTGTTCGGTTTATCAGTAAGTTGACAGCCGGCCATCGAGTACGACCTCCTTCCTTTCACGACCGTCTAGAATGATGCTCCACGACAAAGTGATGCCTGGACAGTTTATGTTCGATATGAAAAATGGTCAGTACTCTAAACTCGAAAACTTCGAAATGCGGAATTATTTTATTAATTATCTTTTTCTCTCTACTCCACAGAATGCCGGAATGCTTTTATGAATACTGGGAATATATCGCCTGTAGATAAACTAAATACTTATGCTGCATATAGTTATCGTCAACATCAGCTTGGACTTCAACAGCAACACGAGTTAGAACAACACCGTCAGCAGCAGGAGCAACAGCAAGAAGCTACAAGTGCAGTCTTGGACCTCTCTCGTCGGTGTGATTCAGTAGAAACTCGAAAGACTCCATCGCCGTACAATTCAACATCGAGTCTCGGTGCCGACTCTCCAAGTATACATAGTAATTCACCATCTACGTCCGCGCTTTCGAATACACCGCTAACGTCACCTCATTTACAAACAACCAATGACGGTCTCCTGCACACCAAGTTGGGCTTCACTCCGGCGACACATGATTTTAGCCCAATCTACCCAATGGCATATCATCCCGCCGCCGTCAAAAAGGAAATCATTTCACCTCCACCTCTCCCAACAGCGTCTCTTCTAACCACTCCGCTCCCTCTCTTTCCACCTACTCCGGCCGCTATTCTCCAACAGACCTACGCCACAAGTAGACTGGACGAACAAAATAGTTTAAATGCACCATCAGCAAACCTTCTCTACCCAAACATTCTAAACGCAGCAACCACGGGCAGCACAAACGTGGGCAAAGCTCCGCGACCATTCAATGCATATCCACGTGATCCTGACCTTGTCACAGCGCACTTCAAAGCCGCCGATCGACTAATTAGTCCCGGCTCTATCGATTACAACACATTCCGTAAACGATTCCTCGACGATTTGCACGGCATCAATGGCGGTCATCGAACGGTATCGAATCCGAAAATGCGACGAACAAACACACGCAATAGTCGCAACAGTGAAAGTGAAGAAATTGCCATCGAATCCAGTGATAACGATTCCCAATGTGCCGATCAATCAAACAAAAACGACACAAACAACAACACCAATGCCACAAGTACTACTACGTCATCTTCAAATATAACAAGCAACGCTGGAACAGTGAAAGACGAAGCTTACTACGAGCGTCGGCGTAAAAATAACGCGGCGGCCAAAAAGTCACGAGACCGTCGGCGAATCAAAGAAGACGAAATCGCAATCAGAGCCGCATACTTGGAACGGCAAAATATTGAGCTTCTCTGCCAGATCGATACGCTCAAGAAACAGCTTGAGATATTTACAAAAGGATGATGTCCTTGCTTTTATCCTTTCCGGCTCGATAGCTCGATTCACTTGGTTCAAATGTACATATGTATGTATCTAGCTTAAGTATCTCTGTGTGGGGGAAACGTGTGTTCGTTAAATTATTCTAAAATTAGTTTTATATAATAAAACACAAAGTAATTTGAAATGTACTTGGTTTTTTTGAAGATTGTACTCTGCGGTTCCAGGGAAATCTAGAAATATCAAAATGCATCTTGAACAGTCCGTCCTTGTCCGAGGCTTGTGGTTGCTTCTGAACCGTATCTTTTTTTTACGTGGTGAGGGAGTTAGCCCCATGCACAAGTCCCAACGGGGAGGCAATACCCTTTTTTTTACCCTCAGGCAAAGGGTGCGAGTGTATCAGATGCCGGTAACCTTACTGATGTTGTGGGCGCCGCCATTGGCTCTGCTATGTAGGATTCATCCGCCGCCATCTCTTTTCCAGTAGGGTTCCGACCCGACCTTGGAGATCTCCTTTTTTGGATCATTTTCTTCTTTCGTGGCGTTACAACCCATGAAGGACCAGAGCCAAGCTTCCCTTCATTCACCCATGTTGTGTGTGATTATATTTTTCACACAGGTGAAAGGGAACTACAGTTTAATGCCGAATCCAAACGGCGTGAGTCGAGGAGCTTTTTCTAGGCAAGTTATACTACGGGTGGTTATGCCAGTACCTCGCCGAGGAGGGATGCCGCGAAATAAACATTCGATGGCGTTGGAGTTATCGGGATCCGAACTCGCTCATTATGAGTCAGAGTCCGACACACTAACTACTGCGCCACGGCGCCCTTTGGATCTGGACATCGAAATATATTCGTGCAGCTCCGAAAGATTTGTTGTCCAGGTCGCTCCCACAAACCGCAGCTGTGGACGCTACTGTTGACCGATGGATTGAACGTATGGACAACATAGCTTAGGGCCGAAGAATCATAAACCATAAGCCTGTCGAATCTTTGCCACGAAATTATTCAGAAGAGATGATGCGTCATTATCATGATACAGCATGATTGTCAGCGACAGATCATGCCAGCGTCGGATTAAGCCAGCAACAGATCAATTCAGCGCCTGATCATGCCGGGGATAGGTAATGCCAGCGACAGATCATGCCAGTGACAGATCATACCAGCGAGAGATCATGCCGGGTACAGATGCCAGCGACAGGTAATGCCGGGGACAGGTAATGCCAATGACTGATCACACCAACGACAGAACATAACAGAACAGATGCTTGCGCGCAGCAAACTTCATAATGCAATACAACCTTATAGTGTCGGCGAGACCGTGCAGGCAGAAGGTAAACGAGAATAAGAAGGAAGTAAACTCCGGTGGGCAGGGATTTTGAACGTACACTATTAGCAAACAGTATCGAAAAGTGAAGGTCTATCGCCGGCCATAGATAAATGAACAAGATGGCAATCCGCTAGCTCTGACAGGCACTTTGACAGAAAGCCCCGACAAACGCTTTGCGATTTGACGTACAATATTGGCAAACAGTATCGAGAAGTGAAGGTCTATCGCCGGCCATAGACAAATGAACAAGATGGCAATCCGCTAGCTCTGACAGGCACTTTGACAGAAAGCCCCGACAAACGCTTTGCGATTTGACGGCGTCTTGACAATGTCATTCTGCCTTGTTCCGACGTCTTGACTCTATACATCGACGTCTTGAGGCTATCATTGTGTTAGTCAGAAGCGTCGCTTTTAAACGGAGAATAACACGTATGGTATCGGTGTGTATTAAAAAAGCAACAACCAACCCTCGCGGGGATCACAGGGCAGACGTACGAAGGTTTTCCATCTCTTTATTTATCTCTGGTTTTTATGTGATAGTCGTTTGAGTAAGTCGATGCGAAAAACGGACAAAATTGAGTATCGAGCTGTCATTAAATTTTTGTTTTTGAAAGGCAATACGCTTACGCGATTCAAAGATGATATCATCGCTAAAGTCCACCAAATGGTGTTAGGCGACCGCCGAATTAAAGTGAGACAGATAGCAGAAGCTATAAAAATGTCCAAGGAACGTGTTAAATCAAGATTTAAGCATGAGAAATCTGCCCGCGCGTTGGGTGCCGCGTTTGTTCACGTTAGACCATGTTCGAATGAATATTTCCAACGCTCCAGTGGCGCAGTATAGGCGCAATAAATCCGAGTTTTGGCGCCGATTAATTACTGTCGGTGAAATTGGGATGGCTTGCCATCAGAGCTCTTCAAGGCTGGCGGCGATGTTCTGGTAGGGAGCATGCACAGATCATCTGCAGAATTTGGGAAGATGAAAGCATGCCCGACGACTGGAATACCAGCTCTATATGCCCCATCCACAAAAAAGGCGATCCTACCTCTTGCAAGAACTATAGAGTTATATCCCTGCTCAATGTCGCATACAAGATCCTGTCCAGCGTATTGTGTGAACGTCTAAAACCATTTTGCACCGCACTAATCGGCAGCTACCGGCAAATCAACTATAGACCGACAGCATTCATCGTGAAGAACTGTTTGGTGCGATGGCCGAATTCGGGATCCCGGTAAAACTGATCCAGTTGTGTCGCGCTACGCTAAAAAACACGCGATGCACCGTGCAATTCGGTTCTAGGACCTCGGAACCATTCGAAACATGCACCGGATTTCGGCAAGGAGATGCGCTGTCATGTGACTTCTTCAACCTGGTGCTGGAGCAGATAGTGCGATGGGCAGGCGTCAACAGGGAAGGCACTACCTTTTACAAGTCTATCCAGCTGCTAGGATACGCGGATGATATCGACATCATCGCGTGTTCTCGCCGTGGCATTGTGGAAGAATTCACGGCGATTGAAGAACAGGCGAAACGAGTTGGTCTTAAGATCAATGAGGACAAAACGAAATACATGCTGTCAAGCAAAAACCAATCCGTCGCTCACCACCTGGGACAAAATATAATAATTGTCAGCCACAATTTCGAGGTAGTTAAGGAGTTTGTCTACCTCGGGGCAAACATAAATTCCACAGATGACACCACAGTGGAGATCCGGCATAGAATCGCCCTTGGCAACCGCTGCTACTTCGGCTTGTCCAAACAACTGGGGTCAAAACTCCTCACTCGAGAGACCAAAGTCCTGCTTTACAAAACGCTCATTCTGCCAGTCTTGCTGTACGGAGCCGAAAGCTGGGCGATAAGCAGGACAGTAGAGCTGATTTTGGGTTCTTTCGAAAGAAAAATTCTGCGCCGGATATTTGGTCCTGTCTGTGAGGAAGGTGAATGGAGAAGAAGACACAACCGCGAACTCTACGAGATGTACCAAGATGTGGATGTAGTCCGGAAGGCAAGGAACCGTCGACTACACTGGCTCGGCCACATCGAGCGCATGGACATCAACGCTCCAGCTAAGAGGGTCTTCGACTCCGAGCCTCCTGGTTCAAGAAGAAGAGGAAGACCGAACCTCCGGTATGAAGACCAAGTAATCGCGGATGTAAGACATCTTGGTCTTGACAACTGGAAGCAGCGTGCCCGGGACCGTCAAGGATGGAAGGCAGCTATAGCTCAGGCTCAGATCCTCCATGGATCGCTGGCCTGATAAGTAGGTAAGAAATTGGGATACGCGATTATACGCCCGAAAGAAAAATACAAAACAGTGGATTGCAGGGGGGGAATCGGCTCAAAAAAGCAAAAACTGTTTTTTTTTCGGCTGGGGAAGTGACAATCCAGATTCACCAAGAAAACGCGCCGTCTCACATCTCAGCGGTTACGATTTGAGATGCCTTATTCACCAGATCTAGCCCCAAACGACTTCGTTTTGTTCCCCAATCTAAAAATTGCGCCCATGGAACAGATTTTCATCAAATGAGGAGGAAATCTGCGATCACCTTCGTGAACAGTTATTTTGCGGAAAAGAACGACGAGTACTTCACCGATCAAGTCTCCCTCAAGTCCCGATGAAATCTGTACAAACCATAAAACAGCAATGGAGTCGCCAGAACGCCATCAGACGTACTCGGTTTCAAGCCACCACCTTCGAGTAACGCCTGGTTTGATGGCGAATGCAGACAGGCCCGTGTAGATAAACAGAATGCATACATGGCTACACTGCATCGACGGACGAGAGCTGCCCGCGAGCTCTATGAACAGAAAAGGAGAGGAGCATGCGCTTCTGAGAAGAAAAAAGAAGGAGCACGAGAAGAGCGAGATCGACGAGATGGAGAGATGTTATTCCAGGAACGACTTTTGGAAGTTTTACCAACAAGTAAAACGAACATGCCAAGACTATACAGCCAAAGCAGAAGAGTACAGGGACGAGCACGGACAACTAATAGTGGAGTCACAGTCGATGCTGAGATTGTGGAAGGACCACTTCTGCAGACTGTATAACGGCCATGATAGTCAAAATGCCGCCGTCAGGCAGGACGAACCATTCACAATAGACGAATACGAAAGAGAATCCCGTCCACCCGACCTAGACGATGTAAAGATAGCGATATGGAAACTTAAGTCTTATAAAGCTGCTGGAGCAGACGGACTTCCGCGGAACTGTTTAAAGCAGCTGACGATGAGCTGGTCAGGAACATGCACCAACTCATCTGCAAGGTATGGTCGGAAGAATGCATGCCCGATGAATGGAATCTCAGTATCATTTGCCCGGTCCATAAGAAAGGAGACCCCTATGACTCCGCCAATTACAAGATCCTCTCTGCCGTACTGTGTAAGTACCTGAAAGCGTTCGTTCCTACCAGTGTGGTTTCAGGCCAGGAAAATCTACGATAGACGGAATATTTACACTACGGCCGATGTTGGAGAAGACCCATGAATTCCATGTCGACTCGCACCATCTTTTTATCGACTTTAAAGCTCCATATGACAGTGTTTATAGAGACGAGCTATACAGAGCCATGTCATATTTTAAACCAAACTCGCCAGACTGTGCAGGATGACTATGGAGAATACCCGCTGCTCAATTAAGGTCGGTGGTGAACTAACCGAGACCTTTGATGTTAAAAAAGGTTTTAGACAGGGTGACACACTGTCATGTGATTTCTTTAACATCATACTTGCAAAGGTCGTGCGGGATTCTGCGGCCAATACAAGAGGTACGATCTACTTTAAGTCGACACAGTTGCTTGCCTACGCAGATGACATTGACGTTATTGGACGGACAAAGCGAGACGTCAAGCATTGAAGCAGAAGCGGCTAAAGTGGGTCTAAGAGTAAATGGGGACAAGACCAAATATATACTGTCATCAAAGAAAGACGCGCAACACCGACGTCTTGGTCAGAAAGTCATCTTCGGCAGCTATATTTTTGAAGTAGTCAAGGGCTTCGTCTACTTTGGCTCGATAGTGACAAGCAGCAACGACACCAGCGCTGAGATAAAACGGAAAATAACTCTTGCCAATCGCTGCTTCTTTGGGCTCAAGAGGCAACTGAGTAGTAGGTATCCCTCTACAAAACCTTAATCATCCCGGTCCTCCTCTATAGCGCTGAGGCTTGGACGTTATCAAAAGCGGATGAAGAGGCTCTTGAGCGTTTCGAGAGGAAAAGCCTGCGTGCTGCAATCTTTGATCCCGTTTGTGTAAACGGAGAGTGGAGGAGCAGATTCAACCAAGAACTGTACGGGACGTCTTCGGATCCAACGTCTCAGATGGGGGCTGTGGTTAACATCATCGACCGCCGAGCGGAAGGTCTATAGTTCAAATTCGCTTCGAAGCCAAGAAAAAGTAATACCCATACGGACAAAAAGTATGCAACGCAGTTGTGAATGGAAAGTGACCAGACGTACTGCTGCAGGCATAACACTCACAGTACATAGTCAACTGAAATTCATCTTCTGCGTACGCAATACTAAAGTGCTCGAACGAATTACTACGGACTATAACCAACCCGGAATTGGTCGGCTTTCGTCCTCCCTAGGACAACCACCCCTGAGAGTAGTGAACAAACATCAACGACCCAAACCACTGCACTCCGTTCAGGTTGTGTGTCTAAAAACACATCATAAGAGAATATTAAAACTCTTGAACCTGCGCGAGTCTCTAAAAAAAAAGATGGCTGGGCCATGTAGAGCAAATGGACATCACCGCTCCGGTCCGAAGAGTCTTCGACACCAACCCCGAGGGACGACGCAGAAGAGGACGACCGCATCTAAGGTGGCGCGCACAGGTGGAAAGGGACCTCAACCAACTGGGCGTGCGGCACTGGAAGCGGCTGGCCAAAGATCGTGCCGGCTGGAGAGGCTTATTGGTTGAGGTCCTGGTTCACCCCAAACTGTAGCGCCATCTAAGTAAGTACTATTTGGACGGGTTAGAGAGATGGGCGCATCGCTAAGAGAAGTGTGTAGAGTTACAAGCAGACTTTGTAGAAAAATAAAAATAAATTTTAAGAAAAATGCCTTTTATCTATGTTAGCTCAGAAACTTTTCAGACCACCCTGGTGGTAGACCAACTCGTAGGTGGGATGGATCAAGACATTTCGACGAAGCCTCAAATGCAGGATGACAGGGGATGCAAAACATCGAATCAATGTAGTAAGTCCGCTTCACTATATAGGCCTGCTCAGACCTCTTGTTTTTCGCAAAGTACGTCTAATCAACCTTCGCTTCGGTCGAATTGCATCTTCCTCTTTACTGCCTGAACACAATGAGGTCGCGGTCGCTTTCTCGGTCGCCTGTCAAAAGTTAAATGTACGTAAATCCCATAACGTAAACACAATGATGTTGCGGTCGCTGTCTTAGTCGTAGGATGTGTCGCGCGAATTGGCAAACTTTTAACTCCGTAGTACGACATTGTGACAGCTGTGTAGAAAAAAAACAAAACGCAAGGAAATCTTCGAATCGGCGGTTGACGGTTCGTTGTAAGTACAAGGTGTCTCAAAAGAAAGTTTATATTTAGTGTTTCGATTAAAAACGAAGTAAACATTCTATCGAAAACAATTTTATTTATCATTAAAGTTTACAACTTGAGGATTTATTTCTTAAAAATAATGCCATCTAAATTTAAGCCCTCGCGTTCGCGACAGCCATTTAATCGAACAGCAAAATTTCTCATTACAGCTCCGCGCGCTTACGAATCGAAAGGTCGGGATCACTGCGAACAGACTGATTAACATTCTTTACGTTTTCTTACGTTATCGATGACCTTGACCGTCCAGATTTTTGTTGATTTTTCTAGTGTTGAACCGGTCTCTTCAAACTTTTTAGCCCATTTTCGAATGAGAGGAATGCTTGGCGCTACCTTTAAATGGCGTAAAATTCGAATATTGCAGAATTTTCTACGTGCCACAGTCGCCGAATCACCGTTTTTGTAAAACTCTCGCACGCACAACGCGCAGTCTGCACCCGAGAAACGCTCCATAGTGAGTGAATTCCCAAGAGCCAGGGCTGGAATCGGCTAAGGTGATAGGTGATAGTCACTTTGGTGACAGTCATATGTGACTATCATCATCTTTTGGTATCGGGTAAGATTATCACAAAAAAAGTTTAGAAAAAGAGCAACACTTGCTTTTCGGAGTTACTGATAGATAAAGGTAGCTCTAAACGGCGAACATGTTCGCCGAATCCGTTCGTTTGCGTTACTCTCTACACGGCGAACACATTTGGAGAACCTTAATTTCGTGCTGATTCTTCAGAGGGTAAACATGTATGATAAATAAGCACAAGTGGTTGCGCTTATGGTTATTTATTTATGTTTACTCGGCGACATTCACAGCAAAGTCACGAACAAAATCGGCGAACATGTTCGCTGTGTAGGGCTGCCTTAAGATTGCTGTTAGATGGTTAAAAAGAAATTTCGAAATTAATATCAGGGCCGTTGTCACCGATTGTTCTGCACAAATACTGGGAAAAGTAAATAATGTACATATTAGAAATGCTATTATTGCATTCAATTCATTTATTGGCCAATTATATTCAGCCTTATTGTGAACAAAATTTCCCCCGAACTTTTTCTCTCATGGGGAAACCCGGTATTGTGAACAATGTTCGAAAGGAAAAGGAAAAAGTTCTCCCTATTGCGAATAAGTTTCCGATGGAAATTCTAACGACATTTCCCTCGAACTTTTTCCCTGTCATTTTTCTAGGGAAAACAGAGAAAAAAGGAAGAAAAACCAAGAAAATGTATAAGTATCTTTGAATTTTGGCAAAAATAGGTCGAATGCAACAAATAAAAGACAAAGTGAAGCAATAGTAAGTTGGATGGAGAAATATTGCCAACGGCTTCACTAGACGGAGTGCTTTATCAGGAAGATAGTAAAGTGCTCTAGACCCAATAAGACATCTCCACCTGTTTTTTAGAACTCCATTTGTTCTTTCAATTATGTTTCTACATCGTTTATGTGCTACTTTGAATCTACTTTCAGCAGATCCTTTTCCAACACTTCTAAAGGGGGTGAGAAGCCAAGGTTCTAAGGGATACCCTGCATCACTTTTAAAATAGATACATGAAGCCATTATCGTGATCTTTTCCAACTCCTTTTTGGTAACCTCCTTCGGCAAAAAAACGCAAGCACGACGTCAACTTTACTATAGTTGGGATTGCGAATACCTTTTTTGATGGGGCCAAGGATTCCCTTAAAATATCCAATAGATATTTAAAAACGGGTTTGTTTACCCTAAAGTACTGCTGGAATCTAACCAAATACCATAAAACGTAGCACTTTTAAACACATTTTGCAAAAATGAATTAATTTACATGGTTGATGGTAATTCCAAAGGATTCGATTTATCTCTTAATTTTCTTCGTATTGAACATATGTAACTCACTATTTTGTGTTTCTTCTTCCTCTGCCATTAACACCATAACACAAGACTTAAACATTTTTGTTAATTGTTCCTTGCATTTCTACAAATATACACTGATTTCTAACAAATGACAGCCGTTAAAGTTTTCGAATTCAGTTTGGGGAAAAAAATTCCGAGGGAAATTGACAATAGGAGGAACGTTTTCCCTGGAAGGAAAAAAAATGGGGAAACAAAAAGTTCCCTCGGAATTCATGATAAGGCTGATTTTGTCGGCGTACAGGGAAAGGAAACCGATTTAGACCGATTTCTCAAATTCTTCCTCAGTATTCTAACTTCCATCAATTTCTCATTGAGCTCTTCATCTTCGCTTAAAAATAGTTCCAAGCACGGAGACATATATATATTTTATAAAACACACAAAAGCCATATCAAACGCACAGAACATAGGAAAGTGATAGCTAAGTAGCTGTCACCAGAAAACTGTCACAAAAATGTGACAATCACAGTGACTACCACCTTACACGATACCGAAACCGAGAATGTGACTATCACTTGTCACAAATCACCTTAGCCGATTCCACCCCCAGGCTACTGATTGACATACCTCCCGCGCCCCACGGATTCATTGCGATCACGCAATAAGCTAAACAAATGTAAACTTTCTTTTGAGACACCTTGTATATGGACAGAGGTGAAAACAGCTGTCGCAGCGACTGCGACCTCATTGTGTTCAGGCAGTTACAATGCTGTCGACTGAGATAGCTCAGCACGATTTTGGCAGCCACGAATAACAGAAAAGACCCCGGCCCCACCTAAACAAATATGTAACTCGAAAAAACAACACCTTATTCTTTTTCTTCTCATATAATTCATGATCCTTAAAAGTAAGCTTAGATTATTGTTTTTGTTTTAATTATGATTTCATTTAACGAAACTGAATTCTGTTCTCTGGCTGCTGGAACATGATTCCACTTTAACAATCAGTATCTTAATTTAATTTAAGTTTATTAGGTTTTATGTGATTTTTTATGTTTCATATATTCTTGTTCTTGTTGTATAGTATTCAATGTACAATACTAGCGTATAGTGTGCTAAACTACATTATTTTTGTTTTCATCTTTCGGATCATCGCAATTAGCGGTTTTTTCAGTTACAAGTTTGTTTCTGTTTCTATTAAATACGTGAAGACAAAAACGCGAAAGTTACCTTTTCTTTCCATAGACTATGTGTTTAGGTTTATTACCTCTTTTATTCATTTAAAATACCTTAGAGATACGTTTCGTCTTTCATTTTGTTTTAGATTTTTTCCCTAAAAAGTCCACATCTACCACTTAAAATTTATTTGTAAGTTTTTATCTTTCTTTTCTATTAATTTTCTCTTGTGAAACGTTTTTTTCTTTTCTTTTCAGTTTTAAGTATGTACACGAATGTTAGTCTTAAAATCTAACTTTTTACAGATATACTTGCTCGACGAACAAATACATTTGATGTGAATGCTTAGTGATTGAATCAAATAATAGAGAAATAACTAAATGGATGTACTTTAGAACAGAAGGAAAAAAAAAAACCGGCCAAGTGCGAGTCGGACTCGCGCACGAAGGGTTCCGTACCATCTGTATACATAAATATGAAAGAGACTATGTATGTTACCTCATCAAATGACAGATCTTGGTTGCAGGCAGGATTTTTTGGATGAAAATCATGTCTGTTGTATGGGAGCCCCCCCCTAAATATTAATTTTGTTCTGTTTTTAGTATTTGTCGTGGGAGCGGCAACAGAAATACATCCTGTGAAAATTTCAACTGTCTAACTATCACGGTTCATGAGATACAGCCTGGTGACAGACGGACGGACGGACAGCGAAGTCCTAGTAATAGGGTTCCGTTTTACCTTTGGGTACGGAACCCTAAAAAACTGAATGTGGTAACAATGGGTGTAGTAATGGCAAGGATTCGGATACATGTAGGTGATTAAAATTTGCTCTGAGGACATGTACCATTGAAACAAAGTAAACTTAGTATCTTTTTTTGGCCTTAAATGAAAAGTAATTTGGTGTAGACAAAATATTGGATCGACGCTGGGTAATATTGTTCGATACGTTAGTAATTCGACAGCTGATTATGTATTCAGTCGTAAAACATTGCCACTTGGAGGAATAAGTACGTGTGACACTGCCGTCACTTGCATGTTTTGTCAGCCATAATCAAAATCTCCTAAATCTCTCACTTAAATAAAAGCATAGAGGAGTGGAACCAATTACATTATAAGTAAATACGTTACCGGTCACCAGTCTCTGTAGAACTGCATGATTTGTATGTATGTATGTTGGCGTTACAGTCCATGAAGGACCAGTGCCGAGCTTCTCTCAATCACCCATGTTGTGTGTGATTTTATTTTCCCATATGTAAAAGGGACCTACAGTTTTTATTGCCCGTTCCGAACGGAAAATTTAGAGAAGCTTTTCATGACAGAACCCCGCTGAGGAGAAACATCGTGAAAACAGGTTCGATGACATGGCTGTGTCGGGATTCGATTCCATGTCATCGGCGTCAGAGGTCAACACACTGCGCCACAGTGCTCTCAGTAAATACGTTACCGGTCACCAGTCTCTGTAGAACTGCATGATTTATTTTTCATTTAGAAATAGGAGCCATCTTACTAGTAACGAGACTCTGTATAAATTCTTCTTCTGAGTCCATGAACGACCCTACTGGAGTATGTACTTTGTTTTTATGGGCGTGGACAGAAAAATTGCCATTTGAGTAACAACTCCAAAGCTCTTCAAAGATTGAAGTATTTACTCGTATACGAAAAATACCTTTACAATAGGACCAAGGTAGGTGAGCAAAAGCCATTAGGGACGAAGAGAGCATATTAAATTTTCATGAAACTCAAATCAAAACTTGTAGATAAATTATATTCCATTTTTTCAATACAAACTTCCCGGTATGTTAGGTTAACTCACCTCACTTGATACATATCATTAAAAGTCATTGGCCCTTATTCTCGTTGTCGAAGTGAAGCGACAAATGGCGTTACAACTCAAAAGACATATTCTTATTGGCGATCTCAGTGACACCCGGCGGTCCATACCGACAAAGGAACCATAGATTAATTAACAAGATGGAAAACTTTCGTACGTCTGCCCTGTGATCCCCGCAAGGGTTGGTTGTTGTATTTGTAATTAAAGCGGCCTCTAGACGCCTAATAATATTGTGCATTATTTGATATTGCACAATATTATTGTTCGTCTGTAGATAATATTGCAAGATTGTGCCATATATTACGGAAAATCAAAACGCTTTTGACTTTTATTACAAATATGAGCGGTCAACTAAATTATTGGGAAAAATATTGAACCGTCTGGGGCAGCAAGCCAATAAAATTGTGCAATATTTTGCACAATAATATTGGGCGTCTAGAGGCCGCTTTAAAAACGACGCTTTTGACTTAGAGTCAAGACGTCGGAACAAGGCAGAATGACATAGTCAAGACGCCGTCAAATCGAAACGAGTTCGTAGGGGCTAGTTGTCAAAATGCCTGTCAAAGCCATCGAGATTGCCATCTCGTTAATTTATCTATGAAAGGAACTATGTCGCCATATTCTAGTTGTCGTTTCGATTCGACACATGTCGTAGTGAAGTGACATTTTCAGTCGATACGTTGAGGGGTAGTGATGGTTAGAAAAATGCGAGCGGAAAGACGGTAAACTGAATTTTTTTATGTTCATATTCTAATATAACGACGTTGTTACTAAAATAATACATTTTTACTTTTTTTCAGTGTAAAAGTATAAACGAAGAAGCAGTTTGAGGAGATGGTCAGTTTTATGGCACAAAATTCCGAAAACCAAAATTCAAAAGAACTCGTATTTAATATTTTGCTTCGAATAATTTAATAAAAAAACCGGCCAAGTGCGAGTCGGACTCGCGCACGAGGGGTTCCGTACCATCTGTATATACATATAAATATGAATGAGACTATGTATGTATGTTACCTCATCAGTCATCACATTAAATCACATTTTTTGTATGATGACAGATCTTGGAAGGGATCACAAAAAAGGAGATCCCTTGGACTGCGCCAACTATAGAGGAATAAGTCTCCTTAATGTCGCATACAAGATCTTCGCTGCCGTTTTGTGTGAACGCCTGAAGCCATTCGTAAACAAGCTGATAGGTCCTTATCAGTGTGGCTTCAGGCCAGGGAAGTCCACCATCGATCAAATCTTCACACTACGGCAGATCCTGGAGAAAACCAATGAATTTCAAGTCGATACACACCATCTATTCGTCGACTTCAAGGCCGCATACGACAGCGTAATTAGAGACGAACTATATAATGCCATGTTTACTCTTGACATCCCTGCTAAGCTCATCAGACTATGCAGGATGACCCTGGAAAATGCTCGCTGCTCCATCCGAATCGGTGCAGAACTGACCGATAGTTTCGAAGTCAAGAAAGGATTTAGACAGGGCGATGCGTTGTCGTGTGATTTTTTTAACATCATATTAGAAACGATTGTGCAAAAATCACAGGCCAATACAAGAGGCACAATCTATTTCAAATCCTCGCAACTCCTTGCATACGCCGACGACATTGACATAATAGGTAGATCGCAGCGAGATGTCAATGAGGCGTTTGCGAGTATTGAGATGGAGGCGGCAAAAATTGGTTTGGCAGTTAATGAAGGCAAGACTAAATATCTGCTGTCATCGAAAAAGGACATTTACCACCGACGTCTTGGACAGAACGTGCATATTGGCAGATATAAGTTCGAGGTAGTTAAGGACTTCATATACCTCGGCTCCGCGGTGACTTGGAACAACGACACCAGTTTCGAAATCAAGCGCAGAATTACTCTTGCCAACCGCTGCTTCTTTGGGCTCAAGAGGCAACTGAGAAGTAGAGCCCTCTCTCGTACGACCAAGTTGACCTTATATAAGACCTTAATTATCCCGGTCCTGTTATACGGCGCAGAAACATGGACTTTATCTAAAGCGGATGAAGAAATCCTTGGTCGTTTCGAGAGAAAGATTCTGCGTTCGATTTTCGGTCCCATAAACACAGAGGAGGGTTGGAGGAGAAGATTCAATCACGAACTGTACGGGTTGTACAGCGACATGAGTCTGGTCAGGCGTCTACGGATCCAACGCCTCAGATGGCTAGGCCATGTAGAGCGAATGGACACCACAGCTCCAGCCCGGAGAGTCTTTGAATCCAACCCCGAGGGACGAAGAAATAGAGGACGGCCGCACCTGAGGTGGCGCGCACAGGTGGAAGGGGACCTCAACCAACTGGGCGTGCGGCATTGGAAAACACTAGCGAAAGATCGTGCTAGGTGGAGAGGCATGTTGGTTGAGGCCCAGGTTCACCCCGAACTGTAGCGCCTGTTAAGTAAGTAAGTAAGACAGATCTTGGTTGCAGGCAGGTTATCGGCATATTACTTTGATAATCACCATTGAATTCAAATCAATTATCTTACTTGACAGCAACGATGTGAAAAGGTGAATAACAATAAATATGGGGAAAAGGTTTGCAGCTAGGATTAATTCATCAAAGACACAAATATATTGTCGACTAACCTTAGCTCAGTATGTGACCAAGGGGATTTTTTGGATGAAAATCATGTCTGTTGTATGGGAGCCCCCCTTAAATATTCATTTTGTTCTGTTTTTAGTATTTGTCGTGGTAGCGGCAACAGAAATACACCATCTGTGAACATTTCAACTGTCTAACTATTACGGTTCATGAGATACAGCCTGGTGACAGACGGACGGACAGCGAAGTTTTAGTAATAGGGTTCCGTTTTACCTTTGGGTACGGAACCCTAATAAATGTAGGTTCACCACCTTCAAAACAAATGCTTTAATAGGCCTGTTCCCGTACTTGTCGAAAACAGCGAAAATCTACGAAAAACAACGAAAGTCTGTTCCCGTACTCAAAAAATTCACACTTTTGGACAAAAGAGAGCGCTCTCGAGAGAGCAAAAAATTTCCCCATGCTACGAATTTGTGCCCAAGAAATTTGTGTGGGCAGAAATTCACAACTTTGATCATCGATTTCTGTCATTTTAATGCAAGAGTCAGTTAAAAAAATATTTGAAATTCAAATTGCTTAAAAATAGAGCATACACTTGCTCGCATAAGTCTGTGTACAACGGAAAAAAGACCCAGACATTAATTTCAAACGCAAATATTTTAGCTATTATAGCATGCATCGACTTTATTTCTCTTTTAATCATTTCATTCGTGTCTAGACTGCAGATTTGTATTTCATTAATATTCTGGAATTTTGTAGAGATACGTTGATTTAAATTAGCTATGGAAAATAAAGGAAAATAAATTTGTACTGTGAGAGAAGGTATTAAAGCGAAAAGGATATCCAACGAGCTACTAGGACATCATAAAACTATTGTTTCCTTTGCTCAAAAGAACTTGTACGCAAACTTATGCGAGCAAGTGTATGTTTTTGACATTTAAAAATGTGTAGCATTTGTGGTTTAATGCGTTCCCGTACTTTTAGGTGATTTTGCCTTTCTTTGAGAGAATTTCATCCCCGTTCGATGAAAATTGAAAAAGTGTGAATTTTGGTGCAAAAAGTACGGAAACACACCTAATGTGTCAAAATCAGAAGACTGTGAACAAATGTTTCGTTTCCCAGATGTTCCTCGCACTCACGTCACTCGACAAGAAGATTATTAGAATTTGAGTAACGTGACACCGACAACGACAAAACTCACATAGGTGACGCGACAACCAGGGCTGGGATCGGCTAAGGTGATAGGTGATAGTCACTTTGGTGACAGTCATATGTGACTATCATCATCTTTTGGTATCGGGTAAGATTATCACAAAAAAAGTTTAGAAAAGGAGCAACACTTGCTTTTTCGAAATTACTGATAGATAAAGGTAGCCCTAAACGGCGAACATGTTCGCCGAATCCGTTCGTTTGCGTTATTCTCTACACGGCGAACACATTTGGAGAACCTTAATTTCGTGCTGATTCTTCAGAGGGTAAACATGTACGATAAATAAGCAAAAGTGGTTGCGCTTATGGTTATTTATTTATGTTTACTCGGCGACATTCACAGCAAATTCACGAACAAAATCGGCGAACATGTTTGCCGTGAAGGGCTGCCTTAAGATAGCTGTTAGATAGTTAAAAAGAAATTTTGAAATTAAAATCAGGGCCTTTGTTACCGATTGTTTGCACAAATACTGGGAAAAGTAAATAATGTACATATTAGAAATGCTATTATTGCATTCAATTCATTTATTGGCCAATTATACATTTTCTCGGCGTACAGGGAAAGGAAACCGATTTACACTGATTTCTCAAATTCTTCCTCAGAATTCTAACTTCCATCAATGTCTCATTGAGCTCTTCATCTTCGCTTAAAAATAGTTCCAAGCACGGAAACATACATATATATTTTATAAAACACACAAAAGCACAAAAAGCCATATCAAACGCACAGAACATAGGAAAGTGATAGTTAAATAGCTGTTACCAGAAAACTGTCACAAAAATGTGACAATCACAGTGACTATCACCTTACACGATACCGAAACCGAGAATGTGACTGTCACTTGTCACAAATCACCTTACGCGATTCCACCCCAGGTCCGCCGAATCCGTTCGTATGTGTTACTCTCTACACGGCAAACACATTTGGAGAACATTCATTTCGTGCTGATTCTTCAGAGGGTAAACATGTACGATAAATAAGCACAAGTGGTTGCGCTTATGGTTATTTATTTATGTTTACTCGGCGACATTCACATTTTCGCCGTGTAGGGCTGCCTTAAGACAGCTGTTAGTTAAAAAGAAAATTTGAAATTAAAATCAGGGCCGTTGTCACCGATTTGTTTTGCACAAATACTGGGAAAAGTAAATAATGTACATATTAGAAATGCTATTATTACATTCAATTCATTTATTGGCTAATTATACATTTTGTCGGCGTACAGGAAAAGGAAACCGAGTTAGACCGATTTCTCAAATTCTTCCTCAGAATTCTAACTTCCATCAATGTCTCATTGAGCTCTTCATCTTCGCTTAAAAATAGTTCCAACCACGGAAACATATATTTTATAAAACACACAAAAGCACAAACATAGCCATATCAAACGCACAGTACATAGGAAAGTGATAGCTAAATAGCTGTCACCAGAAAACTGTCACAAAAATGTGACAATCACAGGGACTATCACCTTATACGATACCGAAACCGAGAATGTGACTGTCACTTGTCACAAATCACCTTAGCCGATTCCACCCCAGAATAAGGGTGATTATCTTTCTTGTTTATTCGCCGATTTCGAAGCACAAAACAGAAACAAAGCCCACCAATCCTAAACTGTAAGAGTTTTAGAGTTTTCTTTAAAAATCATATTCACCCCTATTACGTTTGTCGGTTTCGACTCTCAATGAGGGTGTATACACGAGAATATATCATCCGAAAAAAACCGGTTTTGTGGGAGAGGGAGCTGAAGGTTGCGGTACGAAACGGAATACCATTTTCTTCCGCAAATTTAGTGGGTGAACAGAAGTGGAAAACTAATACATATACAACTCTTCAGTTTTCGAGTCCGCACTTTTTTTGCCTGGTGTTGCGCTTCAATCGTCATTGGTCTTTCAAGCAGTGAACATCGGAAAAAAACAAAGGGACATTTTAGTGCGTGGTTGCACTTAATATCTCCGTCAAAGGAAATATCTCTTTCAAATGAAATGTCAAAAAGACAGAAACACTAACACAATTGAACAAGGTTCACATATACAATTTTTTCTTCTAGAAAAATGAATCCCGTGTATGCTTCAGTGTAGAGCATCAAACCGGTCTTCCTGCTGCTAGCGATATTCTCGTGTATACAGGCCCAATCGACTTTGTTTCGACCGACTCGGGATGTAGCAAATTCCATTTGTCGGATTTGCATTTTGTAGTAGATTAGAACATATTTTCGACTTCGACTGGTATTCTGTTTGGCGGCTGGCGGGCGGACAAATGTCATTTCAAGTCGATAGCAAAAACGTGAACGACTACTCCCGCCTAAAGAAAGTAAGTAAATCGTTTGTTTGTTTTCAAGTACGTTTTATATACGAGTACATATGTATTTATAAATTTAGTTGAGAATGAAAATAACAAACAAAAGGCAATTTGAAGTTTTGATTGCATTTATGCAAGAAAGGCTTCACCTTGCAAGGGGCTTTTCAAAAGGAATAAATAAAGTTGATGTGAAGGATGAGTGGAGTTCGATCGCTATTAAGTTAAATAGTTTAGGTCCTCCATCAAGAGATGGTGACGGTTGGCAAAAGGTTTGAATTAAGTTTTTAATAAAGTTGAAATTTAAAATATCTTTTGATCATAGGTGTGGAGCGACTTCAAATATAAAACAAAAAAGAAGGTGGTCAAAAATAAATTGAAGAAACAAGCGACGGGTGGAGGTCCGTTTGACCAAGAAGCTCTTTCTGCTGTGGAGGAAGCTGTGGTGGATATGCTAGCTGTCAATGATGTGGTCCAGCCTGAAGGCTATTCATTCGGTGATCCGGACCAGGTCATTTTATCCGAAGATATAGCATTGACTCCAGCAAGTCCAAGTCAGCAAACATGGCAACCGACATCAGCAGAAGACTAACCAACTTTCTCAGGCTCCATCTCAGAACTTCATCCGGTGCACTCTACGCCAAAAAGAAAATTGAAGCCCAGAGATCAGTTGCTGGAGAGGCAACTATTATGCCGGGAAAAATCATTAAAGGAAGTTAATGATAAACTCAACAATATCGAAAATTGTCTTCGTGAAAACACGAGAGTCGACAAAGAAGACTTCGTGTTGAAGAAGACATGCTATCAGTGCTCAGAAAGCAAGAAAAAAGAAAAGCTGAAAAAAAGGAACTGACGAAATTGAGCTTAGAAATAAAAAAGAGAAAAGTGGACATAATGGAGCAAAGACTTCTTTGGGAAAAGAGAAACGAAGAAACTGCTAGTGTAAATAGTGAAGATGTACACATGTGAGACAAACTGTGTTCGAGTGAAGAATTTCCTTTTTTTTTTAGTTTTATTTTACTTGCAATGTGCAATTTTAGCCATAATGAAGCCATAATGAAGTTCTCATTTTCCATTATTTATTTTATTTAAATACTGAAATGGAAATACGTTTTTATAGTAAAACTAAATTTTCAAAGATTTCATTCCTTATGTTAACTGCCGTCTGATTTTCAGAAGTTTCACAACACGAAATTTCGATTGTCAGCTGTCAAAAAAAAAATAAAAAAATTGTACAACCAGTCGAAAAAAATCTAGTACACGCCTAGTCGGTCGAATAAACTACGGAATCTAGATTCCGACTCGACACCCGACTCAAGTCGTTTTCGACTCCCGACAAACGTAATAGGGGTGATTATTCATCGACCTCCTAGGTCCGTGCGCGCGCACTTCGATTGCATATCCTTGTATAACACTTATATTGTACGTAGATAACGATTCGAGATCGGAAGATGTCACCGTTGTAACCAAATCAGTTATATAGTTACCAAATTCGGTGTTAAAGATTGTAAAAAAGAGAAGAGTTGCAATAAAGCAGTGAAATAAGTAACATCGCTTGTCAAGTCCTTCCTCTTTTCCATTTTTTGTTCGGCATATCCTACAAAACCAAATCCATTCTTTTTTTTTTTTTTTTTTTAATATGCGCGCACTCAAGGTCTAATAACCTTATTATGTCGGTGACACAGTGCGGGCAGAAGGTGGAGAGGAAGAGGAGTAGAGGAGATGCCGATGGACATTGATCTTGCATGTTGCATTGAGGGGGGAAAACCGAATCCGGCAGGGAGTTCGAGATTCGTGTGGTTCGGTTAATGAAAGATTCTCTATATTTGACAGTACGTCCGAAAGCGGGCTTCAGAGTATATTGGTGAGCATTCCTAGAGAGACGTGTATTGCGGGAGAAATGTTGAAGGGACGGAATGCAACTGGCTATTTCATCAGAGCATTTTTGGTGGTAGTAACGATAAAACAGGGAGAGGCAGGTAACATTCCTGCGGTGTTCCAGCGAGTCTAATGTTTTGGTAATGCTGGAGTCACCTATCAGTTTTATGGCTCGTTTTTGTATTCTGTCTAGTAGGTGCAGTGAGGTCTTGGAAGCACCGGACCAGACATGAGCGTTAAACTCTAATTTGGGGCGAATGAACGCGTTATAGATTGTAGCCAGATCTAAGGGTGAGAAATATTTCTTGCATCTGTATAAGAATCCTAGGCATTTCGCAGCATTCTTGGCGACACTGAATATATGGTCGCTCCAATTAAGATTGTGAGCAACACTTATACCCAGGATGGAAAGCTTTTCAGTTTCTGAGATGCAAGTGCCATTCATGGATAATGGCTGCGGGTTATTTATACGCTTTAACGACAAGAGACAGCATTGTGTTTTGGAAGCATTAAATTCCACTCTATTGTTTTTACCCCATTGGATGATGCTGTCGATATCGGAATTTAATGAGCTTAACATACGCTGCCGCTCATTATCTACAACCGAAGTGCAGGGTCGTAAACTGGTGAATGAATATGAGAAGCTGAGGGTACTGTCGTCAGCGAAGGAGTGAATTGGAATAGAAGTAACAGACAAGAGATCATTTATAAAAATAAGGAAGAGAGTGGAACACCGGCATTTACAAAGTGAGTATCAGACTTGAATCCGTCCAAAACAACTTGAATTGAACGATTCGAAAGGTAGCTTCTAATCCATTGAAAGAGAGACTCATCGATCCCAAAAGCACGCATTTTCGACAAAAGGGCTTCATGCCAAACCCTGTCAAATGCTTTCGAAATATCCAGTGCAACAATTTTGCTTTCACCTGCTTGGTGAAGCGAGTGATTCCACTTTTCAGCGAGATATGCCATCATATCACCATATCTTTTTACTTCTATAAAAAAGTACACCCAAATCGTTAGTTTTTTGAAAAAAAAAAGCAAATCAACTTAAAAACAATTCCACACGTGTATTTACGCATTCCATATAAAAGAAGTGTTGTTGGTTTTTGTTCAGTTTTTTTTTTTTTCATTTTTATTAGAATTTAATTAACTTTTATATTAAGTTTTGTTCTTTGTTTTATCTCAAAATACGTTTTTTTTTTTTTTTAATATTTTTAAAACTACTAGTTACTTTTCTTTCACTTTAAATTAATTGTGGTTAAAAAAAAAATAAGAAGAAAAACGAAGAGGAAAACAATATGTAAGAACTTGGTCACGACTTACAGGCTAATTATAATTCATAATAAAATGTTTATATACATAAATGATTTTTTTAAAAATCAAGGGAAAAAATTAATTGAGGCAAAAACCTAGTAAGAAGAAAAAAAAAAAAATAATGAAAGGTAATAAAAGAAAAATAAATTAACAAATATGTACGAATCGGTCGGCCGTCTAGTTTGTAGTTATCGAATAATATATGTCGTTTGTTGCCTAGACGATTCTCAGGAAAAGAAAAAATAAACATTAAGTGCTCTTTTCTTTCATATATATTCATACTTGCTTTCGTTTGCCCTTACGTTTTTACCACACAATGATTTTATTTTATATATGTATATACCGCTCACATGTACTCGTATATATATGCATATACCGAAGGGTTTTTTGTTTTTATAATTACAATGTTTATACTTAATACCTAATATGTAACATAGGGTTTTTGTTTTTCATTTTTATTTGCGAAACTTATCGACTATGGTATTTAAATATGTAGTTTTTCAATATATATAATAATTATTTATAATATATGTAGTTTTCTTGCATTTATATTATTTCTTTGAATTTAATTTTTGAATCATAATAGTAGTGCGTGCGATTTTTCTGGAAAAAAAAAACTTTAAACACATTTTCTCCTTCCTATACATTTTGTTTTTTTTTTTTGTTAATATATTTTTATTTTATATATATATGTATAAGTTGTATCACAAAATAATAAACTTAGCAGTAAGGACAGCAATTATTCTTTCTTTTTTTTGTTTGTTGTTGTTTCTATTTCTTTTAATATTCTACATACAAGATTTAAAAAAAAAAAAAAGAAATTCACCTGATTTCTATCCTATCAACTGTTGTTTTCTATTTGATTCTCCGTAACGAGAGCACTAAAACAAAAAATAGTCGATGATCTTATTTTTAAGTATACTTTTTACAGAAAGAAAGATATAATTGTTTTTTTATTGTATTTTATTTTATCTAATAATTTATTAAAATTTCATTTCGTTATTTTTAAATATAATACGATTTAGATTACGTTCTAATAGTAATTAACGTATGCTACAAAAATGTTTTGTATATAAAAAAAAAAAGAATTGTCCATTAAAAAAACATATGTATATAGTGGCGAGCAGAAATGAGTACATGCTTGTACCTAGTGCACTTATTATTGCATAAGAATGTTAGTAATAAAGCAAATTCAAAAACAAAGGTAGATCCTGAATTCTTTTTCAATTCTAAACAAAATGGTATATAAATCAAAAATGAAAAGCAACAATTCCTAAGAAAAAAACAAATAAAACAAAAACAACTCGGATGTACTGAATTTTGCACTTGAGCGTTGTTCAATGTACTATCCACAAAAGTATACAATTTAACCATTAGAATTGCATTTATTTGGTTTGTTTATTTGTGCATTATGTATTTTAGTTTGAGAAGTGTTGCATTGCGTGTGGTTAATTAATAAATTAAAGAATTACAATAATTTCACAGCTTTTTAAGATAAAGAAGAAACTCTCAAGAGATGTTGAAGATAATATTGTAGCTATGACTATGAGTGGCTCCTCGACCCGAATGATAGCTAGGCGGCTTAATGTAAGCCAGTCAGTGGCCATTAAAGTGCACAAAAGGCGAGGGACGACACCTAAGCCACAAGTCAGAGGCTTCTATAGCAATAAATAAGCCCGTTAGTCGATGGACTGCAAGTAGAGCTTTCCACGACGTTGGCTACATCTCAGCGGTCGGGAAACGAAAACCTGGGCTGGAATCGGCTAAGGTGATAGGTGATAGTCACTTTGGTGACAGTCATATGTGACTATCATCATCTGTTGGTATCGGGTAAGATTATCACAAAAAAAGTTTAGAAAAGGAGCAACACTTGCTTTTTCCGAGTTACTGATAGATAAAGGTAGCCCTAAACGGCGAACATGTCCGCCGAATCAGTTCGTTTGCGTTACTCTACACGGCGAACACATTATGAGAACATTCATTTCGTGCTGATTCTTCAGAGGGTAAACATGTACGATAAATAAACACAAGTGGTTGCGCTTATGGTTATTTATTTATGTTTACTCGGCGACATTCACAGCAAATTCGCGAACAAAATCGGCGAACATGTTCGCCGTGTAGGGCTGCCTTAAGACAGCTGTTAGATAGTTAAAAAGAAATTTTGAAATTAAAATCAGGGCCGTTGTCACCGATTGTTTTGCACAAATACTGGGAAAAGTAAATAATGTACATATTAGAAATGCTATTATTGCATTCAATTCATTTATTGGCCAATTATACATTTTGTCGGCGTACAGGGAAAGGAAACCGATTTAGACCGATTTCTCGAATTCTTCCTCAGAATTCTAACTTCCATCAATGTCTCATTGAGCTCTTCATCTTCGCTTAAAAGTAGTTCCAAGCACGGAAACACATATTTTCTATTTTATAAAACACACAAAAGCACAAAGCCATATCAAACGCACAGAACATATGAAAGTGATAGCTAAATAGCTGTCACCAGAAAACTGTCACAAAAAATGTGACAATCACAGTGACTATCACCTTACACGATACCGAAACCGCGAATGTGACTGTCACTTGTCACAAATCACCTTAGCCGATTCCACCCCTGCATTGTCGGCAAAAAATGTTAAGGCACGGTTGCAGTTCGCCAGAGAACGTAGAAATTGGACAGTAGATGACTGGAAGTGTGTAGTGTGGTCAGACGAATCAAAATTAAAACGGTTTCAGTCCAACAGTAAGCAAAATTGCTGGTGCCGCCCTGGGGTGACCATCCAAAGTCATCACGTTCAAGAAACAGTGAAGCACGATGGATGGGGTGTCATTGTGTGGGGTTGTTTCATATGCTGGCATGTTGGACCACTGCAAAAATTCGATGGAAGAATGAGAAAAGAAGATTCTTTGCGCATCTTGCAAACTCATCTTCCCGACTTTGTAGTTAGGAGCGCCTATCCTGAGTAGGAAATCATATTTCAACATGATGGCGTCCAAAATAATGAAGGAATGCCTTACCAAACAATATTTCCAATTGATGTAGTGGCCAGCTCAAAGTCCCCACCTCAATCCGATTGAGAATTTGTGGTCAATTGTGAAAAGACGGTTGGGACAATATCGATCAACACCAATTAATCTGGAGGAGCTTTGGCAGCGAGTACAGCGGGAATGGCAAGGTGTTCCAAATGAAATTATAGAAAAATTGCTGGGAAGTATGCCAAATGCGTCCAAAATGTTATAAGTAATAACGGGCTATGGACGAAGTACTGAAAACAAGCTCTATACCTAAAGTTACTTTAAAGTGCAAAATTGAGTACATCCGAGTTGTTTTTGTTTTATTTGTTTTTTTCTTAGAAATTGTTGCTTTTCATTTTTGATTTATATACCATCTTGTTTAGGATTGAAAAAGAATTCAGGATCTACCTTTGTTTTTGAATTTGCTTTATTACTAACATTCTTATGCAATAATAAGTGCACTAGGTACAAGCATGTACTCATTTCTGCTCGCCACTGTATATACACATATATGTATATATATAGAGAATTGCGAAAAATCAAATGACTAAACGCCAAAGTTTTAAGGAAAACTCGCCACTACCACCCAGGTTTATTGTATTTTCGTTTCCATTCATTTTGCCTTCGTCAGTTCACGTTCACCCCCCTCCATTTTTTCGAATGAGAGAGTTGACGTTAAACTTCATTCAATCCTTTTAACATAACATACGATTTTCTTTTCCATCAAAAAAAATATTAATAATAAAAACAAATGGAGAGACCCCTATCTCGGTGGTTTAATTGATTTTTCTTTTCTGCCTTTTCAGCAATTTCTTTTCTTTCCTTTCTTTTGCTCGTTTCGAATGTTTCTTGATTTGTGTTGTTTCCGTTTCTGTGTGTATTTAGTATTTAAGATGCACGATGCAGTAAAAGATATTGTTTTGGTTTTTGATCTCATTTTTCCTTTTTAAAAATAATTTATCATTTATCAGCATTTCTTATTATTACATCAATTTTTTTATATAACAAAAAAATACAACAATAAATATCTATTTTCAAATAGATACGTCCGTCTTGAAGAAAAAATAAAAGAAAATAATCAATATATCGATAGTTGATCAATAAAACAGTATAGGTATGTTGCGTGTAAAGCATGCAGTGATTTGTTGTGTTTCAATTGTGATTGATGTTATGAGAGAGAATGACAGACATGTGATTAACGGTGTTGTTGCACTTACATAGTATGGATAAGGGATAGAGTGTTGTTTAGAATAAAGTTGTATATATATGTGTCTGTGTGTGAGTGTGTATGTCAATTGATTGATCAATTGTTTATAACTTAAACTTATTAAAGCGACTCTTCAAATGCTGCCATTATATCACTCTGCATGTTCATGTCTATTTGGCCTGCCAGCTATAAGGAAATCATTATTAACTGATTAGTGATGCACATGAAATAATTTATAAAGAATAAATGACATACCGCTTCTCGCCTTCGTCGATCTTGTTCGATTTTTCTTAATTCAGCACGACGCATAGCCGCCCGATCCTGTGGCGATTGTTGCGAACCGGGCGATCCGCAGCCCTGCGGAGAAGCTTTGATATCTTCCAAGCGCGCTGTCGGCGGTGGTTGTGATTCATGAGTACTTTTCCTAAACAGGAACCATATATTCAATGGGGACAAAAATAAGAAAAAAAAAAAAACCATTAACTTACCTCCCACTATCCACATCCACCTTTTGTTTATGCTGTTGTTCTTGTTGACGTTTTTGTTCCTTCTCGGCAGCTTCCTTCTGACTGCGTTTCAGCTCCTGTTGCTCGAGCAATTTCTGTCGATCGGCTTTCTCTTTCGCCTTATTACGGAATTGCTGGAATGAGTCCATTGCCGGTTTGACTTTATTCGATGTCGGTGTATTTTGCGGCGAATTAGCCGAGGCCAATGAAGACCACGAGCTGGCATTCTTTAAATTCTGTTCATGTGATTTGAATGCTTGCGCAAAATTTGTTCCAACATTAGGACCGCCGCCACTTCCTCCTGTATTACCGCCACTGCCACCGACACCCATACCACCACCACCTCCTCCTCCTCCTCCTGATGATAGTTTCATATCAGACGGCGATTGTTGCGGCGGCTGTTGATTCATTTTCTTCTCTGGCGGACTAGGCATCATCGATTCAATTGGTTTCGGCGTAATAAGCATGGCTGGTTTAGTATCTTCCTTTTTAACAATGGGATTCGTCGTTAGATTTGTACCACCACTACCCATCATCATAGATGCAGCAGTGGTAGCAGAAAGCATATCGTTACGACTACCACCTCCCATGTTTGATGGGAGTTGATCGAAAATCGAGCCATGTCCGGTGGATACAGGCGGCACAACAGCAGATGACGAATGATGTAAGCCACCGACGACACCACCACCTCCTCCACCCCCCATATGCATTCCATTGCCGGCATTCGGATTATCCAATAAACTACCACCACTAGGTACGCCATCGGTTACATTGCCATAACCATTGTTGTGATGCATTCCATGTGCTGCTGCCATTGCTGCGGCAAAATGATTATTGTAGTTTTCCAAACCAAGTTGTTGTATGAGTGGGAAATGACCACCATTCATGCCCGAATCGGCTTTCGATAGGAATTCAGACATCAGTTCCATATGGTGTTGTTGCTGTTGCTGTTGTGTTGCGGTCATATGATGTTGAGCCATGGGCGCAAGCATTGGCTGTTCAAGAGAAGCAAGAGACTGTTCAACGGGATCATCGAATTGTGGTATTTGCTTGAGACCCGTACTTAATGCAAGCATTGACTGCGTTGCAGACACTGGAGCAGATGATGTCGATATGGATGACGACGATGATGGCGGTGGAGGCGGCAGTAACGGACCCAAATGCGGATTATGTGAAAGGTGTCCAAGGGATAGTTCACTAACCAGAGCTGAATTATTGTCATTCACCAGTGGAATTGACTGTGGTTGTTGTTGTTGTGACTGTGATTGTTGATGCGGATGCTGGTGAAACGATGTTGTTGATGTTGTTTGTGTTGTTGGCATCATATTTGGTTGCGAAGTTAATTTATGTAAATTGCTTGCCACTCTGATAGCTCCTACGCCACTATTATTTCCACCAATACCACCACCACCACCACCGGCACCGCCGCCACCTAAATTACTGTTCACAGTCGACAAACTATTGTTCGTTTGTGAATTTATATGTGATGAAGTGGAGGATGAGAGTACAGACGTCGAGGATAACAATGACGACGGTAGTGATGATGATGATGTTGACGACAATGTCAATGTCGTCGATGAAGATGGTGTCTGCTGTAATTGCTGATGTGAAGATACAAGCGTTGTTTGCGCCACCGTCGCAGAAGATATTGGCGACGATTTTGTCAAATCATTTGGTCCGTTGCTATTACTACTCGAATTCATGTTGTTATTGCCATTATTACTGTTACTGCTACTGATCAATTGCGAACCTACATACATCATTGAATTCGCGTTGTTATTATTATTTAATTGCGTTGTTGGTGTTGTAGTAATATTGTTATTATTTTGAGCCGGTGTTGTTTTATGCGACTGTGACGTTGGCGATGGATTTGATAATGGCGTTGTTAGATTACTGTTATTGTTGTTATTCGTGAAATTTCCTAATTTATTGTTAATGTTGTTGTTATTTAAACTGTTCATGTTGATATTGTTGTTTTGTGTAGATGTTGGTGTTGGTATGACAGGGGTTATCGACGACGATGTTGTTGTGGCGGACGTTGTTGATGTTATTGGCGGAACGAGCCCTGTAAGGTATTTGATTTTTTTTTATGAAATTTGTTATTTGCAGTGTTTTGTTAATAAACAATAACAACAAAAAAAAATTATAATTTTAACAACAAATACAATTTTTTTTTTTTTCTTTAATTACTTTGTGTATTCTGTGATGTCGCTGCTGTTGTTGGTGTCTGTTGGAGTTGTGAAGCCAGCATTGGGACTGCTGTTGTTGTGGTCGTTGTTGTTGGGGGCATTAGCTACAATGAGATATAAAAAAAAACAAAAACAAGGATCACATGAATATCAGCTTTTTTTTTGTTTTGGAAAAATATATCGATTCCGTTCTGAATACGAGTAATGCATGTGTCGCTGCTGGAACAAGTACGGAAGTTTCTATAGGACACAAAACGATGAGTAAGTGTAGAGTGTGCAAAAAGGTGCTAACATTTCACCGCATGAATCGAGTTGCGTTATAGCATTGGGTAATAGGTACTGACAACGTTCAAATACAGCAGACACTATCTTCATTACTCTTGTTATGCTCTTCTTGCGTGTAGAAATCAATATGTAGATAAGGGTACTATTATTGAAATATTATTCATTCGCTTAAGTGCATTAATGTGAAAACGAATCTAAATTCACCGGATCCGGCAATGTAATATCCTACCGAGCATTTCTCTCTCTTACAAGGCCCATCTTATGTGTAGTTGGGTTGAGGTGGCTACGCGATTAAGCGTTTCAAGCTACAATTAACGTTTCGGCGCCATTTTGATGCCCCAAAACGCGTAAAACCTAAGGCATGTGAAAGGGGATGTTCATTTAAATCCAGCCTGTGGAGTTAAGAAAACTGGTTGGGTTGTCCAGGCTGCGGTTGGCTACCTCTGAGAGGTCATCGAGGAAGTATTTGCCAAAGGCACAGATCCTGCGACTTGCCAGTGCTAGGCTTCGTAGAAAATATGGTGCAGGATTTCTTCTGCGTGAATGTTGTGACAACTAAGGCAGTGGGTGTTAGAGACCGGATGCCTATTCTCTCAAAGTGAGTTCCTATAGGCCACGTATATTGAGGAGGGTGTTTGTTTTGTTTCTTGAATACGAGAGCCTGATTCTTCCTAATATTCTGTATTTGGTTGACTCTGCTCATCTATGTTGACTTTGAGAAGGTTCAGTGACAGGCCCTCAGTTTCAGTAGGGGAGGTTGGGGTTGCCCCAAGCTTTGCTAACTCATCGGCCCTCTCATTCCCCTCTATCTTGCTGCGTTCCAAAGGAGCGTGCCAGTCGCCAGCTCGTTTAATTTCTTTCTTACATTGATCTACCAGTTTAGAGAATGTGGTAGCAGATGAAAGAGCTTTAATAGCGGTTTGGTTGTCGCTACAAATAACGGTTGACGTGCAATTGGGCAGGCTGCACTGAGTATTTCGCTATCATTTCAGCTTAAAATATGCTCAAGTGATCGGGGAGACGGAATGAATTTGAGATATTTAGTTGTGTCAAGAATATTTCCGACCCTACACAAGCTCCAACTTTGGAACCATCAGTGAGTATCAGAAGTTGGAATTTCGAGACTGAGTTGGACGTTTTGTATTATTCTCTGGAAGGAAAGTGAGAGTGTATCACACTATTTAAGTCGCGGAAAGGTGTGTTGTAGTTCGAAGTGACAGGGCCCTGACGTGGCCACACGTTCTGGGTAACCAGAAGCCCGCTTCCATAACTCCGATGGCGCCGCTCGCCGCCGTGTATTTGATGTGAAACTCCAAGGGGAGGATATGCAGTACCAACAAACTAGGGAGCCATAGGTGAAGACAGGACAACGGTTGTGTACGTCCACACGGTCAGCTTAGGTCTAAGTCCCCACCTTTTACCGAAAGAAATAGTAGCAGATCAACTTTTTTTAGGCCAACGCCTGTAGCCCAAGCATAAACTCTGGCCAAAGCCCGCTCTGTGATTTCACTAATTACAGAAGACAATATCCCTGATAGCAAAACTACCAAGTCGTCCGCATACGTTACCACTTTTAGTCCCTTGCTGTCCTGCGCCTACGCTGAATGGCGGCGTACGTACGACATTCTCCACGTTGTGTAGGTGGGCACAAAATAATGGACTCGGGATAAACTTCCAAAAATCTTAACTTGTACTCTTCACTAGAAAGCACAAGATCCCGGACACGTGTCCAATCACTCTACCCGGTACCATGCTATCCTATTCTTCTAGTGCCAAATATCTTGGCGTCATACTAGAGGAAATTAACCTGGAAAGAAAATATTGCCGAGCGAGCAAGGAAGGCAACCATATCACCCTACACTTGCAAGAGAGTCTTAGAGAAAAAATGGGGCTTCAGTCCCAAAATAACCATCTGATAGTACATCACAGTCGTTAGACCAATTCTTTTGTACGTTGTTTTAATCGGGTTGACTGTACTAAACAAAGCAACATGTGTATGTAAGTATGTTGGCGTTACAGTCAATGAAGGACCAAAGCCGAGCTTCTCTCAATCACCCATATTGTGTGTGATTTCATTTTCCCGTAGGTGAAAGGGTTTACTGCCGGCAAATTTCGAGAAGTTTTTTATGACAATTTTACTACAGGACCCCGCTGAGGAGAAACACCGTGAAAACAGGTTCGATGACATGGCTGTGTCGGGATTCGACCCTGTGTCATCGGCGTTAGAGGCCAACACACTACCCACTGCGCCACGGTGCTCTCAACATACTATAAGCAAATCGAGAAAGTGCAGGCAGGTGCATCACCGGGGCCTTAAGGTCTACTCCAACGGCGGCGATCAACATGCTATTCCACCTAACCCCATTCGATATCCAGAGTGAGCAGCTAGCCACATACATACATATGTATACGGCTGCAAGACTAAAAGCCGGCTCAAGCTTTTATCCTGAACGAAAGGATAACTTTGGCGGCAGAGAACTCCGGTTACATTGAGCCCACCAGAGTCTTTGGGAAAAAGTTCAAAATAACATCGACAAGCGCGACGCCGCAGGGGCTACGTGGATTTTTACACAGATGGGTTAAAAATAGAGGAGGTGGGGGCTAGCAGAGTCTTTTGCGAACAATTAAAAGGGAAACGTCTTCTACGCGGAGCTACTAGCAATAAAGGAAGTCCTGTCTTGGCCTCATAACAATCCGCATCAAAGCTAAATTTGGAAACATTAGCTTAATAAGCGCTCACGCCCCAACGGAAGAAAAGGACGATCGACTCAAAGAAGAATTCTACGATCTCCTAGACAGAACATATGCCCAATGTCCCAGCTACGACACAAAAATAGTCCTAGGAGATTTTAATGCAAAACTGGGCAAGGAGGACATATTTGAGTCGATCATAGGAAAGCATAGCCTCCATAACACCACATCCGACAACGGATTAAGGCTAATCGATTTCCTAGCGGGGCGTAACCTCCTTGTAGCAAGCACGCGATTCCCCCATCTCAACATCCACAAGGGTACCTGGCGGTCTTGTGATCAATCGACCACCAACCAGATTGATCATATTGCGATCGACGCCAGACACTCCTCCTGTATTCTCGATGTACGAACCTTCCGAGGGGCCAACATCGACTCGGACCACTACCTTGTTGTAGCCAAGGTACGAATGAGAATATCAAGAATGCTTAGGAGTCGAGTAGGACAACGTAAGTTTGACGTTGGAAAGCTACAATCGCAAGAGACTGCCAGAATCTTTGCCGATCGTGTCTCCTCAAAGCTCTCTCAAAATCCGCCCAGAGCAGCACAAACAATAGAGCAGGAATGGGCTCATTGCCAGAGCGCCGTCAGAGATGCTGCCTCAGAGGTGCTGGGTTTCAAACAGCCACCACCTAGAAACCCCTGGTTCGATGAACAATGCGAACAAGCCCATGCAGCAAAACAAGAGGCATATAAGGTCGTGCTGCAACGACGGACGAGAGCTGCTCGCGAAATCTATGAGCAGAAGAGAAGAGAGGAACACACGCTTTTCAGAAGAAAGAAGAGAGAGCACGGAAAGCGTGAGATCGAGGAGATGGAGAGATGCTTCCGCAGGAATGACGCCCGTAAATTTTACAACAAGGTAAAACGAACATGCCATGGCTACAAAGCCAGAGTGGCGGCCTGCAGGGATGAAAATGGAGAACTGGTAGTAGAGTCGCAGTCGATGCTGAGGATTTGGAAAGACCACTTCTGCAGACTGTATAACGGCGATGATAGACAAGATACCGCTGTCAGGCAGAACGAGCCATTCGCAATGGACCACGAAGTAACAGAATTCGGTCCACCCGACCTAGACGAGGTCAAAATAGCGATATCAAGACTTAAGTCTAATAAAGCCGCTGGCGCAGACGGCCTGTCTGCTGAGCTTTTTAAGGCGGCTGGAGATGAGCTGGTAAGGTGCATGCACCATCTCATCTGCAAGGTATGGTCGGAGGAAAGCATGCCCGACGAATGGAATCTCAGCATCGTTTGCCCGGTCCATAAGAAAGGAGACCCCTATAACTGCGCCAACTATAGGGGAATAAGTCTCCTTAACATCGCATATAAGATCTTCTCTGCCGTATTGTGTGAACGCCTGAAACCGTTTGTGGATAACCTGATCGGCTCTTATCAGTGTGGTTTCAGGCCAGGTAAATCCACAATAGACCAAATATTTACGCTACGGCAGATCTTGGAGAAGACCCAGGAATACCAAATCGACACTCACCACCTCTTCGTCGATTTCAAGGCCGCGTATGACAGCGTATATAGAGACGAGCTGTACAAAGCCATGTCTAGTTTTAACATCCCTGTCAAACTCGTCCGACTGTGCAGGATGACAATGGAGAATTCTCGTTGCTCCATTAAGGTCGGTAATGAGCATACCGAGACCTTTGATGTTAAAAAAGGATTTAGGCAGGGCGACGCGCTGTCGTGCAACTTTTTCAACATCGTGCTTGAAAAGATTGTGCAAGAGTCACTGGCCAACACAAGAGGTACGATCTATTTCAAGTCTACGCAATTGCTTGCGTACGCCGACGATATTGACGTAATTGGACGAAAACAGCAAGACGTCAATGAGGCTTTTGTGAGCATTGAGGTAGAAGCGGCTAAGATGGGTCTCAAGGTTAATGAGGGTAAAACCAAATATCTGCTCTCATCTAAAAGAGACGGACAACACCCACGTATTGGCCAGAACGTCACCATGGGCGGATATAACTTTGAAGTGGTCAATTAATTCGTCTACCTTGGCTCACTGATTACCAGCGACAACAACACCAGCGCTGAGATAAAACGCAGAATCACTCTTGCCAACCGCTGTTTCTTTGGGCTCAAGAGGCAATTGAGAAGTAGAGCCCTCTCTCGGAAAACCAAGGTGACACTATATAAGACCTTGATCATCCCAGTCCTCCTTTACGGCGCAGAGGCTTGGACCTTAACAAAAGCGGATGAAGATGCCCTTGGTCGTTTCGAGAGGAAAATTCTGCGCACTATCTACGGTCCCGTTTGTTCAAACGGTGTATGGAGGAGAAGATATAACGAAGAACTGTACGGGTTGTACAGCGACATCGGCCTGGTACGACGTCTACGGATACAGCGTCTAAGGTGGCTAGGCCATGTAGAGCGCATGGAAGATACAGCTCCGACCCGAAAAGTCTTCAAATCCACTCCGGAAGGAAGGCGCGGCAGAGGACGGCCGCCTCAGCGGTGGTGCACGCAGGTGGAAAGGGACCTCAACCATCTGGGCGTGCGGCACTGGAAACAGCTGGCCAAAGACCGTGCCGGCTGGAGACGCTTGTTGGTTGAGGCCCAGGTTCACCACGGACTGTAGCGCCACCTAAGTGTAAGTAAGTGTCTTGGCTAAGGTGGAACATGCTATCTGTTTAACATTCACCTCTCGTGGGTACCAGGACACAGCAACATTTCAGAAATTGAGAGAGCGGACATGCTGACATGCAGGAACGACACTAAGGGGGCATTCAAGTATTACGTAACGCAATATGGGGAGAGGGGGGGGTCTTGTAAAAAAGTTACGATGCGTTACAAGGGCGGGAGGGGGGGGGGGGGGGGGGGGGGGTCGATCAACGCGTTATGTAACATTTTTTTTATTTAAATAAAAAACTAGGGAATTAGTCTCCGAAGTTCGCAACTCTTCTCGTTTTTGTTTTACGGCTAATCCCTCGACTGTTTTGCTCCATCATTTTTATTTTGTTTTCGTTGTCAGTATTCGTTAGTGTTTTAAACACGAAATACGCACAAGCACATTGCCGTAATCAGTGTTGGTGAGTTCATACTGTAATGTCCTCAAAAGAGGGAGATTTGCATCATCAGCCGTCCTTAGCCTATAAAGGCTCTCATACTGACTTGCCAGCGCAATTGTGCCAAAAAAAAAAAAAAAAAAAAATAAAAATAAAAAAATGCCAACCTGCCCTTCGGCAGCTCAAGAAGCACTAATTGGACTTACACCACTGCAACTTTTTATTAAAAAGGTCGCATTACGTAGTGCAAGCAAAATTCTTCGTTCGGGAACAGACCTATGGGTCACATGTCAATCCTGCAACAGCTTCCTGAGCTGGATATGAATACCACGGTCTCAGACGCATTACCACACAGCTTCCTTTTTGACAATGGATTTGAGATATTGATACCATACCGCACAGCTTGCAAAACCAGTGATCTCCTGCTCAACGTCAAAGGCCTTAGGTAGTATACTGATGGCTCCAAAATGATTTCTGGCGTTGTCGCCGGCATTTTTGGACCAAATTGGAGGATTAGCAAGACCCTACGAATGAGTCCCAGTATCTTCTCATCTGTATTATAACCATCCTAACATCCGCCAATCTAAACTTAGAGACTGGCATAAGAGGAATAACTCTATGATAGCCAAGCAGAACTGACTTCGTATAGCACGAACTCCAAATCCGTTAGGGAATGCCATGATGCCCTAAAAGACCTAGCCAAAAAAAAAAAAAATTAAAAACAAAATCAAACTCTGGTAGGTGCCAGGACACAAAGGTATTAAAGGCAATACCAGGACGAACCTGAGATGGCCCAAGGGCATACCTGCCTTATCACCAGACAAACCTAGCCACAACTTAACCGACAGCGTACCACGGGACTAATCTCCCGAAAACGAACCGACATCAGCATCAGACTGTCTTATTGGCAGTCATGCACAAAGACTAGGGCAAGTTTCGTATGACTTCTGCAGGAGCTGTGAAGACGCGGAGCATGTTGAGTCCATTCAACAACTGCTCCACGCCTGTCCGGCCCCCTGTCATAGTAGGAAACAATACCTAAGGATCCTAATACCTTAACGGCCTGACTTAAGCGAATGATGTAAGAGAAATAAGAAAATATGTAAAATACAAACATTAAGAGATACTCACGGAATTATGTGAAGGTATCGCATCTTTTGATTTTTTCTTCCTAGGTGGTCGTCCGGCTTCGCCTATTTAAATTGAAAACGAAAATCAATATTTAGCAATCTAAACCAAAGGATATGCCGTACGGTAAAAAAACGATATATAATAAATATATTTTTCATATATGCATGAATGTATGTGTAATTATAAATACCTTTTTCCTCAAAAAACAACTTTTTTTCACAATTCAATAACATTTTTTATTTTCTTTCTACACACCTGTAAATAGGGAAAAATCGTGAAGCAATTAAGAAAACCTTATGTAATCTAAAGGAAAAGCGGTTGTGTGTCTTTCTCTATTTTACAAAATGCTGTAAAACACGAAGGGGGCAGCCAACCGATTATTTCTATTCATTTCAATTTCAATTCACCGTCGTCGAAAAGCATGGTTTCGTTAGAACAAAAATTAAATAAATGTCGTGAAAGGAATTAGTTTGAAAAAAAAAAAAAAAAAAAAAAAAAAAGAAACTTATTTGTTTTAATATCTTAAAGTTTTATTTTCCTTTCCATAAATGTTGCTTGATTTTTTTTTTGCTTTTTTTCTTTTTTTCATGTAATTTTAAAAAGATTTCTGTTTATAGTTAAGAGTGTGGGCTTTTGTTTTGTATTTCCCCACTGGTTTATATACTTTAATAACTTATACATGTATTTCTATATATATTTATTCATAATATATATATATATATACTTTTTTTTTTAAGTATTTATCATTTTTAAACTTAAGAGTAATTTTACGGATTTATTTATATAACATTTGTTAAGGGTTTTTTTTTTGTTTTTTTTTTAGTTGTATGCATTACTTTTCTTTTGTAATTAAAAATCAGCAATTGGTTCATGAACTGTTTAAAAACTAATAAAAAGAAAACATAATGTAAATATAAAACTGAACTTCTTAGCCACTAGAAACTTAGAGAACTATATATTTTGTTTTCATTTTTTTTTTTTTTGTTAAATAAAAACAATACTTCATCGTTACGTGTTCTTTTTTTTTTTGCTTTCGATTATTATAGTAGAATTTTCCACCAATACACTTTTAATTTCATTGCATGTAGTTTGATGAGAGAGAAAGAAAAAAAAGTGGATCATATGCCCTTTACGGATTCTGTTATGAAGTTTTTCTTTTTTTTTTTTGTTATATTATATGTATATTTAGCTAGTTTTGTTTAACTCTTTATTTTAAAGACATACTTGCAATAAAATTACGTCTATATCTGATTATTTTTTCTTTCTCTGTGTTTCATGTGAAAACTCTCCGTTTTATTAATTTATTTATCTAGGTTATACGTTTTCCTGTTTCACATTATCATTATACGAAAAGAAATAAACAGAACTACTTTCAACAAAAAATGTTAAAAAAACAAGACATTGTAACCGAGTCTATGGCCTTTTTTTGTTTTTACATAATTTTTTTGTTTCTTCAAAACCTATCACTCATATGGGATTAAATAAATATAACGAATAGTACACATATCAAGTATATAGAAAAAACGAAAAGGTTTAAAAAAACAAAAAAATGTTTGGGGTAATAGAGCTGCCCATAATTAAATTCAATATTTTCTACTCGGACACTAGTGCCTATAGCAGTTTAGTTTATTTCGGAGTTGGTTTTCTGATTTGTTGTTCTGATCCTCTGCATTTTTTCAATGACAATCGTAAGATGGACTCGAAAGTATTTGATTTTTATAGATATTTACAATATGTCTTATATTTGAGTGTGTTTAAAGGTTTTGTTCATTTATTTTTTTTTTGTTTCGTGCCTAAAACAAATGTTATCCAGAACGAAAGTGTTACAAACCATTTGTTTCAATAATCAAACAAACATACATATTTCTGTTTTATATACAGTACGCGAAATAATTATATGGGACAAGCATATCCGTTTGCATTTCCTCAAAAAAGCACATTATTTTTTTCAGTGTATTAAATGAGGATATGCGATAGTAAAACATAGCGGTACCTCTATCGCTTTCAATGCACTAATGTTTTTATTAGGCTTATACGTTCGCAAGCTATCAGTTTTTCTGTGCGAAATAAATTATAGCAGACGCGAGTTTGAGTCATACGTTTATGTGGAAAAATTTATCTTAAACGGACAAATTAGAATAAATTGGTATGTGGTTGAAAACATTGAATGTGCTTAATTAAGTTTTAATCAAAGAAGCATTTTTTCCTTTGCAACCAATAGAAAATGCCTAGGGGTAAAGCACTTTCGGTGGACGGGAGGATAGGAATCCTCAATTTCAGAAGAAATGGCTTAACCATTAGGCAGATAGCGGAGAAAATGCGGAGGAATAAGAACACAGTTCAAAATTTCTTAAATGGTCCTAGTAATTATGGGAAACAGAGGAGATCCGGTCGCCCACCAAAAGTTGAGGCTAGAGTTGAAAGGCAAATTAAGCGCCTAGCGGTTAATAACCAAATAAGTCCTTCCCAAATTAGGGTCCAATTATCTCTTCCTATAACAACAAGAAGAGTCCAACAAATTTTAAAGGAGGATAAATTTGTTATATGTCGAAAGCGCTTACCGACACCTAAGCTGCTCCCACGACATAAGGAGGTAAGACTAAGCTTTGCCGAAAAACATCAGTTTTGGTCCGCGGAATGGCAATCCGTCATTTTTAGTGACGAAAAAAAGTTGAATATGAACGGTCCTGACGGCGGACAGAAGTATTGGAGGGACATACGCCAGAAGCGGGAAACTCGGCACTCGAGAAACTTCCAAGGAGGCTCCCTTATGGTATGGGCTGGTTTCGGGTATCGAGGAAAGACACCAATTTGCTTTGTTTCCCATAAAATGAATTCCGAGAAATATGTGGAATTGCTGGACAGTGTTCTTATAGAGTTTGGTGAAAGTTTGTGGGGAGAAGACTGGACTTTCCAGCATGATAATGCTGCCATTCATGCCTCGGTATACACAAACAACTTCTTTAAGTCGCATTACATCCCCACTCTTCGTTGGCCTGCAGCAAGTCCTGATTTAAATCCCATAGAGAACCTATGGGGCATACTGTCGAAGAGGGTTTACTCAGGTGGACGACAATTTGAAACACTTTTAGAGCTAAAAACCGCCATTCAGGAAGAATGGCTAAAAATTGACATATCCGTAGTGCAAAATTTAATTGATTCCATGCCTCGTCGCTTGGTAGCAGTTTTAAAAAACAAAGGAGGAAGAACAAAGTATTAAAATATGTATGAAAACATCGGAGCAATTTCGCAGCTTTGTAGAATGGACTGTTAAGTTGTTGTCTGTTATACTTATTTCGTTTGAAGTAATAAAAAATATACGTTCTGTTTATTTATCTGATGGATAGCTTTGATTTTTTGTATGGATTTCTTCCTGTTTTTGCGCCTTTAGTTTAAATAAAATAAAGTTTTAAAAAACAAATGGAAAAACATGTTTATTTTTAAGTTTTTTTTACTTGTCCCATATATTTTTTTCGCGCACTGTATGTACATATATATGTATATATACATATTTATTTTATTTTTTTTTTTTGTGGAAAAACGTGCAAACAATGTGTAAAGGGGAAAGCCGACAGCCGAAGTTATTCATCTCTTTTTTTCACTTTCAATATTTTATTAGTTATTTTTTTTTCGCTTTTTTTTTAATAAACTTTATCTATTGTTTCTTGATCTAGAAATCCCGTTCTTTAGTATATTTATTTTTATTTATTTCATAGGCATTGTATAGATATATTAACTCTTTTTTTTTTTTTCTTTTTTTCATTTTAAAGAAGGATAAAGCAACAAAAGGCAAATAAAATACAAATACGGAAAAATAAATATTGATTTGTTTCGAATTGGAAAAATTGTTATTTAAGGAAAAAAAAAAAAAAAAAATGAAAGGAAATTAAACGACACAATTAACTCGTATTACACTTTTAACCTTAAGTTTCTTTTTTTTTTTCTTTTTGTATAAATATTTTACTTTACATTTGATTTTCATCGAAATTTCTCACTTTTTACACATTGTCTGCAAGTGTAGTCTAGACAGTTCGTATTTGGAACAGAGCCCTGGATTTATTTTTATCTACTTCTTTAGCAAACTACTTTTTTTTTTTTGTTGATTTGTAAATTTAAAAAAAATTGTTCATATTTCTTATTTATTTTTTGTACTATTTTATTAAGTAATATCTCTCGTCAAAATGGGTGTTTTTCGCAATGGGAAAAAAATTAAAAAAAAAACAAAAAAATAAATGATGAAAAAGCTCAAAACTTGCCGAAAGCAACGGGTTTTTAGTGATTTTATTTTTTCTTATGTTCTCGTTGTGGCTAAGAAGATTCCTTCGATTTTTATTATTACGTTTCACTATTTAGAGTGCGTCTCCCAAATAAAACTTTGAAAGAGTCGTCGTTTTTTAATTGAATGTTTGGTGCTACTTTCTTTTTTTTTGTTTGTTTTAATAACATTGAAGCGGATTAACAAGAAAATATAAATAAATCATAAATTAACGAAAAAAAAAAAAAAAGAACTCATGGAAAAAATGATGTAATACGAACCAATTTTTTGTTTTTTAATTATTGGATGACAAAACGAAAAAAAAAAAAAAAAAAATAATAATAATAATAAAAAAGCAGAAAAATAAACATATATTTAACGAAAAAAAAAAATAATAATAATAATTATCTATGAAAACAACAGCTTGTATTGTTTTTTTTTTTTTTTGTTTAATTGATCTGCTACTTTGCTTTTCAACGACGACGATGACATCGCCGATGGTTTCTTTTAAATAAAGTATTTTATAAATTGTATGCTTTCTTTTAATTTATGAAGATAAATATAGTAAGGCTTATATATATTATCCGTACTATGGTACTATTGGCTGCCCCCAATACACAATTGCTTCACGATTTTTCTCTCTTGGTTTTCCTTTTTCTGTTTTTTTTTTTTTTCTCTTTATTATTTTTTTAATATTCTCTCTTCTCACTACGTATATGTATAATTAATTTTTCCTGTTTATATTTTGTATGTTTTGTTTTATTTTAATTTAATAACCCCACCCCTCCCTTTCATCATATTTTGCACAAAAAATCTATGATTATTTTATACATCTGAAAAAACAAAAAGGTCTTTCTCTATATCTTTACCTCCTGCTCTACCTTACTGTAATAAATGAAGAAAAAAATGTCCTTCATTCTCTTCTAAACATATTTCCTTCATGTTTATTTTTTACTGCTTCTTGCTTTTGTTTTTTATGTAAATAAAATAAAAATAAATGTCCAATTGTTAGACAATGAGACATACGAATGATGGAAAAACTAAGATTAAATAAATAAAAAACAAAATTTGAAACCTAATTATGTGGAAAAGAAAATGATAGTTAAAAAGAAAAATAATAAAATAACAAATACTGATCTTTTTCTATTCTCGTTATTATTACTATACAGAGAGGAAAATGGTTAAATACAGTCATGGTGCTTTCTATAATTTCAATCCATGTTACTCATGTAGGCAATTAAAAATAACCAACATGTAGGTAGCTCATGGTGGTATGAATCATGGTTATGAATTTAGTTAAAAAAAGGGGATTCTTGGATGTGAGAAGAAAAAATTACAAAACGTCGAGAGAACAAAGTAGGTAGGTAGAATACATTAAACCGAAAATAAGAAAATATTGCACACAGGAATTAATCTAACAAAAAGAAATCGTACAAATTCCGTAGACACATATGTTAAAAGCTCAAAGGATGCTTACAAGCAAGGGAAAACAGCGGCAAAAACATATTTCCTCTTGAACTTCAAGTTGTAGGAAACAACTGCCATGACGATCAATCATTGTCCAAATTTGAAAATCTATATTTGGAGGAGCATCATTTCTGTGGTAATGGAAATTATAATTAAATATGTAGACTAAGGGCAAATGTCCATGGCATTTTGTTGTTAGCTTCTAACAACAATTGCCAAAGTGAGGGCATCTGCCTATTCACTTTCGTTACACAAAGGGTCCGCCATCTAACGTTTTTTTTTCCAAGTAGTGCTTATTTCGTGAATGGTAACACTTAGTTCATGTCTGATTTGACAGATAATTAGTTTTATCCTTCCGCTGAACGAATATGAACAACGCTGAACGAACAACGCTGGGAAATATTGCGACATTACTTTGAAAATCATGGTAATGTTGCAGAATGTGTGCAAAAATTGCGTTAGGATTTTGAAAGTAGAGAAGCACCGTCAGCTCCGTATGTTCGTTATCTTGTGAAAAAAGTGGAAGAAACTGGCACCCTCATCGATAAACCAAAGTGTGCGTGAAGCGCCATCACAATTGAACATTTCGGAGACATCATTGAGACGAATTTTGCATAAAGACCTTGGTATGACGCCATACAAAGTCTAATTGGTTCAGGAGTTGAAGCCAACTGACCATCCAATGCGTTTTCGCTTCGCTACGTGGGCCTGCGATCGACTTACAGAAGATGCCGATTTTTCCAAAAAAAAATCATCTTTTCAGATGAAGCTCATTTTGATCTTGGCGGGTATGTAAACAAGCAAGATTGTCGCATTTGGGGCACAGAAAACCCGCACGCATACATTGAAAAGCCAGTGCACCCAAAACGAGCCACTGTTTTTGGTGTGGATTTTGGTTCAGAGGCATAATTGGGACATTTTTCTTCGAAAATGAGCAAGAAGTGGCCGTTACAGTCAATGGCGATCGAACGAATTTTTCTTCACAAAAATTGAAGAGGAGGATATTGGCAACATTTGGTTTCAACAGGACGGCGCTACGTGCCACACAGCCGAAGCTACACTCGATGTTTTGCGCCCTGTTTTTGAAGATCGCATTATAAGCCGCAGAGCTGTTGTCGTTTGGCCACCTCGGAGCTGCGATTTGACACTGTTGGACTATTATTTGTGGGGTGCCGTTAAAGATAAGTGTTACGCCGACAAGCCAGAGACAATTGAAGCTTTAAAGGACAATAATCGTGAAGCCATTGGTGAAATACAGCTGCACACAATCGATAATGTAGGCTACTGCATGGCCAGCCGAGGCAGCCATTTGAATCAAATTATTTTCCATTATTAACCAGAAGGACTGTACTTTCAAATAAAAAAAGAAATTTGAGAAAATATTCAGTCGTCTTTTTTTATAGCATTTTCAAAAAAAAAAAAAAAGTTATTTGGCGGATCCTTCACAATTTTAAATTCTAGCGCAGGATACGCGGGAACTGGATGTACAATTCAAAGTTTGATGTCGAAGAAACAGGGAGGAAATGGTAATAATTCGACATACATATATATGTATAGCATTTCGACAATTGTAAAAACTCTATCGAAAAATGAAGAGATCATTGCTGGTAGATCCTTCTACTTAGTACCAAACTAAATTTTGTTTTAAAATTGTATTGTACTATATTCCTCATGCACAAAAAAACACCACCACGATGGCCATAATGAAAACATTACAAACACAGCATTGGCTTGCTCGGTTTCTTAAACAATGGATGGTTTAGAAAGGACTAAGAGCAATTAAAAACAGGACTGGAATCGGCTAAGGTGATAGGTGATAGTCACTTTGGTGACAGTCATATGTGACTATCATCATCTTTTGGTATCGGGTAAGATTATCACAAAAAAAAGTTTAGAAAAGGAGCAACACTTGCTTTTTCGGAGTTACTGATAGATAAAGGTAGCCCTAAACGGCGAACATGTTCCCCGAATCCGTTCGTTTGCGTTACTCTCTACACGGCGAACACATTTGGAGAACATTCATTTCGTGCTGATTCTTCCGAGAGTAAACATGTACGATAAATAAGCACAAGTGGTTGCGCTTATGGTTATTTATTTGTTTACTCGGCGACATTCACAGCAAATTCACGAACAAAATCGGCGAACATGTTCGCTGTGTAGGGCTGCCTTAAGATTGCTGTTAGATGGTTAAAAAGAAATTTCGAAATTAAAATCAGGGCCGTTGTCACCGATTTGTTTTGCACAAATACTGGGAAAAGTAAATAATGTACATATTAGAAATGCTATTATTGCATTCAATTCATTTATTGGCCAATTATACATTTTGTCGGCGTACAGGGAAAGGAAACCGATTTAGACCGATTTCTCAAATTCTTCCTCAGAATTCTAACTTCCATCAATGTCTCATTGAGCTCATTATCTTAGCTTAAAAATAGTTCCAACCACGGAACATACATATTTTATAAAACACACAAAAGCACAAACGTAGCCATATCAAACGCACAGAACATAGGAAAGTGATAGCTAAATAGCTGTCACCAGAAAACTGTTACAAAAACGTGACAATCACAGTGACTATCACCTTACACGATACCGAAACCGAGAATGTGACTGTCACTTGTCACAAATCACCTTAGCCGATTCCACCCCAGGTCATGCACAAGGAAATGGAACAACCAGTCATCCCCTTCAATTAACCGCTTGGATTGATACTAATCGTTTTGTCTTCAATTTCACCATCTCCTAATCCAATGTAATGAACGCCTACGGTAAAAACACATACCCGGACGCATCCTTCCAAGTACTTTTGTCATTCCAATTATGATATAAAACGTGCCCATATGAGAGACAAACATGTGTCTTGTACATAATAACCGAAAGTCTCCTATAAACGAAACGAAATCTAACCTAAATGGGGAAAAAATAAAATAAATAAAACTAAACTACGACCTCGGGGAGAGAGGTATTCAATGCAATTGACAGAGTGGTCCATGTTTCAGTTTTCCTTTTGCTGTTCTTGGGTTTTATTGCATTAACGATTTGAACAGAAAAATCAAAGTCTTTCTATAACTTTTTCCTTTCTTTTGTGAGTGGGGAAATCACTTTTTAATTTTTCTTTCTTTCTATTGCTCTCTCTTCATTCCTATCATATATACTACAAAGTATAGTAATAAACTTCTACTATTACTACTATTACAATTAATTAATTAAAAAAAAGGTGAAAACAACTAAAGATGATAATATTAGTAACAATTTGTTGCATAATTATAATGTTAAATGTAATAATGACTACGTTTAAAGTTCACACTTAATTATATGGACAAAATATTTATATAAATTTTATATATATATATAACGCTCACTTCGCGCTATAGCCCTCTGGCTATCTTCAGCTCTTTCTTGTTAACAAGAAAATAATACAAATAAAAAATAATAATTATATAATATATACTCTTTCTATATATAAAGTATGAAATAGAAAAGAAATATTTTCATTTCGTTTTTTGCTTTTTTTTGTTTTTTTTGTTTCCCTCGTACATGGATTGAACTGTTTCTCTTTGAATATTGAATATTTATGTCACACACCCCGCACGGATTTTCGTAAAAAAAAAAAAAAAAATCGAAGAGTATGCACACGACGAACGAGGAAAAAAGAGAAAACAGTCTCAATCAATGCATTTCTTATCGCATGTTCCTTGATTTGTTTTTTTTTTTTTGTTTTAGTAATAGAATAATGAACAAAGCGCGGCCTAACCTGCTTCGCTATCACTTGAATCACTAGAACTGCTATCGCTCGAACTAGACGATGATGAGTCACTAGAGCTAGAACTTGATGACAGGCGATTTGGTTGTACGACATCGACTTTGTTCGACGATTCATCTGAAAGGAGAGAAAGAAATAAATCATTAGCTCATTAGCTGGATTACATGATACAAGAAATATAGAAAATATTTAAAAAAAAAAAAAAACCGGCCAAGTATGAGTCGGACTCGCGCACGAAGGGTTCCGATGTTACCTCATCAAATGGCAGATCTTGGTTGCAGGCAGGATTTTTTTTTGGATGAAAATCATGTCTGTTGTATGGGAGCCCCCCTTAAATATTCGTTTTGTTCTATTTTTAGTATTTGTCGTGGTGGCGGCAACAGAAATACATCATCTGTGAACATTTCAACTGTCTAACTAAGCTGTCAGGACGAGGAGGAGGTCGAATCCATTCACCACCTTCTCTGTGCCTGTCCAGCTTTTTGCAATATAAGGAAGCGTTACCTAGGTTCTTACTTCCTTAACAATCTGACAAATGTTCAGAAAGTAGGGATACTCAATCTTCTTAACTTCTTAAAAAGCACTAGATGGTTCCACGAATAGGGGGGTAAAACCCCCTCGTAGCTGCACAACGGGCCTCCTTGGCCTAAGTGCGTTCTTCTCAATTCTGGGAAGGTACGACCCTACCTATCTACCTACATAACTATCACGGTTTATGAGATACAGCCTGGTGACAGACGGACGGACGGACAGCGAAGTCTTAGTAATAGGGTTCCGTTTTACCATTGGGTACGGAACCCTAAAAAGCGCAAGTGCGAGCCGAGGTAGTTCTAGAACTTCTTCTTCTTAGTGGGCGCTACAGTTCGGGGTGAACCTGGGCCTCAACCAACATGCCCCTCCATCTAGCACGATCTTTCGCTAGCCTTTTCCATTGCCGCACACCCAGTTGGCTGAGGTCCCCTTCCACCTGTGTGCGCCATCTTAAGGGCGGCCGTCCTCTGCTTCTTCGTCCCTCGGGGTTGGATTCAAAGACTCTCCGGGCTGGAGCTGTGGTGTCCATTCGCTCTACATGGCCCAGCCATCTTAGGCGTTGAATCCGTAGACGCCTGACTAGGCTCATGTCGCTGTACAGGCCGTAAAGTTCGTGGTTGAATCTTCTCCTCCATCCCCCGTCTGCGTTTATAGGCCCAAAAATCACGCGCAAAATCTTTCTCTCGAACCGACCAAGGGCCTTCTTCCTCATCCGCTTTTGATAGTGTCCATGCTTCTGCGCCGTACAACAGGACCGGGATGATAAGGGTCTTATATAGAGTCAACTTTGTCGTTCGGGAGAGGGCTCTATTACTCAGTTGCCTCCTGAGCCCAAAGAAACAGCGATTGGCAAGAGTGATTCAGGTCACTGCGGAGCCAAGGTAGACGAAGTCCTTAACTACCTCGAACTTATATCTGCCTATACAAACGTTCTGGCCGAGACGTCGGTGTTGAGCGTCCTTTTTTGATGACAGCATATATTTAGTTTTGCCCTCGTTTACTGCCAAACCAATTTTCGCCGCCTCCATCCCAACGCCTAATTGACAGCTAGCTGTGATCTACTTATTATGTTAATATCGTCGGCGTATGCAAGGAGTTGCGAGGACTTGAAATAGGTAGTGCCTCTTGTATTGGCCAGTGATTTTTGCACAATCATTTCTAATATGATGTTGTAGAAATCACACGCCAGCGCATCGCCCTGCCTAAATCCTGTTTTGACATCAAAACTATCGGTAAGGTGTTCACCGATTCGGATGGAGCAGCGAGCATTCTTCAAAGTCATCCTGCATAGTCTGACGAGTTTAGCGGGTATGTCAAAGGTAGACATAGCGTTGTATAGCTCGTCTGTAATTACGCTGTCGTAGGCGGCTTTGAAGTCGACAAATATATGGTGAATGTCGACTTGAAATTCATTGGTTTTTTCCAGGATCTGCCGTAGTGTGAAGATTTGGTCGATGGTGGACTTCTCTGGCCTGAATCCGCACTGATAATAACCTATCAGCTTATTTACGAAAGGCTTCAGGCGTTCACACAAAACGGCAGAGAAGATTTTGTAGGCGATGTTAAGGAGACTTATTCCTCTATAGTTGGCACAATCAGAGGGGTCTCCTTTCTTGTGGATCGGGCATACGATGCTGAGACTCCATTCCTCGGGCATGCTTTCCTCTAACCATATCTTACGGATGAGCTGGTGCATGCTCCCAACCAGGTGCCTTGAAGAGCTCAGCAGACAGTCCGTCTGCGCCAGCAGCTTTATTCGACTTGAGCTTCGATATGGCAATCTTAACTTCGTCGAGGTCAGGGGGACAGAATTCTCTGCGGTCTCCGTCTATTAGAAATGGATCATTCTGCCTGACAGCGGTATATTGACTAACATCGCCGTCATACAGTCTGCAGAAGTGGTTTTTCCATATTCTCAGCATCGACTGCGGTTCTACTACTAGGTGTCCGTTCTCATCCCTGCAGGCTTCCGTTCTGACTTTATAACCTTGGCATGTTCGCTTTATCTGTTGATAAAACTTTCGAACGTCACGCCTGCAGTAACACCTCTCCAAATCCTCAATCGCGCGCTTCTCGTGCTCTTTCTTCTTTCTTCTGAGAAAATTATGCTCCTCCCTTCTTTTTTACTCGTAGAGCTCACGAGCTGCTCTTGTTCATTTATGCAGCGAGGCCTTATATGCATCCTGCTTCGCTGTATGAATCCTCCTGCACTCGTCATCGAACCAGGTATTTCTTCGTGGTGGAGCCTTGAAACCCAAAACTTCGGATGCAGAGCTTTTCAGGGCTTGTTTGCAAAGGCTCCACTGCTGTTCTATTGATAGCGTGGAGGATTGAGGTGTATTGGAGAGGTTAAGGGAGACGCGATCGGTAAAAGCACGAGCGGTTTCTGGCGATAGTAGCTTTCCGACGTCATAACTTTGTATTCTTACTCTACACCGTTGCGTTCGTGATAGCCGTAAGCGCATCTTGGCTACAACAAGATAGTGGTCCGAGTCGATGTTAGCCCCTCGGAAAGTTCGAACATCATGAATAGTGGAGGAGTGTCTGACGTCGATCGCGATGTGATCAATCTGGTGGTTTTTTTTTTTTTTTTTTTTTCAGAGACTCGAGCAGGTTCAAGAGTTTTTATATTCTCTTATGATGTGTTGTCTTGTCTTGTCACACACAACCTGAACGGAGTGCAGTGGTTGGGGTCGTTGATGTTCGTTCACTACTCTCAGGGGTGGTTGTCCTAGACCGAGATAGGACGAGAGCCGACCAAATTCCGCGTTGGTTATACTTACTTACTTAGGTGGCGCTACAGTCCGTGGTGAACCTGGGCCTCAACCAACAAGCGTCTCCAGCCGGCACGGTCTTTGGCCAGCTGTTTCCAGTGCCGCACGCCCAGTTGGTTGAGGTCCCTTTCCACCTGCGTGCACCACCGCTGAGGCGGCCGTCCTCTGCCGCGCCTTCCTTCCGGAGTGGATTTGAAGACTTTTCGGGTCGGAGCTGTATCTTCCATGCGCTCTACATGGCCTAGCCACCTTAGACGCTGTATCCGTAGACGTCGTACCAGGCCGATGTCGCTGTACAACCCGTACAGTTCTTCGTTATATCTTCTCCTCCATACACCGTTTGAACAAACGGGACCGTAGATAGTGCGCAGAATTTTCCTCTCGAAACGACCAAGGGCATCTTCATCCGCTTTTGTTAAGGTCCAAGCCTCTGCGCCGTAAAGGAGGACTGGGATGATCAAGGTCTTATATAGTGTCACCTTGGTTTTCCGAGAGAGGGCTCTACTTCTCAATTGCCTCTTGAGCCCAAAGAAACAGCGGTTGGCAAGAGTGATTCTGCGTTTTATCTCAGCGCTGGTGTTGTTGTCGCTGGTAATCAGTGAGCCAAGGTAGACGAATTCCTTGACCACTTCAAAGTTATACCCGCCCATGGTGACGTTCTGGCCAATACGTCGGTGTTGTCCGTCTCTTTTAGATGAGAGCAGATATTTGGTTTTACCCTCATTAACCTTGAGACCCATCTTAGCCGCTTCTACCTCAATGCTCACAAAAGCCTCATTGACGTCTTGCTGTTTTCGTCCAATTACGTCAATATCGTCGGCGTACGCAAGCAATTGCGTAGACTTGAAATAGATCGTACCTCTTGTGTTGGCCAGTGACTCTTGCACAATCTTTTCAAGCACGATGTTGAAAAAGTTGCACGACAGCGCGTCGCCCTGCCTAAATCCTTTTTTAACATCAAAGGTCTCGGTATGCTCATTACCGACCTTAATGGAGCAACGAGAATTCTCCATTGTCATCCTGCACAGTCGGACGAGTTTGACAGGGATGTTAAAACTAGACATGGCTTTGTACAGCTCGTCTCTATATACGCTGTCATACGCGGCCTTGAAATCGACGAAGAGGTGGTGAGTGTCGATTTGGTATTCCTGGGTCTTCTCCAAGATCTGCCGTAGCGTAAATATTTGGTCTATTGTGGATTTACCTGGCCTGAAACCACACTGATAAGAGCCGATCAGGTTATCCACAAACGGTTTCAAGCGTTCACACAATACGGCAGAGAAGATCTTATATGCGATGTTAAGGAGACTTATTCCCCTATAGTTGGCGCAGTTATAGGGGTCTCCTTTCTTATGGACCGGGCAAACGATGCTGAGATTCCATTCGTCGGGCATGCTTTCCTCCGACCATACCTTGCAGATGAGATGGTGCATGCACCTTACCAGCTCATCTCCAGCCGCCTTAAAAAGCTCAGCAGACAGGCCGTCTGCGCCAGCGGCTTTATTAGACTTAAGTCTTGATATCGCTATTTTGACTTCGTCTAGGTCGGGTGGACCGAATTCTGTTACTTCGTGGTCCATTGCGAATGGCTCGTTCTGCCTGACAGCGGTATCTTGTCTATCATCGCCGTTATACAGTCTGCAGAAGTGGTCTTTCCAAATCCTCAGCATCGACTGCGACTCTACTACCAGTTCTCCATTTTCATCCCTGCAGGCCGCCACTCTGGCTTTGTAGCCATGGCATGTTCGTTTTACCTTGTTGTAAAATTTACGGGCGTCATTCCTGCGGAAGCATCTCTCCATCTCCTCGATCTCACGCTTTCCGTGCTCTCTCTTCTTTCTTCTGAAAAGCGTGTGTTCCTCTCTTCTCTTCTGCTCATAGATTTCGCGAGCAGCTCTCGTCCGTCGTTGCAGCACGACCTTATATGCCTCTTGTTTTGCTGCATGGGCTTGTTCGCATTGTTCATCGAACCAGGGGTTTCTAGGTGGTGGCTGTTTGAAACCCAGCACCTCTGAGGCAGCATCTCTGACGGCGCTCTGGCAATGAGCCCATTCCTGCTCTATTGTTTGTGCTGCTCTGGGCGGATTTTGAGAGAGCTTTGAGGAGACACGATCGGCAAAGATTCTGGCAGTCTCTTGCGATTGTAGCTTTCCAACGTCAAACTTACGTTGTCCTACTCGACTCCTAAGCATTCTTGATATCCTCATTCGTACCTTGGCTACAACAAGGTAGTGGTCCGAGTCGATGTTGGCCCCTCGGAAGGTTCGTACGTCGAGAATACAGGAGGAGTGTCTGGCGTCGATCGCAATATGATCAATCTGGTTGGTGGTCGATTGATCACAAGACCGCCAGGTACCCTTGTGGATGTTGAGATGGGGGAATCGCGTGCTTGCTACAAGGAGGTTACGCCCCGCTAGGAAATCGATTAGCCTTAATCCGTTGTCGGATGTGGTGTTATGGAGGCTATGCTTTCCTATGATCGACTCAAATATGTCCTCCTTGCCCAGTTTTGCATTAAAATCTCCTAGGACTATTTTTGTGTCGTAGCTGGGACATTGGGCATATGTTCTGTCTAGGAGATCGTAGAATTCTTCTTTGAGTCGATCGTCCTTTTCTTCCGTTGGGGCGTGAGCGCATATTAGGCTAATGTTTCCAAATTTAGCTTTGATGCGGATTGTTATGAGGCGTTCGCTTACATCTCGGAAGCTTAAGACTTTTTGTCGGAGTCTTCCTCTAATAACGAATCCGCACCCGAATAGGCGCTGTTTGTTCTCCTTGTAGCAGTTCCCGTAGTAGATGTCGCAGTTTTTCATCCGTTTTTTGCCTGGTCCATCCCATCGCACTTCTTGGAGTGCGGTTATATCTGCTTTATAGCAGTTGAGGGTTTGCTCCAATTGATCGCCTGCAGACTCTCAAGTCCGTTAGTCGTTTGCAGGGGTCGTCAGCTTTGTATCCGTCCGTATCCGAGGCTTGTTGTCGTTTCGGAACAAGTGGGTTTTTACGTGATAGGGATGTTACCCCTAAGCACAACCCCCAACCTGGAGGGCCAGGTTCCTCTTTCCCCAGGAACAAGGGTTGGGTCGCTGCACACATTGGTTCACTACCTGGCGGGTGCCAGGGTAGCTATCCAGGGGGGCCACGCGGAGGCTGTGTGTCAACTTGGATTGAACAGGGACAGAGATCGAAGCTGGCGTTTGCCATGTTAAACGCGATCAACTTCTTTGCTCTGTTTGCTCGCTCCCTCCCTCCCAGCGTTGGTTATAGTCCGTACTAATTCGTTCAAGCACTTTTTAGTATTGCATACGCAGAGGATGACTTTCGGTTGACCATATACTGTGAGTGTTATGCCTGCAGCAGTACGTCTGGTCACTTTCCATTCACAACTGCGTTCCATACTTTTTGTCCGTATAGGAATTACTTTTTCTTGGCTATGAAGCGAATTTGAACCATAGACCTTCCGCTCGGCGGTCGATGATGTTAACCACTGCACCACGGCCACCCCCGATTACATGATACAAGAAATATAGAAAATATTTAAAAAAAAAAAACCGGCCAAGTGCGAGTCGGACTCGCGCACGAAGGGTTCCGTACCATCTGTATATATAAATATGAAAGAGACTATGTATGTTACCTCATCAAATGACAGATCTTGGTTGCAGGCAGGATTTTTTTTGGATGAGAATCATGTCTGTTGTATGGGAGCCCCCCTTCAATATTCATTTTGTTCTGTTTTTAGTATTTGTCGTGAAAGCGGCAACAGAAATACATCATCTGTGAATATTTCAACTGTCTAACTATCACTGTTCCAACTCGAAATGGGCGAGCTATGTCACTGGCCACTCCTCCATCCTGCAAAACAGGATAACTATGGCAGAAAACTTAGACCACACAGAACCCACCATAGTCTTGGACAAAAAATTCACGACGATCTATCCGAACAGGAAGAACTGGACTCGCCAAACTCAACCCAGCAGAAACTGAGTGGATTTCTACACCGACGGGTCTAAAACCAAAGACGGGGTGGGCAGTGGAGTTTTCTGCAAACAACTCAAGCTATATAAAGCTCTAAGATTATCAGATCACTGCAGTGATTTCCAGGCGGAACTGTTGGCAATAAAAGAGGCTTTATCTTGGCTGAAGTGGAACGTAATATCCACCACGGATATTCGCATTCTCACAGACAGCCAAGCAGCCTTAAATTCGCTGGAGTCCTATGTGTACACATCAAAATCTAGTCTCGACTGTCGCAGATCCCTTAATGAGATGGCAGAACAGTTCAATATACAGCTTATCTGGGTACCGGGACACAGCGGCATTACAGGTAATGAGAAAGCCGACACACTCGCCAAACAAGGAACGAAGCTACAATCAATCGTGGCTTGTGAGGGAGTACCCCTTACAACCATTAAACATAATCTGACCAATCTCGCCAGGGCCGAGACGAACCTGAGATGGACCCAGGGACATACCTGCGTCATCACCAGGCAATCTGGCCTCGGCTTGACAGTCAACGCACAAGGAGTATAATCTCCCTAAAAAGAACCGACATCTACAAAGTCATTGGTGTCATCACAGGTCACTGCCTCATTGGCAGTCACGCACAAAGACTAGGTATAGTTCCGAATGATTTCTGCAGAAGCTGTCAGGACGAGGAGGAGGTCGAATCCATTCACCACCTTCTCTGTGCCTGTCCAGCTTTTTGCAATATAAGGAAGCGTTACCTAGGCTCTTACTTCCTTACTATCTGACAGATGTTCAGAAAGTAGGGATACTTAATCTTCTTACCTTCTTAAGAAGCACTAGATGGTTCCACGAATAGGGGGGTAAAACCCCTCGTAGCTGCACAACGGGCCTCTTTGGCCTAAGTGCGTTCTTCTCAATTCTGGGAAGGCTACGACCCTACCTACCTACCTATCACGGTTTATGAGATACAGCCTGGTGACAGACGGACAGGGGGACGGACGGACGGACAGCGAAGTCTTAGTAATAGGGTTCTGTTTTACCTTTGGGTACGGAACCCTAAAAAGCGCAAGTGCGAGCCGAGGTAGTTCTAGAACTAGACAGTGAATTATTCGCTTATAAGGTCAAAATTATTGAATAGTAAAAGATTAATGAAGAGGGCATGGGCCCGGACATACAGGGTAAAGTTGTTGATCGCTCTCAACCTGGCGAGATGCCAGCAGCGATCCCTGTTTAAATGCCCGGGTCAAGTTGACATACGGCCTCCTCGCAGCGCCCTCTGGATAGCCTCTTCAACAGCCGTTGGGAGGTGAACAAACGTATGCAGCGACAAAACCCCTAACAACAAACCGCCCACGTAAAAAGAAAGAAAAGTTATGAATGAGCAAGATGCCTCTGATACACGGACGGATACTCGACGACGACAACGCACGAAAAAGGAACACGATTTGCGAGTATGCTCCTGGAATGTCAGAACTCTGTACACTCCCGGAGCTGCTCATAAACTAGAAGGAATCCTCACGCAGTACAAGGCGGATATTGCTGCGGTCCAGGAAATACGCTGGATAGGAAACGGTATGATGAGGAAGAAAAATTGCGACATTTATTACAGCTGTCACCAAAGGTTTCACTTACTGGGATGCGGATTTGTCGAAGATCATCGACTTTAAACCTATAAGTGATCGCCTGGCTGTGATCCGCATCAGAGGCAGATTTTATAACATCAGCCTTATATGTGCACACGCCCCTACCGACGAGGCTGAAGACCCTATCAAGAAGGACTTCTATGATCTCCTGGACAACAAACATGGTCGATTCTTGGCTTAGTGCTCTTCGTGCTAGTATAGTCTGCGTTAAGTGTATGAAACCATTCTATCGGCAGGCAGCGTTGAGTATGATCGTCAGTAAGTCCTCTTAAAAATAATCTCTTTAGATAGAAAAAATGGGCATTGCTTGGCGTCGTTCAGAGATATCATCCAAGATAGTGGATTAAGTTTAGTTATAGCAGGTCGAGTTAAATATTACCTTACAACAAAAGACACATGGCTTTTCACCTAAGCCACTTGTGCACCCATGCGACAAAGGTAATACCACATTTTCTGATTCAGCCTGAGTATCCTCCTGATTCAGCCCTAAGTTTTTTTGGGAGCGGGACGAGCGCAGAGAAAGTGTTCTGCTATGTCATCCTCCTCACAACATGCAGCACAGGTAGTCGTCTCACTAAAAGTGAGATGACCCGTGTAATGTAATGACCCGTGATGCCACTCACAAGTCTTCTGCAATCAAGTATCCTTAAGGATAGGTAGAATGTTGCTTAGTCATTCTGCCTGCTGGGTATTCCATCCATTTACTATTGTGTGCATCAAAAACCTAATCGTTGATGTAGGAATTTGCCTTGAAAGCAGGTAGACCTAAAGCGGGTTCAAGTCCTGAAAAACTCTCCTGATTCCATTCAAGGGAGTTTATCAGAGATCTCATTTCCTGAAATTCCAGAGAGACCTGAGGGCCATACACGCCTTATTGAATTTATTCTTCCGACTTTGTTCAAAAAGGTCTTGAGTTCATGCACCAATTTGGAGCTGGCTAAAGGACTGAATAGAACTTTGAAAGCAGCTTGGCTGTCACTGCAGACGCATATGCTTTTTTTTTTTTTCTTCCACGTGTGCTTCACAACATAGTGCATGGCCATTAGGATTGCGTATACCTCTGATTGAAAGACAGACGCATATTTTTCTAACGAAAAGTGCAGTCGGACGTTTTCGCGTTCAAAGAAAATCTCAGCACCGGACCCCCATCCGTGAAAATGCAAAGAGAGTCCTTTTCTTTTCCCGTATCTGACCACAGCCAATCCTGACGCCATGGAAATTTGACTGTGAAATTTTAGTGCAATAGGATGGCAGGTGTCATTGCGTCGGAAAGCATATACATGACACGGAGGTCGTAAAATATTTTCCGCGCAAATGCACTGTTGTACCAAAAACCATTTCTTTTGAGGCGAGACACGATCTGGGATGGAAGATCGAAGTGCCCGTCGAGCTGAGGAAAGCTCCTGTACAGCTGAGACAAGCCGATCTTTGTAGTTTTGTGAAAGGGGCTGCGACGTGTTTGCGGATTAGCCTGTTCCACCAGACAACCGATGCATATGAGATTATCGGTCTTATCATTTCCGTGTAGATCCAGATGACTTCTATTTACCTTGGCCTTGCCAAATTGCTAACAGCGCTTTGGTGGTTTTTGACTCAACATGCTTTAACCACAGAAGCATGCTATCTAAGATGACTCTCGGGTACTTAGCTTCCTTGAATATCGGGATGTAAATGCCTTTTAGCACCAAAAATGATTTATCAGATCAGAGTGGCCTAGACTACAAGCTGTGCAAAGAATTGAAAAGAACTGAGCAATATGCTTATACATATACACATTCCATGAAAGAGCAAAACCGACCTTCTCTCAATCACCCATGTTGTGTGTGATTTTATCATTCCCCATACATGGAAGAGACCAACAGCTTATTACCAATTCCGAATGGCAGTGGAGAAGCTTTTTTTCAAGGCAAGCATACTACAGAAGGTTTTGCCAGTACCCCACTGAGGAAGAACACTATATGGCGTTGGTGTTATCGGGATTCGAACTCCCTCATACGAGCATGACCAAGAGAGAGTGGTAGGGACCGAGGGAATCCCAACTCCAGCCGCTGAAGTAGTCCTCCCACCCAGCATCGAAGAAGTTGGCACAGATATTCAGAAGCTGAAGAACAACAAGGCTGCAGGCTCAGATGGCTTGCCATCAGAGCTCTTCAAGGCTGGCGGCGATGTTCTGGTAGGGAGCACGCACCAGATCATCTGTAGAATTTGGGAAGATGAAAGCATTCCCGACGACTGGAATACCAGCTCTATATGCCCCATCCACAAAAAAAGCGATCCTTCCTCTTGCAAGAACTATAGAGGTATATCCCTGCTCAATGTCGCATACAAGATCCTGTCCAGCGTATTGTGTGAACGTCTAAAACCATTTTGCACCGCATTAATCGGCAGCTACCAGTGCGGCTTCCGGCCCGGCAAATCAACTATAGACCAAATTTTCACACTTCGACAAATCCCGGAAAAGACCAACGAATTTCGAATCGATACACACCATCTTTTCATCGATTTCAAAGCCGCATACGACAGCATTCATCGTGAAGAACTGTTTGGGGCGATGGCCGAATTCGGGACCCCGGTAAAACTGATCCAGTTGTGTCGCGCCACGCTAAAAAACACGCGATGCACCGTGCAACCCGGTTCTAGGACCTCGGAACCATTCGAAACATGCACCGGATTTCGGCAAGGAGATGCGCTGTCATGTGACTTATTCAACCTGGTGCTGGAGCAGATAGTGCGACGGGCAGGCGTCAACAGGGAAGGCACTATCTTTTACAAGTCCATCCAGCTGCTAGGATACGCGGAGGATATCGACATCATCGCGTGTTCTCGCCATGGCATTCTGGAAGCATTCACGGCGATTGAAGAACAGGCGAAACGAGTTGGTCTTAAGATCAATGAGGACAAAACGAAATACATGCTGTCAAGCAAAACCAATCCGTCGCTCACCACCTGGGACAAGATATAACAATTGACAGCTACAATTTCGAGGTAGTTAAGGAGTTTGTCTACCTCGGGGCAAACGCAAATTCCACAAATGACACCACAGTGGAGATCCGGCATAGAATCGCCCTTGGCAACCGCTGCTACTTCGGCTTGTCCAAACAACTGGGGTCAAAACTCTGATTTTGGGTTCTTTCGAAAGAAAAATTCTGCGCCGGATATTTGGTCCTGTCTGTGAGGAAGGTGAATGGAGAAGAAGACACAACCGCGAACTCTACGAGCTGTACCAAGATGTGGATGTAGTCCGGAAGGCAAGGATCCGTCGACTACACTGGCTCGGCCACATCGAGCGTATGGACATCAACGCTCCAGCTAAGAGGGTCTTCGATTCCGAGCCTCCTGGTTCGAGAAGAAGAGGAAGACCGAACCTCCGGTATAAAGACCAAGTAATCGCGGATGTAAGACATCTTGGTCTTGACAACTGGAAGCAGCGTGCCCGGGACCGTCAAGGATGGAAGGCAGCTATAGCTCAGGCTCAGATCATCCATGGATCGCTGGCCTGATAAGTAAGTAAGTAAGCGTATTAAATATTAAACAGAAATATACTTAACAAAAACATTTACATTCTCTATGACAGCAAGGCTGCACTTCAAGCCCTAAAGAGCTTTGAAATAACCTTCAAGCTGGTATGGGACTGCCTACAGCTACTTCACCAGCTGGCCAGTACAAACAGAGTTCATCTCATTTGGATACCTGGACACAGCGGCCATACAGGCAACGAAAAGGCGGACCTACTAGCAAGGAAAGGCTCTGCATCACCATTTATGATGCCACGGCCTTTCTGCGACATACCCACTAGCACCACCAAATGCTGCATAAAAATTTGGTTAAGGAAGACGACGGATCACTACTGGTCACAAACGAAAGGTAGCAGACAAGCCAAGCTGGTCCTTCCAACTACATCCCTCAAAAGAACGAAACAACTTCTCATGCTTTCGAGGAGTCAGATTCGTTTAATCACAGGTTTCCTTACTGGACACTGCCCAGTTAATAAACACCTCAAAACAATGGGCATCATACAAGATGACACTTGCCGTATGTGTAATAAAGACGAAGAAACAGCAGAGCACATACTATGCCACTGTAACTGCCTGGTCAGTACACGTCTTCGTCACCTAGGCAAGTATTATCTTGAAGCAGAAGAAATTGCTGCCAGCTCACTCAAAAGCATACTAGTTTTATTACGGACTCAGGTTTTCTGAGTGAACTGTAAGTGGGGCCCAATCGTGGCCGCAGTGATCAGGCGACTCTGTCCCACCCCCAAGCCCTATCTATCTATCTAAGCGTATTAAAATAACATTCTGTTCCGAGTTCTCTTCTGTGTTCTAAATCAGGAAAGGGGAACCGTGTTATCCCGAATTTAACGCGAGCGAAGCCGCGGGCAAAAGCTAGTATTCTATAAATTCGTTAAAGAGCACTATTCGACATGAGGAAAATGTCCACTTACCTTTTTTGGCTGCTTTCTTAGCTGTGCCCAGTTGTCCAGTGACATCCTGCAACCGTTTTTCCAATTCTTGTTTTTTCTCTGCCATTTGTTCATCCTTGGATTTACCAGATATTTTTTTATCTAATCATGTAACAAAAAAAAAAAAAAAATACAAAAAACACACATAAATAAAATAGACAATTACCATATGAACAAGCAATCCACTCAGTACACACAAAATGAATATATAAATCGATTGCTCATAATATACATGGATAACGACAAACTCAAGCGTTTCCGAGATGTTTGATGTTAAGTTAGAAATTAAAATTAAAATGAAAATATGAACAACAAAAGAAGTCAGTTGGAAAGAAGTTAGCAGCGTTAACAATTCAAGATTACGAGAGAAACATGTTGCGTACACCGTAGTAGAAGTAGTAGTAGTAGTAGCTAGCTACTATAGCTAAATCATCAAATATCTGTTCCGTCCCATTTCTGCAGCATACTCGTACGTATATAATTGATTTATTAAAGAAAATCCAGAACAATTAATGTGAACACTGTATCTACTAACCACACACCAGTTAAGAAGAGTTGTTTGCCTCATCCGATCTATTTTTAATTTTTCTTTTTTCATTACCTTTTCGTTAGTTTGAGCATGCATGCAATTAGTCGAACGAAAGGATTGATCGCCAAACACATTATAGTTAGCATGGAGGGTGTTATAACAAGCATGACTAAAAAGCAACGAATTTAAATTGTAAAACGTAAGACGTGTGATGTTTATATCGCTGAACCAAGAAAACGTGCTAAGTGAGATAGAGAGGGAGTAGACTTGCAGAGTCTATTGTACAAAAAAATTATTGTTATCCATATAAAGTTCGCGCAGGTCCAAGACTCTATACTTTTATAATGTTTATCACACAACCTGAACGGAGTGCAGTGGTTTGGGTTTTAGATGTTCGTTCACTACTCTCCATGGGTGGTTGTCCTAGATATGATTAGAGAGGAAACGACCGAGTTTTCACGTTGGTTGTAGTTCTCAGCAACTGTTCCATGCACTTATGGTGTTACATTAGAATTGCACAGGATGGCAAAGGACTAACAAAGGCCTCGTAGGGGTAGCATCTATCCGAAGGATGCTGGCCTGCTAAAAAGCGAGAAGAGCCACCGCAGTCGAACATCTTGCGGTACTGTTAGTAAATCCTATCCCTACCTCCTCGTGGTGCCATCTGGAGATTTCCTATGGAAATTGCAGACGGGGAAGGGCAAATGGCGTGCCTCCTGCCTCCGTAACCGTTAAAAAAACACAAACTTTGAAAAAACCACAAGCCTCGGATATAACGGACCGGATCTATGTTGACGACCCTTGCAAAAAACGAAAAAAGGACAATGATCTTCGGCTTTGTACGTGGAATGTTAGGTCCCTAAACAGGCCACGTGCAGCCGAACAACTTGCGGACGCCCTAGACCGCTATAAAGCGGACATCACCGCCATCCAGAAAATGCGATGGAATGGACCGGGCATAAAGCGGATGAAAAACTGCGATATTTACTACGGCGACTGCTATAGGGAGAGAGGGCAACGATTGTTCGGATGCGGATTTGTTGTTCGAGGTGGACTAAGGCAAAAAGTCCTAAGCTTTCGGCATGTGAGCGAACGCCTCATAACAATCCGTATCAAGGCTAAATTGTTTAACACCAGCCTGATCTGCGTCCACGCCCCCACGGAAGAAAAGGATGACTCCACCAAAGATGAGTTCTACGATCTCCTAGACAGAACGTATGCCCAATGTCCCAGCTATGACATCAAAATTGTACTAGGAGACTTCAATGCTAAGCTGGGTAAGGAAAGCATATGTATTTGAACGAGTCATCGGCAAACATAGCCTACACGACACCACCTCCGATAACGGACACAGGCTGATTGATCTTGTTACGGGGCGAAATCTCCTTCTAGCCAGTACGCGCTTTCCGCACCTCGATATACACAAAGGCACCTGGCGGTCTTTTGATCAATCGACTACCAACCAGATTGATCACATCGCGATCGACGTCAGACACTCCTCCACTATTCTTGATGTTCGGACTTTCCGAGGGGCTAACATCGACTCGGACCACTATCTTGTAGTAGCCAAGATGCGCTTACGGATATCACGAACGCAACGGAGTAGAGTAAGAATACAATGTTATGACGTCGGAAAGCTACTATCGTCAGAAACCGCTCGTGCTTTTACCGATCGCGTCTCCCTTAAGCTCTCCAATATACCTGAATCCTTCACACTATCAATAGAACAGCAGTGGAGCCTTTGCAAACAAGCCCTGAAAAGCTCTGCATCCGAAGTTTTGGGTTTCAAGGCTCCACCACGAAGAAACACCTGGTTCGATGACGAGTGCAGGAGGATTCATACAGCGAAGCAAGATGCATATAAGGCCTCGCTGCATAAAAGAACAAGAGCAGCTCGTGAGCTCTACGAGTTAAAAAGAAGGGAGGAGCATAAGCTTCTTAGAAGAAAGAAGAAAGAGCACGAGAAGCGCGCGATTAAGGATTTGAAGAGGTGTTACTGCAGGCGTGACGTTCGAAAGTTTTATCAACAGATAAAACGAACATGCCAAGGTTATAAAGCCAGAACGGAAGCTTGCAGGGATGAGAACGGACACCTAGTAGTAGAACCGCAGTCGATGCTGAGAATATGGAAAAACCACTTCTGCAGACTGTTAGTCAATATACCGCTGTCGGGCAGAATGATCCATTTCTAATCGACGGAGACCGCAGAGAATTCTGTCCCCCTGACCTCGACGAAGTTAAGATTGCCTTCACGATGAGCTAGTTCGGATCCCGATAACACCAACGCCATCGAATGTTTAACTCGCGGCGTCCCTTCTCGGCGGGGTGCTGGCAAAACTCCCCGTAGTATAACTCGCCTGGAAAAAGCTTCTCGACACACGCCGTTCGGAATCGGCATTAAACTGTAGGTCCCTTTCACCTGTGTGAAAAATAAATCACACCCAACATGGGTGATTGAGAGAAGCATGGCTCTGGTCCTTCATGGGCTGTAACGCCACCAAAGAAGAAGAACGCGTTGAAAGTGGTGAGCATTTTTTTCCCTAGTAAAATGTGTAGTCGATTTTTAAACACTCTCTTGTGCTTCATCGTTGATTAGAATTGCTCTGCGTTCGGGTTTTTTTTTTTTGGCTTATTCAAACAAACTACCTGCATCTATAGGGTATTTAAATTTAAGTGTACCAAACGCTCTTCAGCTTTTATTTTACAATCGAGTTCGTTCTCTGTCAAAGGTTAGTAACCTTTCAAGATGTAAGCAAGGTCAAGAGACGCTATGGTAGGCAGGTTGAGATGGCCACGCGACTATGCCCGTCGGGATACAATAAGCGCATAGGCGCTGTTTTGATGCCACAAAACTCGTGGAGCCAGCATGTGGAATTAAGAGAATTTGTTATGTTGGCCAAGTTCAAATTGGCTACCTCTTAGAGGTCATCGAGGAAGTATGCATTTGCGACTTGCCAGTGCTAGACATTCGCAGAGAAAATAGTGCAGGGTTTCCTCTGCATAGGTGATAACTATGACAGTGGGTGTTAGATCGGATGACTATTCTGACATCGTGAGTTCCTATAGGACTGACTGACTTACACAAATCCAGCTGTGTTGGAGCGGTTAATGTTTCGTTTTTTGTATAGAAGGGTCGGGTGTTTCTTGATATCCTGCATCTTTCAGAAGGTTTAGCGACAGGCCCACGGTTTTAATAGGGAAGTTTTAGATGGCTTGGCTAGCTCATCCGCCCACGCATTCCCCTCGAAAGGAGCATGATATCAGTCAAGCCGTCAGTTCATTTAATTTCTTTCTTGCATTGATCCCACCAATTAAGAAAAGTAAACGTGAATCGTAACTAAGTCTTACGCACCATAAAACAATATCGGGATATCGCCACAGTAACAGTATTGGACATCGATGGACAGCTACACCAGCTGAGAACGAGAACATGATGGAAAGCTAATTGGAGCGAAATCTACGACGCAGAAAAAACGCAGACAAACGAGTTACATATGTAGGTGTCGCATCTGCAAGCATGTATCACATTTTAGAGAATAAGCTGATATCACCGAAGATCGAAGGTGGCGGCCTGAAGGATTATTAATTCACTATGCAGCAATTTGCAGTAGTTTGATTGTTCGAGCGCACACTATGAATTGCGCGCACTTGTACGCTAGTATAAAACCAACACTTCTATATGGATGCGAAACATGGACAGTTTCAGACAGCACATCTCGCTGTCACTATGCCTATGATAGCGTATCAAATATTCTGAAAGTTGACACCGTCATCGGCAGCAGATGCAGAGTTAGGTCAAATAATACCTGGATTACAACAATCGGGAACGAAAGTCCTACATTCGGCTCCTGCTTAAAAATCAAAGACATGGCACTCGTTCGTTCTTGTGCCGGCACGAGTGAAAGTTTACATTAAAGAAAAAGCCACTGGATTTTGCTAGCAGGAGGCTGAACCCGGTCTTAAAACCCAGGCCAACTCATGCTTTTTTTTTTTTTTTTTTAAAGACTCGCGCAGGTTCAAGAGTTTTTCATATTCTCTTATGATGTGTTGACACACACAACCTGAACGGAGTGCAATGGTTGGGGTCGTTGATGTTCGTTCACTACTCTCAGGGGTGGTTGTCCTAGGCCTAGATAGAACGAGAGCCGACCAAATTCCGCGTTGGTTATAGTCCGTATTAATTCGTTCAAGCACTTTAGTATTGCATACGCAGAGGATGAATTTCGGATGACCATATACCGTGAGTGTTATGCCTGCAGGCAGTAGGTCTGGTCACTTTCCATTCACAACTGCGTTGCATACTTTTTATCATCCGTATAGGAATTACTTTTACTTGGCTATGAAGCGAATTTGAACTATAGACCTTCCGATCGGCGGTCGATGATGTTAACCACTGCACCACGGCCACCCCTTGCTTGGCTTTGAAAAAAACGTTTCCGATTTCTTTTCAAGGGCAGATCCTCACCCGATCTCAATATGAATTAACTTCACTATATAGGACATTTGGAAGAGCAAGATTAGCAACAAAAAAATACTAAGGCGTGGAAACCTTAAAACGAGCTCTAATCTGGAAAAAGAGCAAAATTCCGCATCGTCATTCATGCAATGCGTTAACGACAAATTGGATACTGTGATCCTATTCAAATGTGGCCATCCTGTAAATCGAATTGAATACAATTTGAGGAATTTATAATATGAATGAAGGAAACTAAATTTTGTTCCAAGGAAATTCAATCGAATTTATGTGATTTTTGGTACGCCCTTCATAAAGCTCTTATTATATGTACAAATCAGAACACCAGACAATCCCTGAATAGAGACAGCGAGTTCCTTAGCCTGGTATTTTCACAACTACCCCCCGCCCCAAGGCTTATATTACTGTCTTATTCACAATGTGGCTTTGGCCTAGAAAATGATATGTGAATGGTATGGGACTGATGAACTGCCGAAGTAGAAGTTAAGTTCCATGCCAGTTCCGTATTGTGAAAGGGACTGATCTGCCAAAGCAATTTGATTGAAATCAAGGTTCGTCGTAGGCGAATAAATTGGAAGTTCACAGTTTGTAACATCATAAGTATCATTAGTGTAACAAATTACCGTCCCATTTCTCTCCTCTTTTTTTTTTTTTTTTAATAATTTGCGCGCACTCAAGGTCGAATAACCTTATTATGTCGGCGACACAGTGCGGGCAGAAGATAGAGAGGAATAGAGGAGATGCCGATGGACATTGATCTTAAATGCTTGCATGTTGCATTGAGGGGGGAAAACCGAATCCGGCAGGGAGTTCCAGATTCGTGTGGTTCGGTTAATGAAAGATTCTCTATATTTGACAGTACGTCCGAAAGCGGGCTTCAGAGTATATTGGTGAGCATTCCTAGAGAGACGTGTATTGCGGGAGAAATGTTGAAGGGGCGGAATGCAACTGGCTATTTCATCAGAGCATTTTTGGTGGTAGTAACGATAAAACAGGGAGAGGCAGGTAACATTCCTGCGGTGTTCCAGCGAGTCTAATGTTTTGGTAATGCTGGAGTGACCTATCAGTTTAATGGCTGGTTTTTGTATTCTGTCTAGTAGGTGCAGTGAGGTCTTGGAAGCACCGGACCAGATATGAGCGTTAAACTCTAATTTGGGGCGAATGAACGCCTTATAGATTGTAGCCAGATCTAAGGGTGAGAAATATTTCTTGCATCTGTATAAGAATCCTAGGCATTTCGCAGCATTCTTGGCGACACTGAATATATGGTTGCTCCAGTTAAGATTGTGAGCAACACTCATACCCAGGATGGAAAGCTTTTCAGTTTCTGAGATGCAAGTGCCATCCACGGATAATGGCTGCGGGTTATTTATACGCTTTAACGACAAGAGACAGCATTGTGTTTTGGAGGCATTAAATTCCACTCTATTGTTTTTACCCCATTGGATGATGCTGTCGATATCGGAATTTAATGAGCTTAACATACGCTGCCGCTCATTATCTACAACCGAAGTACAGGGTCGTAAACTGGTGAACGAATATGAGAAGCTGAGGGTTCTGTCGTCAGCGAAGGAGTGAATTGGATTAGAAGTAACGACAAGAGATCATTTATAAAAATAAGAAAGAGTGTCGGAGACAAAACAGAGCCCTGGGGAACACCGGCATTTACAAAGTGAGTATCAGACTTGAATCCGTCCAAAACAACTTGAATTGAACTATTCGAAAGGTAGCTTCTAATCCATTGAAAGAGAGACTCATCGATCCCAAAAGCACGCATTTTCGACAAAAGGGCTTCATGCCAAACCCTGTCAAATGCTTTCGAAATATCCAGTGCAACAATTTTGCTTTCACCTGCTTGGTGAAGCGAGTGATTCCACTTTTCAGCGAGATATGCCATCATATCACCAGTGGATCTGTTGCTGCGGAAACCGTATTGGCGGTCATTGAGGAGTTTCCGTGATTCAAGATATTTCATAAGCTGACGGTTAATCAGCGTTTCCATGACCTTGGAAAGAAGGGACGTTAGTGCAATGGGTCGGTAGTTGGAGGGAGAAGATGATTCGCCTTTTTTGGGTATAGGCTGGACAAATGCTGTTTTCCACCTACTCGGAAAGAGCCCAGAGGTGTAGGAAAGGTGAAAAAGCTTACGCAGTGGTTTTGCCAGCGTAGAAGAACACCTCTTCAGACCATCTGGACCAGCGGATTTGTGTATGTCGAGGTCTTTAAGAACCCTTGCGACTGTACGAGTGCGGAATTGGATTAGCCCCATGATGATTGACGCACTCTAGTACAGGCGGAGACAAAGTACAAGCTGGCAGCTGAGAACTGGTTGCGAAATGGGCAGCAAGTAGGTTAGCTTTGTCTAAGGGGGTGACAGCTGGAATGTCATTGTGGATGAGCGTCGGTATAGACGACTTAGTTGAGTTTTTTACGTTTTTTACAAACGACCAGAAACTTTTGCTACCTTTCGGACATTGAAGGATTTTACGCCTTAATTTTTGGTCGGATTGGAATTTAATCCGTCGAATGTGGGTGTTGCAGTCATTTCTGGCTCGTATGTACTTTTTTCGGTTTTCCTCAGAACTGTTTGCCTTGTAGGCCCGAAAACTTAGCTCCCTGAGCCTAATAGCCTCTTTGCAGCTCGAGTCAAACCACTTATTATCCTTAGGCCTGGTGCTTTTAATCTTGCTGGGAATAAAATTCGCCATGCCGATTCGGATAATGTTTACGATATTATCAGTTGCGGCGTCCACGTCGTTGTCGAGGAAGCACAACGACCAGTTAAAGATCCGAAAGAAGTTGTTAAGGCCGCACCAGTTGGCTTTCTCGTATAGCCATAGTGTTCTCTTAGAAGCTTTTTCTTTAACTGGATGGTGGGAGTTCGAGAATTTCGCTGATATCATGCAGTGGTCAGACAAGCCTAGGGGTTCCAATACATCGATCGTGTATTTGTCAGGCTGAGAGGTAAGAAACAAGTCCAGTGTGTTGGCGGTATGACCAGCAACATCGGGGATACGTGATGGCTCATTCACAAGTTGAGTTAAGTGATTTAACTCAGCAAAAATTTCAACATACCTTCCTTCGGGTGTTGTCTGTCCAGAATGTCGAAGCCACTGAGAATTGTTACATTGAAATCGCCCGCTAAAACGATTTCAGTGCGAGGGAACAGGGAAACAATTCTTTGGATGGAATCAAACAGTGCGTCGAATGCATCAAATGTTGCATTCCTGTCTAGATTGGGGCTTCTATAAAGAAAACAGTAGTGGATGGAGTGCTTACGGAATATTAAGCCATATGAAATTAAATTCCGGGGTGGATGTTTGGCTATACTGTGGAAGTAACTGGTAAGCAATATCACTACGGACATAGATGGCGAGACCACGGCGAGAAACGAATAATGGCACTAAGCTATATCCAGGAAGACTGAAATCCGAAGGATCAGACTTTTCATCGACCTGTGTATTATAAGCATACCGAAGAACAGGATCCGGAGTTAAAAGACTCCATCATAGTGAAGCATTTAGTGAAAATGCAACAAATGCTGTTTTGATGTTATAAATAAGGATTTTTTTGGTAACAACTTGTCCAGAATAGCATAGCTGACTTAAGGCAACACTATCTCAAATGATAATGAATAAACACGCATAGCACCGCTGATAAAACCTGCAGTAAGAAAATATACGGCCTTTACAGCTCATGCACACTCAGTACAAGTCTCCTTCTCTTCATGCTTTTGTCAAAATCTTTAAACAACAAAATGCAAGTTTAAGCGCAAGCATTCCAAATTATATGTACAATACCCAACACCAATTGTTAGTCCAAGTCACGATATAAACAAACACACGAGCCAATTCAAGGAGGAATTAAATGAATAAACAAACATTTCAGGATGCAATTACACCAACAAATGTACACTTTTAACAACTAACTAAACCATGAGTAAACAAAAAAGAATTATAAATATATAAAGAAAAACATATAGAACAACTACCATGCTAAATATTTTGTGCTGAGTTCATCCAATTAACACAGACACTACTATCATCTATGCATGACTTTATCTTCTTGCTTTTCTGTGCTTTCTGCTTCAATGAAGCCAATTGTTTCTGGTCATGAAACATATGTATATATTTGTATCTAAATATTGGAGGGAAAACAACATGACGCTCTTTCACTTTATCAATAACAACGACGATTGCAAGATGCAAGCACAGCCTTGTGAAATGTCATCTCTTCCCTTTTCTCGTTTTTGTTTTGTTGGTATTATATACAAAAGTAGATAAACACAAGATTACAACACAAGCCGGGTTGATATTTAGTCACTAAGAGGGAACCAAAAATAAAAGTAAAACAAAAGAAAAACATTGAAAAACTAGAAAGAATGTCGATCCCTCTTCGAATGATTGAAATTAAGAAGCAACTCTCCGCGGGTGTTATTATGTGGGAATTACAAGTGAAGAACTTTACGATATAGTAATACGGAGAAGTCAAAATCGAAAAAAAAAACTAAATTCGAAATATGTAATGATAAATCCGCTTTTGTTTCTCTCTTTTCTTTGTCGATTTCGATTCTTTTTCGCTCTATTTTTGTATTTTTACTTTCTTTTTGTGCTTCTTTTAGAGGTCTGTAGTAGTAGTGCGTGTCATTGGGATAAACTTACAGTAAGGCTTACGGGTTTTTTTACGAAGACATGACGCCACATAGCTTTCCAATTCGCGCAGGGTTGACGGTTTCAGCGTTTCGAAATCGATCTCGATTTCATCGGGATTCGAATCCCTTAGCGATGGTTCACGATTTTGAATTATATGAACGACACGACCAAGTTTGTCACCTAAAAATATGGACAAAGCAAACCAAAACATAATTATCAGCTCCTACATATGTACATACATACTTCATACTTGAATGTCATTTATTACCTGGTAATTTGTTTATGTCCAACGATAGCTGACGCTTCTCATCGTACGACATTGGCTTGGCGGTGTCCTCCTCTTCAGAATCAAAGTTCATCACTTGACTTGGCTTCTTCTTATTGGCGCCACGTTGTGCTCCGCCCGGTGTGGCATTCGTCTTAGCGCGCTTATTTGCTTGCCCACTGGTACCAGGACCACCAGCTCCTGCTGCCCCAGCCTTCGGGCCACGTTGCCCCTTCACTTTAGCACCTTTACTATTGGCTCCTCCAGCAGCACCGGCCGCGCCAACAGCTCCTCCTCCCATACCAGCCGCTCCGCCCAATGTTGAATTATGCACACCAGTCGCACCCGGTCCGCTTAGGCCACCCTTTGTACCGGCTCCATGAGCCGACGCCAGCGTATGACCATGATGTAATTCGCCGGGAACTTTATTTAAATCAACACCACCGGGACCACTGGCCAATACGCCAGGCATACCACCGCCAACACCAGTCCCTCCACCACTTGCACCTCCACCACCACCTCCCTTTTTCTTCTCCTTGAGTTTCTTCTTTGCCTTCTTCTTATTCGAAGCTTCCTCCATCAGTTTGCGCATCTCTTCTTGCAGATCGAGCAGCTTGGCTTCAAGCATTTTCAGCTTCGCATTACGTTCTTCATCCGAATTCGATTCATTCTCAGTGTCGCTCGACTCGTCCGACGACGAATCCGACTCATTTTTGGAGAATCCATGCGAATGCGCATTTGCAACTGGTTCATCGGGTATATTCGCGTAGCGCATCTCGAAGACATCTTGTAATTTGCGACCCATCGCAACGACATCATGATCTGGTGGATTGTACTTGTAGCAATTGGTGAATATTAATCGTACATCAGCGGCGAATTCCGGTGCGCTCTTGTACTCGCGATTGTCCATTTTTCGCTTCACTGTTCCTAGATCCATTGGTTTCTTAATGATGTCATGATAGTCATGCAGGCCAAGCATCTCGGCATCGACAGGCTTATAAAATGGCCAAGCATATCCTGAATGCTTTTTGGAAAAGAGCTCTTTTAGGATTTCATTGCACGACTTAAGCGCATCCGATAATTTCTCTTTATTTTTTGGTGCCGCCCCAGGTGTGCCACTCAACGGGGACATGGGATACGTTGATGATTGGAATGATGTCAATTCCTAGACAAATAGAAAGCGCAAAACTCAATACAAGATATACAGAGCAAAAGAGCGAGAGAGAGAGAGAGAGAGAAAAGCAGAATTTTGTAAGGACATGCGAGACATGAAGAAGTGCACAAGCAATAATGTCGTTTCGGCACATTGATGATGATGAATGAAGATGAGCCCACAATTAACTAACACGAAAACACACACGCACACATTCGCACATGGAAATCATCATGAAGCGAGTAAAGTGTGGATGGCATGGGGTTGGGGGAAAATGAAGCTTTAAATAAACTCATCGACATTATCACTACCTGTGCCTACCTTATTTACCTGTCTGGATGACTCGCGACGCGTTGCAATTTTAGCGCTCTTCGAGTCGATCGGCGTATATGGGGATTCAAATGCATTGGCTGTGGGTGTTGTGGTGTCAGCCTTTCTTTTCACTCCTTTCTTCATTTTGGCCGGTTGCTGAGGTGGTATCACTGCGTCCAGTGCGCCCGGTTGAGTACTATTTACATGATAGGCAGCTGCAGCCGCGGCTACTGCTGAATTGTCTATTAACGAATTGACCAGACTACTACCGGCCGCGGCGGCGGCTGCTGCTGTTGTTGTACCAGGCGGTATTACACTACCACCACTGAGGGAATTGTGCGATGCATTTGGTCCGGTAACCGTTGCAGCTGGTAATATACCACCGGTGCCGCCAACAGCACCACCAGCACCCACTGCACCACTAACTGCTGTAGCTGCAGGGCCTGCAGCTGCCGGTATCGTGCCACCACCAGCCACTCCCACTGGCAATGTGGAACCTGGAACAGCGGTTATGTGTGAATTTTTCGTGCTAATTGAATTGTGTTGTGGAATTCTACCGATTTGCGGTACATTCGGTACAGTTGTGGCGCCTAGTGCTGCTACGGGACCACCAGCTCCTGACGGTGCCGTCGATACAGCCACACCACCACCTAACGCTGACAATGGTCGGCCACGTCCAGCACTATTCGGTGTCGGTAATAGACCACTGCCTGGTGTTGCGGGTACTTTACCGGGTGCACGTGGTTTCTTCTTTGCACCCTTCGGCGTTACCGGTTCCAATTCAATCTCAGGCTTTGGCATTGCCTCGATTTTGGTGAGAAAAAGCTTCTCGAGCGTCTGTGCCATCACGACAACATCCTCGCCCGGTTTATTGTACACATAACAATTCGTAAACATTGTATTAAAATCTTGAATACATTCGGACGACGACCAATAGTAGTTGTTCTCGAGACGCTTCTTAACCGTACCCAGATCCATTGGTTGTTTAATGATCTTATGATAATCGGGTAAATTGAGCTTTTTCGCATCGACTGGCTGCTGAAATGGCCACGAGAATTGATGTTTCCAAATCGATTTCATGACCGTCTTAATGATGTATTGCAATTGATTCGTATTACGACCAGGTCGATCGGGTGGCGGTACAGTCGGTGGCTGTACAATACCATTAATCGGCTCAATATACGGTTCATTACGTGGTGGTGGCTCTTTACTTGTGACCGTGCCGCCACCACCACCGCTTGTTGCGCCACCACCAGTTGCGGCTACGCCGCTATTACTATTCGTGTCCATGTTGGGAAAATAATTTTACTTTCTCTGAAAAGTGTTGGGCGTTGCGCTACGTAAGAAAACAGTGTGTTGTTTGTATGAAAGTACAAATTTGGTGTACACGTGTGTAGTATGTTGTTTTTTTTATTTTTTGTTTTCTCTTTGGAAGTAGATAGTTGTGTTTAGTAGATCTGTTTTTGATTATTTGTATTCACTCTTTTGTTCTTGTGCACAATAATTGAGGAGATTCCTGGTCCTAGTAGTAGTCTTTTGTCCTCAAATTCTTTGATGCGGATTTGTTTTATAGAAATGTAGCAAATAAGGCGCTTTACTCTCTGTGCTGGAAGCAATTCGTTTAGTTAACAATTGCTGCATTTTAACTTAACACAAGCTGTAAAGAGACAACGTGAAGAAATTATCGGAGCGAGGGACGGACAGTGGACTATTGTAATCTTACCAACATCAACTAATTCCAACAAACCAAGTCAGTCAACTCTGAAGAAGCATGGAAATGTGTTGTAAACTTTTCCAACGATATGGAACCTGAAAAGAAATAAGAATGGAAGTAGATATGAAAATAAGTTTGGATGTGGGGACAATTTTTATATTTTTTAACTTAAATAACAGTAGTGTAGCAAGGGAATCCATATCGACCTTTGATACTAACATATACCGAAAACCGAAAATACAGTGGAGAGCCGACTAACCGGGGTCCAATTAACCGGAAGACCCGATCAACCGGGATATTTAAAAAAATGGCTTTGCCATTTAAATTCGATTAACCGGAAAGGCTCTATTATCCGGGATGCAAGCTAAAATCAAGTCAAAACAAAAACAAAACACAGTCGTATTCATCTTCATTCGTGCAGATTCTTCGAACTCACATATGTACATACACACATACATACATAGATTGGTTTGCGTGCGTTATTGATGTAACTGTAACTGATATTTCGAGAAAAAAAAAAAAGATCGCTTCTAAGTTGCTGAATCTTGTTAGCGTAGATAAATTAACAAGATGGAAAAGTTTCGTACGTCTGCCCTGTGATCCCCGCAAGGGTTGGTTGTTGTATTTGTAATTAAAGCGGCCCCTAGACGCCTAATAACATTGTGCAATATTTGATATTGCACAATATTATTGTTCGTCTGTAGATAATATTGCAAGATTGTGCGATATATTGCGGAAAATCACAACGCTTTAGACTTTTAATACAAATATGACCGGTCAACTAAATTATTGGGAAAAATATTGAACCGTCTGGGGCAGCAAGACAATAAAATTGTGCAATATTTCGCACAATAATATTGAGCGTCTAGAGGCCGCTTTAAAAACGACGCTTTTGACTTAGAGTCAAGACGTCGGAACAAGGCAGAATGACATAGTCAAGACGCCGTCAAATCGAAACGAGTTTGTAGGGGCTAGTTGTCAAAGCCATCGAGATTGCTATCTTGTTAATTTATCTATGCTTGTTAGTCTTTACACTGTATGTCCGTGTCTCTTGAGCAATCTGTACGCTTTTCATCATTTTGTTCGCGATAGTTTTGCAGGACGCATATTAAAATTGAATTGTGAAGTGTATTTTAGTGTGATGGCATCCTCATCAAGTTTAGTAAAAAGGCAAAGAAAAGTGTTGTCTGTTAGAGAAAAAGTAAACTTAATTAACGATCATATTAAAAAAAATATTTCTGTGAAAAATTTGGCTCAAAAATATGAAATCGGCGTACAAACTGTATATGACTTGCTTAAGAATAAAGATAGGATTCTCAAGTTTTTTGTCGAAAGTTGGAGTCTAGACGAGGGCTATCTGGTGAGGGCTAAAATAAGTGTAAAAGAGAGGGTAAGTGAAACAGAAATACAATGGCACACTCACGCGCGGGTAGCTACTTCGTGGGTTTTTTGCCATTTCCTTATCTCCTTTTCTTTGTTTTGCGATGTCGCTTCACTCCTGTTTCTGACTTGGAAGTGTACGTTTGGATACCATTCTTGCTTTTCAAACATCACCACAGGCAACGAAATTGAAATGTGAAGCGAAATGTCAAGAAACAGGCACAGGCAGAAAATCTCCGTGTGGACGCGTCCTCAAATTGGAACGTAGGTTCAAAAGAAAAAGACGCAAAAAGATAGCCCTCGTGTAGACTCCGACAAAGTGATTCCATCAAAGGTTTGCAGAAACGTAAGACATTAAAGAAAGCTGGGAACCCAAAAGTGGATAGTGCAACATATGAATGGGTACGTCAGCAAAGATTCAGAGGAACTCCGCTTTCTGACGAAATGATTGTGGAAAAGGCAAAATATTTTCACGTGGAGCTGGGTCAGAACTCTGAATGTTTATATTCATCCGGCTGGCTGAGGAATTTCAAGAACCGTCATGGAATTCATTGTCTTAAAAGTTCAGGTGAAAAAGAATCAGCTGATTATGAATCTGCTACGTTTTTTGTTGAAGAACTAGCTGAACTTATGAAAAACGAAAATTTGACTAGTGAGCAAATATACAATGCGGACGAGACAAGCCTAAGGAGGGGCTTACCACGAAATACTTTGGCTTGTAATGAAGAGCATGTTGTAGAGGGCTACAAAGATTCAAAGGAACGACTAACTGTGCTAGTTTGCTCCAATGCTGCAGGGACTCACAAATGTAAGTTGATGGTAATTGGTAAGAGTCTTCGCCCAAGAGCACTCAAAAATGTGAGAGAGCTCCCTGTCATATATAAGGCTTTGTTAGCCTTAGGGCTTGGGTAACGCAAACAATTTTTCTGGAGTGGTTCAACCAAAACTTTATGCCCGAAGTCGAAGAGCATTTCAAAAATATAAACCTCGGAAAAGAGTGTAAAATTCGTTTACTATTGGATAACTGCCCAGCTCACCCGGATGTGGACGAGTTTAAGAGACATAATGCCATTGTGAGATATCTGCCACCAAACTGCACATCTTTAATCCAGCCAATGGACCAGGGTGTCATAAGAAGTTTAAAGTGTCATTATCGCAAGCATATTTTACAAATATTAGTGAGCTCGGAAAGCCGTCAAGAATTTTCTAAGTCATTCAACATTAAGACTGCAATATGGACTATCGCGAAATCTTGGAATTGCGTTACTGCCGATGTTTTAAAAAATGTTTGGCATAATTTACTATGCCCTGAAACTGAAGCAACAGGTACATTGCACATGCTTTATTGCACTACTTATAGGAGTAATTTTATAATGTTTACATTTCCATTGATTTTATTAGCTCAAGTTGAAGATGACTCTGACGAAGTAGTGGGAATGATGGAAGTTGCGGAGGATATTAATGAAGAAGCAATCAAAAATTGGCTGGACTGTGATGTGAATGATCTAACATTTGCTACTCTCTCTGAAACCGATATTGTCAATATGAAAAATCATCCTCATGAATCTGAGCCGGATGTATGTATCTAATTCTGATGACTTTGACGAAGACGATATAATGGTTTCAAAAATATCTTTAGATGAAGCTATTAAATCAAACAATACCCTTTTGGACTTTTTAGAAGGTATCACAACAAGATAAAATGCAAGTTTATCGCATCAGGGAAAACCTTATTAAAGAAAAAAATCGAGTTAATTGTAAGAAGCAGACAACAATCGGCGAATTTTTTAAGACTTCTCGCATTTAGTGGTTTATATACCCATGTACATATGTATGTATTTGTACCTTTTACGTGTATGTATATTTTATGAATTGTTGCTAATGGATTTCTGGATTTCTGTTTCGTTTTTGCTTTATTGACATAGGTACCTACATAATAAATAAGTTTTTGTTAACTTTAATTAATTTTTTATTTCATAGAAAGAAATTCGCTTATCCGGGTTCTTCGATTTTCCGTGACGAGCTCGGTCCCGGCCATCCCGGTTAATCGGCTCTCCACTGTACATCGAAAAACCCCATTCGTAAGTCGATTTCTCACACCGTGACGCATTCGCTTGAATTTCACCACACCAACTAAGTAGCAAGAAAACATTATTATGTACAAAGCTATAAACCAATCTGGATGGACAGGATGGGCTCATGGACTCTTATTGTTACGTCACGACTTGTTGACAATTTGCCGATGGAAAAAACTACAAACTAGAACTTCGACGTCATTGAGCGCGCAAAATTTAATTTTTTATTTTATTGTTTGATCTCTCTTGCCTCTTCGGGCACACTCTTTCTGATTCTGTTTTCATCACCATCCGTCTCTGTTTACAGACAACAATAAAAAAAAAAATAGATGAACATATATCTATATGTACATTGAATCAGGTGCAACAGGAAAGAGAATGAGAGGGCAAAAGACAGAAGACAGACTATGTACATATGTACATATAGGCAAGTCAGGCAGTCTGTACTATGACTCACGATAGGATATCTCTCCTATGAATCGACGAAAACACATGACGCAAGTGGTAATCGCGTGCACGGACGGTTTAAGCGAAAAGTTACAATATGCGCAGCACAGAACCGCAAGACAAGACCACCTATCTATCGCTGAGCGAATAAAGTCGTTTAAATCGAGTATGTGTGTGGGGGCGACGATGACGATGACGACGACGACGACGAGGTCAACCTAGAAAAATTGCTATTCTCACAGCTATACGACAGATACACACAGTTCTCCTTCTTCCTGCTTAGTGCATTTCGCTGTTTTCTTTCGTGTGTACACAAAATGTCGGCAATCAATAGCCACAGCTCTCTGGTTCAAGTAGTAGCACTCGGAGTTGTGAAATCAAGTGTGAGTTGAACAATTGTGTGCGCCGGCCGGGAATTCCCTACTTGCCAGTTGTTGCTGATGCTGAACGATGGTGGTGTATAGATTGTATTTTCTTTTTGCTTTTTCATCTCTTATTTAAATAACCAGAGGGGGGACATTGAAATCGAATGTGTTTGACAGACAAGCTTATGTGTAAAGTAAGACAATTTGAGTAGTGAATTTATAATTTGATTATTGGAATTCGTTTTTATACTCTACAGTCAGTGGCATGCGAGATGTTTTATGGTCGGCAGGGTTGTCGACGTATAATAGTTGGCGTATTATACACACTTTTTTACGTGTATAAAAGTGTGTATTATACATCTGAAAAATATTGCTGGTGTATAAAAGTGTATAAAAGCAAGGAATAGGTGTATAAAAGTCAAGGAAAAGCATAAAGATCCTAAAGGAGATAAGAAAAAAAAAAAAAAAAAAACAAACATATTCATTTATTTATTTTTTATCTAATAATCGAATATCATAAGTTTTTATATTTGTATATAATAGTTAATCAACTAAATGAGAAATGGACTAAGACTAAGATAGACTAAGTTTTTAAATTGAACTCGATCTAAATTAATGTCCACAAGATTACTGATGTCGTTAAAAACTTTAACAGTGCGTGTAAGAGGTTCGTTTGTACCATAATAAGTCCTATGATATCCTACAGAAAGAGGATGTCTTATTCTCAAAGGCCTTGCAGGGACATAGAGTCCTATTTTAGACAAGAGAGTAGGACATCTTATGTGATGACAGAGTAAGTCTCTAACAAACATGCAAAGTACGCCTAGTTTTTAATGGTTTTATACCAAGAAGTCAACGTCTGGCTTCATAGTTGGAGCAGAAATTCCAATGCATTTTGTGAAAAAAAAAAATCTTGTGGAACGCCTTTGGACAAGTTCCATTCTATCGGAGTCACTACAAAGATTGGTATTCCGAATGATAACTGCGTACTCGAGATGAGGTCTAACGAGTGAGGTGTACATTGACAAGAGAGAAAAAGGATCAGAGAACCCTCTACTATTCCGCTTGATGAAACCCATATTAGAGTAGGCTTTAGCTAGAGTACGATTTGTGTGTGTTTTAAATGAGAACGTGGTGTCCAACACAACACCTAAATCTTTAACTTCGGTAATACGGGATATGGGTTGAGAACCAATAACGTATTCAAAGTCGATTATGGAGAGGCACAAAGGATATGCAGTTGCATTTGCTTATATTCAACTTAAGAGCCTTAGCATTGCACTATTCCGAGATTCTATTTATGTCTGATTGTAGCAGTTGGCAATCAGTAATAACGGCTTTAAATAGTTTTAGATCATCATCACCAATGAATTCAATGAATAAAGATAACGAAGAGCAGTGGGCCCAGATGGCTCCCTTGAGGAACCCCAGAGCTGCATATTATTTCTTTAAAAATAGAGTTACCTATTTTGACCTGTTGAGTTCGGCCGAGAACAAAAGAAGATAACCAGCGGAGGAATTGCGAATTAAAACCAAAGGATTCAAGTTTATGGATTAGTCGAGTGTGATTAACAGAAACAAACGCTTTACTAAAATCAGTATAAATAGTGTTCATTTGGTTCTTAGTCTCCATACGTTTTAAGACAGAAGATGAGAATAGTGCCAAATTCGAGGTAGTGGAACGACCTCAGCTTCGATTTATTCGAGTCTATTATTTTAGGGGATTAGTAAATGTTAAGTAACATTTTCGACTTGTTGAAATCCAAACAATTTCTTAAAACACTATGTACATATCATAAACCAATTGGAAACATCCTTCCCAATTGTGCCGAAGAAGCTGGTATGCTTAAAAGTTTTTGGGCGTATTCTGCAAGTTTCATGTGGTGCCCTTTAGCGAAATGCCTGTATGTGGCTACTTTGTATTCACCGTCCTCGAGCTTTCAATAAGTAAGGAAAAAACTCCTGCTTTGTTATCGTAAGCAATTATTGAATCCATGCCCTTTGAACTCAGTATCGAAATAAGGTTTTCATCTACTTCTAGCCTTTTCTCAAAGGACAAAAGCTGCCCTCTATATTTGGGGTGCAAATAATTTGCTGTTATTGAATGTACATTGAAAACATTATTTTTGAAAACATTATTTTGACCATGTCCATTCTACAAGCCGTTGTTTAAAATGGTTTTCCATTCCTCCATCTGCTATTGAAAATTCGCTGGCCTGTGTTTTGTTGATAAGTTAGCATATGGGGTATGCACTTTGCATATATTGTATACACTTTTAGATGCTTTTTTACACTTTTATACATTTAAATACAGTTTTATACCTAATAATACACTTTTTATACGCTTTTTTACGGCAAAATGTATAAAAACCACAAAGTGTGTCATTTTAGCAACCCTGATGGTCGGTAGACAAAATGGTGTCTAATAGGGTTACGGACACTACAGTAAGAGCGCACATGTTTGCATCAATCGATGATCTAAAATTCAGAGAAAGAAAAGCCTCAAGAAGTTTATACATAGAAGAAAACAGATAACCCCAGCTCTTTTCTTATCACGACTAAATGTGCGGATATATGTACATGGTAAATATTTACACTGTTAAAACCAGGTTCTTCCAGGCCGTCGTGCAGTGGGTAAACATCACCGGCTGTCGAGCGGAAGGTCTGTAGTTCAAAGTCTGTCCATAGCCAAGAAATAGCTGTTGTGAATAGGAAGTGATCAAAATACTGATGACACTAACAATATGGTCATATCAGATTCATACTCTGTATGTGCGGTTCTAATATAACACCACAATGGCATGGATCTTCTACTGTGAGGAGGGCGCCGTGGCGCTGTGGTTAGGTTAGGTATATGGGTGCCCTATTGACGTAAAGTCAAGGCTCATGTAGACTACGTTGAGTCCATTGTGTCCACCTGTTTTGTTTAACCCGTTGATACCTATGCATTTACCGTCGAGCTGAACCAGTCAGACGAGGATAAAAATCCCAGTATTCTGTTCAGCCCGATATAACCTACCTCTTCTAGTCCCGAAATGAAGTATCTTCCCAGGAAAATATTCCTTTTTTGGGCTAGCGCCGGGCATTCGCACAGCAGGTGACGAACGGACTCAATTTCCTCTTCGTCCCTGCAGCTTCTGCAGAAGTCATTGTAGGGCTGGCCTAGTCGAGCTGCATAATAGGATAGCATGCAGTGCCCGGTGAGGGCACCGACTGCCAGTCGGATGTTCCTACGATTGAACTTCAGCAGATTTTCCGTTCTTTTCTTATCATAGACGGGCCAAGTCGATTTCGCCGTTGCGCATGTATCTAAGCGACACCATCGCTTATTGGCTTGCACCAATAGCTCCGTCTGCATCTCCCTGTAGAGCGCACTGAGTGGTGCTTTGGCCTCAGCTGAGATCTGCGCAATGTTAGCACCTGATCCCACCCTAGCCAACTCGTCCGCCCTCTCGTTTCCGGAGATATTCATGTGACCAGGTACCCAGCAAAGGGTCACCTCATTTACATTGGATATCTCTTCTAACTTCTCCTTGCAGAGTTTGACGAGATTGGATCTTATATATGCTGCCTGCAGAGCCTTAATGGCTGCCATGCTAATCCTTTTTCCTGTAATATTCTCTTTGCTGATCAGGTCCGCCGCCTGCTTGATAGCGAAGACCTCAGCTTGGAAGACACTGCATCCATCATCAAGCCTGTAGGAGCGATGCATATCCTCTCGCAGTACAAGTCCAGGGGTGGGAGGTTCAGCATGACTTCAAGGGCCGCCGTTGGTGTGGACTTCATAGATCCCGTCACCGCTAGACAGCCTGCCCTTTGAACCTTTGACACACTCTGAAGATGACACTTTTTCTCAAGCGCCTTCCACCAGACAACCGAAACATAGACTAGGATAGGTCTTACTACCGCACTGTACAACCAATGTACTAACCTCGATTTGAGGCCCCATGTCTTTCCAAAGGCTACCTTGCACGAATATAGTGCCACATAGGCCTTTTTGATTCTTTCCTCAATATTTTCTCACCAACTAAGTTTGGAGTCCAGGATTATGCCCAAATATTTGGCATAAAAAAGCTTATGCTAAGTTTGGAGTCCAGGATTATGCCCGATAGTTGGCATAAAAAAGCTTATCGACTCACACCGTTCGGAATCGGCATTAAACTGTACGTCTCTTTCACCTGTGTGAAAAATAAATCACACACAACATGACATGGGTGATTGAGAGAAGCTTGGCTCTGGTCCTTCATGGGCTGTAACGCCACCAAAGAAGAAGGAGTCGCAAGAAACTGCATCATCGCCAAATACAGTTGGAAAAATGAGATGAATTGATCATCCTTTGACCGATGCTCGATAAATTGAAATCCGTCAGAGCAAAGGACTTGTTCCTTAGACGCGTTTTTGGACCGTGGCGTCAAAGTGAACCTGAATGTTTACTATCAAAAGGTTTTGGAATGTGCGAGATAATAGAATTGAAATGTTTTAACAAAACACACGTCTACAATCACCAAATGCAAGTTTATTAGACGTCTCCATACGGAGCATCTTACAAGCCCAAGTCCGCACTCAAAAATGAGATAAGTGTAGTATGTAGAAGAATCCACAGACTCGCTTTGGTGAAGAAGGGGGAGGAAGCTGCAAATAGTTGGTTGAGTCTGTTAACGAGTTTAAAGTTGATGGGAAGTTCTTCTTCTTCTTTGGTGGCGTTACAGCCCATGAAGGACCAGAGCCAAGCTTCTCTCAATCACCCATGTTGTGTGTGATTTATTTTTCACACAGGTGAAAGGGACCTACAGTTTAATGCCGATTCCGAACGGCGTGAGTCGAAAAGCTTTTTCAAGGCAAGTATACTACGGGGGTTTTGCCAGTACCCCGCCGAGGAGGAACGTCGCGAAATAAACATTCGATGGCGTTGGTGTTATCGGGATCCAAACTCGCTCATCGTGCGCCAGAGTCCAACACACTAACCACTGCGCCACGGCGGCCTGATGGGAAGTTACAAATTGAAAATTAGAATTCTATAAAAAAAATATGTACATACATATGTATATGTAGGGCAAAGAACAGCACTGGAGCAAAAAGGGCAACTATAACAGCACTCCGTGATGAGGGCAAGACCATCAGGGCTATAGCGGACCAAGTTGGATGCTCCACAAAGAAAAGCTCCACATGAGCCACAAGATGCTTCACAAAGCCCTAAATAAGAAAAATGACCACAGAACAAAGGACGCAAACCAAAATTGGCGGAAAAGGACAAAGCTAGGCTATACCGAAAGTGTAAGGCGAAACCTTTTCTGTGCTGCAGGGAGCTTGAAGTTGATCTCGGATTTGAAGTTAGCCCATTACAATCCGCCGTGTTCACCGGAATGGAAAAATTCAAATGAGATCGCCAAGAAAGGTATGCATATATGATGGCGTTACAGTCTAAGAAGGACCAAAGCCGAGCTTCTCTCAATCACCCATGTTGTGTGTGATTTTATTTTCCCATAGGTGAAAGGGACTTACAGTTTATTGCCGGTTCCGAACGACGACATTCGAGAAGCTCTTCTTGTGACAATTATACTACAGGGGGGTTTTGTCAGTACCCCGCTGAGGAGAAGCACCGTAAAAAACACGTTCGAAGACATGGTTGTTGTCGGATTTGATACCGTGTCATCGGCGTCAGAGGCCAGCACATTACCCACTGCGCAACGGCGCTCGCCAAGAAAGGTAAGAAAAAAAAAAAAAAAAACACGTGGCAAAACTAATCCTATTTGCCAAAAGGTACCAGATGCTTCGCGATCCATTAAAGGCAAAAGAACAATGGAGAAACATACTCTGGAGCGACGAAACGAGGATATGAATTTTCGGAACAGATGGGAGGAACTATATATGTATGTACGTCGCCCAGTAGGTCAAGCCTACAACCCCAAATACATAAAGCCCACTGTAAAACACGGCGGTGGAAGTTTAACGCTGTAGTGTGGCTTTTCTTGGTGGGGTGTAGGTCCGATTTACCGAATTGATAGCATATTGAGGAAGGAGAAATATGTCGAAATATTAGAGAATGTAATGTTGCCATGGGCCGGGGAAAACATGACCTTTAGGGATAACAGAAGGATAACAATCCGAAACACCGCCAAATTTACGAAATAGTGACTTTTGGACAAAAAAAAATTAATTTTTTTGAAATGGCCAGCTCAATCTCCGGATATTAATCCGATTGAAAACTTCTGGGCTGAGCTGAACATTAAAGTTCAGAAACGTCACCCCAAAAATAAGGAAGACTTTTGGAGAATTGCACTTCTATAGAGAAATGCCGGAAGCTCGTTGAACCTATGACAAACTATGTCAAATGCATACCTCTAATATGCTTTTTTGTTTATTTTTTAAACTTTTCTTTCTCTTCTATGGATTGTTTCTATTTTATTTGACCAGGCTGATTGGCGACTTTGGAAGTAAAACTATATAATGCTATAGGTACAAAGGGAACTATGGAAGTTAGAGTCGAAAGGTGGCATGTTTTTCGCGTTTTTTTTTTTTTTTTGCATAAAAACAATTTCACACTGAAAGCGTTAACATCGTTTTAAGCATTTTAACTGATTTTTGAAATATGTGTACCGAAAGAGCATATTCGACATATATTGTACATGAAAGTGAAGCTACTGAAGAGGATGTTCCCAGCAAAGTTTAGAAACAGCTGAGAGCTAAAGGATGAATGAACCTCGTTCGACAGAAAATTATAATTTTAGCTTTTATACACATCGTACGCACTTTTGTGAATACAAAAACACAGATTAGTATGATTTCTTCTATTATTTCAGGGTTCCAGCTCCAGTTTTAAACAATTTTTTTCCTTGGGTGTAAAAAAAACATATATATCATTATTTGGAGTCGTATGTAGACTTTTGTGACATGGTGTATCTATGTACGTAGGATCACCTGTATAGTACAGGAGTTCCGTCCTCGTTCACCTTGTTCTACAAATTAAGCTCCATCTCGTCCGAAGTCTGCAAAGTTTTAGAACTCGGAAAGATGTCCAAAAGACTCTGTCGTGTTGTTTTCCTCAAATCCAAACAAATTAAAAATTAGCGAAGGAAATTACATTGAAGATAATGTCTGCAAATTATTTAGCGCTATACAGACATTCAAAAATCGCTCAAAACTTGTGCTAGAATTTGATACGCTGCTTGTTCCGAACATGGTAGTGGTTTCCGGCTACAACACAACGAATGGACCGATGTTGTATAGGAAGTCGTGACATGCAAATACAGAAATTTACGATACAACTGTTGCAACTACTCAAAGACAGGCTATTACAAAAGAAATTGATCGTAAATGTCGTTATTTTGAAATTTGTTTTCTTATTTAATGTATCCAGGTATTGTTATGACATTTATTGGTTTTTTTTTTCATATTATATCAAATGGCTATTTGTTTACTATTTTATATTGTTTTTTATGTAATGCCGAAACTTTCTCCCCAAAAAATACATTATTCGTAGGCCAAACATTACAACTCTCAACCGCTCTGGCTCGCTGGTGTAGAATTCCACACCGCCCTTCTCGATATTTCTTTTTGTTCATTATTTGCATTCGTTTCTTATTTTTCTGCAACGCAGCAAAACAAAAAAACAATTTGAATAAAACAATCACTTGATAATAAACTTTCTTCTTCTCCATGCACTACGCAGCAAACACAAAACGAAACAAGAACACGAAAAAGAAATTAAGAAAAATAATGATTCCCCGCCAAAATGTAGGAAAATTAAGGTCAAACAGAAACACACAATCAAGTCAGGCTACACTAGAGGCAACTCTTTTTCGTTTGCGGTATGTTATGTTTAATGTTGAGTACTTTGCGCGCGAAAATCAGCCATCAGCGGTTGGTACAAGAAAAAAAAATTTATTTAATCTAGTCTGCATACATCGCCGATGAAAGAGCTATTTTAATCGTTCCTACATAAAGAGCCGGTGAAAATACATCCATTTTTTCCCCTTCTTTCTCTATTGGTTTTTGCTTGTTTATTTCTTACCGTCATTTGCGGACGATGACGACGTGATACAAAACAGATATAAAATGTTGAAAGGAAAAACACAAAAAGAAAAAAAACCTATTTTACTTCTTCTGTAATGGCAAACGTCAGTGACAATAAGCAAAAGAGATAATCGCTCAACAATTGGTGTAGAGGCAAGAAAGAGAGAAACAAAAAGAGAAAGCCATTGGTGTTGCGGTGTGCGACGTTGACAGATTTCACACATTCCGTTTAAAGGGGAAGCACCCCGTAATCGAATAGAGAAAACACAAAACGAGGCCCAAACAAAAATAAAAGATAAACAATTGGTTTTTGTGAAGCGAAAAAACGGATTTATTCACGAAAAGAGATAAAATGAACGACTGAATGAGAAATGCAAAAGTTGATAATAATTTTGAAAAAATAAAAAAACAAAAATGCACGCACACAACACATTTTTCATCTCTACCCATACCAGAGACTCTATACAACGCATGTAGCCATCTCTTTCCCTACACACTCCTTCGAAATACATCAATTCAATAGAGCAGTGTGGTCTGTAGTCTTCTGGTGTTCATTCTCTTTCTGGCATGCAGTCAACAAATTGACACTCTGTCACGAGCAATCAAGATAGAGAACGAACGAAAGTGAGAAGAGAGTAGAGTGCAATCGACGAAAGATGATAAAAGGGAAAATCTTTTTCGGTTTTTTTCCTTATTTCTCACGAACATCACCAACGTCTCAACAAATTTCACGTGACTCACTTGTGCGGCAATTGATTTTCTCAGTTTTTCCACAAAATTCGCAACAATTTTGCACTCGAAAAATCTGTAAAACGAATTGAGAAAATGCGCCCCAAGTGAGAGCGAGCGAACGAGCGTTTTTTTTTTTTTTTGTATTCCAATTCTCGATGTTAGACTTCTTTTCCCTTCGCCTTATTTCATTCGTTCATCAAAACCCGTAAATATGGCGGTCAACTTAACGAAACACATACATACACACACGCATAATGTTGGGGATACTGAACAACTGAGACAGCTAGACAGGATAGAACATCCCTTCCCTGTGTGTGTGTGGTTGCAATAACCGAAAAATCATCACGATTGTTCTTCCCAACAGAGTTCGCGACTTAAATGCGACTGCAACTAGAAAGTCGCGCTCTCTCACTCTCTTTTGTCACTCATAATTGCTGTTTTTTTTCTTTTTTGTATCTATGTTGTGTGTGCGTTTGTTTTAATTATCGCCCGAGATGATGATGATGATAATGATGATTAAGGAAGAGGTATAGTATAGCCGACCCATGCGAAAATATCGATGGATGAATCGACTTGAACGACGACGACCACCACCACTACCACATATCATCGTTCGTCGGCAAGCATAGAGCTGGAAAACAACAGAGGAACCACAAAAATGCCTGTTTCTGAAAAAAAATTATTTTTTTTTTTTCGTTTTGGTATATTTCTTTCGTTTCCGGTTTTTTTTTACCTTTGATCCTGCTTTCTGCTTCTCTACACACTAGACACGAAACGTTCCGCAGTTGTATACTGTGTATATGATGGACGATGTGGGGTGGCTTGGAGGGTGGTGTACTATAATAAAAGGGTTGATCTAATCCGAAAATGAGTTTTTTCTTTGTTTTTTTGAAAAAACAAAAAGTAACGAATATCCAAAAACAAACAGGGTAAGCGACCGTGGAGATCAATCGGACGACACTCTCTCCGAAATACACTTCACTACTTCGTCAATGTTGTCGTCGAGAAATGAATGCAAAACAACAAAAAGAACAACAAGCTATGACGTGCGAAGAAAGGGGATCGTTTTGTGTGTTTCATTGAAACATGTTTTGATGATTTTGCCCGCTACGCGCTACACGCTACACAACACACAGTCTAGAAAGGCTCGGAGTCGCCGTGGTACACACCACCGTGTGTATACCACATACGAACCTACGTGCATATAAATTGTATTTGGTTTTCTTTAAATTTCAATTTCGGTTTTTGCCTTTGGTTAATGCGTTTAAGTAATTTTTTTTTTTTTTTGTTCCCGACTAATCGTTTTCGATTCAAAAACGACGGAAGCGCGTGAAAGGTTGGGGGCGGGGGTACACACTCACAAAAAACTTTTTTATTTCTTTTCCTTTGCCTCTTTTCTTCTATTCACTTGTTCCTTTTTTTTGTTTCTCCTTTTTGTACTTCCACTTTTCGTTTCGTTTCGTTCGTTCGTTTTCTTTCGTTCTGCACACGGACAATTTTTCAATAGTATTTTTCCTAGTCAAACTATGCACAGAACGTTTAAACTTGATGAAATTTTCACACTTACAACACTAAACTTTCAGTTTTTCATAGTTTTCCAATTAAATACGCGTTTTTTCCGATGAAATTTTCTGAAAAACCGTAGATGTAATCTGGAAAGACGCGCGTTTCCCGTGTAGCAAGCCGTCAAATACATCTGCGCATACAATCGCAACGACACGCATAGCCGTCGTTCTCTCTGCTGCCATCTCCGTAAAAAACGAAAAAAAAAAGAAAACCTACATACATCGCATGAATGGGAACGATATGAACGAATGCGGCAGTGCAAAAGAGATGGACATTCAATTCAATCGTGTTCACGTTCAGTTTACGTTTTTTTTCGTTCACTCTCGTGTGTTGTGCGCCGCGAAGGTGTCGTCGACAAAATGGCTGATTTTTTTCCCGCAGAAGTTTTCAGATCGTGCTAGGTGTCGTGATTTTTACTCAACAAGGCCAAACAGATTTTTTCACTTCAAAAAAATAAAAGAAAAACCAAAAAAAAAAAAAAGAATTTCCCAACCACAATTTGAAAATCAAATCCCTGCGGATAAAGTGCTACGAATATGGCCCAATTGCTTTTTTTTTTTTTAATTTTTGGTTACGAAAAATGCGGCATACATTTCAAGGTTTCCACCATTTTGGCATGATGTGAGGGACGACATTTTTCCTCAGCCTATACATAGCTACCTTTGACAGGTTTTGGTTCGATCTCTTCTCTTTCTTTTTTGGTTTGTTCGTTTTCTTTTTTAATTTTGCTCATCGAGTGCACATTTTGTACTTTATGCTTCGCGTTAGGTTCTGTTTTATGGAAATCAGACTCGCACAATATACAATTTTTTGTTGTTTTTGGGTTTTTCGCCTTTGATTATTCACACAATTTATTTTTCGTCTCGACAACAGAAAGCGTTTACTCTTCCACGAATTGTCGCTTGCTGGAGCGGTGGGTGTGTTGGTGAACGTACTTAGGGTCATTCTGGTTGGTTAAGGCGATTGTTGAGCGGAGGGAGTGAGATGAAGAGATGTATCAGTGCGTTGAGACGCGTCGGTTTTAGGTATGAACGCAGCTTTACCATTTGGGATGTGTTCGGAGAACATGTTCCTGGAGTGTTGGTACATGTGACATGTGGCTGTCTAGTAACATTTACCCTGCTTGGGTGGCGCTACATGTCAATGTGAGCCTTTGGCCCCAATTGCGAGTGTCGATTAGCGATCGATAATCGACATTTATCGATCGTCGATTGCAGATTTCGGTATTGTGAATGTCGATTGTGATCGACATTTGTCAATCGTTGATTGTCGTGAGTTATTTTCCCATCGACGATTGGCGGTAGCAAATGATAAGCAATTTTTATCGAGCAATATGTAAGTAATTCAGAGAAATAACCGTGTAATAATATACAAATTGCAATGCAGGTCAAAATTGGTTACAAGTAAAAAACAAATGGAGCAGCTGGTAAAATGTATGGAGGAGAATATAGATATCTCAAGGGGAGTTTGTGGATTCCAGCGGACTAGAAACATCTCTTAATTTTTCGCCTTTCCTGGCAATTTCCACAAAACTCGGATCGTTCTCCGATTCTGAGTCGGAAAACCAAACTGCTACACTACTCATTTTTCATAAAAATTGAAATTTACTCTGAAACAATGTCGGAGTCTACACGAGGGCTATCTGATGAGGGCTAAAATAGGTGTAAAAGAGAGGGTAAGTGAAACAGAAATACATTGGCACACTCACGCGCGGGTAGCTACTTCGTGGGTTTTTCGCCATTTCCTCATCTCCTTTTCTTTGTTTTACGATGTCGCTTCACTCCTGTTTCTGACTTGGAAGTGTACGTTTGGATACCATTCTTACTTTTCAAACATCACCACAGGCAACGAAATTGAAATGTGAAGCGAAATGTCAAAAAACAGGCACGCGCAGAAAAGCTCCGCGTCTTCAAATTGGAACGTAGGTTCAAAAGAAAAAGGCGCAAAAAGAAAGCCCTCGTGTAGATTCCGACAATCTGAAGACAATAAAACCGCGAATAAAATTGAAATATGAAAACTTCAAACATCTGTCAAAAGTATTCGAGATTCACAATCATGCCGATCATTGAATCCGGCGGATTGACTGCGGCGGGAGTTCATCCAATCCGCATCACTTCACTTCCGCAGTTTGACCCTATCATTGAATACGGCGGATGCACTACATTATCGGTCGGAAGAACCTCATTACCGATCTTCTTTTACATCAGTTGTGTTCTGTCATTTTAATTGTTTGTACAAGAAATTTATTTCAAATTCGGAATAAATTGAAATTATGGACACGATTGCAATTCTTTTAGACTTGGAGGCAGATCTATGTGATTGCCGACATATTCGTCACAAAATAAGAAGTATGACAAAGAATATTTTTTGTTACCCAATGCTGTGGATAAAAATTTTTGTGTGTGTGAGTGTGAGTGTGTTTGATGAGGAACACGGATCAATAGAATTAGTTAACGAAGTTGAAGGCAGCCATCCTCACAATACACAAACAGAAATGTACTTAATGGAGGCAAAAAAAAGAAATTGTGCAAAGCTTCATTTAAAATAAAAATATTTTTTTTTTTTCAAAATTTTCAAATTTTTTCATATTGCTGACTAGAATCCGCATCAATTGTGTTGCGGTTGAGAAACGTCACAATTTGTATAGAGTGCGGATCGAATGCGTATTCAATGATGGCTGGATTTTAGACTTCTTTATCGACAATTACTCACTTGCGGATTCAATGATGGCAAAACAGAAAAAGTGAGCGATTCTCCCGCCGCAGTCAATCCGCCGGATTCAATGATCGGCATGAATACTCATGCTGATAATTCACAGTAGCACAATATTTTGTCGATTGAATTACACAATACCAAATTAAGAATCAATCGATAGCTGTCGAGTCGATCGATGATCGACACTCGCAATCGGGGCCTTTATCTCAACCAACATGCCTCCAACCAGTACGATCTCTTGCCAGCTGTTTCCAGTGTCACATATAGGGCCCATACACGACACAGATACGTCGTTGCAAACCTTAAGAAATAGATAAATACATAGAGATGGCAAACCGATGGCTTTGACAGATAACCCTACAAACGCGCTGAGGTTTGACGGCGTCTTGACAATGTCATTCTGCCTTGTTCCGACGTTTTGAAACTATAATTGTGTTAGTCAAAAGCGTCATTTTTAATCTGTTTTTAAACGAGAATAACACGTATAATATCGGTGTAATAAAAACACCGTTCGTCACAGGACGGGCGTACGAAAGTTTTCCATCTTCCAACATCCCTTCGCCATACACGACGCAAACATTAGTCGAACCACACAAATTCGTATCACTGTTCGCGAGTCGCGCAGATGGCATTCAACTCAAATGTCACAGTTTCGGTGAACTGCGATTTCATCGTATCACCGTTGGCGAACGTTCGAATGGATTGCTGTTTCTTATGTCAAATTCAGTCGAACATAAAAAGTTGGTAACTGGGAGGCGAACGTTTGCTACATTAAAAAAAACAGCCGCGCAGAGTCTCGTCCCGACTCTGACGACCATATCCTAAATTAGGATTGAGAGCACGTTTCAAAAATTTTTAAGTTCCGTAGAGTTCAACGCAAAGAAATTGTAGATAAAATTTTCTCTTCGATCCGAGCTCGTATGTCGTGTTGGTCGATCACGAGAGTCTGCTAGCGTTTATATAAAATTTTCTCTTCGATCCGAGCTCGTATGTCGTGTTGGTCGATCACGAGAGTCTGCTAGCGTTTATACAAAATAAAATTTCTCTTTTCGATCCGAGCTCGTATGTCGTGTTGGTCGATTACAAGAGTCCACTTGATATATTTTTCTAACCAAAATTTCATTTTTGTATGCTGCATGTCGTGTCGCGAAAACATGTCGATCGCAACATTTTTGAAACGTGCTCTCAATCCTAATTTAGGATAAAAAAAAACATGTTTGTAGCAACGACGGGATATAGGAAAATGTAAGTAATAACAAATAAAATGCATGTATTTCAAAGTAGCTTGCGTTCATTTTCTTCTTTTCAAAAAATTGTTTACTACAAAAACAATAGAGTGGAATTTAATGCATCCAAAACACAATGCTGTCTCCTGTCGTTAAAGCGTATAACTAACCCGCAGCCATTATCCAAGAATAGCACTTGCATCCCAGAAACCGAAAAGCCTTCCATCCTGGCTATGACTGGATGTCATACCCACATTAAGCGACCACATATTCAGTGACGCCAAGAATGCTACGAAATGCCTAGGCTTCTTATACAGATGCAAAAAATATTTCTCACCCTTGGATCTGGCTTCAATCTATAAGGCGTTCATTCGCCCCAAATTAGAGTTTAACGCTCATGTCTGGTCCGGTGCTTTCAAGACCTCATTGCACCTACTAGGCACAATACAAAAACGCGTGATAAAACTGATAGGTGACTCCAGTATTACCAAAACATTAGACTCGCTGGAACATCGCAGGAATGGTTCCTGACTCTCACTGTTTTGTCGTTACTTCCACCAAAAATGCTCTGATGAAATAGCCAGTTGCATTCCGCCCCTTCAACATTTCTCCCGCAATACACGTCTCTCTAGGAATGTTCACCAATATACCCTGAAGCCCGCTTTCGGACGTACCGTCAAATATAGAGAATCTTTCATTAACCGAACCACATGAATCTGGAACTCCCTGCCGGATTCGGTTTTCCCCCCTCAATGCAATATGTTAGCATTTAAGATCAATGTCCATCGGCATCTCGTCTATCCCTCTTCCCTTCTACCTTCTATCGCCGACATAATAAGGTTATTAGACCTTGAGTGCGCGCAAATTATTAAAAAAAAAAAAATATCGACTTGCAATATGGAGCGTGCAGATCGACGATTGGCAGTTCAAATGCAAGTCACCAAACCAATCGTAGGGACAAATCGTATAGTGTGAACGCCGCTAGTCAGTGAATTGAAAGTAAGTCAATTTTCAGCAAGTGATTGGGTGAATTTCAGGCGAATGAAGAGATTCGCGAACCGTGGTACCTCGATCAGCTTAGTTCGCCTGGGAGTTCGACGGCTAGCGCACGTTCGACTCGCGAACGGGCATTAGACACTTTAGACACTTTCAAAATGTCACAAAACCGGCAAACTTTTATAACTTTTTAAAAATTCTATCCAGAATTATCTTTCATTATTTTTGTTAATGCTTACACCGTGAATTTTCTAGCTCATCTGTGCAAAATTCACCACACACGACACAGACATGTCGTTGCAGCCAAGAAAAATTAAAAAAAAAAAAAAAAAAAATTTAATTCACGCAGACGGTCGTTGCAAACAGTCGACATGGACACACACGACACAGACGGTCTGCGCAGACATGTGCACAACAACAAAATACATATATCGGTTTGCAATGACGTGTCTGTGTCGTGTATGGGCCCTAATACCTAATTGGCTGAGGTCCCTTTCCAGCTGCGTGCGTCACCTTAAGTGAGGTACACACTGTCGATCAAAAGTGACAGTGTGTACATGTGAATGATGGTTTGTCGATCAAATATGACGAGTTGCAAAATTTTTTGCTACTGAGTGACGATCAGCGCCATGGTGGTCTTTGATCAACAATATGTACATGCACTGCATCACTCAAACGTTAAACATGGATGAGAGCAGACAATTTCTCGAAGAGAGTCTCGCCGTTGTCTCTGGGACGTAATGTGTCCAGAATATATGTGTCGGGAAAAAAAGACGAAGGTTACCAGGAATTATTGAATTTCACGAAAAAAATACTCGCAGTCCATGGTGACTGCGCAAAATTATGTACTTGAATGATGTTTTGAGTGTCAAACAAAATCTATAGTAGGTGAGTTCCCTTACTTTGTACACAAAAATTCACACTTTGTCAATTGTCATGGAGTGGGGATGAAATTCTCTCAAAGAGGGGCAAAATCACCTAAAAGTACGGGAACGCATTAAACCACAAAAGCTACACACTTTTTAAATATCAAAAACATACGCTTGCTCGCATAAGTCTGCGTACAAGTACTTTTGAGCAAAGCAAACAATAGTTTTATGATGTCCTAGTTGCCTGTTGAATATCCTTTTCGCTTTGATACCTCCTCTGTACAGCAAGACTGGCAGTATAAGCGTTTGATAAAGCATGACTTTGGTTCTTCGTGTGAGGAGTTTTAACCCAAGTTGTTTCTACAAGCCGAAGTAGCAACGATTGCCAAGGGCGATTTCATTCCGGATCTCCGCTGTGGTATCGTTCGTGGAGTTTATATTTGGCCCGAGGTATATGAACTCCTTAACTATCTCGAAATTATAGCTGTCGACCGTTATCTTCTGCCACAAGTGGTGAGCGATGGATCAGTTTGTTCTTGCAGCAAGTATTTTGTCTTATCCTCATTATCTTTAAGACCAAGCTTCTACAACGTCACGCTCAGACCGTCTTATGATGTCAATATCATTTGCATTTCACAGCAGCTGGACGGACTTGTAGAAGATAGTGCCTTCCGTGTTGGCACCCTCCCGCTGCACTACCTGCTCCAGCACCAACTTGAAGAAATAACACGACAGCGCATCTCCTTGCCGAAATCCGGTGCGTGTTTCAAATGATTCGGGGTCCTAGTATCGATCGATCTGAGACTCGCTGGTCTTTTCCAGGATTTGTCGAAGTGTGAAGATTGGCGCTTGGATGGTGGTGATTGGATATGCTCACCACCGACATCTTAGTCAGAATGCTTGTATTCTTCTTCTTTGATGGCGGTACAGCCCATGAAGGACCAGAGCCAAGCTTCCCTCAATCGCCCATGTTGTGTGTGATTTATTTTTCACACAGGTGAAAGGGGACATCACTTACCTTGGCTTAGCATTGACCTGGAACAACGACATCAGTTCCGAAATCAAACGCTGAATCACTCTTGCCAATCGCAGACGGGGAATGGAGGAAAAGATTAAACCACGACCTTTACGGGAAGTACATCGACATGAGTCTAGTCAGGCGTCTACGAATTCAACGTCTAAGATAGCTGGGCCATGTAAAGCGAATGGACACCACAGCTTCAGCCCGGTGAGTCTTTGAATACAACCCCGAGGGACGAAGAAACAGAGGACGGCGTCACCTAAGGTGACGCACACGGGTGGAAGAGGACATCCGCCAACTGGATGTGCAGCAATGGAAAAGGCTAGTAAAATATGGTGCTAGTTGGTAGGGCATATGGGTTGAGGCCGAGGTTCACCCCGATCTGTAGCGCCCGATAAGAAGAAGAAGATTTATGACCACTCTGGAGGGTCTAAAGCAGCAAACAACTCTAATCATATTCCAACGCTCTAGAGCGTCCTAAAGTCGTTTTGATAAGGAGAAATTTTAATTTTTTTTAACATCGGGTTTGTCACTCTCTATAGAGATTTCAGCGATGACATGCCAAATCAATGAACACTCCCGAACAGCTGTCAAACTGACATGTGGCGGAAATTGCTATCATTTATTTTAAGCCAGTGAAATCGAATTGCAAAAAAAGGATATTTTCTACAGGACATTTCTCTCTCAACTCGACAACATATCGTAATTATGAAAACTGACTCAGACCGTAAAAAACAGCATACTTCAAGCAAATATGTTCAAAGAAATTTCAAAAAAAAATTGTAAGTCGCCACTTACGATAAAAAAATCTTCGATACGATATAAGTACGAGTACATCTGGCAACGCCTCGCTTGCTACAGTTTTCTAGTTTTTGTACACGTTCGAGTATAAAAAAACACATTTTCGGCAAATTCTTTTATTCCCAAGTAATTTGCAAATCAATAACCATTTGCCCACTCCGTAAAATACTCTTGGACGTAAATATTTATCGAATATACCCAGTGCTTACCTAGAAGTACTGATTTTACCAACACCTCAAATTGTGGACTAAGAAAAGAAAGAAAGAAACGAAGCAACATGCCCAAAGGTAAATACGTTAACCATAAAGGACGTAGCCGTCACTTTACCAGTCCCGAGGAATTGCAACGTGCCGATGAGGAAAGCTCAGACAAGAGCGACGAGGAGTCAAATCAAAGCGGATCGGAAGAATCTGGCTCATCCGAGGACGAGAATGCCAAAGGTAAAGGAGTCTCAAAATTAATCGAAATCGAAAATCCAAACCGTGTACGTAAGAAGGCTGCCGCAAAAGTAACCACAGTCGATGAGGACGCCAAGCCGGAGCTCTCACGTCGGCAACGGGAGGAAGTCGAGAAGCAAAAAGCCCGCGCTCACTACCAGAAATTGCATGAACAAGGCAAAACCGCACAGGCTCGTGCCGACTTGGCACGTTTAGCCATCATACGACAACAACGTGCTGAAGCTGCAGCGAAGAGGGAAGCTACTAAAGGGAAACCGGATGCCCAAGGCAAAGCTGGTACTAGCAAGACGGACAAATAGTAGTACCGGTACCGTCAGTTTAGTATAGACTTTCCTGTAGAGTATTGACAACAAAAATTAAAAAAAAAATGAGATGACAACGGCGACTAGCAAGCGGAAAGCGATCAATCTTGGAGTTCTCTTGGTCACATTCCGCTTGATAAACAAACACACTATATATAATATATACACCTAATTCAAGAAATGTTATTGCTAGCGGTAATTTTAGTAAGTTTTTATTAATCTTCTCAAGAAATTTTGTATTTTCCTTTGCAATATTAATATAAAAATGAAATAAAAGATAACCTGAGCCGCGCACGGCCACCGAAAAGTGATTCCATTTTTATTGACGGATCGAGGAGCACTACATTCTGTTGTGTTAGGTAAAGGAACACTTGAAGTTTAAACTCTTACTTCGCAACTTTGTTTTTCTAAAGCTTCCCTTGCTGTGAAACCTCACAGGCATTCTCTGTTAGGACGTTGTTTATGCATTTCAGACGTTGACCGAGCGCTATAAAATTAGTGTTCAAATCCCAAATCGGCGTCGAGTTCCGATCCATTATGCCGACTTATACACGCCGTTTGTGACTAGTACTTCTCGACGCTTTAGAACTTTAGATTGACAAAAGCGTATTACACCCCTTCAGTCGTAGAAAGAGAGCAGGAGATGCTCTAGACAGCCGAGACAAGTGAAAGCTGGCATAAGTGCTCGACTGACACTTGATGTCGATAGCAAAAAACAAATCAAACAGGATTTCTTTTATATCTAGGTTTATTCATACAACTCCCCACACTTCCTCGAATGCATTGCAGAGCTTTGTACAAGTAATTGCTGCCGAAAGCGGGTAATTGCTTATCGAGAACATCCCCTCTGTATAGTCACAACTCAAATTTCCATGCGCAAATGCCCCCACAACCAACACAATCGGTTCCTCCTGTTCTTTCGGTACCAATTCTCGGCAATTCGTAATTAATTTTCCGGTAAATGACATCGCCAACTTACGACAGCCAACCGGTAGATGATCAGTCACCGGATTCTTGATCACTTTCATCAACTTCGTTGATGTATTATCCGCACGAATCGAGAACTTGTGAAGCAACTGCACCATCAAGCCGGCAAAACGTTTAAATGTCCTTGGAATCCGAGTTTGTGGATTGATCTCGATAAGAACGTTACGTTCTGTTTTAATGTACACTTGCAATAAGCCAGCACGATTGAGCGGGGAATCGAAAAGCATCAACAAGCATTGATGGACGATATCGGGACGGCATGAGCCCGGATCACGCTTGTTCTTACGCATTATCCCCGCATGATCGTCACAATTCAGCAATTCGAATGTGTTTCCCATCTAGTAGAATACTTTTCAATTAGGTCGTTTAAATTAAAGAGACTTTCCGAGACTTACCTTCACAGTTTCGAGTTGAGCTCCCTCCAGAATGATTATGAGTCGCTTTTCCATTGCTCTGATGTGACTTGTTACCAAATGTTTCTTGGTCAGGTCGAATTCATTGTCATCTGCATTTGCGGCTGCTTTCCGTTTCAGAGCTTTTCCTTTTCCGCCCATTTTTCTCACAATTTGTTTAAAGAACTAGCTGAGACACCACAAGAAATCACGATTGTTTGACCAGTTTTGACATGGTTTTGACGTTTGGGACAATCGCCGATGTATACCACGTGCAACAAGGCCACCAGTGCTCAGAGATGTCTTGTGCTCGTTTTCATTCTATTTGTATAACACTTAACTGGTGGTATATAAATATAAAAAATACATGACTATTGGTGGCCCGGCGATTTTTTTTTTTTCTAATTAAGGGGCTAGTGCTAACATATAGCATGAGGCACTGCAACCTTTATAGATCTATTTTGCCGATTAGACGGGGAGCTTCTTCACTTCCTTAATAGTTAAATTGAGATTGTCTCTCGTAGAAGCTGTGATGATCCTCTCAGGAGTCAACATTTCATTAAGAAGGATACGCTTTCTAAGATAGCAAAGCGCACCGCACTCATACAGTATGTGCCCTGCAGTTTGTTCGTCCTCAGGACAGAGTCGAATCTCAGTTTCAGACGAGAGGTTCACTTTATTGAGATAATCTCTCAGACCACAGTGTCCCTTAAGGTAGCTGAGCAGTCTTCTGATATCAACTCTATTAAGTTTTATAATATTAATAGAGTGTTTATTCAGGAGCCGTAACAATCTTTTCGACTGGCGGAGTCCTTGAACGCTGTTCCAAAAGGACAGGTGTAGCTGGTTTTAATCTAAGACTTGGGAATACCGCAGAAAGGTTCGGCACCTATGTACCTTTTCGTGGAACCTTTCCTAGCGAGTTGATCGGCGATTTCATTTCCCTTAATGCTTGTGCCTTGGCACCCACCATAGTTTGACCTTATTTCTTCTGGCAAAGTCCTGTAGGATATTATGGCATTCTAAGCACTCTAAGCTTTGAACGCTGCTTCGCTGTCAGATAGTATATTGATATTCAGATATTCTTATGCCAGTCTCTAAGTTTAGGTTAACGCACTAGGACTCATTCCTAGAGCCTCCGAGATCTTCCGATTTGGTCCAAAGATGCTGGCGCCAACGTCAGAAACCATCAGTGTAGTACCTATGTATATCCAAGCTTTGCGGTTTGAGATCAATATCTCAAATCTCTTGTGAAAAGTGATGGTGTGTGGTAATGCGTTCATTATTATTATTATTAAGCTTATTACAAGCTATCCTTAAACAATCTAAACTTAAATTTAAACTTAAAATACTAGCTACTTAACCTACGGGAGAATAGGGTGAAGTGGTGTGTGGGAGGTATAGGGATTAGATTAGATTTTTTTTTTTTTTTTTTATTTTTTATTTAATTGGACCTTAGGAGAGACTTTTTAATGGATGGAAGAGATAAATGAAAGTCAATGGATGTTTGAGAAAGGTTGGCTAAACGTAACATTCTACAAATTGGTTCGTTCTAGCCATAGTTAGTGCGATGAGGAGGAAGTCTGAAAAGTGGACTTGATCTTAGGCGACGAGGGTTGGTATTGAGCGAAATCATTTCAAGGAGGGCAGGAGAGTCGATAATTCCAGCTATAAGCTGGTAAATGAAGATAATGTCAGCTGCCTCACGGCGTGCTTTCAGGGTTTGTAAACCGATCAATTGTAGACGGTCTTCGTAGGGTGGTAATACAGTCCTGTCAGACCACGGGAGACCTCTTAAGGCAAAACGCAGAAATCTGCGTTGCACAGCTTCAATTCGTGCAGAATGGCTAACGTAATACGGAGACCAGACTTGACTGGCGTATTCCAGGATAGGTCTGACGTATATAATGTAGAGGGATTTAGTGACGTAGGGATTCGAGAATTCCTTAGACCAACGTTTTATAAAACCAAGGGCAGAATTAGCTTTGTGTATGATATGATTGATGTGGGAGACAAAGTTTAGCTCTCTGTCGCATATGATACCTAGGTCGCGTATGAAGGAGACGTGGGGTACAGGCTCGTTAAGTAGATAATATGTTCTAGGAGCAGAGGGAAAGCGTTTCCGAGAGAACGTAACGAACTGGCATTTACCGATGTTGAGGTCCAGGTTGTTGTTATCACACCAATTACCGAAGGATACAAGGTCGCTTTGGAGTGCTAGCGAGTCTGCAGGAGTTGATATTGTCTTGCTGATTTTCATGTCGTCTGCATATATTAACAAATGGGAATCTTTTAATATAAGGTCGACATCGTTAACAGCGAGGACAAATATTAAAGGGCCGAGATGACTACCTTGCGGAACACCAGAGGAGGCGATGATGGGGTCAGAGATACAGTTTCTGAAAAGTACTCTATATTGGCGATTCTCCAGGTACGATTTAAGCCATGATATGATTTGGGGCGGGAAGCCTAAAGCCTCTAATTTAAAATAAATTAATGTATGGCTTAACTTATCGAAAGCTTTACTAAAGTCAGTAGTGATAACATCAACCTCGTTGCCTTGCTCCAGAGTTAGAAGTATTTTGGAGGCAAATTCGGTAAGGTTGGTTGTGGTAGATCTGCCTTTTAAGAAACCATGCTGCCGGGAGGAGAAGATGGATTTGCAGTGGAAGAATATTGAATCATACACGACGGACTCGAAAAGCTTAGGGATAGCGGACAATTTAGCAATCGGTCTGTAGTTAGAAATATCCATCTTGGGACCTTTTTTGTGAGTGGGGAAGATGTAAGAATTTTTCCAAACGGTTGGAAAGGAAGCTTGACGAAGGGAAAGGCGAAAGAGAATGGAGAGAGGTTTGCAGAGGGAAGCGATACATTTCTTGAGGAGAATGGCTGGGAGACCATCGGGACCCGGAGAGAAGTCATCTTTAAGTTGGTTCATCTTGTGGTGAACCAAGTCCTCGTTGATATCAATTACGGAGAGCGATGTCTGAGAGCAGTTATTCATATAGCTGAAAAATACAGGGTCGGGTTTATAACTGCAGTCGCTAAATGAAAGGCTAAAGAATGAGGCAAAATGGTTCGCGACGATTTTGGGGTCGTCGGAGGTAGTGTTGTTCCATTTGAGAGTGGAAGGGACCCCATCTGATTTTCTTTTGAGGTTGATGAATTGGTAGAAGCGTCTAGGATCGGTAATAAGGGACGTCTGCATTCTTTGAAGATATGAGTTGTAGAGGGTGTCACAGAGGATAGAGAAGCGTTGAGAGGCTTGTTGGTACTTCGCATGATCAGAGGGGGAATTTGACGTTAAAAACTTCTTCCAAAGTTTATTTCTCGTATTACGGAGAGAACGCAGTTCTTTGTTATACCAGGGACGCGTTGAGAAACAATTTTTTTGAGGGACGTAAGGAACAAATTGGACGATGCAGTTAAAGAGAGCGGTGTAGAAAAGGTCTAATGCAATGGCAATAGGCGTGTTTTCGCTCAAGAAGAGGCTAAAGTCTATCTCGTTAACTGACTTGGTAAGTGAGGCGAAGTCGGCCTTTCGGAAGTTGAAAAAGAAGGAGTGATCATAAGTGGAGGAAGTTTGGTTTATTTTATAGGAGAACTTAAGGGATAAGGGAGGATGATATTGGTCCAGAGTGGACAGTAGATGGGTGCTTGCGGTAACGACAGAGTTGTAGGCATCGGATGAAAATATGAGGTCTAGTTGTCTTCCAAGATTATTGGTGACACTACTGATTTGAAATAGGTTAGACTCTACAAGACGGTCAGTAAAGAGAGTTTCCTTGTCAGAGGAAGCATTAATAGGGACAAGGAAACACTCGTCGTCTGAAAGAGCCCATTGCAAGAATGGAAGATTGAAATCTCCCACGACGATGAAGTCATCACTTGGATCGGCGTCTGAGAAAATAGAGTCTATTGTGTCAACAGCTAGTTGGTAGACTTGGGAGGTTGGGATGGACGGATGTAACAGCAAAGGATGTAGATAAAGCTTTTGGTGACTGGTATCTTTGCGCAGACAAGTTCAAAAGGTGCAGAGTTCGAGATTGCCACAGCCGACGCATTGAGGCGGCTATGGATAGACAAAAGGACACCTCGCCCAAGGGGAAGTGAGTTATTACGTTCACCGTCAGTGCGAAAAACGTCGAAGTCGGAAGAGAAGAGTTCGGAGTCGAGAATGCTAGGATTGAGGTTGGTTTCGGTTAAGGCGAAGATATCGTAAGGAAGCGTTAGAGAGTTAAGGTAGACAATTGAGGTTTTAGAACGAAGGCCTCTTACATTTTGGTAGTATAGTGAGAGAAAAGCTTCAGGGGGGGTTGTGACGAGAGAGTTAGGGACGATAATAGTTTTTGGCATCCCTGCGAGCTTTTTGGAGGTAGGCAAGGCGCTTAGAGCTAGTATGAGTGGCGAGACTAGAGAGGTCGCCTTTGACCGTATTAGCCGAGACGTTAATGCACTCATGGAAACGGTCGTAAATTTTTCTCAGTGCTGTCGGGTCGGTAGGCAGGCCTTCTTGTTGGATTGAAACCATAACATTGGTCTTGGTTTTGCCGTCAATACAGACTGAATCCGGCTTATCGTGAAGGTAAGCAAGGTACAGGCGAATATTTTCGTAAAGACGATGATCACGCAATTTGGATATTATATAACGGCCATCCAGATCATTAGGCGGCGAACACTTCTCAACTAGTTTAGAGGTGAGTTTAACCGAAGGAGGGAGGAGTGGATCCAAAAAAGGGGGGCGGTCATTTTTTGGGGAGGAAGCGGAAGGTGAGGGAGGAGGAAGAGTATTCGCGGATTTGGGAGGGTTGAAGGTGTGGGAGTGAATGAAATTCGGGTATTTCGCGGTCGAGGGAATATTAGACTGGGTGGGGAGACCGTGGTAATCATATCCAGCTCAGGATGATGTTGCAGGATGGACATGTGGCCTATTGGTCTACATGGTAGGCCAGTTTCCGAGAATCCTGATTGCACTGCGTAATGCAACCATTTTAATAAAGAGGTGCAGTGGAGTAAGCCTAATTAATGCTTCTTAAGCTGCCGTAGGGCAGGTTGGCACAGCGCCTGTTATGCCGAGACATGCTAGTCTTTGAAGGCGTTGAAGTTTAATAATTATAGTTTTTTGCTCAACTTCATCGTAAGTGCGTCGAGGAGCCCACACGGCTTTAGTCGCCTTTGTAAGTTTGTTTTTGATGTTGGAGTTCCAATTAAGTTAGCGATCAATGTCAATACCTAGATACAAGCGAAGCAGGGCTGTATCCTTTTCTTTGTAAACGGAACTAAGATTGTCTTATTTGGGTTAAATGCTAAACCCTCTCTATCATACCAGTCAGAGATGGACTGAAGCGCAAGTTGCATTCGTTCACAGGCAGAAATTGGCGGTTAAGGGTGGTCAGTCAATTTAAGGAGGTCGAGACAGGCGATTTAAGGTGGCCAGGCGATTAGAGTCAAGGGCGCCGTGGTTGCAGCGTTGGACTTTGATGCACTATGAGCGAGTTCGGATTCCGATAACACCAACGCCATCGAATGTTTATTTCGCGGCTTCCATCCTCGGCAGGGTACTGTCAAATACCCCCGTAGTCTACTTGCCATTTAAAAAGCTTCTAGACTCCCTCCGCTCGAAATCAGCATTAAACTGTATGTCCCTTTCACCTGTGCGAAAAAAAGGCGATATAGGGTGGCTGGGCGATTTAAAGTGACCAGGCGATATAGGGTGGCCAGGTGATTTAATGGGGCGGGACGATTTCAGGTGGCCAGATCAGGCGATTTAAGGTGACCAGGCCAGATGATTTAAGGTGGCCGGCCAGGCTAATTAAAGAGGTCAGGCCAGGCGAGGCGATTTAAGGTGGCCCGTTCGGGCGGTTTAAGGTGGGTAGACCAGGCGATTAAAGGTGGCCAAGCCAGACGATTTATGCCCGTATCACCGTTCGCGAGTCGAACGTTCGCCAGTCGTCGAACTCTCAGGCGAACTAAGCTGATCGAGGTATCACGTTTCGCGAATCTCTTTATTCGCCTGAAATTCACTCAAATTCACTCGCTGACAATTGACTGACTGTCATTTCACTGGTTAGCGGCGTTCACACTGTACGATTGACTAGATGACTTGTGTTTGAACTGCAAATCGTCAATCTGAACGCTCCATACTGCAAGTAGATACGATTTGTAGTAAAAAATTTGTTGAAAAAGAGAAAATAAACGCCAACTACTTTGAAATCCATGCATTTTATTTGTTATTACTTACATTTTCCTATTTTCTGTCATTGCTACAAATGTTTATTTTGAATGTAGCAAACGTTCGCCTCCCAGTCACCAACTTTTTGTGTTCGACTGAATTTGACATAAGAAACAGCAATCCAGTCGAACGTTCGCCAACGGTGATACGGTTATATCGCAGTTCGCCGAAATTGTGACATTTGAGTCGAATGTCATCTGCGCGACTCGCGAACGGTGATACGAATTTATGTGACTGGACTAATTTTTCGTTCGACTCGCGAACGGTGATACGGGCATTAAGGTGGCCAAGCCAGCGATTAACTGTGTTCGAGTCAAGCGGTTTAAGGGGATTTAGGGTGGCGAGGCAATTAAGGGTTTCCAGGTGATTGTAAATGGCTAGGCGCTTAAGGTGAGGGCACCGTGGCGCAGTGGTTAGTGTGTTGCACTGTGAGCGAGTTCGGATCCCGATAACACCCACGCCATCGAATGTTTATATCGCGGCATCTCTCCTCGGCGGAGTGCTGGCAAAACCCTCCATAGTATACATGCCATGAAAAAGCTTCTCGGCTCTAGCCGTTCGGAATCGGCATTCAACTAGCGGTCCCTTTCACCTTTTTAAAAGATAAATCACAATAGGTCATCGCACGGGTGATTGAGAGAAGCTTGGCTCTGGCCTATGCACTATAAAGTATTTTGTTGACTGGATTTGTTGTTAGAATAGTGAAAGTTAAAAGAAACAACAGAATTCATTTTTTTCATCTTTTTATTTAAATGACTTGGTTTTCATGTTTAATAATGTTATTTGATATACAACAGACAGAGTGTGCCTTTGACTTGTTTCTTGTTATCTTATAGCTTTCATTTATTTTATTTTACCTTGACTAAATGGTTTTTGTTTTTCATTGATTTTTAAAAAATATTTTTTTTTTTTTTTCATATATTTTTGTTTTGTTTACGCTTTGCATATGTATACACATAAATAAATTATGCTGAGACGTGTTCTATGTGTGTCTATATACCTATTTTTATCTAGCTATCCAAACGAAACAATTTAAGCAAATGTAAAAGAAGGAAAGAAAACTGAATGTGGAACCAAAGGCGAAAGGGAAATAAGAAATTTTTCAGAAAAAAAAAACCCGAACTGCAACTAAAATAAATGAAGTTTATTTAATACAAGTTTAATTAACCGTCGACTCTCTTTTCGTTTTTTTGTTCATATTAATATGTACTAACTTAAACATTATTAGTGTTACTTTTACTCATATATATATATTTATTTATTTATATATTTACTCACATATCTTTCTTATAATAAATGTATTTTTAGATTAATCCATTTCTCATATTTTTCTGATCCTGCCTTAAATACAAAACAATGAAAGTAAACTAGCTAAAAGGTAATTAAACGAACGTGTACTCCATTTCTTTTCTATATATAATATTCTTTTTTCTTTTCCATTAAAATGATTTTTCTTTTTTGCTTACAAATGAAATTGATTCACAAGTTGATTTTTGTTTTGTTTCACTATAGACGCATTTATTTTATGTATTTTCTATTGATTTTTGTTTTTTAAATGTTTAGGATGTGATTTCTCGTAGTAAAAGATGTTTTGTTTTTTGTTATTGAGAAAAAGAACAAAGAAACAATAATGAATTTTAATATGAAATCTTCACAGCACATTCAAAAATGATTTCTTTTTATATTTTTCAAGTTCGTTTTTTACGCTTAATTTGAAAATTAAATTAAATACGGTAGGGTGATGGGTTTTTTTTTTATATTTTGATTAAATGAGAAAAGAAAACGTTAAGTATTGCTGAATATAATTACTTGATGTTTTTTTGGCTTTTTTTTTGTTATTTTGTCTACACTCTTTTTATAGCTGGTCTTACAGTTAACAGTTTTTTTTTTTTTTTCTACATTGATTTTTTTTGTTTTGTTTCTAATAACTTACTTTTATTTTAAATGTTATTTATATTTAATGTTTATGTATATATGTTACAATATTTTGTCTGTAGGAAGTGTTTGCTGTGTGTAGCTGCATGGAGTCGATCGTGTGACTTGGTGTTGTGATTCTGTTTGTGGCTGCCGTAGGCTTTATGGTGAATATATATTTCTTTTATGCCGGAAAAGTATATATGATTTAAATTTAGTTTTATATTTGTTTTAAGGACACGAGATTGTTTATCGAAAACAGTTTTGATAGTAATAAATTTACGTCGTAGTCGGGTATATAATATGTTAATATGTATAGTGGCGTGCAAAAATGAGTACATGTTTGTACCTAGTGCACTTATTATTGCATAAGAATGTTAATAATAAAGCAAATTCAAAAACAAAGGTAGATCCTGAATTCATGTTCAATTCTAAACAAAATGGTATATAAATCAAAAATGAAAAGCAACAAATTCTAAGAAAAAAAAACAAATACAACAAGAACAACTCGGATGTACTAAATTTTGCACTCAAGCGTTGTTCAATGTACTATCCACAAAAGTATACAATTTTACCATTAGAATTGTATTTATTTGGTTTGTTTATTTGTTCATTATGTATTTTAGTTTGAGAAGTGTTGCATTGCGTGTGGTAAGAACTTTTTCCGGTACATTTTAATTAATAAATTAAAGAATTACAATAAAATAGAAACAGAAAACAGCTTGTCAAGATAAAGAAGAAACTCTCAAGAGATGTTGAAGATAATATTGTAGCTATAACAATGAGTGGCTCCTCGACGCGAATGATAGCTAGGCGGCTTAATGTAAGCCAATCAGTGGTCATTAAAGTGCACAAAAGGCGAGGAACAACACCTAAGCCACAAGTCAGAGGCCGTAAAAAAAAATTTGCGGAAGCGGATGCACGATTAATGATGATACAGATGAGAAGGAACACCTTTTTAACACCAAAATAAGCTTCTATAGCAATAAATAAACCCGTTAGATGATGGACTGTAAGTAGAGCGTTCCACGACATTGGCTACATCTCAGCGGTCAAGAAACGAAACCCTGCATTGTCGGCAAAAAATGTTAAAGCACGGTTGCAGTTAGCCAGAAAACATAGAAATTGGACAGTAGATGACTGGAAGTGTGTAGTGTGGTCAGACGAATCAAAATTCAAACGGTTTCAATCCGACGGTAAGCAATATTGCTGGTGCCGCCCTGGGGTGACCATCCAAAGTCATCACGTTCAAGAAACAGTGAAGCACGGTGGATGGGGTGTCATTGTGTGGGGTTGTTTCATATGGTGGCACGTTGGACCACTGCAAAACATCGATGGAATAATGAGAAAAGAAGATTTTTTGCGCATCTTGCAGACTCATCTTCCCGACTTTGTAGATAGGAGCGCCTATCCTGAAAAGTAAGTCATATTTCATCATGATGGCGACCCAAAACACAAGTCCAAAATAATGAAGGAATGGCTTACCAAACAATATTTCCAATTGATGGAGTGGCCAGCTCAAAGTCCCGACCTTAATCCGATTGAGAATTTGTGGTCAATTGTGAAAAGACGGTTGGGACAGTATCGATGAACGCCAATTAATCTGGAAGAGTTTTGGCAGCGAGTATAGCGGGAATGGCAAGGTATTCCAAATGAAATTATAGAAAAATTGCTGGAAAGTATGCCAAGACGCAACCAAAATGTTATAAGTAATAACGAGCTATGGACGAAGTACTGAAAACAAGCTCTATACCTAAAGTTACTTTAAAGTGCAAAATTGAATACATACGAATTGTTTTTGTTTTCTTCTTAGAATTTGTTGCTTTTCATTTTTGATTTATATACCATTTTGTTTAGAATTGAACATGAATTCAGGATCTACTTTCGTTTTTGAATTTGCTTCATTATTAACATTCTTATGTAATAATAAGTGCACTAGGTACAAGTGTGTACTCACTTTTGCTCGCCACTGTATATAGTATCTTATATAAATCAATTTAAATTTACTGTAATAAATGTACAAGATTTAAACACATACTTTACATATTTACGTAGTTTTTCGTTCTTTGATTGACGCAACGGTTTCTAATTGCACCTGACACGTGTACGTACTGTTTTCGGAAAAGGGATTTACTGCTCATTTAACACATGGAGTTCGCTGCTACCCTGCTGCTTAGATGCTATCATATTTCATAACAAAAATAACGAAGCACATTATCGGGATAGGTGAACGTAACATAAAAGTAAGTACGGTAGGACACTTTGATCGATTGATCAATCATGATTAAAAAAAAAATAATAATAATAATATCAAGCGTGAGCATATAGTATTTTTGAAACGAATTGATTGAGAATAGTTCACGGAATAACAGAAATGTGGCAGCCACAGACTCCAGCAGTTATCATCCCATCAAATATCGAACAAAAAAAAGAAAAAAACTGTGTATGCAGTTCCACTGTCTACTAAAACTCTCTTCCATTCTGTTTTTCCATTTAGTTGTATTTATTTATTTTCTGTAAATTAATCAAATATCCATTTACATATATATGATTAATTAATAATAAAATATTTAATATTTACATACACGTACATTAAAGTTAAGGACTATACATATATATATATATAGGTGTTTGCTATAAATTTTTTATATTTGAATAGAAGAGAGCTTTAGTGATGAGGCCATCTACTCAGTCAGTGGTACAGGTATTGGAGGAAGAAACTGCTTATTGTTGAAGATTACAACCAACTGCGTATGTAACAGAAAATGTTTACCTTTAAATGAGAATTTAAAAAAGTCCGGATAAGTACTGGAAACGTGAGTTATTCGATACTTGTCGAAATAAAATGTGATTGCTAGAATTCAAGTAAACTTTTTCTGTTATATCCGAATTCCGCCTGACTCGAAAAGTATTTTCAGCATAAAAATAAAAATTGTGTCTTACAGAGTTACTAACACATTCAGTTCGCTTATAAATTAATTAAATCGCCGTCTAATGAAACCGTATCCTGAACTCAAGTAAAAGTAGATAGAAACAAAAAAAAAAAAGCTCTTCAAAGTCCGGCGGACGAGTTAATCGACCAGTTTTTTTTACGAATACATACATATATTGTAAGCACTAAACCATTTGCGCAGATGTATCTTTTCCAGCTAAGCTGTAGTGACTAGAGTCGCGCAAGCTTTTTTAATTAACATAAACAAGTATACTAAACTAGACTAAAAACTCAATCGATCTGTTTTCAATTAAAAAAAAAAAAAAAAAAAACAGTTACAGAAAAGTAAATAGAGCGAGAGAGAGAGGGAGAGAAAGAGAGAGACTTTTATTCATAATTCAAAGAGGGAGAAAACGGGTGGAATAGAAAGAATAACGTAAACATGGTTTCCAGAAATAAGTCGTAAACTCTTTGTTTTTTTTTTCTAAGCTTATTTTAAGTTAAATATTGTTGGTTTTTGTTTTTTATAATACATTTTATATAGTTTTCCGCCTGATTGAAGCAATTTAAATCTTCATTTTCATTAAAAATAAGTTTTTTTTTTTTTTGTTTAATTTATTTTTCATTTCATTTTATTGTTCTATTTATACATGATCAAGGACTACATGCATTTATTTAGCAATTAATGCAAATATATTCATTTTATATATATATATATAGTTTTATTTTACAAGATATATACTACATGTACATATATGTATGTATTTATAAGTATTCAATTAAATTTAATTTTTTTTTTCAATAATTCATTTGAGAATAAATTAGTTATGTTTTGTTTATTGCAAATGCTTTTAATTGATTTTTATTTTAACAACAAAATTTATCTTTAACTTTAGTTTTAGTTGCTAAGACTATTCGGTTTGCCTTTTTTTTTTCTTGTTTTTCTCAACATTTTTGATTATTAAAATTTGTTTTATTAACATTTCTTTGTTCCAAAATTGAATAACGAATGGAAGGAAAAGTAAGAATATAGTAGTAGTGTTATATGTTGATACGACCGTAGTGTAACGATAAATGGGATTTTGAAAAATTGAAGGCAAACTTATATATCAACAGACATTCTGTTATATTTCTAATGGTAATCAACTAGTGGCAGTAAATTAATAGATTTTAAGGTGGCTTCCTAATTTCTTATATCGATATTAGAAAAAACAGAAAAAAAAAAAACATAGACGACATTTAGAAAAGAATAGCCGTGTTCCCTACTTTATTTTCGACTGGATGTTTATTAGAGAGCTTGTTAATAAGGATTGATTAAGATTGTCCAAGAATAATTTAGAGGAAAGCTTCGCGAGCCTTGGCGTAACCCTGTTATAATATTCTATTTAGTCTATAGACTCTCACTAACCGCTGTTTGGCAATAATAAAAAGTCTACAAACGATCGCAATAAATAAAAACAGGGCTGGAATCGGGTAAGGTGATAGGTGATAGTCACTTTGGTGACAGTCATATGTGACTATCATCATCTTTTGGTATCGGGTAAGATTATCACAAAAAAAGTTTAGAAAAGGAGCAACACTTGCTTTTTCGGAGTTCGTTTGCGTTACTCTCTACACGGCGAACACATTTGGAGAACATTCATTTCGTGCTGATTCTTCAGAGAGTAAACATGTACGATAAATAAGCACAAGTAGTTGCGCTTATGGTTATTTATTTATGTTTACTCGGCTACATTCAGAGCAAATTCACGAACAAAATCGGCGAACATGTTCGCCGTGTAGGGCTGCCTTAAGACAGCTGTTGGATAGTTAAAAAGAAATTTTGATATTAAAATCAGGGCCGTTGTCACCGATTGTTTTGCACAAATACTGGGAAAAGTAAAAAATGTACATATGTATTGGAAATGCTATTATTGCATTCAATTCATTTATTGGCCAATAATACATTTTGTCGGCGTATAGGGAAAGGAAACCGATTTAGACCGATTTCTCAAATTCTTCCTCAGAATCCTAACTTCCATCAATGTCTCATTGAGCTCTTCATCTTCGCTTAAAAATAGTTCCAACCACGGAAACATACATATTTTATAAAACACACAAAAGCACAAACAAAGCCATATCAAACGCACAGAACATAGGAAACAGGGATAATGATTGTTTATCCCTGATAGGGAAGTGATAGCTAAATAGCTGTCACCAGAAAACTGTCACAAAAATGTGACCATCACAGTGAAACCGAGAATGTGACTGTCATTTGTCACAAATCACCTTAGCCGATTCCACCCCAGATTTATTGAACTTACATAGCAACATAACGACTCCTTCTTTCTATTCCTAAAGAGAATCGACCAATATGTCAAATTGTAAAGATCAACTGCTTGCAACGCAGAACAAATCATGAAAATGGAACAAGCTGAGAAAAAGGCTTAACACGACTTAGGAGAATGGGAGTGAGAACATAACAATTTTTCATGCAAGGTTAGCCAGGCATTACACTTTGACTAAGCTAGTGTAAATGTTCAGCTTCGTTATTTGTTTACTGTCGAAAAGCATACACATAACATCTCCAGTCCACCTATGTATTTATGTTGAATTTCTTTGAATCTAACTAGTTTTATTTTACTGTATTCATATACATATATATTTATATTTTATTTATATTCCATAGAAAAGGCAACGTCGTTTCCGTTTTCAATTTCAAACTCAAATCAATTTTAACGATTCCCGGCTCGAAAGAATATTAAGAAAAAAAATAAAATAAATACATCTGTTTCTCGTCAGGGATTGTTAATAAATTCAAAACGGAACACACGGTCACGGAAAGAACTAGGAGCAAATCTATCATCGGCTCCCCCCATATCCTTTCTTTAGTAATATATATATCACACCTGGTCTCGTTCGAATTCTTCCCTATTTCACTTATAAATTCTCTATCGCAAAATAAAATAAAACGCAGTTAAGCCTAAAAACGTTCATATTCTAAGAACCACATCAAATCAAAAAATAAAAAACATAAAATAAACAAAAACAGTGGGGAAGTCAAAAACATTCACATTCATTAATAAAGAGTAACGACTTTTTTTGTGTGTTTTTTCCATCGCACGTTTTGGTTAATATTCATTTTTTTTTTTAAGATTCTTTTTGTTTTTTCTTATACACAATAGATTTTTCGTTAAACAAAAAAGTAATTATTAATAATAAACGAGAAATCGTAGCAATATATTGTAGTAGTAGTAATAATAATAAATAATTTAATTTATTTAATAACTTCTTTTATACATTAATTTAATTTGTGTCGTTTTTTGTTTCTTCTCTTTTTTTTTAAATATTTATTTGCATATATATATATAAATGTGTTTATATATACATTAATTTCTTTGTATATTTTAGAGATATAGGAAATAGGATCGATTTCGCAGTAGGTTTTTTGCTTTTAGTACTCGTTTTCTTTAATTTTAATTCTTTATTAAAAGTTATTGTTCCTCTATTTCATATGTTCAACCATTATACGAACTAATATTATTTTTTATAACAATTTTTTTGTTGTAATAAATAGATAAGTTTATAGAATAAGTGTACGTGTGTGTAGGTGTGTGTGTGTGGGGTGTATGTGGTGTAATGGCTCTCTTTAATAACATGAAAACAATTGCTAATTAAATTACTAATAATTATACAAATCAACCGAGTTAATGCAAGAAAGAATTAATATTAATAATAATGATAAAAAAAAAAAAACAGAATAACAAGTTATAGTGCTGGAAATGAAATGAAAGAAAGAAAACAGAAAAACGAGTAATCGGAACTGGTCCTCTCTTCCATGGCATGCGCTTGTGTGCTTATCTCTCTAATATTCATTCGTTTTCTTGCTTTCATTTCCTTTTCCTTTTGAAGAAAACGATTTTTTTTAAGGAAACAATAATGCATATCTGTGTATACAAATATCTTACTGGGATTTGCTGCTTTCTATGCAATTGCATCTCCTGATGTTAATAGTAATTTAAAAAAAAAAAAAAAGGAACAAAACGTGGTCATATACTCAAGACCTCTGCTTTTGTTTTATAGTACAGTGATGAAGTAGTAGTAAATAGCAACATGTTTTCGATAATTGGATTACAATTTCCTCTCACATTATTGTTTTTTGTTTAGTTTTCTTTTTTTTTGTTTTTTATTTATAAAAATTTAGAAATCCTAGAAATATTTTACCCATGACTTGATTTTATTGTCCGTCATAGAACTGCGTAACTTTACTGTTAGCTACCTCTTCCCAGGCTGCAAATGAAATATAGAAAAACAGAGAATAACGAAAAAGAAAAACAAAAAGGAATATCATTAGTACAACTTTTTATGGTTTTCTTTCCAAAACTCAACACTCCATACTTAAAATTCATGAAGAGAGCAAGACACTAGAAACAAAAGCGATAAAAAAAGTCGACAGTAGTACAACTAAATAACCTCGAAACACGCCGGTATCCATCGTTAAAAAACCCTTTTTATGACCCTCATACTAAAAGGAATTCAGGGTTGCTGTTGTACTATTCTAAGAGAACTTAGAACACATAATACGTTGGCTTACAAGGTGCTTTTAAAGGATATCCCAAAAAGTATGCTAAATTTGAACAGTGTACTATTTGTATGTAAAATGTCGCCACCGCAAAAGAAACAAAAAACAGTGTGGTAGCTGACAGTTCAGATAGGAATCTTCTTCTTTGATGGCGTTACAGCCCATGAAGGACCAGACCCAAGCTTCTCTCAATCACCCATGTTGTGTGTGATTTATTTTTCACACAGGTGAAAGGGACCTACAGTTTAATGCCGATTCCGAACGGCGTGAGTCGAGAAGCTTTTTCACGGCAAGTATACCACGGGGGGTGATTTTGCCAGTAACCCGCCGAGGAGGAACGCCGCGAAATAAACATTCGATGGCGTCGGTGTTATCGGGATCCGAACTCGCTCATCGTGCGTCAGAGTCCAACACACTAACCACTGCGCCACGGCGTCCTCAGATAGGAATATTTAAGAATATTGTCGGCTTGGCCAAGTACAATAGTGATTTATCAACTGTCAATCAATTAAATGAGGAAAGAAAATTTTAGCTCAAGGGTTGTACTAAGCTACTATCGCCGGAGATCGCCAGTGCTTTTGCCAATCGCGTCTCCCTTAAGCTCTCCGATACACCTCAATCCTCCACTCAGTCAGTAGAGCAACAATGGAGCCTGTGCAAACAAGCCCTGAAGAGCACAGCAACGGAAGTGCTGGGCCTTAAAGCTCCACCACGACGAAACACCTGGTTCGATGACGAGTGTAGAAGGATTCATGCGGAAAAGCAGGAGGCATACAAAGCCTCACTACACAAAAAAACAAGAGCGGCTCGTGAGCTCTACGAGCTTAAGAGAAGGGAGGAACATAAGCTTCTCAAGAGAAAAAAGAAAGAGCACGAGAAGCGGGCGATTGAAAACTTGGAGAGGTGCTATTGCAGGCACGACGTTCGAAGATTTTATAAGCGGATAAAACGAATGTCTCAAGGCTATAAAGCCCGAACGGAGGCCTGTAAGGATGAGAACGGACACCTAGTAGTAGAATCGCAGTCGATGCTGAGAATTTGGAAAAACCACTTCTGCAGACTGTATAACGGCGATGACAGCCAACATACCGCCGTCAGGCAGAATGATCCATTTTTTAACGACAAAGATCGCAGAGAATTCCGTTTCCCTGACCTCGACGAAGTTGAGATTGCCATGTCAAAACTCAAGTCGAATAAAGCTGCTGGCGCAGATGGACTGTCTGCTGAGCTCTTCAAAGCGGCTGACGGTAAGCTGGTTAGGAGCATGCACCGGCTCATCTGTAAGATATGGTCAGAGGAAAGCATGCCCGAGGAATGGAGTCTCAGCATTGTTTGCCCGATCCACAAAAAAGGAGATCCTTTGGACTGCGCCAACTATAGAGGAATAAGTCTCCTTAATGTCGCATACAAGATCTTCGCTGCCGTTTTGTGTGAACGCCTGAAGCCATTCGTAAACAAGCTGATAGGTCCTTATCAGTGTGGCTTCAGGCCAGGGAAGTCCACCATCGATCAAATCTTCACACTACGGCAGATCCTGGAGAAAACCAATGAATTTCAAGTCGATACACACCATCTATTCGTCGACTTCAAGGCCGCATACGACAGCGTAATTAGAGACGAACTATATAATGCCATGTTTACTTTTGACATCCCTGCTAAGCTCATCAGACTATGCAGGATGACCCTGGAAAATGCTCGCTGCTCCATCCGAATCGGTGCAGAACTGACCGATAGTTTCGAAGTCAAGAAAGGATTTAGACAGGGCGATGCGTTGTCGTGTGATTTTTTTAACATCATATTAGAAATGATTGTGCAAAAATCACAGGCCAGTACAAGAGGCACAATCTATTTCAAATCCTCGCAACTCCTTGCATACGCCGACGACATTGACATAATAGGTAGATCACAGCGAGATGTCAATGAGGCGTTTGCGAGTATTGAGATGGAGGCGTCAAAAATTGGTTTGGCAGTTAACGAAGGCAAGACTAAATATCTGCTGTCATCGAAAAAGAACATTTACCACCGACGTCTTGGACAGAACGTGCAGATTGGCAGATATAAGTTCGAGGTAGTTAAGGACTTCATATACCTCGGCTCCGCGGTGACTTGGAACAACGACACCAGTTTCGAAATCAAGCGCAGAATTACTCTTGCCAACCGCTGCTTCTTTGGGCTCAAGAGGCAACTGAGAAGTAGAGCCCTCTCTCGTACGACCAAGTTGACCTTAAGACCTTAATTATCCCGGTCCTGTTATACGGCGCAGAAACATGGACTTTATCTAAAGCGGATGAGGAAATCCTTGGTCGTTTCGAGAGAAAGATTCTGCGTTCGATTTTCGGTCCCATAAACACAGAGGAGGGTTGGAGGAGAAGATTCAATCACGAACTGAGTCTGGTCAGGCGTCTACGGATCCAACGCCTAACATGGCTAGGCCATGTAGAGCGAATGGACACCACAGCTCCAGCCCGTAGAGTCTTTGAATCCAACCCCGAGGGACGAAGAAATAGAGGACGGCCGCACTTGAGGTGGCGCGCACAGGTGGAAGGGGACCTCAACCAACTGGGCGTGCGGCATTAGAAAAGACTAGCGAAAGATCGTGCTAGTTGGAGAGGCATGTTGGTTGAGGCCCAGGTTCACCCCGAACTGTAGCGCCCGTTAAGAAGAAGAAGTTGTACTAAGCCCACTTTTTAGAGTCTCAACAAATCAATTTATGTTAAAGTCTTGGGCAATTTTAACGAAGAAATGCCATTACTTCCAGAAAAAATTACAAAAAAAAAAAAAAAAAGTTTATGCAGCATGAAGCTCTAATATGAAGGCGCTTCTAAGTTTTTCATTCGAAAAGGGGATTCATGACAGCTTTCAAGGGGTTTTCTTGGTGAGTAGATTGTCTACTACTACGTTATGATCCAGTTATTAGATTTTTTAGAGTGATCTTTGGCGAATAATTTTGGAGAACACATGAAGAAGCAAGCAACAAACCATGCAAAAAAGAATAATATAAAATGAAAATCATATCAAACAACATAACGAAGAAACAAACAACAACCGAAGCTCGAAACTCACCTGAACCAATGAAGTTAATAATAGTTTCATTGTTTTGTATCGAACTAGGTGGTATAAAATGCACATCAATTCCCTTCCGTTGTTGTGGTTGTTGTTGCTGCTGCACTATAAATCCTACATCTGTAGCTCCTGATACGCTGGTGACGACAACTCCCCGTCTTGTGTCTTTTGAGATTTTACCCATCGTCGTTGTTGGTGTCATTGTAACATTGTTATTATCATGACAATTTGGCGAGACGGTTAACGAGGGCGGTGAAACGACGACTCCTTGTCGATTATTGTAATTATTGCTATTAAAGTTATTTGCATGGTTATTCAGATTGTTTTGCTGGTGTTGTTGTAATGCTTGTGGTGTTGTTGATCCCATTGGTGATGATAGATGACTACTGTTGTGTTTTGCGATATAACTTTTATTAATCACAGAAGCGGCAGTTTGTTCGGCAGCAACAGCGGCAGCTTTCTTAGCTGCCGCTATAATGGCTGTCTCGATATCATCACATGTCTCCAATTGCTGTTGTGACGGTGTTAATGAGTTGTTGACGATGCAACAATTAGCATTCGTAGTTTGCTGTTGTGCATTACGTTTGTTCAATGTTGTTATTCTATTACTTTGTTGTGGTTGCGGCGAATGTATTTGCTGTTGTTGTTGCTGATTGTAATGTGGAGAAGATGATTGGGTCGTTGTGGATCTGGACGTTTTGACTGATGGCTGGGGCACAGTTATTGTTTGCTGTAAGTAGGGTACATTTGCGGAAGAGTTCACTTGCGATTGTTGAGGAACATTTTCGACTAAATTATTGGACGATGAAGAGGACGTTGACGACGTTGATGAGGAAGATGACGATGACGAGGAAGATGCTGATGATAAAGATTCTTTGGAGGGCGATGTCGATGATGACGACAAACTTACAGTGTTGCCCTTATTGCCAACACAATTATTACTGATCGCATTATTATTTATAGCATCGATTGATGTTATTTGATTTGTAACAACGATCGCTTTTGTTGCGATGGTTTGTTGATTTTTTCGTTTACCTTTTACCGTACCATCGTAGTTGTTACAAAAGCCACTATCGGACGATAGTTGGTCGGTAACTGATGACGATGTATTTGGTGAAGATGTATGCGGAAGCATGGCATCGTCACTATTGTTGGCCACATCCGAATTCGTACTGCATGCGGTCGAATTGAAATTACCACCTGAATCGTCAAAGTTTTGATTCGATGCAATGACAGCCGCTGTATATCGCTTCGGACTTGCTGCTACATCATTTATATGTTGCGGTACTTGTTGTAGTGAAAACTTTTGTTTTATTTGTTGTTGTTGCTGTTGTTGTGGTTGACTGTCATCGAATAAACGCAGTTCATCTTCGTTAAAGTCGCCAAATGTAAATTCGTTCCCAATGGATGATGATAGACCACCAGCAGTTGTATCATCATTTAATATAATCACAGCTGGACGATTTGAAAATTTGTTATTGCTACAGCTATTACTAATAGAGTTACTATTATTATGACTATGACTACAACTAGTTTTGTTTATATTATTAGTTAAATTATAATTAATATGATGATTATGGTTGATTTGATTTTTGTTTATATTGGTAGAAGCGGCGGAGTAGGATGTTGTCGACGATAGTAATGCAGTTGATATTGTTGTTGATGTTAATTGTTGTGTGATTGATGCGAAACTTTCGCTAAGCCTTTCTTTTTTACTCTTTTTCGTCATCATCGGCAATGTTGTTGTCGTCGTCGTCGTCATCGATTGATGTTGATATTGTTGTGGTGTTTGCGGTTGTTGTGGATTTTGTTCTGCATTTAATAATACTTCCTCGTTTGCTTTGGTATTTGCTTTTGATTTCCTGCTCGTAACCGATGCTGTTGTCACAGTTGGTGTTCCTGCCATATTTACAGAGCCTGAATTGGTAATACTACTACTATTACTGGTCATCTGAACTGAGATTACACCGGGCATTGATGTGTTGGCGGCGACCGGTATTATTGTCGCTGCATCAGGTCCACTACTTGCATTTGCAGTGCTGTGCCGTTTAACAGTCTTCTCAAGGGCTGGGTACTGATCGATACTGTTGTAGAAAGTATCAGTTTCTACGCTCTTCGATTTTTGCAGCGGAATTTGTTGCTGTGTATGCGACTGTTGATGTTGTACATGATGATATTTCTCACCGGTCCGATTAACTTCCGAGGCTGGGGAGGACTTTTGTGGAGCATTACTTTCCATCGCAACAACAGTGACGATTTCGTCGGTTTTCGCTGTCGATGTCAAACTCTGGGAATAGGAAATTGGTTTAATGACGGTGCTTGTGCTACTCGTGGTACTACTACAGCTGGTCCAGCCACCGCCGTCACACGATATCAATTCGGGGAAATCGCTTTTGACGATTTTCTTTGATTTCTTTGTCGCTGTTGCACTAACCACTGGCGTCGTTACAGTCACATTAACCTCCAACTCGGTGTGCGACGAATTATTACTGCTTGTGTTGTTCGAATCATTAGCGCATAAGGTACCGCCACCACTTGAAGTGCTATTATTATTACTACCAGGCGAGGTTATTACCATTCCGCTAGCACCTGTGGCTGCATCGGTTTTTCGTGCAATATCAGCATACGAACGCGGTTGATTCGGATGATGATGCATTTGCAAAGGACTACGCCCGCCGCCAGCCGATTCAATCGGCAACGAATGAACCGAATCGAGATCGCTAGAATCTGATTTTTCTGATGGCGGCATTGACGAGGTTGATTTTCTCCTTGACTTATCATTGTTTTTGTTATTATTGAAGGAATTCATGTACGCGTCGTGATCATTGTTAAAGTTCGAATGATACTTTCGATTCTGATAGATCGGATTCTTTTGTAGATTTGCCGAATTCGTATTCTTGTTCTCATCGTTGAATTGCCGCTGTTTCTTAGGTTTCTTTTTCTTCGTGACCACATGAAATTCGGCCGACTCACATGAGATTGATTCCATCGATACAACTAGATTGGCATCGCTTTTCTTGCGTTTCTCATTAGATTTTTCTAATTTTTCGTTGACGTCTTTGTCCTTTTCCTTCTCTTTGGACTTTTTCTTCTCTTTGTCCTTTGCCTTTTCGCGCACCTCTTCGATGGCATTGTTTTCGCCCAAGTAAGTTAGTTCTTCGGTACCCCACGATCGTCGTTCGCCTTTTCGATTATTCGCTGCCGTATTCCCGCCACTCGCAGCGGCGGTAGTTTGTTTCGTTGCAGCTCCACTGCCACTACCAGCACCATTACCACCAGTTGAAGTTTCTTTATTCTCTGCGAAATTTTTATTCTTCGCATTGCCGCCTTTATTACGCATAGTTACCTCATCACCGGCGTCCAGCTTGGAACATGACCGTAATTCCTCAAGTGAATTGCATCGTTTCATTTTATTCTTTTCTTTCTCCTTATCTTTTTTCCTCTCTTTTTTCTTGCTATTATTCTCGGCAAATTTCGATACCTTATCATTTTGCCTACTGTTCGTGGTCGTATCCTCGGAGCTTTCGATATATTTCACTAGTTCCTCGATTGGATCGGAGCCACGATACCCCTCGAACGATTGTACATCGAGCGTTTTAGTATTTCGTTCCGATTGCGGTTTTTTCTTCTTAGCCTTCGCCTGCGATTGGCTTGTTGTGTAGGTCGTGTTGAGGGAGTTGCCGTTTTCGTCGTATTGTTTCTGATAAATGAGTTATTCAAAAAGAGAAAGAAAAGAAAAGAGAAAAAAAAAACAAAAACAACGAGAAACGATTAAATTGTTAAAATTAGAATAACACATTCATATACAGACGGTCTTAGATGGTAAATGCGCTCACCGAAATTGTTTTCGTGGCGGAAAATGATTGCATTTTGACGAGTTCGGATTTTTCGCCCAACACTGATTTGCATGCCTTGTAGTTTTCATCTAATGGTAAATAGCTAGCGTCTACAGTGCTTTTGCCACGTTCTAAGGTTGTAAAGTGAACCGCTTCGTCAACATAACAAGTAGTGTTGTTGGGTGAAAAATCACTTCTGGTCAAAACCGAACCGATTATGTTTGCCCGAGGGATTTTCATTTCAATTCGATCAGCTCGATTGAATTGAGCCTCCTAGAAGTACAAGACGATGTTGTTGTTTTGCAGCAATTTTCGTTGTTTTTAGTTGGTTTTTGTTTTTTTTTTTTTTTTGTTAAAACAATTCCCGCTTTAGTTAATTTGAAATGCACATGTTGTTGTTACATACAACACAGAAAATCTCAGAACAGCTAACATTCAGTGTTCGATAGTATGCAGGCGACAACTGTCGACTACACAAAAGATAGATAGACAGACGGACGGACGATTCAAATGTTGGCTTTACTATTAACACTTTCATAGGCACTAGATTAATTTAGTTTTATTTTGAAGCGACCAATTGTAGATATGTAGTTCGAAGAAAATAAAATGAGAAATAGTAGATTGAAAATTGTGTGGCAAAAGATCTGAGGAAGCAACTGAGACACTGTTGCTATTCTTAAGCCCGCGAAAGTGTTAGGTTGTAATCACTATTAGGACCGAGGGGAAAACACAAAGGCACCGATAGAGAAGAATAGGGAGTGAGTATGAGAGAATGAAAAAGAAACAAAAGCAGGAATTGTCAAGGGGTTTTCTGTTTGTTTGTGAAAGACGATTTTTGGGTTTTGTCTTGTTGGGATTGTAATCATCAATAAGAGAATATGTACACAAAAAAAAAAGATAGGATTCTTGAATTAAAATGTCTCTAACCTGTGACAATAAATCACTATGATGATCAATGTAACTTTCGCTCATGTCGGTCACCGTGTCGGCGCTATCCGAAACTACAGCGGTAGCAGTGGCCAGAGCGGCACATGTAGCACTTGGTGTACTTCCAATACTCGCTGCCAATGAAGCAACACTAATTGATGTTGTTCCCTCGCTACAACCACCACCGCAACCGCCAGCTAATCCTCCCACTCCGATTAAATTCTTATTTGGCGCCAAACAGGCGTTTGTTGTCAATGATATTTCGGCAGAACTACCGCTTATAACTGCCGTCGATGTTAGTTTAATTGGATTACTACTCGTTGCTGAGCCACCTCCCGTGCCAGGTATCGTTCCCAGCGGATGATGCTGTTGTATAGCAGCTGTTACCGGTCCACAACCTGAGCCTACGACACTAGCGGTTCCCGTACTGCCACTGCTACCACTACATCCACCGCCAACTACTGTGATACTATTACCAGCTGAACTTGGCAGACAAGTGGCTGTGATTGTTGTGTTAATAACAATACGTGATTCGTTCTTGTTGCGTCTTTGCGTTTGCTGTTGTTTGCTCTTCTCGTTATCGTTGGTCACCAAAAATGACGGCTCATACAGGCTCAGATTACAATTGGTGACATTCACGTTGCTCGGTAGGCTGCCTCCTTCACGTTGTCGGGACGAAACAGATGAATACTTTTTCGGACGCGAATTGTGATTGTGATGACGATTGCGCGATCCGCCGCAATTACAATCCAAATCGAGGGATTCGTTGCGTACCGCTTTACCAAGATCCTGTAGCGATCCGCCTTGTTTCTGACTATTCGAAGTCGAACTTCGTGTTGTGCACGGCGACACCGATGCACAGAATTCGAATTTCTGATCTTCCTTTTCTTTCGTCTCTACCGTTTTTAGTAATTCCTAAAAGCAAAATAAAATCAAATAACAAGTGTCCTATACATATGTGTAAAGTGCATATTGGAGACTTACCAAAAAAGCTTCACTTTTATCCTTCTTATCACAGGGATTCTTGTACGAGATTGCCTCCTCAAGGAGGCGTTTGAAACGACAATAGTCCCAGTCGCTAAAACTGCTCAATTCCGATGTTTCCGATCCCTGCAAAATAAATGAATAAAACCAGGTTTAGGGAAAACTTTGTTCTTACGATTCAAAAATTATAAAATGGCCGGAGGACAAACTCCGCCTTCAAACTGATTACAGTTATTTCCCTACGGTTTCGCGGCTTAAAAATATACATAAATCTACAATGCATCACACGTCATCGGTTTGAAATGAAATTGATAGATTAATTGCACCGTTATACGATAGAGAACGAGATTGTACATATCTACTTTCGATTGTCTTTTTTTCTTTTTTCGAACCTTGAATCGAAGTCAAACTGCCCTTTACACTATACAGTGATCACTCCATTTGCTCCTACTTACGAAAACCTAAGTGAACAATTTGAATTGTTAATTCGTTGCAGTGCGATTTTTATTGAAAACTAATAAATAGATTCAGCGATTAACGCAAGGAAGAAGGTCGGTCTTACGCGAACAGTGCAAAACTGCCGGGCTACATATGTATGTATATTCGATACGAGATAACGGCACAAAACCGTTGATCGCGCAATGCGCCGCCATGGTGTTTTTGTTTGACTTTTCTGGCGTTTGTCGTGCTCGCAATCGTTGGCCATCTCTCTCTGGCTTATGGGGCAAAGGGATGAAGATGTTGCTGAGTGAATATGGTCGGTCGGATAATTTGAATGAATGTTGCTAAGGACTGTGTGAGCAGTACTCTTTCGATGTTCAGATGTTGCGAGGAATGTTTGCTACAAAATCTTGTATTTCATCAACACCGCGGGAGTAATGCCTGTGTCACAATGCTACTACACGGCGCGGCGACAGCGCAACTGCAAACGCTGCCGTTTGCTGTGGTTGTAAAGTAGTTCAGTCAATACACAATAGAGCGACTTTCATCGGCGTTTTTTTTTTTTGACAGCAGGGTACTTCTGTGAGTGAAGATGGTGGTGAATTCTATAGAGTGAAGTTGGCATCAGTAAAAAATTCGAAGATTGAAACTGAATTTAGGTTATAAATGGATAAAAATAATTTGAAAAAAACATTATTGCTAACATGTGCGATTGCTGTAGCCTATGAAAAGTTAAAAGCGAAAACAAAAGTCAGAAGATGGTGGTGGGTTAGACCAAGTTATCAAACGTATTCCTCCAATGTCGAATTCGAAATAGGAAAACGCCGTGTAGTTGCGACAGTTTTTCAAATTTTCGAAATTACAGCGCTGCGACACGACTACATACGTGGCTATGTGACTTACTCCGTATAATTCCATTGAATGAATATGGATTTGACAGCTACGGCGTTTGTAGTTGCGCTGTCGCCGCGCCGTGTAGTAGCATTGTGACACAGGCATAAACTATCAGCGGGAGCGAATATTACTGCTTTGAAAGCTTCGCTGGTTTGGTTAGGTGGGTTGGGTATTGCTTTGATCTTAAGCGCGGTTCACATTGAACGATTTGTCGTTGCGATTTGCTTGACGACCAAATGATGTCTAGCGTTCACACCATACAACTTGCTTGACCGACTTCACTTGCGATAGAAATTTCGAAGTATTAACATGGCGGCGCATGCTCTGGTTACAGGGATGATTATTGATGAAATACTCGAAAATGAAGAAAAAAAAAAGCGAATGTGGATTAAACCATGGGTCGGAAAATGTAATAATTGCTCATCGGTAACTGTTAAGGGAATTTCACGAAAATTTGCCAGAGGATTTTCGTAATTATTTGCGAATTGATAGGAACGTATCATGAGTTACTGAGAGAAATAATTCCTCATTAGAAAAAATCAAACCAAAATTATTTTTCTTTGTTTGAAGTCATATCGTTCATTCCGCTCAAGTTGGTGTTGATTCTCTGAACGCACAAGCAAAAGTGAAAAAATGCTCTGAAGTTGTACAACTGTTCACACCTTACGACAAGTCGTCCAACAAGCAAAAAGTTGAAAATTTTCAACTTTCTGACTACAAATCGTACCGACTTGTAGCTAGAGCGTTCACATTGGTCGTGCATACACAATTTGTCGTCCAACCACGGTTGTCAAGCAAATCGCAACGACAAATCGTTCAATGTGAACCGCGCTTTAGAGATTTGATTCTTTCCAAGAAACACTGGCAACGTTTTCCGATTAGTCTGTCGCTGCCGCAGGGGTTGCTTGTTGCTTTTGTAAAATAAAGCGGCCCCTAGACGCTTAATAACATTGTGCGATATTTGATATTGCACAATATTATTGTTCGTGTGTAGATAATATTGCAAGATTGTGCGATATATTGCGGAAAATCAAAACGCTTTTGACTTTTATTACAAATATGAGCGGTCAACTAAATTATTGGGAAAAATATTGAACCGTCTGGGGCAGCAAGCGAATAAAATTGTGCAATATTTTGCACAATAATATTGAGCGTCTAGGGGCCGCTTTAAAAACGACGCTTTTGACTTAGAGTCAAGACGTCGGAACAAGGCAGAATGACATAGTCAAGACGCCGTCAAACCGCAACGCGTTTGTAGGGGCTAGTTGTCAAAATGCTTGTCAAAGCCATCAGATTGCCATCTTGTTCATTTATCTATGGTTTTAAGTAGAGTTGATGCACCAACTCATCTGTAGAAAGAATGTCTGATGAGTGGAACCTCAGCATTGTTGGCCCGGTCCATAAGAAAGGAGATCCGTATAATTGCGTAAATTATGTGGGAATAAGCCTTCCTAACATCGGCTATAAGATCTTTTCTCCAGATCCTAGATAAGGCCCATGAATTCCAAGTAAATACGCATCACCTCTTCGTCAAGGTTAAGGCCGCATATGACAGTGTTTTTAGGGACAACCTATACAAAGCCATGTCGCGTTTTGACATCCCTGTAAGACTCGTCAGGTTGTGCACGATGACACAATTGCTTGCATGTGCTGATGATACTGACGTAATTGGGAGAGTACAGCGAGACGTCAGTGAAGCTTTTGTTAGCATTAAAGCAGAAGCGGCTAAAGTGGACCTGAAGGTACACGAGGGCAAAACCAAAAATGTATATTGTATGCGCAACACCGACGTCTGGACCAGACCGTCACTATAGGCAGCTATAAATTTGATGCGGTCAAGGATTTCGTCTACCTTGGCTTACTAATAACAAGCGGAAACAACACCAGTGCTGAGATTAGACGCAGAATAACTCTTGCCAACCGTTGTTTCATTGCACTCAATTGAGCAGTAGAGTCCTTTCTCGAAAGACCAAGGTGATCCTCTACAAAACCTTAATCATTCCGATCCTCCTTTATGGTCCCAGAGGCTTCTACCCTATCGGAAATTGATAAGGATGCACTTGCACGCTTCGGGAGGAACATTTTGCGTGTAATCTTCGCCCCCGTCTGTCTTAACGGAGAGTGGGGGAGAAGATTTAACCACGAATTCTATGAGCTATAAAGCGATATTGGCCTGGTCAGACGTCTACGGATACAGTGTCTAGGATGGCTGGGCCATGTAGAGCAAGTAGAGACGACAGCTCCAGTCCGAAGAGTTTTTGAATCCACCGTATCTAAGGTGTTTGCGGCACTAGAAGCAGCTGGCCAGAGATCGTGACGGTTGGAGAGGCATCTTGGTTGAGGCTCAGACACACCTCGGGCTGTCGTGCCACATAACTAAGTAAGTATGCAAGTTCCCTATAAACAGACAATGGATTGCGAAAAAAAGAACATCAGTTGAGTATGAGTAGTAATAAAGCATAATTTTTAACAGGGCGGGTCCAGTACCCCCATTCTATTGCGTTTAATTCAAGCTTCAGTATTTAAAGAAAAAACTAAATTTGAGAGAAGGGAGCTTTCATGTAGATGAGGATTTCGTATAGGATTCGATGGAGATAGAGCTGTCAGGAGTCGATATACGAAGAGGAAGTCGGGACTCTTCATTTTTCTGCTAACGTATTTATGTTGATAAGTCTTGACAGGCCAGCCAGTAGGAATAAAAGGTTATTGGAAAATTCCCAATATCATTGATTCTCAAAGCCGATGGGGAACGTTTGATGACTAGTATCACAGTCAGTATGACAGTATCATTAATGGTAAGAATGAAGAGAAATTGACCCGAGTGGGTGCCTTGGGGACACCAGAAGCGACTAAGGTAAAGCGTGTCGGTCGAAAGACGGTGTGAGTCAAAATTCTAAAAATAGAAAGTAAGAAAGAGGTTTGGATGAGAGCCAGGAACATAAAGGCAGTTGTGGGAGAAAAAAGCAAATTACGGTCAGCTCGAAAGTGGGATATGTATATATATTGAAAGTATCCCACACCAAATACTATAATGGGCCCAAGCAGGGGGGCAGCATACCCCCCGGTATCATATACATATACATATACCTGCCCCAATTTTTAAGATATTTGAGTTTATTTTCTGGAGGATATTCAAATGTAGCACATCGTTTTAGTCCGTTCTAGCAATTTGCGCCAAAAACCGCTTTGGATTTTTACTTGTGGCATATTAGACTCGTGACTATACGTATGTACAAGAAATTTGAAAAAAATCGGATCTTTATCCGAAAATGTAAGCTCGCTTTCCAAAAATCCTATCAATAGCAGATGAATTATGGTGGCTGTTTCAAATCAAACGGCGGATGATATCGACATCATCGCGTGTTCTCGCCGTGGCATTGTGGAAGCATTCACGGCGATTGAAGAACAGGCGAAACGAATTGGTCTTAAGATCAATGAGGACAAAACGAAATACATGCTGTCAAGCAAAAACCAATCCGTCGCTCACCACCTGGGACAAAACATAACAATTGACAGCTGCAATTTCGAGGTAGTTAAGGAGTTTGTCTACCTCGGGGCAAACGTAAATTCCACAAATGACACCACAGTGGAGATCCGGCGTAGAATCGCCCTTGGCAACCGCTGCTACTTCGGTTTGTCCAAACAACTGGGGTCAAAACTCCTCACTCGAAAGACCAAAGTCATGCTTTACAAAACGCTCATTCTGCCAGTCTTGCTGTACGGAGCCGAAAGCTGGACGATAAGAAGGACAGCGGAGCTGATTTTGGGTTCTTTCGAAAGAAAAATTCTGCGCCGGATATTTGGTCCTGTCTGTGAGGAAGGTGAATGGAGAAGAAGACACAACCGCGAATCTACGAGCTGTACCAAGATGTGGATGTAGTCCGGAAGGCAAGGATCCGTCGACTACACTGGCTCGGCCACATCGAGCGCATGGACATCAACGCTCCAGCTAAGAGGGTCTTCGACTCCGAGCCTCCTGGTTCGAGAAGAAGAGGAAGACCGAACCTCCGGTATAAAGACCAAGTAATCGCGGATGTAGGACCGTCAAGGATGGAAGGCAGCTATAGCTCAGGCTCAGATCCTCCATGGATCGCAGGCCTGATTAGTAAGTAAGTAAGTTTCAAATCAAAGACACTTTGAGTAGTTTTTAGTCGCGTTTGTTTCAATGAAAGAAAAGATTCAACCACGAAAAAGACTTGAACAGGCTTGGTCTAGAGCGAATGGACACCATGTTACCCTTATACCATTTTTAAGAATTGCTTTATCCTTTCTAAATTAATAAATGACCTTACAACCATTCAATAACGCTCTCCATTAACACCGAAACACGTATGAACACATACATATGTATGTACATACTGAACATAAGAAAGCTTCCCGATTACTCGGACTCGTGCTTTATTTATCAAGGTAATGCAACAAACCAATCGATTTGGATTCGATTTAAAACCAGAAATTGTTTTCTATTTTTATAATACATACTGAACGTCTGCTGTAAGTCGTGCTTTTTTATGTATCCTCGTAAAGGATGTAAAGCATATCAGTAGGTCGCGGCGAGTAGCCAGCCATCTAACCATAGTTTTAATTGTATTCATTAGCTGTGGTATGCGACCGATAATTGCCTTTAAAGGTCAATAAGTTATACGAGTGCATACTAAAGTACATACGCAGCTCTTTGAACGGGTGGGGCGATTGCATTTGACAATGATGACTTACTTGTCAAGGACGAGGTTCGCGTCGAGAGCGTATAGTATGATAGAAAAGAGGAAACAAAGCAAAAGCTATGAGGCTGCCATTGACCTTTTTTATTTCTCATGTAATACAATTAATGGACGAAAACAAACAGGCGTCAGAAGTCAGCCTACGTAAACCATCTTGTATTCTTCTCTAGCACGATATGGCAACATCCAGTGCATGCACCAATCAAAATGTCACTGTGTGAGTCAAGAGCTTTTGGCTGCATAGCGATAACGAGTTCAATAAACTTAAAAATAAGAAGGGAAGGAAATGTTGCCAAAACAACAACATCATTTCGAGCATTTAATGAATGTTAACCATCCACCAGGCACAAAGCCAAGTAACCCGAAATTAATTATATCTGCAAAGGGAAGGCTTGGACTGATGAATAAATTGATTTGACCATGGAAAAATGGTGACCCAAGCAGGGGCTGTACGTCGAGATTACGGCTGCTCTTGGATAAAGAAAAACAAACCGCCCTAGACTATTTCGTTGAACCGTAAGTCAACACAGGTCCAGGAAGAGGACACTGACGTAATAGCCATTTTCATTAAATGTCCGCACTTTGCTTTGTGCGTACGTCTTCTAAAGAGCCAAAGTAATGTCAATCAGGATTAAAACGCTCTTGAAGCGATAAAATAAAATAGATGAAGGCTGGATACAATTTCAGTGCCCCTTTTTCCATGTTCACAGTATTCTCAGTGCTATAGTGGCCGATTATCGAAGAGCATTAGGTGAGGTAACTGAGCGACCACTTTATTGCTTGCATGTCACTAATGTGGAGTTTGTGAGTGATGATTACATTCACTTCCTTAACAAGCCTAAAATGATTCAGGTTGGTAGTGTCCCATACGTTGGTAGAACAAGCAATTTATGATTTTGATGAGTCCGGCGGCTATGAGGCAGAATGTCGAAAGGCACCTTATGCACAAACAATCTGAATTATGGACACGCTCCAAATGGTTGCGGTAGATGCCCTTCTCGAGAGCCGTCCACCGTACGACCATGACATAAACAATAGAAGCCTCCTAGAAACACGCTCAAGAAAGTTGAATTTTTAGTAAAATCTCGAGTCTAGAATGAGACCCAAAACTAAGGGTCTAGAATACTTATAAACTCACATGTGGAAGTCCATTGTACCTGCATTGAATATAGGATCAGCAAACAGTCATCGAACGTGTTTTTCACGGTGTTTCTCCTCAGCGGGGTTCTGACAAAACCCCCTGTAGTAAAATTGTCATGAAAAGCTTCTCGAAATTCGCCGTTCGGAACCGGCAATAAAACTGTAGGTCCCTTTCACCTATGTGAAAATGAAATCACACACAACATGGGTGATTGAGAGAAGCTCGGCTCAGGTTCTTCATGGACTGTAACGCCAACATACATACATACAAACAGCATTGCCACTGACCTAACCAGGATGGTAACTAGTGTTTGCAAAACATCAACCAGGAAATTGCAGATGTGCATACGAAATGCTATAAAGCCAGCAAATTCCTATAACAATCGAGAGAAATACATTTCCGATTTTACCCCTACGACCTCAAGGAACTGTACGACCAAGCTTACCTAAATTAATGGCGAATAGTTTGTAGGATAGATATGCAAAACCCAAAGGCACTAGGGCACTAGATATTGTCAAGAGAACTTCCCCAACAAGGACCAATATACCCCAAGAGCCACTCGAGAATTTGGATGAGTGCCCGTCTCTGTTACACAGAACGACATGACGATGACGAATAATTGCCCTGAACCTAGGCACCTAGGTAGGTGCCTGGTAAACTGGGTATATCCAGGTCATGGACAAAATACATATGGACAAAATCTTAAAGGATGTAAGGCATTAGGGGAACTATCGTCGTACAGACTCTTTCCAGAATAATGGCAAAGATTGGTGGACCCAGATCGCAAAGTAGCAGTGCAGTTGATTCAATGTACGCAGCACCCCAGCTCAGTCGATCGATCTTGTGTGCATTGTCCGGTTCCACACGGCGCGCGTTTGACGAAGGGTGAAATGAGTGCAAAAAAGAGAGTAAGTGAAACAGAAATACAATGGCACAGTCACGCGCGGGTAGTCAGAGTTTACACGAGGGCTGTTTTTTTTCGCCTGTTTCTTTTGAACCTTCGTTTCAATTTGAAGACGAGTCCACACGGAGCTTTTCGGCGCGTGCCTGTTTTTTGACATTTCGCTTCACATTTCATTTTCGTTAGCCTGTGGTGATGTTTGAAAAGTAAAATGTTATCCAAACGTACACTTCCAAGTCAGAAACAGGAGTGAAGCGACATCGCAAAACAAGGAAAAGGAGCTAAGGAAATGTCAAAAAAACCCACGAAGTAGTCGGAGTCTTCACGAGGGCTTTCTTTTTGCGCCTTTTTCTTTTGAACCTACGTTCCAATTTTAGGACGCGTCCACACGGAGCTTTTGGATACCATTCTTACTTTTCAAACATCATCACAGGCTAACGAAAATGAAATGGGAAGCGAAATGTCAAAAAACAGGCGCGTGAAGAAAAAGCTCCGTGTGGATGCGTGCTCAAATTGAAACGAAGGTTCAAAAGAAACAAGCGCAAAAAAAAAAAACACACGCCGTGTGGAACCGGACATTGAAAGTACGCACGCTGCGCATTTGGGACGGCCATCACAGAATTTCTTACAGCTAACACGTCAGTATTCGTGATCTGATCTCAGTTTCAGTTAAAGATCTTACGCTGGAAGAGAAGCGCCGAAGTATGAGCGGGTGGGACAAATCCCTAAACGAAACATGGATATATCGCCTAATTTCCTATGTTGAAAAGTATGTAGGTCAATCGGTTTAAAGACGAAACTGACTTGGACTTGGTTTCTTTCGTGGTATAGATTCTGGAATTCTTTTTTTTTTCATTTTTCAGGCCAGTGACCAGACCAAATTGTCTTACATCCTCGAATGCTTGGTCTTCCTCTTCTTCTCGAACCAGTCAGCTCGGATTCGATGACCCTCTTACATATGTAGTTGGAGCGTTGGTATGCATGCGCTCAATGCGGCCAAACTTGTGTAGTCGGCGGATCTTTACTTTCCGTACTATGTCCACATCCTTGTACAGCTCATACGAGTTCGCAGTTGTGTCTTCTCCTCTATTAGCCTTCCTCGCAGCTAGGACCGAATATCCGACGCAGAATATTTCTTTCATAGGAGTCTAGGATCAGCTTTGTCTATCGTCCAGCTTTCGGCTCCATAAAGCAAGACTAGACGGATAAGAGTTTTGTAGAGCATAATTTTGATATTTTCAGTTAGGAATTTCGACTCTAACAGGCCGTAATACCAACACCAACGGTTGCCAAGGGTGATTCTACGTCGGATCTCCACTATGATACAGTTTGTAGAGCTCACGTTTGCCCCAAGTCAGACAATCTCCTTAACTACCTCAAAATTGTAGATGCAGATTGTAAGGTTTAGGTCAGGGATGGCGAACCTTTTTAAGACGTGGGTCAACTTTTGTTAATATTTTTTCATTACTAGCTCGTGGGTCACTAACGCTCATTTGCACCAAAGTGCTCAGAATGCTCAGTTAGCATTTTTTGCCTAAATCCTTTTTTTAACATCAAAACTATCGGTAAGGTGTTCACCAATTCGGATGGAGCAGCGAGCATTCTCCAAAGTCATCCTACATATTCTGACGAGTTTAGCAGAGATGTCAAAGGTAGACATAGCGTTGTATAGATCGTCTATAATTACGCTGTCGTACATGGCTTTGAAATCGACAAATAGGTGGTGGGTGTCGACTTGAAATTCATGGGTTTTTTTCAGTATCTGCCGTAGTGTGAAGATTTTGATTGTGGACTTCCCTGGCCTGAATCCGCACTGATAAGGACCTATCACCTTATTTATTAAAGGCTTCAGGCGTTTACACAAAACGGCAGAGCAGATTTTGTAGGCGATGTTAAGAAAACTTATTCCTCTGTAGTTGGCGCAGTCAGAGGGGTCTCCTTTCTTGTGAATCGGGCATACCATGCTGAGACTCCATTCCTCGGGCATGCTTTCCTCCGACCATATTTTACAGATAAGCTGGTGCATGCTCCTAACCAGACAGTCCGTCTGCGCTAGCAGTTTTATTCGATTTGAGTTTCGATATGGCGATCTTAACCTCGTCGAGGTCAGGGGGACGGAGTTCCCTGCGGTCGTCGTCGTTGAAAAATTGATCATTCTGCCTGACAGCGGCATATTAGCTAACATCGCCGTTATATCGTCTGCAGAAGTGGTTTTTCCATATTCTCAGCATCGACTGCGATTCTACTAGTAGGTGTCCGTTCTCATCCCTGCATGTTTGCTTTATCTGTTGATAAAACTTTTGAAAGTCACGCCTGCAGTAACACCTCTCCAAATCCTCAATCGCGGTCTTCTCACGCTCTTTCTTCTTTCTTCTGATAAGCTTATGCCCCCTTTTTTTTTTAACTCGTAGAGCTCACGAGCTGCTCTTGTTCTTCTATGGAGCGAGGCTTTATATGCATCCTGCTTCATTGTGTGAATTCTCCTGCACTCGTCATCGAACCAGGTGTTTCTTCGTGGTGGAGCCTTGAAGGCTCAAAACTTCAGATGGAGTGCTTTTCGGGGCTTGTTTGCAAAGGATCCACTGTTGTTCTATTGACAGCGTGAAGGGTTAAGGTGTATTGGGAGATGCGAACGGTAAAAGCACGAGCGGTTTGTGGTGATAGCGACTTTCCGACGTCATAACTTTGTATTCTTATTCTACTCCGCTGCGTAGGCGCATCTTGGCTACTACAAGATAGTGGTCCAAGTCGATGTTAGCTCCGCGGAAAGTTCGAACATCAAGAATAGGAGGAAATGGAGGAGTGTCTGACGTGGATCGCAATGTAATCAATCTGGTTAGTAATTGATTGATCTGGCAACCGCCAGGTGCCTTTGTATATATCGAAGTGCGGTAAGCGTGTACTGGCTAGAAGGAGATTTCGCCCCATAGCAGGATTAATCAGTTTGTGTCCGTTGTATGATTTATCAAACTATTCAGCTTGATATGGCATGGAACTTGTATCTAAGAACGGTTGGTTCTAAGAATCTTTAGTTCCCTGGTACGTTACCGATTCTACTGGTTTTTACTCTAGCATAACTATCGAGAATAACAGACATGAATATAAATTATCCACCCAAATTAGAAAGTCTAAATGGTTGCTTTGCAATCGTGGGTCAGTTAAAAATTTGCGTGGGTCGGTGTCTGACCCACGGGTCATAGGTTCGCCATCCCTGGTTTAGGTGATGGATGACGGATCGGTTTTTGCTCAACAGCATGTACTTGGTTTTCTCCTCATTTACCTTAGCCTGTTTCTCAATCGCTGTAAAAGCCTCTAACACGCACGTTCGGCACACCCGATAATGTCTATTGTTAGTGTATCCCAACAGTTGCCTTCCGTGTTATCACCTGCTCTCCACACTATCTATTCGAGTACCAGATTAAATAAGCCATATGACAGCTCATCACCTTGCCGAAATCCGGTGCAGGCGTTGAACGCCTCTGATGTCCTTGAACCAAACTGCGTTTTTTCGAGCGTTATGCGACACAACATAAGAGAAACGCCAACCCCAAGTGTATAGTATGGGATTCCGTGAAAAATGTCTCTTCTGTCATCATAATAGAACTCATGAGGTTGGAAAATCAGAGGCGTAAAGCAATAATTGCTAACCAGCCCCGCGAGGTTATGCTTAAAGTTGGTCCGGTGGGCAGAGAGTTTAAAGTGAACAGGGCGTGGTTTAGTACGTGGGCGTACTCTTGACGTTGAACATGTAGGTTACGAATCGCGCATACTGATAAACCGGACTATTGGAAAGAGACTTTTTGAGTAGTAGATATATAGGGTTGACCGAATAAGGTGTGTAAAAGTAAATGCAAGTTCAGATTACAAATATTTAGTCTTGAATCAAGTTGATAACTTTATTCTGAAGGTTCAACGACACTATTTGTGCGTGAAAAATGATATGTGTCAATCAAATGTTCACTATGGTTGGTTTACAGACGTCGGTCCAGATGACTTCTTCCAATGGAGACGTTTCTATGGCATTTACCTCGGCAGTGATGTCTTTAAGGCCTTGAACGATGACTGACCTACAAATGTACAATTTGTCAAGTGGTGCTAAATCGCATAATCTTTCCAACACTGGGTACCAGAATACCCCGAACGACCACACGTCATTCCACGAGGCGGCCCATGAAACCATTCAAAATCACAATGAAGGCCTTACTTACTTACTTAACGGGCGCTACAGTTCGGGGTGAACCTGGGCCTCAACCAACATGCCTCTCCACCTAGCACGATCTTTCGCTAGTCTTTTCCAATGCCGCACGCCCAGTTGGTTGAGGTCCCCTTCCACCTGTGCGCGCCACCTCAGGTGCGGCCGTCCTCTATTTCTTCGTCCCTCGGGGTTGGATTCAAAGACTCTACGGGCTGGAGCTGTGGTGACCATTCGCTCTACATGGCCTAGCCATCTTAGGCGTTGGATCCGTAGACGCCTGACCAGACTCATGTCGCTGTACAACCCGCACAGTTCGTGATTGAATCTTCTCCTCAAACCCTCCTCTGTGTTTATGGGACCGAAAATCGAACGCAGAATCTTTCTCTCGAAACGACCAAGGATTTCCTCATCCGCTTTAGATAAAGTCCATGTTTCTGCGCCGTATAACAGGACCGGGATAATTAAGGTCTTATATAAGGTCAACTTGGTCGTACGAGAGAGGGCTCTACTTCTCAGTTGCCTCTTGAGCCCAAAGAAGCAGCGGTTGGCAAGAGTAATTCTGCGCTTGATTTCGAAACTGGTGTCGTTGTTCCAAGTCACCCCGGAGCCGAGGTATATGAAGTCCTTAACTACCTCGAACTTATATCTGCCAATCTGCACGTTCTGTCCAAGACGTCGGTGGTAAATGTCCTTTTTCGATGACAGCAGATATTTAGTCTTGCCCTCATTAACTGCCAAACCAATTTTTGCCGCCTCCATCTCAATACTCGCAAACGCCTCATTGACATCTCGCTGCGATCTACCTATTATGTCAATTTCGTCGGCGTATGCAAGGGATTGCGAGGATTTGAAATAGATTGTGCCTCTTGTATTGGCCTGTGATTTTTGCACAATCATTTCTAATATGATGTTAAAATCACACGACAACGCATCGCCCTGTCTATATCCTTTCTTGACTTCGAAACTATCGGTCAGTTCTGCACCGATTCGGATGGAGCAGCGAGCATTTTCCAGGGTCATCCTGCATAGTCTGATGAGCTTAGCAGGGATGTCAAAAGTAAACATGGCATTATATAGTTCGTCTCTAATTACGCTGTCGTATGCGGCCTTGAAGTCGACGAATAGATGGTGTGTATCGACTTGAAATTCATTGGTTTTCTCCAGGATCTGCCGTAGTGTGAAGATTTGATCGATGGTGGACTTCCCTGGCCTGAAGCCACACTGATAAGGACCTATCAGCTTGTTTACGAATGGCTTCAGGCGTTCACACAAAACGGCAGCGAAGATCTTGTATGCGACATTAAGGAGACTTATTCCTCTATAGTTGGCGCAGTCCAAGGGATCTCCTTTTTTGTGGATCGGGCAAACAATGCTGAGACTCCATTCCTGGGGCATGCTTTCCTCTGACCATATCTTACAGATGAGCCGGTGCATGCTCCTAACCAGCTTACCGTCAGCCGCTTTGAAGAGCTCAGCAGACAGTCCATCTGCGCCAGCAGCTTTATTCGACTTGAGTTTCGACATGGCAATCTCAACTTCGTCGAGGTCAGGGAGACGGAATTCTCTGCGATCTTCGTCGTTAAAAAATGGATCATTCTGCCTGACGGCGGTATGTTGGCTGTCATCGCCGTTATACAGTCTGCAGAAGTGGTTTTTCCAAATTCTCAGCATCGACTGCGATTCTACTACTAGGTGTCCGTTCTCATCCTTACAGGCCTCCGTTCGGGCTTTATAGCCTTGAGACATTCGTTTTATCCGCTGATAAAATTTCGAACGTCGTGCCTGCAATAGCACCTCTCCAAGTTTTCAATCGCCCGCTTCTCGTGCTCTTTCTTTTTTCTCTTGAGAAGCTTATGTTCCTCCCTTCTCTTAAGCTCGTAGAGCTCACGAGCCGCTCTTGTTTTTTGTGTAGTGAGGCTTTGTATGCCTCCTGCTTTTCCGCATGAATCCTTCTACACTCGTCATCGAACCAGGTGTTTCGACGTGGTGGAGCTTTAAGGCCCAGCACTTCCGTTGCTGTGCTCTTCAGGGCTTGTTTGCACAGGCTCCATTGTTGCTCTACTGACTGAGTGGAGGATTGAGGTGTATCGGAGAGCTTAAGAGAGACGCGGTTGGCAAAATCACTGGCGATCTCCGGCGATAGTAGCTTTCCGACGTCATAGCTTGGTGTTCTAACTCTACTCCGCGGTGTTCGTGTTATGCGCTGACGTATCTTGGCTACTACAAGATAGTGGTCTGAATCGGTGTTCGCTCCTCGGAAAGTGCGAACATCAAGAATAGTGGAGGAGTGTCTGACGTCAATCGCGATGTGGTCAATCTGGTTGGTGACTGATTGATCTGGCGACCGCCAGGTGCCTTTGTGTATATCGAGGTGGGAAAATCGTGTGCTGAAGGCCATCCACAAATATTTACGAGTGTCATTCGACGTAGGAATCTTCCAGATAATACATATTTGCGAACACCTCGCAGAGACTGGATGAAGGTGTTTGGTCTGACATATCCGCGATTAATTTTTAAAACACAAAAAGGCGATCAAAGGCTGTCCTTTAAATAGGAAAAACTATCAAATATTGCGTATATTTGGATGAGAACGAGTGAGATCATCCTTCGAGCAATTGATGACTGCATTATTCTGCGATAAGTGTGGCTTCATCAGAGAATCCTATCTCAACGTGTGTACATTCATTTCGGGTTTACTAGTCAAATGATGAATCAGTGCCAAATTTGTGCTTAATAGTCGTGGGGTTATGGCGTAACGAAATGTTTAGCAAATGGCCAAGGCAACATGATGAACCTGCAACGTAATTTTAGTTGGACCATTGAGTTGAGATAATAAACCAAATGCACATAATTCAGTAATGCTTCCAGCAACAAAATTCACTCTCAAGTTTATATGAAAGGAGAATGGAAATTCTTTCAAAATCCTTCTAAGACAGTGTGCTGGATTTATGCGTACATACATATAACCCAATAAGGGACAATCTTACGCCGCTGCTATTGTCTACAGCTACTGCATTGGCCGAATGGAAACGAGAGAAAAAGGACATAAATCAAACAATAATACGAAAAAGGCTGAACGACTAAAAAAACAATTCTAAAAACAGCAATCAATCGAGAAGAAAGCGAATCGAAACAAAGAGAAGCAGCAGCAACAGAGACGAGCGAATCAACGAATAAAGCAGGTTATTTTCTGCATTATTATTTTATTTCGTGTTATATGTCGATGATGTCGTAATGGAATCACAAGTCTATTTATAATTAAACAGCAGTAGCGACAACAACAACGGCTAGAGAGGCATGCCGACTAAAGCAAATACGAGTAGCAGCATCTCGGAAATATTGAAATACTTTTTAGCATCATCATCTCGAGCTCACTCGGCTGCGACAGTGGCTATTTGGTTTCAATTCTATTCGAACGATTTTATTCACTTTTTACCATACAACATCACCGAAGGGATAAGTGTTTGCAAAGACTCTATAAGGCTGCTGCTAACTTCTGTCCATTTATAAGCATTATTCTTCAGCTTAATTATTCCTTCGATCAATAGCACGAGAATGAGTTATTCACCACAAATGACTGCGCATGATGTTGTTTATCCATGATCTAATTCGGTTAGCACGGGCCTTGTTGTGTGCCTTTTGATTTGTTTGCGATCTACGCACTGTTCGGCTTTTGAATTGCCACTTATGGCAATTTGTGTTCTTTCTTTAGCGATTTGCACGCGTTAGATTTGATCACGATGCAGTAATGATTGATAGGGGGTAGGTAGTGTGTATTATATGGTGTACAGTGGCGCTCGGATAAGACATACATATGTATATAAAAATAATGTAATTTGAACGAGGCTGTTCACTTCGCACAATAGGAGAAAAGCTCTACTAGGCCAAACACACATAAATACATACATATTCGTAAGTCTCGACCTTGACTACGTTCTCATTTGCTTTCGATTACTTGACGGCAGCAACGTGCTATTACTTACAGCACGGATTCACAATTATGGTTTTGAACGCATCAGTTGTTTTATTTTCATTTAGTTACCTAATGTTACACTTAAACAGCAAAGCCTTCTCAATGCGAAACGCGTCGAAAACGATTGATTACAAAATGCAGCGACGAGTATGTATGTACATACTTGCACATTGCTCTGCGGAGCTTGTGAAACAAAAAAGACTAATTAAAAAGCAACAAGCAATAGAACAAGACGGTGTTTTACGTAATATTCAATTATATATGTAGATAGTATACATTAAAACGCATCCGATGGAGACAGCCCATGTATCCTAACTGTTCTCACTGACAGTATATCAAAAATCGAATGTTCTTAGCTCAAAAAGAAAACATCTCCCCATAATGCTCGGACAAGAAAAGAAATTTAAGAGTAACGAGACTCAGAAAGTTCTCCCCATTGAGTGGTCAGTATAATGTTTGTCTTGCACAAGTAATGAATCCCTGGAGCTTATACTTAAAACTCACATTTCTACGACTTACAATGAGTGACGTTGAAGGGGGAAAGGGTGCAGTAAAATGAAATTATTGAATCAGTGATTCCACAGGAAAAAAGATAACAATATTGCCGGTTAAATCAAAATAACTGAGGAACGGCGGTGTGTACTAACAACTATGGGCAGACGTTCGAAAGCAGGCAACTTAAACTGTTTGTTTTCAGACATGTGGCTTGCCGTAAGGCGTTGAAAGCCCGCTCTGGTAATTGAGTTACTACAAAAGCTTATCAAATTTTGGAAATCATTAAATACTTGATAATGTTTTTCAAAGCGACAGATGTCCCCTTCATCATTGGCGGGGGCCTGCCTTTCTGGTTTAGGAGCTGAGATTAAGGGCCTCGGTAGTTTTTCATAGTTGGTGAAGTTTTCAAAAAGGGCTATTTGGTGGATACCTCAGCCTTAGCTAAAAGGATTTAAGCTGCGTGTCCTACACGCGGATTGTAATCCGCGTCAAAGTTGCTTTCGAGATAATGCCTGATTCACAACACTGCGTTGGTGCGAGGCACTTTACGTGTTACGAGAAATGCTTCGACGCATGCTTACTTCAATTTTATCAGCCGTTCCATGTCAAAACACTGACTTAAACGTACACAACACAAACCATAAAATACACAGATACAGCATACACATCAATACACAGCAACAGTCGTTCAAACGCACAGAAATTTCCGACGTGTTCGACTTTTGTCTCCTTTGGTTACGTGAGCTTACGTTTTCTCTCGCTCTCATTTTTTAATGAACGTAAGCTCGCCAACGCAAACGTAGTATTTATGACTACCCCATTGAATTGCTTGTGTTGGATGTCTCAGCTAGCACTAACGCAGTGTTGTGAATCAGGCATAATAAAGCTTCTAGAGATATACTGAGGGCGCCGTGGTTAGTGTGTTGTACTCTGACGCACGATGAGCTAGTTCGGATCCCGATAACACCAACGCCATCGAATGTTTATTTCGCGGCGTCCCTTCTCGGCGGGGTACTGGCAAAACCCCCCGTAGTATGTATACTTGCCATGAAAAAGCTTCTCGGTTCACGCCGTTCGGAATCGGCATTAAACTGTAGGTCCCTTTCACCAGTTTGAAAAATAAATCACACACAACATGGGTGATTGAGAGAAGCTTGGCTCTGGTCCTTCATGGGCTGTAACGCCACCAAAGAAGAAGAAGATATAATGATTCAGAGATGATTTTAGTGACCTCTGACCTTTATGAGTGCTGTATGTTAAGTACTGATAGCATCAGTTGCATCATACCCAAAATGCATATGGTTTGTATCTTTTAAACGATCGCTGTCAAGGTTTCAGATAGATTTATAGAGTACGTATGTAGGTCTGTTAGCGGAGTATGTTGGCAATTTGAAAGAGTTCCTATGGGGGCCTTGTTACTGCTGACGAAACATAGATCCATCAACCAGTCAAAACAATTGACCACATACAGCGATCCTGTTCAAAAAAACGCGACACTGGTTACATCGGCCCGAAAAGCCATGTTCACAAGAAATCGCACACTTATTCGTAATCGTCACAGTAAAACTAGACGAACTACGCTACGAATTGCGGAATCATTCGCCCTATTACCCCGATCTCTTTGTTTCTAAATACGAAAAAATGGTTTGGCGAACAGAAGCAATTTAACTTGCCTGAGAGAGGCGTTTAAATTATTTTCGCCCTCATTTCTCCAATCTCGCGCTTCCCATACTTTTCCTTTTTTCTTCTTCGACAATTAATACTTCGTAGCCATGTGAGCAATTTACTTCGTCTACATGAGCCTCTCATGTACTTGTCAATTAGATGTCTTGAAACTAAACAAATCAAAGGCAACATCATTCTGACACCGTTTCCAAATGGAATTGTGAGGGAGACATGATTGGAAAACGTCCTATCAGTTTCTTGCGACTGCAATTTCCAACGTCAAAAGCTTGCGGTGTTACTCAACTCTGTAGCGAACGCAAAATCTACCACAGTACCTCGTAAGAGAAAGTTGGAAAATAATGAAGGGCTAGTGGAAACAGGAGGGATTAAGTCAAACCGTTACTGACGTCCCGATTGCGAGTGTCGATCATCGATCGACTCGACAGCTATCGATTGATTCTGAATTTGGTATTGTGTAACTCAATCGACAAAAGATTGTGCTACTGTGAATTATCAGCATGAATATTGTGAATATCGAATACTTTTGACAGATGTTTGAAGTTTCCATATTTCAATTTTATTCGCGGTTTTATTGTTTTCAGATTGTTTCGAAGTAAATTTCAATTTTTATGAAAAATGAGTAGTGTAGAAGTTTGGTTTTCCGACTCAGAATCTGAGAACGATCCGAGTTTTGTGGAAATTGCCAGGAAAGGCGAAAAATTAAGAGATGCTTCTAATCCGCCGGAATCCACAAACTCCCATTGTGATATCTATATTCTCCTCCATAAATTTTACCATCTGCTCCATTTGTTTTTTAATTGTAAACAATTTTGACCTGCGTTACAATTTGTATATTATTATTCTTAAAATATTACACGGTTATTTCTCTGAATTACTTACATATTGCTCGATAAAAATTGTTTATCATTTGCTATCGCCAATCGTCGATGGGGTCACAATCGACATTCACAATACCGAAATCTGCAATCGACGATCGATAAGTGTAGATTATCGATCGCTAATCGACACTCGCAATCGGGGCCTGAGCATAATTTTCGGAAAATTTAAAGTTCGGTTTTTGGGCCTCATACACTCCGCGACACTTGATTACCCTCACTTAAAGTTTCTACCTAAATCATAAAGTATGCGTAATATTACTTCGAATCTATTTTTACAACTCTTATTTTCACTTCCTCTCGGTTACCTGATGACTGAGCTGTAAAAAATTAAGGATAAAAAAAAAGGAAATCGCCAGTTTCGGTGTTTTGCCTATTTGAAGCGCGACACTTGATTACTGCGAATAACTTCAAAAAGCCTATTCTCTACAGATCGATATACATTTTTTAAATAGGTTACAGAAATCCCTTCGGAAGCGTTTTCAATGGCCTTAATAAGACTTTTCAAATTGTTTTCCTTCCGCGTAAACTCTCCGCGACAGCCATCCCCAAACATTTTCAATTATGTTTAGATCGGAAGAAAGAGGCGGCCAATCTAAAACTTTCACATTTTCTCTTCTAAACCATTGTTTTACACATGCTGCTATGTGGATGGCTGCATTGTCCTGCTGGAAAATCCAACGTTCACCATCAAACATTTCATGAAAACTGATTATTTGCGTTTCCAGAAGCTCGATGTAATCCTCTGAGTTTTGCCGACCATCATAGACAACCAGATCTATTGGACCATGAAATGAAATTGCAGCCCACACCATGACAGAACCAATAGCAGTGTGACAGGAACATCTCCGATTTTCTCAAATCGTGGAAGTAATACTGAAAGCCATCAGGGCCATCCAAATTAAATTTTTTTTCGTCTGAAAAAATTACGGTTTCTTTCTTCCAGCTTAGTGAGCCCGGCAGAATTCCAATCTCTGATCTCTATGACGCTGAAGTAAAAGTGGTTTTTTCTTCAGTTTTTGCCGTCAGAGATGTGGACACTGTTGAACCACCCTTTGAACTGTCCGGACACTGGCTGAAGTTCCAACTTTCTCCTTTATTTTGCGAGCGGTTGCAGCGGAATTTGAAGCTTCACGTAAAATGGACCCGCGATCTCGTTCTGTTGTCGCTCTTGCTGTGCGCCCTTTTCGGTTTTTACAATAATTTTCTGGATCTCTTAGAAAATTATTGACTGTCCATGGATCTCGACCAATTTTTTCTAGCAATCTCCCGGTTGGAATAATTTTCTTGCTTGAGCGAAGAATTTTGCCAATTTCTAAATTTGTTAGCGTTTTACCTCGACCCATCTTATCTAAATTGCAACTTAAAAAATAGAACAAAGTTTCACTTAATTTAAAGGACCTTGCGCTTTAAATGTTGAAAACAAACTGATGATGGTAATCATGTGTCGCGCTTTAAATAGGTAAAAAACCGAAAATGGCGATTTCCTTTTTTTATCCTTAATTTTCTACAGCTCAGTCATCAGGTAACCGAGAGGAAGTGAAAATAAGAGTTGTAAAAATAGATTCGAAGTAATATTACGCATACTTTATGATTTAGGTAGAAATTTTAAGTGAGGGTAATCAAGTGTCGCGGAGTGTATACTTACTTACTTACATATCAGGCCAGCGATCCATGGAGAATCTGAGCCTGAGCTATAGCTGCCTTCCATCCTTGACTGTCCCGGGCACGCTGCTTCCAGTTGTCAAGACCAAGATGTCTTACATCCGCGATTACTTGGTCTTTATACCCGAGGTTCGGTCTTCCTCTTCTTCTCGAACCAGGAGGCTCGGAGTCGAAGACCCTCTTAGCTGGAGCGTTGATCTCCATGTCCCGGGGGTATATCGTGCCACAATTCCATGTTGTTTTTTTTTTTACAAAATTATTAAATAAGAGGGACGCCGTGGCGCAATGGGTAGTGTGCCGGTCTCTGACACAAGATGGGAGTTCAGATGCCGATGATACCAACGCCATCAAATGTTTAACTCGCGACGTCCATGCTCGGCGGGGTACTGGCAAAACGTGCCGTAGTATGCTTGTCTTGAAAAGAGCTTCTCGTCTTTCGTCGTTCAGATTTAAATAGTACACGTAGGTCCCATTCATCTGTGTGAAAAACAAATTGCACGCAACATACATACTTATGTACACAGGTCAATGAGAGAACGTAGGCTCTGGCTCTCATCAAGCTGTAGCGCCATTCATATCAATAAAAACCCGGCCAAGTGCGAGTCGGACTCGCGCACGAAGGGTTCCGTACCATCTATATATATATGTATGTATGTACTATCTTCATGATGAGATATAGTTGATCATCAAAGTGTCCATTGAATTCAAATCAATTATCTTACTTGACAGCAACGATGTGAAAAGGTAAATAACAATAATGGGAAATATGGGGAAAAGGTTTGCAGCTAGGATTAATTCATTAAAGACACAAACGAGATCAAAACTGGGAAGTTTACTACTGGTTGTGGGATATTGTCGACTAACCTTAGTTCAGTATGTGACCAAGGGGATTTTTTGGATGAAAATCATGTCTGTTGTGTGGGAGCCCCCCTTAAATATTCATTTTGTTCTGTTTTTGTCGTGGTAGCGGCAACAGAAATACATCATCTGTGAAAATGTCAACTCCCTAACTATCACGGTTCATGAGATACAGCCTGGTGACAGACGGACGGACAGCGAAGTCTTAGTAATAGGGTTCCGTTTTACCTTTGGGTACGGTAAAGTGACCAACTGTATGTATGTATGTTGGCGTTACAGTCCATGAAGGACCAAAGCCGAGCTTCTCTCAATGACCCATATTGTGGCTGAATTCATTTTTCCATAGGTGGACCTACAGTTTATTGCCGGTTCCGAACGGCGAATTTCAAGAAGCTTTTCATGACAATTATACTACAGGGGGTTTTGTCAGAACCCCGCTGAGGAGAAGCACATTTACTTTCAGAGTAATCTAAAAGTGACCAACTACGTTACATTAATACAATAATGGCTATGGAAACTTTAAAAACCGTGGAAAGAATATCAAAAGAAATACTAGGTAATGTGCTCAACTCCTAGGTAAAAGCCTGTACAACGTCCCAAAACAAAAAAAAACACTTAAAACTTAAAGTTTTATGAGTATTTTTAGGGCCATATCACCATAACGAACTTTCATTGTTGAATACTCATTGCAAAATATCTAAAAATTTCAAGCTTATCAGCCCTTGCTCATATCAAAATCAGGCTCGATGACCGAGTGTTTTTCTGACGTAGTCAAAGTCTAAGATTAAGTGCAAAGCGATAGTGATAATGAACACAAATAACTACAGCTGAGAAGCATTTTACCCATATTTTCCCTAAGCAACAACGCTTACATACATATGTAAATCGATTTAACACTGATTGACAAAGTGCAACTAAACCAAATGATTATTTTTTATTTATTTATTTTTTAAGGTTTGTGCCTTTGCCGACCAACTATGGTCATATGGTCGTTTCCAAAATTCATTCAGTCGTTAAGGTGCCCACCACCATTGTACATACATATGTACATATGTGAATGATACACACGGGTATATATAGACTGAACCTCATTAGGAGTCTGCGCAGGTTCACCTGGACCGAGATATCAGCCTGTGGTATTTTATATGTGTGTTTGGAGGCTTTGAGCAATTTAGGCCAGATATAAGGGAATCGCTTACGCTCTGTGTCGCTGTGGCGGATTATACGTCCCAAACGACTTTCGAATGCATTTTTGTCGATTAAAAATCGATTTCAACAGAGTAAGGTTAGGTTTATGTTAGAATAGAATAGGTACTCACATCTGCCTTATCGTGGTCGGGTGGCGTGCTAGAAGGAGCTGCAACCGTCGATGACGATGATTTCGAAGCACTAGCCGAAGTGTATATTGACGGCGATATAGTACCGATTGTTGTAGTTGAATGTCCTGCAACCGTTGCATTTGTCGATGTTGATGTTAATGTCGTATTTGTCACATCGTTAGCATTTATCGTTTCTCCGCCCCCACATCCACCGCTGCCACTACCAGTAATAGCAGTAGCAGTCGCAGCAGTGCCTGGCACATTACCAGTTGCTGTAGTTGTAATTGATGAGCAACTAACAACAACAGACGACGTCGTGTTATTATCATTGTTCATTTTCGATATTCAACTCTCAAATTTCATTTGAAACACAAAGTGGCCGACCACTTCCTTATCCTTTAGGAGGGTAATCACTCACACGCACAATCTTCTACCTCTAGTCACTGCGATCCGAACCGAAAACGAAGAAAAAAAAAAATGAAATTCTAACGTAACCACTGGATACAACACACCACGTTCTCAAATTTTCCTGTACTAATTTATTCTATGTGCTCGACGGAAAGAAAAACGGAAGAGAAAATCTGTTTTTTATTCTTTCTTGCGTCCGAAAATTGACTAGGAGGTTGGATGATTCAAAAATTTCGCTCGATGACAAATGCCTAAGGACGATGTAATACAAATATGTAATTGATTTTCAAAAAAAAAAAAAAAACCGGACTTAGGGGAGGTGGCAGGGGTACGAAACCGAAGAAGACTATGTTGATACGACGCCACACACACGAACACTTATATCTCGTCGTCGCTCAGTAAAATATCAAATCTCACCAAGAAAAAAAAAATAGGAAAACAGGCGAAAAAAATGAAAGACAAAACTTGGTTTAAGAAATTAAATAAATTAAGTCGTTTCCGCTTCGGTTTTGTTATTTTTTGTTTTGGTTGTATTTTATTTGAACAGTTTATGGGTCGCGTTTTCCCATCGCTGGGTCGTTAACTAATTTCCACACGTTCGCGAGGTAATCAACTTTATCTCAACTTTTCTCAGAACCATTGCTCAATTAAACTTTTTTTATTGTACAAATATCTTCGTTTCTCCTCTATCTCATTTTCTTCTCCTCCTCTGAGTGTTGACTGACGTAGATTAATATTTCTATTTCATGTGCCGAATGAGACTGGTATGTTTTGTTTCAGTTTCTCTTGCGATGTCACAAATCGTGTCCTCTTCGTTTGTATGCGAATATATGATTTTTGGCAGAAACGAGACGGTTAGACAATCTAGACAGCCAAGAGATATTTCTTCTCTATATGTCTTTATATCGCACTAATAAAAATTATATTTAAGCGAATTATGATATACGAAAAACAAAAATGGAAAAGCAAATAAAATTGAACTAGGAACTAGGCATATACACGTTATGTCGTATATGGTCCAGGTCACGGCAAAAACGAAGGAAAAACAAAAATGAAAGAAATGCACGCCACGGAACGAATGAATGAGTGTTCTGCTCAGAGTCTACTATTTTACACTTGTCTCCCGACTTGCTTGACTCACGGAACAATAAACATATGTCATCACCGTTTAACGTTCTATTCGTCGCAATCGACGTTCGGTACGAGAACAATGTCGAAAAATTCTGACAGGCTAACAGGCACGCACTATATCTGTCTTCGTCTGTGTCGAAAATTTTCAAAACACGTCATTTTCCTCCCTGCTCTGGTCGTTTTTTATTTTCTCTTCCTCTTGCTCTTTTTTTATTCGTTTTGCTTGTTGTTCGTCTGAGAACTGGAATTGAAAACACCTCTTCTCGCCGCTACCACGGATACGAATTACTACAGCAATCGAGCAACAATTAGTTCCTGGTTTTCCCGAAGTCCGTTTATCTTATCCTATCTGCTGAGGGAAGGGAATCCTTTCGGCGAACTACACATGGAACACTCGTCAAAAATCCAGTGTCGACCAGTCGACCAAATGCACTTTTTTGCCTTCTTTTTCGTTTTCTTTTTTATGCTTTCTTTTCCCTAATCGAGATATAGAATTACTTGCATTTTTTCCCGTAGGTCTATGCGAATTTTTTTTTTTTTTTCGTTTCGAATCTCCTGTGAGCCTGAACGGTGTTCACCTACGTCGCATTTACATTTCAATATAAATAAGAAAAAAATTAAAAATTATTTCCTTCGTTTGATTTTAACTAGTTTTTCTTCCCGTTTATTTATTTCACTAGTACCTCGCGATCTCGTAGAATACACAATGGGAGAAGGAAAAACGAAAGGAAGGAAAGAAAAAACTGTGTCCTATGGATACGCACAAACACGTCGTTTGAGCAGTTGATATGTTAAGTTTCAAATTAAACTGACTATGCAGAAAGCGAGTGTAGGTTTTAATCGATCAATTACGTGGTCAATTGGTGCGTTTTTTTGAAAAGTTTGCACGAAAATTTACAAGAAAAACGACGGCCATGACCAGAAAATCTTTTCTGTTTTTTTGCGATTAAATGTTCTTTTCTTTCGCTCTGATGATGGGATAAAAAAAATAATTCCCACACGTGAAGTTGGTTATAGTTCAAAATTGTTTAAAGATGATGTGGTGAGTTCTAGCTTACGTAGTATACTTGATGGGATTTAGTTTGTTTTTCGTTTAGAAAACAAAAATGTAGCATTTTTATATTACAGACAAATCTCTCTTCAACGACAAAATACTTTATGAATTTGGAAAATGAAAACCCTTATTTGTCGACAAAGCTTTACTACTTGGGATATTTTTACAGTACTAGAACATATACTAGTCATTTTCACCACCGACATAATTATACCACCACACTTTTATTGGCTGTCAAATTGATTGAAGGATTTTTTTGTTTTTTTTTTTTTGTTGTTAATTTCAGTGAAAGCGCACTTGCGCAGCTTCGCTTTTTCCAGTCACATTGATTAAATTGCGGAAAACCAAGTCATTGGTTGTTGCGTTTACGAATTTCCCAAATAGTCAATCAACTCCAACAAATCTCTTAGTGAATTTAGTCGAATTCCCATCGAAATGGCTACAGAAACTGAAAACATTTTCATTTTCATTCCAAATCTAATTGGTAAGTGATTGGATTTCATTCGATAACACGAAACACCACTTATCAAGTTCGTAATTAACTAATTTAATTACGAATACATCGGTTTCGACAGGGTATAGGGTCATATTCATTGATCAAACAAACTACCATTGAGTGGTATTGCCAGCGATTATCAGTGGCTGTAGTCAATCCTGTTTAGCTTAGGATACACAACTTGTTTTGTATGTATTTCAGGATATGGACGCATCATTTTGGCCATCATAGCATTTTGGTTTATGTCGACCAATTATGTGGTCGCGGGTTGGTGTTATATAATTAGCGCTGCTCTGGACAGTGTTGATGGACATGCAGCTAGAGCCTTTGATCAAAGTGAGTAAAGACATATGTACATACATATATATATATATATTATCAGCACATCGTGCATCATTCATAAACAAAAACAATAGACACTGCCAACTGACCGGCTGGCAACAATCATACTCGACAAGTGTGTATACACAAATATCGAATCATGAAATGCTATTTATAGCTTGGCCCGATTCGTCAACATCTCTGATTGGTATGCATTTACTGCAACTGATAACTGCATGTATTTCTACGTCAATATGACCTTGACCTCAACCATTTTCTAGGCATACGGGAACAAGAGACATTGCATCGAATGGATTGGGTGTTGGTCTGATTTTATCTTATCAGTGTGCTATCGGATAATACTCTGCTCGCAATCGTAGTGATTTTTCTCTGTCGTAAAAAAATGAAAATATCGGCCGTAACCGATAACTCCATTTTCCAGGCACCAGGTTCGGAGCAATGCTGGACCAGTTGACTGATCGTTGCGGAACCATGGGTCTCCTAGTCACATTGAGCTACTTCTATCCCGACTACATGTTCTTTTTCCAGCTCTCGATGGCAATTGATGTCGCCTGCCATTGGCTCTACATGCAAACGTGAGTTATTAATTTCCGCTACGGTGGTGTGGTCTCTATTAACTCTCTCCATTGGTTTTAAGGTCCGTCACGGTCGGTAAGAGCTCACACAAAGCGTTCGATATAAATGAGAATTTCATCATGCGACTATATTACCAAAAAGACGTCCTAACCTTCATGTGTTGCGTCAATGAACTCTTCTACATTTGCCTGTACTTGCTGCACTTCACCAACGGTCCTATGCGTGAGTAGCCCGCTCTTAACTGTTCTATATTCATTAACGTCCCTAACGAGTAACATTTCTTTTCAGTATTTGGTTGTTCACTATTTAAAATCCTCGCTTTCGTCACAGCCCCATTTGCAGTCCTAAAATCGCTTATATCCATCCTACATGCCTACGTTGCCAGTATCGATTTGGCTGCTGTCGATGTTCGTGAACGTCAGGAGAAACGCCAGCAAAAGGAATTATCGAAAAAGGCCGAGTAGACCATTAAATCGACTATCGATCGATCAAACTGAATTCCATATTGCTAAAAAAAAAATATTCAGGGGGAACACAGTTCCCTGATTCCTAATTTATTTCTTAAATGGTAATTGTTAAGTTTACGTATACACTAGGCTTACAAAGGGGTCATTAAGTAACAAATCGATTGGCAAGGCTTTTAAATTCTGTTTTTCTATTCATTCGATTTGAATTATTCGATGTCGTATTTATGTGATTGTAATTTTTTTTTTTGTTTTGGTTACTTCCAGTGGATCGGAAAAGCTGATAACTCCAAAGATTAATTATTACCATAATTGTTTTGTGTCTGTAGAGTGTAAGTAGGAATGTATGTAAGTGTTAAGTCGGTGGTTTTCCATGTACAGGCAAACAGTGTTTAGGTGGCCACTATGGCAGCTTGGCGAGCAGAGAAGCAATTATTGTTGTATTACTAATTGTGGACAGTTGTTTTTTTCGAAAAATAAAGTATTTACAATACAAAATTAGTGTCTATCTATTTCCTCCAGCGCTAGGTATGTATTCGTTATCCTCGAACCAAACCTTAACTGGAAGTCCAATATAGAAAACCGTTTTTAGAAAGCTACTGTAGCTTTCTATGCCCACAGCAAAATGTTTGATAAGAGGTTGGGACCCAGATCTAAGCTGACCTTGTGGATGTACACAGCCGTTGTCCGTCCTATCGTCTCCTATGGCTCCCTAGTTTGGTGGCAAAGCTTATAACATCGACAAACTGAATAAGATCAATAGATCAGCAGGAATCTTAAAGATGGGAGCAATGAGAGCATGTCCCACTGAAGCACTTAATATCGTACTGTCATTCCTGCCAACGAATTCGGCCTCGCTTCCTACGGACTACACACCTTTCCTCGACTTCAATAGTGTGGTGCACTCTTACTTTCCTTCCAGAGAAGAACGGAAAACATGCAAATCGGTCGCGAAATTCCAACTTCTGGTTTTTACTGATGGCCCCAAGCTGGAGCACAGCTGAATATCTCAAACTCGTTCCGTCTCCCCGAACACTCGAACATCTTTCAAGCTGAATCGCTAGCGATCGGGGAAGCGTGTAAACAACTCATAGGAGGGAATGAGAGGGCCGATGAGCTCGACAAGCTCGGTGCCCTTTCAAACTCCCCTACCCCTCAAAGATACAAGATATCAAAAAAACCTCGCCCTCGTATTCAAAAAACAAAACAAACGACCGTGGCGGTCAGTATGGGCCATTGGCCTATTGGCCACGTGTCCAGAATAGGCATCCAGTCTAACATCAGCTGCCGCAGTTGTAACATTTTCTCTGCGATTGGCCAGCACTGGCAAGTCACAGGTTCTGCGCCTTTTGCAAATACTTCCTCGACGCCCTCTCAGAGGTAGCCAAACTCTTAACTCCACAGGCTAGATTTAAATAAACACCCCCTTCACCCCCAGTTTAGTGGCATTAAAGCGCCTAAGCGGTAATTGTTCCCTGACGCGCATAGTCAGATAACCGCCTTAACCTGCCCGCCTACTCAGCTAAGACCACAGCACTGTAAGGTATTCTCCGAGGGGTCTAGAGCCTGTCTCATTATATCGATTAAACTTCCAGCAATCAAACCCCGGTTGTAGCCAATTCTTGGTTGCTATCAAAAGAGTTGTAAACCTTATCGTCGCTTTCGCTTATAACTCAATATTGCATCAAAGGCAGTCGCTGAGCTCGTAAATTATTGCAAAGTCAGAAGGACCAATCTCATTAATTGATATGATGATAACCCCCAAAGCACGGTTTAACTAACTGAAAAATCTCTACAGAAGCCACTTTATCGGACCACAGATGCAACTGTGAAAACACTCTCTCACAGGTCAGAAGGAATCCAAGAAAGACGATATGGGGCCAAACTAGGGCTACCTAAATTAGGGACAAGATAAGGGGTAGAAAATGCCATTGAACATTTGAACAGCACTATCGTGTTCTGTCAGGGGGTTCCCTAGTGGTAGGCTGGTTTTAACGCGCACGCAGGAAAGCGTCTCCATCGAGCATACGCTGATTGACGCCCTCAAATGAAAAAACAGCTCTGTCACCATTACTGAATCCAAGGCAGATACCCTCAGTCTACTGTCTCTCGCAGATAGAGACACTGTCTAGACTGTAAGCTGACATAGTTTGTATACCCTGATGTCTGCAAGAAGTCCGTGACTTTCTTCCTCTCCCTAAAAGGAACTAATTGTATATAACCACAGGTCAACGCACTTCAACAAGTGGGATGTCCACATATGGAATAAAGAAGCTTCTGATGTCCAAGTGGCATCGATTTTCCCTGTTTCCCAAGGCCTTATCCATTGCAGAATGCCCTTCAAACGCATTTAAGAGTTGCTTGAAATACCTCCATCACGTTATTACACCCCCAACTAGCCGGAATCAATTTTTCAAAACGCACGTTAACCCATACGACCCATAAAAGCATTCAACTTCACCTACGCTCCACTAAACGTCTGCAATGCACGAATCCACCTTGCACGCCCAGCCATAAATTCTCGCCTAATTACAGTTATCCCCCAATCCATCATTCGAAACAACAAGTGTCCATTTGTTAATTAGTTTACAATCTTCCATCAGTTGTCATGCAAATTGTTAAATAAAAACTGAACAATTCATCACTTGACCATTAGTAGGCATCGGACGATTGTAAGAAAATGTTTTCGCATACAAAACGGCGTGTAATCGACGCCTGGAACAGTTTTCGAAATCCACAAGACCTCGAAACGGCATTCATCATCGCAATTACATTTCTTCGATTTGGCGGAATGTTTCCGTACATGGCAGTCAATGGGCAATTTCAATTGTCGTATCTATACTTTACATTAACCTTGGCACACATCGCGATATACGTGTACGTTAACATAGCTCTGATGCGCCAAGGGGTGCTCGCTTACGCTAGACCATTGCTTGTGAACAACGCACTTGCAATCGTGGCTAGAACATGCACCAAAGGACTACAGATGCTTATGACTTTGGCTATATTCGCGCCGATCTTCATGGGAGCTCGTCGCAATGTGAGGCTTTTGAACAAATACAACGCATTGATGGGTGACCTGTTGAAACTGGGAATCGATGCAAATCAAGTTTATCGGAAGATCCTATTCATTTCTGGAGTGGGTACGCTTGTTTTATTCCTGATCTGTTTATACACGTTGATGAGTTCATTTGATTTTTATGAGAAACTGGAGAAGGAGAAGGCATCGCTGCAGTTCTTTTGCGTGGACGTTTTAACCAACTATTACAAGACGATGTGCTTGTTTACGTTGGCTGCTTACTTGTTTTCGGGTTTTTTGGTATTGAAGTTGTTGAATAACGTGTTGAGCCAGATGCTACGTGCGCAGGAGATTAGTTTGAAGAAAATCAAATGTGATTCCTTGGTGGTTAATAAATGTTTGTCTTAAAAGTGTTTGTGTTTAAACAATAGACGCACCGGCACGTGGGTTTGGTTTTTGAACTTCTTTCATTTAAGGAAACTAACAAGTCTCTTAACAACTGGAAAAATCCCTCAACAGCAGACATTAGGTACACCGCATTCCAGGAAGTGTGATGAAATGGACCGGGTAAAAAGAGGATGAAAACTTGACATATAATGCGGAAACTGCTACAAGGAGAACAAGCAACGGTGTCAGAGGCAGACATAGGCAAAAATTCTTAAGCCACCGGCATGCAAGCGAGCGCCTTATAGCGATTCGCAACAAAGCCACTCTCGGGAGCATCAGTTTATATGCGCCCACGTCCTTACCGAAGAAAAGGAACACAGAATCAAGGATGAGTTCTACGAGCTCCTAGATAGAACTTACGCACAATGTCCCGACTAGGTGAAGTCGGGTGAAGAAGACATTTTTAGAAAGCACAGCCTACATGATACCACGTCAGAAGACGGATACAGGCTGGCTGATTTTGCGACGGGGAGCAATCTCCTAGTAGCTAGTGCACGATTCCCCCATCTCGACATCCATAAGGGGACTGGGCGGTCTTCTGATCAATCAACTGTCAACCAAATTGATCATCTTGCGATCGACGCCAGAGACTCCTCCAGCGTATTGAATGTTTGAACATTCCGCGGAGCCAACATTGACTGAAATCATTACCTTGTTACAGCCAAGTACGGATGCGGATATCGTGTACATTACGGAGTCGCGTGAGAATAGCAGAATTTGAAATCCGTCGTAAGAGACCGTTTGTCTTCCTCAAGCTTGCTGCACAAACCATCGAACATTAATGGATACGGTGCAAAAACGTCCCTAATGTATTAGGCTTCTAACCGCCACCTAGACGAAACCCTTGATTTGATGACGAGTGCAGACAGGCCTTTGCTGAAAAACAAAATGCATACATGGCCATGTTGCATCGACGGGCGAGAGCAACTCGTGAGCTTTACGAATAGAAAGTAAGGGAGGAACATGCATTTTTCAATAGGAAGTGTTATCGCAGGAATGACGCTGGGAAATTTTACCAAAAAATAAAATAACGTGCCAGGAGTATAAAGCCAAAGTAGAATTCTGCTGGGATGAAAGCGGACATATACATAGTAGTTCACGCACAGTTGATGCTGATATTCCATATTATTCCACTTCTGGAGACCGTAAAGGATTGTCCATATCAAAAGAAATCCGTATAATTGCGCCAAATATAGAGAAATAAGCCTTCTTAACATCGTCTATAATGTCTTCTCTGCTACGCTGTATGAACGTCTGAAAAACCCTTATGAGCATTGAAGCAGAGAGCAAAACCGAATAAATGTATGTTGTCATCGAAAAAATGAGAGCACCGTGGCGCAGTGGGTAGTGTGTTGGCCTCTGACACCGATGACACGGGATCGAATCCCGACACACCCATGTCATCGAACGTGTTTTTCACGGTGTTTCTCCTCAGCGGGGCTCTGACAAAAACCCCTGTAGTATAATTGTCATGAAAAGCTTCTCGAAATTCGCCGTTCGGATCCGACAATAAACTGTAGCTCTCTTTCACCTATGGGAAAATTAAATCACACACAACATGGGTGATTGAGAGAAGCTCGGCTTAGGTCCTTCATAGGCTGTAACGCCAACATACATACATAAATCAAAGAAATACGCTTAACACCGATCTTGATCAGAACGTCACTATGGGATATGGGGTTCGTCTACCTTGGCTCACTAGGGACAAGTGGTAATAACACCAGCGCTGAGATTAGACGCAGAATAGCTCTTGGAAACCACTGTTTGTTTGGGCTCAAGAGACAATTGGGAAATAGAGTCCTCTCTCGAAAGACTAAGGTAGCCCTCTACAAAACCGTAATCATCTCGGTCGGCCTTTGTGGCGCAGAGGTTTGGACCCTATCAAAAATGGATGAGGAGGCACTTGGATGCTTCGAGGGGAAAATTCTGCGTGTAATCTTTGGTTTCGTTTATGTTTTAACGGAGAGTGTAGGATAATATTCAATCACGGCTGTACAGTGACATCGGCTTGGTTTGACGTCTATGAATACCATGGATACTATGTCTTTGATGTCTGGGCCATGTAGAGCGAATGGACGCCATTACGTCCGACGCCTTGACTCTACACATCGACGTCTTGAGAATATCATTGTGTTAGTCAAAAGCACGTCGTTTTTAAACGAGAATAACACGTATAGTATCGGTGTATTACAAATGCAACAACCAACCCTTGCGGTGATCACAGGGCGGATGTACGAAGGTTTTCCATCTCTATTTATCTCTGATGGATACTACGTCTATGATGGCTGGGCCATGTAGAGCGAATGGACGCCATTACACCAGCCCGTAAAGTATTCAAATCCACTCCCGCGGGCCGACGCTGCGGGGGACAGCCGTATCTAAGGTGACACACGCAGTTGGAAAGGGACCCTAACGAACAGCGCGTGTTGGGAGCACTGCGCCCCTACTTACTCGTCCTAATCGCTAAATATTTTCATGATATTGCACAAGGTCATACACATCATTTGCACCACTCTTCTTTCCTCACCGATTGACTATTCGTAAATTTCATTTTGGATTTATTAGACTTTTTTTAACCACTTACTTCTATGTAAACCCTGTGCCTCAGTCACTGAACGCGACTTACCGCTCATCTGTCACTGGCTTTGTTGATATAACAAGTGACAGTTCGAAAATAAGGCATAGAGTAGAGAATGGAGTTGGATAGAAACAATTTCGACAAAATATGTCGCGCTTGCATAAAAATGGAAAAGGGACCACTCCAGCAGATATTCAATACGAATGTTGAAGTGTCCGACAAATGTAGCATAGCCGAGGTCTTAACTGCCGTTTCAATGCTTCAATTTGAGCCAAACGATGTTCTCCCCAAAGGGATATGCCCCGATTGCGTTGAAGCTTTGTTAAAAGCGTACAATTTCCAGAAGATGTGCATAAACTCAGACCAATCGCTGCGAAATATCGTTCTTTGCGATGAAAAAACCAGTAATGTCCTCGTGGGGCATACTGCTGAAGCCACTTTGAAGGCGGAAGTTACCGCGAATGGTTGTCATACTCAACATAACTTGTAAGTCAACATAATCGAGATTTATTCTTGTATGCTAACGCAATGTATTTTAGATCTCCGAATTTGGAAGCGATTCTTGACCCTACTCCTACTGACAATCATGCCATTACTGTGAAGAACGAATGTGACGATGAGGCGGATCAGTATTCAGACAATAGTTCAGGAGAGAACAGATGTGATGGTGAACATCAGAACGAAGTGGACTCGTTCGACAACACTACAAGTACCGAAATTGAAAGGTTTTCTCTATATACAGTCCATGAGTAGGTTGATATCATTTCATATTGCAGACCGAATCCACGCAATCGTCGTAGTGCCTGCCATACCTGTGATACCTGCGGCAAATCATTCGACCGTCAACATCGTCTTCTGCGACATATGAACGTGCACAAAGCCGATGGACGACCTCATGAGTGCGAGCACTGTAAACGTCGTTTCACCAAAGCTGCACATCTTCAACGTCATGCCATAACCCACGAAAAGAATTTCCAAGAAAAAACAGAGCTAAGCAAGCAAAGCCCAGACGGCCACAAGTGTCCCGAGTGTCCGCGAAAATTCCTTAAACAGGAATCACTCGCCTCCCATATGCGCACACACCGTCGGGAAAAAAATGCCACGAAGAGCTATCAGTGTGAGATTTGCTTAAAAGTCTTCGAACGGCTATACCGGCTAACGCGGCACAAAAAACTACATGAGGAAAATCGCAAGTTGAGCTGCGATATTTGCGGGAAAACCTTCGGCCTAAGTTCACATCTCATCGATCATCTAAACAAGCATAGCGGAATCAAGCCACACGTGTGTCATTTCTGTGATAAATGTTGGTATCTCATCGAGGGTGATTGTTTGCCGGTTTTAAATCAATTCCTCATCTTTACAGCGTTCCTTCAAGCCTGCACTCTGAAGGATCATCTGCGTACACATACTGGTGAGCAGCCATTCCTCTGTGCGGAATGTGGTAAGGCTTTCAACAATGCCAGCAATCTGCGTCAACATCAATTGCGACATTCCGGTATCAAACGATATCAGTGCCCCGAGTGCCCTAGTAAATTCACATGTAAAAGCGGTTTATCATCTCACATGAGCACGCATCGCAACCAGAAACCGTTTGTCTGCGATACCTGCGGTTCACGGTTTACAAAACTCTACTCGCTAAAGAAGCACGAACGGATACATACGGGCGAAAAGCCCTACAAGTGTGACTATTGCGAAATGAGGTAACATATTCGTAAAAGATGTACAATTGATGAAAGTTAATCAACTGGTTTGTAGGTTCAACTGCTCGGATCATATGAAACGTCACCGGCGAACGCACACGGGAGAGAAGCCGTACGCTTGTAAATATTGTACTAGGACCTTTGCACAGTCCAACGACATGATAAAGCACCTGAGATCGCATGTCGGCGAGAATGTGTACAAGTGCGAGCAATGCGATGCGTCCTTCCGACTGAGTACGGAGCTGAAGAGGCACGTTGCCGACCATTACAAAGTCGAGAAGGCGCAAGTTGGAGTTGATCATAGATAGGCTTAGTGGATTAAAATTAAGATTTTTCATTGTTTTGTCTTGTTTTTATGCTGGTGTGCAGGACGTTCGGCCAAAACAGAGGCTGCTATGCTACATGACGGTGGATTCTCTGCTCAATACCTTGAATGCCTCTCATGGGGAGATGCTGTCCTTTCGGTACCGATTCATGTATCGCTTAATGTTAGGGAGAAGAAGGAAAATAACGGACAAGGCTCAGTTGGTGCTCCAAGGCGTCATCGTCCGGATCTACAAGCAAATAAATGGAGGTCACTTAGCAAGCTTGTTTAGTCAAAGCATTGGTTATACAGGGAATCTTTAGCCCTCATGTCACACTGAGTTGAAGACAGTGAGTCCTCGCACTCACTGTGAGTCCTCGCTCCGTGTGGTAGGGGTTTAGCTCTGCAAGAAAGAGGTACAAGGAGGAGTAGGTAATAAATCAGCAATCCCTAGGCCCTTTAGCAAAGGTGAGCGGTGTAGTTACTCTCAGTTTCGCGTGAGCGAGTCTAAGACTATACAAGCAAGGCGGGAGAGATTCGCATTCTCTCCTGCGATTCCCTTATTTCATGCCATGAATTTATGAATTTAGCTCTCACCATTCTACTGCGTCCTGATCCAAGAACCATTGATCGTCGACGGTCTGGTACGAGGACTTCTACATCGGTGGTTTGCTTGGAGGCGGGCTCAATGAAAATCTTGTTCAGTTCAGCCTAACTTAACCGCGACCTTCAGGGCCCACTTCCTTTTAGCAATTTGAGACAGATGATCGAGGATGCAGAAAGCCTCAAGGCTACTCTCATCGAGGAGTGCAGTGCAAATGCAGACACTTCGATCTGACGTAACAGCCACATTAATGAACGAGGCGAGCTGCTTTTTAACTACTTAGGAGTACTTAATTCAAATTTATTTGTTTGGAATGTTGGGCCTACGTAGGAATAATAGGCAAGAGGTTCTAGGTGTGACCCTTGCATTTAGCTGTATAGTAGACAGCATCAAAGATCGGAGAGTATCAAATGATCACGCCCACCTGATCATAGGAAAGACGGCCCTTCCACAGGAATTACGATAGAACCGACTGCGATACGATAGGTCGACGGCTAAGAAAGCGCTTGTTGGGAGAACAACTATGGGTGTCAATCGGGAGATCTATTTCCTGGTCAACGAACTGACGGGGACGAACTGAAGCCGTAGCTATTTCGTAGCCGCTACCAAGAAAAGAAGCCTCCATGATGGACGCGGGAGATAGTGCCTCTTCGTAAGACTGCTCTTCAACAAAGCTATTTTAAGCAAGAATCGTGAAAATCAAGAGACTGACCCAGTCGCTCTTCTGCTGCAGGCTAAACCTGCCCTAGCCACCTTTCACGGAATGGTGGCTCTTAGGCAAGATCCAGTGAAGAATCTCTGGAACTGTTCCTAGACTTACGCTTTCCGTGGTCAGTAACTACACTATTAATCACGCAGTACACGTCGTGCCCCGCAGAATACTTTGAAACAGCTTTGAGCCCTACAAGCCCAGTGATTTTCAGGAGCTGTTTTCAACGCTCTTATGTCCCGATTGCGTGGGCGGAAACTAATGTAAAAGCTCTCTCGTCAACGCCAAATGTCTACGATCCATTAATCTTCAAAAGTTCTGGACTTGAATACTAGCAGTGGCATCGATCACGTCGGGCTATCCGTATCTCAGCATGCGTAATAAGAGAGTTAAATAGGTAGAGATTGCACATCATTCACTTTTAAGATTCACCCTTGTGGCATTCCTTGACATTGAAAGTGTCCGAGCCTTCAAGAGCCATGCTAGTCTTGCCGGTACTACCCCACCACCAGATCAGGCACGTCATAAGGCGGGATGCTCTTACATCTTCTTTAGTGGTTAAAGCTTTAACCACACCAGTAGAGGCGCTGTAGCGGACAAGCGATAGTCCGTTCCAACTGGCGGTATTTCGAATTGTTTTTTGATTCATTGGTCCTGTCTGTGAGGAAGGTGAATGGAGAAGAAGACACAACCGCGAACTCTACGAGCTGTACCAAGATGTGGATGTAATCCGGAAGGCAAGGATCCGTAGACTACACTGGCTCGGCCACATCGAGCGCATGGACATCAACGCTCCAGCTAAGAGGGTCTTCGACTCCGAGCCGCCTGGTTCAAGAAGAAGAGGAAGACCGAACCTCCGATATAAAGACCAAGTAATAGCGGATGTTAGACATCTTGGTCTTGACAACTGGAGGCAGCGTGCCCGGGACCGTCAAGGATGGAAGGCAGCTATAGCTCAGGCTCAGATCCTCCATGGATCGCTGGCCTGATAAGTAAGTAAGTAAGCTTGTTTTTTGATTCACTGTATGTATGTATGTATGTTGGCGTTACAGTCCAATGAGGACCTGAGCCGAGCTTCTCTCAATCACCCATGTTGTGTGTGATTTCATTTTCCCATAGGTGAAAGGGACCTACAATTTGTTGCCGGTTCCGAACGGCGAATTTCGAGAAGCTTTTTCATGACAATTTTACTACAGGGGGCTTTGTCAGAACCCCGCTGAGGAGAAACACCGTGAAAAACACGTTCGATGACATGGCTGTGTCGGGATTCGATCCCGTGTCATCGGCATCAGAGGCCAACACACTACCCACTGCGCCACGGTGCTGCTTTTTTGATTCACTAACATATTTTATCTTTTTCTCGCGTATTTTTATACTTCGGATGAGTCAAATCAAATAAAACAGGGTTCATCTTCACCATATCAATCAGTTTTTAAGTATTCATTTCGATCTGCGGTACGCGGTACACGGCGGACAGCTGTGCTTGCTGCGGCACCAAATTGTATCGCTGCAATACCGTTGTACCGGCTGTGGTATACCCTACCCAATGTGTGCATCTTTATTTACCGCAATAGGATTATGTATCGTTTTACCGCTATCGCGTACCGCGCCGGTATGGTTCAAGCTTAACGCCAATAACGTTACAATCGTCATCTGTGGAAAATATCCCAACACGACCAGTAACATAAAACAGGAAGTTTTAGCTACTTTTTCATTAGGCAATCATTTACGGCAGGAAACAGAACTTGAGAACATCAAAACAAATAACCTCAATGCCAACCCTGTGATATAGAGACAAATCGTACAGTGTGAACTGGTGTGAACGACTGTCATTATCCCTGGTTGACGTCGTTGACATAACAACTGAGAGTCGGAGTAATGGCACTAGAGATAAAAATGGCACAGAGAATCGGGTTGGGCAGAAACAATTTCGATAAAATATGCCGCGCCTGTATGAAAACAGAAAAGAAACCACTCCAACAGATATTCCATACAAGTATCGAGGTGTCCGACAAATGTTGCAGCATAGCCGAGCTCTTAACTGCCGTTTCAACGCTTAAATTTGAACCAAACGATGTGCTTCCCAAAGGGATATGTTCCGAATGTGTTGAAGCTGTTCTGAAAGCGTACAATTTCCAGATTATGTGCATGAGTTCGGATCATTCATTAAGAAATGATTTCCTTTTCGAGGACGACAAATCTGTCCCTATAATTGAGTACATGGTGAAAGAGGAAAATACGGTGAATTATTGTGATCCTCAACAGGATGTGTAAGATGATATATTCGAGATTGGTAGATGCATGCTAATACACTGTCCTTTAGATATCCGAATGTGGAGCCGATTCTTGACCCTATCCCCATGGATAATGATGTGATTGTGAAGAACGAATGTGGAGATGAGGAGGATCAGTATGTATGCACTAGTTCAGGGGAGAACGGATGCGATGGTCACCCTCAAAACGAAGCGGACTCATTCGACAACTCTGCTAGTACCGAAATTGAAAGGTTTTTCCTATATACCGGCCATGGGTAGTTTGATATTATTCCATATTGCAGTTGTAATGTCTGCCATACTTCTGATACCTGGGATGAAACGTTTGATCATCAAAATTATCATCCGCACCCCAGAAATCTGCATGAGGACAATCATAAGCTGAACTGCAACATTTGTGGAGAAACCCTTAGTACAAACTCCCATCTAATCGATCATCTGAATACGCATAGTGGAAACAATTCGCACGTCTGTAATTTCTGTAATAAATGTTCGTGTCCACATTTTCTAAGGCGACTGTTGGCAAATATTATACAAATTCTTCATCTTTACAGCATTCCTTAAAGCCTGCATTCTAAGGGATCACCTTCGAACACATACCGGCGAGCAGCTATTCCTCTGTGCGGACTGCGGCAAGTCTTTCAGCAATACCAGCAATCTACGTGAGCATCAATTGCGACATATCGGCATCAAGCGACATCAATGTCTTGAGTGTCCCAGCAGATTCACGTGCAAAAGCGACCTGTTATCGCATATAAATACACATCGCAATCAGAAGCCGTTTGTCTGCGATATCTGCGAATCTCGGTTCAAAAAACTTTACTCACTGAAGAGACACAAACAGAGACACACGGGCGAGAAACCCTACAAGTGTGACTACTGCGAAATGAGGTAATATATTCTTCGTAAGGGATGTCGAATTGACGAAAATGAATCACCTCGTTTGTAGGTTCAACAGCTCGGATCATATGAAACGTCATCGGCGAACGCACACAGGAGAGAAACCGTACGCTTGTAAATATTGTACTAGGTCCTTTGCACAGTCCAACGACATGATAAGACACCTGAGATCGCATGTCGGCGAGAATGTGTACCAGTGCGAGCAGTGCGACGCGTCCTTTCGGCTCAATAAGGAACTAAAGAGGCACGTTGCCGACCATTTCAAGGTCGAGAACGCACAGGTCGACGAAGTTGATCATACTTAATTAAACGGATTATTCATTAATTTGGATACTCTTTAAGTTAATTAGCTTTAACTAGGTCGTTCGTAAAGGGATCGTCACGATCCAGCACGATGCAGCTCCTGGGAACCCTTGCATGTCACATAGGACGTATATGCTGCAACATAACGTATTCCCCTTGTAATTACACCTATTCAACATCCGCTCGGTAAAAGTTCAAGATCTGGGGTATTACTACTACAATCATTTATTGGAAAACATTTATTGAAAAGACGTAACTCTTCGTCATGAGCAGTGCAAAGCACTGAAACTTTGGGTAACCACCGTTCCAAAAAATTCTAGGGATCTGTCCGGGATCGTGCCATTCATGTCGAGGCAAGGAAGTATTTCTGTGACATCAAAGCCATTAGATAAGGTTATATGGCAGACTCGCACATCTCACTTAGACCACTGTACAAACTCACTGTGCTACTCTCCCGGAAACCGCTTAGAGCCCCTGGTGGAGCGAGTCATACCGATGTTTTTGGATATTGCATTGAACTGGTGTCATGTTAGGAAGACACGACAGTGATCCGGTAGACTTTGACTTCAAGTTTCGTGGGGGAGACACCACTGTTTAACGGAATAGTTTATTGATCATTATACTCCAAGATTATACAAGTTATGAAGTCTTTTTACGGCGAGATTTGGGCAGATAGTTAATATACATATGCTCTATAGCTCCCTAGCATAGTTACATCTCCTGTGCTGCTGAGACCTAATTTGTAAAGGTGGTAATTGCATGCCTCGTGTCCTGTTAGTTCTTCACATACTTACTTCGGTGGCGCTACAGTCCGTGGTGAACCTGGGCCTCAACCAACAAGCGTCTCCAGCTGGCACGGTCAGCTGTTTCTAGCGCCGCACGCCCAGTTGGTTAAGGTCCTCTTCAACCTGCGTGCGCCACCGTTGATGCGGCCGTCCTCTGCCGCGCCTTCCTTCCGGGGTGGATTCGAAGACTCTTCGGGTCAGAGCTGTATTTTCCATTCCCTCTACATGGCCTAGCCACCTTACGCGCTGTATCCGTAGACGTCGTAACAGGCCGATGTCGCTGTACAACCCGTACAGTTCTTCGTTATATCTTCTCCTCCATACACCGTTTGAACAAGCCGGACCGTAGATAGTGCGCAGAATTTTCTTCTCGAAACGACCAAGGGCATCTTCATCCGCTTTTGTTAAGGTCCAAGTTTCTGCGCCGTAAAGGAGGACTGGGATGATTAAGGTCTTATATAGTGTCACCTTGGTTTTCCGAGAGAGGGCTCTACTTCTCAAAGAAACGGCGGTTGGCAAAGTGATTCTGCGTTTTATCTCAGCGCTGGTGTTGTTGTTGCTGGTCATCAGTGAGCCAAGGTAGACGAATTCCTTGACCACTTCAAAGTTATATCCGCCCATGGTGACGTTCTGGCCAATACGTCGGTGTTGCCCGTCTCTTTTAGATGAAAGCAGATATTTGGTTTTACCATCATTAACCTTGAGACCCATCTTAGCCGCTTCTACCTCAATGCTTTCAAAGGCCTCATTTAAGTCTCGCTGTGTCCGTCCAATCACGTCAATGTCGTCGGCGTACGCAAGCAATTGCGTAGACTTGAAATAAATCGTACCTCTTGTGTTGGCCAGTGACTCTTGCACGATGTTGAAAAAGTTGCATGACAGCGCGTCACCTTGCCTAAATCCTTTTTTAACATCAAATGTCTCGGTGTGCTTATTACCGACCTTAATGGAGCAGCGAGAATTCTCCATTGTCATCCTGCACAGTCGGACGAGGGGGAGATTCCGATTACCGAGGTAGAGAATTTCGACAATTGTATTTTTTTCTGCTTGTGGGCCTAAAGAAAGTCTGCGTTGACATGTTCCTGCATGAACGTGCATGCATAAAATGTAGGTATACTTTTAGGACTACTTAGTAATCCAGATGTTACAATTGTCAAAATTCTCCACCTCGGTAATCGGAATCTCCCCAAGATGATCTCTGAAGTTTCCTGATATAGGGGACAAGTGCGTTCCCTTTGCTGGCAGAAGTTAAGATTTGTTAAAGCCCAAGTTAGTGGAGCCGACGTAAACTTGTCACCCTGTCGCTAGTCCATTTCCATGCCATTCCTCTCCACTTGTATCTGTCAAACTGCGTCGTATGGTAAACAGCTGTTTCCTTATCGCTTACAGCAATACATAGTTGCTTCCAAAGCAAGAAAAATAAATAAACACAACACAATCCAGTCCCAGAAAGGACGTAAATCCTTCACACCAGCGAGTCAGTGAAAAGCATCCCCAATGCAAGAGTCAGAGACGGTTTCACTGCGAATTTGCCAGGAAGGTCATGCAAATGCCCTCACGCTCAACAAAGATTCCACACAGATAGCTGTAGCCGGTCGTAGCCGTAAGAAATCTTAAATATTTCCATTCTATCCTCACATAATCTACTATTGTCTTCAAAGTATTGAAGGTCTATTCGATCGATAATGACGGCTTCACGGAGGTATGCAACATGCGTGGCGGTAAGAATCAGAATTTGAGTTATTCCTCCAACGATGTGGCATGGAGTACATTGGACAATAATATACTTGCCACGGCAGCAACCAATGGAGTTGTATCCGTTTGGGATCTCTCGAAATTCGGCCGACAAAAGCAGCTTCTCGTGTACAATGAGCACGAGAGAACTGCGCATACAGTCACATTTCACAGTAACGAACCGTATTTGCTGATATCTGGTTCACAGGACGGCACAATCAAGTGCTTCGACACGAGGTATGACAAGTCTGTGTTCACTTACTTCAGTAATTCCGAGAGCGTAAGAGATGTCAAGTTTAGTCCGCATGCGACGAACATCTTCTCGGCCGTTTCCGAGAATGGAACCGTGCAGCTATGGGATTTAAGAAAGTTAGTAAACAAAGGAGTTTGGGCATATGTTGACGGTTTGCTTTTTCCAGATCTGACAAATGTCTACTACAGTTTACTGCCCATAGTGGGCCTATATACACCTGCGATTGGCATTCGACAAAGAACTGGCTTGCAACGGGAAGTCGAGACAAGCAGATCAAAGTCTGGAACATGGAGGGCAAAGCTTCACTCGAGCATACTATTCACACAATCGCGGTAGTTGGAAGGGTCAAATGGCGTCCGGAAAATACCTATCATATCGCCAGTTGTGCACTAGTCGTCGACTATAGCATTCATGTGTGGGATATTCGTCGTCCATACATTCCTTTCGCTTCGTTTAACGACCACACAAACGTGACGACTGGCATAGCGTGGAAGGGAAACGATTCGCACACACTACTGTCGACTAGTAAGGATTCAACAATATACAAACACGCGTTCAAGGACGCAGCACGACCGGCTCTAAAGGCAAATCCTCAAGGAGCAAGTCTAAACTTTAAAGACGACATTATGCATGCGGTTAAGGTCAAAATCAGCCCTACACAGGTCGCTTCGACCGCGAAATCCAGTACTTTTCTGTAGGAATTTCTAATTAGCTTATTTCGTTTATTGAAAATAAAATATTCCATCCTCTCCAGGGGTAAGCAAAAGGTCACCACGGACGCTGATCAATTCCATATGGCGCAGTCGGTGATGCACAAGTTTCTAATTACACCATCGGTAAGTGCGTCAACGTCAAGCTATGGCCTGATCGATTCTATTACTTTCTTTCACACAGTATACAGGCTACGTGGGCGACCAGAAGCTTAGTCAACTGAAGGAGTATGAATGCTTTATTGGCTGTGCCAAGGAGTTTATTCTCACGGGCAGGAAGTTTACAGAAATATGTGAGCACAATGCGATTGTATCGAAGAAATTCGGAAAGCACAGCGTAAGGCATTGCAAATGTACGCATTCTGCTCTTGTTCATATATGTATATACTCGTATGTATTCCAGGCAACGACATTCTGGACATTCATTAAAATGCTCTACGGAACGTCGGAGTTTAGTAGCCAAAAAGTCGAGCAACGAAACTCCTTCTCCACGCAGAAAAGCGTCACAACGAATCGAAGGAAGGTTCAAGCTAATCATCAGCTGGAAAACGGCCGAGACAAAAATCCAACAACGGGTAATGGCGAGCAAGAGGAAGAGGACAATACCAAGAATGAGCTGCATAACGGCAACCAGAATCCACAGTTTAATTCGGTGATTTTGGCTGAAAATCAAATCCTTAACGACATTACGTTCGAGAATTTCGATATGCTGCGCAATGGTTTTCTTTACATGGGTCCGCCGGACTTTACCAAAGCCCTCGCACTGCCCGAGACTGCATTGCATCATGACGTACAGGCGGCAAGAGCTCAGCAGGATATGAAGACTGAGAAACGTGAGACTTCCCCGGTATGATTGGCCATGCCATTTTGCTTGCCTTTTGAGATTACATAAAATTTGCTTTTTTTAAAGCCTCCCGAAGTGCCATGTCTATTGAAGGTCACAACTATACCCGCCATTCCGATGTGGGAGCCACATCAGTTTATCGCCGACTCCCTCAAGCTTCAGGCCGAAGTGGGTGATGTACAAACAGCGCTTAGTGTCCTTATCGCCATGGGCGATGCTAGAAAGTTCCTTCCCATCGATGAAAATCTTATAGTAAGTTCAAAATCATCAGATTCAGATCCCTAATTTCATCATCTTTCATCTAATTCCAGGAAGAATGGTTTCATTCTTATATCGAGCTCCTACACCGCTACCAGTTGTGGAACGAAGCCGGTCAGATTATTAACCTTTCCTGGGTGCAGACAGTCTGTGAACTGAATCAAAAGTCCACTTCGGTCCATACCAATTGTGGCGATTGCGGACGACCATTGAACGGCACTGTTGGTTGGTTCTGCACCAAATGCAAGTCGATGCAGAGCTCAAAATGCTGCGTTTGCGGACTGATTGTGAGAGGCCTCTATGCCTGGTGTCAGGGATGTTCGCATGGCGGTCACCTGCATCACCTCAAGGAGTATTTTGCGACAAAATCTGTTTGTCCCAAGTGCGGGCATCTCTGTGAATACAATTGAGAAAGATAAATAAGAAAACACGATAGCTTCACAACAAATTGCTAGATAGGTTTATTCCATGCAGCCAGAAAGCTGAAATTTATATTTTACTACGCGAACAGGTGTATGTGTATAGGAGGTATAGGGTAAGGGGGGATTAAATTACTGCGGCCAGAACGGTTGTCCGGAATAATGATGATTGGCGATCTAGGCGGCCGATGTAGACGGCATTGAGAGTAGAATGTCGTTGATGAACTGCTCGGGGGCCTCGATGACCGTCAAAAGACCTGAAAGACACACACAAATCAGTATCACGTGATAGCATGGTAGTTTGGTACTTACCGGCAACATCACAGAACTCGCTGAACGAGGTACACGGGAGGTATTCCTCCGTGAATGCTTGTAGAATAGCATCAGTCGCCTTTAGCATAGATTCGTCGTTCTTGCGAATGTAGTTGAAGAGTGCAATCGGCCAGTCTTCCTGCGTTGGAACTGTCTTGAAGAGCTGCGAGTAGATCAAGTCAACCAAGCCCCACATCATAAGATATGGCTTGTAAACACTATAGTCCTTTGCCTGTCGATCGTTGGCAAGGAGGAGAGCCTTGCACTGTACCGATGGGGAGGTATGGCGAGCTTGGGCAATCGCTAATAAACGCTTCATGTGGGCCAATTTGTATTTGTTCCAGTTCGCCTGATTGAAGATGGCTAGAGAGAGCGTGAGCAGGTATTGTGGTCCTTCAACTTCGTAACCACATTCGAGCCATTTTTCTGAGGGCGCGGCTGTAAGGTAGGTTTGCAGAGTCTTCTCTTCCCGCGAAGCGGAACGCGACGAGAGTAGCAAATATACGGAGTAGAACAGGAGGTAGGGGACAAAGTGCATGTTGGACTGAGGACCCCCACCGCCGGCATCGTCGTGGAAGCTCTTCTCCCACGCAAAACGAATGAGAAGCAGTTTCAGATCGTGGATACTGTTGGTGAAAGAGATGTCACAACGTTGGGTGCTCTCCTGCATGTAGCTGCTGTGGCGGGTCATGCAAGCTGAGAATGCTGACTCGGAAACTTCTGGACCCCAAAGCGGTAGAAGGCCATTGCAACGGGTATTTGCATTCTGCAAACTGGCGCGTTCCCATTCGTCACGTCCGCGAGCTAACCGAATGGCCGAAGTGTGACAGTCGACATGTACCACGTTAAAATGGGTGACCGTCGTGTAACCAAAAGTCTTGCGATTCTTTATCTCGTATTCCTCGACGCAGATGCGTTTCGTGAAGGTGTAGATACCGAGCACCTTGGCCGGTTGACAGGCATATCCCTCGCGACAGATGAAGCATGTTAGACCCGTCTCATCGCGTAGTTTCTCAATTTTCTGCAGAATCGATCCTTTAGCCGTGACTTGACCTTTCTCGTTCGTTCGCATGCCAAGTGCGTCGAGCTGTTTCTCTCGTGTGGCCATTGCCAATCGTTTCTTTTCGGCTCTCGTGAAATCACGAACTTCTTGCACTCTCTTCGCAGTCGCTTCGTCGGTGCATAGTGCCTCGAGAAGATTTTCAGCCAAACTGCCTACATGTTCATCGCTGGAAACCTGTTCTAATCGATGAATAATCGGGATAATGTCCTTGCTGACTGCGATCTGGGTGGCCTCGTGCCTTGTGGCGAGCCCAGTGAGGAAGCGGAGAATATACTTCAAGCTGGGACGGGAGATAAACTCCTTCAATTCATCCGAGTCCGTACGTAACAGAGTGGGCTTTACACAGGGAGCATGTCTGTTGATGTACTCGATGGCTTGATCGACGATTCCCAGACTGATTATGTAATCTTTCAGAGTGCCGCCGATAGAGTTGTGTTCGATCTGATTGGTGAGGACGCAGAAGAGTTCCATTTTGAATTCGTCTTCAGGGGTCTTCTCTGCATCGAATTTGGCAAAGTCCAGTGTCGCTTTGAAGTGCTCGCAGAGAAGAGCCATCTTCACCTCATTGCCGTAGACGAGTGCAGCCAGGACGCGAATTAGATGACGTAAGACTGATGGACTGTTGCGAACATTTGCGCAATTGGTGCAGGAGATCAGGGCGGTAACGTATTCGGGGCCGCCAAAGGTAAGCGAGAACTGTAAGAAGGAATCCAAGGTATCACTGGCTGCTTTAGAGAGGATTGTTTCCATGATTTCAAGCAATTGCTCGGTGACCGACGACTGAATTGGAACATCGTTCTCGGCACATTGCAGGCAGATTTGTAAGACCTTCAAGAGGGCATTGATAGCTCCCAGCTCGGGTTGGCAGAGAACCTCTTGACAACGGCGGACTTTTACGCAAATGAGGAAGAGCTTTAAAAGGACCTGGACGAGTTCGCGAGTACGCGAAAGGTTTTGCAAACTAGAGATCCTATCCAGCATTACCTTCAGTCCATTGCAATCGGCCAAGACATTTGCCATTCGGTAGAGTTGCTCAGTATCCAGTTCTTCTTGGCTTTTGTTCAGTGTCTCGACGAATTCCTCGGTGGCATCACCAAGCAAACCACGCATACGGTAGACTACCCGCATGGCATCTCGTTCTCCACCCTCGGCAAGCCAGACTTTCTTGTAGACATCCTTGACTGGCAGGTCGAGGCTGATGATTTTGTTGTTTACCAACAGCTCCATACCGTTGTCGTCTTCGAGAAGAGCAATCAATTCACAGTCGGTACAGATTCTGTTCTTAACATCGCGCATGAGGGGTCCGAGACCTATTTCGGTTGACGGGTATGGATTGCCGAGCATACGACCTTGCAGGAAATCCTCTTGTTGAGGATCCTTCTCTAACAGCATGAAGAACTCACTCTCATCGTTCTCCTCCGGGTGAATGATGGAGTAGAGGCGCTCGAAAATGAACACTGGCGTCTTGATGTCATTCATACGGGTTTTCTCCACCGTGTCGATAAGGATTTCCATAAACGCACGTGTTTCTTCCTCTGTACCACTGGTCATTTCCTCCAGCATTTCGAGCAATTTCTCTTGGGCATCGTCGATCAGACGTGTACGCTGTACTACGAGCTTTCGTAGCGACAAGTATCCCTCGAGTACCGGACCGAGCAGTTTGGTCTTGTAAGCCTGACGAATTGCCGGATTCTCTAGGAACATAGACAGCAATTCAACAAATTGCCTGAGCGCATAGCCTTGCGCCAGATCTGACGACAATGTAGTCTCTTCCAAGCGATGAATGTTGACGATTTCAGCCGTGAGCAATTGAGAAATCTCGGTAAGAACGCCCCGAAGTGCCAGATATTGCCTCCATGGTGGATCGGTAGCCAGTGCTCGATAAAGAGTCAGGAATTCAGCGCTTGTTTCTCCTGACTCGCCGACATATTTCAGGAATCCAGTTAGCAAATTGAGTATCTCCCGCTTGCGCTCATGACTGCGGCTGAGGGATGTGATCAACGAACAGGCGAGTTGTCGTCCGAAACGCGAGTTGCCATTGAATAGGATCGGTTGTAGCCAGGATGGGTTCAATTTCAGGGGAATCGTAGGAACGCCCTTTTGCAGAACTCGGTTGCGCCATCGTTTGCCGTATTTCTCGCCGAGGTATGCCTTACGCAATTGCATTCGCTTTTGCTCAAGCGTAGCGACAAACATTCGTTGGCCGGATTTTTGTCCGGTCGTAGATACAGGCGAGGGTGATTTTTCCTTATCGGAATCGTCTGTTTTTTTCGATGATTTCTCCTCCTTACTGCCACCGGTGGTTGTTGGGGTGATGATGTTCGGTGGCATTCGTTTTTTCCAAGCCGTAAAACTGTGATCTTGATCGTTGTCGAGCCATTTCTTAAAATCGACAGTCAGTCCGTCGACTGGTTGAATGGTGGATAAATCTTGGCGTCCAAGGTCTTTGTGAGTTTTACTTGTTGGCTGGGTTGGACATATTAGGGTTTGCATGATGCGCAAACAAGGCTGGATCACAGCAATCGCCGGGCCACGACGGTCGCTTAAATGAAACGAAACAATTAGGTGTGTGTCAACTACTAAAGGGGAAAGCAGTCGTCTCGTCACTTACCGACAAGCCATAAGGAAAAGATCGAAGACTATCTTTAGTTTCTGTTCCCAACAGAAGTCGTCCTGCGCGATCAATACCTCGAGTAAAATCATCTCATGCCGAATGGCCGTTTCTAGATTGGCCGACGGAATGGCCCCGATAAGAGCCATCTTGACACGTTCATGAATCAGATCCAAGAGGCTTAGGCATGCCTCGGTGTTATCTTTTGTGAGTAAACAGAGTAGATTGCGTACTTCGTCTTGAATCTGAGGTGTACCGCGGCGAAGATTGTTTTGAGCTAATTCTTCAACGAGTCCTTGTTTGTAGAGACCCATGCGGCACTCGGGGTCAGATGCCATTGCACGGAGAAGTGTCAGACATTGTTCAGTTGAGGCCAGTGCGCATCCATAGCAACGGTTGACGGCCAATTCTTCGGAGCCAATGGTGACCGATTTGTTTGGCTGATCCATCTGGCTACGATCGTAGGCAACCAGTTCCCTAGACAGAGAGAAGGATGAAGAATATTTAGGGATTCAGTCGAATGACGCACAGTAAAATACGTACCTACGACACGCCTTGACCTTTTGCACAACTTTGCTAAGCTCCTCGAACGATGTTCTCGATTCGACACAGTACTTCTGCGCCAGCAATTGAATGATCTTACTAACCTGCGACGTGCTGTGCACCGTACCGAGGGTGTCATCGATCTGTCTGTCGGAACGATGTTCGGCGACCTTCTGAATCAATAGCTCCAGCATTTGCTTGTTGGTCTGCAACTGGCGATAAATACGATCGGCACGTTCGAGCGACGAGTGAATGATTTGCACGGTCTTTGTGCGATCCTCAGCCGACTCGATCGGATCGACAGCGCAGCAGGGGCGTCCGTAAATGCTAAAATCGAATTTCGCATATTTACAGAATCCGCACGAATGACAGAGGAACGGATCCTTTTCATCGTAGTTGATTGCACGGCATTTGTGGCATTGGAATACATTTTCGCCGCAATTGGCGCACACGCCCGGGTATGAGGGAACAGCAGCACTGCACCGTGGACACTGAAGATTCTCACTGGAACCGGTGACAGTTTCATAGAAGTCAGCGTACTCGACCATTAGATTGCAAGCTGTGATCGGCAGTGGGAAATCGATTTTCACTTCGGTCTGACCAGATTGCAGATTGACAGATCGCGCTTTGTGCCACATGGCTGGCTTGTTTTTCAGCTCGACTACAGCCTGAACGGTGCGGTTGTTGTAGTAGATGTTGATGGTACGTACCATTTTCGTTCGTTTCAATTCGGCGATACGCAGGACGATCTTAGAAATCGTGTGGCTTTGCACGAGCTTTACGATCATGGTGGTGGTGGTCGATTTGGAATCGGACTTGATCGACGGCAGTTTAAAGTTGGTCATTGGGACTTCTGGATTGTTGCAGACTAGACATGGTTCCGATTCAAGATAGTAACCCTTGACTTGAAGGACCTGTTCGAGTGCAGTGTATATCGGTGCGTTCGGATGCTTTGAAAGGAGTTCATTCTGCTGTTGTAGCACTTCAACGGCTTTCTCCATATACTCGGGCAGTTTATCGGATATGGACTTTGTGCTGAGCGTCAAATATCCCAGGATGTCAACGAATTGTGCCGAACGATGGCCATAAGCTGGCAGATATTGCCACATATTCCAGAGCAGATTAATGGTCTTTTCCTTCTGCCGATCGTTGCTATTCTCGTACATGGCATATATGAACGAGTGCGTTTGCCAGCGAATCGAGGCAATGTTCGTATCGAGGAGGAAAATCTTGATAAATTTCGAGAAGAGATGATCAGGAACGAAGCGGAACAATTGATGTACAAAGGTGCTGCAATGTGAGGGATCGAATTTCGAATCGGATGTCATTTCGTTTTCTTCGGATTTATCGCGATCTTGGCGACTCTTGGATGATGAGGACTGTTTGCCGTCCTGTTTCGATTGATTGGTGTTGCAGAGAGCAGCTTGGAGGAGTTGTAGAATGATTGGCGAGACGCCGTCGTCGAGTTGGAAACAGGCGATCTGAATCAGTGACGGAATGACGTCTTCGTGAACGACACAGAATTTTTGCCAATTGCCCGTACGGATTTGACTGATCTCCTGGCAGGCGCGCAGGTGCTCTGTTAACTCGACGAGTGCGTCATAAGTCAGAATAGGCTGGTTGCCAGAACCAATGTGCTGCGAATGGTAGGAAGAAAGTATGTAACTATGAAAGGATCGGTTCACCAAATTCGTGACTTACCTTGGGATTTTGCAAATCACAAGTCTTCTTGACAGCGTTTATGTGTACGTCTAGAGAATGACCGTCACGGAACATACGGAACTTCTCTTTGTTGCCGCAGATATACATGAGAAGCTTGCGTACTTGACGTCGAAGCAATGGGCTTAAGTTGAGCATCATATACTCACAGAGCGTAAAGGTCATGTTTTCGCAGAATTTGTGATACCAATCGTATGTGGCTGGATGACCGGCGGAAAGTTTAAGTACCTGATAGGGTAAACGTACTGCGATCTCTGTGAGTAATGCATTATATCCATCGAAAATTTCGGGAAAGTTCTTTAGGTAATTGTGTGGGATCAAAGTGGAAATATCTGGCTTCGGACCGTAGCTGACCGGTTTGAGTAGATTGTTCGAAGTCGAACCAGATCCCGATGCACCAGACGTTAGTGCAGCGTTCAATTGTAGACCGGAATCAGTCGATGAAGAGACTGAGCGCCAATGTGGCAGGAAGGATTCCATCACAACCAGGCAGAATGGAATCGCTCCGCTTTTGATCAATGTGTTCGCAGTGGTGGAAGCGACGAATGAAGCATTATCTTTGAATTGATGAGGCGGGGAAGTGGTGCCAGCTTGTTTGGACGATTTAGTCTTACCCATGAGGACACTGAACAGGCAGAGGAGCATCAACTTGACCTCGTTACTTGGTTTCCGTTCAACGAGCTGAGAGAAAAACAAAAGTTACTAAAGATCACTGCATTGGCGTACTGTTAGTTACCTGTGAAGCAAGGGATGGTGGATTCATACCCAAACCGTCGACAAGAGCATTCAGAAGGTTGTTGAGGATCTGTTGGTCTGATTCATGGTTACCATCCAAGTCGGTCGTCAGCATAAGGACCACCTGAATGAGAGGTATCACCTCCGAGCCAGTACATCCTTCTAGAGATCCGAAATTTTCGACAATTTTGTTGAGAATCGAACATCTAGGGTTAAGGGAATTAAATTTATTCGCCACTTTCCGAACTACCGAACAACCTACCTTAAATCATGAAGTTTCGTGGAGATTTCCGTTTCTCCGGGTTGTTCCTCGTTCTCGGCAGTTTCTTCGGCTAGCGGTGGTTCGCCTAGGGGAGGCATTTGAAGATCTCCACCTCGTGGAGGTGACGCGTTCGGTTGATCACCATAGGTACTGCTTCGACCGGATATTCCACCGATACTTTCGACACCACTGCCACCGCTTTCAGAACCCCCACTACCGGCATGTTCTGCGGGTGATGTCCTCAATGTCGAACCATCTGTTGCGGCGTTTGAGCCTTCATCGTCCGAGCCGCCAACTGAGACACTTGCTGCCTCTCCTGCATTACCAGACGAAGTTAATCGTTGGACGTTTTGCAATGCACCATCGCGCACGCCCTGTAGATAGGCCAATCCTTGCCGTAAGTCATTTCCATCGTGTTGTTGTAGGCTAAGAGCAATTGCTATATCCATAATAGCTTCGTCGTCAGCGTCCTGTTGAAGATCGAGCAACTGTGGAAATCCCCCGACACCGAGGAATGCCTCAAGGTTCCCGAGCGGATGATTTAATCCAGGTTCGCCGAGGCCAAGTGGTTCGATGGCGTCCACATCAACGGATACAAAGTCTGCTGCGTGACTAGTCGATGGAGTATCATCTCCACTACCAACTGGTTGAACAGCTGTGATCGTAGAAGGTGTTACAGTCGCCGTAGTGTTCGATGGCGTCGGCGTGGAACAAGCTGGTGGACTGACGATGACAACTTTACGACGTTTGACCCGCGGGCTTAGAAGCAAGATGATTGCTTCCTTTGCACTGTGACTGATAACACTTGATTCGTCGAGGAGCAGCTCAATAAGGTATTTTGTCATCCGCTCCACTTGTGACGGGTCGGAGAGGGCAAACGCATGAATGATCTCCACCAGACAATGGATAATCGCTTCGGTATGGCATAGACCACGTTTTACAATCGATGTGGGTTCATCAAGTCGCGGTGTGATTTCGAAGAGTTTCTTGGTCAGTTCCAAAAGATTTGGCAAAATGACAAACTCGTTCTCCATACAAATCTTGGTCAGAGCTTGAGGTCGAGCGACGGCTATGCCGCGTGTGAGCAGTACCAAGCGGTAGAAGGCCTCAGGATCAATGCTGCGCATATCCTCGACTTTCTGCAGCTTAATCAACTCACTATTCACCTCATTGAGGATTTCTTTGTCCTTGTATGCGTGGTAGGCGGCACGGTTACCATACAATGTGGCCAACACGCATTTGGTTTGCATTTGCACTGGGTTTGGTGACGGCATGAGGAGCAGAGATGTGGAGACCGAGACTGCTTTTTGCTTGAGGTTCGGCTCGACATTAGAACCGCCGAGTAGACTTAATCCACTGTCAAGTACCTCGAGCATCGAAGTCACCATTTTGTCGAGATTTGTTATGGTTGTGACGTTTGTTTCACCGGAACCTGTTGCTCCGCCATTTGAGAGGGCAGATGTTCCGGCTACGGTGGTGCCTGCGGCAGTAGACTCATCTGCTTCTTCCGGCCAGCCGATAAGATGTTTGGATTTTCCGTACACTTCAATGCTGTCCAACATGCAAACATTCTCGGGATCCTGAGATCGTCCAAAGACCACGGAAAGTTTCTTATCGGACTGAAGCATCTCCTCCTTGGTTAGGGGAATATCAAACCATCTGGCACGACGAACGGTTGTTGGGATCACTCGACCAAGAACTGTGACATTTTGAGGGGCTCGCAGAGGATCCTGTGTGCCAAGAAGCACACGGATTCCGACAATTACCATGTTCGGGTCATTGTTGATGACTTCCAAAGTGAATCCGTTGGGTTTTGTGGATGCAACAAACATTCCCGTCGAGAATAGACGTGTCTTAAGCTTTTGTTTATTGTAGATCTGCAAGAGATCATTTCCACCAAATTCAATGTCCGGCAGAGTACTGCAGTGTTCGAAGAAATCAATTGGAAACGTAGGTGCTCCGTTTGGACCGATTGTCTTCTGTCCAGCTGATGAGGTGTTACGCGAGCTCGATTTGGTCTTTGTTTTACGCGATGCCTTTGATGGTAGAATGGCTGCGGTTGAGTACATTTGGTTTCCAATAGGCTGTACCTCGGGCGACAGCCAGTAGTTTGTATTCTCCGCTTGAGCTGTAAATATCCGGAGACTTCCGTCTTCGCAGAGTAGAATCAAAGTTGTCTTTTCGGCACCAGCGACAGTGTGACGAATGGCCACCATGTCCATTATCTTGGATTTAGAGCTTTGTGCCTTGATCTCTTGCATTACGATGCGTTCGGGTGTGAGCATGAATACCACGGGGTTATTGGACGTGTGCATCATGGCACAGATTAGACCAGGATGTCCTGGAATTTCGGTCCACTGACAAAGCGGTTGCGGTGGGCCTTTGGAAGAGTTCTTTGACGAATTTGGCGGTCCGGTTTGTAGTTGCATCACGCATTTAACACGTTTATTCACGTCGGTGAGGGGAGCCATGAAACTTCGGCCGAGCGAATAGCTAAAGAAGAGGATTTGCAGTGTGTGAGAATAGTAGATGGACACACCACCGCCACCGACTTGTCCGCTGATATCCTTAATGTGCGGGTGCTTCAGATCGAGGGTATTTGTCACATAGAAGTCCCCGTGTTTGGCAAGACTCTCGTTATCGAGCATCTGGTAGTAGATGTATCCCGATGAGGCAATCAGGAACATGTAATAGACGCCATCCTGGTAGACAAAGGTGCAATCACGAATCTTGCCGACAGCTACAAGGAAGTAGTACTTCGGGCTATAGGTATCTTCGGCTAATTGATAGATTTTCACATTATCAGCGGTCACGAGAGCGAGCATAGTCTGGGAGTTTGGTAGCCAAATGGCTTTCTTGATGAAATTGCCGTTTTCTAATTGAGGCGTGAGGACAATGTGGTCGTTTGCTGTTCCGCTGCTCGAGAAGGTCAGGATGTGACATTCTTTCAGGCCGCATACGGCGAGACAATCCTCATTCGCCGGATTTGCGGTAAGCGAGAGGACAGTACAGGGAATCGGCGCAGATGAGAGCTGTGTTAGAGTTAATTTGCGTTTAGCAGCGTCGGCTTGTTTCAAGAGGGCCGAGAGCTGCAGAATGGTGACTTTACCCTTCTCATGAGAAACGGCAAGATGTTGCCGCTTTCCATGTGGCGAGGAAAGACAGCAAAGAGCTACACGTCGCACCAAACCAGATGAGAGTAGTTGTTTGATGGTTTGACCTTGATCGCCAGAATAGCTCATGCGAACGTTTTCGAATGCACCCTCCTGTGAGCCAAGGGTTGGTACCATGATCTGGTCACTGATTTGGAACGTTTGTTCGAGTGTGTGCAGGCGTTCCAGAGCGTTCTGCGCTCGTTTGTGGCACCCCACAGTCGAATATAGAGCGCAATTCTCTCTGATCGATGGCATAAGAAGTTCGAGGAATTCAAGAATACACCGCACAACTGACATCCATTGTTCACTGTTCTGCAAGGATTCTTTTGAGGATTCAATAATTTTCGCCAGGTGACTGGCTCGTTCGCTTAGGTTTGCTCCTTCGTTTCGATTCATCGATGAATTTGTCGCGATATTGGTTGGAGGGGTGTGAGCGCGTTTCCTAGTTAGTGCACCCACATATGAAGTCTCCCCGGCATCTTGGGCAGAAGTATTCGTGCGATCTTGTGTGCTTGACGATAGGTTTACACGTCTACTCAGCGCTTGACAGGAGCCGTCTTCTTTAGCACCACAGTCACAGAAGAAATTACCAAATTTTGCATAACTCACATCGTGATTCTTGTGACATACACGGGCGCATACCGAGCACACACCGACCGTATTGACCATGTTACAGGTATGACAGTGATACCAGTGTTGATTCATGAATTCCTTTTGAGTTTGAGAGAAGGTACAGAGCTTGTTGCCAAGGCTGTCTTCATCGGAATCTTCGACGACCGAGTCTTCGTCATCACCGCCGCCAGTGAGTTCGTCCATTAGGTCTTCGAACTCAGCCTGGAGTTCTTCTTCCCAGGGCGGGGTTAGGGCGCGACTACCCTTGTAACCAAGTGCCTGGAGCAGGTCACTCATGTAACGAAGAAGAGCAGTGACATTGTCCAATGCGATTTGTGGTCGAATTACAGTTTGTTGAGTCTTAGGGACCACGAGTTTATCTGGAACGTGATTTTTCGATACTTCCAGTAGGACAATAGCAGCATTGAAGAGCGTTGAATGGCCACGACCTTGTGCGGCGTCAGCCAAGGTGATCATAACCTAATGAGAAAGCAGACTGTAGGCAGAGTTCTGTAGAACATTTGTGCGACACTTACCTGTAGAAGATCAGAGAAGTCAGATGCTTCCTGTGTTGGACATAGCAGGGTTTGGCCAAGCTGTAGCAGCGCGTGGAATAATACCATCGAGACCGCCTGAGACGTTTTGGGGTCCTGAACAATGTAACCAGTGATGTTTTGCAAAAGTTTTCCGTTCCTTTCGACACCCTCTCCCTCGTGGGTAGGTGAATCGGAACGATTGGTGAAATAGCTGTAGCTTGGGGCAGCTGGTACACCACCATCTTCGTCGATTTCCATTGCTTCGGCATCCATGGCTGATGATTGGGCGATTTGATCAGATATGCTGGGAATAGCAGACACCGTAGCCATGTTGGTTGGCGTCTGGGCATTACTTGATGAATTGCTTGACTGTTGGGCACCCTGTCCAGGACCAAGCAAGATATGGCTCAACCAGTTCTTGAGACGATTGATGTCGGTATGACCAAGTTCCGAAATACACTGAATTAACTCAGATAGGGGGAATAGAGAGTCGGGTTTGTCGGCAGATTGGAAGAGTTTCTCGAAAAATTGCAAGATTTTCGTCGCATAATTCTGAGACAAGTTGGTGCCCGTGAATGAGAGCAACAAATCAGTAAGGCTGCCCGATTTGGATACGTAGAAGAACTCATGCATTGCCTTCATGCCCATGGGTTTGTCAAGCATCTGTTGCATGACTTTGAGGACTTCCAGGAATACCGATTCACTCAACGTGATGGTCTGGCTTTGACGGCATTCTTCTGCGTATTCGATAAGTACGGCGTAGCAATGCTTGAGTAGATGGCTGTATGAGAGGAATTGTCTTTCATCAGTTCCGGCTTCATCTGAGCTTAATAGGCTGTCTAAGCATTTTTCGCTTATCTTGTAAAGGTACTCCAACCGGAGGTCGAACAGCATAGCGGTGAGTATTGGCTTGAGACGATCTTCGATCTTTGCGTCGCCCTTGCACGCCGGCAGTAAGTAGTATATCAAATGCATGAGGGTTTGAAGGGCGTTTTTCAGAGAAAGAAGAATCGAGTAAGTCGAGTGCCTTGAAATCTCGGTCAAATGTGCATCGATCACGGTGAGGGTGTGCAGTTCGACCGGATACACACTGCTGGAGAAGGAATCCTCATCTGGGACGTTTAGTTTCTTTGTCCATTCGACTGTAATCGACTCCTTGTCCTGCCCGGAGGCTAGATTGAGGAATTGGTTGGACAATTCTTCGGTGTAGGTGTTCTTAAGACTTGCAATTGGTACCAGGAGTTCGAAAATATTCGGCGAAATCGTTCCGCCAATGGTTTTGGCCATTGTCTTCTGTACGGTGTCGTTTAGAATCTTCAATGTGTCCAATAATTTGAGAAGAAGATCCTTGCACAGTTCCTCTTTGATTTCATTGATCTTGCTTGTTGTTTGCTCTTCTACATCGACGATTGCAACCGAAGTCGAAGGGATATTGGCTGTAGATGAGCCCGACGGTTCACTTTGTTCGTTGCCCTGTGAGCCAACGATTTTTGGTGGCTGCACACCTTCTTTTTCTGCCCAAGAAAGCGCGTGCATATAAGCCATTAGTGCATCGAGCATTAGAATCTTTGATATCCGTGGGTTTTCTGTACGAAACCAAAGGGGATTAGTCCTGAAAAATGAAGGGATATGGGAAAACTCACGTGAATTGAAACTCTTGTTGAATGCTTCAAGGCCAAATATTGTGTTCCTGAGACTAAACTTCGGATTCGATACATGTTCGGTGATATTGGTCCATAGTGTCTCGGCGTACTGAGTGTACATGCCCTGTTTGATGAGGCTGTTGACAATCAAGTAATGCGACGTTGCTGCCGGATGGAAACAACGTATCGACCACAGCAATGAGTGCAGCGTTGGTGTTTTGTCTTGCATAAGAGCCTCGACGTGTGGTGTTGATGGGGGCAGGCCCAAAAGGAGTTTCCAGCAAATACTAAAGCAATAATGCACCGCACACAGGGTGTGTGAGGTAACCTTGGCCATGCAAATATCGGTGACGGAGAGAATATCAATCAATGCGTCGACAAGAAGCGGATATTTGAGTTTATCCGGTGTGCAGAGGATAAAGTTCCAAGCCAGTCCGTCGAGCTTGAATTCTTGTAAAATCTTTATGTCTACAAGTGCCAGCGAGTAAAACTTTGGACGAATACCTAAAACGAAAGTTTATTTTTTTTTTTTTCTTTTTATAAGAATCAAGTGGATCATCTGCTTGTACTCACTTGTGGACGCTTCAGGGGCGTATTTTTTGAATTTCTCCTCAATCTCCTTACGACAGAAGGATTGCATCTTTGTCTTATTGTTGAATAGGTCCGAGACCTTTTGATTTCCATCCAACGTACTCACGGAGAACAAGTTCCAACGAACTTGCTCCAATAGAACTGTCGGAGCGTTATACAAGTGCTTCATTAGATATTCCAAGAATAGAAGAAGCCTGGAGAGCAGCATAATCTGATGATTGCGCAGTGGTTTCTCGGGCGACACACCGCGACAGACTTCGGCACATCGAATCACTCCGCCAGCAGTGAGTAGAAGAATTGATTTTTTCTGCATCAAATTAAGCGAGTGGAAGAGGAAAAGAAGCAACTGTGCGTGTTCAATATTTAAGTCTTCGTAGTCGGTGTCGGAGCTTTGATTCGCCGTGTTTGTAGAGCATACTCCTTCGACAAGGGTGTTAACAAGCCGATGCCAGACTGAGAGGCATGCAGCTTCCTTCTCTTGTGTCGGTTTGAGGAGAAGAATTTGCACCAGAACCGAGAGAGTACTCGAGTAGACTTGTAGTGGCCAGGTATTTGTATCTTGTGTCCACGGTGACACAGACAAGTAGAGCAACAAGTTCGACTGCAATGATTCGTTCAGAAGCGATCCGGAAATAAGATTGTGAAGATATCGTCCCACAGCTCCAGAGAATTTGATCATTGCTGCTTGCCATTGTGGACAATTTGAATTCTCGGGCTCTCCACGCGATGCATCACGATCCAAATCCTTGAGGATGTTTGCCAACAACACCATTTGTTGTTCGCTTAAGCCAGCCTTCACATATCTGTTCAAATAGATGTGTTTTGTTCCAAGCGATTGGTCGAGGAAACAGAAAATCTGTGCAGCCAGTTCGAGGTATTCATGCGGTTCGTCCTTTGCAGGAACCAAATTCGATTTTTGCGTTTCGCCAACTTTTTCTTGAATCTGATTCTCTGACGGTTCATCATTTGCCTCTGGAGAGAGCGTTTCCTTAAACCACAGGCCCAAGTAGCTTTCGCTATCGTCCTCCTCGGAATTGTCCGAACAGGATAGGGTGTCGTTATAGTATGTAGTCGAATCCGAGTAGCTGATCGGTTCACATTCGGTGCGATCTTTTGCATTGGCTCGTTTAAGGGAACACGCCTTGCGATAGGAGACTGTTGCAAGGAATGTTAGCAACTGTTGTAGTGTGGCGGTATTCAATACCCTAACCACACGTTCTTGCGCAGTATATTGCTCCAAAATATCAAATCCTGCCGGTTCGGGGGCGCTTTGATTCGGTGAACAACCTCCCTCGCCGCAGGTTGTCTCGATTTTGAGATCATCGATCAGTTCGGTCAGTAGATTCAAACTGTGACTAGCAATAGCCGCGTTTAAAACACCAAAACCTTGTTGGACTTTAAATAAGTTCACTCTTGCCGAGGGAGTGTGTTGTTCCGAGCCTCTAGCTGGACTTTTTCCCTTCGCAGTCACTTCGTCTGCCGATTGTATCTGCTGTTTCGAACTTGCGCTACCCGAGGCACCTAGAGCTCCCTGGATACCTGTAATAAGAAGCCAGGCTCCAAAACATAAATGATTTTGGTAAACATGAATACGTGCGGAACTCTTAAGCTTGTTTCCGATATTTGTGTAGATTTCTAGTGCTTTGTCGACAATTATACGTGTGCCTTCTTCGGTTTCATCAGTTTCCTTGGGCGCTTGTGATGAACTTGCAGCTTGTTGGTTTTTCTGCGACCCGGAACTGGACATCGAGACAACGCTGCACGAAATCGATGTGAGAACAGCGCAATAGAGTGCTGACATTGCGCAGCGTGATAATTGATTGATTTTGGCCGGGCACAATGGCTCTACAACCGGTAGAGTCAAGGCTTGCCATAAAATTGAGATTTCTGCGGCCATATTAGAGAAATTGTTTTTGATTTGAGTCGCTTCAGCGGTGGTCAGTGGCAGGTAAAGTGACTTTCCACTGGCAATACTTTCTTCGTACTTCTGGCGGTATTTTGACAGCGTCGGTAGTGATGAACACATTTCGAGGACAACATCGCCTGCATTCAGTGACTCTAAGTATGCGACGTTTGCCGACGAGAATATATCCTGTAGAGAATTACAAGTGAGCAAAAAATTGACAAAACTCTTGATACTAACCGTGCAATCGGTGACTTCCTCGCTTAGCGGTGCCCAAGCATTTGGATTTCCCACTTCCAATGGTGCCGTCAATTGCTGAAGAATCACTGACGACAAATCGGATCGCGATCGTTTTATCTCCGATTTTGGACTGTCCTTATCATTACTTCCACTCACAATCGACTTGCTGGGGTCGGGGAACTTGGTTCCCTTCAATGCAGCCGCAACGGCTGCATGATCGAAGCCCACTAATTGTGGTTTACCATCGCATAAGCTTTTCAAAGCCGGCAACATCCATTTTACCTCCGAAACAGACAGCTTATTGAGCCGATTCAATATAAATCGTATCAGTACCGAACTTGCTTCAATGATCTGCGGCACTTGCGTCTGGCACACTACACATACAAATCAAAGAAAACAAAGAAAATTCGCAGTTATAATTCTACATGTTCCAATATGCGCCCCCCTAGAAACTCAACCCTTCAATGACTCACCCTGACTGCACTGGCCACTAATTGTATCCGCAGCCAAGGCCGAAAATGCCGTGAAAAACTGTACGTGTACACCGTCGCTCTCGAAAAACTCATTCTCACTGCGGGGGAAAATTGAAAAACAAAAACAAAAATGAACTTAATCATCGTGGAAACAAGGAAAATTTCACTTTTTCACTTCAGCATTAATGACAAGGAAAAAATCTCGAACGACGCCATTGTGAAATTTCTATTCGCAATTGGGCCGGAATGCAATGCTAGTTTTTCGATGCAAATTCACTTCACTTACCATCTGGTGATTGCTTTAACAATATTTAACACATCGGTTTTGTTTAAATTGCCATAATTGTTTGATAAAAGTGGTTTAACTACGGAGGACCAATCGGTTCCCCCACTATGAGCAGCCATCTTTGAAAATGTTCGTTTTCTTTTTTGCGATTGAACTGACATTCTGAGTGACATGAGCAGAAATGACAGACGGTCAATTGGTCGGCAGCCGACCGATTTGATTGGGCGAATATTCCTCTTACAAGTTTTGAAATCGAACGTACCCAAGCGATGAGGGGAATGTCAAACAGCTGACATGTAATCGGGATGTTGAGCCGGGTGACGAGTGCTGTTCGATTTAGTCTTCTCATTGATATTTGATATTTAAGTAAAAATTCGAGCGAGACACATTTCTTCGTCAAAAACGGGTCCAGTACAATTCTTTTGCCAGTTATTCGTATTGAGGTTAAGTACAACAGCTGATTTCCTGAAAATGTAAACAATTCCCGATCCTGCGCGCTGCATTCATATTTTATTCCAGAAACACATTTAACCGGATTTTCTACTTGTAAACTTTATTCAAAACATCCTAATTCGCAAAACAATAAACATGACACGATTCGACGTTCAGGTTTCCTTCTGTGGTTGCGCCGGGACTCCCTGCGTCGCTGCTTGTGGTGGAGCACTCGTATCGGACGCTAATTTATCTGCGATATTTGCAAGTTTCTCCCTCCGGAAGTCTTTACGGGCCTCATCCAGCAGGACGTTGTGAATAAGGTTGCGATTCTGTGTTAAATCGGGCAAAAGGGCAGGATACGGATTACCCCGTAACTCGAGTATTGATTTCTTGTAATATATTCCCGGGTAGTCACGTGGCGCTTTATACATTCGTGTATACGATACGCTGCAGTTCTGGAAGCGCGGAACTAGAACCTTGAAGAGCTTGTGGACCAGTTGCTTTTCCAACAACCAATAGTCGGCCATTTCCATAGTGGCTTTGTGCCGATCGCCATACCGGAGGGCATTCGAGATTAGCTGAAATCGAGCAAAATGTTTACTTCCCTAGTCTTTACCAGGTACATAATGTGACAATTACCAATTCCGCGTAACCCCTAGCCTCATCGGCACGATTGTAAAACAATTCGATTCGTTCGTGCTTGAACAAGGCGGTGACTGTCTTGCGGATTTTCTGAAGACGACCCTCGGGACCGTCGGGATTCTTTAAATTTCGTTTATTCGGTCGCACAGATATCCGCAGCTGTGACATTAGTTTCGAAACTTCGGCTTGATTCATGTTTCCGATGGGATTTTCAGTGAAATGTTTTTACGTAAAAGACAACACGAGCCGGGGCTTGGAAAATTCTTCACTGGCGGCGGATGACCAGATGACAGTCGGCGGAATGATTCGGTTTGTTCGATTAGTGTGCATTTCTGTGGTTTCCGATCTACTACGTTTGTAATAGTTTCAAATGCATTTTCTTTTTTGATCAACGTGTAGTTGGAAGATTTCCGAAATGAGTCAAAAAAGTGGATCTATACACCATATTAGATGGAAATAATCATTTAAAGTAAGAAATGGACTTCACAGAATTGGCTTCGGTCTTGACGTTTTTAGAACAATTTCCGCAAGATATAGAGGTAGAGAGTCCGCCAAGGCCGATCAATTTCTTTTTCATCGCCTTTGCTACGATTATCTTAAGCCAGAAACTCATGTTTCTGAATGGTTTTCCAGAATATATTGTCAGAGGAGCAACTATTGCTCATAGCATTTTTCCGGGGATGACATTGCATTTTTCGGGCTCGAGGCGTATTGTCCATTCGCTTAAAAACGTTTAGTCGGGCCCCGAGATGTATTGTCCATTCGCTTAAAAATGTTTAGTCTTTTCAGAAGTATTGTTCGTAATTTTATCCTTTTCGTCAGCCTTTGTCAAGACAGTCCCGAAATAGCCTCGAGATTATTCAAAGGGAGTTCTGCCACAATTAGTTTAAGAGCCCAAAGAAGCCGCGGTGGGCTGACATTATTCTACTCGTACGACTGATGTCAGAAACGGTGTTGTTGCCGCTTGTTTGTGTTGGGCCATGGTAGGTTACTCGTAAGTCCTTGCCTACCGTACTGCCTTGAGTGAACGCCTTGGTTTCACTTTAGGCGCTTTTACCTCAATAATTTCGAATGTTTCCACTGAGACCTTGCGGTGTTCGCTCAATCACATCAATGTCCGCTGGCAAAACTGAGTCAACTTGAAATGAATCGCATGACAACGTTTCATCATCAAAATATCCTGGTAGGCTGCAGACATATTTGAGCAGCAAGAATTCGTTTTATCATCCTTCTTGGGCCTTCAATCTCTATAGACAGTACATCAGTCTATCATCCGTTCTCCTAAAAACGGCAGAGCGTGTACTTGATCTGCCCATTCGCGAGCTTTTAAAAACAAACCTCTTTTCAAACTATATCTCAAGGGTACATCCACAGAGACGGCCTTGTACGAGGTCATACGAACTGTTGAGATAACCTTCCACTCTAAACAATATACCCTGGCGACCTTGATAGATATTGAAAGTGCTTTCAATAACGTTTCTACCAAATCCATTGGAGCAGAAGGTTTCATTCGTAAGTGGATAGTTTCCGTGCTTGAAACCAGATTCATCCAAAAGCAATCAAGCAAAAACCTTCTTACAAAATCCGTTAATAGAGGTACTCCCCAAGATGGAGCTATGTCTCTAGTGTCAGGGATGTTCCTTTCTGCAATTAATGAAACCACAGAGCCAGCCTTGGCCAGAGCTTCCGCTTGGGCTACAGGCTGTGGCCTAAGCATAAAACCAAAAAAAAAAAAATTAGCTGCCGCTATTTACCACAAAGACTAAAATATCGGCATTCAAACTTCCACGGCTAAACAACTCGACCCTATACCTTTTCTGCTAAGTATGTAGGCGTTATCCTAGAACAGAAGCGTAACTGGAAAGCCAATAAAGGAAACCGGGTAAAGAAAGCTAGTGTAGCTTGCTACGCCTACAGCAAAACTTTCGGTAAAAGGTGGGGACTCAGACTTGAGATGACTATGTGGATGTACAGAGCCGTTGTTCGTCCTATCCTTACCCATGGCTCCCTAGTTTGGTGGCCAGCGCTAAGTAAAGCTTACAACATCGACAAATTTTATAAGATCCACAGATCAGCAGGAATCGGAACCACGGTAACTATGAGAACATGACCCTCCCAGGCACTTAATGCCCTACTGCATCTTTGGACTTTCACGTCAAGGATACAGCAACATAGAGGAGAATGAGAGGACCGTTAAGCTAGCCAAGCTCAGAGCCACCTCAAACTCCTCAAACTGAAACTGTGGGTCTGGCTCTGAACCTTCTCAAAGGCAACATCCTGGAACACTTTTTTTAATATAGTCAATCGTGGATAGGCAAAAACAAAACAATAGAGACCGTTCTCTAGAATCTTAGCGGTCAGTATGGGCCATTGGCCTTTTGGAACACATGCGGCCCGAATTGTCATCCAGTGTAACATCCACTACCGCAGTTGTCACAACACCCACGTAGAGCAAACCCTGCACCATTTTTTCTGCGAATGCCCAGCACCGGGAAGTCACAGGTCCTGCGCCTTTGGCAAATACTTCTTCCACGACTTCTAAGAGGTAGTTAACCTTAGGTTGGCCAACATAACCAATTTTTTTTTAGCTCCGATGGATAGACGATGGCAGATCGCTTGGCTCGCTTGTTCGTTTAACGGTCCCGATAATCGACCTGGTCGTTTGCAGATAGCACTGGACGATCAGAATATGGTCGTTATCAACCAGTCGTGGTACTCTTTCGTTAATATTTGGCAATATTTGGTTAACACAATGTTCATGTCTCTGACTGTTCTTGAAAGCTTCCGCTCTAACTGACATGTTCGTTTTACTCTTTTTACCTTTTACGACGATCGGTATGTATTTAAGGGTTTCCTTGTAAGAATGCAAGTACAAGATTTACCTTCCTTTTGTGGTGTAATTAGATGGCAGGCTGGAGACCTTTGTCCGCGAATCTTGTGGTCGTTTAACAATGTCTCTTGGATCAGGACTATGTCTTCTTCCCCTCTAGCGAGCCTAAGAAGAAATTTTGCGGTTGCCGCTTTAGGGTGATGAAGGTTAATCAGAATTAATCTCAGCAGTGGAGCTGTTATTAATTCGGCTTGCCTCCAGCACGATGATGTTGGGGTCTTCCAAATCTGAATCTAGGACATCATCTTCTATTGGGGAGCTCGTTGACTAATCCAGTGAGGCTTCGCTTCCGAAGTCGAGCAGTAAATCCTGGTCTCTACAAAACGGGTAGTCGTTTAGGGCCAGAGGTTCCAGGGCTTCGCAGTTCAGGACAATGATTGCCTGTCTCGACCTGCCCTTAGGTTCGGAAGTGACAATCTGAAAACCTATGGAAGTATTGGATGCGAAGCGTTTCCCAGAAACAAATTTCGTCAAGTTTGTGAACAGATGAGCCTTTAAGGCTGCCAAATTAGGCGAATGGGGCAGATGGTCGCAGTTTTCCTATTGTCAATGCATTCTCGAGTATACGAGCATTGTCTTGGTGAAAGATGATTTCTTTCCTTTTCAAGTCTGGTCTCTTCTAAGCCAAACATTCCTTCTCGTAGGCCGTTTCTAAGCCTGTCACTTTCGTTGCGAAGATGTCAGATTGGGTTAATTGAAACCCAATCGCAACCGCACCTTCTTCCCAGGTCCATTCAAAACCAATTTCCGATTGTCAATACAATAACCACCCGCCTCGCCAAACTGTGCGACCCGCATTAGAACAACCATCTAGTCACCTATCCCCCCAACCAGGCCTGAATCCGATTTTTTATTACCCTATGCTAATGCGATCATCTCGTATGAAACAGCACGCTTCCATCTATATCAAATCACCACGAGAACAAATCAAATAAATATGTACTTCGAAGCCCAGTACAAGACTCTGGATGACCACACCGCACCGCTGCCCGTAGGTGTCCGTGTCCACCAATGAAAAAACAAATAAAAAAACAAAATAAAAACGTAAGACGAGATCGCTGCGAGGCGATAATATCGATCCCAAAAGGCTCTCGTAATGGAAACCCGGACAAAGTCATAACTTCCAATTCCGAATGAAATAAACACGCTAAATTGATTAAATTCCCATAAATCATAATTCGGTTGTACTCGGGTCTCCGGATGATCAGGAGATTCTTTATCTCTGGTCGACACGACATAACGATAATGATGATGATGATGATGAGGACAACGGAGACTAATAGTCATACCCGTCTGTACGCATACCTGAGCTGCAAAGAAGGAGATTACAGGACGATAAATCTGCTGATCACTATGCCTGGGTGAAACTCGTATCACTTGATCGTCGAAATAATACACGCACGGTGGCTGTTCGATGCAAATTGTCGAATTGTACCTGTAGCGTGGAGTAGTTCACGTTATCCCTCTTACTTGGCTTTCCCAAAAGTGATTTATTCACTTTGGTTACAGGTAGTGATTCTGTGATTCTTGGCTCTCAATGCGTCTGTCTCAATTCGGCTCCTAATTGACAGGTGTTTTTGAAATTAATTAGACCCATTGGAGGGAACGTACTAAGTTTATTAAGAAAAAAGGATAAATAAATGCATAAGGGACATTGAGTGTGTCTAGGGGCCGGTCCTATTGCAAGATCTCGAGAACCGACGTTCGCACAACTCGCCATGTCGTCGATACTCCTTCAAATCCGGCAGATTCGTAAACATTGACTTTGACTCGGTGACTTTCTCATCGGATCCCTCAGACTGTAGGCGATTTGATACGGATTTCTGCATACCCCAAATAAAGGGTGCACTTTTGCACATCAGCAGCTTGATGCAATCACCCTGTCCGTTGTGATCCTCGACCTTTTCGACGACTTCGACAAGTTTCTCCGGTAGAGCCTGATCAGTGATGTGTTCGATGAAATGCGATAGACCCTCCGGCGGGTTGGTAAGAATCCAGTCGAGTGGTGTGTTATCGTCAAAGTGTTCGCGTGCTGATCGCTGACTTTCATCTCCACTCTCGTAGGAGTATTGGTTCTCATCCTCTTCTACTGATCTTGTGTTGCCGGCTGAATATTGACGTTTCATCAAGGCATTACCTATCTGAAAGGAGAAAATCTAGAAAATACCGAGTTCCCGATGGAAAATACTAAACCGAACCAATTGAGCAATCATCAGCAGTGCATTGATGGCTAGCGCTCCGAGCTTTCCTGCATCGAATCCAATCATTCCCAGTAGTCCTGAAATCATGTCAGCTGGATTAATTTTTGTGCTGGGAGTCCCGGAATCTCTGTCAAGATGCTCATCATCTGACGCAGAGTGTGACGGTGTTTCCTGCTTGTGTCCCGGGGTAAAAGCCTTAGCTACAAGATTCGCCACATCAGCCGCAGTATTGATACCTAAAAGAGCACACATACTCGTATGTCAAACCATATGCTCCCACTCGAAATCCGATGGGTTACCAAACATCTGCCCAGCGTATCTGATTCCACTGTTGATATTGTCCATTATTCCTCTCTTGGCCACTTGCTTGCCCTCCACTGCACTGAGGAAGTATATCCATAGCACGAACAGCACGAAGCAAAGTATCTTTGCAAACTCGAATCGTAGCAGAAGCATTTTCTTAGCGCAACCGAAACAACCGACGTACGGAGCCGAAATGATGAGTGGCAACAAGAAAAAAAAAGAAAGTCGTCTTCACCCAAGCAGTATTTGTCATTAGAATGCACCGGATAATTGGTTGAGCGTTAGGTTAGCGCAACAAGTTGCTTCTTTGCTTCGCAAATCCCTCAAGCGTGTGAGCCGCTTAAATACACGTATCTATGTAACGCTGTAACACTTATCCAGTCACTACGTTCGATTCCGAAGTGTGCGACCTTGTGGAAGAAGAACCTACATACATCATCATCTGAAGGAGAGCAAATAACGTTTGTACTTCGCATTCACTTAATCCTCATCATAAATTCACGAGATCATTAAATCAAGCCCGAAAGTGAGTAATCGATGGGGTTCAGGACCGTTGCTCGTTATTCTTTGCCGTAGAAAGAACAGATTTCAGATTGGTCGTGGTGATTCCATTGGCGACAATTGAAATGCTGATGTACTCGTTTGCGATAAGATGACATATTTATTGGGTATTTGCTGGCGAGTAGGTCGAGCTGTTGGACTCTGGATGTGACATCTTTATGGGCGGCTTCTCGGTTTATGGGAAATGGCATGCGTGTGGTTGCGGAACTGAGTTTGGGAATTAATTGCGGCCTAAGGAGATTGTTGTGAAAGATTTTTTCTTGGCGAATTCGCAGGTAATAGCTCAGAATTAAACTCGTTATGCGAGTACGATGGAATAAAGTCCAATTCCCTACAATGACATGCTTCACCTCAATCATCACCAAACTGTAATTTTCTCCGGACGTAATGAGGCCCTGAATGAGGCAAGAGAAGCTTACTTACTTCTTCTTTGTACTTATGTGGCATTACAACCCGGGTAAGCCTGGGCTTCAACCAATATGCCCCTCCAACTGGCACGATCTTTTGCTAGCCTTGCTAGCACACCCCTTCTTAGGTTCATGGCAGAATGTTCTCATCCACTCACCATTAACATAAACGATACCGAAGATTACACGCAGAATGTTCCTTTTGAAACGTCCAAGTGCCTCCTCATCTCCAAAGAGACAGGGGTTGACAAGAGCTATTCTGCGTCTAATCTCAGCGCTGCTGGTGTCGTTGCCGGTTGATACTTGTAAGCCAAGATAGACGAAGTGCCTGACCACCCCAAATTTGTAGCTGCCCATAGTGACGTTCTGGCCAAGACGTCGATGTTGAGCGCCATTCTTTGATGACAACATATGTGGTTTACTCTCGTCTACCATCAGAACCACTTGAGCCGCTTCTGCTTCAATGCTCACAAAAGCTTCACTGACGTCTCGCTGTGCTTTCCCAATTACGGCAGCAATTGTGCAGACTTGAAATAGTTCGTGCCTCTTACTCGCTTTTTTTTTTTTTAGCGGACCAGCACCCGTCGGCGAGGGCGCCGTGGGGCAGTAGTTAGTGTGTTGGACTCTGACGCACGATGAGCGAGTTCGGATCCCGATAACACCAACGCCATCGAATGTTTATTTCGCGGCGTCCCTCCTCGGCGGGGTACTGGCAAAACCCCCCGCAGTATAACTTGCCTAGAAAAAGCTTCTCGACTCACGCCGTTCGGAATCGGCATTAAACTATAGGTCCCTTTCACCTGTGTGAAAAATAGAATCACACACAACATGGGTGATTGAAGGGAAGCTTGGCTCTGGTCCTTCATGGGCTGTAACGCCACCAAAGAAGAAAAAGCACCCGTCGGCAGATGCCACTCCTATGAGGCCTTTGTTAGTCTTTTACCCATGTTTTATAACCATGTAGGTTATAAGGCCAGAACGGAAGCCTGTAGTAGTAGAATCGCAGTCGATGCTGAGAATATGAAAAAAAAACACTTCTGCAGACTGTATAACCGCTGGCAGGCGGAATGATCCATTTCTTAACGACAAAGATCGCGAAGAATTCCGTCCCCCTGACCTCGACGAAATCAAGATCGCCATATCGAAACTCTAGTTGCATAAAGCTACTGAGTTCTTCAAAGCAACTGGAGATGACCTGGTTAGGAGCATGCAACAGCTCATCTGTAAGATATGGTCAGAGGAAAGGATCCCCGAGGAATGAAGTCTCAGCATCGTTTGGTCGATCCATATGAAAGGAGACCCCTTTGACTGCGTCGACTACAGAGGAAGAAGTCTCCTTAACGTCGACTACAAAATCTTCTCTGTCGTTTTGTGTGAAGGCCGTAAACCTTTTGTAAATAAGCTAACACATCCTTATCAGTATGACTTCAGGCCAGGGAAGTCCACCATCGACCAAATCTTTACACTACGGCAGATCCTGTAAAAAATCAATAGCCGACACTCACTATACAACACAACGTCTACCTTTGACTCGTCAGTCTATGCAGGATGACTTTGGATAATGATCGCTGCTTCAGACGAATAGGTGAACGCCGGACCGATGGTTTTGATGTAAAAAAAAGGAGTTAGGCAGGGCGATACGCTGTTGTGTGATTTCTTTAACATCGTATTAGAAATGATTGTGCAAAAATGACTGGCCAGCACAAGAGGCACGATTTATTTCAAATCCTCACAACTCCTCACAGACGCGGTTGACATTGACATAATCGAGCCGTTTACGAGTATTGAGGCGAAGGCGGCGAAAATTGGTTTGTAATTGGCGGTAAATGAGGGCAAAACCAAATATGTATGTACATGTATGCTATCATCAAAAAAGGACGTTCACCCCCGACACCTTGGCCAGAACGTTTGTATTAGCAGATATAAATTTGAGGTAGGTAAGAACTTCGTCTACCTTGTCTACGCAGTGTCCTGGAACAACGACATCAGTTCCGAAGTTAAACGCGGAATCACTCTTGCCAATCGCTGTTTCTTTGGGCTCAGGAGGCAATTGAGTAATAACGCCCTCTTCCGAATGACAAAGTTGACTATTTACAAGACCCTTATCGTCCCGGTCCTGCTGTACGGCGCAGAAGCATGTACACTATCAGAAGCGGATGAGAAATTCGTTGGCCGTTAGGAGAGAAAAATGTTGGTGTGATTTTCGGACATATAAACGCAGACGGGGGATGGAGGCAAAGATTCAACCATGAGCTTTACAGGCTGTACAGCGACATGAGTCTAGTCAGGCGTCTACGGATTAAACGCCTAAGATGGCTAGGCCATGTAGAGCGAACGGACATCACAACTCCAGCCGTGGATGCAGTGGTTAACATCATCGGCCGTCGAGCGTAAGGTCTATAGTTCAAATTCGTTTCATAGCCAAGAAAAAGCAATTCCTATACGGAAAAAAGGATGCAACACAGTTGTGAATGGAAAGCGACCAAACGTACTGCTGCAGGCATAACACTCACAGTATGTGGTCAATTGAAATTCATCCTCTGCGTATGCAATACTAACACCAAAAGTGCATGAACGAATTACTGAGAATTATAACCAACGCGAAATTTGGTCGGCTCTCGTCCTGTATAGGACAAACCACCCCTGTGTCAAAAACATCAACCTGCGCGAAACTTTCCCTCAGCCTGTTACCTACGCTCGCACAACGTTCAATACGTTATAAGGCCTTAGCCTTGAGTGCGCGTGTGACTGTAAAAAAAAAAAAGAAAAAAAAAAAAAAACGCCCAGTGAGTCTTTCAAACCAACCCCGAGGGAAGAAGAAACAGAGGACGGCCGCACCTAAGATAGCGCACACAGGTGGAAGGGAACCTTAGACAACTGGGTGTGCGGCAATGGAAAAGCCTAGCAAAAGATCGTGCTAGTTAAAGGGGCATGTTGGTTGAGGCCCAAGTATAGCACTAACTGTAGCGCCCGATAAGAGGAAGAAGATTGCTCGGATGATAAGACGACACTCAGCCTTAGACCTCACCAAAATTGAATCTTTTCCAAGCCAATCCTTATTCTACGGTTTACTATGGCGAGGCGAAAGCCTGTTTTCAAACTCCTAATTCGTTCTTTTATGAATTTCCTGTCAACGCACAATCGTACACTTCGCCACCCCATGCTGCTCCACAGTCTATTTCGCAACATTCTGCATCCCCAGGCACACAGCGTACACATATGAACATACCTATGCACGTACTAGTAGTACTTCGCGTGCACATTCATCCTAGTATCGTAAATATGAAATTAACATTGACACGAGTGCATATTAAATGCAATCTTATCTCCATGCCGCTGCTTGAACCACTGCCTAATGCCTTGCGTGTACTCGTAATTCGCATTCAGTTCCGATCCAGCTCAGCGTAATGTGCTGTAAATGTACATTAGGCATGTAAACTACGAAAATCGATATTAGTCCGTACACAAACCAGTGCGTGTGTACCTATGTATCTATTGACGATGTGTACATTCCGTAGATATAAATTATTCATTGCATAGCACGCCCCCTTCGTGGCGCGCGATCAAAACGTCTGTCATCGCAGCATCGTCGACGAGTGTTCCGTGTTCCCACTCCACGGATAGAAGATGCATGTTGCAGATACATTTAATTAGTAATATTCTGTCCGACTAAATGGATTTTTATCGCGATAGAACACCACCGCCAGCACCACCATCACTACCACTACCATCATCATCATCCTCGTCCTCATCATCACTATCAACGGTTAAAAGGAAATAAAGACGACCGTCATATCGATATCGCCGCGCACAGATTGAAAACTAATCCAACAGTCATCGAATATTTTCTTGGATACCGTGTGGCTCGCTCAGCACCCAGTTTGCACTCACGCAACTTCACCACCAGCCATCTAGCATCTACCATCATCGTAAGGAACTACACCAGCTCTACAGCGCTAAGCGGGGCTACATTTTGAGTAACTTGACCACACATACTTCTCCCATGCCGCTCAGCAGGACATCGTTCCGTTCCGGACAATCAATAAATTTTAACACATGATCATTACCGCTGAGGTACGACTATGACTGGTGACTGGGATATTGGTGGCGAGCAGCGATTTGGTGGCTTTTTCTCGGCATACGAGTAACTCTCGATTGCATGGTTTATGAGCTGTATGCATGGCTCAGAATCAGAGAAGGCAGAGAGGAAGGGACACATGCAAATCAATGTGCTGTTTTTGCTTTATATCGCCATGGTGGAGGATTAATTATGTAAGTGTTTAGGGCTAAGCATAAGACGAAGTGATACAGCGGACAATTGTTTGATTCTCGTGCTGGGATTGGAAGTCAGTCGATAGGGATAGTGTGGGTGTACGAATTAGTGCCGATGTTATGCTTCAAGTTGAAGTCGACTTGTTGAACTTCAGTGCGAGGTTAAAGTTTACAGCTGAACAATTAGAAAAATAGTTTAAATGTACCAAGGATCCATAACGGTAATACATCACTTATTGCCCTTCCATAACCTCTTGGAAATGTTTATTGCCTTAGTCATACGCTGTAGTCCGAGGTAGATAGAATAGTCAAGATCAGTCAATGTACTTGAAATATTGAGGAGTTGAGTAACCCAATGATTTGGAAAAGATTTCATGGCAAACTGCGCTAAGCTACACTCAATCACCAGGCGCCGCTATCTCTGCCAAGAAATGCCTACAAATCGTTGCTGAATCGCAAGAGCAGAGAGTGACTGATGATGAAAAGCGGATCACTCACGACAATCTTCTTCTTCTTAGTGGGCGCTACAGTTCGGGGTGAACCTGGGCCTCAACCAACATGCCCCTCCATCTAGCACGATCTTTCGCTAGCCTTTTCCATTGCCACACACCCAGTTGGCTGAGGTCCCCTTCCACCTGTGTGCGCCATCTTAAGGGCGGCCGTCCTCTGCTTCTTCGTCCCTCGGGGTTGGATTCAAAGACTCTCCGGGCTGGAGCTGTGGTGTCCATTCGCTCTACATGGCCCAGCCATCTTAGGCGTTGAATCCGTAGACGCCTGACTAGGCTCATGTCGCTGTACAGCCCGTAAAGTTCGTGGTTGAATCTTCTCCTCCATCCCCCGTCTGCGTTTATAGGCCCAAAAATCACGCGCAAAATCTTTCTCTCGAACCGACCAAGGGCCTCCTCATCCGCTTTTGATAGTGTCCATGCTTCTGCGCCGTACAACAGGACCGGGATGATAAGGGTCTTATATAGAGTCAACTTTGTCATTCGGGAGAGGGCTCTATTACTCAATTGCCTCCTAAGCCCAAAGAAGGAGCGATTGGCAAGAGTGATTCTGCGTTTGATTTCGGAACTGATGTCGTTGTTCCAGGTCACTGCGGAGCCAAGGTAGACGAAGTCCTTAACTACCTCGAACTAATACATATCTGCCAATACAAACGTTCTGGCCAAGACGTCGGTGTTGAGCGTCCTTTTTTGATGACAGCATATATTTAGTTTTGCCCTCGTTTACCGTCAGACCAACTTTCGCCGCCTCCACCTCACTACTCGCAAACGCCTCATTGACATCTCACTGTGATCTACCTATTATGTCAATATCGTCGGCGTATGCAAGGAGTTGCGAGGATTTGAAATAGATTGTGCCTCTTCTATTGGCCAGTGATTTTTGCACAATCATTTCCAATATGATGTTGAAGAAATCACACGACAGCGCATCGCCCTGCCTAAATCCTTTTTTGACATCAAAACTATCGGTAAGGTGTTCACCGATTCGGATGGAGCAGCGAGCATTCTCCAAAGTCATCCTGCATAGTCTAACGAGTTTAGCAGATATGTCAAAGGTAGACATAGCGTTGTATAGCTCGTCTCTAATTACGCTGTCGTATGCGGCTTTGAAGGCGACAAATAGGTGGTGAGTGTCGACTTGAAATTTATTGGTTTTCTCCAGTATCTGCCGTAGTGTGAAGATTTGGTCGATGGTGGACTTCCCTGGCCTGAATCCGCACTGATAAGGACCTATCAGCTTATTTACAAAAGGCTTCAGGCGTCCACACAAAACGGCAGAGAAGATTTTGTAGGCGATGTTAAGGAGACTTATTCCTCTATAGTTGGCGCAATCAGAGGGGTCTCCTTTCTTGTGGATCGGGCATACGATGCTGGGACTCCATTCCTCGGGCATGCTTTCCTCTAACCATATCTTACGGATGAGCTGGTGCATGCTCCCAACCAGGTCATCCCCAGCTGCCTTGAAGAGCTCAGCAGACAGTCCGTCTGCGCCAGCAGCTTTATTCGACTTGAGCTTCGATATGGCATTCTTAACTTCGTCGAGGTCAGGGCGACAGAGTTCTCTGCGGTCTCCGTAGATTAGAAATGGATTATTCTGCCTGACAGCGGTATATTGACTAACATCGCCGTTATACAGTCTGCAGAAGTGGTTTTTCCATATTCTCAGCATCGACTGCGGTTCTACTACTAGGTGTCCGTTCTCATCCCTGCAGGCTTCCGTTCTGGCTTCATAACCTTGGCATGTTCGCTTTATCTGTTGATAAAACTTTCGAACGTCACGCCTGCAGTAAACCTCTCCAAATCCTCAATCGCGCGCTTCTCATGCTCTTTCTTCTTTCTTCTAAGAAGCTTACGCTCCTCCCTTCTTTTTAACTCGTAGAGCTCACGAGCTGCTTCTGTTCTTTTATGCAGCGAGGCCTTATATGCATCCTGCTTCGATGTATGAATCCTCCTGCACTCGTCATCGAACCAGGTGTTTCTTCGTGGTGGAGCCTTGAAACCCAAAACTTCGGATGCAGAGCTTTTCAGGGCTTGTTTGCAAAGGCTCCACTGCTGTTCTATTGATAGCGTGGAGGATTGAGGTGTATTGGAGAGCTTAAGGGAGACGCGATCGGTAAAAGCACGAGCGGTTTCTGGCGATAGTAGCTTTCCGACGTCATAACTTTGTATTCTTACTCTACTCCGTTGCGTTTGTGATATCCGTAAGCGCATCTTGGCTACTACAAGATAGTGGTCCGAGTCGATGTTAGCCCCTCGGAAAGTTCGAACATCAAGAATAGTGGAGGAGTGTCTGACGTCGATCGCGATGTGATCAATCTGGTTGGTAGTCGATTGATCAAGAGACCGCCAGGTGCCTTTGTGTATATCGAGGTGCGGGAAGCGCGTGCTGGCTAGAAGGAGATTTCGCCCCGTCGCAAGATCAATCAGCCTGTGTCCGTTATCGGAGGTGGTGTCGTGTAGGCTATGTTTGCCGATGACTCGTTCAAATATGCTTTCCTTACCCAGCTTAGCATTGAAGTCTCCTAGTACAATTTTGATGTCATAGCTGGGACATTGGGCATACGTTCTGTCTAGGAGATCGTAGAACTCATCTTTGGCTGAGTCATCCTTGTCTTCCGTGGGGGCGTGGACGCAGATCAGGATGATGTTAAAAAATGTTGCCTTGATACGGATTGTTATGAGGCGTTCGCTCACATGCCGAAAGCTTAGGACTTTTTGCCTTAGTCCACCTCGAGCAACAAATCCGCATCCAAACAATCGTTGCCCTCTCTCCCTATAGCAGTCGCCGTAGTAAATATCGCAGTTTTTCATCCGCTTAATACCCGGTCCATTCCATCGCATATCCTGGATGGCGGTGATGTCCGCTTTATAGCGGTCTAGGGCGTCCGCAAGTTGTTCGGCTGCACGTGGCCTGTTTAGGGACCTAACATTCCACGTACAAAGCCGAAGATCATTGTCCTTTTTTCGTTTTTTGCAAGGGTCGTCAACATAAATCCGGTCCGTTAGATCCGAGGCTTGTGTCTGTTTCGGAGTTTGTGTTTTTTTTACGGTTACGGCTTACTAGGCCGTAGCCCAACCGACTAATCCTGTTTTTTGGCGCAGGAGGCTCGCCATTCGCCCTTCCCCGTCTGCAATTTCCATAGGAAATCTCCAGATGGCACCACGAGGAGGTGGGGATAGGACTTACTAACAGTGCCGCAAGATGTTCGACTGCGGTGGCTCTTCTCATTTTTTAGCAGGCCAGCATCCGTCGGATAGATGCTAACCTACGAGGCCTTTGTTAGTCCTTTGCCATCCCACTCACGACAATATCAAGGGAAAATGGTCGTAGACGAATCGGGGTGAGCCGGCGCAAACGGTGTTCAAGCCAGGATTGAGGCCAGGAGGGTTTTGCTGTGTGTTTAGTAGGATTGGCAAGGAATAATCTACATACTATGAGCTGTTCCCCTACGACAACATACTTAATTCCGACCAGTACTACCAACAATTGGACCGCTTGAAGGAAGCAATTACCCAGAAGCGATCAGCTTTGGCTAATAAGAACGGAATTATGTTTCCCCAGACCACACACATTGATAGTGCTGACCTTTGTTGCTATCGATAGAATCCACCCAAAAACCTCTTGCCATGCAATAATGAAGCTCGGTTGTCAACAATCTGGACGTATTCCACGAGAAAGCCAATTGAGGTGATCTCAACAATTTCTTTCGGCCTTTGTATTTCCTCGACAATGACGTGGATGTCGCAACTGAACCTTTCGCAAACCCTTTCCAACACTACGTGGTTCGACATCAACTTGAACTGTAAGCTATAAAAATAGATTAAAGGAGGTAAGATTTCGGACCTATGCTCTTAACTCTCCTAAGGAAAACTGAAAAAGGTATTTACGAGCTGAAAATGACCGCACCGCGGACACTCTGGGTGACAAATTTGATCACGAACAAAACCTGAGGCGTAAAATCCGGAGTTTGTTCTATTCGCGAACTAGTGTACTTTGTAAGATTTCTATGCTTTCGATTTTTTTACGGCTAACCTTGCCCTCCAACATGCCCCCTGATGCATATATTATCTGAATTGGCGGGACGAATTTTATTCCTAACGGAATTAAAAGCGCCATGCCAAAGAGAAGTACATTTCAGGGTTTATATGGCAAGCAATTCTAAGCAAAACCGCAAAAAGTATTTAGGAGCCAGAAATGACTGCAATGACTATTGACACTCCACAACGACATTCCAGCTGTCACTCCCTTTGATAAAGCTAACCTTCTTGCCACTTTGCAACTCCCAGCGACTTTGTCGCCGCCTGAAATCTACTTTTGTACACGTACGAGTGACTTATCTGGGTACCGGGACACAGCGACATCCCAGGAAACGAAATAGCCGACAAACTCGCCAAACAAGGAACGACGCTACAATCAATCGTGGCTTGTGAGGGTATACCTTTTGCAACCATTAAACACAATCTTATAAATCTCGCCAGGGCCGAGACGAACCGGAGATGGACTCAGGGACATACCTGCCTCATCACCAGGCAAATCTGGCCCTGGCTCAACAGTCAACGGACTAGGAGTATTATCTCCCTAAAAAGAACTGACATCCACAAGGTCATTGGTGTCATCACTGGACACTGCCTTATTGGCAGTCACGCGCAAAAACTAGGTATAATTCCGAATGATTTTTGCAGGAGCTGTCTGGACGAGGAGGAGGTGGAGTCCATTCATTACCTTCTCTGCGCCTGCCCGGCATTCTGCACAATCAGGAAACGATACCTAGGATCTTACTTCCTTAACGATCTGACCGAAGTTCAGCAAGTAGGGATATCTGATCTTCTTAATTTCCTAAGAAGCACTAAATGGTTCCACGAATAGGGGGCAAAACCCCCTCGTAGCTGCACAACGGGCCTCCCTGGCCTATGTGTGTTCTTCTCATTTTCTTTTTTGGGAAGGCTACGGTCCTACCTACCTACCTACCTACTCGTACGAGTGCAGTTGCGAGGGTTCTGAAAGACGTCGACATAAACAAATCCGCTGGTCCAGATGTCCAGATGGCATTTCCGCAATACTTCTGAAGAGGTGCTCTTCGACGCACTGCGTAAGCTTTTTTATCTATCGTAATATCTCATGGCTCTTCTCGAGTAGATGGAAAACAGCATTTGTCAAGCTTATCTCCAAAAAAGGCAGAGTTTCTTCTTCCTCCAACTATCGCCCCCTTGCACTAACGTCACCAAAATTTATTGAAATACTTCGAAGTGGGGAAACCCCTAAATGACTGACAGCATGGTATGAAAGAGTGAAAACATTCGCTTCACCAAGCAGGTGAAAGCAAAATGGTTGCACTGGACATTTCAAAAGCATTTGACGGGGTTTGACACTAAGTCCTTTTGTCGAAAATGCGGGCTTTGTGGATCGATGAGTCTCTTCTTCAATGGATTAGAATCTACTTTTACTTACTTACTCATCAGGCCAGCGATCCATGGAGGATCTGAGCCTGAGCTATAGCTGCCTTCCATCCTTGACGGTCCCGGGCACGCTGCTTCCAGTGGTCAAGACCAAGATGTCTTACATCCGCGATTACTTGGTCTTTATACCGGAGGTTCGGTTTTCCTCTTCTTCTCGAACCAGGAGGCTCGGGGTCGAAGACCCTCTTAGCTGGAGCGTTGATGTCCATGCGCTCGATGTGGCCGAGCCAGTGTAGTCGACGGATCTTTGCCTTCCTTACTACATCCACATCTTGGTACAGCTCGTAGAGTTCGCGGTTGTGTCTTCTTCTCCATTCATCTTCCTCACAGACAGGACCAAATATCCGGCGCACAATTTTTCCTTCGAAAGAACCCAAAATCAGCTCCGCTGTCCTGCTTATCGTCCAGCTTTCGGCTCCATACAGCAAGACTGGCAGAATGAGCGTTTTGTAAAGCATGACTTTGGTCTTTCGAGTGAGGAGTTTTGACCCCAGTTGTTTGGACAAGCCGAAGTAGCAGCGGTTGCCAAGGGCGATTCTATGCCGGATCTCCACTGTGGTGTCATTTGTGAAATTTACGTTTGCCCCGAGGTAGACAAACTCCTTAACTACCTCGAAATTGTAGCTGTCAATTGTTATATTTTGTCCCAGGTGGTGAGCGACGGATTGGTTTTTGCTTGACAGCATGTATTTCGTTTTGTCCTCATTGATCTTAAGACCAACTCGTTTCGCCTGTTCTTCAATCGCCGTGAATGCATCCACAATGCCACGGCGAGAACACGCGATGATGTCGATATCATCCGCGTATCCTAGCAGCTGGATGGACTTGTAAAAGATAGGGCCTTCCCATCTGCTTCAGCACCAGGTTGAAGAAGTCACATGACAGCGCATCTCCTTGCCGAAATCCGGTGCATGTTTCGAATGGTTCCGAGGTCCTAGAACCGAGTTGCACGGTGCATCGTGTGTTTTTTAGCGTGGCGCGACACAACTGGATCAGTTCTAGCGGGATCCCGAATTGGGCCAGTTCTTCACGATGAATGCTGTCGTATACGGCTTTGAAATCGATGAAAAGATGGTGTGTATCGATTCGAAACTCGTTGGTCTTTTCCAGGATTTGTCGAAGTGTGAAGATTTGGTCTATAGTGTGTTTGCCGGGCCGGAAGCCGTACTGGTAGCTGCCGATTAGTACGGTGCAAAATGGTTTTAGACGTTCACACAATATGCTGGACAGGATTTTGTATGCGACATTGAGCAGGGATATACCTCTATAGTTCTTGCAAGAGGTAGGATCGCCTTTTTTGTGGATGGGGATGGAACTTTTAGAATTGTTTAATTTGTTGTTTAGGTCGGACTCAAGTCTGACATTCACTTTTGTCTCCGACACTCTTTCTCATTTTTATAAATGATCTCTTGTCTGTTACTTTTTATCCATACCACTCCTTTGCCGACGACAGTACCCTCAGCTTCACATATTCGTTCACTTCTTTTCTACCCTGGTCTTTAGCTGTAAATAGTGAGCGGCAGCTTACTTATATTAAGCTCTAAATTCTGATGTCGACAGTATCATCGCATGGGGAAAAAAGAATAGAGTGGAGTTGAATGTTTCCAAAACACAGTGTGATCTTCTGTCGTCCAAGCGTACTACCGACGCGCAGCCATTAGAAATCGAAAAGCTCTCCATCCTGGATATGCGTATCACTAGCAGTCTGAGTTGGAACGACACATATTTGTTCTCGCCAAAAATGGTGCGAAATGCCTAGACTTCTTGTACAGGTTTTCGCCTATAAGGCATTCATTAGCCCTAAATTAGAGTTTAACGTTCATGTCTGGTCCGGTGCATGTGAGAATTTATTACACCTACTAGACAATAGTCAAAGCCGCACGATAAAACTGATAGGAGAGTCCAGCAGCACCAAATCATTAGATTCGCTGGAGCATCGCAGAGACGTTCGTCTCTTAACTCAGCCTGTGTTAACGATACATCCACAGCAAATGCTCTGAAGAGATAGTCAGTTGTATTTCCTCTAGGAATGCTAATTAATTTCATTTGTTGTGAAAAAATGAAATAAAAAACTTTTTATTTTTTTGGGGCACGATGCCTTTATTACGTAACCCGCACAACCGGTTGCTTCTGACTCTAACTACAAACTGGCCTTAGAAACTAAATCCAATCCAAAGGACAGCATCCCACGATGATCGGTCAGGCCGTGGTCCCCTGGCATTACGGCATGTGTTGAGTGACGACGGTGATGGCTTGGCCGAGGACGCCACTTAGTTGAGTTAATTGATTCGTCGTATTTCTGTGACGGCGATGGCTTAGCTGAGGACATCATTTAGAAGAGCCAATTGATTCGTCGTATTTCTGCTCTTAAAAGCAAGTGTTGAATGATTTGTTTATTAGTTCGATATACGTTATGGAAATACGTCCGACCGTACTCCGATACTTAGTATATCGATACTTAAGGGTTAATTGCTTTGTGTTTTTGTTTATTTCAGAGAAATACGCCTGATCGTATTCCGGCACTTAACATCCCCCTTCCTTAATTGAATCGTCCCGATTCATCAAATTTGTTATTTTTTCTTTTAATTCGATAAATTGTTTTTCATTATCTTTAGCATTTTTTTCTTTTTTCTTTGTATTAACAAATTTAATAATTTTAAATAGCAAATATAAAGTTATTACAATTATCAAAACCATCACAATTATCAATATTATACTCATTGTTGGTCTTTCGGAATACTCGTTTCTTATTTCATCAATTAAGTTTATATTATCAAATTTTAGGTGTTCATTGTTACTTTCAACATATTCTATAATATCAAATTCATCAAAATAATGTTGTCTTAAATAGTAATACATTTTACCTTTAGGGTTTTCATAAGTACAATTATCAATGGTTATGGTTTCGTTAAAAGTTATTAGATATGTTCCAGAGAGGTTAACATTATTGATGGTATGATTACCTGATACTAATATGGTACCATCTTTAATTATATCTATTTGTTTGTTTTTCTCTTTTACCTTCTTACATTGTGTATGTTTTTTATTCAAGATATCTGTAAGGCAGTTAGTTTCATTATTTATTTTACAAAATATATCGCTTAGTTCTATTTTACATGTTTCGATATTAAAATATTTATTTTCACAATTGATTATCTCGTTTGGTACAATTAGTTTTCCATCTTTTTGGGAAATTGCTTTAACTTCGAATAAATTACATTTTTTAATTACCAACGGGTATTTAATGTATAGGATTATTAGGGATTCTTTCTGTACTATTCTAAAATCAGAAACATCAAGTAGATCAGTTATATGAATTTGCTTATATTCGTGTTGCAATATATCTTTAATTTCAGTATAATGAAGTATAGACGGGTTCAGGATAGAAGCTTTAGCTAAAGTAATTGTTTGTAGAGTATTTTGTAGGTCATTGATTACGAGTTTTAGCCTATGTCTTCTCATAAATGTTTCGCGATTATGCCCTATGAACTTGTTAACTGAAGTACTCAATTTCTCTATTGTCTTGAATAATTCTGAGTTTGTAGCATGCTGCTTATTGTTATTAATAATTAAGTCATTAATTTTGTTCGTTACGTATGTAAAATCATCGTGGTCAGGAGTTCCTGTTATCCACTTCCATACTGTTCCTAATTCATTTATGCCTCTTCTATATCTTTTATAGGATAGCTGTCTAAGCAGTGTTTCCGCCAATCCTATTTCCATGTCAATTTCCAAAAAATCTGATTGAGTAGAAGGGGGTTTTGTTTTTTCTTTTCGAACAAATGATTTCTCTTCTTCTAGGATATCATTATAATAAGTCAAGTTGGTTACGTGTAGTAGGTCACCGTAATTTTCGTATATAAGGGAATCATCGTTTTCAATTAATACATAGTTTTCTCTAGTGTAGTCAGTTATGTCGGCAGTCGCTAAGGTGATTGTCGTTACGAATATGATGCAGTTCATTTTCTATAAATATATAACAAATATTAGGCATCGTATCTATTTTTGATATTATCTTTATGGACTATTCTATTTTTATTATTTATAATGATTTTATTTCCTACATCTTCTTTTACAATTTGTTTTTTATACCGGGGTTTCAACTTATTTCTCTCTCCTACTATTTTTTCATAGATCACTTGACCCGTATTAAAGTTCTTTTCTTTCCTGTTCTTATTATGTATTTGGAGCATTTTATCCTGAGCTAACTTAAGTTTTTCTGGAATGTCTTCATGTCGTACTTTATTGTAAAATACGTCATATGGCTTTTGTTTTGTTACTGAATGTACTGTTAAATTGTATTGTTGTGCTGCTCTGAGCATAATTTCCAAGTCATCGACTATGTTATATTCTTGTTTTAAACATCTACCTATTTCTATAATAGTTGAGTGGACTCTTTCTACTTGTCCGTTAGTGGTACTATGGCGAGGATCACAGTAGTATGTTTCAATATTTATTCTTTGCATTAAAGATTTAAATTGTGGAGTACTTAAACTTGGTTCATTATCCAGAGTAATTTTTTTTGCTTCTGGAAATGACTGCAATAATTCTAAGACCTTCTCGTTCAGATTTAATTTATTTTCAATATTTTTCAATACTAGAAATTTCGAGTATGAGTCCACACATGTGATGAATTTCAAATTTTGTGCATAAAATATATCTATGTGTAGCAATTCGCCTTCTTTTGTTGGAATGGGTGCTTCTTTGATCGGTGTCATTTGAGGATGTCTATCATATTTATTGTTATTACAGATTTCGCAGCTACGGTTATATTCTTTAAGTTGTTGGCGCATCTTTGGCCAATAATACATATCTTCTATTTGTTTAATATTTTCATTAAAATTTCGATGAGCCCTATTATGTGTTTGTTCGATGATCATTGACTGGTCGTCAGCGTTCGCAACATCGATCGGAAATTTTCTCGTGTAGAGAAATTTATTGCTAAATGTCTCCTTAAGGGATTTTTTAATTTCATATAAATCTTCTAGTGTACAGTGTATTGCTGTAACCAATTTGGGTTGTAAATATTCTTTGAGAATAGTTAACAGATTTTCTAATGTGTCGTATTCTATTATATGCCTAGTGTTTCCGAAATTGCGAATGGATTCATGGATGGTGAAATTATTTTTCGAAACTAATAATTGTTGTTTGAATTGATTCAGTGGTTTCTTCGTTTCTTCTATAAAGGAAATATAACTACTTTGCGCAGAGTGTTGGGTATTACTATCCCAATCGTCTTCAACGTCATCATCAGTGATGTTGTTAACTTCAATTCTTGACAAGGCATCTGCTACCACGTTTGTAGCACCGGGCTTATAAATTATTTTGGGTGCGAACTCTTCAATGAAAGCATGCCACCTTTTCATTTTGGAATTGGGGTTGCGATTTGAGATCGCAAAAGACAATGGTTGATGATCTGTATGAATTTCTAGATTGGTCACTCCATACAAATAATTTCTTAAATTTTTTAAAGACCAAACTATTGCATATAACTCTCTTTCATTTGTGGCGTAATTACGTTCGGTTTTGTTCAGAGTTTTTGAGATAAATGTAATGGGCTTAGAATCTTGTGACAATACCGCTCCTATTGCTGTATTAGACGCGTCAGTATTTAAAATAAATTTTTTACTATAGTCAGGCTGAGTTAACTCTATACGAGCGGTTAGCTCATTCTTCAAATTGTTAAATGCTAACAATTCCTCATCATTTAATTTAACTGGAGTATTTTTTGACTTATTTTTAGAAACTTTACCATTATCTCCTGAAGTTAGCATAGTTAGTGGTTTAGCAATTTTTGCAAAGTTCTGCACAAATTTCCTATAGTAACCTGCCATTAGCTCTCTTAGAGTTTTTGGAATGGGATAATTTACAATAGTTTCAATTTTCTTGGGATCTGTAGTTATTGTTTTATGAGCTATCATATAACCCAAGAATTCGATTTCTGTTTTAAAAAACTCAGATTTCTCGAGGGAAATTTTCATGTTTGCTTCGTGTAATACATTAATAATATTTTCTAGATCGTTACAATGTTGATCTAGTGTATCAGAAAAAACAATAATATCGTCAATATAGACGTAACATATTTTACCTATATACGGACGGAGAATATCGTCCATTGCCCTTTGAAAAATACTCGGGGCATTTTTCAGACCAAAAGGCATCCGCAAAAATTCATATTTTCCATTATTAATGGAAAAAGCGGTTTTCTCAATATCTCTTTGATGCATCAAGATTTGGTGAAACCCGGATTCCAAATCAATCGTCGAGAAATACTTTGATTTGCCCAAATTTGAAAGAATAATATTTGTGTCGGGTATCGGATATCTATCCGGAATGGTTTGCTCGTTCAATTTCTTATAATCAATTACAAGTCTATGTTTTGGAGTACCATCTACATTGGTTCCTTTTTTTGGAACAACCCATATCGGAGAATTATATGGGCTATTACTGGGTTTAATGATGTTATTTCTTAACATCTTTTCAATTTCGTCATTAACAAATGCGTTGACCGAGAACGGGTATGGGTATTGACGACTCCATATCGGATCATCTGATTCCGTTCTGATTTCGGCCAACACGTCAGTTCTAAAAGGCAGTTGCGTATCAATTTTGGAATGCATTTTATCTACCTTCCTTTCAATTATTTTCCTCAGACGGATTCTTTTCCGATCATCAGAAAATTTAGCTTTAGGTGAGTTTGAGTTACATTTGTTTGAGCCAGAGTTGTCCGGGAATGCTAGAGAGCTTTTCTCATAAAGCATTGTTCGTTCTTCATCAGCTTCTTCAGGATATATGTATCCGGAGCTGACTTCCATATTGAACACTTTATTTGCGTTCATCAATTTGTCAACACGTTTCATACTAACATTATTCTGATGTTTAATATTGTCAGAACTTTCCACACCGCGTTGCTTACAAGCTTCACTTGTATTTTTTGGTTTAACAACCTGTTCAGGACGCTTTCCCAAACTTTCATTTTTGTATTTTAAAAGAACACACTGCTTAGTTCCGTTCTTCTTTGCTTTAATTTTGTTTTCTACCTTCCTATAATTTTCAAATATTTTTTCTTCTCCTCCTACATATTGTAAAAGGCCTTCTTCTAAGTTAATTGTGGCTTGTATTTTTTTCAAAAAATTATAGCCCAACAATAGGTCTGCTTCCAAATTTTCGACTTCATAAAATAATTGTTTTTGTCCAAAAATGTGAACAAAGTGGTAATATTTGATTATAGTGAAACCATTGATGGTTTCAACTCTTTTCTTAATTGCTAATTCATTTTTATATTTGTAGATGCCAGCTTTAATGAAACTAGCTGTAGCACCCGTATCTATTAGTATTTTGAATTTTTTATTTATTGCTCGGTCCCATTGGTAGACGTATGGGAGACCGAAGGTTTCCCTAAAAAATGGTTCTCGGCAATGTTGTTAATTCTCTGTGCCTTCGCTTGAGGCTGAATAGTATTATTACACATAGACGACCGCGGATGTTTTCTGAAATTATTTTCGTATTGTCTTACAGGGTTAGGGTTATTAAAATGGTTGGCCCTGTATCGATTTTGTTCCCTATATGCCGGTTTTGGTATATTATGGGAGGTGCACGGATCAACATCCATTGGTTCGGGTCTTGGTTGTGGTCTGTAAACTTTCCTTTCAAACCTTAAATTGTTTTGATTAACATCGTTCGTTTTCCTTCCAGAGTTAAACTGAAAGGCGAATCTTGCACGAACGTTGTTAGATTCCAGCTCTTGAGCCTTTGCAAGAGCGTTAGGAAGATCAGTAGGTGAGAGAGAGAATAGTATGTCTGATAACGGGGGTTGGAGACCCGTTATAAACACTCTTAAGGCTGTTTGCCTATTTTTATCGTTTAGTTGTTTTGTAATATCGGATTGGTTACCATGGGTCATTATTGTTTTATTTATTAAAAGAGTCAATTTTTTATTAACTAAATTATAATATTCAAGAACTGACATTGTACCCTGCCGAAGGATACTCATTTCTTGTTCTATTACATGTATTGGCCGTTTGTCCGCGAATGCGAAATCGAGACGGCTAATTATAGCTTCGTAATTCAGAATCGTACCATGATTTGTCAGAATGTCATTTGCATGACAAGTTATTTTATTTCGGAGAATGGTGAGTGCAGCGAAATATCTTTTGCTGCCCCTTGTGTATAGGCTCATACAATTACTAGTAGCCTCCCGCCAGCTAACATAAGTGTTCGGCTTGCCACTAAATTCTGGCAATGACTTTATAACATCGAGGCTTTCCTCGCATTTGATTTTATCATCAATAGTCTGGACCTTGTATTCTGTCACGTTGCTCTGTCCGGTCAGTAACGTCAATTGGTTTTTTAGATCTAAGACTTCCGTCCTGACTGAGTTCAAATTTTGAGTAATCAGTCTTGCGACCAATTCATTTAGATTATCGTTAGTAGTCATTTTTTCGAATTTTTCAATTAACTGATCCACTTTTACAATTTTCAATTAACTGATAACCCAATAGCAATACATATATAATACATATACAATATATATACAATATAACTCACTGGAATTCTGATGAACTCGTTCCGTTGGTGATGGGGATGACTCGGATGATTCTGCTCCACGGCTTCACACTCTCACAATATCACTATTTAGTTCTTTTTTGTAAGTTTTTCAATGTTTTATTTATGGTATCGTGATCACTTGATTCACATATATTATCTATTATTGTATTTATTATTTTTCTTGGTTGCTTGAATTTGTTTATAGCACGAACGTCTTTTTGTTTCAACCCTCCTTTTTTTTGCACTTGTTCCAGATACTTCACCGTATTTAAATTGTGCGATAACACATAAATTTTCATAAATTTTCAAATGAAAATTAGTATCTCTTTTTTCTTACAGAGTCTTTTTGCCCCGTGGTCAACGAGACCTCGACAATTTTCTGATTAAAAAAAAAATTGTATTTAACTACTTTTAAATTAGTTTATATTTTTAACATCGTGCCCCACGTTGGGCGCCAATTAATTTCATTTGTTGTGAAAAAATGAAATAAAAAACTTTTTATTTTTTTGGGGCACGATGCCTTTATTACGTTACCCGCACAACCGGTTGCTTCTGACTCTAACTACAAACTGGCCTTAGAAACTAAATCCAATCCAAAGGACAGCATCCCACGATGATCGGTCAGGCCGTGGTCCCCTGGCATTACGGCATGTGTTGAGTGACGACGGTGATGGCTTGGCCGAGGACGCCACTTAGTTGAGTTAATTGATTCGTCGTATTTCTGTGACGGCGATGGCTTAGCTGAGGACATCATTTAGAAGAGCCAATTGATTCGTCGTATTTCTGCTCTTAAAAGCAAGTGTTGAATGATTTGTTTATTAGTTCGATATACGTTATGGAAATACGTCCGACCGTACTCCGATACTTAGTATATCGATACTTAAGGGTTAATTGCTTTGTGTTTTTGTTTATTTCAGAGAAATACGCCTGATCGTATTCCGGCACTTAACATGCTCACCAATATATGCTGAGGGCCAATTTGGAACGTGCCGTCAAATGTAAGGAATCTCTCGTTAGCCGAACCACATAAGTCTGGAATTCCTTATCAGATTTGGTCTTCCCCCTTCAGTTCAACATACAGGCATTTAAATGCAACGTGCCGTCGACCTTAAAAGGTCATGAACCTTGAGTGCGCACTTACCGTAAAAAAGTTTAAATCTCCGGCTAAAATATAAAAGTTTTCTACCGAGTTTAAGAGCAGTAACCGAGAAAGTGCTTCAAGCCTTGAAATAAAGATACTGAATTGAGGTGCTTCAGGTGCATAGGCTAACCTGAAAAAAGTACTAAATGGATAAGATCTCGTACACTGTGACTTACAGAAACGAATCTCTTAGCTCACCCGACTGGACGAAACGACAAAGGAAAATGTTTTCTGCTCTATTAAGGATGGGAAGAAAAGTCGAAAGGGTGGATAACATACATAGAGTTTGTAAAGGCAAGGGCCAATGCTATTTTCGAAATGCCATACGTTTATTAACAGCTGAGAAGACACACTATTATTGTCTACTACTATTGCCCAGATTCCAGTCCGGTTAGATGTTAAAAGGGAGTGAGGAACATGGAGAGCATAAGCCAAGTCAGAGAGCAACAACCATTGCATCTGGCGTTAGTGCACCAGCCATAGAGACAACGAAAGCACCCCAAACGTCAAGGCTGCCTGAAGAAACAACTCGGGCAACCAAGACTTCAGGGGTCAGCCCTATGGTTGGGACAATTACTAACACTGGCAGCCCTGCCAGTACCTCACTGAATCCAATATGCCGGGATTAAGGTGCATCCAAGTAAATCTACAGCATGCAAAGGCCGCGTCCGCGGTACTGAGCCATAAATCTAACAAGGAGCACCTCGATATAGCCTTTATCCAGGAACCGTACACTATTAAAGACCAGATCAAAGGACTATCAGGTGAGCTGCTCTACGACTCCACAAATGAAGGACGACCTAGAGCCTGCATAATGTTTAATAACAATATTAAAGCCATTCCCATTCCAGAATTTACGAATAAGGACCTGGCAGCTGCCACCATCCAGCTATCCACTAAGGAAGGTAGGTCAGAAGCCGTAATCTGCTCAGCCTACCTCGCGGGCGACTCCACGGAACTCAGCTTCACATCACTGCAGGATCTTCTCGACCACTTTGGAAGAAGAGGCTCACATATCATCGTATGCTGTGACGCCAACGCCCACCACACTGCATGGAGAAGCTCGGGCATCAACAATAGAGTTGAGTACCTATTAGAATTCAAATTCAGGAACAACCTCAACATCATAAGCCGTGGAAATAAGCCCACCTTTAGGAATAGAATCAGAGAAGAGGTATTAGACCTCACTCTAACTACCCCGTTCATAGGCAACTCTATTCTAAACTGGCATGTCTCAACAGAAACATCGATGTCACACTATCGACAGATCTGTTTTGGCAAAAAAGCAGGAGATAGAATTACTAGAACATATAGACAACCGAGAGCGACAGACTGGGACTCTTATAGCCTAGAAATCGCACAAACGATCGGAAACTGTCCAAACAGCATCAGAGACATAGACAGCCTTGAACTCTGCTGTGACAGCCTCAATGCTACCATCCTATCTGCTTTTCACAACGCTTGCCCAGAGAAAGTTAAGTCAGGCAACCGTACCACTCCGTGGTGGAACAGCAATCTGGCTAAGCTAAGAGCACTGACCAGAAAACTGTTCAACAGAGCTAAACGGACTGGTGACTGGACGCAGTATCGTGCCTTACTCACCAACTACAGCCAAGAGATTAGAAGAGCCAAAAGAGATTCATGGAAAAAGTTCTGCAGCAGTCTTTCAGAGCAGTTCAGAGCAGCGCTCGTATCCACAGAGTTCTCGCCAAAGAGCACACTAACCAAATTGGACTGTTGAGGAGAGCAGATGGCACTTACGCGGAAAATGGTACGGAAGTACTCAAAATTCTGACCAGTATGCACTTCCCAGACTCCAACATCATTCCCTCCGATCTCTCTAATATACCTACACAGATCAGGGCAACTAGACCCAACAGGCAGGATTGGAAAAGAGCACGAACGATCTTTCACGAGGGAAGCATAAAATGGGTCATCAATTCATTTGACCCATACAAATCCCCGGGGAGGATGGCATCTTCCCAGTCCTTCTTCAGAAGGGAAGTGCGCGAATCAGCCCCATGCTCATTAACATCTTTAGAACCAGCTTTGCATGGGGACACATACCAACAAGCTGGACAGAGGTAAAGGTAAAATTCATTCCCAAAGTAGGCCGTAGACCCACAGACCTGCTCAAGTCCTACAGACCGATAAGCCTTACCTCTTTCTTCCTAAAAACAATGGAAAAAATCCTGGATGGGCATATCAGGGACGGTGCACTGAAAAGATCACCACTTCACAAAAACCAATATGCCTACTAGCCTGGGAAATCGACCACGCATGCTCTTCAGGAGCTAACAGCTCGGATCAACAAATCTCTGAGCGACAAAGAAATTGCGATAGGTTGCCTTCTCGATATTGAGGGTGCTTTCGACAACACCGATTACACCCAAATAAAACGTAGCATCCTCAGCACAGGGGTGGATAACACCACATGCAATTGGATCCAACACATGTTTAGCAATAGGAAAATAAACACCTCACTAGGCAATGATAAAATCAGCGTAAATGCCGCGAAAGGATGCCCTCAAGGGGGGGTTCTCTCACCTCTCCTGTGGTCCATCGTGGTAAATGAACTGATTAACATACTCAGCAACAATGATTTCTATGTCCAAGGCTATGTTGACGACATAGTGATCCTGGTTAGAGGCAAATTCGAAAACACAGTCTCGGAACTATTCCAACGGGCACTAAACCTTGTTGCAAACTGGTGCACAAAGGTTGCACTAAAGGTCAACCCTGGCAAAAGCACTATAGTCGCCTTCACCAAGAGGAGGGATAGGCACAAACTTACCAAACCTACCCTCTTTGGTGAAGCGATAGAGTTCTCAAAAGAAGTCAAATATCTAGGGATAGCTCTAGACGAAAAGCTCACTTGGAACTCTCACATTACAAAGACCATAGAGAAAGCCAGGATCTCATTATGGACCAGCAAAAGTCTCACTGGCAAAAACTGGGGCACAAACCCCAAAATGTCCCGCTGGCTATATACAGCAATCACCAAACCAATTCTTACATATGCTGCGCCCGTCTGGTGGCCAAAAACAAAACAAGTATCAGTGCAAGCCAAGCTCAACAAACTGCAAAGACTAGCTTGCATCTGTATCACCGGGGCCATGAGAACAATCCCCACAGCAGCACTAGAAGTCATCACAGACCTGCCACCTCTTCACCTCCAACTGAAGAAAGAAGCAATGGTCTTCGCCCATAGACTAATCGTGGAGGATGACTCTAACCGCAGGCTCTTTCACCCTGATATCCTTACCGAAATAAACAGGCATGAAATCCTAAAGATATCTCTTACAGATAACTGTCTACCCAGATACAACTTCAGACAAAACTACAAGGTCACATTCCCCAACCGACAAAACTGGGAACAGGATAGACCCTCCTTCAATCGTGGATCCTACGTGTGGTACACAGATGGCTCCAAAACAAACGAAGGCGTTGGGGCTGGAGTATACGGAGCAACTACAGGCACATGCATCTACGTCAGCATGGACAGATACAACTCCGTTTTTCAAGCAGAGATATTTGCTATAGAACTCTGCCCCAGAGAAAATATAAACAGAAATATACTTAACAAAAACATTTACATTCTCTCTGACAGCAAGGCTGCACTTCTAGCCTTAAAGAGCTTTGAAATCACCTCCAAACTGGTATGGGACTGCCTACAGCTACTTCACCAGCTGGCCAGCACAAACAGAGTTCATCCCATTTGGATACCTGGACACAGCGGCCATACAGGCAACGAGCAAGGAAAGGCTCTGCATCACCATTTATGATGCCACGGCCTTTCTGCGGCATACCCATTAGCACCACCAAAATGCTGCATAGACAATTGGTTAAGGAACACGACGGATCACTATTGGTCAGTGGTCACAAACGAAACGTAGCAGACAAGCCAAGCTGTTGCCCCCAACTACATCCCTCAAAAGAATGAAACAACTTCTTATGCTTTCGAGGAGTCAGATTCGTTTAATCACAGACTTCCTTACTGGACACATGAAATCACACACAACATGGGTGTTTGAGAGAAGCTCGGCTCAGGTCCTTCATGGACTGTAACGCCAATATACATACATACATACAGGTCGGGTGGACGGGATTCTCCTTCGTCTTCGTCCATCTGTTCATAGAGCTCGCGGGCAGCTCTAGTCCGTCGATGCAATGTTCCCATGTATGCGTTCTGTTTCTCTACATGGGCCTGTCTGCAGTCATCGTCAAACCAGGGGTTTCTCGACGGTGGTGGCTCGAAACCGGGTACATCTGAGGCGGCCTCTCTAATGGCGTTCTGACAACGACTCCACTGCTGTTCTATGGTTTCTGCAGATTGCATCAGGACTTGAGAGAGCTTGAGGGAGACTTGATCGGCGAAGGTCCTGGCGGTCTCCTGCGATTGCAGCTTTCCGACGTAAAAGGTTGGTGTTCTTACTCGACTCCGTTGATTCCGAGAAATTCGCATCCGTACCTTGGCTGCAACAAGGTAATGAGTCGATAATGGCTCCTCGAAAGGTTCGGACATCTAGGATGCTGGAGGAGTGTCCGCCGTCGATCGCAATATGATAAATTTGGTTGGCTGTCGATTGATCGAAAGACCGCCAGGTCCCCTTATGGATGTTAAGGTGTGGGAATCGTGTACTTGCTACTACCAGTTTATGTCCCGCCATAAAGTCCACCAGCCTTAGTCCATTTTCTGACGTGGTGTTGTGTAGGCTACGTTTTCCAATGACCCGTTCCTTACCCAGCTTCGCATTGAAATCTCCTAGAACGATTTTGGTGTCATAGTTGGGACTTTGCGCATACGTTCTGCCTAGGAGATCATAGAAGTCGTCTTTATGTCGGTCATCTTTCTCCTCTGTGGGGGCGTGGACACATAGTAAGCTTATATTGCCGATATTGGCCTTGATGCGGATAGTTATGAGGCGACTTTTTTCCTGAGTCTGCCTCCAACAACAAATCCGCATCCGAATAAGCGTTGTTTATTTTCTCTGTAGCAGTTTCCGTAGTATATATCACAGTTTTTCATCTGGTTTTTGCCTGGCCCATCCCATCGCACTTCTTGGAGCGCGGTAATGTCTGCCTTATAGCAGTCCAAAGAGTTGACCAGTTGTTCAGCTGCACCTGGTGTGTAGAGGCACCTAACGTTCCAGGTGCAGATCTGAAATTCGTTTCCTTTTTGACGTTTCCGGGGGTCGTCAACATGTAATCCGTCCGTATCCGAGGTTATTGGATGTTTCTGAACAAATTTTTGTTTTACGCGATAGGGATGTTAACCCTAAGCGCAACCCCCAATCTGGAGGGCCAGGTTCCTCTTTCGCCAGGAACAAGGGTCGGGTCGCTGCACACATTGGCTCACTACCTGGCGTGTGCCAGTATAGCTATCCAGGGGAGGCCACGCGGAGGCTGTGTGTCAACTTGGATTGAGCAGAGACAGAGATCGAAGCTGGCGTTTGCCGAGTTAAACGCGATCAACTTCTTTGCTCTGTTTGCTCGCTCCCTTCTCCCCTTATATACCTAGATATCTACACAATATTACATATCGAAGAAAACCAGGTGCTCTAGTCAACGTTTGTTGGCAAAAATATATTGGGCAATTTTGACCCATGAATACAGGATAAGGGTTAATTGGGAAGAATGAAAATGCCTACCTTAAATACACATCAGAGACTTGACTAAAATTCTGGATAGATGATTTACATTGGCGCAAGTGAAGCTTCTGCGTGCCACGCAAGCCAATTAAGTATACTCCAAGTTATACATCTCTATTCTCTTATCAGGCTTATAGCATAACTTTAAGCAGTTCGGTTCCTATTTATGGCATCGAATATATTACCAAGTCCTCATTCCATTGCGAAATGGATAGATTTCTTTGCAGTTTTGTACCAGTCGATTCAACCCTTGGAACAAAACGTCCATTTCCACGTCACGCAATTGTCGCGCATTAAGCAAATAGAAAAACTGAACCTAAACCAGTCACAACCATTTACCATAGAAAGAGGACTCAATTGATAGAAATCTACTTTGCTCGCCAATGTAGTAAACACAAAACTTTCCCAACTTGCTCGGCAATATCCGTCAAAATGTGCTCATTCACTACACTACTTTCACCCTAATCCTTCGATTCTTTCCTGGTAACCTCTTGGCAGAATTCTAAATTAATTTTTACCCAATAACGTTGTGACTTGTGCGAAAATCAATTGAATATGAGATACCTTTACGGCGCAGCGGATGAGAAGCATGTTCGGGTGCAAAAGAGCGAGCAATTCTTTATGTTCCCAAATATGAAAAATGTGAAGAAACATGAAAATCCTTTAGATTCCTATCGGTTCCGTTTGGATCCTTCTTTGAGGGGTAAACCAAAAATAAATCGCCACGAAGCATCCATCCGATATAAAGTCACTCCGGACACCCTGGTTGAATTGGCTTCGACTAAAGTGAATGCACTGCCATTGCCACTACCGTTCACATGGAGTAAACACGACTCGGGCGATTGGATACGAAAATTAGGCTTCCCCGAATATCAGGTTAGTTTGCCATTTATACTGTAATCAATTTGGGGTTCACGTTTCTCCTATAGAACACTATCAAGAAGAACTTTGTCGACGGGCACGATCTCATTACAATGGACGCATCAAATCTAGTCAAACTGAATATAAAGAAATTCGATCACATCAAAATCATCACTAAAGCAATTCGCCATATGTATGGTTTCGAAAGGTCATCATTCAGCCGAAGTGTATCCCTACCCGACAGGCCACCAGGTGCACAATATGAATTCTATCGCGTACGTAATGGACCCAAGTACGATAAGACCCGGCGCACGGATCTATTCCGAACACGTAAACTCCTGCGACCGCCACCGCTCTACGAGACACATTGGCAAACACTCGAGCGCTGGTTGAGCCATCGGCGTCCAGTCGAGACCGAATTATTCGGCGCCTATAGACGTAACAAGGACTATATGTTCCATCCGCCTAAAAGGCTGCATGCACCAATTGTTTCAAAGAAGCCAGTTTCATGCGAATGCATGCCGCCCTGCATGTGCCACTGGACTGAACGAGATCTTAAACCAAAATATGAATGGACTTATTTGAAAAAGATTGCCAAGCATCCGGTACGATCGGCCAACTGTACGTGCACACAACCGTGCACATGTGGCTGGCCCTTCTACCAACGGCTATTGTGCTTATCAATTTTACAGAGGCACATGCCTCACAAGTATGGATATAGTGACCAGCCACGTCGATCGTTCCACCTTGAATCACGTATGCCGGTTGGAATTCGTGCTTCTGTCAAGTCGATGTAACGCGTATTCTACATATTGGTATTTCACACAATTAACTGTAAACAAAGAATAAAGTATCTCTACTGTATTTTGCCTTGTCCTTGCCCTTACTCGCGGGCTTGCTGCGGTCAAGACTGCCTAATGCTGTAGGCTTGTGCGTCCCATCTATTATACACATGTAGTCAAATTACACCATAGCTTGTGCGGGAGAAGGGAGCGAGCAAACAGAGCAAAGAAGTTGATCGCGTTTAACTCGGCAAACGCCAGCTTCGATCTCTGTCCCTGCTCAATCCAAGTTGACACCGCCTCCGCGTGGCCTCCCCTGGATAGCTATACTTGCACCCGCCAGGTAGTGAACCAATGTGTGCAGCGACCCGACCCTTTGTTCATGGGGAAAGAGGAACCTGGCCCTCCAGATTGGGGGTTGCGCTTAGGGTTAACATCCCTATCGCGTAAAACAAAAACTTGTTCAGAAACAACCAATAGCCTCGGATACGGACGGATTACATGTTGACGACCCCCGCAAACGTCAAAAAGGAAACGAATTTCGGATCTGCACCTGGAACGTTAGGTCCCTCTACAGCCCAGGTGCAGCCGAACAACTGGTCAACTCTTATGACTGCTATAAGGCAGACATTACCGTGCTCCAAAAAGTGCGATGGGATGGGCCAGGCAAAAAGCGGATGAAAAACTGTGATATATACTACGGAAACTGCTACAGAGAAAATAAACAACGCTTATTCGGATGCGGATTTGTTGTTCGAGGCAGACTCAGGAAAAAAGTCGCCTCATAACTATCCGCATCAAGACCAATCTCGGCAATATAAGTTTATTATGTGTCCACGCCCCCACAGAGGAGAAAGATGACCGACATAAAGACGACTTCTATGATGTCCTAGGCAGAACGTATGCGCAATGTCCCAGCTATGACACCAAAATCGTTCTAGGAGATTTCAATGCGAAGCTGGGTAAGGAAGCCATCTTTGAACGGGTCATTGGAAAACGTAGCCTACACAACACCACGACAGAAAATGGACTAGGGCTAGTGGACTTTATGGCGGGACATAAACTGGTAGTAGCAAGTACACGATTCCCACACCTTAACATCCATAAGGGGACCTGGCGGCCTTTCGATCAATCGACAACCAACCTAATTGATCATATTGCGATCGACGGCAGACACTCCTCCAGCATCCTAGATGTCCGAACCTTTCGAGGAGCCATTATCGACTCATTACCTTCTTGCAGCCAAGGTACGGATGCGAATTTCTCGGAATCAACGGAGTCGAGTAAGAACACCAACATTTTACGTCGGAAAGCTGCAATCGCAGGAGACCGCCAGGACCTTCGCCGATCAAGTCTCCCTCAAGCTCTCTCAAGTCCTGATGCAATCTGCAGAAACCATAGAACAGCAATGGAGTTGTTGTCAAAACACCATAAGAGAGGCCGCCTCATATGTACTCGGTTTCGAGCCACAACCGTCGAGAAACCCCTGGTTTGATGATGGGTGCAGACGTGCCCATGTAAAGACACAGAACGCATACATGGCCACATTGCATCGACGGACGAGAGCTGCCCGCGAGCTCTATGAACAGAAAAGGAGGGAGGAGCATGCGCTTCTGAGAAGGAAAAAGAAGGAGCACGAGAGGCGCGAGATCGAGGAGATGGAGAGATGTTACGGCAGGAACGACGTTCGAAAATTTTACCAGAAAGTAAAACGAACATGCCACGGCTATAAAGCCAGAACAGAAGCCTGCAGGGATGAGCACGGACAACTAGTAGTGGAGTCACAGTCGATGCCGAGATTGTGGAAGGACCACTTCTGCAGACTGTATAACGGCGATGATAGTCAAAATACCGCCGTCGGGCAGAGCGAGCCATTCACAATGGACGAAGACGAAGACAAAGGAGAATCCCGTCCACCCGACCTAGACGAGGTTAAGATAGCGATATCGAAACTTATGTCTTATAAAGCTGCTGGAGCAGACGGACTCCCCGCGGAACTGTTTAAAGCAGCTGGCGATGCTGGTCAGGAACATGCACCAACTCATCTGCAAGATATGGTCGGAAGAACGCATGCCCGATGAATGGAATCTCAGTATCGTTTGCCCGGTCCATAAGAAAGGAGACCCCTATGGCTGCGCCAATTACAGAGGGATAAGCCTCCTGAACATCGCGTACAAGATCCTCTCTGCCGTACTGTGTAAGTGCCTGAAGCCGTTCGTGGACAATCTGATAGGTTCCTACCAGTGTGGTTTCAGGCCAGGAAAATCCACGATAGACCTGATATTTACACTACGGCAGATCTTGGAGAAGACCCATGAATTCCAGGTCGACACACACCATCTTTTCGTCGACTTTAAAGCCGCGTATGACAGTGTTTATAGAGACGAGCTATACAGAGCCATGTCATGTTTTAACATTCCTGCCAAACTCGTCAGACTGTGCAGGATGACTATGGAGAACTCACGCCCTCTCGAAAAACTAAGGTATCCCTCTACAAAACCTTAATCATTTCGGTCCTCCTCTACGGCGCTGAGGCTTGGCTTGGACGTTATCAAAAGCGGATGAAGAGGCTCTTGGTCGTTTCGAAAGGAAAATTCTGCGTGCAATCTTTGGTCCCGTTTGTGTAAACGGAGAGTGGAGGAGGAGATTCAACCAAGAGCTGTACGGGCTGTACAGTGACATCGGCCTGGTTAGACGTCTTCGGATCCAACGTCTACGATGGCTAGGCCATGTAGAGCGAATGGACATCAACGCTCCGGCCCGAAGAGTCTTCGACTCCAACCCCGAGGGACGACGCAGCAGAGGACGACCGCATTTAAGGTGGCGCGCACAGGTGGAAGGGGACCTCAACCAACTGGGCGTGCGGCACTGGAAGCGGCTGATCAACGATCGGGCCGGCTGGAGAGGCTTGTTGGTTGAAGCCCTGGTTCACCCCGAACTGTAACGCCATCAAAGTAAGTAAGTAAGTTGCGCGGCCAGTCTGAAGTCATACTTGAAGTCCTAGGGGTCTTAAGTACGGCGCTAATGGCACCATAGAAGGTTAAGTAATATGCGTGAGGGCGTCTATTCCTCAAAGCACTTCTTCTTCTTCTTCTTCTTCTTCTTTGGTGGCGTTACAGCCCATGAAGGACCAGAGCCAAGCTTCTCTCAATCACCCATGTTGTGTGTGATTTATTTTTCACATAGGTGAAAGGGACCTACAGTTCAATGCCGATTCCGAACGGCGTAAGTCGAGAAGCTTTTTCAAGCACTTACATATGTAAATACAAATTGTTTCATCGATATCTTCTCAGCCTCCGGTAAGGAATTCCAGATTCGTGTAGTTCGGTTAAAGGGAGATTCCTTACATTTGACGGTACGTCCTAAAGTGGCCCTCAGGATATATTAGTGAGCATTACTAGAGGGACGTGTTTTGCGGAAGTCACGGAATACAACTGGCTATCTCTTAAGAGCATTTGCTGTGGAAGTATCGTTAAAACAGGGTGAGGCAAAAGACGAAAGTCCGTGCGATGCTCCAGCGAATCTAATGATTTGGTGCTGCTGGAGTCTCCCATAATTTTTATCGTGCGGCTTTGACTTCCGTCTAGTAGGTGTAATGGAGTCTCACATGCACCGGACCAGACATGAGCGTTAAACTCTAAGCCTTATAGGCGAAGTTCTGCATAAGATGCCTAGGCGTTTCGCAGCATTTGTGGCTACACCAAATATGTGTCGTTCCAACTCAGACTGCTAGTGACACGCATACCCAGAATGAAGAGGCCTATTCATGGATAATGGCTGCGAGTCGGTGGTACGCTTGGACGACAGAAGACAGAACTGTTATTTGGAAGCGTTCAATTCCATTCTATTCTTTTTTTCTCCATATGATGATGCCGTCGACATAAGAATTTATTGAGGCTAGTATAGAGGGCGCTTGTGTGTTGGACTCTGACGCACGATAAGCGAGTTCGGATCCCGATAACACCAACACCATCGAATGTTTATTTCGCGGCGTCCCTCCTCGACCATGAAAAATCTTCTCGACTCATGCCGTGCGGAGTAGGTATTAAACTGTGGGTCCCTTTCATCTGTGTGAAAAAAAAATCATACACACCATGGGTGATTGAGAGAAGCTTGACTCTGGTCCTTCATGGACTGTGACGCCACCAAAGAAGTATAAGTACGCTGCCGCTCACTATTTTACAGCTGAAGAGCAGGGTCGAAAGGTAGTGAACGAATATGTGAAGCTGAGGGTACTGTCGTTAGCAAAGGAGTGAATTGGATAAGAAGTGACAGACAAGAGGTGATTGCCTCTTTACAGCTCATGTCAACCCACTTATTATCCTTTGCCTGGTGCGTTGACCAGATATAAAAGTTTGAGCAGAGCATTTCTCGGCACATTTCGGGACATATCCCGCAATTAAGTCATGGCCTGGTGTTTTATTTGGCTTGAGGGATTTTATGATATTTTCCCGTTCAGAAAGCGTAGCTCGAGTCATTCTGCATTCTTCGGTCACTTCCAGGGTATTGCTATTGTCAGGTGGCAATCGTCATCTAAACAGCTTAAAGGTTTCCTTCATCGCCTTTCGCCAATTCATTTGGATTTTTTCTTATTGGAGATGCGTGTACCTTAGGCTTTCTAATCCCCTTTATAGCTTTCCAAAACGAGTAATTTGATTCTTTGTCAGCGGTTAGGTCTTCCAAGTACGAACGAATCCCATGATTATTGAATCATCTGAGAGATTTCCGCAACATGTCACATAGTCGGTTTAAATATATTCTATGCCTGAGGCGCTCGGCTTTGTTGCCGTCGTTTACGGGCTTCATGAAAAAATTGTTCGGACATTTCTTCGGAAAGGAGTATTATTCTACGCTGCGTGCTGAATAGCTTCAATGAATCGGTCCGACTTCTAATTCTGATTCGTACGGCGGCCTATGTGGCACTCAGCGGTCTTAGAATAACCTTAGACTTCTTATCGGGCGCTACAGTTCGGGGTGAATCTGGTCCTCAATCAAAATGCCCTCCAACTAGCACGGTCTTTTGCTAGCCTTTTCCATTGCCAGTTGGCTGAGGTCCCCTTCCACTTGTGTGCGCCATCTTAGGTGCGGCCCTCCTCTGTTTCTTCGTCCCTCTTCGAACTGGAACTGTGGTGCCCATTCGCCCTACATGGCCTAGCGATCCTAGGCGTTGAATCCGTAGACGCCCCCGTCTGGGTTTATAGGTCCGAAAGTTACACACAAAATCTTTTTCTCGAAACCGCCAAGGACTTCCTCAGCCGCTTTTGATAGTGTCCATGCTTCTCCGCCGTACAGAAGAACCTGGAGGATAAGGGCCTTGTATAGAGTGAACTTTGTCGTTCGGGAGAGGGCTCTATTACTCAATTACTCGGGGTGGCCGTGGTGCAGTGGTATACATCACCGACTGTCGTGCGGAATGTCTGTTTCAAAGCCGTTTCATAGTCAAGAAAAAAACAATTACTGTACGGAAAAAAAAAAATTGCAACACAGCTGTTGGGAATGTGAAGGCATCACACTCACAGTATATGGTCTCTTCAAATTCATACTCTTTGTGTGCAATTCTAATATCACACCATAAGTGCATGGATAAGTTGCTGGGAGCTACAACGTGAAAATTCGATCGGTTCCTCTCGAATCCTATCTAGGACAGCCACCCCTGGAGAGAAGTGAACGAACATCTACGACCCAAACCACTGCACTCCGTTCAGGAGTGCGAACTATAAAAAAAAATTGTCTCCTGGGCCCAAAGAAACAGCGATTGGCAAGAGTGATTCTGCTTTTGATTTCGTTGTTCCAGGTATTTCCCGATATAAACCTTCTGGTCAAGACGTCGATGGTGAGCGTCTTGTGTTTTTTTTTTTTTTTTTTTTATATCCTCTTATGATGTGGTTTACTCATACAACCTGGACGGAGTGCAGTGGTTTGGGTCGTTGATGTTCGCTCACTACTCTCAGGGGTGGTTGTCCTAGATAGGACGAGAGCCGACCAAATTCTGCGTTGGTTATAGTCCGTAGTAATGTGAGTGTTATGCCTGCAGCAGTACGTCTGGTCACTTTCCATTCACAACTGCGTTGCATGCTTTTTGTCCGTATAGGAATTACTTTTTCTTGGCTATGAAGCAAGAACTTAGTTTTGCTCTCATTTACTGCCAAATCAATTTTCGCCGCATCCGCCTCAATACTCGTAAACGCCTCACTGACATCTCGCTATATTGTGCCGATTATGTCAATGTCACCCGCGTATGCGAGGAGTTGTGAGGATTTGAAATAAATTGTGCCTCTTGTGTTGGCCAGTGATTTTTGCATAATCACGATGTTTGGCGATGTATAACTTGTCTCTAATTACGCTGTCGTTTGCGGCTTTGAAGTCCACACTCAGGTGGTGAGTGTCGACTTGAAATTCATTTTTTCCAGGATCTGCCGTAGTGTGTAGATTTGTTCGATGGTGGACTTCTCTGGCCTGAAGCCACACTGATAAGGACCTATCAGCTTATTTACAAAAGGCTTCAGGTAGGCGAAGGCGATGTTAAGGAGACATATTCTTCTGTAGTCGGCACAGTCAAAGAGGTCTCTTCTTTGAGGCTCCATTCCTCGGGAATGCTTTCCTCTGACCATATCTTACAGATGAGCTAAAGCATGCTCCTAACCAGGTCCTCTCTAGCTGCCTTGAAGAGCTCAGTAGACAATCCATTTGCGATCTGAGTTTCGATATGGCCATATTGACTTCGTCGAGGTCAGGTGGACGGAATTCTCTGCGATCTTCGTCATTAAGAAATGGATCGTTCCGCCTCACAGCGTTATATTGACTAACATCACCGTTACACAGTCTGCAGAAGTGGTTTTCCCATATTCTCAACATCGACTGCGATTCGACTACTAGGTGGCCGTTCTCATCCCTACAGGTTTCCGTTCTGTCTTCATACTTTGGCATGTTAGCTTTACCTGCTCATAAAACTTTCGAACGTCATGTCTGTAGTAACACCTCTCTAAGTCCTCAATCGCGCGCTTCTCGTACTCTTTCTTCTTTCTCCTGAGAAGTTTATGCTCCTCCATTCTTTTTAACTCACGAGCTGCTCTTGTTCTTTTATGCAATGATGCTTACTATGCCTCATGCTTTGTTGTGTGAATCCCCCTGCATTCGTCACCAGGTGTTTCTTCGTGGTGGAGCCTTGCAGCCCAAAACTTCAGATGCAGTGCTTTTCAGGGCTTGTTTGCAAAGGTTCCACTGTTGTTCTATTGACTTCGTGGACTAATGGTTAGACTAATACCTTCTTCACTCATGTTCAATATAATTGGAAAACGGTTTGAGGAGAGATCAAAGTTCTCTTCGACTTAAATGTGGCGATAAAATATGCCTTTTGCAATGAAAAAATCGACAAGGTCAGGTGTTTTCGCAGTGTCTGTAGACCACCATGCTAATGTAGAGAAGTCAAAGAGGATCTAACCATTGTTCTGAACGAGTTAACTTCGGAGGATTAGGTATGAAGGGTGTTTCGAATCGTGCGAGCAACGTTGAAATCGTTGTGCAGAGTTAAAGGGGGACTATTGTGAAGGTCAATTTGCTTGTTCTTTACTTACAAATCCCCTTAACTTGATTGCCACATCTCGCATATCTTGAGACTGTTCACTGTTAGTTTTTTTTTAATTTCTCAGCTTTTGTAAACCTTGTAACTATTTCCGGACAGATTGAGCTTGTTCAGATGAGCCGTCGTAACCCATTTATTGTAGATAACAAAGAATTTTCCTTAGTAGTGGCCTTCAGCATGCAGCTGTTTCTCAGCTGTGACGATGATCTTAAGCCTTTTATAGCTCGAGGCTCAGTTGGAACTTGGCAAAAGAGGGGGCCATTGAATGGTCAACCTATAGAGATAGTGTTAAGCGACTCAAAAAAGAAATTAGATTCGCCAAGAAGGACTCTTGGAATGTATTGAACATGAGACTGTCGATAAGATTGTTACTGAGAATAAGATCCTGTGGGCAATCAAATCTTTTGACCCCTACACCGGGAATGGATGGGATCTTTCCGATCATGTTGCAGGAGTCATGCGAAGTCATTCTTCCATGGCTGAAGCGCATCTACTCCTGGTGCCTCAGGATGGGTTATGTTCCTCAAGCGTGGAGGGAAGTTAGGGTGGTTTTCATACCCAAGTCGGGTAAAGTCAACCATACTACTGCAAAGGACTTTAGGCCTATCAGTCTGTCGTCTTTCCTGATGAAAGCGCTGGAACGAATAATAGATTTGTACGTAAGGGAAGAGATTGGGGACGGTTATCTGCCACAATCACATAATGCGTACATAAGGGGAAAATCGGTGGATACTGCTCTGCATAGGGTAGTCTCTACGATAGAAAAATCGCTCAGTATCAAAGAATTCACTCTAGGTGCCTTCCTGGACATTGAGGGTGCCTTTAATAACGTTAGTACCGAGGCAATAGTGTCCAGCTTTCATATGGCCCAAATAAACCCGGGTGTATGCAGTTGGATTGGGCAAATGCTGGGTACTCGTATAGTAAATTCGACGATAGGGAGAGCATGCGGAAGGGTGAGGGTAACGCCACAAGGTGGCGTTCTGTCACCCCTCCTATGGCTCCTTCTGGTCGACGGAATGGCCAAGATTCTGGAGACGGAGGGTTTTAATGTTACGGCCTACGCCGATGACATTGTCATTTTGGTCTCTGGAAAATGTACGCAGGTCCTCAGCGATAGACTAAGCTATGCACTGACGTTAGTGGATAGCTGGGTCAAGGGGCGAGGTCTGGGAGTAAATCCGGCGAAAACAGAGGTAGTACTCTTTACAAAGAAAAGATCTGTACCAAGATACACCTACCCCCGTATGACTGGTATAGATCTGATCCCTGGACAATCTGCGAAATATCTGGGCATAATCCTGGACTTAGTTGGAGAGAAAATATTGAGGAAAGAATCAAAAAGGCCTATGTGGCACTATATTCGTGCAAGGTAGCCATTGGAAATACATGGGGCCTCAAACCGAGGTTAGTACATTGGTTGTACACTACGGTAGTAAGACCTATCCTAGTCTATGGCTCGGTTGTCTGGTGGAAAGCGCTTGAGAAAAAGTGTCATCTTCAGAGTGTGTCAAAGGTTCAAAGGGCAGGCTGTCTGGCGGTGACGGGATCTATGAAGTCCACACCAACGGCGGCCCTTGAAGTCATGCTGAACCTCCCAGGGGTGGGAGGGAGGTTGTACTGCGAGAGCGCCGCAACCAGAACTGCGCTAAGATTACAGGAATCAGGTCTTTGGAAAAGGAGTCCTCACGGACATGCATCAGTCTTGGATCGATGGGCCGTCTCGATTCAGAGCCGTAACGGACTATGTCACCCAACTTCCTTCCTGGGAGAGGAGATTCTCTATTAGAATTCCCTCCAGGGAGGAATGGACCCGTGATTTGGTACCGGTCACTGGCACTCTACACCGACGGATCCAAAATGGATGTTGGCACAGGTGCCGGAGTCTACTTTGAGTCTCGGGATATGCATCGCTCCTACAGGCTCGATGATGGATGCAGTTTCTTCCAAGCTGAGGTCTTCGCTATCAAGCAGGCGGCGGACCTGATCAGCAAAGAGAATATTACAGGAAAAAGGATCAGCATCTATGTTGACAGCCAGGCAGCCATTAAGGCTCTGCAGGCAGCATGGATAAGATCCAAACTCGTCAAACTCTGCAAGGAGAAGTTAGAAGAGATATCCAATGTAAATGAGGTGACCCTTTGCTGGGTACCTGGTCACATGAATATCTCCGGAAATGAGAGGGCGGACGAGTTGGCTAGGGTGGGGTCATGTCCTAACATTGCGCAGATCTCAGCTGAGGCCAAAGCACCACTCAGTGCGCTCTACAGAGAGATACAGACGGAGCTATTGTTGAAAGCCAATAAGCGCTGGTGTCGCTTAGACACATGCGTAACGGCGAAATCGACTTGGTCCGTCTATGATAAGAAAAGAACGGAAAATCTGCTGAAGTTCAATCGTGGGAACATTCGACTGGCAGTCGGTGCCCTCACCGGGCACTGCATGCTATCCTATCATGCAGCTCGACTAGGCCAGCCCTACAATGACTTCTGCAGAAGCTGCAGGGACGAAGAGGAAATTGAGTCCGTTCGTCACCTGCTGTGCGAATGCCTGGCGCTAGCCCAAAAAAAGGATAATTTTCCTGGGAAGATATTTCCTTTCGGGACTAGAAGAGGTAAGTAATATCGGGCTGAACAGAATACTGGGATTTTTATCCTCGTCTGGCTCGTTCAGCTCGACGGTAAATGAATAGGTATCAACGGGTTAAACAAAACAGGTGGGCACAATGGACTCAACGTAGTCTGCGTGAGCCTTGACTTTACGTCAATAGGGCACCCATATACCTAACCTAACCTAGCTCGAGCTTAAGTCGATCCAATTGAAATGGCCACCCTCTCTTAAGAGCCTTATTAACCAAGACCAATTTCTAGTAAATAACAAAAACTTTCCATAGGTCATTTACTATTAGTAGAGCTTGCTCATGAGCTTTTATTTGAGTATCCAACATCTGTTTTACTTACTTACATACATATGTACATATGTATGTGCTTCTCATTTGGACTACTTTGAAAACCAAGATTAAGTTTCTACTTTGTTTACCTGCAACTATTCAATATCCTCTTCCTTCGAATAGATCCCCCCAAGTTCAAAATCGTCCATTGGCCATTTTTAGACGGCCCACGTTTCAAAATGGCAGCACATACAACGTCTTAAAACCCAAAACACACTTCCAAGTTGACTTCTTGCTCACTAACCCCATCCATCAATCGTTGCTGAAAACTCACGACTCATAAATCAAACATGTTACACGACAGCCGATTCGAAAGTGCCAACAGCACCACGCCAACATCCACCCTCACATTCCCGTTCAGCCGCTCTAATTGGATGTCGAGTCATCCATACTCATCGTGCGCACCAAAACGAGATACCAACAGATCCAACTGATCGCGTGGAAACTCCGCCTTCCGAACAGCCATCCCTGATTGGTCAATTTTCGCCGATCAACCGGATAAATAAGAAACACAAAAACCTCAGCACACGATGCAGATACATTTTTCCGGTCCGTCCAGATCCACATCGGATCAGTTCAACGATATCGTTGGCGGGTTGTTGTTGCACTACCTGCGGATTGCGGGAACTGATTCAATTGAACGAACGAAATCTTCGATGATCAAAAGCATTCGGTGCGGCCAGGTGTGAGGATAATTAGATTGTGGATTTCATAATTACCGTGCCGTGATATACGATATTGCGCGTCCTGCTGTAGTTGGACGTACCTAATGGCCGACAAGTGCGAATGTAACGAGGCAATAAATTATGATCGGTGGTATCTTGCGCTCGTAAACGGTTCTAGTGCGCGTACATCCTCGAAATTTGTGTTCTCTTCACTTCGATCTCAATCGATTTGGATGTGATTAATGCGTGCTATAAAAATATTTCCAACTTTTGGAATTTTTAATTGAAAAACAAAATTGAGAAAACGTGTGCTGCGGAACCTATCGGTGAATTTATGAGCTGTACTGGAGCTGGAATTGATTTGTGACGAAGGTGTGGATTGTAGTGTTGTGTTGGGAGAAGGTGATTCTTTGGAACTACTTAATCGATATAGGAATAAAGGTAAGAGGTAAGATGATTATCTTCGCGTGCGACCTAATCATTCGATATTGGGATGGGAGTTGTATTGAGATCATGGTACTCTCCTCTATCAATTAGCTCTTCAATGTGCTCAAGGTGCAAGTGTGTGTCAGTAGCTTATGCCTGTTCATTCGTCGTTGATTTTCCCTTGAAAATGTAAGCGAAAACGGAAATCCTTTTGACGTCATTCATGATTTCATTCACTTTCCTTTCGGATTCTTCATTCGAGTTTATCAAAATGTCAACTATTTCAAGCAGAGAAGGAACGTATGATTTACCTAAATCCCGTGTAGCAACTAAAATACCTTTTGAAAGACGTTATCCGTGCTCATAGTAGCAGAGTTAGCTCTTTGGCCTCGAAGAAATAGCGAGTGGGCTGCTCTTACACCGACAAGGTTTCTAGGATGAACTTTGATCTGCGAAACGCCACGCTGTTAGTCTGTGACACTATGCATCTCTAATGAACGCTGACATGATCACAAAAAAGGATCACCAACTTTATGCCGCTGCAAAACACTCCAGATCTTGTTCCCATGGACTTTGCCTTAGTGTCAACAACTGATGAGCTGTGTTTTCACTGAATTGAAGGCGCCTGAGTTACGAGAAGTTCATAGTCTCTATGTACCCATTGGAAGCATGAGCTCATCAACTTGTCCAGTCATAGGGCAAGGGAGGTTACTTCAAGTTCGAACCTTTGGATTTGATTTCCCTCACCCCATCTTCCCAGCCGACGGATGATTTGCCTAAGAATTTTGGTGTCAGATTTTGTCAAAAATTTGTAAGCAACTCAGATCTCGGTGTACATCGAAGTCCTAACAAAACTGTTTGGAAGCAGGTTTGCTCGATACCACAAAACTCGACTTCGATCAACAAGGCTGAAATTTGATTTAGGACCTCCAGTAAGAAGGAAATCGAATCTGTTGATTATCATTTTGGCTTTGGGGCATAAACTCAAGGCCGTCTTGAACAGAGTAGGTAGACTAAATTTACTAAGGCTCGGTTCCAGGTCACTCAGGGATCTCAGGAAATGAGATCTCTGATGAACTCGCCAGAATGGATTCAGAGGAGAGTTTCTCAGGACCTGAACCCGCTCTAGGTGTACCTGCGTCCACGATAAATTTCTACGTTAACGATTAGGTGTTTAATACACACAAGCGTAGATGGAGAGATTATCAGTACGTATGCCCTGATATCAGCAAGAAATCCGCAGTATTCTTCCTGTCTTTAAGGAGAATTGACTGCAGAAGACTCGGGGAAGTCATTACGGGCCATTACACGTTTGCTTAGCATGTCTACGTGCTTGGCATCAGTGAGCGCCTACTTGTGCTGCATGTTGCGAGGAAGATGACACAGAAGAACATTTTCTCTGCGACTGTCCCGCCTTTGCTCGCACACGGTGGCGCACCCTTGGTGCCGACGTGGTGTGTGTGGTATCTCTTAGGACCACATCACTGAAGCTTCTTCTCATTTTTCTCTGGAAAGCGGGGAAAATACATTAATGTAAGTTGTCTGTCTAGAGAACAATGGATCAGTATGCGTCTGAGTGCTTCAACAAAGTGTTTGCTGGAAAGCATTAGTTTGAGGATCAGGCTCATGCCAAATGTTCTCCTACGTAGCTTATAAGTTAGGGTACAGAGAGAAGTGGATTAGTTGACTCAGGGGGTAGAGCATTGTCTTCTAAGTTCGATGGGGATTTTCCTTGACAAAGTAGAAGTCCTTGACCAGTAGTAAGTACAAAGTAAAAAAGGCTTCCACATAAACGTGTTTACTGAGTGGCTAAGGGACGGTTTATGCAGTTAAAGAAAAATGTATTGAACCTACCTTTATGAGGTAAAGGTCGTCCATTAGCTTCCATGGTTATTTGGCCTAAGTGTCCCAAGTCAGTGAATGAATTGAAATGAATTATCAGTTTCGGGCATGCTGGTCCCAGTTGTCAGGACCAATTTGCCTTGCATTCGCGGTGACTTGATCTTTACATATCTTAGGTTCGATCTTCCTTTCCTTCTTGAACCAGGAGGCTCGGATTCGAAGATTCTCTTAGCCGGAGCGTTGGTGTTCATGCGCTCGATGTGGCCGAACCTGTGTAGTCGACTGATCTTTGCCTGCCGGTCTATATCCACATGTTTGTACAGCTCGTAGAGTTCGCGGGTATGTTTTCACTTCTATTCGCCTTTTCACAGTTAGGACCAAATAACCGGTATATAAACTCCTTAACTATCTTCTTCTTCTTAGTGGGCGCTACAGTTCGGGGTGAACCTGGACCTCAACCAACATGCCCCTCCATCTAGCACGATCCTTCGCTAGCCTTTTCCATTGCCGCACACCCAGTTGGCTGAGGTCCCCTTCCACCTGTGTGCGCCATCTTAAGGGCGGCCGTCCTCTGCTTCTTCGTCCCTCGGGGTTGGATTCAAAGACTCTCCGGGCTGGAGCTGTGGTGTCCATTCGCTCTACATGGCCCAGCCATCTTAGGCGTTGAATCCGTAGACGCCTGACTAGGCTCATGTCGCTGTACAGCCCGTAAAGTTCGTGGTTGAATCTCCTCCTCCATCCCCCGTCTGCGTTTATAAGCCCAAAAATCACGCGCAAAATCTTTCTCTCGAACCGACCAAGGGCCTCCTCATCCGCTTTTGATAGTGTCCATGCTTCTGCGCCGTACAACAGGACCGGGATGATAAGGGTCTTATATAGAGTCAACTTTGTCGTTCGGGAGAGGGCTCTATTACTCAGTTGCCTCCTGAGCCCAAAGAAACAGCGATTGGCAAGAGTGATTCTGCGTTTGATTTCGGAACTGATGTCGTTGTTCCAGGTCACTGCGGAGCCAAGGTAGACGAAGTCCTTAACTACCTCGAACTTATATCTGCCTATACAAACGTTCTGGCCAAGACGTCGGTGTTGAGCGTCCTTTTTTGATGACAGCATATATTTAGTTTTGCCCTCGTTTACGGTCAGACCACCGCCGCCTCCACCTCAATACTCGCAAACGCCTCATTGACATCTCGCTGTGATCTACCTATTATGTCAATATCGTCGGCGTATGCAAGGAAACTCCTTAACTATAGTTCTTGGATATTGCTAGGTGGAATATTTCCTGAACATTCCAGATTAATAGGCTAACTTACAGTGGTTCTCTTCCTTTTCACTACGAAGTTGAGCACCCTGGTTAACAGAGATAAAACTGGATTCTAGAAAAACGGCGTTAGTACGTTCTTAGTGTTTACTAGCCGAGATGAAAAATAAGCCAGTAAGACAGTCCCTGCTCTGCTCTGATTATTCCTTTTCATCTACATACATATATAAAAAATCATCTCCAAGGGCATTCCGTAAACCATTTAAGTCCAACGAAAAATCCAAAACAAACTGAACCACCAAAGAAGCTATAGTGTGTCCCTAACCCACCGTAGAGTGATTAATAACGTTCCACCGCTTGATTGATTCACTTCAGCTCACTAAATACCTAATCGATGTCTTTATAGCCTCACGGCCATGATCCTTCAACCACCATCAACATATTAATCACGCTTCTCAGCCCTATACTCTCACCCAACTCTCATTCCCTTGTTCTCTTCTCATCTTCCAGACACCACGAAGCGATTCAAACGATGTCAATGAATGGCCAATGGATTATGCTCCAATGCATGTAATCAATTTACCGCCACAGGACACTAGCGTAATACCAACCAGGAATGATCATCACCATTCATCAAGCGATTGCCACGATCAGATAATGGTGACCAAAGACAATGTCCAAGCGCTCGTTATCGGTGTATTACCGCCACACAGAGACGACACGTGCGATTCCGATATCGACCATAGAACCGATCATGTGATGAGCGAAAATGGAAAAGGTGCTAATGGTCGCGAGACAAAGATCAAACTGAATTTTAGTGTAGATAGATTGTTGGGTGCCGACTGTGATGGAACACGGATGCAAAAACCAAGTACAAATTACGTTACTGGAGGTTGTTGTAAATATGGAAGCAGGACACATCAGGGTCAGGTGGATAGCTATCAGTTGCAGAAGCACTATCAGATGCAAACGCATCGATGTCAACATGAAAGGGGGATACTACTACCGCCAAGCTTGGATTTGAAGGCTGTTGTAAGACCTACGCCGATCCGGGCTAATATGGGCAGTGGCACGGACGAAGGTAGGAGATTATCTAGTGAGTCCAATTCAGTTTTTTTTAATAATTTTGTCTAATATATTAAGAGAGCAATGCAATGTCCAATGTACAGGATGTCCATCTTTTGGAACATGGCTAACAGATCTCGACCCAGGCTATGAATATTTCTTAGTAATATTTAGTCTGACTATCCACATAATTCCCGTCGCTTTCAAATACAGAATCAATGTGAGATTTCTTCCAATTCTCTCTTCAGATGACCATACCCAGGCTCTGCCGAGCCTCAACTAGCAGGATTCAAGAACTGATATGACCCTTTTTTATGCAGAATTGTTTGTGGACCCTATAGCACTGAAGAGGGTTGTGGAGAAGATCCTCAAATTTTATGATGAAGTTGATAGACACAACATTTTGTGATTTTGCGAAGTGCAGTACATTAACAGAGGATGTGCCCTAACATTTCCTCATCCTCCTATCTGGAGGCTATCTGCCTTCACTCAATTTCGCAGGATAGGTATGAATTTTTAAGATTATGCCCGAAACTGCAATGGCTTGAGAGGTAGCTGGCGAGTCTTTCATTATCGTCAAGGATTTTATGGTGATTTTAGCTAGGTAGAGAACTTGAAATTGATGTTAGTGCGATAGATGGGACGGAATTAAGGTACGTCATGACGGCGTGAGGTACGATTTATTTCAAGTCTACGCAATTGCTTGCGTATGCCAACGACATTGACGTGATTGGACGGACACAGCGAGACGTCAATGAGGCCTTTGTAAGCATTGAGGTAGAAGCGGCTAAGATGGGTCTCAAGGTTAATGTGGGTAAAACCAAATATCTGCTTTCATCAAAAAGAGACGGACAACACCGACGTATTGGCCAGAACGTCACCATGGGCGGATATAACTTTAAAGTGGTCAAGGAATTCGTCTACCTTGGCTCACTGATGACCAGCGACAACAACACCAGCGCTGAGATAAAACGCAGAATCACTCTTGCCAACCGCTGTTTCTTTGGACTCAAGAGGCAATTGAGAAGTAGAGCCCTCTCTCGGAAAACCAAGGTGACACTATATAAGACCTTAATCATCCCAGTCCTCCTTTACGGCGCAGAGGCTTGGATCTTAACAAAAGCGGATGAAGATGCCCTTGGTGGTTTCGAGAGGAAAATTCTACGTACTATCTACGGTGCCGTTTGTTCAAACGGTGTATGGAGGAGAAGATATAACGAAGAACTGTACGGGTTGTACAGCGACATCGGCCTGGTACGACGTCTAGGGATACAGCGTCTAAGGTGGCTAGGCCATGTAGAGCGCATGAAAAATACAGCTCCGACCCGAAGAGTCTTCGAATCCACTCCAGAAGGAAGGCGCGGCCGAGGACGACCGCATCATCGGTGGCGCACGCAGGTGGAAAGGGACCTTAACCAACTGGGCGTGCGGCGCTGGAAACAGCTGGCCAAAGACCGTGCCAGCTGGAGACGCTTGTTGGTTGAGACCCAGTTTCACAACGGACTTTAGCGCCACCTAAGTAAGTAAGTATGACGGCGTGATATTTCTAGAGCACAGTGCCTTGAGGGCTGCTTGGTTGTCTGTAGAGAAGTCAATGGTTAAACCTATGACGCCTGCTCAAAGGATACTAGGACTTATTTCTAGTATCTTCGACACTTTACAATTAGCCTAAAGATACCAGTAACTCTTTAATCGGCTGCGCATCATTAATGCGCTCCGCAACGCTATCTTATTAATAAATATATAAAGTGGAGTAGGTCATACGAATGCCACAAGGGCTACTAGAGGACAAGTTGCCTAAACAAGTCTGTCTTCGAAGCTTACTGACTGTGGTAATATGCTCGACTTTGCTCTACTATATACTAGAGACGACGACGATGATATTACCCTTAGTTCTAGCTCATTAGTCTTACCGTGCCGATCCGTGAGAGGTTCAGAGTACGCTGGTCACCTTCTGACTGAGCTGACTGAACAGGAACTCAGTTTCCTTTTTTAGTAAATTCTGCTAGGACCATCTGAGAAGTATTGTTTGACAGCCCTTGCTTGACGCACCAGTGGCAGATGGTTTGAAGTTCATGTTGCATGCGTTGCATTATTACAATATTATCAGCGTATTCCACGACAAGGTAGCCGATAACGATTGACCAGGAGGAGAGTGGAGACAGTACGACACCCCTTGGACAGCGTGTTGCTGCTGCTCAAAGGGCGATCTTCAATGTGACCCAAGGACTGAAGAATTGAATTCTCAGTAGATCGTTCTTTACAGTAGGCATATAAGGCATATTATGCAGGGTGTAATGGCTATCGCTAATATAAAAATCGAAGAGTCAGACTGATAGGACGGTATGGCTGTTGCATGACCCTTAGACTGTTGCTTCCAATATCATACGCTGAAATGGTTTAGATCTCTTCCAACCTGTGTTAGCGTTGTTCTTTATTATCCAGATGCTTCGTCCTTGTTCGGGTCTATATGCCTCAACCATGTTATATATTGCTGTACAAACGCCTTCATTTTCTGCTAGCTGAGTAATCCTTTCATTTGACCAACTCTGGTCGCCTCTTCTTGATTGCTTTGTTCAAACTGTCGAGTTGTGCACACTAGAGAACCGAATTGTCTGTTTCGCCTGCTTGTAACAGCTCATGATGGACAATTCGCCTCCAATCCCACCGAACACTCAGCGTCACCTTGTTTGCTGTCAAATCCAGGCTTTCAAGTCTTCTGTAGAAGGGCCCGGATTTTAACCAAGATTACTTGCATTGGATATTTTTATATTTAATTTATTTATTGTATGTTGGGGTTATAGTCAATGAAGGACCATAGCTGAGCTTCTTTTAATCACCCCTTTTTGTGGGTAATTTTATTTCCACATGGGTGAAAGTGACCTTCAGTTTAATGCCGATTCCGAACTGCATTAATCGAGAAGCTTTTTCAAATAGTCATCGACTTTTTATGTGAGTGGCCGACCAGAACGAGTTGCATATCTGAAAACGAAAACTTCGACATCGAATCGAGCAAACTACTCTTGTGTCCGGCGTTTATTGCCAGCACTCTCACTGTACAATTGACATTTTTTCGGCATGTTTTTGCAGCGTTTTTACTTGCTTTATACGTTTTTTAATAGTTAGAGGGAAATGGTGACACCTTAATACAAACAAAGTCCCTCAAAACATATTTGCACATCTGGTATCGTACTTGTAATAATTCGGTTCATACTCCTTTAAAACAATTTTTTGTTAACAAAAAAATAATCAAACGAACCAAAACTTCGTATGTCCACTGTAGTGAACCTGTCATTTCTGAGTTGCCATTTTTCCATTAATCCCCATGAGCGATGTTGTCGATTTTCACATTATTTCATTACGGGCCTATTAGGTTTCATGATTGCCTGGTATCGTACTTGGACGATTCATTGTGAATCAATGCGTAGCGTGGCGTGGGAGTTGTACGAAATCTTGTATCTTGACTCATCCCTATGCTAGGAATTGGATATTCAAAATATAAAAAAGTTGATTTTAACACAACTAGCGTCACCTATTGGTTGAGTTTGCAAACTTCAACTCGAGAGTTGAAGAACAGTTGACGCCACTATTTGAGGGATATTGCTACCGAACAGACCAAGGGAACAATAATAGCACATTGCGATATGGTGATATTCTGGCGTAGCCTGCCAGCGTTTTACTTACTTACTTTGATGGCGCTACAGTTCGCGGTGAACCAGGGCCTCAACCAACAAGCCTCTCCAGCCGGCCCGATCTTCGGCCAGCCGCTTCCAGTGCCGCACGCCCAGTTGGTTGAGGTCCCCTTCCACCTGTGCGCGCCACCTTAAATGCGGTCGTCCTCTGCTGCGTCGTCCCTCGGGGTTGGAGTCGAAGACTCTTCGGGCCGGAGCGCTGATGTCAATTCGCTCTACATGGCCTAGCCATCTTAGACGTTGGATCCGAAGACGTCTATCCAGGCCGATGTCGCTGAACAGCCCGTACAGTTCTTGGTTGAATCTACTCCTCCACTCTCCGTTTACACAAACGGCACCAAAGATTGCACGCAGAATTTTCCTCTCGAAACGTCCAAGAGCCTCTTCATCCGCTTTTGACAACGTCCAAGCCTCAGCGCCGTAGAGGAGGACCGGGATGATTAAGGTTTTGTAGAGGGAAACCTTAGTTTCTTGAGAGAGGGCTCTACTACTCAATTGCCTCTTGAGCCCGAAGAAGCAGCGATTGGCAAGAGTTATTCTGCGTTTTATATCAGCGCTGGTGTCGTTGCAGCTTGTCACTATCGAGCCAAGGTAGACGAAGTCCTTGACTACTTCAAAAATATAGCTGCCGAAGGTGACGTTCTGACTAAGACGTCGGTGTTGTGCGTCTTTCTTGGATGACAGCATATATTTGGTCTTGTCCCCATTTACCCTTAGACCCACTTTCGTCGCTTCCGCTTCAATGCTTGTGAACGCCTCATTGACGTTTCGCTTTGTTCGTCCAATAACGTCAATGTCATCTGCGTAGGCAAGCAATTGTGTGGACTTGAAGTAGATCGTACCTCTTGTATTGGCCGCAGAGTCCCGCACGATCTTTTGAAGAATAATGTTGAAGAAATCACATGACAGTGCGTCACCCTGTGTAAAACCTTTTTTAACATCAAAGGGGTCGGTTAGTCACCTCCGACCTTAATGGAGCAGCGAGAGTTCTCCATAGTCATCCAGCATAGTCTGACGAGTTTGGCAGGAATGTTAAAACATGACATGGCTTTGTATAGCTCGTCTCTATAAACACTGTCATACGCGGCTTTAAAGTCGACGAAAAGATGGTGTGTGTCGACCTGGAATTCATGGGTCTTCTCCAAGATCTGCCGTAGTGTAAATATTTGGTCTATCGTGGATTTTCCTGGCCTGAAACCACACTGGTAGGAACCTATCAAATTGTCCACGGACGGTTTCAGGTACTTACACAGTATGGCAGAGAGGATCTTGTACGCGATGTTCAGGAGGCTTATCCCTCTGTAATTGGCGCAGTCATAGCGGTCTCCTATCTTATGGACCGGGCAAACGATACTGAGATTCCATTCATCGGGCATGCATTCTTCCGACCATATCTTGCAGATGAGTTCATGCATGTTCATAACCAGCTCATCGCCAGCTGCTTAAAACAGCTCCGCGGGGAGTCCGTCTGCTCCAGCAGCTTTATGAGACATAAGTTTCGATATCGCTATCGGGTGGACGAGATTCTCCTTCGTCTTCGTCCATTGTGAATGGTTCGCTCTGCCTGACGGCGGCATTTTGACTATCATCGCCGTTATACAGTCTGCAGAAGTGGTCCTTCCACAATCTCAGCATCGACTGTGACTCCACTACTAGGTGTCTGTGCTAATCCCTGCAGGCTTCTGCTCTGGCTTTATAGCCGTGGCATGTTCGTTTTACTTTCTGGTAAAATTTTCGAACGTCGTTCCTGCCGTAACATCTCTCCATCTCCTCGATCTCGCGCTTCTCGTGCTCCTTCTTTTTCCTTCTCAGAAGCGCATGCTCCTCCCTCCTTTTCTGTTCATAGAGCTCGCGGGCAGCTCTCGTCCGTCGATGCAATGTGGCCATGTATGCATTCTGTTTCTCTACATGGGCCTGTCTGCACTCATCATCAAACCAGGGGTTTCTCGACGGTGGTGGCTCGAAACCGAGTATATCTGAGGCGGCCTCTCTAATGGCTTTCTGACAACGACTCCATTGCTGTTCTATGGTTTCTGCAGATTGCATCGGGACCTGAGAGAGCTTGAGGGAGACAGCTTTCCGACGTTAAATTTTGGTGTTCTTACTCGACTCCGTTGGTTCCGATAAATTCGCATCCGTACCTTGGCTGCATCAAGGTAATGATCCGAGTCGATGTTGGCTCCTCGAAAGGTTCGGACATCTAGGATGCTGGAGGAGTGTCTGCCGTCGATCGCAATATGATCAATTTGGTAGGTTGTCGATTGATCGAAAGACCGCCAGGTCCCCTTATGGATGTTGAGGTGTGGGAATCGTGTACTTGCTACTACCAGGTTATGTCCCGCCATAAAGTCCAATAGCCTTAGTCCATTTTCTGACGTAGGCGTGTTGTGTAGGCTACGTTTTCCAATGACCCGTTCAAAGATAGCTTCCTTACCCAGCTTCGCATTGAAATCTCCTAGAACGATTTTGGTGTCATAGCTGGGACATTTAGCATACGTTCTGCCTAGGAGATCATAGAAGTCGTCCTTATGTCGGTCATCTTTCTCCTCTGTGGAGGCGTGGACACATAGTAAGCCAGCGTTTTAAGATGTCGTTAATTGGGGATCTTTATTTAAGTTAGGCAAACAGGTTTCTCTTGCAAGCCGGTCATGTAAGATGCCAAAACACCTTGCATCTAAAAAGTGCTACAACGTGGTGCCCATGTCTTAATAGAATAGGATCTCATCCGAGTTTGACATACCACAAAGAGCTTACTTGTTTTTTCTACGTAGGTTTTACTACAGAGATATTACTGCAGGCGGGACGTTCGAAAGTTTTATCAGCAGATAAAGCGAACATGCCAAGGTTATAAAGCGAGAACGGAAGCCTGCAGGAATGAGAGCGGACACCTAACAGTAAAGTCGCAATCAATGTTGAGAATATGGAAAAACCACTTCTGCAGACTGTACAACGGCGATGTCAGTCAAGATACCGCTGTCAGGCAGAATAATCCATTTCTAATCGACGAAGACCGCAGAGAATTCCATCCCTCTGACCTCGATGGAGTTCAGATTGCCATATCGAAGCTCAAGTCGAATAAAGCTGCTGGCGCAGACGGACTGTCTGCTGAGCTCTTCAAGGCAGCTGGGGGTGACTTGGTTAGGAGCATGTACCAGCTAATCTGTAAGATATGATCAGAGGAAAGCATGCCCGAGGAATGGAGTGTCAGCATCGTATGCCCGATCCACAAGAAAGGAGACTCCTCTGACAGCGCCAACTATAGAGGAATAAGTCTTCTTAACAAAATCTTCTCTGCCGTTTTGTGTGAACACCTGAAGCCTTCTGTAAATAGGCTGATAGGTCATTATCAGTGCGGATTCAGGCCAGGGAAGTCCACACCATCGACCAAATTTTTACACTACGGCAGATCCTGGAAAAACCAGTGAATTTCAAGTCGACACTCACCACCTATTTGTCGACTTCAAAGCCACATACGACAGCGTAATTAGAGACGAGCTATACAACGCTATGTCTACCTTTGACATACCTGCTAAACTCGTCAGACTATGCAGGATGACTTTGGAGAATGCTCGCTGCTCCATCTGAATCGGTGAACACCTTACCGATAGTTTTGATGTCAAAAAAGGATTTAGGCAGCGAGATGTCAATGAGGCGTTTGCGAGTATTGAGATGGAGGCGGCGAAAATTGGTTTGGCAGTAGACGAGGGCAAAACTAAATATATGCTGTTATCAAAAAAGAACGCTCACCACCGACGTCTTGGCCAGAACGTTTGTATTGGCAGATATGTATAAGTTCGAGGTAGTTAAGGACTTCATCTAGCTTGGCTCCGCAGTGACCTGGAACAACGACATCAGTTCCGAAATCAAAGGCAGAATCACTCTTGCCAATCGCTCCTTCTTTGGGCTTAGGAGGCAATTGAGTAATAGAGCCCTTTCTCGAACGACAAAGTTGAATCTATATGTATAAGACCCTTATCGTCCCGGTCCTGCTGTACGGCGCAGAAGCATCAACACTATCAAAAGCGGATGAGGAGGCTCTGGGTCGGTACGAGAGAAAGATTTCGCGTGTGGTTTTCGGGCCTATAAACGCAGACGGTGGATGGAGGAAAAGATTCAACCACGTACGTTATGGGCTGTACAGCGACATCAGCCTAGTCAGGCGTCTACGGATTCAACATGGCTGGGGCATGTAGAGCGAATGGAAACCACAGCTCCAGCCCGGAGAGTCTTCGAATCCAACCCCGAGGGACGAAGGAGCAGAGGGCGGCAGGAGGACCTCAGCAAACTGGGTGTGCGGCAAGGGAAAAGGCTAGCAAAAGATCGGGCTAGTTGGAGGGGCATGTTGGTTGATACCCAGGTTCATCCCGAACTGTAGCGCCCGTTAAGAAGAAGATACGGAAAAATTATGCAACACAGCTGTTGTGAATGGGAAGTGATCAAACATACTGATGAAGACATAACACTCACAGTATATGGTCACTTTAAATCCATACTCTGTGTGTTTGCAATTCTGATATAACACCATAAGTGCATGGAACAGTTGCTAAGAACTACAACCAACGTGAAAGTTCGATCGGTTCCTCTCCTCCTATCTAGGACAACCACCCCTTTTGCAGAGTAGTCAACGAACATCTACGACCCAAACCACTGCACTCTGTTCAGGTTGTGTGATACACATTATTCTGTTTTCGTCTTTTTTCCTGCTGAGAGTCAGAGCAATATACGCAAATACGTATGTATGTATATCCGCAGCGCTTTACATAGATATCATGGCCAAAAGGATCAGGTTGACACGAACCTTAGATCTGTTGCATGCTCCTCCTCGGGCGTGCAATGTAAAAAGCTTCGCGGACTACTCCATTTACATACATATGTCGATACATCGAACCATCTCAATCCAAATCTATTTATCCAACACGTCCTCTCATCAATTTATTCTTCTTCGTGCTCGAGGCTATTCCGTAAACAACTCATTAATAATCCTTACCTAGATCAATGGATACGACTACCTTCTCAGCATTCGTTCGCGACTAAATTAATCGCATCCCCCCGATATTTAACAAATCAACATATCGCTAGGCATAAACAAATCCTCTGCCTCCGTCTCCAATATATGTACATATGTATACACATACATGCTTCCTCCCGTGTCGTTTAAAACTCAATAAAGACGAGAAGCCGGAAATCGTGATGAAGGATCGATCCGAAACTCAAGTGCATGCATGATCCTCTGGCGCAAGCACAAGGGTATCCTCGAATCAACCCCTCTATCTCGATCGTTGCTCGATGCTGAGTTGAGTGAAGCGGCGCACTTTATCTGTGAGTTGTTTATTAAGAATTTTAACCAATTAAGATTCATCTTGTTTACACCGAAGTGAGGAAAATTCATTTAAACATTATAATATTCCTCTGGTGGCCGACACAAACCACATGCTCATGTGCATGTGTATGAATCACACTTGATTCCGTCCAGGTATTGTAATAATTCTGTAGAAACTGCCACCAAGGGGTGCCAAATCAAAGGGAATCAACGAACGGCACTCAAATGAAAAAACCAAAAAATCGAATAAAAAACCACCGAAAGAAGACCACCATGTGCTCATTAGATTACAAATTATAAATATGAAGACTCTTAATGAGCCTGCTGCTTCCTTTCTATCCCATTCCCTAGCCACCCTCACCTGACAGTCGATCGAATGTGAAAAAATGAACTCAAGCTAAATATTGATTCTAGAATTTATTGAACCAACGATAGGAGCATGCGGCACGACGAGGACGGAGGTTGGTTGGTAGTTGGCGCGAGTAAAATATTTACAATCCCGTGAGCCTGTCCAATTATGCCGAGGATGAGGGTGTGAAATGTTCGAACGAAAAACAGATCGACATGGATTTCTCACTCCGTACCCGGGACGGGAACGATTACAATAAATTCGAATTCATGCCGAGCAGCATGATGTGTTTACGCAATTCGCGGTCATAGTCTGGGTTGAGGAGGTGGTACTTGTAGTGCTACATAGTTAAATGGAATATTGCACAGCGACAGAAGCTGAACGGGACGGGCGAGGGAGGATGAGCTATAATAATAATAATAATTTTGAAGTGCTTTTAATTTATCGCTGGATATAACGGTATTTTAAGATTGCGATTATTAAAATCGTATTTATCGCAATAAACAATGCTAAATGTTGGTAACGACACCAACGCTGGCGCGAGAATTCCCGACAAGTGCTGTGCCACCGGATATGATTTGTCAGTCGTTAGTCGTGTACATATGTTATGAAGGAGCTCGTAGGACAGACCTGTCCAGGTATTGGTGCCGGCGGCAAATTTCAAAAAATGTTTTATTCAAAAGTGGAAAATGGCTGAAATCCTTATCTTGCCCAGATAAGGAAGATTTTCTTGAGATTATCCCAACTAAACCGATTTCCTCGATGTTTTGGCAAGTTGGTCCACATGTAAGGGGTGCGCCATCTTCTTCTTCTTCTTAGTGGGCGCTACAGTTCGGGGTGAACCTGGGCTTCAACCAACATGCCCCTCCATCTAGCACGATCTCTCGCTAGCCTTTTCCATTGCCGCACACCCAGTTGGCTGAGGTCCCCTTCCACCTGTGTGCGCCATCTTAAGGGCGGCCGTCCTCTGCTTTTTCGTCCCTCGGGGTTGGATTCAAAGGTTGGATTCAAAGACTCTCCGGGCTGGAGCTGTGGTGTCCATTCGCTCTACATGGCCCAGCCATCTTAGGCGTTGAATCCGTAGACGCCTGACTAGGTTCATGTCGCTGTACAGCCCGTAAAGTTCGTGGTTGAATCTTCTCCTCCATCCCCCGTCTGCGTTTATAGGCCCAAAAATCACGCGCAAAATCTTTCTCTCGAACCGACCAAGGGCCTCCACATCCGCTTTTGATAGTGTCCATGCTTCTGCGCCGTACAACAGGACCGGGATGATAAGGGTCTTATATAGAGTCAACTTTGTCGTTCGGGAAAGGGCTCTATTACTCAGTTGCCTCCTGAGCCCAAATAAACAGCGATTGGCAATCACTCTTGCGTGATTCTGCGTTTGATTTCGGAACTGATGTCGTTGTTCCAGGTCACTGCGGAGCCAAGGTAGACGAAGTCCTTAACTACCTCGAACTTATATCTGCCTATACAAACGTTCTGGCCAAGACGTCGGTGTTGAGCGTCCTTTTTTGATGACAGCATATATTTAGTTTTGCCCTCGTTTACCGCCAAACCAATTTTCGCCGCCTCCATCTCAATACTCGCAAACGCCTCATTGACATCTGGCTGTGATCTACCTATTATGTCAATATCGTCGGCGTATGCAAGGAGTTGCGAGGATTTGAAATAGATTGTGCCTCTTCAATTGGCCAGTGATTTTTGCACAATCATTTCCAATATTATGTTGAAGAAATCATACTACAGCGCATCGCCCTGCCTAAATCCTTTTTTGACATCAAAACTATCGGTAAGGTGTTCACCGAATCAGATGGAGCAGCGAGCATTCTCCAAAGTCATCCTGCATAGTCTGACTAGTTTAACAGGTATGTCAAAGGTAGACATAGACATTTCAAGCCGGCCTTTAATCTTGTAGCCGTATATGTGGCTAGCTGCTTACCGGGAATATCGAGTAGGGTTAGGTAGAGTAGCATGATGATCGCCGCCGTTGGAGTAGACCTTAGGGCCCCGGTGATGCACATGCCGATTCGCCTTTGGTATGTTGTTTGGTCTAGTGTAGTCCACCAGACTGAAACACCGAGCAAAAGAATAGGTTTAAGGACTGTAACGATGTACAACCATAGGGTTATTTTGGGGCTTAAGCACCTAAGGCTTTCTTGCAAGTGAGAGGGCTATGGTTGCCTTCCTTGCTCGTTCGGTAACATTTTCTTTCCAAGTTAATTTCCTGTCCAGTATGACACCAAGATGATTGGTAATAGAAGAATAGGTTAGCCTGGTACCGGGTAGGGTGATTTGACACATGTCCCGAATCTTGTGCTTTCTAGTGAAGAGTACAAGTTCTGTTTATTGGGGGTTTGTCTGCACAATGTGGAGAATGCCGTACGCATGCAGTTATTCAGCGTAGGCAGGTATTTGCCTGAGATGGCAATTGCATAATGTAAAATTAGGTGATTTTCGAAGAACCTTTGCAATTCGTCAGTATTCTCATGTATATCCAAGTCGGTTCCATCAGGCTAGGATGCGACACAGTACTTTATCAGTGCATGGTGCATCGTACGGCGTTTCCGTTCTCTTTTTCCGTACAACTGCTTGCATATGCCGATGACATTAACATAATTGGACGAAGTCAGCGAGATGTCATTGAGGCCTTTACGAGCATTGAGACGGAAGCGGCTAAAATGGAACGGTCGGTAAATGAGGGCAAAACGAAATATATGTATGTATGTTGGCGTTACAGCCCATGAAGGACCAGAGCCAAGCTTCTCTCAATCACCCATGTTGTGTGTGATTTATTTTTTCACACAGGTGAAATAGACCTACAGTTTAATGCCGATTCCGAACGGCGTGAGTCGAGAAGCTTTCTCAAGGCAAGTACACTACGGAAGGTTTTGCCAGTACCCCGCCGAGGAGGGACGCCGTGTAATAAACATTCGATCGCGTTGGTGTTATCGGGATCCAAACTCGCTCATCGTGCGTCAGAGTCCAACACACTAACCACTGCGCCACGGCGCCCTCAAACGAAATATATGCTGTCGTCAAAAAAGGACACGAACTACTGGCGTCTTGGCCAAGGCGCACATATTGGCAGGTATAATTTCGAGGTAGTCAAGGACTTCATCTTGCTCATTCATAACTTTAGCTTTTTTTACGTGGGCGGATTGTTAGCCCGCCGCACAACCGCCATTCTGGTCGGGGTTTTTTTCGCTGCATACGTTTGTTCACCTCCCAACGGTTGTTGAAGAGGCTATCCAGAGGGCGCCGCGAGGAGGCCGTATGTCAACTTGACCCGGGCATTTAAACAGGGATCGATGCTGGCATCTCGCCAGGTTGAGAGCAATCAACAACTTTACCCTGTATGTCCGAGCCCATACGCGGATAATATCGACATCATCGCGTGTTCTCGCCGTGGCATTGTGGAAGCATTCACGACGATTGAAGAACAGGCGAAACGAATTGGTCTTAAGATCAATGAGGACAAAACGAAATACATGCTGTTAAGCAGAAACCAATCCGTCGCTCACCACCTGGGACAAAACATAACAATTGACAGCTACAATTTCGAGGTAGTTAAGGAGTTTGTCTACCTCGGGGCAAACGTAAATTCCACAAATGACACCACAGTGGAGATCCGGCGTAGAATCGCCCTTGGCAACCGCTGCTACTTCGGCTTGTCCAAACAACTGGGGTCAAAACTCCTCACTCGAAAGACCAAAGTCATGCTTTACAAAACGCTCATTCTGCCAGCCTTGCTGTACGGAGCCGAAAGCTGGACGATAAGCAGGACAGCGGAGATGATTTTGGGTTCTTTCGAAAGAAAAATTCTGCGGCGGATATTTGGTCCTGTCTGTGAGGAAGGTGAATGGAGAAGAAGACACAACCGCGAACTCTACGAGCTGTACCAAGATGTGGATGTAGTCCGGAAGGCAAGGATCCGTCGACTGCACTGGCTCGGCCACATCGAGCGCATGGACATCAACGCTCCAGCTAAGAGGGTCTTCGACTCCGAGCCTCCTGGTTCGAGAAGAAGAGGAAGACCGAACCTCCGGTATAAAGACCAAGTAATCGCGGATGTAGGACATCTTGGTCTTGACAACTGGAAGCAGCGTGCCCGTGCCCCGTCAAGGATGGAAGGCAGCTATAGCTCAGGCTCAGATCCTCCATGGATCGCAGGCCTGATAAGTAAGTAAGCAAGGACTTCATCTACATAGACTCTGCAGTGACATGCAGCAATAATATCAGGGCCGAAATCTAACGCAGAATAACTCTTGCCAACCTCTGTAGCAGAGCCCTCGCTCGAAAAACCAAGGTGACCATATACAAGACCCTTATCATCCTGGTCCTGCTTTATGGCGCAGAGACATGAACCTTATCGAAAGCGGATGAGCAGGCCCTTGGCCGTTTTGAGAGAAGAATTCGAAGAATTCTGAAGACTTAATAGTGAACTGTAGGGGCTGTACAGCGACATGAACGTAGCACGGCGTCCTCGGATCCAATATCTAATGTGGCTAGGTCATGTTGAGCGCATGGAAAAATCTAAGCTCCGCTCCGGAAGGTCTTTGAATCCAACCCCGAGGGGCAACGCGGTCGAGGACGGCCAAATTTAAGGCGGCGCAACCAAGTGGAAGGGGACCTTAACCAACTAGGCGTGCGGACTGGAGACTACTGGCGAAAGACCGTGCCAGTTGGAGAGATTTTTTAAAGGAGGCCCGGGTTCGCCATGAACTGTAGCGCCAAAAAAGAAGAATAAGACGAAGGTCCGGTGGTGCATTTTGATTAGAAAACTCACCAAACAGTCACTTTTTGAAGTTGCATCGGCTGCTTGATAATCACATGGATTTTCGTTGGCCCAAACGCTGTAGAAATGCGTAGGCTGCATCATTGCAGCTTAGTCGAACTGTGCCTGTTGTTTGTTTGATTTCATGTAGGAAAATGAGTTTTAAACTACAGCATCACCCGTATCCGTTTAAAATTCTTATTAAATCCAATAATTTCTCAAAAATCACCCCAAGGCCTCCAATTAGTCACGCGTGCTCTACCAAAGTCCATAAACAATGACCACTCCTTTGTTCTTGTCTCTCATTCCATTCGATTATTTATTTTCTACGGCACTAAACGTAATCAAATAAGATATTTTCAACTAAATGGTGTAAATATCTTCATACAATGTGGGGGATTTTCCATGGATCATCGTTCCAAGCTTATGTAGTGGAAGCCTCCTCAACTAATAAATTAAGTTTACTCAACGCAACCTGCACAACCATATTTTCCAATTCATATTTCCCTCGGTAGAGTTTTGATAGGAAACACATTAAACAAATTGAATTGTCCGCAATTCCTCCCTCGCACCTTTCCATCTAACGAGAAACATTCAAAAACTAGCCGAATTGTAAACAAGTCCCCATGTACGAGCATATGAGTCCACGATCCGTCGGGAAAACAATGGAACACATCGACCCATCGAGCCTCATCCTCATACTGAATCATATTCATGTCGCCTCTTTGATCACTTCATACTTAATATCGTCGATGAATTAGAATCGTACATCCTGCAGATCGTGTGCACGATCTAAATCGCGTTGATTTTCGCTTTTATCTTTCATCGAATCAATTTTCCAATTCACTTTTGTCTATTGTTTTCCATTCGATTGAGCAAATAATCAAATAATTGGATTTTCTTTTGATTTTTCGAAAAACCAGTTGGAAACCGTTATCGTCAGGAGAACGATTCCTGTCAAGTCAAGCGAGCGATCGATCGGTACACATTCGAGATTGGTTTCCTTCCGCGCTCATTGAATGAGGGCATGTAAAGGATCATGTAAACAGGCGAAAGTGTGCACCCAATTGTCCCAATCTGTATCTATTCTATGTGATTTGTGTATTATTTAAAGTGTTAGATGCTTGACGAAGGGAGGTAAACAAGTGTTGAAGGACTAATAAACAAGAGTCAATGTGGATGATGGCATATTATTATTTTTGTTGACTCCAGCGATTGTTTGGGAGTACACCATCGGGATTATTGAAAAATATTTAGATTAGGCAACGAAGTGTTGTCTTTGAACAATTGAAGTCTGATGCCCTTTTCGAGGGTCTATTATCAACATCCGGCGACAAATTGTTTCCTTTTTTGTTGTCTTTTATTAATCTTTATTAGGAAGCAATAGACTCCAATCAAGTAGCAGTGTCGCAACAAGCGAATGTAACCTGTCAACTGGAAGAGATTTTGAATATTTTGAATCCTTTAAGGGTCATTGGGAGCAAAGCATGCCTTGAGCAAGCAGAGGTCATGAGCTGTGGCAATTAAGTTCCGGGAATTTGTAAATAAAAAACAAACAAACTAAGTTTGTCGCAAAGTTTTACCTTCACGGAAGTCCCTCTCTAACTCAATACAACGATTTCAATGTTGCTTCCACTATTCGAAGCACCTTTGATAATCCACCGATGTTAACTCGTTCGGAACCATAGGTACAGCCTCTTTGACCATCTCTACACCGCCATGATGAGTTTCCAACATAGAACTGTCCAGTCACTGTCTGGTCGGCAGGAACATATTCACGACGAACGAGAGATTGCGGGGGTTCCTTCACTACCCTTCTTTAATCACTTTGCCCATTCAAAACACGTGTTTTCGACATACACTCATCTCCCTACTTCTCTTCTTCTTAGTGGGCGCTACAGTTCGGGGTGAACCTGGGCCTCAACCAACATGCCCCTCCATCTAACACGATATTTCGCTAGCCTTTTCCATTGCCGCACACTTGGCTGAGTTCCCCTTCCACCTGTGTGCGCCATTTTAAGTGCGGCCGTCCTCTGCTTCTTCGTCCCTCGGGGTTGGATTCAAAGACTGGAGTTGCGGTGTCCATTCGCTCTACATGGCCCAGCCATTTTAGGCGTTGAATGGTGGTTGAATCTTCTCCTCCATCCCCCGTCTGCGTTTATAGGCCCAAAAATCACGCGCAAAATATCTTTCTCTCGAACCGACCAAGGGCCTCCTCATCCGCTTTTGATAGTGTCGATGCTTCTGCGCCGTACAACAGGGCCGGGATGATAAGGGTCTTATATAGAGTCAACTTTGTCGTTCGGGAGAGGGCTCTATTACTCAGTTGCCTCCTGAGCCCAAAGAAACAGCGATTGGCAAGAGTGATTCTGCGTTTGATTTCGGAACTGATGTCGTTGTTCCAGGTCACTGCGGAGCCAAGGTAGACGAAGTCCTTAACTACCTCGAACTTATATCTGCCTATTTAAACGTTCTGGCCAAGACGTCGGTGTTGAGCGTCCTTTTTTGATGACAGCATATATTTAGTTTTGCCCTCGTTTACCGTCAAACCAATTTTCGCCGCCTCCATCTCAATACTCGCAAACGCCTCATTGACATCTGGCTGTGATCTACCTATTATGTCAATGTCGTCGGCGTATGCAAGGAGTTGCGAGGATTTGAAATAGATTGTGCCTCTTCTATTGGCCAGTGATTTTTGCACAATCATTCCAATATTATGCGACAGCGCATCGCCCTGCCTAAATCCTTTTTGACATCAAAACTATCGGTAAGGTGTTCACCGTTTCGGATGGAGCAGCGTGCATTCTCCAAAGTCATCCTGCATAGTCTGACGAGTTTAGCAGGTATGTCAAAGGTAGACATAGCGTTGTATAGCTCATCTCTAATTACGCTGTCGTATGCGGCTTTGAAGTCGACAAATAGGTGGTGAGTGTCGACTTGAAATTCATTGGTTTTTTCCAGGATCTGCCTTAGTGTGAAGATTTGGTCGATGGTGGACTTCCCTGGCCTGAATCCGCACTGATAAGGACCTATCAGCTTATTTACAAAAGGCTTCAGGCATTCACACAAAACAGCAGAGAAGATTTTGTAGGTGATGATAAGGAGACTTATTCCTCTATAGTTGGTGCAATCAGAGTGGCCTCCTTTCTTGTGGATCGGGCATACGATGCTGAGACTCCATTCCTCGGGCATGCTTTCCTCTAACTAGCTAGTGCATGCTCCCAACCAGGTTATCCCCAGCTGCCTTGAAGAGCTTAGCAGACAGGCAGTCTGCGCCAGCAGCTTTATTCGACTTGAAAAAGCGGAGCTATTTCAAATGCCTCGTAGGGGTAACATCAGCATCAGCAGAACCACCGCAGATGAACACCTTGCGTCGCTGTTAGTGAGCCCCATCTCAACCTCCTCGTGGTGCCATCTGGAGATTTCCTCTGGAAATTACAGACGGGGAAGGGCGAATGCCGAGTTTTCTGAGCCAAAGGAACAGTTTCATTCGATTGGGCTACTAGGCCGTAACCGTAAAAACTTTTAAGAACTCAGAGACGGACTACATGTTGATGACCCACGCAAACGTATAAAAGGACAGGAGTATCGAATCTACACCTGGAATGTTAGGTTCCTTCACAGAATGGGTTCGACCGAACAGTTAGAAAAAGCCCTAAGCTACTACAAAGCAGACATTATCGCACCCAAGAAGTGCGATGGGATGGACCGAGTAAAAAGAGGATGAAAAACTGTGACATACATATACTACGGAAACTGCTACAAGGAGAAGAAATAACGCTTATTTGGATGCGGATCTGTCGATGTCGAGGTGGAAGTAAGCAAAAAGTCCTAAGTTTCGTGAATGAGAGCGAACGCCTCATAACAATCCGCATCAAAGCTATCTTCGGGAATATCAGCTTGATACGCGTTCATGCACCCACAGAGTCAAAGATGTCTTCTATGACCTCCTAGATAGAACATATGTAACTTACGTCCCAGCTATGACACCAAGATTGTCCTAGGAGATTTTAACGCGAGCCTGGGTAAAGAGGATATCCTTGAACGAGTCATAGGAAAGCCCAGCTTACATGATACCACGCCCGAAAACGGATTCAAGCTAATAGACTTTGTGACGGGGCCTAATCTCCTAGTAGCTAGGACACGATTCCCACATCTCAATATCCATAAGAGGACCTCACGATCTTCTGATCAATTATCTATTAATCAAATCGATCAAATTGCGGTCGACGTCAGACGTTCCTCCAGCATCTTGGACGTTCAAACTTTCCGAGGAGCCAATATCATTATCATTGTAGCCAAGGTACGTACGCGGATATCAGGAGAAACCCTTGGTTTGATAACAAGCGCAGATAGGTATGTACATGCAGAAAAACAGAATGCACACATGGCCACGTTGCATCGATGTACGAGAGCTGTTCGTGAGCTCTATGAGCGAGAAGGAAGGGAGGAGCACACGCTTTTGAGAAGGAAAAAGAAGGAGCATGAGAAGCGTGCGATCGAGGAGATGGAGAGATGTTATCGCAGGAACGACGTTCGAAAATTTTACCAAAGAGTAAAAGGAACATGCCAAAGTTATAAAGCTAGAGCGGAAGCCTGCAGGGATGAATACGGACACCTGAGAATGTGGAAAAGCTATTTCTGCTGGCTGTATAACCACCAAGATGGCCAAGATTTCGCTGTCAGGCAGAATACACTATTTACACTGGACGAAGATGATAGAGAATTCCGTCCATTGTGGATAAGACGCTTTTTCGATATCATCTGTCGATGCAATCGACTTAAGAAGCATATTTCTTTAGCGGCAAGTTGAACTTGGAAAAGAGACCAATTTGTACTAGGTCTTGTACTTTAGTAGGTGGAATTTGGTCGCCATTTTCTAGGAAGTAGGCGAAGCGCGCACGATCTCCCTTACTCCTCCATCAATGGGAACTTCCACGATGACGGCTGCCAGGCCCCTTGTTATAAACTCTGGAATGGGGAGAAAATTGATATCAGAGCCGATCAAACATGCGGCCCTAGGAGGAGCCGTTAGTCTTGACCCTCAATATGCGTGTTTCGTATTAAAGTCTACTCCGATTATAAACTTTTGCCCCAATTGATGGAAAAGTTCTGAATATTCGTATTTTTGTAACGAATATTTCGGAGAACAGCAACAATTCAGTCAGACAGTGACTAGAATGCAATGAACATTGAGGCTCTTATAATGTGGTCGTTGCCAAGTTTCGCAGATAAAGCAACTTGACATTCATACTGTTAACAGAGAAGTTCCCTCGATATCTTTTATACGAGTCTTTCAAAAATGCCTGGTTTGTTGCCCAGACTGAATGACATGACGAGAAAAAATCTGTTCCGGAACTAGCTATTCTTGGTCTTGATACCTCTTATCCCTAATGGATTGAAAATGGAATTCGTTCTGTTGGCGTTTCCATAGCTAGCTTCATCTGAGTAGTTGTTGCTTCTCTTTTGACGATATTCGATTCTGTCCTTTGTTTCTGTTGATCTTATCCAAAACCCACGACGTCGAGCAGTACCGTGTGCTTAGAGCTGGCCGTTTCTCAAGAACGAACTAATGTTTTCCGAACGGTTTTGCCACTATTGACTAATTCAGTCTCGCAGAAATATTTAGGTCATCGCCTTGACCAAATACTCGTATACATATGCCCCCATTATCAAGCCATTCTCGACCCCATACGAAATTGCACTCTCAAACCAATTACCAGATACCCTGTGAGCAATTAAACTCAATTGTATTTTAACGATATTTTCACACCTAATTGTGCCTATCACCGTGAGGTCATTACCGCAGCCCAAATAATTCCTAAGCATCCATACCCGACGCATCATTCCGATGATAAAACTGAGAAAACCCTCAATCAAGAACCAAACAATGAGACCACGGAAAGCTATAAATATTTTCAAAACGTGTGCTCCCCGCTCGCCGTTTCACGTACCCCGTATGTAGTGGCTAGTTAGAGATCAATCATTCAAACTCGATTGCCTACTAGCCTCCCAATACACGCCTCTCACATCATCGACAGGTGAGATAAATGAGCTGTTCAATTGCTTTGCTCTATCCCTTGATGAGCGAAGAATAATCGCCTGGCGTTCCCCATACACAAATAGTATTGTTTAAACAAAAGCAAAACGAAGGAAAAACAACTAAAACTGTTTATCCGTTTTCTTAATTGAGATTTATCTATCTTGTTTCAGTGCTCTCGTACACATCTATGGCATCGTCGCTGTTGAAGTTTCACCACCACCACCATCACCAACAGCAGCCACCTCCGTCGCCGGCATCGATCGCAGCGCTGTCTTCGCTAATGGCGCCATTTAACAGTTTAAAATCATTGCAGATCAATCAGCAGCACTTCCGTCAGCAGCCCAATATTCAGTCGGCTGCTCCTAAATCTTTAGACATTCCACCAACAACAGCAGCAACACAGACCGCTATCGGCGGCGGTACTGTATCCGGTTCAATCGCGGTGGGTGCGCCATCTTCGTCGGTGATATCGACGAGCAGTGGAAAACGAAAACGATCATGGTCGCGAGCTGTATTCAGTAATCTACAACGAAAGGGGCTTGAGATTCAATTTCAGCAACAGAAATACATCACTAAGCCGGATCGGAGAAAACTCGCCGCAAGGCTGAATCTCACCGATGCGCAAGTAAGTCCCAAATACTACCTCCACTGAAGAGAACACTTTTTTTCAAGTCTCTATCTCGTTAGGTAAAGGTGTGGTTCCAAAACCGACGAATGAAGTGGCGACACACGCGAGAGAACCTCAAGAGCGGTCAAGAGAAACCCGTCACTTCACAAAGTGGATCGTCCATGGCAGCAAGCACTGTAGACGGACCCTCTGCCCAGTCTGCCAAGGAGAAGTGCTATACATCGTCCAGCGACACTGATGAAGATGAAATAAACGTCGTTGAATAACTCCTCACCCCCCAATCGTGCCATTTTACGCTAACTTATTATGAAAATATGTATTTGTAGAGCTCCATTTGTATTTATGATAAGTTTAATTTATCCATTCTAATCTTCGTACAAAGAATTAAAATCTAAATTAGAAATAAATGCGTTGAAATGTCATCAGGCCGTCCTTATTGGTTTCCTTTTAAAGTGGGTAGCGACTTCGTGAAACTTGACAACAGCGCATATCATTTTATTGGGAAAACTGTTAATTTCAAACTGACTAGAATGTAGTACTTACTTACTTACTTATCAGGCCAGCGATCCATGGAGGATCTGTGCCTGAGCTATAGCTGCCTTCCATCCTTGACGGTCCCGGGCACGCTGCTTCCAGTTGTCAAGACCAAGATGTCTTTCATCCGCGATTACTTGGTCTTTATACCGGAGGTTCGGTCTTCCTCTTCTTCTCGAACCAGGAGGCTCGGAGTCGAAGACCCTCTTACCTGGAGCGTTGATGTCCATGCGCTCGATGTGGCCGAGCCAGTGTAGTCGACGGATCCTTGCCTTCCGGACTACATCCACATCTTGGTACAGCTCGTAGGGTTCGCGGTTGTGTCTCCTTCTCCATTCACCTTCCTCACAGACAGGACCAAATATCCGGCGCAGAATTTTTCTTTCGAAAGAACCCAAAATCAGCTCCGCTGTCCTGCTTATCGTCCAGCTTTCGGCTCCGTACAGCAAGACTGGCAGAATGAGCGTTTTGTAAAGCATGACTTTGGTCTTTCGAGTGAGGAGTTTTAACCCCAGTTGTTTGGACAAGCCGAAGTAGCAGCGGTTGCCAAGGGCGATTCTATGCCGGATCTCCACTGTGGTGTCATTTGTGGAATTTACGTTTGCCCCGAGGTAGACAAGCTCCTTAACTACCTCGAGATTGTAGCTGTCAATTGTTATATTTTGTCCCAGGTGGTGAGCGACGGATTGGTTTTTGCTTGACAGCATGTATTTCGTTTTGTCCTCATTGATCTTAAGACCAATTCGTTTCGCCTGTTCTTCAATCGCCGTGAATGCTTCCACAATGCCACGGCGAGAACACGCGTTGATGTCGATATCACCCGCGTATCCTAGCAGCTGGATGGACTTGTTAAAGATAGTGCCTTCCCTGTTGACGCCTGCCCGTCGCATTATCTGCTCCAGCACCAGGTTGAAGAAGTCACATGACAGCGCATCTCTTTGCCGAAATCCGGTGCATGTCTCGAATGGTTCCGAGGTCCTAGAACCGAGTTGCACGGTCCATCGCATGTTTTTTAGCGTGGCGCGACACAACTGGATCAGATTTACCGGGATTCCGAATCGGCCATCGCCCCAAACAGTTCTTCACGATGAATGCTGTCGTATGCGGCTTTGAAATCGATGAAAAGATGGTGCGTATCGATTCGAAACTCGTTGGTCTTTTCCAGGATTTGTCGAAGTGTGAAAATTTGGTCTATAGTTGATTTGCCGGGCCGGAAGCCGTACTGGTAGCTGCCGATTAGTGCGGTGCAAAATGGTTTTAGACGTTCACACAATACGCTGGACAGGATCTTGTATGCGACATTGAGCAGGGATATACCTCTATAGTTCTTGCAAGAGGTGGGATCGCCTTTTTTGTGGATGGGGCATATAGAGCTGGTATTCCAGTCGTCGGGCATGCTTTCATCTTCCCAAATTCTGCAGATGATCTGGTGCATGTTCCCTACCAGAACATCGCCGCCAGCCTTGAAGAGCTCTGATGGCAAGCCATCTGAGCCTGGCCTTTGGCTTTCTTGTAAAAGGCTCGTATTTTATGTTTATCCCTAGACTCCTCGATATCCTTGAGCTGGGAGGCTGCGAAAATTCTTTTCTTTTGTCGCAGTAGATTTTCCTCCTCCCTTCTTCTGGCTCGGTACTCTTCTTGCGCTGCCCTGCTTTTCCTCTGCAGCGCCTTTTGGTACGCCTCGTCGGTTGCTGCCTTTTTCTGCTCACACTCGCCATAGTACCACGGGTTTCTTGTCGGGGGTGGTAGGTATCCTAAGGTGGTTTCGGCTACTTCCTGAATGGCTGATCGGCAATGCAGCCACATATTATTGGCATTTGTGTTCCACGTAGGCCTACCGTAGAGTCTTTCGCTCAGCTGCTCCCTGTAGACTCTGGCAACCTCCGGTGTGTTCAGGCGCCCAATGTCGAACCTCCTCCTGATTGGCTGGTGCAGCTTTCTGACATTGGACAGTCGAGCTCTGAATCTTGCGGCTACGAGGAAGTGGTCAGAGTCGACATTTGCCCCTCTGAATGTTCGCACATCCAGGATGTTTGACGAGTGCCTTGCGTCAATGAGCACATAGTCGATTTGGTTGGCGGTTCGACCGTCCGGAGATCGCCAGGTTGCTGTGTGGATTCGCTTGCGAGGGAATCTTGTGCTACTTATCACCGCATTACGAGCTGTCGCAAAGTCAGCGAGTCAGAAGCCGTTATCTGTTGTTGTATCGTGGAGGCTGTGCTTTCCGATCACTCCCTCAAGGGTGTTTTCCTTCCCGATTTTGGCGTTGAAGTCCCCGAGAACGATTATTACATCGTACTCCGGACAAGCTCTGTAGGCGATGTCCAGGAGGTCATAGAAGTCCTCCTTGATAGGGTCTTCAGCCTCGTCGGTAGGGGCGTGTGCACATATAAGGTTGATGTTACAAAATCTGCCTCTGATGCGGATCACAGCCAGGCGATTACTTATAGGTTTAAAGTCGATGACCTCCGACCTTAACCGCTTTCCCACGACAAATCCGCATCCCAGTAAGTGCAACCTTTTGTGACAGCGGTAATAAATGTCGCAATTTTTCTTCCTAATCATACCGTTTCCTATCCAGCGTATTTCCTGGACCGCAGTAATATCCGCCTTGAACTGCGTGAGGATTCCTTCTAGTTCATGAGCAGCTCCGGCAGTGTACAGGGTTCTGACATTCTAGGAGCATACTCGCAAATCGTGTTCCTTTTTCGTGCGTTGTTGTCGTCGAGTATCCGAGGCATCTTGCTCATTCATAACTTTAAGTTTTTTTTACGTGGGCGGATTGTAAGCCCGAGAGGCGGACGAGAGCTGCTCGCGAAATCTATGAGCAGAAGAGAAGAGAGGAACACATGCTTTTCAGAAGAAAGGAGAGAGAGCACGGAAAGCGTGAGATCGAGGAGATGGAGAGATGCTTCCGCAGGAATGACGCCCGTAAGTTTTACAACAAGGTAAAACGAACATGCCATGGCTACAAAGCCAGAGTGGCGATCTGCAGGGACAAAAATGGAGAACTGGTAGTAGAGTCGCAGTCGATGCTGAGGATTTGGAAAGACCACTTCTGCAGACTGTATAACGGCGATGGTAGACAAGATACCGCTGTCAGGCAGAACGAGCCATTCGCAATGGACCACGAAGTAACAGAATTCAGTCCACCCGACCTAGACGAAGTCAAAATAGCGATATCAAGACTTAAGTCTAATAAAGCCGCTGGCGCAGACGGCCTGTCTGCTGAGTTTTCTAAGGCGGCTGGAGATGAGCTGGTAAGGTGCATGCACCATCTCATCTGCAAGGTATGGTCGGAGGAAAGCATGCCCGACGAATGGAATCTCAGCATCGTTTGCCCGGTCCATAAGAAAGGAGACCCCTATAACTGCGCCAACTATAGGGGAATAAGTCTCCTTAACATCGCATATAAGATCTTCTCTACCGTATTGTGTGAACGCCTGAAACCGTTTGTGGATAACCTGATCGGCTCTTATCAGTGTGGTTTCAGGCCAGGTAAATCCACAATAGACCAAATATTTACGCTACGGCAGATCTTGGAGAAGACCCAGGAATACCAAATCGACCCTCACCACCTCTTCGTCGATTTCAAGGCCGCGTATGACAGCGTATATAGAGACGAGCTGTACAAAGCCATGTCTAGTTTTAACATCCCTGTCAAACTCGTCCGACTGTGCGGGATGACAATGGAGAATTCTCGCTGCTCCATTAAGGTCGGTAATGAGCAAACCGAGACCTTTGATGTTAAAAAAGGATTTAGGCAGGGCGACGCGCTGTCGTGCAACTTTTTCAACATCGTGCTTGAAAAGATCGTGCAAGAGTCACTGGCCAACACAAGAGGTACGATTTATTTCAAGTCTACGCTATTGCTTGCGTACGCCGACGATATTGACGTAATTGGACGAAAACAGCAAGACGTCAATGAGGCTTTCGTGAGCATTGAGGTAGAAGCGGCTAAGATGGGTCTCAAGGTTAATGAAGGTAAAACCAAATATCTGCTTTCATCTAAAAGAGACGGACAACACCGACGTATTGGCCAGAACGTCACCATGGGCGGATATAACTTTGAAGTGGTCAAGGAATTCGTCTACCTTGGCTCACTGATGACCAGCGACAACAACACCAGCGCTGAGATAAAACGCAGAATCACTCTTGCCAACCGCTGTTTCTTTGGGCTCAAGAGGCAATTGAGAAGTAGAGCCCTCTCTCGGAAAACCAAGGTGACACTATATAAGACCTTGATCATCCCAGTCCTCCTTTACGGCGCAGAGGCTTGGACCTTAACAAAAGCGGATGAAGATGCCCTTGGTCGTTTCGAGAGGAAAATTCTGCGTACTATCTACGGTCCCGTTTGTTCAAACGGTGTATGGAGGACAAGATGTAACGAAGAACTGTACGGGTTGTACAGCGACATCGGCCTGGTACGACGTCTACGGATACAGCGTCTAAGGTGGCTAGGCCATGTTGAGCGCATGGAAGATACAGCTCCGACCCGAAAAGTCTTCGAATCCACTCCGGAAGGAAGGCGCGGCAGAGGAAGGCCGCCTCAGCGGTGGCGCACGCAGGTGGAAGGGGACCTCAACCAACTGGGCGTGCGGCACTGGAAACAGCTGGCCAAAGACCGTGCCGGCTGGAGACGCTTGTTGGTTGAGGCCCAGGTTCACCACGGACTGTAGCGCCACCTAAGTAAGTAAGGATTGTTAGTACGCCGCACAACCGCCATTCTGGTCGGGTTTTTTTTTCGCTGCATACGTGTTTGTTCACCTCCCAACGGTTGTTGAAGAGGCTATCCAGAGGGCGCCGCGAGGAGGCCGTATGTCAACTTGACCCGGGCATTTAAACAGGGATCGTTGCTGGCATCTCCCTGTATGTCCGAACCCATGCCCTCGTTTGTTATAGTCCGTAATAATTCGTTCGAGCACTTTTAATATTGCCTACGCAGAGGATGAATTTCAGTTGACCATATACAGGAATACCTCGACTTACGTCGCTAATTCGTTCCGGGGAAAACCGCGTAAGTCGAAAACGACTTAAGTCGAAGTAAAGAAAATAAAGACGAAGAGTAGGTATGTATGTACATATGTACATTTTACGAGTACATACATATGTATTTATCTTAGATAAATTAATGAAGGGGTAATAATAAAAATAACAATGAAACAGAAAACAAAACTAAATATGAATTCAACATTAAAAAATTAAGGATTGATTTATAACATATTGCCATCTTCGTCACTTGGCAGTAGATTTTGTAGTTCAGCTTCAATTTCTTGTTCTGGGTCTGCAGTCTTTGCAGGTGGTTTAAAAAATTGTGTCAATTTGGTTTGAGAAGCTTCCAACTTATTTTTTTTGTAGAGATCCTTGTAGCATGCTATATTTTCTGAAATCAAAAACGAGACCTTCTCACTTCTCTCTCGATCTGGATCATTTTTCAACATATTTAAGCCCCTTTCCATGCAATCTAAAAATTCTGCCAAATGTTTTGTAGTAAAAACTTCTTTATTAGCATTGTTAGGAGGCGTATACATCTCTTCTGAATCTTCTAAAACTCTAATTAGTTCGTCAGTGGAAAGTGGTTCTTCTTGAACGTGAATTAAATCTGTAATGTCGCCTTCATTAAGTTCAGAAAATCCTGTTTCCTTCGCCAGACAAAGTATTTCTGATAGAATTTGCTCATCATCATTTTGCGCAATGTCGACATTAACATTAGGTGGATATTGAATACATTCTGGCCAAATTTTTCGCCAGGCTTTATTCATGTTAGAAGTTGTTACATCTTTCCATGAGTCGGCTATGTTTTTAATAGCCTCATGAATATTATATTTCTTCCATATTTCCTTTATGTATGTTATTTTTTCCTCACTTTCTAAGGAAATATCCATAGCATGAATTATTTGTTGAAAAGTACGACGCAAATAATACGCCTTAAAAGAAGCAATTACTCCTTGGTCCATGGGTTGAAGCATCGCTGTAGTATTCGGAGGAAGAAAAACAACTTTAACGTTTTCATCAATATCGTCAAGAGAATGGGGATGGCCGGGAGCATTGTACATGACTAGAAGAACCCTTTCCGAGAGATTATTTTTGGAGCAGTATTCTTTAGCCGCCGGACAAAATTCTGTCTTGAACCAGTCAGTAAAGATTGTTGAAGTTACCCAGGCTTTTTTATTTGATCTCCAAATTACTGGAAGGCTATTTTTTCCACGTTTTTTAAAGCCCTTGGGTTAAGGGAATTGTATATTAGCAGCGGCTTAAGTTTAAAATCACCGAAAGCATTTCCACCCAGTAGAAGAGTCAACCTATCTTTAGCTACCTTATAACCAGGAACTGAGGTTATGTCTCTGGAAACAAAAGTTCTTGTCGGTAATCGTTTCCAGTACAACCCTGTTTCGTCCACATTGAAAACTTTTTTTTTTTTTTTAGAGACTCGCGCAGGTTCAAGAGTTTTTATATTCTCTTATGATGTGTTGACACACACAACCTGAACGGAGTACAGTGGTTGGGGTCGTTGATGTTCGTTCACTACTCTCAGGGGTGGTTGTCCTAGACCTAGATAGGACGAGAGCCGACCAAATTCCGCGTTCGTTATAGTCCGTAGTAATTCGTTCAAGCACTTTTTAGTATTGCATACGCAGAGGATGAATTTCGGTTGACCATATACTGTGAGTGTTATGCCTGCAGCAGTACGTCTCTAGTCACTTTCCATTCTCAACAGCGTTGCATACTTTTTGGCGGTATAGAAACTACTTTTATTCTTGGCTATGGAGCGAATTTGAACCATAAACCTTCCGCTCGGCGGTCGATGATGTTAACCACTGCACCACGGCCACTTGCTTAGGATTATATGTATTGACCTTCTTCAATTAACGCTTTTAGTTTATTTGGAAACAACGATGCTGCTTCAATATCTGCACTTGCGGATTCTCCACTCAACTTAATGTTGTGCAAATGAAACCTATTCTTAAATTTGTCAAACCAGCCTCGGCTGGCTTTAAAATTAAAACCTTCATCCGCATCCGGCCCTTTGATAGAATCAAATATATTCTGCGCTTTCGTCTGAATGACACTAGCATTCACAGGAATTTTTCTTTGGTTCAAATCCTGTATCCACATAAACAAAAGCTTTTCCATTTTAATTAGATCGTTAGGTCTATTTTTAGTTATAATGGTATCCGAAGTAAAAGCTCCTGTTAATGCACTTTCTCGCAATTTGCTAGCATTCAATTTTATAGTGCGCACAGTTGAGTGGGGAAGTCCTAGGGAACGTGCGATGTCGACTGCCTTTTCACCGTTATCCAAGCGGTCCAAAATATCGACTTTGAATTTAATCGGAATAACCTTCCGCTGCTTTTTGCTTGAACTTCCGGAAGCGGAGCAAGATCTTTTTCCTTCCATGATATGTAAGTATTAAAATTTTACTTCAACCTAAAACAATCAAGCAGTCAACACCTGCTTCTATACTAATTAAACAGGTAACTTACTAGAATTGATTTTAAAGAAGAAAATATGACACAGTTTTACAATCTTACAATAATTCTTGATGCGTTCACTTCTTGTTGTGCTCTGCAAAATATCAACTCACAACTAAAGAATTGCCACGTATGTTCATGTATGAACATTTCTTTGAATGCGAAATTTCAAATTTGCACAGCCTACTAACGCTTTTATCGTTGTAACTCGAAGCAAAACCGACGTATGTCGAGGTAAGCTTCCTAAATTTTTCTGACGTCGTAGGTCGAAATGACTTAAGTCGAAGCGTCGTAAGTCGAGGTGTGCCTGTACTGTGAGTGTTATGCCTGCATCAGCACGTCCGGTCACTTTCCATCTTGACAAGCGACCTGTCGGCTTACGTTTTTACCGTAGATGACTGTCTCAATCTGCCAAACAACAAATTCGCTTTTCTCTTCTAACTTTTTCGATTGCTTTCATAAAACCAGGTTTTCTGTTCTTTTTATTTAAATTTGTTTCTTTTTTTTTAAATCTTTAGTAACTAATTTCGTTTTAGTGTTTTATACAAATTCTTCTCTGCATCTCACTCTAGCTCACTCGCTATCTCTTTTTCGTTTATTGTTGATCAAATTCTTAAATTGAGAAAGAAGAAAAAAAAAAAAACAAAAACAAAAGAAACGAAAATGGTAAACGTAACGTATTCACAGGGAAATGAAGAGAGAGATGATCATAATCTATATGTATACAGTGTGTGTATACGCCTATGTATATGTATACGTATAAACGACCTAAGGCTATACAAGGTTTTTGGGTCAATTCTTCTACGATACACGCTCTATGGCCGGGTGTTCCGGATAGGGTATTTCTTAAATGTTATTTCATAAAAAAATTAATTGAAAAAAAAAAAAAAGTTAAAAGAGAGAAAAGGGAACGAAAAAATTAGGCCGAGGTCCTAACCTCAACGGTAGGTCTAGGCGGGGTCACAGGGTTTTGTGACGACTCCTTATTGGGAATGAAGGAAGCAATCCCATGGGTATATACAATGCGGGAAGAGCGGGTTATGTTTTCATTTTTGAATGTTCTTGGCTTTGCCTTGTTGTTGTTGCTGTTGTTGTTGTTGAACCGTTGTCTGTTGAGATTGTTGCTGTTGTTGGTTAGTGACCTGTGATGATTGTTGCTGAAGCTGAGGTTGTTGTGCTAGCGAAACAACCTTCATCCCTTGAAGTGATTTCAAGTTAATTGCGCCGCCTTGAAAGCTGGGCGAAAGAAAAATACTCCCGCCACCCTGAACTGCTAAAACAACTCGATTCGGTGTGGTCTTCATGGCGGTACCCTAAATACAAAAACAAATACATAGCTCATAGGCGAACTCTGCCTTATAATAAACATGGACATTACCTGTGCTATGCTGGTGGCTGTGACGTTCTTTAGAGTGCCAGCACTAGTGCCGACACTTACGCCCTGCACTTGTGTCGGCGCCTGAACACGTATGGTCTGACCGGTTGAACCGAGCACCACAGTTTTGGGCATATTTTGATGATTCAATACCGAATTACTGTTCACCACCACGGTTCCCGTGTTAGTACTGGCGATAGTAGTCATTGGCGTCGATGTAGCCACAACTGTGCCTTGTTTTAACGACGTCGATTGTTGCACTTTCAGGATTTGGTTGCCCATCATTACGGTCGATGTTGTAGGTGAGGATGACGCCACTACAGCACCCGACGACACCGCTTTATTGATCAGCTGCATGTTAGACTGAAACGAATAGGGGGGAAAGACGAAATAAATGAGAAAGTGATCAGGAATGGGGCAAACCGAATACCGACTTACGGTTGAAATGACATTGCCCTGGAGCTTGAGGGTTTGACCGCCAATCACGACACTGGTACCGGTCGAGGTGCCGGCAGATTGCTGGTTCAACTGAGCCTGATTGAGGTTGGTCGCTTGTTTACTGGCAATCAGCACTTGTTTGCCTTGGATGTTAGCGATGTTGAAATTCTGTGCGTTGATCATGCGAATACCTGTCGTGGCTGATGTATTTGTGTTTGGCGCCTTGCTAAGGAACTTGGCGTTGACCAGCTGTTGTGCCGTGATCTGATTCGTAGCGATGAATTTTGATGTAGCCGCACTGACGACCGGCTTGCTGGCGGGCGTGGTGGTTGTAGAAACGGCACTCGAAACCGCCTGAGTGCTGATCAAACGTGCCGGTTGCTGTTGAGTGGCGACCGAGATAAGAGATCGGCTTTGTGGAACGACGGCGTATTGAGTGATTTGGGATCCGGCATTGCCAGCGAGCTGAATAAGGTTCGTGGTCTGAGTAGGTTTGGCATTGGTGACACGCAAATTGCCGCCTTGCTTCTGAAGTAGGCTTTCCAGCGAAATGATTTGTCCGGAGGTGTTGGTAAGCACCTTGGCCACAACGGGATTCATCGTTTGCGTGCGAATGCCAGTCCGTGAGATGATCTGATTCTGGACATTCGAAGACTTGATGACGCGCGTTATATTCTGCGGCTGTGACACGACCGTGATTGGTTTGCCGAGGTTCTGCTGCAGCTGAAGCGTCGGGTGTTTGATGATGTTCTGACTAATGTTACCTGTCCCGGAGGCAGTCGCAATAATGTTGCCCACGCCACTTACCACAACTGTTTTGGGTGATGGCGAGCCAACACTCACTGCGGTCATAGTACCCGTGGACGTCTGCTGCTGTGTAGTGCTCAAAATTTTCGACTGTTGAGTCGTGTTCTGTTGCTGTTGCGACTGCTGTTGTCCAGGGAATATCGGTTGCTGCTTGATGATCAGCGACTGCTGTTGGTTGGGAAGGATCTGACAACCTTGCACTGTCTTGAACTGCGGTTGCTTTAGGTTCTGTAGGAGACTCTGCAACGAGCAAGATGATTTTAGTTTGAGATTTCGATTGGAAAAAGTGTAGTAGACGACTTACCTGCTGCTGTTGTGGTGTCAAATTACTCGTGTTGATGGTCTGTATCTTGGTAGCTCCGCTGGGTGTCGTTGCCGACGAGTGTATTTGGAATATCGGCGAACCGATGATGTTGCCACCTTGTGTCGATGTCGAGATGATGGTCCCGGTGGCGGTGTTCGTTGCCGAGGAAGCCACCACAGTAGCTGTGCCAGTGGTGATTAGCTTTTGTGGCTGAGAAGTTTGCTGGATGATTACGTTCTTGTTCTGCAGCAATTGCTGTTGTTGCTGCTGAGGAATTACAGTGCCCAAGTTGCCAATCACCAGCCGCTGCTTGTTACCTTGCTGATTGAGGAAACTCTGAATGATCTGCTTCTGCTGTAGGTTGGTCAGAGTTTGCGACGACGTCTTGACACCGCCAACCGTGGTGTTGTTCATCAGAGAGATACCTCCAATGGTTTTCTGGATTTGTGGCCGAATAGTAGTGGCTGTGATTGTGGGGAGCTTCTGCCCGATTTGTGTTTGGATTTTGGTAAGTTGAGGAGACAGAAGCGACTTACCACCGGTCAAACGAACTATATTCTTGGTGGCAGGTTGCTGTACGTACGCGGTGGAAGTGGTCGGGTTGACTTTCGACTTTTGCTGGTCGGTTAGGAGGATAGAGTTGCCGACCATTTTGAACTGCTCGGAATTGTTGATGTTGATCGGGATGATGAAACCTTGCTGTTGGTGGGTGGGTGGCTGAGGCGGTCGGATCTGCTGTTGGCCCGTGGCGACAGTCTGATTGATGATAATCGGCTTGTTGATGGAGATTTTCTTGTTGGTCACAGAGATTTGCTGTTGTGACTGCTGTTGATTTGAGCCGATTAACTGCTGAGTGGTAGGGAACACGATGGTGGGACTGGTTATGGGTTGAACGGGTTTCTTTTCGGGGCTAGAATTCGAGCTGCTTGGAATGGTGATAACTGTTGGATTATTGGCAGCCGAAACGTGGACTGTCTGAATGCCGGTAGGAGTGGCTACGATAATTGGTGTAGTGTTGGGCTTCTTTTGGGTCTGTGCAGAGGTCGTGGCGAATATATTTTGCGAGATTATCTGAGCTGGCGGTTGCTGGATGGGCGGTGGTGGCCCTGGAGACAAGGCAGCGTCGAGGGAGGATACCTCAGTGGTTTCGATTACTTCGATCTTGTCGCCGGCAATAAGTTCGGGTTTAATGAGGGATTTTTGGATTTGCGGCTGAGTGTTGTTGACCTGCTGAGTTGCTGACGAGCTGATTATGATCGGATTCGATGGCATGAGAGCAGGAAGCGACGAGGAAGGTGTCGTAGGAGTATTGACCGATGGTTCTTTGATGAGAACCTTTGCTTTGACCTTTCTATTCGCCGGTTTCTTGTGTTTGCCGATTCCTTGGTATTGTTGGTGCATACGTTCAAACTCCTCCTCGGAACGGTTGCGATGGAGATAGATCCAGATCTTGCGCTTGGTGTCATAGCGAACGCAGGGATCATGTTCCGTATGCATGCGATCCAGTGCACCGCTTACTATGGTTTGTAGGACGTTTTCCGGGGCGTCTTTGTTGATGTATTGCGAGCACTTGAGGAGTTCGGAAATGTCAGCTCGAGTGCCTTCTCCGTTCGGTAGTCGTGCCGTTGCGTCCCGGACTAGAGTAAGAATGGTCACATAGCTCGGTCGGTCGCCGATCATCATGCTGTGGCCACGGGCTTTGGTGAGCGCGTACATCTGTGTGTAGATACCTTTGACCGGTCCCACGACACTTTCATAGCCGTGCATTCGATAGGTGAACGAACGATGGGGGTTTTCGAAACGCTCACGCTCCTGTCGCTGGAATTCGACGGTTTCCTCGCCCGTCGACGCCCGTACAGTCCATGTAGTCGGGCAGCGAGGCAGAGGCGGTGATGCTACCCTCTCATTTGAACCGTTTTCATCGAAATCAATTGATTTCCGTGGTGTCATCTCGGCTTTTTGAATAGGTTTGTGGGTCATTTCATGCTTGCGCGACATCCAGTAGGTACAGAGCTGCCCCAGGTGTGCGTCCGAGTCTCTACTCGCCCCTATCCACTGGTATATGTTCAGTTGCGATTTGTACTCGATGTAAGGAACATACTCATCAGGTTGATCGCTGAAATCACCGGCAAGGAAATTAATGGCAGATGTCACCAGCGATGACCAGTTCTCCGCAAGGCAATACCAGTCGTTCAAGGCTGTAATTGGATTCGAAAGCCATGAATCAATCTTGTCGCGAAGGTCTTCAAGCTTCATACGGTGATTCGGCGTCGAACAGAAGATGTCACGGACAAGAGAGAGGAAACAGGCATGAGTCTCTTGCATGAGCTCGGGACCAGAGCTGTTTGAAAGCTGTATGCCCGATGCAGACGGTGTTGAGGGTTGTGATTGAGATGATGGTTCGTGGTGCGAGTTGAACTCAGCCTCACTGAGGCACGAATCGTCCATATCCATTGGGATATTCATCACATCGATGCCCTTTAGATCGGAGAATGTAGCGATTTTGATTTTGCCATGGTAGGAAGTTAGTTTTGGCGGCGAGCTAATAGCCGTGCCGTCGGTTGCCTCGACCGGTTTCATCTCGCTCATAGGAATGACGACCTCCTCGGAGTGGCCAAAGTCGGAGCCATTTATGCTAGGCAAATGACTGAGCGGTGTTGATTCTATAGTTTCGACATTCACTACTTCGTCTTCCTCTGAATCTGGCGGCACTGGTTCCGGAGCAGGTTTGGGTGTCTCGGATTTTGCAGGCGCAGTGCTTTCATCGAAGATTTTGTTTGACGTTGGAGGTGAAAGTACCGGCTGCGGCGGCGGTTGTGGCGTGGGTAACTGCTGCAGAGATGGAAAACATGATTCCTCCTTGGATTCGGGCTTGTTTTCGGTCGTGGCAAGCGCTTGTTCGGCCTTCTCTTGGAGAAGCTTCGTTTTTGGCTTACGACCGGGTGTCTTGCCGGACGGAAACACACGTTTATAACTGCCGGTCATCTGTGTGCGGGCATAAACGTCCCGCAGGCGAATGTCAATCGTCTCGAATTCCGGGCGATCCTGAAATCATAGTACAGAAAGACAGGAGAGAGTGAGAAAATGTAAAAAAAAATAAATAAAAGCGGCTTACCGGCTCCTCCAATTTTCGATATTTGTGTTCGAACAGGACCTTACGGAAGTTACTGTCACACAGCACATCGGTCGGTCCAGTTTTGCTGAGTTTTTTGTAGCGGTGAAGTGTTCCCAGAATCTTGGTCTCCTTCGCCTGATCCACATCCATTTTCGACTTGGGATTCTGTTCGTCTTTAGAAGACGGCACCGCGGCGGGTGAATCCTCGTCCGCGTCCTCCTCGCTCATGTCGGTAATGCCCAATTGATTACGCAATTGTCTGATTTCCGAGTAATATCGCTTACGTGCCCGTACGGCACAAACTCCCTTATCCAATTGCGGCGTTTTCCGCAGTAATCTGTCCACACGAAGCACTGCTCCCGGTGGGGCAGCATATGCCGATCGTAGCAATCGCTCTCGCGACACTAGCATATTCTTTGCCATGTGACTTACGCGTTCGTACTCCTGGAATCGACGCTCTCGTCTACGCGATTTCGCTATGCTCTCGCGCAATTGTAACACGTCCGGTCTGTAATTCCCTTCCTCGAGGTTTCGTTGTAGATCAATCAGCGGTGACGTATGAAACCGATGCAATTTGTTTGCGAATAGCATTTCCAACGTTCGTTCCTGCTCTTGCTCGTTGTTTTCGCTGAAATGCGGTAGCAATTTGTTCTTCAAATAAGCCTGATAGTTTGTGGGCAACATACGCCACGTTTCCATCGAGAAGAATTCCCGAAAAACAGCTGCATTCTCGCACAAACCCTTTGGCAAATGCAACAGCGTGTCTTTCGTTATCCGCGCCATTTCAGTCGTGTCCTCCTGCGTTGTGTACTCGTCCTCATCCTCTTCGGCCTCGCCGTCGTCATCCTCATCGCCCGACGATGTCGTAGCTGCAGCCGAATCCGAATTACTTTCACCCTCGTACGAGTCACTGTACTCACTCTCCGAGCTGGCCTCCTCCAGCGTGCTATTAATTGTTGTATCCATGGTAAATGCTTCCTCACACGGGCGCGGTCTCACGGCTTCATATCCCACTCGAATTGAGCAAAACAACTCACTCGGCTCCGTCCTCACACTGGACGTCTTACAATCGAACCCCACACGCGAAGAAAATCCACAAAAATCGACAAAGTTCCAAATATCAATTCCGCTTCCACGCTCTCCGAGCCTGTCGACAAATTCCACCTTATCCAATTGCCCGCCACTTGTGACTTCGAATTCCCTGGCGAGAGTCCTTCAGTTATCTAACACCGCAGTGAATACACCACTAATTCAATCCAAATGTCCCAGAACCAGGCCGTGAGACACCAATACACTTTTTCCTCACCTCAATCGAGACTACAGAAAAAAACGTTTTTCTTTTCGATTTTCTAATTCCACCGAATTTCCTTGCGAAAAAAACGAAACGAAACGACGGAACAACACTTTGGCAGATAATTTACTGAAGAACTCATGAGAATAGAGGGACAAAAGATACGAAAAAAAAAAGGAAAACACACAGTCCCGACTGTCAAACGCTCGTAGTACCTTGGGTCCGGATCCGTCACCCTACGCGTACATGTGTGTGTGTTTGGCCAGAAACGTCAAAACAAAAGGTTTTCGATGCTTTTCCGCGTTTTTCTTCACCTTTCCACAGATTGGCTCACGATTAATTGTAATCAAGAATTTCTTTAGAATTAATTAAATTGTCTCAGCGACAAGTTACAATTGAATCTGAGCGACAAGCGGATGGGAACAGCGATGGCGATGACGACGGTGTGGTTGATTTTCCTGTTCTATCGCGTTCGTTATGCGTGTAGCGAGCAAGGCATGACATAAAACTTCTCAGACAGTCGCTTTCCGTACTTGTGTATTTCAGTGTTTTTCTGTTTCATTCTCTTGCGTGCATTTTGTTTTTTCTGCCTTGGATTTTACCATTTCTCCTGCTTTTTTTTTTTTTTTTGGTTTGGCAGTTTTGGCGTTTTCTTCTGTTTGCCTCGTTCGTGTTGAGGTTAGTTAGTTATGACAGTTGGCAGACATGTCTGATTGGTTTGTGTCTTTGAATATGATGTGTGAGTGTTTCTTGACGAGCGGACTGTATTATCGACGGGCTGTTTTGTATCCTTGGCTGAATGCGAGGTTTTGGACGATCCTGTTCGTGACTTTTCCAGCGGCTTTTTGTCCAAGTTATTCATTGCCAATGAAGAGCCTGCTCGAGATATCAGTTATCGCTTCTACCCAGCAATCGGGCTACAATTACAATCACTTCGACAGTGGAGACTGTAATTGTCTTTCTAGCAAGATTATCAACATTGTCATTTCAACATTGTGCAGCTCTTGGCAGAAACGTTACCTTCCTAGCTCCATCTAGTCGCTTATAAAACAACACATTAACCCTCTGCGAATGGGGTCCCCTATCGAACCCGGTAATGAATTGGCCACTATAGGTGGCCGACAGCTCGACAGATCGCTAGGCCACTAAAAGTGACTGGGAACTCAGCAGCACACCGGGCCACAATAGGTGGACGGTAGGTCGACAGCTCACAAGGCCACTATAGGTGGCCGACAGCTCACCAGGCCACTATAGGTGGCCGGCAGAGCTCGGCAGCTCAGCAGGCCACTATAGGTGGCCGGCAGAGCTCGGGAGCTCACCAGGCCACTATAGGTGGCCGGCAGAGCTCGACAGCTCACAAGGACACTATAGGTGGCCGGCAGCTCAGCAGTTCACCAGGCCACTATAGGTGGCCGGCAGCTCGACAGCTTACTAGGCCACCAAAGGTGACCGGGAACTCAGCAGCTCACCAGGCCACTATAGGTGGTCGGCAGGTCGACAGCTCACAAGGCCACAATAGGTGGCCGACAGCTCAACAGGCCACTATAGGTGGCCGGGGTTTTCCTCCCTTCTTCGGGCGCCTTGTCGTGGCGGGAGGCTTAAGAGGTCGTAGACCTCGAACTAAGACTCGAAGACCCAAAAATGAATGGACAAACCAAAGGAATTGTGTACTCCAGGTGGTACTCGCAGCAGCGGAAATCCACCCGCGACCTCTTTGATCGCGGCCGGGGCAAGGATTCTGGAGGCCCCAACATTCATTTTTAACCCTACGGCAGCCCGGAACGACACCGGCCCCAGCGGCTCACTGTCTGACCACCTGGTCCGACTGAGCATGAGCGGTGCATCCAGCGGAGGCGACACCAATGATGGCGCGGCACGGGAAACCGCAAAGGTGGAACGCGCTCCTGAATTGGGACGTACTGCTGAATGCACTGCTAAGTGCCCAAAAAGTAGAGGTAAGAGGCGTGCCCGAAAATTGTGCAAAGAGGCTGACAAAGCCGAAGGCAGAATGGCCGAGGCTAAACCTCTGGGGGAACCAGTTAAGAGGGTTAGGTCGACGGAGGTATCTCGTACCGAAATTGATCCGACCCTCCTTCCTGAGCTCCACCCCTCTCTCAAAGGTGCGCAGCGCGGAAAGCGTCGGCGATTGGGAAAGGCTGCTGAAGGAGGCATAAGCATGTCTGCACTTTCGGCATGCGCCTCCAACTCTCTTCCTCTTACTGGGAAGGTTCAACTACCCAGTAAGAGCGTGATCAGTTCCCGTAATGACGGAGCCGGAAGCTGTCAAGTTTCTGCTATGGCCAGCGTTGCCGCCGAAAAAGGTGGTGGGGCTGACAGGCAGACTCCGAACGCAGAAGGCGAAGTCGTTACGGGTCCTAGCAATCCTCGAACTGGTAAGGCTGTCCCGAACCGACGTCCGAAGGGAGCAGGTGCTTTAACCGAAAAAGGTAAAGGATCCCGCAAACGGAAGACCGCCGCTGGGGATAGCCTCGCTAGGGAGAGAGTGTGCGATGCCTCCCTCTCCGATGGGGCGGTGGGAAATCGGAGTCAAATGACAGATGTGGCGACCCAGAAGGATCAAAGCATAGGCCAGAAGGCGAAGATAGCCAAGAACCACTCCTCGGAGGCGGGCACATCACACAACAAAACCCCTTCCTCCCAGAAGGAGATCCAAATGACCGTAAAGAGTCGAGAGAAGCAGCTCTCTTATAAAGAGGCGGCCATCTCCTCTGAAAAGGTCAGGATAGTTTTTATCCAGATCAATCTACAGCATTGCAAGGCCGCTACTGCTCTTTTAAGTAGTAGAATTGCATGTAGTAGAACAAATCATCACATTGTATCCATTCAGGAACCGTGGGTGTGGAATAATCGCCTATGTGGCCTTGGTGGTATACGTGATGCTATGATTCTTTATGATGAGCGATCCGAAAGGCCTAGGGTCGGCCTCATCATATCGAATTCACTATCGGCAACCAAACTTGGGCACTTTTGTGGACAAGATCTGGTGGCTGCTCGAGTAAGCTACAAAACGCACGGAGCAATAGAACACTTCGTCGTTGCGTCTGCCTACTTTCCCTACGATTCGTTACTACCTCCACCACCGAAGGAAGTCTCTGAACTCGTAGAGTACTGTGAAGCCAAAAAGATAGGTCTCATCTTGTGTTGCGATGCTAATGCCCAAAACACTGCTTGGGGCAGCAGCAAGTGTAACACAAGGGGGGACCGTCTGTTGGACTTCATTCTCTCGTCTGACCTTACCATCAACAATGTTGGCTCTCAACCAACGTTTGTTACGACAAGACGACAGGAGGTGATTGACCTGACCCTATCCAACAGATATGTGAAGGACATCACTAACTGGCGAGTCTTGCCTGATGCTACGCTGTCGGATCATAAATATATCGAATTCCGATTGGGTTGTGAGATTTCTTCCTTGCAGCCTAGACGGAATCCGAGAAGGACGGACTGGGTACGGCTTAGAGAGGAGCTTGAGAAATCCACTCAGGCCCTACCTAAGCTAAGAACGAAACAATTGGTAGAGAACGCTGTTCATAACCTGAATAGCGTCATCACCAGTTGTTTTGAACTCGCATGTCCTGTCAGCAAACCTCCCAGCAGGAAATTGGTCCCCTGGTGGAATGCCGAGCTCCAAGGTCTTCGCAGGGAAGCCAGAATTCTTCTGAATAGATCGCTCAAATCAAATTCGGATGATGACTGGAACAAGTATCGGTCGAAGCAGAAAGAATATAAGAAACTTATTCGTAAATCGAAGAACGATTCTTATAGGACCTTCTGCGAAGAGATCAAGTCTCTGAGTGCGACTAGCAAGTTGGTTAAAGTCCTCAAACGGGGAAAACCGACTAGGCTAGACGCACTCAGAAAATCTGATGGTACCTTTACTGAGTCTAAAGCGGAAACTCTCAGTTTACTGTTTGCGACTCATTTCCCGGGAAATCAGATCGACATCGGCTCGTTGCACACTCCTTCAAGGGAAACTGCAACTGAAACGATGAAAATAACTCGGCGTAGCTGGTATATTGCGTCGCGCGTGGTTACGACTGAAGCTATTGAATTTGCTGTGGCATCCTTCGATGGCTTCAAATCGCCGGGCACCGACGGGATATATCCTGTTATGCTGCAAAAAGGTATAAGGCAGCTGCTTCCTACTCTGAAAAGAATTTTCACTGCTAGTCTAGCACTTGCTCACATACCCATTCCTTGGCGCACAGTGAAAGTGGTCTTCATTCCCAAAATAGGAAAAGAGGACTACTCACTTGCCAAGAGCTTCAGACCAATTAGTCTAACATCCTTCCTGCTGAAAAGCATGGAGAGACTGGTAGAGTTGCACGTGCGAAAAGTTGCCCTTCGAATGCACCCTCTTTCGGAGATGCAACATGCTTACCAGCGCGGAAAATCTTGCGAGACTGCGCTTCAGAACCTAGTTGGGCGTATTGAGTGCGCGCTCGAAAGGAAAGAGTACGCGCTGGGCATTTTCATCGACATTGAGGGAGCTTTTGATAACGCAACTTTTGACAGCATGTGTAACGCTGCCAGACATCATGGCGTGGATGATGCACTGGTCCTTTGGATCAAAGCAATGCTCATGCACAGGACATTGACCGCTGATGCAGGCCTCGACCAGTGTGTCAAATCTGGTGTAAACAGGGGCTGCCCTCAAGGTGGCGTTCTGTCTCCGCTGTTATGGTGCATGGTGGTCGATTCCCTGCTTGATGCTCTCAATGCCTCTGGAATCTACGCCCAGGCCTATGCGGATGACGTCGCCATTCTTTCTGTCGGCTCATGTTTGGCGACTGTCCGTCGTAAAGCACAGGCGGCGCTAAATGTGATCGATTATTGGTGTACCAGTAATGGGCTGTCAGTCAATCCTCTTAAGACCGATGTCGTTCTCTTTACGAGAAGAAGGAAAAATACTGACATGACTCAGCTGGTACTAAAAGGCACTTCCATCCCGATATCCAAGGAGGCTAAGTATCTAGGAGTCATCTTAGATAGTAAGCTTCTCTGGTCAAAACATGTTGAGTCAAAAACCACCAAAGCGCTGTCAGCTTTCTGGCAATGCAAAGGAGCTTTTGGCAAAACATGGGGCTTATCGCCGGCAAAGGTCCTTTGGATCTACACGGCAATGATAAGACCTATAATCTCATATGCATCGGTTGTCTGGTGGAACAGACTAAAACGCAAACACGTCGTAGCCTCTTTCACCAAACTTCAAAGAACGGTTTGTTTCAGCTGCACGGGGGCTTTCCCCAGCACGCCGGGCGCTGCTCTAGATGTTATGATGAACCTTCCACCTCTTGATATATTTATCAGAGGGTGTGCTCTGAAAGCCATGTCTCGTCTGAAGAGAAATGGCTTTTGGTACAACTCGCATAGGAATAACGGTGTGCTTGCGCAAGAATTGTCCTGCGACCCCTGTCTCATGGACATGCCTTCTGACGCACTGACGCCCGTTATCCTATTGCGTCGTAATTTCACAGTCGAGTTTCCATGGCGTCAGGATTGGCTATGGCCGGATACTGAACCTGGAAAGGACAGTCTTCGCATTTTCACGGATGGCTCCAGATCTGGGCGGGGGTCCGGTGCTGGGGTCTTCTTTGAGCGCGAAAACATTCGACTGCACTTTTCCTTAGGAAAATATGCGTCTGTCTTCCAGTCAGAGATATACGCAATCCTAATGGCCATGCACTATGTTGTGAAGCACAGGTGGAAGGGGGAAAGCATATGCGTATGTAGTGACAGCCAAGCTGCACTAAAAGCTGTGTGTAACCCCTTAACTAGCTCCAAATTAGTGCTTGAACTCAAGTCCTTCTTGAACAGAGTCGGCAGACTAAATTCATTAAGGCTTGTATGGGTTCCAGGCCACTCTGGGATCCCAGGAAATGAGACCTCTGACGAACTCGCTAGAATGGGTTCAGAGGAGAGCTTCTCAGGACCTGAACCCGCTCTAGGTCTACCTACATCCACGGTAAATTCCTACATTAACGACTGTGTATTTAACACACACAACCGTAGATGGAGGGATTGTCCGGGTTGCAGGATGACTAAGCGCGTATGCCCTGATGTCTGCAAAAAATCTGCAGCATTCCTCCTGTCTTTAAGGAGAATCGACTGCAGAAGGCTTGTGGGAGTTATCACGGGCCATTACACTTTTGCCAAGCATCTCTACGTGCTCGGCATCAGTGAGACGCCTACCTGTGCTGCATGTGGCGAAGAGGAGGATGATACTGCAGAGCATTTCCTCTGTTACTGTCCCGCCTTTGCTCGCATACGGTGGCGCACCCTTGGAGCCGACGTGGTGTGTGCCGAATCCCTTAGCTCTACATCACTGAAGCTCCTTCAAATTTTTCTCCGGAAAACGGAGAAAATACAGTAATGTAAGGTGTCTGCCTGGAGTACAATGGACCAGTGATTGCGTCTGAGTGCTCCAGCGGATAGCAGAAGCCTTCAACAAACAAAAAAAAAAAAAAAAAAAAATAGGTGGCCGGCAGAGCTCGGCATCTCAGCAGGCCACTATAGGTGGCCGGCAGAGCTCGGGAGCTCACCAGGCCACTATAGGTGGCCGGCAAGGCTCGGAAGCTCACCAGGCCACTATAGGTGGCCGGCAGAGCTCGGCAGCTCACCAGACCACTACAGGCGGTCGGCAACTCGACAGTTCACCAGGCCACTATAGGTGGCCGGTAGCTCGACAGCTCACCACCGGTAAGGGATTGGCCACTATAGATGGTCGGCAGGTCGACAGCTCACTAGGCCACTACAGGTGGCCGGCAGCTCGACAGCTCACCAGGCCACTACAGGTGGCCGGCAGCTCGACAGTTCACCAGGCCACTATAGGTGGCGGCCGCTCGGCAGCTCATCAGGCCACTATAGGTGGCCGGTAGCTCGACTGCTCACCAGGCCACTACAGGTGGCCGGCAGCTCGACAGCTCACCAGGCCACTATAGGTGGTCGGTAGCTCGACAGCTAACCAGGCCACTACAGGTGGCCGGCAGCTCGAGAGTTCACCAGGCCACTATAGGAGGCCGGCAGCTCGACAGCTCACCAGACCATTATAGGTGGCCGGCAGCACGAGACCCCACCAGGCCACTATAGGTGGCCGGCAGCTCGACAGCTCACCAGGCCACTACAGGTGGCCGGCAGCTCGACAGTTCACCAGGCCACTATAGGTGGCGGCCGCTCGGCAGCTCATCAGGCCACTATAGGTGGCCGGTAGCTCGACTGCTCACCAGGCCACTACAGGTGGCCGGCAGCTCGACAGCTCACCAGGCCACTATAGGTGGTCGGTAGCTCGACAGCTAACCAGGCCACTACAGGTGGCCGGCAGCTCGAGAGTTCACCAGGCCACTATAGGAGGCCGGCAGCTCGACAGCTCACCAGACCATTATAGGTGGCCGGCAGCACGAGACCCCACCAGGCCACTATAGGTGGCCGGCAGCTCGACAGCTCACCAGGCCACTACAGGTGGCCGGCAGCTCGACAGTTCACCAGGCCACTATAGGTGGCGGCCGCTCGGCAGCTCATCAGGCCACTATAGGTGGCCGGTAGCTCGACTGCTCACCAGGCCACTACAGGTGGCCGGCAGCTCGACAGCTCACCAGGCCACTATAGGTGGTCGGTAGCTCGACAGCTCACCAGGCCACTATAGGTGGCCGGCAGCCTGACAGCTCACCAGGCCACTATAGGTGGCCGGCAGCTTGACACCTTGCTAGGCACCATAGGTGGCGGATGCTCGACAGAATACAAGGCCATCATAAGTGGTAGGCAGCTCGACAGATTCCCCGGCCACAATCGGTACCCGGCAGCTCTACAGCTTACCAGACCACCAGCCAGGCCGGCAGCTCGACAGCTCACCAGGCCACTAAAGGTGGCCGGCAGCTCGACAGCTTACCAGGCCAGCATATGTGGGCGGCGGCTCGACAGTTTACCATGCCGCTGTAAGCCCTGATTGGCTATCACGGAATATGTTGATGGTTACTCCTCTTATGCCGGTCTCTATATTTAGATTCAACCAGATGCAGGAGATCTTTCTCCTTATTTGGCGCGCTCTGCATGAGTTTCCAGTGCTAGGCATATAGGCGGAAGTGGATTAGTCCCTTGGTGGAATCTGCGCACTCTAGTATAGGCGGAGACAAAGTACAAGCTGGGAGCTGGGGTTCGGTGGGTTAGTTTTGTTTAAGGGGGTGATAGCTGGAATGTCATTGTGGACGAACGTTGGTATAGACGACGTAATTGAGTTTTTTTTATGTTTTTTTAAAAACGACCAGAAAATGTTGCTACCTTTGGGACATTGAAGGATTTCGCGCCTTAATTTTTCGTCGGGTTGGAATTTAGCCCATTGATGTGTGTTTCTTTGGGGTCAGCGTCAGTTGTACGCCTTAAAGAAGCATTTTCTGCCACCTTTTAGCCTTCAGCGTAAAGAAAGAGAACTTGTACTGTTCCACTCTTTTCCAATGGCGGTTCTCACCCATGACATACCTCTGTCTACATACATATGTACATACATTTACATCTACCTTCCCATCACCATCATTTCGCTGTTAGATGTTCGGAAAACTAGATCCCGACCCCGTTTGCTTGATGGAATCAGGACAATTATTCATTTCTGCAACAGCTGTTGCTGAATCCCGTCGGTTGATTCAATATTTTCTCCGCGCATCAAGCCCCATTAAGATATCGCAAGCAATTATCCTTAATAGCATCTCATTGTCTATTCACCGATTTCGTTTTCATTCGCTCGATGACTTAAATTGAAAACGTCCACCGCACACATGGTGCCCTCGAAAAAGGCTTCCTTCATGCGCAAAACTAACGCCAAGCCAATAAGGTTACTCAGGTAGCGTAACATCACTGCTTATAGACGTTATGGTGTAAAGGATACGCACGGATAACCGAAAAACATTCTCCAAGCTATCCCACCGGAAATCCGAGAGGAGATAATTAACATTTTCGGTGAGTCTCGACATCAAGAAGTTGCTGGGCCGTCCAGGCATCCGTAGTTGTGTACTCGTATTCGGCACATGGTTCACTTCACATAGTCACCTACGGAGGGCATTAAAAGGCCTTAATAGCCATAAATAAAAGTATTATTTACGTAACCTTGAAAAGTTATCCGCTTTAATGGGCATTTTATAGCACATGTTGTGCGGCGGACGCTTGTAGGCGCAAGCTTCACCGCTGCGATAGATTATATGCTGTTCGAAGTGCTAAAAGGACGATTTCGAATTAGCTGGGCTGCTGGATAACAACAATTGTGGTGATGGTGGTAAATTTGTTTATAAGCGACTATTAATTACGAGACGTAAGAGGATGTTGAGAGGGTATTCTATTAGCTCATTAGTATTAGCCTATTTTGAGCGATGAGAGGGTGATTTTGCACGCCATGCTGGGGCTTGTGCTTTTAGTTTATTGGCCTTTTTGTCGTCCATCGGAAATCAGAAGTTATGTGTATTTGCGTCTTAAAGCCATCTATAAGCCCCCCATTAGTAATGGTTATCAGTTTATTTTGGTTTATGATAGGGTGACGTGAACAAGAGGGAATGTGGAAGTGATTTAGTTGGTAGCGTATATTCTGATTTCGCACAATCGAAAACATCAAATCATGTTACGTGTACAATCTCCAGGGACTTTTCAAAACCTTGCGGAAAATACCAACAATTAAAAACGATTAAATTGCACAATTTGAGAATCTGCATACTTCCTGAAATTGATATCGGCCCAAAATCGAACGGCAACATTTCCACGGAGAGTACTTACTTACTTACTTACTTATCAGGCCAGCGATCCATGGAGGATCTGAGCCTGAGCTATAGCTGCCTTCCATCCTTGACGGTCCCGGGCACACTGCTTCCAGTTGTCAAGACCAAGATGTCTTACATCCGCGATTACCTGGTCTTTATACCGGAGGTTCGGTCTTCCTCTTCTTCTCGAACCAGGAGGCTCGGAGTCGAAGACCCCCTTAGCTGGAGCGTTGATGTCCATGCGCTCGATGTGGCCGAGCCAGTATAGTCGTCAGATCCTTGCCTTCCGGACTACATCCACATCTTGGTACAGCTCGTAGAGTTCGCGGTTGTGTCTTCTTCTCCATTCACCTTCCTCACAGACAGGACCAAATATCCGGCGCAGAATTTTTCTTTCGAAAGAACCCAAAATCAGCTCCGCTGTCCTGCTTATCGTCCAGCTTTCGGCTCCGTACAGCAAGACTGGCAGAATGAGCGTTTTGTAAAGCATGACTTTGGTCTTTCGAGTGAGGAGTTTTGACCCCAGTTGTTTGGACAAGCCGAAGTAGCAACGGTTGCCAAGGGCGATTCTATGCCGGATCTCCACTGTGGTGTCATTTGTGGAATTTACGTTTGCCCCGAGGTAGACAAACTCCTTAACTACCTCGGAATTGTAGCTGTCAATTGTTATGTTTTGTCCCAGGTGGTGAGCGACGGATTGGTTTTTGCTTGACAGCATGTATTTCGTTTTGTCCTCATTGATCTTAAGGCCCACTCGTTTCGCTTGTTCTTCAATCGCCGCGAATGCTTCCACAATGCCACGGCGAGAACACGCGATGATGTCGATATCATCCGCGTATCCTAGCAGCTGGGTGGACTTGTAAAAGATAGTGACTTCCCTGTTGACGCCTGCCCGTCGCACTATCTGCTCCAGCACCAGGTTGAAGAAGTCACATGACCGCGCATCTCCTTGCCGAAATCCGGTGCATGTTTCGAATGGCTCCGAGGTCCTAGAACCGAGTTGCACGGTGGATCGCGTGTTTTTTAGCGTGGCGCGACACAACTGGATCAGTTTTACCGGGATCCCGAATTCGGCCATCGCCCCAAACAGTGCTTCACGATGAATGCTGTCGTATGCGGCTTTGAAATCGACGAAAAGATGGCGTGTATCGATTCGAAACTCGTTGGTCTTTTCCAGGATTTGTCGAAGTGTGAAAATTTGGTCTATAGTTGATTTGCCGGGCTGGAAGCCGCACTGGTAGCTGCCGATTAGTGCGGTGCAAAATGGTTTTAGACGTTCACACAATACGCTGGACAGGATCTTGTATGCGACATTGAGCAGGGATATACCTCTATAGTTCTTGCAAGAGGTAGGATCGCCTTTTTTGTGGATGGGGCATATAGAGCTGGTATTCCAGTCGTCGGGCATGCTCTCATCTTCCCAAATTCTGCAGATGATCTGGTGCACGGTCCCTACCAGAACATCGCCGCCAGCCTTGAAGAGCTCTGATGGCAATCCATCTGAGCCTGCGGCCTTGTTGTTCTTCAGCTTCTGAATAGCTGTGCCGACTTCTTCGATGCTGGGTGGGAGGACTACTTCAGCGGCTGGAGTTGGGATTTCCTCGGTCCCTACCACTCTCCCTTGGTCATGCTCGTTAAGCAGCTGCTGGAAATGCTGCTTAAATACATCCACTATTCCCTGCGGATCGGTGACAAGATAACCCTCGCAGTCTCGAAGAGCCTGGGTGCCCTTTTTGAAGCCTCCTGCAAGGCCTTTGGCTTTCTTGTAAAAGGCCCGTGTTTTATGTTTATCCCTAGACTCCTCGATATCCTTGAGCTGGGAGGCTGCGAAGATTCTTTTCTTTTGTCGCAGTAGTTTTTTCTCCTCCCTTCTGCTGGCTCGGTACTCTTCTTGCGCTGCCCTGGTTTTCCTCGGTTGCTGCCTTTTTCTGCTCACACTCGCCATCATACCACGGGTTTCTTGTCGGGGGTGGTAGGTACCCCAAGGTGGTTTCGGCTACTTCCTGAATGGCTGAGCGGCAATGCAGCCACATATTATTGGCATTTGTGTTCGACGTAGGCCTACCGTAGAGTCTTTCGCTTAGCTGCTCCCTGTAGACTCTGGCAACCTCCGGTGTGCTCAGGCGCCCAATGTCGAACCTCCTCCTGATGGGCTGGTGCAGCTTTCTGACATTGGACAGTCGAGCTCTGAATCTTGCTGCTACGAGGAAGTGGTCAGAGTCGACATTTGCCCCTCTGAATGTTCGCACATCCAGGATGTTTGACGAGTGCCTTGCGTCAATGAGCACATGGTCGATTTGGTTGGCGGTTCGACCGTCCGGAGATCGCCAGGTTGCTGTGTGGATCCGTTTGCGAGGGAATCTTGTGCTACTTATCACCGCATTACGAGCTGTCGCAAAGTCAGCGAGTCGGAAGCCGTTATCTATTGTTGTATCGTGGAGGCTGTGCTTTCCGATTACTCCGCCAAGGGTGTTTTCCTTCCCGATTTTGGCGTTGAAGTCCCCGAGAATGATTTTTACATCGTACTCCGGACAAGCTCCGTAGGCGTTGTCCAGGAGGTCATAGAAGTCCTCCTTGATAGGGTCTTCAGCCTCGTCGGTAGGGGCGTGTGCACATACAAGGCTGATGTTATAGAATCTGCCTCTGATTCGGATCACAGCCATGGAGAGACAAATGGTAAATTGACGGTGACAGATCCGAACTACACAGTGGATTCATCAAAACTTTCCAACCAAGTTCCGTCAATTTGCTCCGAGACATCAAAGATGTGTGTGGCTTGGAATCGTGATGATGGAACACAACTCCTTTTCCGTTGATTAATTCTACTTGCTCGTTCTTGATTGCTTTGTTCAAACGTTCGAGCTGGGCATAGTAGAGGACCGAATTGGGCATTCCCCTAGGTTGTAGTAGCTCATAATGGACAATTTCCCTCCAGTCCCGCTAAACGCTCAGCATCACCGTGTTTGCTATCAATCCAGGCTATGAAATTGCTTGTGGAGGTTAACCGGCCTTTGGATATTTTCGTATTCAATCGACGAGGTGTGGTAATTAAGTTCTGGAAGTTTATAAACGAAAAGTTTGCCTGAAATTTTTGTAATCGATATTAACAATCGTCCCCCCTAGCTCCATACCACGAATCCAATGTTGCTCCCACGATTCGAAGCACCCTTGATAATCCTCCGAAGTTAACTCCTTCCTTTGATCTTCTCTACACCACTATGATGAGTTTCCGTGTGCATATATCATGGGAATAAAATAAAGTCGCAGGGGCTATATCGGGGGCGGCGCATTATCATGGTGCAAGATCCAGGCCTTCTTGGCGAGTTCAGTTTGCACATGGAAAACATGTCTCCGCAGCCTCTTCAGGACCTGTCCAATCAGTGTCTAGTCTGTAGGAACATATTCCCGATAAATGATGCCGCGGTACGAGAGGTGACGGGATCTCCTTCAGGTGGATCGTCTTCTATTGATTCAAGGTCCTTCTTTAGCCTCTTTACCTATTCAAGGACACATATGTATGTACACTCGTCTCCACCAGCCTTTTCACCAGATTTTAAATTACACTTTGCTTGTAATGTGAGTCATTCATATTTACGTCGGCACTAAAAACAAAACGTGCTGTCAACTTCAGCCTTGGACGAAACCTGAAAGGAAGGGCTCCCTTTCTAGCTACATAGATGTTGATGAACGACGCAGTGTTGGCAGTCGCGGGTTATGACTAAATTCGCGGAATTTTTTTCCCGCACCTCGTATGCTTCTTCCTTGCATTTCAGCATGGTTTCACTGGTGATAATATTGTAAATACCAGTGCGCTAAATGACATCCGGCAAGTGTGTCGTTCAAAACACTTTAAGAATAAATGTGTCACTTAACACGTTTGATCTTTAAAATTGAAACACTTATTCGTGTTAAAACTATAACACGTTCTATTGCGTGTCATGAATAAAAATTCTAATGACACCTTAAGTGTGTTGTAGCGACATACTTATTAACACACTTTGGATCTTACTTACTTAACGGGCGCTACAGTTCGGGGTGAACCTGGGCCTCAAACAACATGCCTCTCCACCTAGCACGATCTTTCGCTAGTCTTTTCCAATGCCGCACGCCCAGTTGGTTGAGGTCCCCTTCCACCTGTGCGCGCCACCTCAGGTGCGGCCGTCCTCTATTTCTTCGTCCCTCGGGGTTGGATTCAAATACTCTACGGGCTGGAGCTGTGGTGTCCATTCGCTCTACATGGCCTAGCCATCTTAGGCGTTGGATCCGTAGACGCCTGACCAGACTCATGTCGCTGTACAACCCGTACAGTTCGTGATTGAATCTTCTCCTCCAACCCTCCTCTGTGTTTATGAGACCGAAAATCGAACGCAGAATCTTTCTCTCGAAACGACCAAGGATTTCCTCATCCGCTTTAGATAAAGTCCATGTTTCTGCGCCGTATAACAGGACCGGGATAGTTAAGGTCTTATATAAGGTCAACTTGGTCGTACGAGAGAGGGCTCTACTTCTCAGTTGCCTCTTGAGCCCAAAGAAGCAGCGGTTGGCAAGAGTAATTCTGCGCTTGATTTCGAAACTGGTGTCGTTGTTCCAAGTCACCGCGGAACCGAGGTATATGAAGTCCTTAACTACCTCGAACTTATATCTGCCAATCTGCACGTTCTGTCCAAGACGTCGGTGGTAAATGTCCTTTTTCGATGACAGCAGATATTTAGTCTTGCCCTCATTAACTGCCAAACCAATTTTTGCCGCCTCCATCTCAATACTCGCAAACGCCTCATTGACATCTCGCTGCGATCTACCTATTATGTCAATGTCGTCGGCGTATGCAAGGAGTTGCGAGGATTTGAAATAGATTGTGCCTCTTGTATTGGCCTGTGATTTTTGCACAATCATTTCTAATATGATGTTAAAAAAATCACACGACAACGCATCGCCCTGTCTAAATCCTTTCTTGACTTCGAAACTATCGGTCAGTTCTGCACCGATTCGGATGGAGCAGCGAGCATTTTCCAGGGTCATCCTGCATAGTCTGATGAGCTTAGCAGGGATGTCAAAAGTAAACATGGCATTATATAGTTCGTCGCTAATTACGCTGTCGTATGCGGCCTTGAAGTCGACGAATAGATGGTGTGTATCGACTTGAAATTCATTGGTTTTCTCCAGGATCTGCCGTAGTGTGAAGATTTGATCGATGGTGGACTTCCCTGGCCTGAAGCCACACTGATGAGGACCTATCAGCTTGTTTACGAATGGCTTCAGGCGTTCACACAAAACGGCAGCGAAGATCTTGTATGCGACATTAAGGAGACTTATTCCTCCATAGTTGGCGCAGTCCAAGGGATCTCCTTTTTTGTGGATCGGGCAAACAATGCTGGGACTCCATTCCTCGGGCATGCTTTCCTCTGACCATATCTTACAGATGAGCCGGTGCATGCTCCTAACCAGCTCACCGCCAGCCGCTTTGAAGAGCTCAGCAGACAGTCCATCTGCGCCAGCAGCTTTATTCGACTTGAGCTTCGACATGGCAATCTCAACTTCGTCGAGGTCAGGGAGACGGAATTCTCTGCGATCTTCGTCGTTAAAAAATGGATCATTCTGCCTGACGGCGGTATGTTGGCTGTCATCGCCGTTATACAGTCTGCAGAAGTGGTTTCTCCAAATTCTCAGCATCGACTGCGATTCTACTACTAGGTGTCCGTTCTCATCCTCACAGGCCTCCGTTCGGGCTTTATAGCCTTGAGACATTCGTTTTATCCGCTGATAAAATCTTCGAACGTCGTGCCTGCAATAGCACCTCTCCAAGTTTTCAATCGCCCGCTTCTCGTGCTCTTTCATTTTTCTCTTGAGAAGCTTATGTTCCTCCCTTCTCTTAAGCTCGTAGAGCTCACGAGCCGCTCTTGATTTTTTGTGTAGTGAGGCTTTGTATGCCTCCTGCTTTTCCGCATGAATCCTTCTACACTCGTCATCGAACACTTTGGATCAATCAATCAAACAAAAGGAAAATTTCCCAACTACATACATATATGCAACCTTGGTTAACACACTGAACTCTCAACGCAGTGATCCGAGTTAAAATTTCAATGTTCGCACATATGTATGTATGTAGTTGGGATTATCCCTTTTGTGTATACATATAGTTGTGTTTTCATAATAGCACACTAAATAAATTGCATAAAAAACGACTACAATGAAAACACACCTTTTGGTGTGTTGCAGTAACACATCGTGCTCCCTTAAATAGCCCGCTCTTTTTAGATGATTCCAAACTTTCATGTGGTTGATGTTTGGTGTCCTTGCTATCTTCTGACAGCTTGCGTGCCAGTCCTGCTCTACCAGCTGAAGAATGTCGGCGACTTTTTCAGTGATTTGCGGACCAGAGCGGGGTGCGTCTCCCGCGTTCATTCTTTCCGCTCATTCCACAAAGTTTCTGACATATTTCGAAGTGTCTTTAACATTGTTGTATAAGGAATGCATCATATAGCGTATTTCGTTGGATATTTCAAATAATTACTTACAAAACTGAAGAAATGTAGTCTAAAATGTTACCCTTCAAAGCCGGGTTAGTTTGACAGTGATAGAAAAACGTGGAGACTTAACCGCGGATCCAGTATATCACCTCTCCTGGAAATCAATTTGTCAGAAAAAAACTTGCAAACTCGTTACAGAGACGTATTGGGCGTGTGTGACGTTGCTCTGTCTTGTCCGTTCTCCAAGAAGTAACCTAACATCTCCACATAAGACGAATAAAGGGGTTCCCGATGCTTGCATTTGGGATTCGCTGGACTCTAGTAGAGAGGCAGTTCTGTTTATCATGAGTCTCTTAAGATGGAAATGAGCTTCATTCAGAAATAACATGTTTCTAAACCTTGGAAAGCATTTAAATGTTTTTTTATGAAGTCAAGGCCATGACTAGCGTCTTAGGACTTTGATTTATGCATCAATTGAGTTTTGCAGGGATGCAGCCTTAGGTATTTGTACAAAAAATAATGGAATGATGATGTATGAGATTAAGGTAAAAAGTTCTCGGCCTGTCACAGAGATGGCGTTTCAGTTAGTAAAGGTGCCTGCGTACATGGTTTGCTTACAGTAGAAGTCTTGCGTGTTTGAATATTATGCAGTCATAAAACTGTTTGCTTTGAACGGAGGGTTAGGAAATTCAATCGAAGTTGACAAAAATCTGCGGGGACTCTACTCCTTTGATATAAACCGCTAAAATTGGTCATTCCCTCAGAAATGATTCATGTACTTCAAGACGGCCATGACATGAAAAACCATCGAAGAAATGCATGATATCGTGGCGCTCGACAAGGGTGTGAAGGTGAGTGATAAAGCTGGACTGTGGGGATATCGGAAGAGAAGCCTGCCGGAATGAAGGACATCTAGTACTTGACCCCTTCTGCAGATGATAGTCAAAATATTGCCGTCACCATTGGACGAATATGAAAGAAAATTCCGTCCACACTACTTAGATGAAGTTAAGATAGCGACTTCTAATAAAGCTGCTGTCGCAGATGGACTGTCTGCTGTGCTATTTAAAGCAATTGGAGATAGGCCAGATCCAGATCCTGAGGATGACCCATGAACTCGTCAATTTGAGGCTCGGCATATGACAATGTTTATAGGGACGAGCTATACAAAGCCATGTTGCATTTTGACATTCCTGCCAAACTCATCAGGTTGTGCAGGGTGACAATCGAGAATTCTCGCTGCTCCGGCGCTAAATTAACCGACACCTTTGATGCCAAAAAAGGATACAGGCAGTGCGACACATTGTCTTGTGTTGTTTTCATCATCATTCTTGATAAGACTGTGCGGAGCTCACTGACCAATACAAAACGCACGATCTATTTCGAGTCTGCACAATCGCTGGCATATGCTGATGATAAAGACATAATTGGGCGAGCACAGCGAAACATCAGTGAAGCTTTTGGGAGCATTCAAGTGGGTCTGAAGAGAAACGAGAGCAAAACCACATGTATGCTGTCGTAAAAGCGAGACGTTTTGGCCAAATTTGAGATGATCAAGGATTTCGTCTACCTTGGCTTACTAATGACAAGCGACAACAACCGCAGCGATGGGATTGGACGCAGAATATCTCTTGCCAACCGCTGTTTCTCTGCTTAAGAGGCAATTGAGAATTAGAGACCAAGGTGACTTTATGGCGTCGAGGCTTGGACCTTATCAAAAATGGATGGAGAGGCACACAGACGCTTCGGGTCGGTTTGAGTTAACGGAGAGTGGAAGAGAAATTTGAACCATAGACCCTATCGACTGTACAGCGACATCGGCCTGACCAGACGTCTATAGATACAATGTCTTAGATGGATGGGGCCGTTTACAACGAATGGACACCACAAGTTTTCGAATCCAACACAGCAGAGGATAGCCCCAACTAAGGTGGCGCACGTAGGTGGAATGATCGTGCCGGTTTTGACATATACCGGGATGTCTATATGTCGCTGTCGCCTCAGATAGGTCCTTCTCTAAGACTTTAAATGCATTTAAGTAATAATCACCGGAGAATCATCAGAGCACCGTGGCGCAGTGGGTAGTGTGTTGGCCTCTGACGCCGATGAAACGGGATCGAATCCCGACACAGCCATGTCATCAAACATGTTTTTCACGGTGTTTCTCCTCAGCGGGGTTCTGACAAAACCCCTTGTAGTAAAATTGCCATGAAAAGCTTCTCGAAATTCGCCGTTCGGAACCGGCAATAAACTGTAGGTCCCTTTCACCTATGGGAAAATGAAATCACACACAACATGGGTGATTGAGAGAAGCTCGGCTGAGGTCCTTCATGGACTGTAACGCCAATATACATACATACAAGTAAAAATCACCGTTCTCCATTAAGCTCTGTTTTTTTTTTTCGGCAAAAAATAAACAAAAAAGAAAAAGGACCTCAAAAACGCCCGCTGTATCCTAGCCTTTTCCTTTCCCAAAAGCATCAATGAAGCTTTGCAAACAGTTAAATGGCTTAAGGACACGATACCACTCTAATCCCATCTCATCCAATCAAATTCATTTACCCCACACCGGCACTCAAATCATTTGCAAGAGAGCCCCAACACGCAAGTAGCCATATCACAAGCAACAATACAACAATTCTCGTCATCAACTAACCCGAAAGAAATGATTGTAGAATGTACATATCCTTTTTAAACAAATCTCACCAGTTCCGAGTTCCGACTTCCACCCGGATCATGTCATATCGCCGACTAAGGACACACCTCACTTCAGCTCACTGTACAAATTATTATTATTAATCACCGAGTCCTTAAGTGAAATTATGCAAATAAATTGTTGTGGAAGAGGTTTTTCTTTTTTCTGGGGTTCCCGCACATGTAGCAGTCACGCAGGAGTCCTGTGCCAGGATTGCTGTGACAGGCAAAGAAGAACCAAAAAGGACTTGAAGTCATTATTAATCATCTTAAATGCGTTATGCCCTGCCAATCCGGTTAGAATGAGGGCTGGCGAATGGATGGACATAAATGAATGCTTTGATGGCCGCGTGAGGGGAGAGGTATTTTGGTACGGCAGACCAGTTATTGCCGATTGATCCTTTCGTGACGCTGTATTTACCCAGGATATGTTGAAATTGACAGATTTGTTAATGGTAGCGAAACGACCTGAAAGGCCTACCTAATTGATACGCGTCAGATTGGCTTTTAATAATCCAATCGAAAGGAACTGTAAGCGTGATTGATTGAAATTGCTAGTTGTCGGAGACGGGAGTGGATTTTCCCTAAAGGTGTGTCGACATGAAGAAGCTGTTGTGAAGCTATATACTGTTGTATTTATTATGCAAATTCATAAGAAATTTTGTGAAGGCCGAGGAGGATTGTTCATCTCCAAGGTGGTTGCTAAACCAACAAATTGATGGATGTTATCTCAGTTCCAGACTGGTTCTTAACTTAACTAAAAGTTAAGAAGGAAATACTCTCTTAGATGTGATTTGCGGTTTATTAAGTATAATAAAGTGTTTTATGGGAGACGACGACGTCTCTGAACACTCTTCACTACACTCCAGAGAAACCTAAAAGCAATAAACATGGTAACCACCTTTCATATTGCCGTCATTTACCCCCCCATAAATACACATCAGTAAAATAAATCAACAAGTCATCTCGCTTCGAAAACACAGTACACATCTAACGCACTTAAAGTCAAAGTCCTGAACCCCTTTGGTCATAAATTACCACCACATATAGAGTACAATGGACCAGTGATTGCGTCTGAGTGCTCCAGCGGATAGCAGAAGCCTTCAACAAACCACCACATATTCACAGGAACCCCTTAAAAAAAAAAATCCTGATCCTGCGGGCAATTATTCGGATTTCTGACAAGCTTCAATGCTTACACCTCCTTCACCGAGCACTGTTGCCTGTCTGCCGCTCTCGTCAGGCAATCTGAAACTTTTTTGTTGATTTATAGAACACATGTTCCCGTTTGGAAACACATTTCAGTTGACACTTCAACCAGCGTGGCATAAGGACAAGTGACAGCGACAAGGAGCACCAGCGTAAGCACGAGAATAAGATCCGGAAGAAGACAACCGAGAAGGACAACTCGAAGGATGTTGTTAAATATTTATTAAAATATAATAACACACACACACGATCGTAAGACATCTTTTCGAAAATAAATCCTCGTTTAGAGGCTGACGAGCAATTTCCAGGTCATGGAAAATTACATTTTTTGATTTCAATGTGAAATTATCTTGACATTGAAATGGCAATCTAACCGACACACCCAACGCTCTTCTCGTCGAGGAAGCACAACAGAAGTGCAACGAATGTCACAAGGTTATACCTTAAGCTTCATCAATTTCAAGTCACCTGCCTGCCGAGCGCAGTGAAGAGTGCGCTTAGCCTTCCTTTCGTCCCAATGGAGGTTTCTAATTTATTCCATTTTCATACTCATTTCCCTCCATACTTGTTTCTCATTTTCATTTGCATGTGTTTTGTCAGGCCATTCCCCCGAGAGAAAGGGAGACAGTCGAAATGACGAAGTGGAATAAGAATGATAAGAGCGAGCACAAGACCTGGATACGTCGATTAATCGCTGCCCTACATCGTTCCATGGCCTTAATGCATGCACGAGGACTCGATATGTATAATTGATTGGCAGCATGGAATATGCTGTTCCTGTCTTGGGTAATAATTCAGCGACACGGGCTGGTCGTGCAGCTCATTGCATTAATAAACGACATCATTACTGCTCTGCCTCTAGGCTATGCTGTTAATGTGGTCCTTAAAAGGGGAGGATAAGCCCAATGTTGCGACAGATCTGGCAACGCCTCTGCCATAATTGACAGATGCCACCAAACGTCACAGGCTGACGTTTAAAGCTGCGCGCTTTGACTGGCTTGTTCACCGGCGTCTTTGAGTTGAATAGGAGAAAACACACGAATTTTTAAATATCAATAAATTTAACCCGTATACAATTTGTTTCATTCTAAAACTTCTACACTCTCCTACAAAACTTTAAAAATTCGTTTTACTTAAGCGTACAAAATGCCGCCCAAAGTCCGCAGGACTATTGAAGTGGTGAACGAGAAGAAATCCTATAGCTGCTTATCGTGCAACCAAGAGGATAACTCGCGCATGGTACGTTGCGATAATTGCGAAGGTTGGTTTCATTTTGCATGTGTAGGAGTCACTTCGTCCGTGGCTCACCGAGACTGGTAATGCAGTTCATGTTCCGAGCCATTACCAACCACGCTAATGAAATCCCAGCGAATATCCAGCGTTCAAATAACCCCTGCTCTCAAGACCGATGAAGTGTGCAGAGAAATTACCACACCAGAAGTCTCTGAAAGAACCGAATTGCCAACGGAGCGATGTAAATCGTTTAACGACGAGCGTAGTCACCAAACACGTTCAGCCCACACCACGGCTATTGAATGTTCTCGGGTACGCTCCACTTCTACGGGAAATCGCTCCGTCCTTCTCATTAACACAGCTTCCAATGCTGCAGACACGAATGAATGTTGTCCAATTACAACAGGTGCTATGTTTAAGGGCGCCACCAAATCAGTATGTTCCCAGAGTTCAAAGCCATCTTCAACACGTGTCCAACGACTGCACGCTGAAATGCAGTTGATACGTGAGCAGCAGTCAATTCTTTGTCAACGAGAAACCATCATGCAGCAAAGAGAACACCTGTTATCGAAACAAAGGGATCTGCTGGTGCAATTAGAGGTCGAAGATAGTTCGGAATCCGAGGGCGACTATACCAGCCGTGACCAAGTCGAAAATTGGCTCCGAGAGACTCGCAAAGAAACGGACATATCCGTTGCTCCACCAAGAGCCGAAAGTACCGCCGTTCCACAAACAGCCACAGAAGCACAGCATTCCTTTCAGCATGATCCACTTTTGGGACAGATCCTGCAGAAACTCACTGCTTTGGAGCTGCAGTATGCAACTAAGACAGAAAATATGTCGATACCAACTTGGTTGCCAGGTATTCTTCCCATAAACACTGCGTGCGTGGCAAATGATAGAGGGGCCACCTCCATTGTGAACTTTGATGAAAATGTAAATCGTCGCGTTAGTCGTGATCAGCTGGCAGCACGCAATGGAATCTGCAAAGATTTACCCAAGTTTACCGGCAATCCTGAAGAGTGGCCATTGTTCATTGCTAGCTATGAGCAAACTACGGGACTCTGTGGATTTTCTGACTATGAAAATCTGATTCGTTTACGACAAGCACTGGAAGGCCCAGCTAGAAATGCCGTACGGAACCTATTGTTACATGCCTCTTGCGTACCCCAGATATTATCGACGTTGCGTATGAAATTTGGACGACCAGAACTGATAATAGATATATTGCTGACTCGAATCCGAGATATGCCACCGCCCAAAGAAAGCCGGCCGGAAACTATCGTTGATTTTGCCATAGAGGTGCAAAATATATGCGCTACGATGAAGGCATCTGGCCTTTTAAACTACTTAAATAATCCCGAACTGGAACAAGAACTGGTCTGTAAGCTCCCCGGCCTCTTAGGCCCCTTCTGGGGGATGCATAAAGCAGCACTATCATCATCCACGCTCGAAGATTTCAGCAATTGGTTGCTTCAACTTGCTCATGGTGCCAATAACGTTATAATTCCTAGCACATCAGCTAAAATACGCCGACGAGGAATGCTTAACATCCATACCGACACCCATAAAGATGTCGCCAAAGAAGGCTGCATCATTTGTCAAGGTAACTGCACTGATATAACTAAATGCAACGTCTTTTCTAACTTGACCAGATCTCAAAAATGGAGAAAGGTGAGGGACAACCAACTTTGTCGTCGATGTCTAAATGCACACTTGCCAACAGAGTGCCCTTCAACAGCGATATGCGGGGTTGATGAGTGTCGCTTTATTCACCACCCTCTTCTACACAAAAAGGCACCAGTTGCTGTTGACTCGTATGCAAAGATGGAGTGCAATACTCACTCCCACAAACAAAATCAAACCTTGTTTCGGGTCCTTCCCATTACTTTATATGGAAACGGTGTGCAGCTATCAACCTTTGCCTTCTTCGACGACGGATCGTCTCTCACTTTGGCCGATGAGAATTTAATACATGCGCTTAATCTGAAGGGGATTCCGGAGCCGCTTTGCCTTAAATGGACAGCAAACACTCATCGCTTCGAAGACGATTCGCACCTCGTTGACTTAGAGATATCTGAACCTGGCGGTGGGCGCCGATTTCCTCTTAAGAACGTCCGCACGGTAAAGGAGCTGGGTCTCCCGTCGCAGACTCTCGACGCACAGAAGCTACAAACTCGATACAAGCATCTGCGAGGGCTACCCCTGACCTCTTATTTCAATGCCGTCCCAAAGTTGCTAATTGGGCTAAATAACAGCAAGCTTGGACTGAGTTCACGATCGAGGGTAGGTTCTGAATTCGAACCGATAGCCGAGAAAACTCCCTTGGGATGGACCGTAAAAGGTCAGCCTACTACGGAAGACGAAGCAAGCCATCACGTCTTTCATATGTGCGACTGTGAGATTCAAGCAAATGCAGAACTACTTGAGGTGGTAAAGAATTACTTTTGCCTCGACAACCTGGGTATAAAGCCGAATGGAGGAGAACTAATGCCTACGGATACTCAACAAGCCATCCAACAACTACAGAAATGTACACGCAGGACGGGCAATGGTTATGAAACTACATTGTTGTGGAAAAGCAAAGACATACCTCTACCAGATAGCGCTCCTATGGCCAAAAAAAGAGCTCACTGCCTATATGCTAAGATGCAGAGAGATCCCGTTTTAGGTCGGGTTCTACAATCTAAACTAGATGACTACATTGCCAAAGGATACGCCAGGAAATTGAGTCCGAACGAAATCGATGTTAATAGATGCTGGTACTTGCCATTGTTTTCTGTAAGCAATCCTAACAAGCCCGGAAAGCTTCGGCTAGTGTGGGACGGTGCTGCCAAAGTAGACGGTATCTCCCTAAATAGTTTGCTTTTAAAAGGCCCGGATTTGCTCACGTCGTTGGTTTCAACCATTCGCAAGTTTCGACAAAGGAAAGTAGCAATTGGAGGAGACATTGCCGAAATGTATCACCAGGTAAAGATTCGCCAAGAAGATCAGGACTACCAGCGCTTTTTCTGGATCGAACCAGACTCCGTGGAACCAGTGGCATATGTTATGATGGTGATGACCTTCGGCGCTTCCTGTTCACCCAGCTGCGCTCAATATGTCAAAAACAAAAATGCTGAGGAATTTCGGGATCAGTATCCCAGAGCTGCAAGATGCATTTTGGAAAACCACTATGTCGATGATATGTTAGACAGTGTCGACACGGAAGAGGAAGCTATTAAGCTAGCGCTGGACGTTCATCTTATTCACTCCAAAGGAGGCTTTCAAATGCGTAACTGGGTTTCGAATTCCAGGGCGGTATTAGAGGCGCTACACACTAAGGCTGGGAACACAGATGTCAATTTGAATGTGGAACCTGAAATCACAACAGAAAAGGTTTTAGGTATGTGGTGGTCTACCCATGATGACTGTTTTGTATTTAAACTATCGAAGCGCTACGAAAACGAGGATGTGCTGCTGGGAAAAAGGCGACCCACAAAAAGAGAAGTGTTAAGCCTAATAATGACGATATACGACCCACTAGGTATTTTGGCCTTTTACGTTATGTATGCTAAAATTATTTTTCAAGGTATATGGCGCTCTGGTTGCGGATGGGACGAACAAATACATGAGGAACAATACGTCAAATGGCTGTGCTGGATTCGACTTATGCCGGAAGTAACGAGGATGAGAATACCAAGATGTTACGTGAAGGCAAACTTTGTAACTTTCCCTGCGATGGAAATCCATACATTTGTGGATGCTAGCGAAGGGGGATGTGCGGCTGTATCCTACTTAAGATGTTCTGACGGTAATCTCGTGGACTGCGTTTTGCTAGGTTGCAAGACTAAAGTAGCCCCCCTAAAGATGATGTCAATACCCCGGCTGGAGCTGCAAGCCGCTGTAATGGAAGCCCGATTGACAAATGACATTATAACTACCCACTCCGTTGAATTTTCAAGCGTTACATTTTGGTCTGACTCTCGCACAGTACTTGCATGGATACGATCCGATCATAGGCGCTACCGACAATTTGTAGCCTTCCGCGTGAGTGAGATACTTGAGCTGACAGAAGTCTCTAATTGGCGGTGGATTCCCACCGCGGAAAATGTAGCCGATGAGGCTACAAAATGGCAGCGAATTCCTGATTGTTCGAACAATAGCAGATGGCTGAACGGACCAGAGTTCCTGAAATCGGATCCGAGCACCTGGCCGGATGAACGAATCATAAGATCTACTGACGAAGAATTACGACCTCAATTTGTCGGACATCATGCTAATCCAATCTTCGAATCTTTTATATCAATAGGACATGAGCGATTTTCGTCATGGCGACGACTTCTTCACGTAATGTCCGCAGTAATTTTTTGTGGACGAAAGTGGAGAGACAAGATCCGTAAGCGCTCGTCGAAATACAGTTCACCATCTCAAGAAGACATCTTACTTGCTGAAGTATTTCTGTTGAGGGAAGTGCAGGCCAGGTCGTTCATGGAAGAAATGATAAGCCTTTCGGCAGGAAAACCAGTAAAGAAGACGAGTTGTATCTATAAGCTTTCTCCCTACCTTGACGAAAATAATTTGCTACGCCTCGGCGGGAGAGTTGCTCTCAGTAACGGAGAAAACCCAATCATACTGCCTAAAAATGAATATGTAACTAAACTGATTGTCTCTGATTACCATTACAGATACCATCATGCTAACCACGAAACGGTAGTCAACGAGATTCGGCAAAAGTTCTGGATTACAAGACTTAGAGCTGTCCTGAAAGGAGTACGCCGCACTTGTCAAACCTGTTTAAATTTTCAAACTCGACCACAACCGCCACAGATGAGTCCTTTACCTGCGGCGCGTGTAGCATCATTTTGTCGACCATTTAGCTACGTTGGTGTCGACTATTTTGGACCTATATCTGTATCTGTTCGCCGTAGTAGTGAAAAACGGTATGGGGTACTCCTGACATGCCTAACAACAAGAGCGATACATATCGAAATTGCATATTCGCTATCCACAGACTCCTGCATCATGGCCATCCGCAATTTTATTGCTCGCCGAGGATCTCCAATAGAATTTTGGAGTGACAACGGCACTAATTTTAAGGGCGCAGAACGTGAGCTGCGGGAAACTTTCAGTACGATCGATCGAAACGAGATGGTACGAGCCTTTACGAGCTCCTCCATGAAGTGGAAATTTATACCGCCAGCTTCACCCCACATGGGTGGGGCATGGGAACGACTTGTAAGGTCTGTTAAAGAGGTCCTTAATAGGATATTGCCGTCGCATAATCTCCCGGATGAAATTCTGCGTGCTACGTTGATGGAGATTGAAATGATCGTGAATTCGAGGCCACTTACATATATTCCCCTCAGTCATGAGGAAGAAGAAGCCTTAACACCGAATCACTTTTTGTTGGGCAGCTCTAGTGGGTCGAAACCACTTACAGAATATTCAAGTGAAGGAATACAACTGAGACGAAACTGGAAAGCCGCACAGCAGCTTTCTAACGCATTTTGGAAAAGGTGGGTGCGGGAATACCTCCCACTAATTACTCGGCGTAGCAAATGGTTCGACGAGGTGAAGCCAATCGAAGTCGATGATATAGTCTACGTAGTCGATCCCAACCACCCCAGGAACGTTTGGCCAAAGGGAAGAATAATGGCAGTTCGAAAGGGCCTGGACGGACGGGTGAGAAGTGCACTAGTAAAAACAATCAATGGATTATATGAAAGACCTGCAGCGAAATTAGCTGTTCTCGATATCTGTCGTTTAAAGGACAAGGTAGATCCTGTTGAGGACATACCGGGGGGGAGTGTTGCGACAGATCTGGCAACGCCTCTGCCATAATTGACAGATGCCACCAAACGTCACAGGCTGACGTTTAAAGCTGCGCGCTTTGACTGGCTTGTTCACCGGCGTCTTTGAGTTGAATAGGAGAAAACACACGAATTTTTAAATATCAATAAATTTAACCCGTATACAATTTGTTTCATTCTAAAACTTCTACACTCTCCTACACCCAATAAGTCGCCGTAAAGGGTTCCTTGCAAAATAATTATTTTTCGAAAAAATGGCAAAGAAAAACGATTGATTATGGACCCGTTGAAAAGTTGAACTCGGTGAGCATGGTAACAGCTTCGATGTCGTGGAGGAATAAATACACTGACAATAGAGTTTAAAATGTCCTTTACATCAATTTGGCTTGTTTGCTACTTACTTAGCTGGCGCTACGGTCCGGCGTCAACCTGGGCATCAACCAACAAGCTTCTCCAGCTGGCACGGTATTTTGCCAGTTGTTTCCAGCGACGCACTCCCAGTTGGTTAAGGTCCTCTTCCACTTGGGTGCCCCACCTTAGATTCAGCCGTCCTCTACTGCATCGTCCCTCGGGGTTGGACTCGAAGACTCTTCGGGCCGAAACTGTGTTATCCATTCGCTCTACATGGTCTAGCCATCTTAGACGTTGTATCCGTATACGTCGTACTGGGCCGATGTCGCTGTGTCTCCTCCTCCACTCTCCGTTTATACAAGCGGGATCAAGGCCCTTTTCATCCGGTTACGTTAAAGTCCAGGCTTCTGCGCCATGCAGGAAGACCGGTATAATTAAGGTTTTGTACAGCGCAACTTTGTCCTTTCGACAAAAGGCTCTACTTCTCAATTGCCTCTTGAACCCAATGAAGCAACAGGTGGCAAAAGTAATTCTGTGTTTGATCGCAGCGCTGGTGTTGTTGTCGCTGGTCTCTAGTGAGCCCAGGTAGGCGAAGTCTTTGAACACTTTGAATTTGTAGCTGTCAATTGTGGCGTTCTTGCCGAGACGTCGGTGTCGTGCGTCTTTTATGGATTTACCCACATTTACCGAAACTTCTGCTTCACCGCTTTCGAACGCCTCATTGACGTGTCGCTGTGTCCAATTACGTCAATGTCATTCGCGTACGCAAGCAATTGCGCAGATTTGACTCGTGTTGGCCAGGGAGTCTCGTATGATATTTTCAAGCACGATGTTGAAAAAGTTACATGACAGTGCGTCACCTTGTCTAAATCTTTTTTTAACATCAAACGTCTCGGTTAATTCGCCGTCAAATCTGGTAATCTGTTGGACAGCTCAAGTCACCGAAACGGCAGATCTCGCAGCCCAGAAATTAGCGAAGCACAATCTGCGAGGTTGCCAGAGTTATGTGAGTAGTCACTTCGCTTCAGGAACTTGCGCCAGAGATACAAGCTGGTGTAACAATTGTCCATAGCGATCACTTCGAAAAATAAGGGCGAAGGACTTCTTCACTTCAAATGCTGCGCCAAGTTTTATGGGGCTATAATGACTCCTGCCCCCTTTCACAACTTAAGTGGAAAAGAGCTCCGGCGCTCATTTTGATTTTGGTTACGCAATCATCTTCTTCTTGCCCCAGGTTTACCAGAGCATTGGCATAAGTCTACCTCACTTAGCGATCGGCAGGTGATTGATGGTCAGTTTACACAAAACATGTTCATGTCTTTGACCGAAATTCGACACAACGAACGTCTGCTGATGTCAAGTTGTGTGTATCATTTTCCCGTGGAGGTTGATAGACAAATGTCCTCCGGGCTATGAAGACAATGCCACAATGCTAAATGGATTTTATCTATTTATCCACTGCCCTTCGGATATTCTTCTTGTATTAACGCTGCACATAAGCCTGAAGACTCTTCCTGGAATCGCCCCTTCAATTTACTTCACTGGCACACCGCTTGAAAATTTGAGATTTTATATCAGCTGATAGTGTATTTAGAGCCTATTTTGAAGTCTCAAGTCTCATCATCGACTTCCCATTTATTAGTCATCCAAAGGAGAGACTTGTGAGACTTGATACAACAACCTAATCCTTACCTTACCACTCACACTGTTTACGAATCCTATAACCACGTATCGAACATCCTCCACGACCAAAGACTGTAAATGGCCAATAACTACATACCAGATTCACCGGCAAGACGGAATGCTCTTACCGAATAAGCATGTTTACATATGTACTTAAGGCTTTGTTGGGCAATCTCATTACGTTCGTCACTCCAGCCGTCACAGCCACACCGCTTCTATTGTTGTTTGTTGATCCAAAGAGCAAACAATTAGGCCCGCTCAACAAAGGATAATTGAATTATAAATCATTGATAAGGGTCAGTTGCTCATGGCAAAGGCATCGGCAACGGCAATGAAACCTCGTCTGACACCAACGGCCAACCTGTTCCGGGTCACCACATTCAAATTCATTCTTAGAATAGAGAATTCTATCTACACGGCGATTATCGAAATCGCAGATTACGCTCGAATGAGGACAAGGAAAAGTACAACTCGACATATGAATGGATTAGATGGATCAGAATAAGAAATACCAATCCTGATGGTGTGTGTTGGCAAATAACCAAAAAAAAAAAAATCCTTCCCCGGGACAGAGTTATTCAATTTTGCGTATTCATTTCATTCCCGTGTGATTGTGTGCCTCCCATAGCTTACTCAGCTAAGTCAAACTGGGACGAGTAGGAAAAAGGGCATATTGTTTGATCACATCCCACATCTCTCATCTGATAGATTACCATCACATGGACAACGACTGGGACGTCAATCAAGCCATCAAATCGCATCACGTGCTTATCCGACTGATTTCTAGATTCCTAAAACTTTTTTGCTTTTCCTTCCTCAAACTTCTTTCCCTATTTTGCCTATATTCTGCTGTACGTATACAATATGTATCTGAATTGGTATTGTCCTCAATTGGTGTTGGGAATTTGCAATTTAAATAGTCCAAAGTGGAAGAAGGACATGATGATGGTAAGGAGACAATGTCCTCTATGTTTTACGGATATTTTATGTCAGCAACACTACCGACTAAGTCTATGCATATCAGAGTCGTTGGCTCCTCGACAAAATCAATCTAACGAAAAAGCTGCAGTAAATTGAAAAGTTTACGAGCACTCGTGCCTTAGCCGGAGTCACTTGTTCATCTCTCTCCGCACAGACGACGACAGGATGCAGTGAATGGAGATTTTATTCTAAATATTGTAGAAGTAAAATGACAAATGCAGTAGAGTTGTGATAATTGCTTTTGAATGGACACTCCTCCAGGACCAGTGGACCGAGCGAAAGGATATTCCAAAATTAGTTGGAACACATGCCCGACGAATCGACCGGGTAGTGATTTGTGTGTAAAACGATTTGTAATGAAATTTCTAGCCAATGGACGGACAGATGAAAATATGTAACGAGCTGATGCAGGCGGTGAGCGAAAAAGGCATCTTTGAAGGACTTTTTACCTACGGGAGCTAGTACTGGCGGAAAATGTGACATGAGAGACGAGATACAATAAGTCGGACGAAATTCAATTAGTGGATTGAAATGCTAGATTAGGACGAATTGTGTCACATCTTCAGATGGCTTCAAGGACGGATGGCACTTAGCACGAAGAGGAAACATCAAAATGTACTTTGGATCTTAATGGAATGATAACCTCTCTATACCGTGCCATTTATAGGGATTGTCATCTATAACTCTCAACTAGTGCAGTTGAGTAATAAGCAAACGTCTCATCTAAGAATGAAAAGTAATCCCGAGGAAGTGCTGAGAAATCCTCCGATGAACTTAACCACCAGGATGTAGACAGGAATCTGACGAACTCAAAGGAAACGTCATCCAAGAAGTTGGAAAGTTCCTTTCGACGCGGACCTTTCTATGCACTACGTGATAGTCAATCACATGCTGTGCGGCTACGGTTAAGTTTCAGTTGCTGAGTGGTGGCGCACTTGGACGTATTCAGAGATATTTATACAACCCTCTCCCAGAAGTGAGCCACTATTATCAATGAATTTGGTTATCTGACTTTTGGTATAGCGACTGTCTGTTCCAAAGAAAGAATAACTCACTAATTGATTTCAAGGCCTTAACATATACACCTACACCCAAAATTGCTGGCAGTCAGACCTTCAATTGAGAATTTCCTCATGACCTTTTACATTGTGAAGTGAGAGTCTGAAAGGTTGTGCTCATCCATGGCCCTCTCAAGTTATTCATGGGATACGAAACGTTTCCAAATCAGAGAAATAGGGAGAATGGCCGAGAAAATCAAACCCCAAGTCTCGCAGTTTTCCCATCACTCAAGCACCCTTGTGTACAGGTGCGCTGTCCCGGTGAAAGATGTTTTTCAAGACTGGCCTCTTCTCGCGAAACTTGGCGATGACCTTTCCGGTTGACTTCGCTTTATTGCTTGCTGAAATACCGGCTTCTATCTACTGCTTGGACTACTATTTTGTTTCTGGCGGGTAGTGGTGCACCCATCTCATCCGTGATGGCAAACCGCCGCCCAAAATCGATCGGATGCTTACTTATTTACTTAGGTGACGTTACAACCTGGGGTGAACCTGGGCCTCAACCAGCATGCCTCTCCAACCGGCATGATCTCTGGCACGTTCTGCCGCCTTAAAATCGACGAAGAGGTAATCAGGTCTTCTCCAAGATCTGCCGAAGTATGAATGTCTGGTGAATCGTGACTTTTTCTGGCCAGTGCTTTAGGAAACTCAATCTTTGATAAGTAGGAGCTCGTCCCATCATATCCCATATCTCGTCATATCTCATCTTAGGAGATATGGCTTTTCATACGACTTGCATTGGAATGCTGATGAACTTCCGACAAAGTTACCCTACAGCCCCTGCCTGATGGATTACCGTACCGTAATTATACAGCCAATTTTCCGTGACGTCTGGACTGTCTTCAGTTAGATATTGATCATGAAAAGAAATGCTTGGTATCTTCATGAATGGTTCTGGCTAGGGTTAGCAGGAATATTTGCAATTTTAATGCTATGCACTATGTTGGAAAATACAGGGAGAAGGATAGGAACATTTGCATTTAATGTGACCGCCAAGCAGCGCTCAAAGCTATGTCAATTCAAAAATCGAAAAATCCCGGTTACGCCGGCATCCCAGAAAAAGGTATATTCGATTAACTCACTAGAATGGACTTAGAGGAATGTTTCTTGAGATTTAAATCTGCTTCCTGGGTGGCATACGACTTCGTTGATGTCTTTATTATCTGTGTACGCCAACAATATGTAGCTAAAATCGTCCTCTGTTGCTTGGTGCCTTGGAACTTTCCTGTCGAATTGGGTAATGACCTTCATTCCTCATCCAGTTTTGATAGGTGCGCCGCAGTAGAAGATCGGTATGATTATGTCTAAAAACCTTTGCTACATCGTTTTTTTATAGGAGTGGGAGCTAGACCACTTGTCTCTTCAGCTCAAAAGCACTCAAAATAACAAAAATCAGTCTGCATCAGGTGTCAGCGTTAGTGTCATTATCACCCGTCGTAGAAGTGGTCTTTCCACATTCGTTCCATATTGTTCTTTTCCATCTTAGGTTTTTACCCTGGCTTTAAAGCCTTTACACGGTCGTGTCACCTTACCAACAACAATGTCGACAATTATCATAAGAATGCCTGCAATCAGAATCCTCTGCTCGGGAACAAATATGCCATGTAGACCTGCAGGCCACATGTCTATATTACAACACTTTCCCGAGCTGGATATGATTACTACAGTCTCGGACGCATTGCCACACACCTTCACCTTTGACAAGAGATTTGAGATATTGATCCTAAATCGCTCAGCATGGGAAAACAGTGATCCCCTGCTCAATGTCAAAGGCCTTAGGTGGTACACGGATGGCTCCAAGATGGCTTCTGGCGTTGGCGCCGGCATCTTTGGACCAAAACGCAAGATCTCGAAGGCCCTGGGAATAAGCCCCAGCATCTTCCAAGTCGATGCTGAGAATTTGGAAAAACCACTTCTGCAGACTGTATAACGGCGATGACAGCCAACATACCGCCGTCAGGCAGAATGATCCATTTTTTAACGACGAAGATCGCAGAGAATTCCGTCTCCCTGACCTCGACGAAGTTGAGATTGCCATGTCGAAACTCAAGTCGAAAAAGCTGCTGGCGCAGATGGACTGTCTGCTGAGCTCTTCAAAGCGGCTGGCGGTGAGCTGGTTAGGAGCATGCACCGGCTCATCTGTAAGATATGGTCAGAGGAAAGCATGCCCGAGGAATGGAGTCTCAGCATTGTTTGCCCGATCCACAAGAAAGAAGATCCCTTGGACTGCGCCAACTATAGAGGAATAAGTCTCCTTAATGTCGCATACAAGATCTTCGCTGCCGTTTTGTGTGAACGCCTGAAGCCATTCGTAAACAAGCTGATAGGTCCTTATCAGTGTGGCTTCAGGCCAGGGAAGTCCACCATCGATCAAATCTTCACACTACGGCAGATACTGGAGAAAACCAATGAATTTCAAGTCGACACTCACCACCTATTTGTCGACTTCAAAGCCACATACGACAGCGTAATTAAAGACGAGCTATATATCGCTATGTCTACCTTTGAAATACCTGCTAAACTCGTCAGACTATGCAGGATGACTTTGGAGAATGCTCGCTGCTCCTTCCGAATCGGTGAACACCTTTCCGATAGTTTTGATGTCAAAAAAGGATTTAGGCAGGGCGATGCGCTATCGTGTGATTTCTTCAACATCATATTGGAAATGATTGTGCAAAAATCACTAGCCAATACAAGAGGCACAATCTATTTCAAATCCTCGCAACTCCTTGCATACGCCGACGACATTGACATAATAGGTAGATCGCAGCAAGATGTCAATGAGGCGTTTGCGAGTATTGAGATGGAGGCGGCAAAAATTGGTTTGGCAGTTAACGAAGGCAAGACTAAATATCTGCTGTCATCGAAAAAGGACATTTACCACCGACGTCTTGGACAGAACGTGCATATTGGCAGATATAAGTTCGAGGTAGTTAAGGACTTCATATACCTCGGCTCCGCGGTGACTTGGAACAACGACACCAGTTTCGAAATCAAGCGCAGAATTACTCTTGCCAACCGCTGCTTCTTTGGGCTCAAGAGGCAACTGAGAAGTAGAGCCCTCTCTCGTACGACCAAGTTGACCTTATATAAGACCTTAATTATCCCGGTCCTGTTATACGGCGCAGAAAGATGGACTTTATCTAAAGCGGATGAGGAAATCCTTGGTCGTTTCGAGAGAAAGGTTCTGCGTTCGATTTTCGGTCCCATAAACACAGAGGAGGGTTGGAGGAGAAGATTCAATCACGAACTGTACGGGTTGTACAGCGACATGAGTCTGGTCAGGCGTCTACGGATCCAACGCCTAAGATGGCTAGGCCATGTAGAGCGAATGGACACCACAGCTCCAGCCCGTAGAGTATTTGAATCCAACCCCGAGGGACGAAGAAATAGAAGACGGCCGCACCTGAGGTGGCGCGCACAGGTGGAAGGGGACCTCAACCAACTGGGCGTGCGGCATTGGAAAAGACTAGCGAAAGATCGTGCTAGGTGGAGAGGCATGTTGGTTGAGGCCCAGGTTCACCCCGAACTGTAGCGCCCGTTAAGTAAGTAAGTAAGTATCTTCCAAGCAGAGCTGCAAGCCATCCTAACATGCGTCAATCTAAATCTTGAGACTGGCATCAGAGGAGTAACCATCAACATACTCTCTGACAGCCAAGCAGCGCTCAAATCACTGGGTTCGAACAGCACGAATTCAAAAACCGTCAAGGAATGCCATGACGCCCTACAAGACCTCGCTAAAAGAAACACTGTTAAACTTTGGTGGGTGCCAGGACATAAAGGTATCAAGGGCAATGAAATTGCCGACCAACTTGCCAGAAAAGGTTCCAGCGACAAATACATAAGTCCGGAACCTTTCTGCGGCGTTCCCGGGTCTAAGATAAATTACTTCTTAGACAAGTGGGAAAAATCGCAAAACCTGTCTTTCTGGAACAGTGTTCGGGGACCCCGTCAATCTAAACTACTTATACGACCCCTATTGACATACTCAAACTCAATAGGGGGGATATCAGAAGATTAGTCAGCTATCTAACGGGACACTGCGGTCTGAGATATCATTTAAACAAAATTAGTCTCTCGTCTGAAACTGAGTGTCGGCTCTGTCTAGAGGACGATGAGACGGCAGAACACATACTATGTGAGTGTGCTGCTCTCTCCCATCTTAGGAAGCGTATCCTTCTCAGTGAAGTTATGACTCCTGAGGGGATCACCCTGGCTCCTACGAGAAGCATTCTCAACTTCATTATAGAGGTGGAGAGGCTACTCGGCTAATCGGTTAGAAGGCACAATAGATCTGCAAAGGTCGCAGTGCCGTATTGCTAATAGTAGCACTAGCCCCATACGTAAAAAAACAAAAAAAAAAACCTTAGGAATGCCACTTAAATATTCATTAAATCATTTCGGTTGGGGCAAAATGAATCTCCTAAGTGTCCTCTTGTACTCCTTGTTCATTTTTATTGGACTACACCGACCGTGAACCAAGCCTCTGGCAATTGTTCATACTCGTACTTCGCGTACGTCTACTTCAGTTATTTATTTAAAATTCAATTCTGACACGATGGTAATATCCTGGAAATCCTGAAAATTCTCTCCCGAAAACGTTTGAACTAATCATCATCGAGACCACTTTTCGCTGGGGTACAGTGAAACTAGAGGCGGTTAGCACCATAAGTGATTAATATCCTCGGGGTGAGGGAGGCTATCACCATTTCTATTCGCCGCTTCGGGGAACAAAAGCAAAACGACTGGCACCTTGGGCTGAAGTGAGTGGCAAAGAGTTTCTTTAATGTCGATTAATCGGACACCATCAGCATTGTAAGTCCAAACGTGTACCTTGGTGCTCTTTTGATCTTCAAGACCTCTGGTCCTTTGTACGATGTTGTTTTGACATTCGACCCCGAGTATAATTCTCTGTAAAACCACCTTATCAATTATCCAGGCGACAGGGTAATGTGGGCAAGTATGATAGCAGTGTCATAAGCGTAAGCTTTAATTGCTTTTTACCACCACAAGCGCAGTGACGGCATTGATGTTGCGTATTCCCTGCTGGGAATGCGTTAATTTGATTTGCAATTAATTTGTCCCCGGAGCTTTTCAAATCGATTCAAGTGCTTGGTAGACTGCCTGGAATGGTATGCGTTCTTCCATTTTCAAATTGCCAAATCGTAATTTAAACGAGTCAACATGTGCAGCAAAAATGTGGATAACATATATGTATGTACATACATACATATGTATCGCAAGGATAACAAGTGGAAGAGGAAGGAAAAGTAAGAGATTGTGGCGAGTGATGGAAGTACAAAAAGTGATTGCGGTTGAGGCCTTACACCTATAGATACGTACATATGTACATCCTCGAGATTGTTGTCTATCCGAACACAATTTGCGTTTTATCTGTACGAGCAGAGGCGGCGAGCAGCGGGTAACAGTCCATTTGGGGCTAGACCGCAAATCAAACATACGATTAGAGTGCATGATAGCTGTAGCCCTTGGTCCATTCTACTGGATCAAGTTGATACAAACAGATTCCTCTTCCCTGTTTGTGAACGTAGCAGTGTGTTTGTATTTTTGTTTTATGAACTCTCAAAGTCCAAGGAGAAAGATGGAACGGCAAATGATTCTAACGAATTGTTAGAAGTGGAAAAAAGGACGTTGTTGGAATTTCATTATTAGCTGCTGAGGATTCTTTAGAATAAAGCTGTTCTGTTGGTATTCATTTCTTAGGAAGAGAGATGGAACGAAAGTAGAAAACACAATGGAAAGTTGGTAAAGGTATCGTCGCTGTGATTTTTATTGAGTCGGACAAGTGACTCTAGCTTCGAATGATGTCACATAGTCACCTAATGCTCTAGTTTTTCCTTATCCTTTAGGAATACATTGAGAAAAAAGGGTTTGTTGGCTTTGTAAGTATGTCCTTTGAACTTTTGCTACATATTACATACATATAAATATTTTCGATCTAATACAAAGCTGTTGGCTTCATAGGTTGATAACATGGCGTTACTTTTTGCACAACCTTAATCCATGTCAAGAGTTCACCCGATTGTTACTTTGCTGACTTTCTTCTGAACTCATTAGTTTGTCTGCTATTTGAGTTTCTTTTATGTTCTTTTTGACCTCTCGTTGGTCAGATTTTCGGGCTAGAGCTGTGGTGTCCATGCGGTCTATATGACCTAGGAATCTTAGGCGTTGGATCCGCAGACGGCGTGCTAGGTTCATGTTGCTGTACAGCCTGTACAATTCAATATTAAGCCTTCTCCTTCACTCCCCATTTATGCAGTATTTTTTTCTGAAAACGAACAAGGGCCTTCTCATCCGCTTTCGATAAGGTCCATGTCTCTGCGTCATAAAGCGGGACCGGGATGATAAAGATCTTGTATATGGTCACCATGGCTTTCCGAGGGACGGCTCTGCTTCTCAATTGCCTCCCGTGCCCAAAGAAACAGCCTAGGTAGATACATGTTTAATTTTCGTGGGGGCGAACACCCCCATTTATTGGGCTTAATTGAAGCCAACTTAATCTAACTTATTCTAACTTAATCTAACTTAGAAGCTAAGGATGGTGGGGGAGGGGGGCATGATTAAGAAGACGAGTTTTTAAGCATTGAGTGCTGAGGTTGAAGTCGAAGTAAGGATTTGAGTTAACCCTTCCCAGCATACGAGAATTGGGGATTGCGTACATTGCGAGGGTTAGTGTTGATAGAGACAGAGTCGTAGAGGGTCGCGCAATCAATGGTACCTGAAAGGAGTCGATGGATGAAGAGAATGTCAGATACAGTTCTTCTTTCCTCCAACGTGTTCATGTTGATTAATTTAAGACGGTCTTGATAGGGTGGTAGGAGCAAAGGATTATTCCAGGGGAGACCTCGAAGTGCAAAACGTAGGAATCGGCGTTGGATGCTCTCGATTCTAGAAATGTGGGTTTGTTGGTAAGGTGACCATACTTCAGAGGCGTATCCAAGAAAGAGCCGGACAAAGGTTGTGTAGAGAGATCGGGTAACGTAGGGGTTGGAGAATTCTTTAGATCATCGCTTTACGAAGCCGAGTGCTGAATTAGCCTTAAGGATTATCTCGTCGATATGTGTCCGAAAATTTATCTCCTGGTCACATAATATGCCAAAATCCCGAATAGCCTGAACGGTGGCTATGGGCTGATTATTTAGAAAGTAGAGACGGGGAGGGGGTTTGATTCGTTTACGTGAAAAAGTAATGGATTGGCATTTGGGAATGTTGAGTTCCAATCAGTTTTTGGAACACCAGGTGGAAAAACTATTGAGATCTAATTGGATTAGGGTAGGGTCCTGATTGGAGAAAATACTCCTGAAGAACTTGGTATCATCCGCATATAGTGAGATATGGGAATGTTTGATCACCATTTCAATATCGTTAATGGTAAGAACGAAAAGAAGTGGACCTAAGTGGCTACCTTGGGGGACACCGGAGGAAGCTAGAAAAGGCTTAGAAAGGCAGATCTGAAGCGAACACTATAATAGCGATTGTTCAAGTAAGAAGATATCCACTTCACGGAAATGAGATCGAAACCAAGGGAAGACAGTTTGAAGAGTATGAGGCTGTGGGAAATTTTATCGAAAGCTTTACTGAAATCGGTAGCAATAACGTCGACTTCATTGTCATTCTCTAAGGCCGAGAGGGTAAAGGACACATATTCAACAAGATTTGTGGTTGTAGATCTGCATTTGAGGAAACCGTGTTGTCTAGGGGAGATTAAAGACTTGCAGCGAAAACTTAAGATTTCAGACAAAATGCTCTCGAAGAGTTTGGGTATATGTGACAGTTTGGCAATGGGACGATAATTGTTGATATCGTTCTTCGGCCCTTTTTTGTGTATAGGGGTTATATCTGAGGCTTTCCATAACTGGGGGAATTAGCCCAAACATAGGGATAAAGTGAAGATTTTCAAGAGAGAGGGGAAGAGAGGGTTGAGGAGCATTTTTTTAGGAATATAGCAGGGAGACCGTCAGGTCCAGGAGTGAATTCATCTTTAAGTTGATTAAATTTGTTTTCGATGACACAGGGGTCGACTGTACGAGGAAGAAAAGGTCCAAAGGAGGAATTCGGTAAATAATCGAAGTAAGCGGGATCCGGAACAAAGGAATCGTCGGCGAAAGTCCTTGACTACCTCGAAATCATACCTGACTCAATATGTACGCCCTGGCTAAGACGCCCGTGGTCTAGTCCTTTTACGACGAGAGCATATATTTCGTCTTGACCTCATTTACCGCATAAGCCTCAATGCTCGTAAAGGCCTCAATGTCGTCTCACTGAGTTCGTTCAATTATGTCAATGTCAGCGGTATATGCGGGCAGTTGTACGGACTTGAAAAAGATCGTGCCCTTCGTATTGCGGGATTTTTTCAAGGACGATGTTGGAAAAGTCACACGATAGCGTGTCGCCCTGTCTAAAACCTATTTCGACATCATCTCGCTGATGGAGCAGCGAGAAGTCTCCAATTTCATCCTGCACAATCTAACGAGTTTGGCAGGGATGTCAAAACTAGACATGGTGTTGTATAGCTCGTCTCTATGTATGCTATAGTATGCGGCCTTAAAGTCGACAAACAGATGGTGTGTGTCGATCTGGAACTCGTTGATTTTTTCCAGGATCTGCCGCAGCGTGAATACTTCATCTATCGTGGTCTTCCCAGGCCTGAAACCACACTGACATGCTAAAAATGCGTTAATTTGATTTGCAACTAATTTGTCCCCGGAGCTTTTCAAATCGATTCAAGTGCTTGGTAGACTGCCTGGAATGGTATGTGTTCTTCAGTTTATTAACGAACGGTTTTAGGCGTTCACATAGTGCAGCAGAGAAGATCTTATAAGCGAGGGCGCCGTGGCGCAGTGGTTTGTGTGCTGGACTCTGACGCACGATGAACGAGTTCGGAACCCAATAACACCAACGCAATCGAATGTTTATTTCGCGGCGTCCCTTCTCGGCGGGTTACTGGCAAAGTCCTCCTAGTATACTTGCCATAAAAAAAGTTCTCGACTCACGCCGTTCGGAAACGGCATTAAACATTAGGTTCCCTTCACCTTTGTGTGTGAAAAAATAAATCACACACAACTTGGGTGATTGAGAGAAGCTTGAGAAGAAAGAGGCCACGGGTCATATCAGCAACAGAAAATGGATTATGATGGATTTTTCGGGAATAGTAGAGTCGCCGTAGACGCGACGAGTATTTGGAAAAAGGATTGTCGATTTACAGTAAGGAGAGCAAGGAAAGCATAGCCTCGACGATACAACAACGGATAACGGGTTCCGATTCACGGATTTTGCGATAGCTCGTAATGCTGTGATTAGTAGCACAAGATTTCTTCACAAGCGTATCCACCCAGCAACCTGGTGATCTCTTGATAGTCGAACCGTCACCCAAATCGACCATGTGCTCATTGACGCAAGATACTAGTCAAACATCTTGGATGTGCGAACATCATTTTTTCGTAGCAGCAAGATTTAGAGCTTAACTGTCCAATATCAGAAAGCTGCATCAGCTTACCATGAGGAGGTTCGACATTGGATGCCTGAGCATACCGGAGGCTACCAGAGTCTACATGGAGCATTTGAGCGAAAGACTCCCCGGGGTACCTGCGTCGAGCACATATGTCAACAATATGTGACTGCAATAGGAAATAGGCGACCTCAGTCTACCTACCATCAACAAGAAACTCGTGGTATGATGGCGAGTGTAAGCAGAAAAATGCAGCAATCGACGAGTCATACCGAAAAGCGCTGCGGCGAAAAACCATGGCCCCGCTAGAGGAGTACCGACATGGGAGGAAAAAAAACTGCGGTCGAAGAGTCTAGAGCCTTTTATAAAAGAGCTTAAAGTCCTTTTGCACCGCACTGGGTAGTAGTAGTAATTAAGGAGTTTATATACCTCGGGGCAAACATAAACTCCGCAACGACACCACAGAGGAGAGCCGGAATAGAAGCGCCCTTAGCAACCGTTGCTAGTTCGGTTTGTCCTAACAACTTGGGTCAAAACTCCTCACACGGAAAACGAAAGTCATGCTTTACCAAACGCTTATACTGCTATTCTTGCTTTACGGTGTCGAAAGAAAAATTCTCGGTCGGATATTTAGTCCTGTCTGTGAGGAAGGCGAATGGAGGAGAAGACATAAGCGCGAACTCTACGAGCTGTACAAAGATGTGGTTATAGTCCGGAAGGCAGAGATCCGTCAACTACTCTGGCTTGTATCCAAGTCTCCTCGTTCGAGAAGGAGAGGAAGACCAAACGTCCGGTATAAAGACCAAGTAGTTACGGATGTAAGACAACTTGGTCTTGATAACTAGAAGCAGCGTGCTCGTCAAGGTTGGAAGGCAGCTATAGCTCAGGCTCAGATACTCCATGGATTGCTGGCCTGATAAGTAAGTAAATTAAAGAAAAATGAATGGGTCCACAATAAGCACCCTGAGGAACCTCAAGCAAATTTGACTTTGAATAAAGCATTTGCGACTGGGTTAGTGTAGGCAAAATTAAAGGAATCACATGGCGCTGTTGATATTTGGAGGGAAGATACACTGTCTAAAGCCGTGTCAGTCGAGGACAGAAATACATGTATATAATCACTAATAAGGATTTCAATTGATGGTCAACTACATACACGCGAATCTGAATGTGACGCATTCATACTTCATTAACAATTTATACAACATCCAATCTGTTTTCCTATTGCTTTCCGAATGAATCATTTATAACATTTTGTTGTAGATTCCTGCATGCATCACATGCAGGACAACTGGAAAGCAATTCGAAATTGATTCAACATCAAGGACGAGGAAAGGATTCATGTTGCGAAATCGATTTTACTGTCCTGACTGTTTTCTAGTTGCTACCAATCGAAGTAACGAATGTCGGGAAGTTTATGACATGCGGTGAGAGGGGAAAAAACTAAACAGTAGCCACTGATCGATTTTACATGTATATTCGTCGAAGTGGGATTTAAATGGGGAAGATGGAAACGTAATGAACCAGAACGAATGGGGGGAAAGGATCTTAATGGACTGTCTTTCAAACGAAAACTTTGGAACACAAGTTTCTGGACAACACAATTAACCAAGAACTCTTTGAATTCATTTGATATTACCATTCAATCGTTTAATGAGCCTTTTCTTCTTAAGTGCGTCCCTGCGCAGGTTCTGAAAACCCGCCTAGCTACCGCTCATTAACAAATGGCTACATGCTGAGCTTGTATATAATTACAGACACCATCTGCTTTAACATAACGGTGTAAACAGAAATTAATTGACAATTCACTTGAGCCATCCAAGCGACAAGCCGAGGCCACGCGCCATATCCTCGAAACTGAAAAGCGATTAATAGAATATTCCCGGACCAATGCCTCCGGGATAAGAATCTTCTTAAAATTCCATTGTAATTAACCATGCGAAATGCTCACAATCACGACATGACCCAACTACTCAACAATCATCCGCCAACACACCAGCACAACACGACTTACTATGTAAATTCAGTAAACGGATAATCGCGACTTGCTTACAAACTTCCATTAATTCCACTTCCACGGATCCATTTCAACAGCGACATTACCAAATCCACACCGACGACCAGCGTGGCAAACAGGGCCAAAAGCATGCCGATTGACCGTGACTTAACCTCAATCAAAATTTACATTTTCAATTCCAGCCATTCTAACCTCATTAACATTATAATGTCGGCACTGCACGCAAGGACATCACAATTACATCATTGGGTTGGCACCGGGCATGTAGAACTTCGGCTTATTCTACGAACGGGGGAGCGCGTGTGCAGGCAGGCAACAGTTTGTGGAGTGTGTGTCATGACCTGCATTCGACGAGCTTCCTTTTTCCTTCAATGCATTGCCCAGAAATGCACAGAAGTACGAGTACATACTCGTGCATCCAGCAGGATAATGAACACACGACTGAATGAATAGAAGGCTTACACGCTCGCCGTGACATTCCTCTCAAACACCCACATTCGACCTATGACAACTCCTCCTTCGTTTCATCGATTCGACGCTAAGTAGCGTCCAGAACCAAAGGAGACCAACTGCCAAGCCCAGAGTGGGAAAATTAAAACATTTGTTGCCATTTAAAATGCAAATAGTGTAGAGTCACTCCGGGTGCTTGTGTGCCTAAGTTGAGTTTTTCATTTAATTAGGCCAAGGAACATGGTTCCCCCAGGTTCCTTTTGATCTTTCGATACGTTCAGCTGTCGGACGGACGGGGTAAAGTAGGTGTGGTAGAGTACATAGATTTAGTCGTCATCATCATCGATGTCCTTTGACGGGGAAACGAATACGAGCACTTCGATTCCAGCAAGGACGTTGTAATTGAATTCAAAGAGAGAAGAATGTCTGCTCGGTTTTGGGGCGTTTTAAGACATTGACAATACATTTTGCTCTCCATTTCGAAAGTCGAATAACTTTTCAATGGTGTCACATCACGCCTCCTTTCGTCCTGCTGACGAGAAACCAGTTTCGAAAAACAAAATTTGAATATTTTACCAAAAAGGATCTCTTCCTCCAGGACAGTCAGTGACAATGAAATCAGAACCGGCCGCTGTTGAATACGAGTATTCCATGTCACTAGAGTCGATGAGTCGTCGTTATTCTGGTATAAAAGTTTTCAAACTTTGGTGCGGAGGTGAAAGTACAGTCTTGGATGCAAAACAGGATGGTTGGGCAGATTTTCTTGTGTTTTCGTTTCCGTTTCCCAATTTTTTTTTTTTTTTTTTGTTTGTCATTTCCGGAATACATTTAGTTGGGCAAGGCGTTGGAAGAAAGGTGCTTTTAGTATCCCTTTGGGCTTTGTAATATCAGACGCATAATGAAGTAGTGATTAACCTTTTTAGCGAAGTTTTTAATTTAGTTTTCCGGATCGTTTTCGGCTAAATAGATACGGTCGAGGGTAACGGAACGTCCGCTATAATGAGGTGACGCGAATGGTAAAATACTGTTCCAATCAAGGATATTTCGGAAGAGCTGATGTAGATAGCAGTTTACGAAAATAGGTATATGGGTGCCCTTTTGACATAAAGTCAAGGCTCACGTAGACTACGTTGAGCCCATTGTGCCCACTTGTTTTGTTTAACCCGTTGATACCTATACATTTTCCGTCGAGCTGAACCAGCCAGACGAGGATACAAATCCCAGTATTCTGTTCATCCCAATATTACCTACCTCTTCTAGTCCCGAAAGGAAGTATCTTCCCAGGAATATATTCCTTTTTTGGGCTAGCGCCGGACATTCACACAGCAGGTGACGAACGGACTCAATTTCCTCTTCGTCCCTGCAGCTTCTGCAAAAGTCATTGTAGGGCTGGCCTAGTCGAGCTGCATGGTAGGATAGCATGCAGTGCCCGTTGAGTGCACCGACTGCCAGTCGAATGTTCCCACGATTGAACTTCAGCAGATTTTCTGTTCTTTTCTTATCATAGACGGGCCAAGTCGATCTCGCCGTTGCGCATGTATCTAGGCGACACCATCGCTTATTGGCTTTCACCAATAGCTCCGTCTGTATCTCCCTGTAGAGCGCACTGAGTGTTGCTTTGGCCTCAGCTGAGATCTGCGCAATATTAGCACCTGATCCCACCCTAGCCAGCTCGTTCGCCCTCTCGTTTCCGGAGATATTCATATGACCAGGTACCCAGCAAAGGGTCACCTCATTTACATTGGATATCTCTTCTAACTTCTCCTTGCAGAGTTTGACGAGTTTGGATCTTATCCATGCTGCCTGTAGAGCCTTAATGGCTGCCTGGCTGTCAACATAGATGCTGATCCTTTTTCCTGTGATATTCTCTTTGCTGATCAGGTCCGCCGCCTGCTTGATAGCGAAGACCTCAGCTTGTAGGAGCGATGCATATCCCGAGACTCAAAGTAGACTCCTGCACCTGTGCCAACATCCATTTTGGATCCGTCGGTGTAGAGTGCCAGTTCACTTTCCGTGCGTACCAAATCACCGGTCCATTCCTCCCTGGAGGGAATTCTAATAGAGAATCTCCTCTCCCAGGAAGGAAGTCGGGTGACATAGTCCGTTACGGTTCTGAATCTCGAGACGGCCCATCGATCCAAGACTGATGCATGTCCGTGAGGACTCCTTTTATAGAGACCTGATTCCTGTAATCTTAGCGAAGTTCTGGTTGCGGGGCTCTCGCAGTACATGTCCAGGGGTGGGAGGTTCAGCATGACTTCAAGGGCCGCCATTGGTGTGGACTTCATAGATCCCGTCACCGCCAGACAGCCGTCACTAATGATGTGAAACTCGTCCAAACCTCACCAAGTCATTGCTTCAAAATAAGCACATGTCTCAAAAAAATAAAATCGTCCCAACCAGCAAAGTTCTCCATACTCGTGCGAATGGAGAACATCTTCCTGCAGTAAGCTCAGCGACGTTTTGCCAAATTTTGGTCTCGAAAAGTTCCAAATGGTGTCTCCTCGGGCCGGAGATTTGTTGTCCATTTGTCCTACTTGACTTAGCCATCTTAAGCGTTAGATCCGAAGACGTGGTACTAGGCCGATGTCGCTGTACAGCCCATACAGTTCGTCGTTGTATTTTCGACTCCAGTCCCCATCAATCGCCTCGCAAGTTAGACCAAGTCCTCGATCATTTTGAAATTGTAACTGTTCTGGCCAAGACGTCGGTGTCGTGTGTCTTTTTTGGATGATAAGCGCTCCTGCTTCAATGCTTTCGAACGCCTCATTGACGTCCCGCTGTGTTTGTCCAATTACGTCAATGTCTGCCGCGTTCGTCCTCTTGTGCTGGCCAGTGAGTCTCGTATGATTTTTTCAAGTACGATGTTGAAAAAGTTACATGGCAGGGCACCACCTTGCCTAAATCCTTTTTTAACATCAAAGGTCTCGGTTTGCTCATTACCGACCTTAATGGAGCAGCGAGAATTCTCCATTGTCATCCTGCACAGCCGGACGAGTTTGACAGGGATGTTAAAACTAGACATGGCTTTGTACAGCTCGTCTCTATATACGCTGTCATACGCGGCCCTGAAATCGATGAAATGGTGATGGGGGTCGATTTGGTATTCTTCTCCAAGATCTGCCGCAGTGTGAATATTTGGTCTACTCCTTACTTACCTGGCTTGGCCACAAACGCTTTTCGGCGCTCACAGAATACGGCAGAGAAGATCATATATGCGCTATTAAGGAGACTTATTCCCTTGTAGTAGGCGCAGTTATAGCGGTCTCCTTTCTTGTGGATTGAGCAAACGATACTCAGATTCCATTCGTCGGACATGCTTACCTCTGACCATGATTTACAGTCGCTTTAAATAGCTCGGCAGACAGGCCGCCTGCGCCGGTGGCTTTATAAGTTCTAGTCTTCGAAATTACCAACTTAGTTTCATCTAGGTCGGGTGGATGGAATTATCTTGCATCTTCGTTGCAAATGGATCATTCTGCCTAACTGCGGTATTAGATCTTTCATCGCCGCTAAACAGTCTACCGAAGTGACTTCCATATTCCATATTCTTAGCATCGACTGTAACTCTACTACTAGTTGTCCCTCTTTATCCCTCCATGAGCGATGTTGTCGGTTTTTACATTATTTCACCACAGGCCTATTAGGTTTCATGTTCGCCTGGTATCTTACTTTGACGATTCACTGTGAATCAATGCGCGCGGCGTGGCGTGAACACGCCTTTCATTGGATTTGATGGGAGTTGTATGAAATCTTGTATTGACTCATCCTATGATAGAAATTGAATATTGAATATTGCAAGATGCAAGGGAAAGTTGATTTTAATGCAACTAGCGTCATCTATCGGTTGAGTTTGCAAACTTCGACGAGAGACTTGTTTATCAATGAGTGGAGCTCAGTTGACTCCTACTGTTTGAGCGATTCTGTTAGCGATCACACTAAGGAGAACATTAGCACATTGCGATATGGTGATGTTGTGGCTTAGTCCTTAAAATATCGTAAGTTGAGGATCTATGTTTAAGTTAGCCAAGCAGGTTCTCCTTGCAAGCCCCTCATGCAAGTGAACTCAAAGTTCCATCAACATGATTTCAAGTTCATCATATTGCCAAAACACACTGCATCCAAAATGTACTCTTACGTGGTGCCCAAGTCTATATAGAATATGCTCGACGAACACAATTCTCAATTGGTCTATCGTTTCGCATGCTATGTGGCATGTAATGCTGTCTAGGTCGGGTAGGTTCAGCTTGTATGTTTTAGGCAAAAAAAGTCCGAATTCTCGAACAAACGGTCACATTGCTCTCACGGTAGTCTTTGGAAAAATACAGTCCGAATCTTACATTAGCATTTTTTTTTTTTGGTTGCAATACCCGCTCTTACGTTGCCTTAGGTTTCTTATCGGACCAAATATGGCAGTTATGTGAATAACATGCCCATTTAGAGAAGAAGACACTTTTTCTGTAAAAAAGCGGATCTTCCGCTAGTTACTCTACGGTCAACTCAGACTTGGTGTCTAATGGCTCGAATTGCTTGCTCACCATGTCGATTATGGCGACCGTAAAATGTTCGAAGGAACGTTTTTCACAAAGCACAAAGTTTGATACTAGAATTCAATAATTCAGTGTGGACGGCCGTGGTGCAGTGGTAGTTCAAAGCCATTCCATACTTACTTATCAGGCCTGCGATCCATGGAGGATCTGAGCCTGAGCTATAGCTGCCTTCCATCCTTGACGGTCCCGGGCACGCTGCTTCCAGTTGTCAAGACCAAGATGTCTTACATCCGCGATTACTTGGTCTTTATACCGGAGGTTCGGTCTTCCTCTTCTTCTCGAACCAGGAGGCTCGGAGTCGAAGACCCTCTTAGCTGGAGCGTTGATGTCCATGCGCTCGATGTGGCCGAGCCAGTGTAGTCGACGGGTCCTTGCTTTCCGGACTACATCCACATCTTGGTACAGCTCGTAGAGTTCGCGGTTGTGTCTTCTTCTCCATTCACCTTCCTCACAGACAGGACCAAATATCCGGCGCAGAATTTTTCTTTCGAAAGAACCCAAAATCAGCTCCGCTGTCCTGCTTATCGTCCAGCTTTCGGCTCCGTACAGCAAGACTGGCAGAATGAGCGTTTTGTAAAGCATGACTTTGGTCTTTCGAGTGAGGAGTTTTGACCCCAGTTGTTTGGACAAGCCGAAGTAGCAGCGGTTGCCAAGGGCGATTCTACGCCGGATCTCCACTGTGGTGTCATTTGTGGAATTTACGTTTGCCCCGAGGTAGACAAACTCCTCAACTACCTCGAAATTGTAGCTGTCAATTGTTATGTTTTGTCCCAGGTGGTGAGCGACGGATTGGTTTTTGCTTGACAGCATGTATTTCGTTTTGTCCTCATTGATCTTAAGGCCAATTCGTTTCGCCTGTTCTTCAATCGCCGTGAATGCTTCCACAATGCCACGGCGAGAACACGCGATGATGTCGATATCATCCGCGTATCCTAGCAGCTGGATGGACTTGTAAAAGATAGTGCCTTCCCTGTTGACGCCTGCCCGTCGCACTATCTGCTCCAGCACCAGGTTGAAGAAGTCACATGACAGCGCATCTCCTTGCCGAAATCCGGTGCATGTTTCGAATGGTTCCGAGGTCCTAGAACCGAGTTGCACGGTGCATCGCGTGTTTTTTAGCGTGGCGCGACACAACTGGATCAGTTTTACCGGGATCCCGAATTCGGCCATCGCCCCAAACAGTGCTTCACGATGAATGCTGTCGTATGCGGCTTTGAAATCGATGAAAAGATGGTGTGTATCGATTTGAAACTCGTTGGTCTTTTCCAGGATTTGTCGAAGTGTGAAAATTTGGTCTATAGTTGATTTGCCGGGCCGGAAGCCGCACTGGTAGCTGCCGATTAGTGCGGTGCAAAATGGTTTTAGACGTTCACACAATACGCTGGACAGGATCTTGTATGCGACATTGAGCAGGGATATACCTCTATAGTTCTTACAAGAGGTAGGATCGCCTTTTTTGTGGATGGGGCATATAGAGCTGGTATTCCAGTCGTCGGGCATGCTCTCATCTTCCCAAATTCTGCAGATGATCTGGTGCATGCTCCCTACCAGAACATCGCCGCCAGCCTTGAAGAGCTCTGATGGCAAGCCATCTGAGCCTGCGGCCTTGTTGTTCTTCAGCTTCTGAATAGCTGTGCCGACTTCTTCTATGCTGGGTGGGAGGACTACTTCAGCGGCTGGAGTTGGGATTTCCTCAGTCCCTACCACTCTCTCTTGGTCATGCTCGTTAAGCAGCTGCTGGAAGTGCTGCTTAAATACATCCACTATTCCCTGCGGGTCGGTGACAAGATTACCCTCGCAGTTTCGAAGAGCCAGGGTGCCCTTTTTGAAGCCTCCTGCAAGGCCTTTGGCTTTCTTGTAAAAGGCTCGTATTTTATGTCTATCCCTAGACTCCTCGATATCCTTGAGCTGGGAGGCTGCGAAGATTCTTTTCTTTTGTCGCAGTAGTTTCTTCTCCTCCCTTCTTCTGGCTCGGTACTCTTCTCGCGCTGCCCTGGTTTTCCTCTGCAGCGCCTTTTGGTACGCCTCTTCGGTTGCTGCCTTTTTCTGCTCACACTCGCCATCATACCACGGGTTTCTTGTCGGGGGTGGTAGGTATCCTAAGGTGGTTTCGGCTACTTCCTGAATGGCTGAGCGGCAATGCAGCCACATATTATTGGCATTTGTGTTCGACGTAGGCATACCGTAGAGTCTTTCGCTCAGCTGCTCCCTGTAGACTCTGGCAACCTCCGGTGTGCTCAGGCGCCCAATGTCGAACCTCCTCCTGATGGGCTGGTGCAGCTTTCTGACATTGGACAGTCGAGCTCTGAATCTTGCTGCTACGAGGAAGTGGTCAGAGTCGACATTTGCCCCTCTGAATGTTCGCACATCCAGGATGTTTGACGCGTGCCTTGCGTCAATGAGCACATGGTCGATTTGGTTGGCGGTTCGACCGTCCGGAGATCGCCAGGTTGCTGTGTGGATTCGCTTGCGAGGGAATCTTGTGCTACTTATCACCGCATTACGAGCTGTCGCAAAGTCAGCGAGTCGGAAGCCGTTATCTGTTGTTGTATCGTGGAGGCTGTGCTTTCCGATCACTCCGCCAAGGGTGTTTTCCTTTCCGATTTTGGCGTTGAAGTCCCCGAGCACGATTTTTACATCGTACTCCGGACAAGCTCCGTAGGCGTTGTCCAGGAGGTCATAGAAGTCCTCCTTGATAGGGTCTTCAGCCTCGTCGGTAGGGGCGTGTGCACATATAAGGCTGATGTTATAAAATCTGCCTTTGATGCGGATCACAGCCAGGCGATCACTTATAGGCTTAAAGTCGATGACCTTCGACCTTAATCGCTTTCCCACGACGAATCCGCATCCCAGTAAGTGCAACCTTTTGTGACAGCTGTAATAAATGTCGCAATTTTTCTTCCTAATCATACCGTTTCCTATCCAGCGTATTTCCTGGACCGCAGTAATATCCGCCTTGTACTGCGTGAGGATTCCTTCTAGTTTATGAGCAGCTCCGGGAGTGTACAGGGTTCTGACATTCCAGGAGCATACTCGCAAATCGTGTTCCTTTTTCGTGCGTTGTCGTCGTCGAGTATCCGTCCGTATATCCGAGGCATCTTGCTCATTCATAACTTTGGGTTTTTTTACGTGGGCCGATTGTTAGCCCGCCGCACAACCGCCATTCTGGTCGGGGTTTTCTTCGCTGCATACGTTTGTTCACCTCCCAACGGTTGTTGAAGAGGCTATCCAGAGGGCGCCGCGAGGAGGCCGTATGTCAACTTGACCCGGGCATTTAAACAGGGATCGTTGCTGGCATCTCGCCAGGTTGAGAGCAATCAACAACTTTACCCTGTATGTCCGAGCCCATGCCCTCCATTCCATTAGCCATTCCATAGCCAGGTAAAAAACAATTCCTGTGCGGAAAGAAAGTATGCAACACAGCGGATGTGAATGATAACACTCACAGTATATGGTCACCTTAAACTCATACTCGAGAGCGCCGTGGCGCAGTGGGTAGTGTGTTGGCCTCTAACGCCGATGACACGGGATCGAACAAGAGCCATGTCATCGAACGTGTTTTTCACGGTGCTCCTCCTCAGCGGGGTATTGACAAAACCCCCTGTAGTATAATTGTCAAGAAAAGCTTCTCGAATTCCGCCGGTCGGAACCGGCAATAAACTGTAGGTCCCTTTCACCTATGGGAAAATAAAATCACACACAACATGGGCGATTGAGAGAAGCTCGGCCTTGGTCCAACCATCCAATAAGTCATCTTTGATTTAAGTGATCACGGCGCCTATTGGATTTATAAGAAATAAACATGGATCCAGCTAGTTTCCGCGCAAAGTACACAGAAGTCCCTTTAACCCCGTTTGGTTTGCTTGAACACTTACCGTAATATTTTATCTAACTACCTTCCAGCTTTCTCTAAAACTGATGCAATACAGACACCTGTCATCCATCATCCAGTCACGGAACTTCATCAAAAGTTGTCAGTCTTGGTGCTTACATTTTCGGAAAATTCAATAATCTCTTTTAACATCCATGAAAACTCATAATCCAAACAAAATATCTCACAAAGTAGATGAGACAAAGCTGCTCGCTTGCACATCGCCATCATCAGCAATCTTCAAAATCTTCACTTCAGTTTCACACCCTTCCAAGGAGCATACATATTTCCGCGCAACCCCACTCTCCTTCTCGCTGTCGTATATTCAACCAGGCCCGTATGCTATAGTCCCAAAAGCGAGAAGACGGAACAAGGCAACGAGAGCTTTGGATATAGGTTCTCTTTCAAACTTTCTTCATCTTAATCTCCTCGCTTACGAAGCAGATTAGGTAGGTAGTGAAGTGTATCCCTTTAACGTCTCCCTAACGAACGATAAAATCGTAAGCAAGAGTTCTCGTTTGCGTACTCGTACTTCGTTTTCGCATTCGCCCAAAGGCTTTATCTGATTTTACAATGCACCTTATTCTCCAACCAAAGCCGGTCCTTCAATTGTGCGCCAAAACGATTGCTCCTTAGCTACAAAGTGCTGCATGGAGAGGAACGTTTTTTTTTCTTCTCCTCTATTCCTTTGACGGCACACAAACCAAAACCGTTTTAGTAGTAAGGATGCTGGCAGTTGGGCGACTATTTATCGCGGATTTATCGCACCATCTGTGGCCAGTTCGTTATCATGGTAAATCAGTAGTAATGCAGTTGTATGCACAGCATGGCGTGGAAAAAAACGCAAAAAAAAAAACTGAGCCATCCTGGCAGTACTGTCTCGTGAATGGGGTTAATAAATTACGGTTTTTTAATTACACTCAAACGGTGCCAAAGCACACCCACGAGTACATATAGAAGCAACCCAAAAACATATTAATCCGAGGGCTGTATGCGAAGGCTGCGATTTCTCCACGTGTGTAAATCCTGTCGAGCAGCAACCTGTGATCCGACATTAAATTGTTCGTACAGTTGCATTTGCATACACGTATGTATGTATATGTGTAATCCTTTAATACACATTTGAGTATATTGGTAAAAGTTTTCTGTTAACGAAGGAGCTATTTTGCGGATGAACGTGGTTGAATGGAAAGTTGTTCGCTTTTCCAAGTTTTAAATTGGCATTCGTACGTTTATGCGCTTGAAGGTATTTGACGGTAAATACCAGCGGGTGCTTAGAACCTTCGTAAAAGTTTAAAATATTTTATGGATTTGGAAAGGTATGGTTGGTTCTTACAAATGAGGGAATGTAATATAGTCGGTTGCATATTGTATCTGGTGAGTATAGAGAATTTTTACGTTCGACGAACCTGAGATGGACCCATAAACATACCTGCCTAACCGTCAGGCAATTCTGGCCTCAACATGGTCGTCAGCGAACCAAGGGACTAATTTACCTAAAACGAACCGATATCAACAACATTTTTGGCGTCATCACTGGTCACTGGACTAGGGCAAGTTTCGAATGACTTCTGCAGAAGCAGCAAAAACGAAGACGAGGATGAATCCATTCAGCACCTGCTCAACGCCTGTCCGGCCCTCTATCATAGTACGAGTAGGAAACGACACCTAGAATCCTACTTCCTTAACGACCTGACTGAGGTTCAGCGGGTAAGGACAACTGGCCTAGTTAACTGCATAAGAAGCGCAAACTGGTTCCATGAACAGGAGGTCGAACCCAGTCCTAGCAATACAAAAGGCCTCTCTGGCCTAAGTGTACGGGCGACGGGTAACCTAACCTAATCTAGAGGAAAACGATGACGATATTCATTAACACATCATGCCCCTTTTCCGGAAAAGGAACAATTTGGATCATTAAATTTGATGAAAGCACAAGTTTGCCTTTTAAACACTTCTTGGGGGCTATGATATTCACTATATTATTCAGCGGTGGCGTAGCCAGTGTCAAAAAAAAAATCTGAGAAAAAGGACGATCCTGTGAATTTTGGCTCAATACATGTGTTCGCGATTGCTTAGATCAGAGGACTCCACTAACAACTAAGTTGGGTTGTAAAATGTGCTCTGAAAATGGACTGCCACAGGGCACAATAGGCTCACCCATTTCTTTTCAACAACTAGCTAAGCAAGTCAGCAAAGCAATCTGGCAATCACCTGATCAGTCGACAAACAACCAGATTGATCACATTGCGATCGACGTCAGACACTACTCCAGTATTCTCGATGTCCGAACCTTCCCAGGAGCCAAAATCCACTCGGATCATTTCCTTGTCGTTGCCAAGGTATGAGAACGGATATCAAAAAATCAACGGAGGCGAGAAAGAATGTCAAGGCTTGACGTCGGGAAGCTACAACCGCGAGGAACATTGCCCAACGAGTCTCTCAAAAACTCTCTGAAAGTTCGACGCCGCCTGCACTAATAGTAGAAGAAGAATGAAAGCGTTGTCAAAAAGCTATTAAAGAAGCTGCCACTGATATACATACTGGGTTTTAAGACACCACCGCCCAGGAAAAACCCGTGGTTTGACGATGAGTGCAGGCACGCCCCTGCAGCTAAGCATGACGCCTATAAGGTAATGCTGTATCGAAAAACGAGGGCTGTTCGTGAGCTCTACGAACGGAAAAGGAGAGATGAGAAGCGGCTTCTCAAAAAGAAAAAGGAACATGAGAAGCGTACGGTCAAGGACATGAGGAGGTGTTCCAGCAGGGATCATGGAATCATTTCTGCAGACTGTTAAACGGCGAGGAAAACTCAAATACCGCTGTCAGGCAGAATATCCCACTCAACTTGGACGACGATATACAAGAATACCATCCCCCGTGGTCAAGATAGCAATATGAAGGCTAAAGTCAAACAAAGCTGCTGGAGCGGACAGTTTAAAGCAGGCGGGGATGATCTGGCAGGGCGCATGCACCAGCTCATCTGTATGCATATCCGTCGAGTGGAATATCAATGTCGTTTGCCCGATCCACAAGAAAGGATGACCCCTTTGACTGCGCCATTTACAAAATCCTCTCTGCTGTTTTGTGTGAACGCCTGAAACCGATTGTCAACACCCTGATTGGTCCCTATCAGTGTGGTTTCGGGTCAAAGAAGTCCGCAATAGACCAAGTGTTCACACTGCGGCAGATCCCGCTAAAGACCCACCAAATGGAGATCGACACTCACCACCTATTTGTCGAATTCAAGGCCGCACATGACAGTGTTCATAGAGAGGAGCTATACAGAGCCATGTCTAGTTTTGGCATCCCTACCAAACCTGTCAGATTGTGTGGGAGGACGATGGAAAATGCTCGCTGCTCCATCAAGGTCGGTAACGAATTTACAAAGACCTTCAATATGTACGAAAAAAGGTTTTAGACAAGTTGACGTACTATCATGTTAGTTTTTTAACATCATACTTGGGAAGATCGTGCGAAACTCACAAGTCAGCACTAGGGGCACGATCTTCCAAAAGTCAGTTCAACTGCTAGCTTAGGCTGAGGGTATTGACGTGATTAGTCGAACGCAGCCGGCTGTCAATGAGGCGTTTGCTGGCACTGAAGCGGAGGCGGTCAAAATGGGTCTGGCGGTAAATGAGGGCAAAACGAATTATGTATATGCTGTCATCAAGAAAGGACGCACAGCATCGACGCCTTGAACAGAGCGTCACAATGGACAGCAAGAATTTCGAGGTAGTTAAGGAAAGAACCATCCAGCAAGAAAGCTTGCGTGGCACTATATTCGTGCAGAGCAGCTTTCGGAAAGACATGGGGCTTTAAACCAAAGGTGGTATACTGACTGTACACCGCGGTGGTAAGACCTATTTCAGTCTATGGATCAATTGTCTGGTGGAAAGCACTTGAGAAGAAATGCAACCTTCAGAGTCTTACAAGGATTCAGACGGCTGGCTGTCTGGCGGTGACCGGATCTATGAAATCCACAACAATGGCAGCCCTTAAAGCGTTGCTGAACCTTCCACCACTAGACATGTACTATGAAAGCATTGCAGACAGGGCTGCGCTAAGGATGGAAGAATCCAGTCTTTGGAAAATATGTCCTCATGGCCACGCATCAATCCTGGATCGATGGGCTACCCTGAGGTCCGCAACCGAAACGGACTATACCACCCCACTTTCTTGCTGTGAGAGGAGATTCTCTATTAGAATGGCTTCCAGGGAGGAATGGGCCAGTGGTATGGTAAACACGAAAGAGGAACTGGCAATCTATACCGACGGATCCAAAACGGATACCGGTACAGGAGCCGGAGCTTACTTCGAACCTCAGGAAGCGTGTCACTCCTACAGCGTCTTCCAGGCTGAGATCTTCGCAATCAAAAAAGGCGCGGATCGGATTCTTTGGGAGAATTTCTCAGGTAAGAGAATCAAAATCTATTTTGACAGTCAGGCAGCCATTAAGGCTCTGCAATCAACATGGATAAGATTCAAACTCGTAAAACTCTGTAAAGAGAAACTAGAAGAAATATCGGATGTCAATGAGGTAACCATCTGCTGGTTATCAGGGTTTGTGAATATTTCTGGAAATGAGAAGGCGGACGAACTAGCCAGTCTGGGATCAGGTGCAGATACTTCGCAGATCACAACTGAGGCTAGAACGCCAGTCAGCACACTATTCAGAGAAATAGGGGTGGAACTATTGGTCATTCAATGAAGAGCGAGTGAGTACAGACGTGTTATTACTCTCGTCCGGCAAAACATTTAAATTTCCATAAGTCTAGCCATTAAATTATTAGAAGTGTACGCGATCATACGAACCTTATGCGATTTAAAGCTTACATAAACCAGTGTCTGTTTTCATTAACCCGTATTTAATAATTTCGATACTTAATTTTTGTGATTCTCTGCCTTCGTGTGATCCTGTAATTGTTACTCTATCTCCCACCTAACAATGTACTCTGGCTCGATGTCACTCGAAAATAGCTCAAGTTCGGTTAACACCCGTTCCAAAAAACTAGCAGTTACCACCACACCAGCTGTAAATGTCTCAACACCAAGACAAAACTGCACTGTCAACACTAAAAGTGGAACTACTGGTCCAACAAAGCCTCTCTCTATTGCCGATCTGGATGAGCAACTCAACAAATTCACCACCTCCATGTTGGATCGTTTTTCAGCTGACTTGGTTGCGCTTCGGGATGACTTGCTGCAACAAATGTCGCTAATACAACAAAGTTGTGCAACATTCATTGATTGCGTAAACAAATCTCTGAATGACCTGGAGCTGCGTGTGAATAAAATTGAAGTGACCTATAGTGAACAGCATCAGAGCACTACTGAGGAATTGGATGACCTTAGGAAAAGATGCGATGCTCTAGAACGGAAGGAGCTTGCAGCTGATGCGATCCTCTTTGGTGTACCACACCTCCCTGATGAAAATCTGAGGACCATTTTCAACAAGATATGCCACACTGTCGCATGCAAACCGCCAACTCTGAGCACGGTCTTTCGCCCGCCACGGGCGGAAATACCAAACGATGCACCCATCATCATCAAATTTAACACCACTCAAGAACGGAATCAGGTGCTTAAATCCATTGCCGACCACCGCAAATTGAATGGTAAGCACCTCTGTCTCAATGATATCGGCATGGAGTCCAATAAGCGGATTTACATCAACGAGAGCCTTACCAACAAAAATCGCTCACTTCTTAAACTTGCCACTAACATGAAGCGTCGAGGCCAGCTTCACTCAGTATTTACCAGACGTGGATCCGTATTTGTCAAAGAGCGCAAAAATGACAACAACGTATGTGTAAACAATGAAAAAACACTCCACACTATTGCCGCGAGAAGTGAAACAACAACAAATGACAGTGACCTCTCTCCTGTTACAACTTAACACATTTTTTTTTTCTTCTCACTCATATTGTTTTTGTTCTTTTTTTCTACATTTTTTACATTTATTTACATTCTTAAATTCCCCTCTATCTCTATTTTTTAAATTTTCCATCAAATATCTATCCTCTCTATTCAGTTTTTCTATTTTAACATTTCTTCCGCTTCAAACTAAGGGTTTTCCATTAAAGCTGATAGGCTTTGCATTGTTTGTTTGTTATTATCTTCTGTGCTGTTCGCTGCTTGATTGTGTTTGTTGTTTTTGCAAATCTTAATATGAATGCATGCAATCGTGGTGTCTCCAATGATGTTCCAAACATGTTAAATATTTTGTGTAATCAAAAGAAGGGCTTAAACATTTGTCATATAAATGCTCAAAGCATGAAAAGTAAAATTGATGATCTGCGTTTGCTTTTGGTCAGCTGCAAGGTCGACATTATGTGCCTGACGGAAACATGGTTGAAGCCGGAAATGTGTTCGGGTATGTTCCATATAACCAATTACAGACTGGTGCGTGTGGATAGGGCGAATAAATTGGGTGGAGGTGTGGGCATATATATAAAAAGCTCATTTAATTACAATGTTGTCAGACAATCCTCAGTTTCTGATTCAGTAGAGTACCTGTTTATTGAAATTTGTGTGAGTAGTGGCAAACTACTAGTAGGCTGTGTTTATATGCCACCGAATGTGGCTAATCACTCCTTGCCAACAGACATCCTAGAGAGTTTGGCTTCAGATTATACCGATATTGTTGTCGTTGGTGATTTGAACCTGAATCTTTTGGATATAAAGAACAAGCCGTTCATTGAAATGATGAGATCACTGCACCTTAGTTTCGCCAACTTACAACAACCGACACACTTCATGCCCAACTGTAATCCTTCACTCCTAGATGTGTGCCTCGTCTCAGAACCCAATATGGTGTTGCTCTATGATCAACTGTTTGCACCAGCCTTTTCGTATCATGACTTACTCTTTGTCTCAATTGATTGCGTGTCACCTCCTACTAATGACTGTATTGTTTCACGTTTTAATTTCTCCCAAATGAATATTCCACTATTATTTATGGATTGTCTGAGTCTAGACTGGTCGCCAATTTATAATAGTAGCAACGTTAACGTGCAAGTAGATTGTTTTAATAAAAACATTTATTATCTGTTTACTAAACATGTCCCAGTTAAACAAATTAGAAAAAAGACTACGACTCCTTGGATTACGACCGAGGTTTTAAACCTCATTAAAAAGCGGGATCTGCTTTACTCCAGATGGAGAAGGTTCAGATGCCCTGTTTTACTGAACAATTACAAGGTCGTACGTAATGCAGTGACCTCAATAATTCGTAAGAATAAGCGAAAATACTATGCGGCGAAGTTCTCTAATAGCAACACAAGTTCAGACTTCTGGAAAAATGTGCGCCAAATGGGTATCTGCTCTAATAAGCCTATAGCCCCAAATAATATTGACATCGAGACACTCAACCGCAATTTTGTCCAAACGTCATCGAACAGTGAGCCTCGAAGCTCAACTACTGTTTCCAGCTCAGATTATGATTCCGACTCTTTCTCACTATCATGTGTTGACGAACTTTGTGTTGGGCATACTTTGTTCAGAATAAAATCGAATGCAATGGGCTCGGATGAAATCCACCCTGTATTTATAAAAACACTTCTTCCTTGCATTCTACATCAGCTTACGCACATAATAAATAGTGCTATTACGACCTCTACTTTTCCTAAGACTTGGAAAGTTGCCAAAATCGTTCCCTTGCCGAAAACAACAGCCCCTAGCTGTACTGAGTATCGCCCAATTGCCATACTTCCGTACCTAAGCAAGGTTTTCGAAAGCTTAGTAAGTTGCCAACTTAAGGAACATCTTAGAAACAAAAAGCTCATCATACGGCATGGCTAACATAGTCTGTCTATAACAAAAAAAGACGGAAAGTCTGCTAAATCTTGGTAGAGGGAATATACGACTAGTAGTCGGTGCCCTCACTGGGCACTGCATGATATCATATCATGCAGCTAGGCTAGGCCAGCTCTACAACGATTTTTGCAGAAGCTTTAGGGACGAAGAGAAAATAGAATCCATTCGTCACCAACTGTATGAATGCCCTGCACTGGCCCGAAAATGATTTACATTCCTCGGGAACTGCCTCTTCTCGGGCTTAGAGGGTAAGACTATGATTCTTAACTGAATTTGGGTGGTTCAGCTCAGCGGGTAACTAACGGGTTCCCCTCGGGTTAGCTTTTCAAAATGGGCACAATGGACTCCTCGTAGTCTAAGTGAGCCTTGACCTCATTTCAATAGGGCACCCAACTAACCTAACCTATCCTAAGGACTTCGTCTACCTTGGATCCGCAGTAACAAATAACAACTCTTGCCAATCGCTGTTTTTTTGGGCTCAAAAGGCAATGAGTAACAGAGCTGTCTCCTGCTTCCAGTACGTAAACGAAAGCCTCATAACTATCCGCATCAAGGCCAATCTCGGCAATATAAGCTTACTATGTGTCCACGCCCCCACAGAGGAGAAGGTTGACCGGCATAAAGACGACTTCTATGATCTCCTAGGCAGAACGTATGCGCAATGTCCCAGCTATGACACCAAAATCGTTCTAGGAGATTTCAATGTGAAGCTGGGTAAGGAAGCTATCTTTGAACGGGTTATTGGAAAACACAGCCTACACAACACCACGTCAGAAAACGGACTACGGCTGGTGGACTTTATGGCGGGACATAACCTGGTAGTAGCAAGTACACGATTCCCACACCTCAACATCCGTAAGGGGACCTGGCGGTCTTTCGATCAATCGACAACCAACCAAATTGATCATATTGCGATCAACGACAGACACTCCCCCAGCATCCAAGATGTCCGAACCTTTCGAGGAGCCAACATCGACTGGGATCATTATCTTGTTGCAGCCAAGGTACGGATGCGAATTTTCTCGGAATCAACGGAGTCGAGTAAGAACACCAAAATTTAACGCCGGAAGGCTGCAATCGCAGGAGACCGCCAGAACCTTCGCCGATCAAGTCTCCCTCAAGCTCTCCCAGGTCCCGATGCAATCTGCAGAAACCATAGAACAGCAATGGAGTCGTTTTCAGAAAGCCATTAGAGAGGCCGCCTCAGATATACTCGGTTTCGAGCCACCACCGTCGAGAAACCCCTGGATGGATGATGAGTGCAGACAGGCCCATGTAGAGAAACAGAATGCATACATGGCCACATTGCATCGACGGACGAGAGCTGCCCGCGAGCTCTATGAACAGAAAAGGAGGGAGGAGCATGCGCTTCTGAGAAGGAAAAAGAAGGAGCACGAGAGGCGCGAGACCGAGGAGATGGAGAGATGTTACGGCAGGAACGCCGTTCGAAAATCTTACCAGAAAGTAAAACGAACATGCCACGGCTATAAAGCCAAAGCAGAAGCAGATAAGCACGGACAACTAGTAGTGGAGTCACGGTCGATGTCGAGATTGTGGAAGGACCACTTCTGCAGACTGTATAATGGCGATGATAGTCAAAATGCCGCCGTCAGGCAGAGCGAGCCATTCACAATGGACGAAGACGAAGGAAAATCCCGTCCACCCGACCTAGATGATGTTAAGATAGCGATATCGAAACTTAAGTCTCATAAAGCTGCCGGAGCAGACGGACTTCCCGCGGAATGGTTCAAAGCAGCTGGCGATGAGCTGGTTGGGAACATGCACAAACTCACAAACACACAAACTTAAAGCCGCATATGACAGTGTTTATAGAGACGAGCTATACAGAGCCATGTCATGTTTTAGTATTCCTGCCAAACTCGTCAGACTGTGTGATCTACTTCAAGTCTACACAATGGCTTACCTACGTAGATGACATTGACGTTATCGGACGGACAAAGCGAGACGCTAATGAGGCTTTCGCAAGTATTGAAGCAAAAGCGGCTAAAGTGGGTCTAAGGATAAATGGGGACATGATCAAATATATGCTGTCATCAAAGAAAGACGCGCAACACCGACGTCTTGGTCAGAACGTCTACTTCGTCTACCTTGGCTCGATAGTGACAAGCAGCAATGACAGCGCAGAGATAAAACGCAGAATAACTCGTGGAAACCGCTGCTTCTTTGGGCTCAAGAGGCAATTGAATAGTAGGCCCTCTCTCGAAAAACTAAGGTATCCCTCTACAAAACCGTTATCATCGCGGTCCTCCTCTACGGCGCAGAGGCTTGGACGCTATCAAAAGCGGATGAGGAGGCTCTTGGGCGTTTCGAGAGGAAAATTATGCATGCAATCTTTGGTCCCTTTTGTGTAAACGGAGAGTAGAGGAGGATATTCAACCAAGAACTGTAAGGGCTGTACAGTGACATCGGCCTAGTTAGACATTTTCGGAGCCAACGTCTAAGATGGCTAGGCTATTTAGAGTGAATGGACATCACCGCTCCTGCCCGAAGAGTCTGACATAGCTCCGGCCCCGGTATGATATAGTACGCCCTCAACCTTAATGGCTCACACAAGTGGAGAAGGACATCAACTAACTACCAGCGTGACTGGAGACGGCTGGTAAGAGATCGTGCTGGCTTGAGTCGCTTGTTGATTGAGCCCAAAGACCACACCGGTCTGTAGCGCCGCGAAGAAGGAGAGGAAGGTTAAGGTTTGGTCTTTCGAAAGAGGACTCTACTTCTCAATTGCCTCTTGAGCACACACAAAAAAAAAACAAAGGTTGGCAAGAGTTATTCTGCGTTTAATCTTAGCACTGGTGTCGTTGCCACTTGAAGTACCTAACATACTTACTTACTTACTTAGGTGGCGCTACAGTCCGTGGTGAACCTGGGCCTCAACCAACAAACGTTTCCAGCTGGCACGGTCTTTGGCCAGCGGTTTCCAGCGCCGCACGCCCAGATGGTTAGGGGGAGCTTAACCACCTGCGTGCGCCGGCGATGATGCTGCCGTCCTCTGCCGCACCTTCCTTCCGGAGTGGATTCGAAGACTCTTCGGGTCGGCTCTACCACTTCAAAGTTATATCCGCCCATGGTGACGTTCTGGCCAATACGTCGGTGTTGTCCGTCTCTTTTAGATGAAAGCAGATATTTGGTTTTACCCTCATTAACCTTGAGACCCATTTTAGCCGCTTCTACCTCAATGCTTACAAAGGTCTCATTGACGTCTCGCTGTGTCGCCGTCCGCAAGCAATTGCGTAGACTTGGAATAAATCGTACCTCTTGTGTTGGCCAGTGACTCTTGCACGATCTTTTCAAGCACGATGCACCTTACCAGCTCATCTCCAGCCGCCTTAAGAAGCTCAGCAGACAGGCCGTCTGCGCCCACGGCTTTATTAGACTTAAGTCTTGATATCGCTATTTTGACTTCGTCTAGGTCGGGTGGACTGAATTCTGTTTCATTGTCGTCCATTTCAAATGGCTCGTTCTGCCTGACAGCGGTATCTTATCTATTAAGGTATTTCCAAATCCTCAGCATCGACTGCGACTCTACTACCACTTCTCCATTTTCATTCCTGCAAGCCATCGCTCTGGCTTTGTAGCCATGGCATGTTCGTTTTACCTTGTTGTAAAACTTCCGGGCGTTATTCCTGCGGAAGCATCTCTCCATCTCCTCGATCTCACACTTTCCGTGTTCTCTCTTCTTTCTTCTGAGAAGCGTGTGTTCCTCTCTTCTCTGCTGCTCATAGATTTCGCGAGCAGCTCTCGTCCGTCGTTGCAGCATGGCTTTATATGCTTCTTGTTTTGCTGCATGGGCTTGTTCGCATTTTTTTTTTTTTTATTTCGCGCAGGTTCAAGAGTTCTTATGATGTTTGGCACACAACCTGAATGGAGTGCAGTGGTTTGGGTCGTTGATGTTCGTTCACTACTCTCAGGGGTGGTTGTCCTAGATAGCACGAGAGCCGACCAAATTCCGCGTTTGGCTATAGTCTGTAGTAATTCGTGCGAGCACTTTTAATATTGCATACGCATTGTTCATCGAACCAGGGATTTCTAGGTGGTGGCGGTTTGAAACCCAGCACCTCTGAGGCAGCGCCTCTGACGGCGCTCTGGCAATGCGCCCATTCCTGCTCTATTGTTTGTGCTGCTGTGGGCGGATTTTGAAAGTGCTTGGAGGAGACACGATCGGCAAAGATTCTGGCAGTCTCTTGCGATTGTAGCTTTCCAACGTCAAACTTACGTTGTCCTACTCGACTCCTAAGCATTCTTGATATCCTCATTCGTACCTTGGCTACAACAAGGTAGTGGTACGTCGACATTATAGGAGGAGTGTCTGGCGTCGATCGCAATGTGATCAATTTGGTTGGTGGTCGATTGATTAAAAGACCGCCAGGTACCCTTGTGGATGTTGAGATGGGGGAATCGCGTGCTTGCTACAAGGAGGTTACGCCCCGCTAGGAAATCGATTAGTCTTGATCCGTTGTCGGATGTGGTGTTATGGAGGCTATGCTTTCCTATGATCAACTCAAATATGTCCTCTTTGCCCAGTTTTGCATTAAAATCTCCTAGAACTATTTTTGTGTCGTAGCTGGGGCATTGGGCATATGTTTTGTCTAGGAGATCGTAGAATTCTTCTTTGAGTCGGTCGTCCTTTTCTTCCGTTGCGGCGTGAGCGCATATTAAGCGAATGTTTCCAAATTTAGCTTTGATGCGGATTGTTATGAGGCGTTCGCTTACATCCCGGAAGCTTAAGACTTTTTGTCGTAGTCTTCCTCGAATAACGAATCCGCACCCGAATAAGCGTTATTTGTTCTCCTTATAGCAGCTCCCGTCGTAGATGTCGCAGTTTTTCATCCGTTTTTTGCCTGCTCCAACCCATCGCACTCCTTGGAGTGTGGTTATATCTGCTTTATAGCAATTGAGGGTTTGCTCCAATTGATCGCCTGCACCCGGTCTGTTAAGGGACCTAACATTCCAGGTGCAGATAGGGTTGCCAACTTCTTTTACAAGAAATAAAGTATATTCAGGTCTATGTAGAATATTTAACATGGCCAAAATACTTTTAATTTTTTCCCTTGAATTAGCTCAGTCTTTAAACCAGTCCTAATGTTATAAACATCTAAAATAGTTGCATTATTTCCTTGTAATTTTTTGATTGTTTTATTGAAAACTACATTATTTTCCAAATTATTATCCAACATAAATAAATTTTGTATAACCATTGGACAGTCAACATCCAAACTAACAAGGTAGTTATAAATTGGTGTCCAATTAAGTAACATTGCATCAATTGCTATTGGAACAGATAGCCAACGAGTTCCTATGTGTCGTTTTATTTCATGAAACTCTCCTTCAGCAAGCGCTACAAATCTTTTTAATTCTATAGATTTTTTAGTATAATGTTCTCAGTGCCATAATTTAAACGATTCATAGCATGTTTAACTGAATTATGCACAATATGGGCACGAGAATTTCATTTTATTAAGTCTGGCACAACCTCTAATATGTTTGCGTATAATGAATGATTATGTCCAAAATTTGCATTTGTATTGTTAGCGCTTACTTACTTACTTAATTGCCACGACAGTCCGTGGTGAACCTGGGCCTCAGCAGACAGGGGTCTCCAGCTGGCACGGTCTTTGGCCAGTTGTTTCCAGCGCCGCACACCCAGTTGGTTAAGGTCCCCTTCCACCTGTGTGCGCCACCGTTGATGTGGCCGTCCTCTGCCGCGCCTTCCTTCCGGGATGCTTTCGAAGACTCTTCGGGTCGGAGCTGTATTTTCCATGCACTCTACATGGCCTATCCACCTTAGACGCTGTATCCGTAGACGTCGTACCAGGCCGATGTCGCTGTACAACCCGTACAGTTCTTCGTTATATCTTCTCCTCCATACACCGTTTGAACAAACGGGACCGTAGATAGTGCGCATAATTTTCCTCTCGAAACGACCAAGGGCATCTTCATCCGCTTTTGTTAAGGTCCAAGCCTCTGCGCCGTAAAGGAGGACTGGGATGATTAAGGTCGTATATAGCCTTACCTGAGAGCACCGTGGCGCAGTGGGTAGTGTGTTGGCCTCTGACGCCGATGACACGGGATCGAATCCCGACACAGCCATGTCATCGAACATGTTTTTTCACGGTGAAAAACGTCAAATGTCAAGCTAGACGTACATATTAGTTTCATCGTGCAATTTTCTTTTTAAGTTTCTTAAAACTATTCTTAAAATCGTAAAAGTGCATTTATACTGTTCATTTGTCACTGATAATCAAGCTTCGCCCAACCAAACTCCCAATTTCCTTTCATTAGTGTCTTAACTCGAATGTTAACCTCACACAACATGTCACGATCAAATACACCTCAATCTCATGGCAAAAAACCATCAACACGTAGTGGAGGTCTACAACAAAAAACAAGTGTAACTCCAACAAACACATCGGAGATCAAATCAGGAATCGATCATAAATCTATCGAACTACTGATTGCAAATCAAATAAAGAATTTAAAGGAGTTCATTCTCAACGAAAATTGTAAGTTGGCCGAAAAACTTAATAACATTGTAAGCGACTTTAAAGAACGCCTCGCTATGGTTGACCAAACCCTGGTCGACCTATCAACGAGAATCGAGCGGCTTGAGATGACAAATGTGCAGCCTGCTGCGGTTGAACCTACTCTTTTGCTTGCACAACGCATTGATGATCTAGAGCGAGAAAACATGTCCGCTGATGCAATTTTAGTTGGTATACCTAAATATAATGAAGAAGATCTACATAGTTTGCTCAATAAATTGTGTGCTTCTGTTGGTTGCTCCCCAGCACCTGAAATAACAAACATCTTCCGAGTCAGGAACAAGCACAGCACATCAAAAACTGACACTGCAATAGTCATCAAGTTCAAAACAGTCTCTGGGAAAAATAATCTATTTGCATCGATCCATCAACGCTGGAAATCAACAAAAAGACCCACATGCTTGCGTGACGTTGGAATACCATCTGACAGCCGAATCTATGTTAATGAAAGCTTAACATCATATAACCATATGATTTTTCGTAAAGCTCAACATCTGAAGCGCACAAAAAAGCTTCTCAGTGTTTATACTCGCAATGGTAGAGTTTTTGTAAAAGCTCTGGGAAAAGCCGCAGAAGACAAATCACTTTTAGTGACAACGACTGAAAGCTTAAATCGAATTGCTGGTGTAATTAATAAGGAAGACGAAAATGAAGGCGGATCGTGAGCAGTCTCTCAAGAGAAAACTTTTTTCGCAACTCCTGTTCTTCTTTTTCCATAAATTTATCTTGTTCGTCTTATGAACCAAAAAAAAGAACAAAGCAATCCAAAATCGTATATATTATATATATGTGTTCGCAAGAACAAAGGAGAAAATAAAACCGTCCCTTTTGGCGCTAAATCACAAAGGCAAGTGTCTTTATTTCTAGTTTGACATAATATTTGACATTACATTTGTTGTAATTTGTAATTTCCCTATGGGGCATTAATTGCTGGGTCAACTGGGGATTGCCAGTCTCAAACATATCTGTTTCTTCTTTAATATTTTTCTAATCTTAACTTATACTTCTTTAATTTGTCTTTACATTCCTATTAATATTGTTTTTATATTTATTTTGTACATTTGCTTTATTGTTTGTCTATGTGTTTCTTATTACCGTGGTACAAGTTTTCTGATAGGTAGTTATGCTCTCCCCTTCATATTGTACGATAATGAGCAGCCCACTATTATATAATGATGGTTCACACGCTTTTGGCAGAGATGACAAACTTCGGTGTATGTTAGGAATTCTATGCAAACAGCATGAGGGTCTTAAGATTTGTCACTTAAACGCACAAAGTTTACATTCTAAGATGGATGAATTTAGACATGTATTTGTTAGGTCAGGTATTGACATAATATGTGTTTCGGAAACATGGTTCCAGCCTCTAGTAAGAGATGTTGTATATGACTTACTTGGTTACAATTTAATTCGTGCTGACCGAAGTAATCGAGGTGGTGGTGGTACTGCTATCTACATTCGAAACTCAATAGAATTTAAAGTGATCACAAAGTCTGAACCTGCCTCGTTTTCACAAACCGAATTTGTTTTTGTAGAGATTCCTAATGGTACAAATCGCTGCTTACTAGGGGTTGGTTATCGTCCTAATAGAAACATTGATTTCACTAATCTCTTTTCTGAAATTGAACGACGGTCATCCTTATACTCTGAAATAATCATATGTGGTGATTTTAACTGCAACCTGCTTGATAATAAGAATTCTAAAAGCTTTCTGGATAGTTTAGATACATATGGTCTGTACCCGGTAAACACTACATATCCAACTCATTTTACAACTACTAGCTCAACGCTTTTAGATATATTGACTGTTAACAAACCATCAGAGATATTACTTTATTCACAACTTGACGCCCCTGCCTTCTCTAAACATGATCTTCTGTTTGCCGCTCTTAAAGTTAATCCACCTTGCAAACCAACACTTCACAGGTATAGAGATTTCCAAAATGTTAAACCTGAAGAGCTTGAAAATGACATCCGGCAAATTAACTGGCAGATAATATATTCCCTTGCTTCGCCAGATGACCAAATTCATTTCTTTCAAAACTCCGTATCTCAACTTTTTGACAAACATATTCCTCTAAAAACCAAATTAATAAATGTTACAAGAAACTCATGGTTCACATCCGAAATCCTTAACCTTATAAAACAACGTGATCAGGCATACAAACGATGGAAACGGTTTCGTATTCCTGAGTTGCTGTCGACATTTCAATCGTTGAGAAATAGGGTGTGCAAAAAAATACGGGAAGCTAAAGTTAAGCTGTATTCAGAGCGCCTTAATAAAAACTTGTCTTCAAAAACCCTATGGAAGAACATACGAGAGCTTGGTGTTGGTAAACAAAAGGAGCATTGTAACACGGATATATGTCCCAATTATCTCAATGAAGAATTTGCAAAAGTTCAAAGCAATAGAGATATTCCTAATGAAGCCCCTGATGGCCTGTTTGAGCCTCCGATTGTTTACGATAACCGACACTGCTTTGGATTTGAAAGGGTAGATGAGGCGGAAGTCCTTAGTGCTATTCTTAAAATTAAATCATCGGCCACAGGTCTAGATGGAATTCACCCGCTTTTCATTAAGATGATCCTACCTCACCTACTCCCAGCGCTCACGCACATCTTTAACTCAATTATAATGACATCTTCTTTTCCTAATACCTGGAAAACTGCAAAAATTATACCTGTTCTTAAAAAAGCTGAAACGAGTTCATCGCCAAAAGAGTTCCGACCGATTTCAATACTTTCGTTCCTATCAAAGGTATTCGAAAAATTGCTATATAATCAAATAAGCAAGTTCCTAAGTGCAAACAAGCTCTTAACTGATAAACAATCTGGTTTTAGGAAAGGACACAGTTGCGTGACAGCGGCCTTAAAAGTTTCAGAGGATATTCGCAATGCAATCAATAATGATTTGGTAACGTTTTTAGTTTTATTGGATTTCTCTAAAGCATTTGATTCTGTCAACCATAAAAAGCTTAATATTAAACTTAAGAAACAGTTTCAATTTTCTGATGGTGCGGCCAACCTAATCTCATCATATCTTGTTGGTCGGAGTCAGGTCGTTGTCATTAATGATAAAACTTCTCGCCCCCTCAATCTCTTTTCAGGCGTTCCACAGGGATCGATTCTTGGCCCACTGTTGTTCTCTATGTATATTAATGATCTTCCATTACAAGCAAATCACTCTTCCATAGACTTGTACGCGGATGACGCTCAAGTTCAATTAAGTTGTAAGCTTGGAATGATTGAAGATGGGGCTAACAAACTTAATACTGACCTGAGTAGAATACTGCAGTGGTCTCAGACTAATGGCTTAAATCTAAATCCAAGAAAATCAAAATGTCTTATTATATATAAGACCCCGCTTGATCATGATTACTTCCCATCTTTGTATCTTGGAAATGAAACCCTTGATTATGTGAGCAAGGCAAAAATCTTGGGTATACTCTTCAACTCGACTCTTACTTGGGATGATCATATTAGAATAGTTATTGGGAAAATATATGGCTCTCTGCGCAGCTTATCTGTATCGAAACACCTTACACCACAACATATCCGACTAAGGTTAGCGAAAACCCTAATTGTGCCGTTAATTACATATGGGTGTCAAATATTTATATGCCACACCTCTGTTATGAAAAGGAATCTTTCAGTTGCCTTCAATAATGTAATTCGATATGTTTATAATCTTAAAAGATATGATCACATTTCAAACTTTTCAAGTAACATTCTAGGTTGCACCCTATACACATATTTGAAATACTTGTCCTTGAAAACACTCAACAAAATAATTATGAACAGAATACCTACATATCTTTTTGAAAAACTTAAATTTCTTAACTCGTCTCGGTCTTTTACAATATTGCAACCTAGCTTCAATTGCCGAAATTCCGAATATCAGTTTTTCGTCTATGCTATTAGGCAGTGGAACAAATTACCCATTTCTATCAGAAAATATCGTGGTACCTTTCAGTTTGAGGTAATTTTACTTAAATACATGGCTTTAAAGTAAATGTAAAATTATTGTTTTTTCATTGTCCTGTTTTTTTTTTTTTTTTTACTTATCGTTTAAATCGAATTCCGGAATGTAAAGACTAAGTAGGTTAGGTAACCCTTTTCTTCTTGTTTTCTTTATTCTTTTCTATCAATTATTATAAGTAACTCAAATGTACAATAATTTAATTATAAATGTAATTTAACTTTTACTAATCAAAGGCTCTGTAGCCCATTGTAAAAGATTCAATCAATAAATGAAATGAAATGAAATAAATGAAATGAAATGTTTCTCCTCAGCGGGGTTCTGACAAAATCCCCTGTAGTAAAATTGTCATGAAAAGCTTCTCGAAATTCGCCGTTCGGAACCGGCAATAAACTGTAGGTCCCTTTCACGTATGGGAAAATGAAATCACACACAACATGGGTGATTGAGAGAAGCTCGGCTCAGGTTCTTCATGGACTGTAACGCCAACATACATACATACATACATAGCCTTACCTTGGTTTTCCGAGAGAGAGCTCTACTTCTCAATTGCCTCTTGAGCCCAAAGAAACAGCGGTTGGCAAGAGTGATTCTGCGTTTTACCTCAGCGCTGGTGTTGTTGTCGCTGGTCATCAGTGAGCCAAGGTAGGCGAATTCCTTGACCACTTCAAAGTTATATCCGCCCCTGGTGACGTTTTGGCCAATACGTCGGTGTTGTCCGTCTTTAAGACGTTATATCACTGTTATACTGTTATACTTAAGTTATATCCGCCCCTGGTGACGTTTTGGCCAATACGTCGGTGTTGTCCGTCTTTAAGACGTTATATCACTGTTATACTTAAGCCTAGTTACTTTAATTTTATTAAAGTTGTAAAACAAAAACAAGGTCCACGCGAAAAAAGGTTACGTTCTGAGAACACACACACTCACTCGCATGTCTGTCAGTGAGTGACAGTCTTGAATATTTGACAGATTCGTTCAGAAACTGATTTGTGTGATTTGTTTGTGACTGCGCTGCAATGAGCAGTGAGCACCCTCTGACTAAATAAAAACTAATTTATATGAGCGTCTAAGTATAATACATAATAATGTGTTTGCATTTTGATGCTGAAAACAGTATTTTGTATACTTTATTTTTGTTCAACAGTAAAAAGTATAATTTAGTGAAAAACAGTATAATACTGTTTAAAACAGTATAGTTGGCAACCCTAGGTGCATGTCCGTTAGTCGTTTACAGGGGTCGTCAGCATTGTATCCGTCCGTATCCGAGGCTTGTTGTTGTTTCGGAACGAGTAGGTTTTTACGTGATAGGGATGTTACCACTAAGCACAACCCCCAACCTAGAGGGCAGGTTCCTCTTTCCCCAGGAACAAGGGGTTGGGTTGCTGCACACATTGGTTCACTACCTGGCGGGTGCCAGGGTAGCTATCCAGGGGGAGGTTGTGTGTCAACTTGGATTGAGCTGGGACAGAGATCGAAGCTGGCGTTTGCCATCTTAAACGCGATCAACTTCTTTGCTCTGTTTGCTCGCTCCCTCCCCCCCGAAGTACCTAACATGGCGGGCTGTAAAAATATTTAAGAAAAAAAGGCAATCTCTTTGATAAGTCGGATAAAATTTTTATTCATATCTTCGTTCTTCGTCCTTTTTCATTTAATTTCTTTTCTCTTTTTTCTTTTGTAACTTTTTGATATAGTGTTGTTCATCTTATTGTTTTGTTCAATTCCAATTATATCTATTAATTCAAAAACTAAACTATGAGTACGATTTGAAGATGTAAAAAAGATAAAATCAAATCGAACAAATTCCTTTTCATTTGATTTGGACTTTTGTTTGTTTCTAACAATTTCGTTTTAATGATATTTAATTCAATTATACGTGTGAACGAGTTTCTCCTCTTTATTATTACGGTTTATACGTTTTTCATTTATAAATATAGACACTTTATAGTTACGGTACATATCCGGTATAACCTCGAGCAATATTGGTTTCCTTAGTTGGCTAGACTACCATGTTTCGTTTTGTTTTTTTTTTTTTTTTACTTTTATTTTATTATTTATTTATACAAACACTTATACGTAATTTTGTATATACGATTATACATATATATATGTGTGTGTTAGAATGTACATATGTAATAGTAGTTTTTTTGTAATTTTAATAATTTATTGCGATGGATTTTTTAAACGTAGATACCTAGTTACAAGACAGATTATTATTTTGATTCATGGGTTTCACAGATACGCGTGCGCTTATTGCCGTGTAACTGCTCGTACATACATACATACATATAATGATTGGTGTATTTATTTAAATCTATTTATAGCGGTATTGTTGAGAATGTTGTAAAATAAATTAATCAATTTGTTCGTGTGTGCATTGCAAGTAAGTGCATTCGCAATTCCTTAAGTATCTATATCTTGTTTGTTTTGTAAGTAATATGTAGTTGGTCTCTCAATTTACAAGTACTTTGATATGTAGTGCTTCTGTACTATACGGCCAGATTTCTTCTTAAATATCCAGTATTTAAATAACTGCTAATCGGTGTGGTTTGCTGTCTGCAGTGGGACTCGTGGGTAGAGCTAAAACGAAAATAAGGGAAAAAACAAATGATTGTTAGATCAGATGGAAGAAATTATGAAATTATGAATTGGCTTAACGTGAGCACCTGTCTTTTAAGACCCAATCTCACGGTGGGCCTACCCACAATTGGGACCAAGAATGCATTGATCAATGCCCCAGAGTACGAGTAACCTGGTGCAATTGGTGAACATGCTTGGGAAGATGTTCACCGCCCTTGATGGAGGCCGAGGTCTACCTAACACCTCTTGTATCTGACTTTTTAGACCGAAGTCTTGTCAGATACCATGCGTTCCCGCGATGTTGGGATAACCACAGCCACCACGATGCTCCCACAAGGGGGCCTACCTCAACCGACAGGACCGGAGCGAATTTCGGTTAGTGAGTGTGCATTACTTGCTACTGTCACAAATTTTATTAAAAACTCGGCATGAATCAGATTTTTCGTCATTGGCACAATGTGCCTCTTATACTGTATTTAGTTCATTCACACACTCACCCACCTAGTTCACTCCGGGGGCTTCCTGTCCCCGTGGTACCAATCATTTTTGAAGTGCTTTGGTTCTCACTCCGCAACTAAACCAAGTCACTTCCAGATAAGCTCCCCCAAGAGCTTAAGCCTGACAACTTACCTTCCGTCATTTCTGAGGTGCCAGGATTTTAGCACGCTCGACTGGGTATTTTTGAATGGGCCTCCAGACCGGCCCATATCGCCATGCACCACCAGATTCGGGGAACCACTTGGGTTCCATAACCACCATGCACCATGTAAGAAATCCCGAAGGAAATCTTTAAATATCTGGGACCTCAAGGGTCCCTTGAGTTAAGAAAACACAGGGAATTCTTTTAGTTATCTAATGAGAAAACCCGGAGGAATTCTTTCAATATCTGGGACCACAAGGGCCCCTTAAATCAAGAAAACTCAAAGAGTTCTTTTAATTATCTAGGAGCCCTTGGGTCCCTTGTTTATTAAAACCATCAGGAATTTTAGATATCTAGGGATTTAGAGTCCCTTAACTCCCCTTCCGTCATTTCTGAGTGTGTCAGGGATTCAACACACTCTGCTGGGATATTTTTTAGTGTGGGCCTCCAGCCAGGCCCAACCCATCATTTGCTACGATTGCATAGGGGTGTAACGACACCGCCTACGCGTCTTCGATAGCCCCGGAGGGCACCTCATACCCCGAAGGGTTCGTCTTCTACCCCAAAGGGTTCATCTTTAGCCCCGAAGGGTTCATCTACAACCCCGAAGGGTTCAACTTCATCGTCTTCCCAAAATGGGAGATTCGAAACATCATTGGATGCATCTATCAATCGTTACCATAGATCGGAGGGTGAGAATCCAATCCATGGATTTCATCAAAATAAGATCATATGAAAATATAATCTTTAATTATCTGGGGAAAAATTCCCTTAGCTCCACTACGGACCAGGCAACAAAAATTTGGATCTGCTACAAAATCTGCTACCTGGACCGTCCTCCGGATTTTAGTCGCCTCTTACGACAGGCATGCCTTACCTCGGGCCTATTCTAACCCCGTACCCGCAGGGGGAAGATCTGATGGAAGCAGAGACGGGAGTAATTCATTACTTTCTCAATGAAATTAGAAATTAGAAATTTCATTAGCATTTAATAAAGTAATGCCAATGAAAACATAACTTGTAAAAAAACCAAGTCTCGCAACTCAGATCTTCTACCGTAAAAAGTTGTAAGATCCATGTATTACCAAGTCAGTTTATTTATTCAGTCCCTACTTAAGGGACCTTCTGCCTTGATTTATTACGTAATTAGCTAACCTAACAACATCTTATAGGGACCATACCATAGGGACCATAGGGACCTGACCTGGCCATCGCATGAAAACATAATGTATCTCACAAGTAATACATATTATATTAAATTAGATTATTTAGTGTGATTTAGTGTGATTATCCACAACGAAGTTATAGGGCAGTGATGGCGAACCTATGACCCGTGGGTCAGACACCGACCCACGCAAATTTTTAGCTGACCCACGATTGCTAAGCAACTATTTAGATTTTCTAATTTGGGTGGATAATTTATATTCATATCTGTTATTCTCGATACTTATGCTAGAGCTAAAACCAGTAGAATCGGTAACGTACCAACGAAACTAAAGATTCTTAGAACCAACCGTTCTTAGATACGAAGCGGACGAAGATGCGGCGAATGGGGAAGCTGACTCGACAACCATTTCTTTGAACAGGGCTGAAGATGAAGGTGGTGCGGAGAGCACTAGCGACGACCAAAAACGTGGGGACACGATTAGTTTAGGATGGCCGAACTGTTAAGATCAGATGGGAGGCATTCGCGTGCTGACCGTCGAAGGAAACACATCGGTTACTGTATAAAAAAAACAAAACCCGGCGTATTATTTCCTTTTACCCTACATTATAATACATTTTCGTTTGATATAGCGGTGATGATAAAATCGAATAGTAAGTATGTATGATTAGATGAACCTTTCATTTACCCTCTTCATTCGGTCAAACAGGTGCAGAAAGGAGTCGAAATAAATAAGTAATGAAACGACCCTAATCCATTTATTTTCACTCTTTCCGCATTGTGCTCCTTTTTCCCTCCTCTGGGAACAATTTAAATGTCTATCTTTGCTGCAAGGGGTTGGCGATACACAGCTAATTTTATTTACACACTGAAATCCGATGGGATCTGACCGTTTTGCGAACGATTTTTCTTTTTCTATAGTTTTTGGTGGAGTTGAGCTCTTCTCAAAATGTGTTTAAAAATAATAAAAAACAAAAACAAATTTAGGTTCCAGTTCGGGTCACTCTTGGAATGAGTAATAACCTAATCCTCTAATCTGGATACAGCTATGGTCAATGGCATTTAAAGTGGATTGAAACTCGCGGTGACCACAGGTGTTCATATATAAAACGGACGTAACTACAATCCAGAGAATGCGATTGAAATGCGACAATTAAGTTCCGGGAATTTGTAAACAAAAAAACCGGCCAAGTGCGAGTCGGACTCGCGCACGAAGGGTTCCGTACCATCTGTATATATAAATATGAAAGAGACTATGTATGTTACTTCATCAAATGACAGATCTTGGTTGCAGGCAGGATTTTTTGGATGAAAATCATGTCTGTTGTATGGGAGCCCCCCTTAAATATTCATTTTGTTCTGTTTTTAGTATTTGTCGTGGAAGCGGCAACAGAAATACATCATCTGTGAAAATTTCAACTGTCTAGCTGTCACGGTTCATGAGATAAAGCCTGGTGACAGACGGACGGACGGACAGCGAAATCTTAGTAATAGGGTTCCGTTTTACCTTTGGGTACGGAACCCTAAAAACAAGTAAATAAAGTTTTACTATGGACCTTCAAATTAGTCCCCTCCTAATTCTACACAATGGGTAGTAAACGACTCAGAAAAGCCTCGTAGGGATAGCGTTTCCGACGTGGGCTGGCCCGCAAATTAGTGAATAGAAGCCACTACAGCCGAACATCTAGCAGCTCTGTTAATAAGTCCTATTTTCGCCATCTCGTAGTGCCACCTGGGGATTTCTATATGGAAAATTTTCAGCGCCACAAAACAGGATTAGTGTTGTTTAGGCTATGACCTGGCAAGCCATACCTGGAAAGAACCAATATGCCAAAAAACCCGAAAAAAGCCGGACTAACTAACCGATGACAAAAAGGAAAATTTGCTATCGGCTTTGTAGTGGAATGTTTGGTCCCTCAACAGACCACGTGCAGCCGAACAACTGAGGGAGATACTACCGCAATTCAAGAAGTGCCGATGGGATGGACCCGCCAACAAGCGAATGAGAAACAACACTTATTCGAATGCGGATTTGTTATTAAAGATAGATTTAGCCAAAAAATCTTGAGCTTCCGGCATGTAAGCGAACGCCTCATAATAATTCGCATCAAGTTGCGCTCACGCCCTCACCGAGGAGAAGGATGACGACGCCGACTTCTACGATCTCCTAGATAGAACATATGCCCAATGTCCCAATTACGATGTACAACATCTTTTTTTTTTTTTTATATAGTTCGCGCAGGTTCAAGAGTTATACTCCTATGAAGTTCGGCCCACAACCTGAACGGAGTGCAGTGGCCAAGGGGACTTGGCGGCGTCAATCAGATTGGCCACATTGCGATTGATGGCAGGCATGCATCCAATATTCTGGAAGTACGAACTTTCCGAAGAGCCAACATCGACTCGGACCACCATCTTCTGGTAGCCAGGTTACGACTACGAATATGCCTGGGCCAGAAAAATCGAGTAAAGCCAGTGGCTTTACGTCGCAATGCTACAAGCACAAGAGACCGCCAGAGCATATGCCAATCGCGTCTCCCTCAAGCTCTCGGCAAAACCCTTAAACTCTTAAAAGCCTTAGAGAGTGCAGCTTCTGAGGTACTGGGTTTCAAAACGCCACCAACAAGAAGCCCATGGTTTGACGACGAGTGTAGGAGGGCACACGCAGCCAAGCAGCAAGCCTATCAAGAGGCGCTGCACAGAAGGACGGGAAGCTACAGCCTCCTTGACCTTCTTTACACCGCTACGATGAGTTCCCCTGAGGTGTGACTTCATCTTGGGAAATAAAAACAAGTCGCAATTTCCCAACGGGGCGTAACCTCCATGTAGCAAGCACACGATTCCCCCATCTCAACATCCACAAGGGTACCTGGCGGTCTTTTGATCAATCAACCACCAACCAGATTGATCACATTGCGATCGACGCCAGACACTCCTCCTATAATCTCGACGTACCACTACTTTGTTGTAGCCAAGGTACGAATGAGGATATCAAGAATGCTAAGGAGTCGAGTAGGACAACGTAAGTTTGACGTCGGAAAGCTACAATCGCAAGAGACTGCCAGAATCTTTGCCGATCGTGTCTCCTCCAAGCTCTCTCAAAATCCGCCCACAGTAGTACAAACAATAGAGCAGGACTGGGCGCATTGCCAGAGCGCCGTCAGAGGCGCTGCCTCAGAGGTGCTGGGTTTCAAACCGCCACCACCTAGAAACCCCTGGTTCGATGAACAATGCGAACAAACTCATAAAGCAAAACAAGAGGCATATAAGGCCATGCTGCAACGACGGACGAGAGCTGCTCGCGAAATCTATGAACACAAGAGAAGAGAGGAACACAAGCTTCTCAGAAGAAAGAAGAGAGAACACGGAAAGTGTGAGATCGAGGAGATGGAGAGATGCTTACAATAAGGTAAAACGAACATGCCATGGCTACAAAGCCAGAGTGGCGGCCTGCAGGGATGAAAATGGAGAACTGGTAGTAGAGTCGCAGTCGATGCTGAGGATTTGGAAAGACCACTTCTGCAGACTGTATAACGGCGATGATAGATAAGATACCGCTGTCAGGCAGAACGAGCCATTTGTAATGGACGACAATGAAACAAAATTCAGTCCACCCGACCTAGACGAAGTCAAAATAGCGATATCAAGAATTAAGTCTAATAAAGCCGCGGGCGCAGACGGCCTGTCTGCTGAGCTTCTTAAGGCGGCTGGAGATGAGCTGGTAAGGTGCATGCACCATCTCATTTGCAAGGCATGGTCGGAGGAAAGCATGCCCGACAAATGGAATCTCAGCATCGTTTGCCCGGCCCATAAGAAAGGAGACCCTTATAACTGCGCCAACTATAGGGGAATAAGTCTCCTTAACATCGCATATAAGATCTTCTCTGCCGTATTGTGTGAACGCCTGAAACCGTTTGTGGATAACCTGATCGACTCTTATCAGTGTGGTTTCAGACCAGGTAAATCCACAATAGACCAAATATTTACGCTACGGCAGATCTTAGAGAAAACCTCTTCGTCGATTTCAAGGCTGCATATGACAGCGTGTACAGAGATGAGCTATACAAAACCATGTCTAGTTTTAACATCCCTGCCAAACTCGTCCGACTGTGCAGGATGACAATGGAGAATTCTAGCTGCTTCATTAAGGTCGGTATTGAGCAAACCGAGACCTTTGATGCTGAAAAAGGATTTAGGCAAGGTGACGCGCTGTCATGCAACTTTTTCAACATCGTGCTTGAAAAGATCGTGCAAGAGTCACTGGCCAACACAAGAGGTACGATTTATTTCAAGTCTACGCAATTGCTTGCATACGCCGACGACATTGACGTGATTGGACGGTCACAGCGAGACGTCAATGCAGCCTTTGTAAGCATTGAGGTAGAAGCGGCTAAGATGGATCTCAAGGTTAATGAGGGTAAAACCAAATATCTGCTTTCATCTAAAAGAGACGGGCAACACCGACGTATTGGCCAGAACGTCACCATGGGCGGATACAACTTTGAAGTGGTCAAGGAATTCGTTTACCTTGGCTCTATGATGACCAGCGACAACAACACCAGAGCTGAGATAAAACGCAGAATCAGTCTTGAGAAGTAGAGCCCTCTCTCGGAAAACCAAGGTGACACTATATAAGGCCGTGATCATCCCAGTCCTCCTTTACGGCGCAGAGGCTTGGACCTTAACAAAAGCGGATGAAGATGCCCTTGGTCGTTTCGAGAGGAAAATTCTGCGCACTATCTACGGTCCCGTTTGTTCAAACGTTGTATGGAGGAGAAGATATAACGAAGAACTGTACGGGTTGTACACCGACATCGGTACGACGTCTACGGATACAGCGTCTATGGTGGCTAGGCCATGTAGAGCGAATGGAAAATACAGCTCCGACCCGAAGAGTCTTCGAATCCACCCCGGAAGGAAGGCGCGGCAGAGGACGGCCGCATCTACGGTGGTGCACGCAAGTGGAAGGGGACCTTAACCAACTGGGCATGCGGCGCTGGAAACAGCTGGCCAAAGACCGTGCCAGCTGGAGACGCTTGTTGGTTGAGGCCTAGGTTCACCACGGAATGTAGCGCCACATAAGTAAGTAAGTAACTGACGCTATGAACACAAATGAAATGTCATTCGATCACATTTTATTTGGCGTCTTTGGCGTTTCTTTGACCACCAGGCTGTAAAATGATATCGGCACAGTAAACAAAGAATAAGGTGGTGGACGTCATCTGCTGACAACATAAGAAGAAGAGAAGCAAGTTGGCTATGGCAAACCACTTAGGTGTGTCTGCTACAAGCGTGCATCACATTTTACGAAGCCTTTCAAAAAACAAAAAGTTCAAGACCTTGGAATTGCTCAGAAAGTAATGTGGCTCCAAAGAGCGAAGTTGAACGACGGCGACTTAAAAAAAAATGTATCACTGTGCGCTCGGTTAGACGTCAAATTCGGGCCCCGAATTAGACGACCCTGTACATTAAGGACGTGGACCTCACTAAGCTTAAAACTCATGAACAACCGGAAAGTCTTGGAGTCCAAGTCGGAAGAAAGCCGCAAGGAATTTGGTTCAGGTGGCACACACAAATGGATAGAACAGTCTGGCGAATGGGTGCTTATTCCCGAATCCATCAAGAGCGCCACAGAAAAGTGCAAATTGCACCATTAAATGCCCAAAAGAGAAAAATGCATATTTGGCCACTGAAATGGAATAATACACCAAGTAGCCACAGCACACAGGATATAGTTGAAACATTCGTTTAGCGTCAAGTCAAATGGAATTAATTGAATTTTGCTAAATGTACGACCTCAAAATTGCCGGATTTCCAGTTGAGTTAGCTCAGTAATCCAACAGGAAAAACGCAACTGCAGTTGCATATCTACCACAAAGCAGGCCAGGATGAGTTGTCACTAAGTTCAGAAGAGACTATGTATAACCGGAATTGTTATGAAGAAATAAAGACCTGTTTGCTAATGAAGGCAACCAAGAATACTTCCACAATATACTATAGGCAGTATACCCAGGTTCCATCGACTAACCCCCAAGGACACTCGTATTTCACGTCCTGAACTTCCAGGGCAGATGGGACTCGCTTTAAACCAACTCAAATGAACCTCGCACGTAGGAGCCATAACAATTTATCATTCTCGTTTCTATAATTTCCTTCGCATCTACTGTACATTTTTTCATTTACCACTTTCGTGTCGTGTCCTTCTCGTCCTGCCAGCTAAGGAAAACCAAACCAACAAAAAAAAAAAAAAAACAAAATTAAGGCGAAGCAGCGATTTCCATCATTTTGTTTGCATGCCATTTTAGTAATTGTCTCATTACGGGGTCCTTATTTGTTGTGCCCTTGGCCTAGCCGCAATATACTCGTATCCTTTTCAAATGTCCCTGAAATGGTTTAAAGCTTCCCGATCGAAGGGAACTGAAAACGAAACGTTAAATTCAATAAGGAGCGTGTAAATAAAACTGAAAAAAGAAAGCCAAGAGCCAAATACACATTATTTGTTTCTTCTTCCTTTCCTTTCCCTCTTCATCATCCTTTGCCGCGTCCTATTCTAAGACTCTTTGTGGGGCATTTGAAAAATCGGGGCTGTTTCGTATAAACAAGGAAGAGGAGAAAAAACAGGAAAATTTATTTTCCCTCGGTTCTAAATGGCCCAATTGAATTTGTATTACCCTCAAGGCGACGTCCACCTTTTACCCGGGTTTTTAGTTTCATCTCACCACTGGCCAGGACCAGCTTGTATCTGCGGCAATCCTCTCCCCCTTAGCACGACTTGTCAAATTAATTTGACAGACAGAAACCAAAAGACTTTAGCAGTGAATTACATTTCAATAATTCGGTAAATGGATTTCTAAGTGCAGCCCACAAAGTGTCCAAAGTCGTTTCTGTCTTCCGTTTCGATCTAATCTTCCAGCGCCAGAGCTAACCAGCCAGCCCATCTCCTATCCCCGGCTCGTACTTAGTGTTTAAAGAGTTGATGACTTGAGAAATTAGTAGAAATTTAAGTAACTTACATTTTAAGGACAATGGCCTTGACGATGGCGATAGCGATGTTGACGATAACGACGGTAATGGCGCTGTGTCTAAAGAGCCACAGGCTGTGAGAATTGGGGGCGGACGTGTTGTTTATGCTTCTGGCCTGGCTCTTTAGCAGTTACCTTCACACCTTTTTCGGCGGGGGTTGTTTGGGTTAGCTTTAGCGGTATTTTCCTCCTTTTGTTATATTTTCATTTTTGTTTTTCTTGCTTTGAATTCGTTCGGGGGCATTACGGCCTTATGATAATTGCAGCTTGAGCTTAATTTGTTTAGGCCGGGGATGTTGGGAGGTGGAGAAGATGGCTTACTACTTGTTGTCTGGTTTTATTGTGATTGAGTGAATGGCTACCAAGTCGTTGGGAGATATTAAGCATCATACTTTGAGTTTTTTGTGCAGGAAGTGGGTTTAGGTTATTAGGCTAGATGGAACTGTTTGTTGGCTTCTATTCGGAAGCAAATTAGCTTATTAAGAGAAAAGCTATGTTAGACATTATTCCCAGCTCAAAACTCCAAACGAACTACACTATTAGAGGCGATGACGAAGTGTGGTTGTGGGGGAATTTTGGCTGTTAGTCTGCGAAGTACACTTCAAATGCTAGTGTGTTAAACAACACGCAGCAAGTATGGCATTCGACTCAGTTTAAGATTAAGTGTATCACTTAATGCGTTTGATCTTTGAAATTATCACTTGTTCGTGTTAAAACTATAATACGCTCTAATGCGTGACATGAATAAAAACTCTAATAACACCTTAAATGTGTTGCACCGACACACTTATTAATAATTAACACACTTTAGATCAATCAATCAAACAAAAGCGAAATATCCCAATTATATGTATGCAACATTGCCAAAAAGTAATTTCCGAGCCGGATCCATGGTGTAATCGTCAGTGATCCGAGTTCAAATCTCAATGTCCACAGCCACCAAAAATCAAAGACACTCATCCTCTTCATTCCCATTCCACATTGGTCATTCGAGCTGGATGGCATGACCATCACGATGCTGCTTCACAACAAAAAGAAATAATCAATTCAATCAGACGAAAAACAAAGAACAATGTTTCGGGCTTGATGAGCCTCGAAGCGACAAATGCTCAGAGAGCGAGGACCAGATGGGTATTTTTTGGTTCGCTACGAAAAATGTTCCCAGGAACCTTAAGATTTAAACACGGGAACACCAGTGTGTTAACCATTACACCATGGGCCCGGGTCGCAATTTGCTATCTGGCTAGGTTGCATATAGTTGGGAATTTTCCCTTTCGTGTGCTTTCGTAATAACATAAAAAATTACTAAAATGGAAACACACATTTTGGTGTGTTACGGCAACACACTTACCATTTGCAGTGTGCGACTTGAAGAACTCCACGACAAACTTGGATGCCAGAGATAAGATTAGGCTGGCTGATGCTTGTGTCAGTAGAGGTTGTTTGAGTTGCCACTACATTTTTTGCCTTAAAGACAAACCAACTTATGAAACCCATGACGCTCTTACAGGTAATCGTCACAAATCAATGATTTGGGGTATATTTCCTGTATCCTTGGAACCTTACCTATATAACTTAAGGCTTTGCAGCTACATACATAGAATGGAAGAACTATTTTCATGAATGAAATGCCACGAAGCTTAATGAAGATTTGCAACCGTTTACGTCCGTTTTTCGTCCTAAATATCACCGATATCGGAGGCGACCTCACTAGCCACTTAGCCACGAAGTTTTCCCTAATGAAACTTCTTAAAATGCTAAGTCCTCACTTGCCATTAGCGAAAAATAGTGGAACTTTGTAACAAACAAACTTAAAGTACGCACCCCTATATGCTCACTTTTAGCATATACATAGATCACATCCCGTCTGACACACGAAGCGTGCTTCAAGTCGTATGTGAACGAATCGAGGTGGTTTTTCTTGATCAAGAAAAGGCTCATTAGTGAACTTACTTACTTACTTATCAGGCCTGCGATCCATGGAGGATCTGAGCCTGAGCTATAACTGCCTTCCATCCTTGACGGTCCCGGGCACGCTGCTTCCAGTTGTCAAGACCAAGATGTCTTACATCCGCGATTACTTGGTCTTTATACCGGAGGTTCAGCCTTCCTCTTCTTCTCGAACCAGGAGGCTCGGAGTCAAAGAGCCTCTTAGCTGGAGCGTTGATGTCCATGCGCTCGATGTGGCCGAGCCAGTGTAGTCGACGGATCCTTGCCTTCCGGACTACATCCACATCTTGGTACAGCTCGTAGAGTTCGCGGTTGTGTCTTCTTCTCCATTCACCTTCCTCACAGACAGGACCAAATATCCGGCGCAGAATTTTTCTCTCGAAAGAACCTAAAATCAGCTCTGCTGTCCAGCTTATCGTCCAGCTTTCGTCTCCGTACAGCAAGACTGGCAGAATGAGCGTTTTGTAAAGCATGACTTTGGTCTTTCGAGTGAGGAGTTTTGACCCCAGTTGTTTGGACAAGCCGAAGTAGCAGCGGTTGCCAAGGGCGATTCTATGCCGGATCTCCACTGTGGTGTCATTTGTGGAATTTACGTTTGCCCCGAGGTAGACAAACTCCTTAACTACCTCGAAATCGTAGCTGTCAATTGTTATATTTTGTCCCAGGTGGTGAGCGACGGATTGGTTTTTGCTTGACAGCATGTATTTCGTTTTGTCCTCATTGATCTTAAGACCAACTCGTTTCGCCTGTTCTTCAATCGCCGTGAATGCTTCCACAATGCCACGGCGAGAACACGCGATGATGTCGATATCATCCGCGTATCCTAGCAGCTGGATGGACTTGTAAAAGATAGTGCCTTCCCTGTTGACGCCTGCCCGTTGCACTATCTGCTCCAGTACCAGGTTGAAGAAGTCACATGACAGCGCATCTCCTTGCCGAAATCCGGTGCATGTTTCGAATGGTTCCGAGGTCCTAGAACCGAGTTGCACGGTTCATCGCGTTTTTTAGCGTTGCGCGACACAACTGGATCAGTTTTACCGGGGTCCCGAATTCGGCCATCGCCCCAAACAGTTCTTCACGATGAATGCTGTCGTATGCGGCTTTGAAATCGATGAAAAGATGGTGTGTATCGATTCGAAACTCGTTGGTCTTTTCCAGGATTTGTCGAAGTGTGAAAATTTGGTCTATAGTTGATTTGCCGGGCCGGAAGCCGCACTGGTAGCTGCCGATTAGTGCGGTGCAAAATGGTTTTAGACGTTCACACAATACGCAGGACAGGATCTTGTATGCGACATTGAGCAGGGATATACCTCTATAGTTCTTGCAAGAGATAGGATCGCCTTTTTTGTGGATGGGGCATATAGAGCTGGTATTCCAGTCGTCGGGCATGCTTTCATCTTCCCAAATTCTGCAGATGATCTGGTGCATGCTCCCTACCAGAACATCGCCGCCAGCCTTGAGGAGCTCTGATGGCAAGCCATCTGAGCCTGCGGCCTTGTTGTTCTTCAGCTTCTGAATAGCTGTGCCGACTTCTTCGATGCTGGGTGGGAGGACTACTTCAACGACTGGAGTTGGGATTTCCTCGGTCCCTACCGCTCTCTCTTGTATTGTTTGTATTTCTCGTGTACATAATTCAAATGACATCACCATCCTCGCAAGCTTGAGCACTGACTATGGAGGCATGAAGAGTATTGAGCATAGCGTGAGCACTATAGCAGGAGAGCCAGAATGCAACTTTGTGGACAGCTCCTATTTATGCCAAAACTGATATAGTTGACCACTGTCCTGTACAAGAGCATTATACACTAGTGTTTCACCTACGCCGTACTGTCTACCAGGATAGCACTTGCTGTCGAAAGTTGCGTTATCAGAAATACAACTCGACAAGTTTTACAAGGTCGTCTAAAAGAAGTGACTTAATAGGCCTTGAGCAATTAGATGAACTGCAAACCACAATAGAGCAAAGCAAGCCAGAAGAATTCGACGTGAAATTTGCAATAATTGATAATCAGCTCAGTGAAGTAATGGTGTTAGCGTCAGCATAGAGCAAACGGCCATAGTTAGCCGGGAGGACCGGAATGGCTTGTGAATCCATCTGTTGGTTTTATGCATTTTGAGTATGTTGTAGACTACCATAGCATCCACGGCCCGGTTGTCATTCGAAAAGGATAAAAAAGAAATCCCACGACTTTGAAAAGCTTTCCCAACGTCAATCCTTTATGGAAATCGATTCAATTTAAGAGAGCAACTCCTCCATGTCGTCAGTGTCGGTTAATCAAACTCCAATAAGTTCCTGACGTCGTGGCGGAGTTTATAAAGCGACACTTCAAGTTCCCAAAGGAGTAAATTAACTTTTTGCTTACGTTTTTACATTGAACGATAATTTACTTTCCAAAGTTAAAAAAAAAAAATTTCAAAAAATCAAGGAAGAACTCACCCCTAGCAGATTGCGTGGCACGTATCCTTCCTCTCCGTTTGTATTCTTCGCCCACCACCATTCGCGTTCGGCATCATCGCCCTTCCGTAGAATAGTTAATCGATCGTTGACAACGAAACTCAATTCGTCGGATTGCTGAGCATCGTACGAGAATACTGCGTACACTTCACCACTGTGAAGGATGCCAAGCTTCTCTTGGATACCTAATAAAAAGGGATATGAACATGCAAGACCTATACAGGTTAAAGGACTACTTACTGTATAGATACTCGGAGCATCCGTCGAAGCCCTCTTCGTCTTCTTCGCACTTTTCGGCAGGAGTCTCATGATCCGAGAGGGTAGCAGCAAATAGGCATGCTCCGTTTTCCACGAGGAACTTGACCATCGAGAGGTTGTTGCAACTGGCCGCACAATGCAATGGTGTCCAGCCGTCAGAATCTTGTGCGTTCACGTCACAGCCAAACTCGACGAGGAATCTACAATAGAAATAACAAAATGAACGTTTTATCGGCATTGAAGAGCTTGAAGAGCCGTCGTCCGTCCACTACTCACTTGACAATCTCAAAGTGTCCCGCGCAGATGGCATTGTGAAGAGCTGTGATTCCCTCGTCGTTAGCCGCACTAGGATTCGGGACTTGCATGGCAGTTTTCTTCACCAATTCCAATTCTCCTTCGAGGCTTGCGTCCAGCAACAAGGCCAAAGGATCAAAGCTCACCCGACGAGCGAGTTTCGCTTTGCCATTCTCATGTCGCAGTCGATGCTTCACATCATCCGTCGATGTTTTCTCTTCGCTAGAGTGGCTCGACACCGACTTGTCCGTTTCGTCTGCATTACCATTTACATCAGTCGATTGTGATGTTGGTTGAGTCGAGCGGTCGCTCGTCGGTTTATCCTTGAGCTCGGCCCGATCAATTTCGGGGAATAGAAAAGCCGGTGGCATTTCTATTCGTCGCGAGTTGTACTGATGCACGGGTTTCAACCCCGACGTAAGCGACTTTAGACGGGGCTGCTCTGAGAGTGGCTGTTTTCTGATTGTCAAGGGCTTGGCCTTGATCGGCAGATTATCGAGATTATGGCTGGCGGTCGCAGAATTGATTGCGTTTGATTCGCTGGTAATGGGCGGCGGCTCCGAGATGGGAGCCTTATTGATTACACTAACTACAGTGGGGGCGGTTGAAACCGATGACACACCATGCATGGAACTATCCGATCCGGTTGGCGAGAGTTTGCTGGGTTTTGGAGGCAGCGCCGGTCGCGATTTGTCCGAATCGAGCACTATGCTCGGTGCGACTTTGTTCACCTTGGGACTGTGGGCGACGATCTTCGGAATCGAACTGGTCACAGAAGTTGGTGCAACGCTACTGATTGGCTTTCGTGGCGGTACCACGAGGTTGCCGGATGGGATTTGGTGGTGCAGAGCCTTGGGTTTGACAGCGGGTTTATCATCGGCCGCTGACTGTTGTTGGCTAGGTGCCGTTGTCGTAGTATTGGGCGTGTTGGCGGTCGAGACTGCCAGAGCTACGGACTTGTTGACCATCCCCAGGGGTGTACTATGCACGGTGGTCACAGAAACTTCGTCGGCCTTCTCCGAGTCGCATTCGTTCGATGTGCATGGCGCCTGAGAAGGAGACGATTTACTGGAAATGCTCTTCGGTATCTTACTACTATATGGCAGAGCAGCAGTCGTTTTCGCAACTGTTGCTTCGTTCGATGATGGTGAGTGAGACGACTTCTTGACCAGATCAGAGGCGGTGGACTCGTTGGACTCGTTGTCTTTGCCTAGCGGGCTGGGTTTGGACGTTGGCAAAGCAGCGAGTTTCTGTCGCGCGAGTTTTGATTCATCGCTCTCTGCGTAAGCAAGATGATTCACGCTAACGCTGGAGTTAACGTGGGCCAAGTTGAGCTTTAAGTTCGTTAGGTCCTGGATGAGCTTGTTTTGCTGATTGGTATTCGCTGTGGCGGCGGATTGCTTCAGTAGTAGACTCGTATTCACCAGGGCAGCTGTGGACGTGATGGCTGATTTTTGAGGCGTGTGAATGTACGGTTCGACGGCAGCAACATTGCCTCTAGGTACTATTCGTTGGGAGGGGTAGACACTGTTTGAGGGTCGAACACTGAGCGGGATATTGGTGGAAACCGTTGATTGCTGTTGTTGCTGTTGTGGCTGCTGTTGTTGCTGGGACGGCTTGTTGACTACTGGTGGTGATGTTTTCTGTGATTGTTGTTTGTGTTGCGCAGCATGTTGTTGGGAATGCGACTGTTGTTGGTGGTTCTGTGGGTATTGTTGGTGTTGGGACAATTCTTTTGGAGAACTCTGTGGACTGTGGTGTTGGTGTTGCTGCTGCTGTTGTTGTTGTTGCTGTTGGTGTTGCTGCTGTTGTTGTAGGTTGAGGTTGGACGCTTTCTTTTTTTGCAGTCTCGTTTGTAGTTCGAATATTCGTTGGTCGACCGAACGCAACTCGGCCTGCCGCTGCTGCAGCGCCTCTCGTTGTAAGTGCAGTCGCGCATCTTGTTGCAACGACAATTGATTGCGGTACTACATAAAACGTAAATTGCATGAATGAGTAAACGATGCAAGACATACAGGGATGACTTACCATCAACTCTCGTCGGAGCTTCTCCAGCTCTCGAGCCGCTTGCGTGGGCAGTGGTTGAACACCATTGCAAGCTGTATTGTTTTGGATAAGATTAAGTGGGCCTCGTCGATCTCGCCTCAGGTCCTCGAGCTGTCGCGTGAGTGCTTCAACTTTCGCTACGGCCAGACTCAGTTCTTTCTCTTTCTCGCTGAATAGCGCTCGAATTGAATCGAGGTCGTTACCTGGAATGCAAATACAATTTGGTGTCCTTATTCGGTCTCTTGTCAAAGGATTGAATGTTTTCTGTATTTTTCTCGTCGTCCCCCCGCCCTTTTCGCAAGTTAAATGGAAAACATTTTCAAAATTGTTTTACGCCCCGACATCACGCATACATTAGGGACCTTTCGCAGAAGTGAAAAAGCAAAAGGATGGGAAAAACAAGGAGAAAAACTTCCAAGCGATAACATCCAGGGGATAAATAACCAATAAACTTTCCGAAAGAGTTTGCATGCCATCGGACGGCGTGACGGGGGAAGGGAAGAAGGACGCTTTTTTCCTATTACTTTTATTTACTGTTGATGTGATCAATTTTCAGTTAGGTTCAAGCGTTTGGGTCTTCCGATCCACCGATGGGATGTTGATTTTGATGGTTTATGGATGCTCATTGATGTGGAAGAACATTGCCGCCAGCCACCCCTTTTTTCGGTGGCCTGGATGTTGCTCTATGTTCGAGGCAGACGTGAGTGAGAGGGCTTCGGCACTTCAAAAGTCTGCGTCAAACGATCCGGACACACCTCCCTTAAATCGAGTATATGGGTGTGTGTGTGTGTGGCAGCAGATTAAGACTCCTTTGTCATCAAAAAGCAACCTCACTGCCCACCAAGGATCATTTATCAAAACAAAAACTTTTTTGTTTGCTCAGAACAGAACGAAGATGAAGAAATCGTTGTAGTGACAACCGGGCCAAGTGAGTGCTGTGCAAGTTGATGGTGATGGGCGATGGTCGTTGTCATCGTCATTGTTGACGTTCTCCATTTTAAAGGCAATTCTTCTGGTCTAGTTAGCTCGAATGAGTAGAATCTATGTATGCGCAAAAAGGATTAGGATTTTCAGAATTCTACGCGTAAACACATTGCGTGCAGAGGCAGATCCTGATAATGGGATTGAAGGATCTTTTTTTTATCTGACCTTTCCCTGCACACCACACATCACATCGCGGAATTTTTTTTTTTCTGTGAGCGGTTCGGTACGAAGGATATTGATAGGCAAATGAGTGTGAGAAGCAGCGTTTTGTTGACTCTTCACATGAACAAACGATACTGGCAAGGCAATGGCAACGACGCGACGACGATACAAGAAACAATCCTAGAACATCATTTCTATCCAAATTGTTGCGCTTTGTTCGGCGTTTTTCTGTTTCTACTACTCTATGCAGCATCACCCAAACGGACACACGGTCGGGTTCGTGTTGCTCACTGTTCGCTGCTCGCTGAGTTAAATGGAGATTGTTGTCTGGAGATTGTACCAGTATATGTCTGGTAGTACGTTCGAGCTGCCATTTGCCAGTTCTCTTAACTAAAACTTTGTGAAAAGTTATTTGGGGATAAACCAAGTTAAAACTGGCAGTTGGCAGTTTATCTCCTTGTAGCGAATAGTTAGTGGAAGAAGAAGACTACTACGAATATTCCATTTCGGTTAGTTGTGTGGGAAATTTTTATACAAAAGAGAGTATCACAAGTGCCTAGAGCCTGGTGTCTAGTGTCTGATACTATTGTAAAAGGGAACATACCTATACGGTTCACAGTGCTCGACTGCTGGGAGTGTACCATGACAGAGTCAAGTTAATTGGAAAGACTTTGGGGAGTTGTTTGTTTGCGTTTCGATGTACTTTTGTCGCTTGTTTGGAGTTGAACGGATGCTGTTCAGGAAATTGTATTATGCTGCGGCACATGTTCTGAGTTGGTTATGAAATATTTAGTTTGACAATGATTTCAAGGCCGTTTTAGCCTAACGGCTTGTTGAAAAACAATCCACCCGTCGTGCATACAGAATAACACACTCCCGGAAAGCAAAACCAGCTAAGACAAAGCGTCAAACTTAGAGGGTAAACTGAATAGACTGGATATAGTAGATAGTAGAAACAACCGAACCCCTCGGACGGACCACTTGTTGACGACCCCCGCAAACGCTTGAAAAGAAACGATTTACGATTCTGCACCTGGAAAGTTAGGTCCCTTGACAGGCCAAGTGCAACCTATACTGAGCCCTGTTAGAGAGCAGGCACTCTCGCACTCCAGGAAGTGAGATGGGACGTATACTACGGAAACTGTTAGAGGCAGACTTAGGCAAAAAGTCATAAGCTTTCGGCATGTAAACGAGCACCTTATAACGATCCGTATTAAAACTACTCTCAGGAACTTTAGCATGATGTGCGTTCACACCCTCACCGAGGAAAAAGATGAGCTGAATAGAGTTGAATATGGAAAGAGCACTGTATAACGGCAATGATAGTCAAAATACTGCTGTCAGTCAGAATGAACCATTCACCATCCGTATAATTGCGCCAATTACAGGGGTTCCTTACATCGACCGTAAAATCTTCCCTGTGTGAGGGCCTGAAACCATTCGTGACCGATCTTCTTCTTCTTTGATGGCGTTACAGCCCATGAAGCACCAGAGCCAAGCTTCTCTCAATCACCCATGTTGTGTGTGATTTATTTTTCACATAGGTGAAAGGGACCTACAGTTGAATGTCGATTCCGAACGGCATGAGTCGAGAAGCTTTTTCACGGCAAGTATACTCGGAAGGTTTTGCCAGTACCCCACCGGGGGGGTGTTATCGGGATCCGAAATCGCTCATCGTGCGTCAGAGTCCAACACACTAACCACTGCGCCACGGCGTCCTCGTGGCCGATCTGGTTCCGATTGATGTGGTTTCAGGCAAAAAAAAAAAAAAAAAAACCCACGATAGACCATATCCAGGTTGTGCAGGATGACAATGGAGAATTCTCGTTCCTCCATCAGGGCTGGTGTCGAATTAAGTGACTCCTTTGATGTCAAAAACGGACCCAGGCAGGACGACGCATTGTCACGTCTTGCATACTTACTTACTTACTTATCAGGCCAGCGATCCATGGAGGATCTGAGCCTGAGCTAGAGCTTCCTTCGATCATTGACGGTCCCGGGCACGCTGCTTCCAGTTGTCAAGACCAAGATGTCTTACAACCGCGATTACTTGGCCTTTATACCGGAGGTTCGGTCTTCCTCTTCTTCTCGAACCAGGAGGCTCGGAGTCGATGACCCTCTTAGCTGAAGCGTTGATGTCCATGCGCTCGATGTGGCCGAGCCAGTGTAGTCGACGGATCCTTGCCTTCCGGACTACATCCATCCACATCTTGGTACAGCTCGTAGAGTTCGCGGTTGTGTCTTCTTCTCCATTCACCTTCCTCACAGACAGGACCAAACATCCGGCGCAGAATTTTCCTTTCGAAAGAACCCAAAATCAGCTCCGCTGTCCTGCTTATCGTCCAGCTTTCGGCTCCGTACAGCAAGACTGGCAGAATGAGCGTTTTGTAAAGCATGACTTTGGTCTTTCAGTGAGGAGTGAGTGAGGAGTTTTGACCCCAGTTGTTTGGACAAGCCGAAGTAGCAACGGTTGCCAAGGGCGATTCTATGCCGGATCTCCACTGTGGTGTCATTTGTGGAATTTACGTTTGCCCCGAGGTAGACAAACTCCTTAACTACCTCGAAATTGTAGCTGTCAATTGTTATATTTTGTCCCAGGTGGTGAGCGACGGATTGGTTTTTGCTTGACAGCATGTATTTCGTTTTGTCCTCATTGATCTTAAGACCAACTCATTTCGCCTGTTCTTCAACCGCCGTGAATGCTTCCACAATGCCACGGCGAGAACACGCGATGATGTCGATATCATCCGCGTATCCTAGCAGCTGGATGGACTTGTAAAAGATAGTGCCTTCCCTGTTGATGCCTGCCCGTTGCACTATCTGCTCCAGCGCCAGGTTGAAGAAGTCACATGACAGCGCATCTCCTTGCCGAAATCCGGCGCATGTTTCGAAAGGTTCCGATGTCCTAGAACCGAGTTGCACGGTGCATCGCGTGTTTTTTAGCGTGGCGCGACACAACTGGATCAGTTTTACCGGGTTCCCGAATTCGGCCATCGCCCCAAACAGTTCTTCACGATGAATGCTGTCGTATGCGGCTTTGAAATCGATGAAAAGATGGTGTGTATCGATTCGAAACTCGTTGGTCTTTTCAAGGATTTGTCGAAGTGCGAAAATTTGGTCTATAGTTGATTTGCCGGGCCGGAAGCCGCACTGGTAGCTGCCGATTAGTGCGGTGCAAAATGGTTTTAGACGTTCACACAATACACTGGACAGGATCTTGTATGCAACAGGGATATACCTCTATAGTTCTTGCAAGAGATAGGATCGCCTTTTTCGTGTATGGGGCATATAGAGCTGGTATTCCAGTCGTCGGGCATGCTTTCATCTTCCCATGTCTTGCATACGCTGATAATCTTGACGTAATTGGGAGAGCACAGCAAGACGTCAATGAAGCTTTTGTGAGCAAAAGCAAGCGGCTAAAGTGAATCTGAAGGTAAACGAAGACTAAACCAAATACATATATGGTGTCATCAAGGAAAGACAAGTGGCAAGCGCTGAGATGAGATGCAGAATAACTCTTGCCAATCGCTATTTCTTTGGGCCCAAGAGACAATTGAGAGCTTGAGTCCTTTTTCGAAAGACCAAGGTGACCCACTACAAAATCTTAATCATCCCGGTCCTCCTTTATGGTGCAGAGGCTTAGACTCTATCAAAAATTGATGAGGAGACACTTGAACGCTTCGAGAGGAGAATCCTGCGTGAAATCTTTGGATTCGTTTGCGTCAACGCAGAGCGGAGGAAAAGATTCAACCACAAATTCTGTGGGCTGTGACATATGTACATATGTATGTAGACTTGGTCAGACGTCTACGGATACAATGTCTAAGATGGCTGGGCCATATAGAGCAAATGGACTCCATAGCTCTAGCTCAAAGAGTCTTCGAATCCAGCCTTGAGGGACGACGCGGAAGAGGACAACCGCATCTAAGGTGGCGCACGCGGGTGGTGAAAAGGGACAGCAATCAACTGGCCGTGCAGCACTGGGAACGGCTGTCCAAAGATTGTGTCGGTTGGAGAGGCATGTCGGTTGAGGCCCAGGCTCATTCCTTGCTGTAGCACCACACTAAAGTCGTGAAAGTCAACAAACCCGTCTGAAGAAGCCTGCGAACTTGGATGAATGTTTACACTTTTTGGTATAAGTAAAGTCATTTGAACTTACTGAAATCCGTTTAAGTCATTTGACATCTTGAAATTTAAAGGCTAAAGGCTGATGGATAGAATGAAAGTGGTTCAACTGAATTTTGGCTTCAAACTTTATTGATTCAGTGTAGAACCATATTAAAGTACCAAATGCATGCCATGGTGAGCTTACTTAGTCCAGTGAAAGCGTTCCACAATGATTTTGTTTTTCTACAGCACTCGTTATTCAAACACCTGGCATTAAAGGAAATGCAACTAAAAAAAAAAAGGAAAAACTGAAGGAAAGACATGCCTCTACAGTTTCAAAGACGATAGTGTATGGTACGAACGTACATAGAGATGCACAGAGATCAGAGTGCGATTGACTTAAGATGTGACCTTAACGTCTGTCGAAGGATCTCAAACTATCTTCTACGGGGCTCTCATCTAACACCTCTCATCGACGACTCACTAAAGCTTATCCGGTCCCAATCAATCCTCTCAGAAATGCTTCATTCCAACTAAATGAAGCCGACGAAACCCACTGGAACCATGTACCTATGTATGCAATCCCTCTTACATAAAGTGGATTCCGTTCGACAAAAGTACGCCCGGTCCAACGAGCACTAAGGTTGAACTTCAACTTCGATGAAGATTTAATTGAATAAACATTTCTATGCTTTTTCCCTCCAAAGTATTTTACTCCGACTCGATGGCAGTGCACTATCCACTATCATACCATTGAGTCCTACGAATTTGCAAATAATCCAGCAGATCTCATCGCTTCAGATAGTCGTACATGCGATAAAGGAGACGATATTTCAGCTCAAACGGATGCGAACAACGAGAAGAAGCAAAAGATAAAAGTTAAGTATCTCAAGCGAAGTAACGAAAAGCAAAACGAGCCGAACTGAACCGAACAAATGGGATATCCTTCGACGAATATTATGCATCACTTGCGAGTGGAAGAATAGATGCGAACAACAGAGAAGACCCGACCCGAACCCAGGAATGTGGCATTTTATGCGCCAAACGGGCGAAAGATGAATTTTTTATTGAATTTCCGATTGGAATTCATTGAATTTGAATGAAAGGAGAAGAGATGAGATGACTGCGCGAAAAACAAAGAAAAAAAAAAAAAAAACATCAAAAAAGGAAGACCAGACTGCAAACTGTAGGAAGGAAGCAAGTGTAGTAAGGTCGAAGGTGCCTCCGAGTACCTTCAAGTACTATCTACGAGTAGTATGCGATGCGAACACGTCGTGATAAAGTGGCATGGCATTCTTTCGTCGTCGCAGCCGTTGCCGTTGCATGCATCATCTGCATCATCATCGTCATGCACTTGCATTCTGTTCTGCTCTTCTGATTGACAGATCTAATAAATTTATATCCTCGGGCTGAATCGGGCGTTCGCCGGCTGCTGTCACGACGTCAAAGTCGCGCTCTCAAGCACTGACGCTTTATGGAAATGCATGAATAGTTTAATTGGTAAACATCTTTCATACTACAGGAATCTGTTGTGTGTGTGAATATTTCAAGGATACGTCGATACTCGAGTGCACTACACATGTGACATGGATCCTTAAGCTATGCAGTGGATTGTAGGTGGTGGGCCATGAGAATGATGTGCATATCCTCCTTGGCAGTCAATGGAATTGTGGTGAATGAGTCAATCAGCCGTACTCAATCAAACGTGATCTTTAGCAGGATGTCAACGACTACGAGTGAAATGTGCCTGTGCTGTAACAGCGAAATTCGATAACTTCACAAACACCTACTCCTTCATAGTCGCTTGTGGCATGTGGAAGGATTTAGCAGTCACGTACGCGGGAGCAGTGCTCGGACTGCTGCCGATATGGCGTTGACAACGACGACAATATAACGTGTTGTCAACTGTTGCTATATATAGATAGGACAACGCGGGACGATGTTATTCAGGCATTTTCAGGCGTCTCCCCTCGAACAAAAGCAACATCATTTGGCGTTAACGTCATCGTCGTCGTTGTATCAGTAGTCGATGCCATGTCTTTGGCAATGGCGAATGGGATGGGAAACTTCTGACAGCACTTGCAATTTAAATTTCCGGTGTGCGTCAATTGATTGTGGTTTCGATAAAACCATACAAACTGGTCTGTCGGTAGGTATTGCTTTCAATAATATTTCTTTTGAATGTGAAAGTCCAAGTTCCTGCAATCGACTTTGGAACTATTCAATTAGGTGCTTGACAAACATTACCAAGTCGGGAAGATTGGAATGAAATTCTGATTGGTTTGCTTTGGATGATGATGAATTCGTTAAGGGTTGAAGAGATGATGAAAAGCATCACCTAGCGCTTTTCTGTGTGAATATCGGTCAACGGCGGCGCCGACATCTTCGGCTAGTGGGAGCAACACCACTTTTGTAACTGCTCGAACATATTTCGACGCCCAGGTCCAAAAGGAGATCTCCAAGGTCGGGTCAGGACCCTTGATCTCCTAGAAAGGATGTACGCTAAATGCCCTACGTACACCAGGATCATTCTAGGAGACTTCAATGCACAGCTGGGAAAACATAGCCTACACATAGCCTTCCGCCTCGGGGCGGAACCTCTCTGTAGTGAGTACGCGGTTCCCACACCTCAACATCCATAAAGGGACCTGGCGGTCCCTGATCAAGCAACCGTCAACCAGATTGATCGTATTGCGATCGACGTCAGACACTCCCCCAGGATTCTCGATGTCCGAACCTTCCGATGAGCCAACATCGACTCGGATGATTTCCTTGTTATGGCCAAGGTAAGAGCACGGAGCAACGGAGGCGAGAAAAAACACCAAGGTTTGACGTCGGAGAGTGACAATCGCATCCGACCGCTAGAAACTTTGCCGATCGAGTCTCCCAAAAACTCTCTGAAAGTTCGACGCCGCCTGCACTAACGATAGAAAAAGAATGGAAGCATTGTCAAATAGCTATTAAAGAAGCTGCCACTGATGTGCTGGTTTTTACGACACCACCGCTCAGGAAAAATCCGTAGTTTGAAGAAGAGTGCAGGCAGGCCCATGCAGTTAAGCAAGACGCCTACAAGGTAATGCTGCATCGAAAGACGAGAGCTATTTGTGAGCTCTACGAACAGAAAAGGAGAGATGAGAACCGGCTCCTCAAAACGAAAAAGAAGAAACATGAGAAGCGCACGGTCGAGGAGATGAAGAGGAATTCCCAAAGTAAAACAGTTATCCAGTGGATAAAAACTCCGAACCGAAGCCTGTCTGGAAAAGAATGGACAACTTGTGGTAGAGGCGCATTCGATACTAAGAATTTGGAAGAATCATTTCTGCAAACTGTTAAACGGCGAGGAAGACTCAAACATCGCTGCCAGGCAGAATGCCTCACTCAACTTGGACGACGATAGACAAGAATTCCGTGCCCCCGACTTTAACGAGGTCAAGATAGCAATATCAAGGCTGAAGTCAAACAAAGCTGCTGGAGTGGACGGACTGTCCGCGGAACTGTTTAAAGCAGCTGGGGATGATCTGGCAGGGCGGATGCATCAGCTCATCTGTAAGATATGGTCGAAAGAATGCATGCCCGACGAGTAGAATAATCTCAGTGTCGTTTGCTCGATCCACAAGAAAGGAGACCCCTCTGACTGCGCCAATTACAGAGGAATCAGTTTCCTTAATATCGCATACAAAATGCTCTCTGCTGTTTTGTGTGAACGCCTGAAACCGTTCGTCAACACCCTGATAAGTCAATGTCAAAAAATGCTTTAGATAAGGCGACGCGTCACCATGTGACTTTTTTAACATCACACTTGACAAGTCAGCATTAGGGGCACGATCTTCCAAAAGTCCGTTTAACTGCTAGCCTACACCGAGGATATTGACATGATTGGTCGAACGTAGCGGGCCATCAATGAGGCGTTTGCTGGCATTGAAGCGGAGGCGGCTAAAATGGGTCTGTTTGCGTTGATGGAATCTGGAGGCCTGTAAGGCAAGATGTGCCTTGTTAAGCGTCTACGGATACAACGCTTAATATGGCCGGGCTACGTAGAGCATATGGACAACTTAGCTCCAGCCCGAAGAATCTCCGCATTCGAGCCATTAGCACAACACAACAGAGGACGTACTCAACTTAAATGGCACGCACAAGTGGAGAAGGACATCAACCAACTTCTTGTGCGTGACTGGAAGCTGCTGGCAAGAGATCTTATAGGCCTTAGCCGCTTGTTGGTTGAGGCCAAAGACCACACCGGTCTGTAGCACCTAAAGGAGAAAAATTGAAAACTAATTTCAAGCTTAAAAGCTATAGTAATCTTTTTCTATGGATTAATATGCATTGGGCAGCCTACCTCAGGCTCAAACCTTTATCGGACCGAACAGGATGTTAAACATTGTATGAAAAAAAAAAAATAAAAATAAAATCCACACGCCTGGCTGAAATGCGGTGTAAGTCTTTTGTACTGACAAGCGCCTTTCTTCCAATTGATGAATTTCATCATTTAATGGTCTAAACAGGAAACTCAACTTTGCATGAGAACATATAAAAGTGAACAAGTCAAACGGAAATTGTACGCATATCTGGCAGAGTGCTCGCTTCTACCCGACACTTCATTTTTTTCTGCCAAAAGTACCTTCCTTACCTTACAGTATGTCTAACTTTGTATGGAAAAGCGTGCAGATAAGCGAATTGGTCAGAAAATGTGCGCACATTTCTTGAAACTTAGTTTTTCATTTCAAAATTTAAATCTTGCCATCAGATCAAACTATGGCCGTGTGCAAGCTGACGAGTTCAACAAGCATTCATCGGAGAAGGACTTTTGGCTTTTCGGTCTCAATCAACCCTTAACCACTATCTCTCTGCACGTTGCTCCGTTCGTAGTTAAAGCCAAACTAGCTGTCAAACTTGTGTAAACTCTAAACCCATCCACGACAGAGTGGCAATTGAAAAGGATAAGAACAAAGTTTTTAAAACAGTTTCCATAAGTATGTACTCGGAAGACAGTGTGGCTTTAAAGGGTTACCCACTTGCATTTTTGCTATTCTTCAGTTGCAATCGTTTCTCCCCCTGAAGCTTATCGACCCAGATAACAACTCGTACGCTTTGAAAAGTTTTCAACTTGAATTCTTTCAGCTACTACTATTGAATCCGGCGGGAAGTAACATCGATTCAATGTCTTTTATGATGGCAATGAAAATCGATGTTTCATACCATCGGAAATCGCTTGGCCTTTTTCGGGACATAAAACGAGACATCAGTAAAGTGGTGGAAGAGAATGTGTAGTCAGTTCCCTTTCTCTGACCCAAACAGACCACGGGAGCAATAGACAAACATAAGTGGTGGAAATTAAACAAAACAAATCCACAACGAAGGAGGCTATTAAAAGGTTTAAATCCCATTCGAATGAACAGTATCTACTGCCCAGCGTTTCAATGGGGGTTCAATACCCTCCTCCTTTAAAAGAAGGTGGTAGGAGGCAATTGTGAGCTCTTTCTTCTGTCTGCCTTTCCCTATCATTATCATCGCTGTCAGCAAAAGGTCACATAACGACATGCATCTCTGAAAACAGCAGGCAAGCGAACTAAAGTAGGAAATGAGGAGAAAACAAAAAACACAATCGGTTTTCCTTTAACCAATTAATTAACGGTTTGTTTTCCCGTTCTTCTCTTGCCTTCTCCCTTTCCTCGTTGCTTTAGTAGTGCCCATGCTCGACAGGGCATCGTTAACCTCGTCCATTGTTCCATTGTTGAGCTCCACACTTAATTACTTGCCTAAACTAATCTTAATTCATTAATAAGCCGGTCGAAGAAGTGTGCGAATGGATGGAGAAGCACTTCAAATGCTCGTCTTTGCCATGGCCGTTTGTCCACTGCGTCCTTTTTTAGGGCAAATCGCTGTCAAACGACCGACAAATGAAATGATACATAGGAGTGGCATGAAGGACCATTTGAAAACGCACGACATTCGTGCGAGCTTAATGTTATTTTCTGACTAATGGTTCCTTATTGCCTTAAACTTTTTTTTTTTCCTTTTTTCTACTACCACCCACAATACTCATTATGCTAGACTGCTATACACTTGGCAGTCGCTAGATCCCCGCTCCCCCCCTAGCTGGAGTCTTAACGACGACGTCTTAACAAATTGACAATATTCACACAAGCTGTGAGTGAAGAGATTTTAAGGATTCCATCCCGCTGTCAAATCGATTTACGCAAAAGACCGAAAACGAACGTAAAAGGGCGGGGGAGTTGTGTTGCAATCGTCCTTGTCATCGTCATTCGCGTAAAGCTCCTTGAATCTCCTTTCACCTCTTTAACGTTCTTCTTTATGGCTCTTCAAATGCATTTTGTGCTCTATTTGCTAACGTTCTCCTTCATCTTTGGCACATTCGCCTTCACCTGCCCCCTCCACCTAAGTATGTAGTAGCGCACAAGCCCCCCTTCTTTATTGTGATGTAAATTGACGAAGAGGGGTTAATTTCCATTACTTTCCTCGAATTCGTCCTGTTTGGTATTTGTTTCTTTGGCCTTTTGGGACGTGTCCTTGTAAGGGAGTATACTCCTCCTCCTCCTTCCACAATCACGCTGTTGTTGCGTTCACTAACGGATGTAAATTGCGAGATAAACGATATTTGTGCAGAAGCATAATCACATCACATCTTCGTCCAACACTATAGATATTCGCACGCAGTCAGACAGGCAGACGATGACATGGAGAAGTGAAGGCTGTGACACGGCTATTAGAAAGTACGATAACAGGTGTGGTAATCGAATCGGAGTGTGTGCATCAAAATAAATAGAAATTGATTTCGTCCTTGTTGTTGAGGGGGTTCCTCCCTTTTTATTTGCTTTTATCATCTCTGGTTTTGCAGAGATACAGATACTCGCACTTTAGAAGATGTTATTAGAATCATGGCAAGTGGTTGAATCTTGTCAGAATTATTCGCTCATCATATTGCGTAAATACACTTATGGGTAAACGGATGGTGTGAGCTGCTCGTTGACTGCCGTACAAAGGATAAACAATTTACTGGTTATGCGCTGATGGAATTGATTAGCTCAAATGGGAGTACATATTGGCCAGGCTTGGATCATGGCTTCTTATTGGGTTACTAAGGCGCGGGCGTGGAACGGCCTCGTATTGGGTGCCAGTTTTGTACGCAGTGAATTTATAGTGAGCATCCTTAAAAGCATTTGTCTGCATTACTCTTCCTTTTAATCAGGTGTCCACACGTTCACTGAGTTCCACAATGAAGACAAACTCTCTAATTTTGACCGGTGGCAAGAGCGTAAAACATTTTAGTGCCGAATACGCAGGCAAATATGCTTTAGCCTATATGTTAGGTCAGGTTAGGTTGTAGTGGGTGGCATACACCACAAGTAGGTATCACCATTGTGATACCACATGGATCATATTACCTAGATCCGCCACCTGAAAACCATTCAGTACTTCTGATGAAGCGATGGAGTTGGGCTATTTTTATATCTGCTAGCTCACACAGATATCACAAACTCCGAAACAACCACAAGCCTCGGATATAACGGACCGGATTAATGTTAACGACCTTTGCAAAAAACGAAAAAAGGACAATCTTAGGTCCCTAAACAGGACACGTGCAGCCGAACAACTTGCGGACGCCCAAGACCGCTATAAAGCGGACATAACCGCCATCCAGGAAATGCGATGGAATGGACCGGGCATAAAGCAGATGAAAAACTGCGATATTTACTACGGCGACTGCTATAGGGAGAGAGGGCAACGATTGTTTGGATGCGGATTTGTTGTTCGAGGTGGACTAAGGCAAAAAGTCCTAAGCTTTCGGCATGTGAGCGAACGCCTCATAACAATCCGTATCAAGGCTAAATTTTTTAACATCAGCCTGATCTGCGTCCACGCCCCCACGGAAGACAAGGATGACTCAGCTAAAGATGAGTTCTACGATCTCCTAGACAGAACGTATGCCCAATGTCCCAGTTATGACATCAAAATTGTACTAGGAGACTTCAATGCTAAGCTGGGTAAGGAAAGCATATTTGAACGAGTCATCGGCAAACATAGCCTACACGACACCACCTCCGATAACGGACACAGGCTGATTGATCTTGCTACGGGGCGAAATCTCCTTCTAGCCCGTACGCGCTTCCCGCACCTCGATATACACAAAGGCACCTGGCGGTCTTTTGATCAATCGACTACCAACCAGATTGATCACATCGCGATCGACGTCAGACACTCCTCCACTATTCTTGATGATCGAACTTTCCGAGGGGCTAACATCGACTCGGACCACTATCTTGTAGTAGCCAAGATGCGCTTACGGATATCACGTACGCAACGGAGTAGAGTAAGAATACAAAGTTATGACGTCGGAAAGCTACTATCGCCAGAAACCGCTCGTGCTTTTACCGATCGCGTCTCCCGTAAGCTCTCCAATACACCTCAATCCTCCACGCTATCAATAGAACAGCAGTGGAGCCTTTGCAAACAAGCCCTGAAAAGCTCTGCATCCGAAGTTTTGGGTTTCAAGGCTCCACCACGAAGAAACACCTGGTTCGATGACGAGTGCAGGAGGATTCATACAGCGAAGCAGGATGCATATAAGGCCTTGCTGCATAAAAGAACAAGAGCAGCTCGTGAGCTCTACGAGTTAAAGAGAAGGGAGGAGCATAAGCTTCTTAGAAGAAAGAAGAAAGAGCACGAGAAGCGCGCGATTGAGGATTTGCAGAAGTGTTACTGCAGGCGTGACGTTCGAAAGTTTTATCAACAGATAAAGCGAACATGCCAAGGTTATAAAGCCAGAACGGAAGCCTGCAGGGATGAGAACGGACACCTAGTAGTAGAACAGCAGTCGATGCTGAGAATATGGAAAAACCACTTCAGCAGACTGTATAACGGCGATGTTAGTCAATATACCGCTGTCAGGCAGAATGATCCATTTCTAATCGACGAAGACCGCAGAGAATTTCGTCCCCCTGACCTCGACGAAGTTAAGATTACCATATCGAAACTCAGGTCGAATAAAGATGGACTGTCAGCTGAGCTCTTCAAGGCAGCTGAGGATGACCTGGTTAGGAGCATGCACCAGCTCATCTGTAAGATAAGGCCAGGGGAAAACATGCCCGAGAAATGGAGTCTGACATCATATGCCCGATCCACAAGAAAGGAGACCCCTCTGACTGCGCCAACTACAGAGAAATAAGTCTTCTTAAGATCGCCTACAAAATCTTCTCTGCCGTTTTGTGTGAACGCCTGAAGCCTTTTGTACATAAGCTGATAGGTCCTTATCAGTGCGGATTCAGGCCAGGGAAGTCCACCATCGGCCAAATCTTCACACTACGGCATATCCTGGAAAAATCTAATGAATTTCAAGTCGACACTCACCACCTATTTGTCGACTTCAAAGCCACATACGACAGCGTAATTAAAGACGAGCTATATAACGCTATGTCTACCTTTGACATACCTGCTAAACTCGTCAGACTACGCAGGATGACTTTGGAGATTGCTCCCTGCTCCATCTGAATCGGTGAACACCTTACCGATAGTTTTGATGTCAAAAAAGGATTTAGGCAGGGCGATGCGATTGGAAATGGTTGTGCAAAAATCACTGGCCAATACAAGAGGCACAATCTATTTCAAATCCTCGCAACTCCTTGCATACGCCGACGATATTGACATAATAGGTAGATCACAGCGAGATGTCAATTAGGCGTTTGCGAGTATTGAGAAGGAGGCGGTGAAAATTGATTTAGCAGTAAACGAGAGCAAAACTAAATATGTGCTGTCACCGAAAAAGGACACCCACCACCGACGCCTTGGCCAGAACGTTTGTATTGGCAGTTATAAGTTTGAGGTAGTTAAGGACTTCGTCTACGTTGGCTCCGCAGTGACCTGGAGCAACGACATCAGTTCCAAAATCAAACGCAGAATCACTCTAGCCAATCGCTGTTTCTTTGGGCTCAGGAGGCAATTGAGTAATAGAGCCCTTATCATCCCGGTCCTGCTGTACGGCGCAGAAGCATTGACACTATCAAAGGCGGATGAGGAGGCCCTGGGTCGGTTCGAGAGAAAGATTTTGCGAGTGATTTTCGGGCCTATAAATGCAGACGGGGGATGGAGGAAAAGATTCAACCACGAACTTTACGGGTTGTACAGCGACATGAGTCTAGTCAGGCGTCGATGGATTCAGCGCTTAAGATGGCTGGGCCATGTAGAAGGAATGGATACCACAGCTCCAGCCCGGAGAGTTTTTGTATCCAACCCCGAGGGGCGAAGGAGCAGAGGAGGGCCGCACTTAAGATTAGGCACACAGGTGGAAGGGGACCTCAGCCAACTGGGTGTGCGGCAATGGAAAAGCTAGCAAAAGATCATGCTAGTTGGAGAGGTATGTTGGTTGAGGCCCAGGTTCAAACCGAACTGTAGCGCCCGTTTAGATGAAGAAGCTCACTTAAGTTATCGTTAAAGGGCGCGCCGAGGTAAATCCTCCTGCGATTCGCAAAAGAGATACATGAGCAGAGGAGGTGGTGAATTGATTCCTCTTCTCCCTCATCCGTGCAGCAGCGGCCGAAGTCATTGGCAGGTAGGCTTACTTTGACGACATATTTTCCAATGGTACAATCATACAGTGACCTGTAATGCACCTACTAAATTGCTTTAGGTTTCCCTTTTGGTTGCCGTCTTAAGTTAAGCTTAGACCAGATTTGTCTAGTGATAAAGCCGATGTTACTTTCGTTCCATTGAAGGTTGGTAGCCTCTATGGTTCGAAGTTTTATCATGTGCTTTTTATTTCTTTAGAGTCACATGCGCACTCAAGGCTAAGGCCTTATAACGACAGACGTTATGCGAGCAGAGGGTATCAGGGAGAGGGAGAGGATCTGCCTGTTGACATTGGTCTTAAATATCTGCATATTGTATTTAGGGAGGAAGACCGAACGAGGTAGCTCCTTCCACATTCGTGGGATTCGGTTGAAGGAAGAATTTCTATACTTGACGGAACGACCGAAAACGGGCTTTAAAATGAATTGATGAGCATTCCGGGAGAGACGTGTATCGCGGAAGGAGTTTTGAAGGGGCGGAATGCAACTGGCTATTTCATCAGAGCGATAAAACAATGAAAGGCGGGATACGTTCCTACGATGTACTTTGCCGAGCTTATTGGTGTTTTTAGATACCCGACAGTTGGAAGACTGATTGTGCTGGACCCTAACCTTGCGGCTCCGTCGGCCGTGCAGTTTCCTGGAATATCCCTATGCCCGGGAACCCACAGTAGTTTTCTGTTGAACTGTTCAGCCATCTCGTCCTTACGTTTTTATCCCTAAGCCCGGGAACCCACAGTAGTTTTCTGTTGAACTGTTCACCCATCTCGTCCTTAAGTTTTTCTTGCGAGTGTAGAGCGCTATGGTCGCCTTCTTTGCTCGCTCGGTAATATTTTCTTTCTTAATTTGCTGTCCAGTTTGATACCAAGATATTTGGCTCTTCTATAGGTTAGCTTGTTACCGAGTGATTGGACATGTGCCTGGAATATTGTGCTTTCTAATGAAGAGTACAAGTCCCGTGTGCCCACCTGCACAATGTGGAGAATGCCGTACGCATGCGGTCATTCAGCGTAGGAAGTTATTTGCTTGAGATAGCAATAGCAACATAATCAGCGTAGGCAAGAACATCGAGGCCTTATTCTCTATTTTCGTTAGTAGCTCGTTTGCGACTACGTTCCAGAGAACGTAACCGATCTAGTGGTTACTTGGCTTCCCCATTTAGAGAAGATCTTGGGTGTTGAAAGCAACTCGCCAATGAACTCTACTAGAGTCCCCTCCACTTTTAAGTTTTCTAGCCCTTCCATAATTGCTTTCGGTGTGTCGTTGCAAGCGCCCTCTATGTCGAAAAAGGCTATTAAGGTGTATTCTAGTAGACTGATCTTTCAATTTTCCTCACCAAGGTGTGCAAGGCTGTTTCGACCGATTTACGTACCTTCGTAATAGGCATGCTGTGACTTTGAGATTAACGATGGATCAAGGTTTTGTCTTATGTGCACATCTATCAGCTTTTCCAGGGTTTTTAGTACAGACACGTAGGCCTCAGATCCTTGGGTGTAGTGTTTGAACTATTGCCGGCCTTGGGGATGAATATTACAGTTGCGGACTTCCACTATTCTCGTATTTGTCTTCAAACGAGACATCCTGAAGATGATTTCCAGTCACGGCATTGTCAACCCCATAGTCTGTGCAAGTTCGATGGAGTAAATTCCATTCCGCCCCGGCGATTTGAAGGGCTTAAAGCCTTTTTAGCGTGTCGAGAAATAACAATTAGAGATGTCCGACTTGCATTCACAGTGAGGTTGACTTTTCTCTTCTCAGCTCGACATCAACGTTTAGTAAAACTCTTTGACCACTCCCAAGGATAGGTTGGTGCAGGGGAAATATGTTGCTAATGGACTGGTGTCACTGTCGTTACTTCACAGAAATCTTTGAAAATTCCTCTCGTACGAAAACCTGGTGGAACATATTCAGGATACCCCAGCAGATGGTTAACCAGTTTTCACGAAACCTGAAGACAACATAGGTTAGAGCGACACTAGTTAGACGGGTCGGTCCTTCAGCAACACAGAGTTGAGCGGAATTTCCTGGCTCGTTGATGGCGCATCCTAAACTATTGACTTTCTCTAGCTTATTAGGAAAGAAGATCTGCTGGCATCATTCGTCCACTTTTCTCGATATTCAATGACATCGCGAGTTCTGATACATGAAGCATATGTAGGTTTTTGAAGACATTTCCATCATCCGTCAGCCTTATGAATTCCATTTAGACGCTAGATACTGACGAATTGACGAGCAGATCTCTTTCCTATTTCTAAAAACAATATACTTGCCAAATACCAATGCAAGTACCATCAACGGGCCTTAGAGTTCGATTCGTTCAGCTACGAGGCTTGGTCTGACGAGCAACAATAGCTTTCATAACAAACGTCTGTCAAAATCGGTTTCTCTTACTGACCAGGCAACTCCTCATCTCTTCGAGCAGAGGACTTAGATCAAAATCGTGATTCTAATACGCCACCTGACGATTAGAAGGTTACCAAGCAGAAGAGTGTAAAAGGTAATCTTTAGGCTCGTTCCTAAAAGCTTTGGCTTGACTTCGACAAATACTTTAGCAAAACTTCAGAGTCAGGTCGATATTCACTAACACCTTGGTCGTAGTTAGTTCGGCCTTTTTTGCTCCTTTTCCACCTCTACCTACCGCCATGTACCATAAACAGGTATTTGACCGCTGTACTTGCAAAAGTCACAATTGAACGCCTTCTTTTCAAAAGGCAAAAAGACACCAAAAATTCCAACTCTTGACAACTTATCCAATTTGAATGCAAATAGCCATCACCCCCTTGTGGCTTTCAACTAGAATGACAAAACTCCATCAAAGAGTGATCATCAACCCCTGTCACAAACATGTTGCTCAAATCTCAATCCCATTGATCTACCATAATTACTTACAGTCATCCACCTCTAAACTCCAATCCACTCACAATCAAAATCCCACATTTCAAGAGCCCCATCAAGCTCATAAGCTCTTATCGCTTGAGTACGACAATTTTCCTTTCCTGCCAATGTCCCGCACACGTTTGTGAACAGTCCTTCAAACGTTCGCCGAAAATAACTTTCCAATCATAACAAGAAAAACGTCATCATTCGATCCGACCCACAAGGCAGCCATCGTCGTTCCCCTGTGCCATAAAGGTTGCGACAATTTAAAAACAATTTTAAACCATTTTTTACTACCGTTCCAAAAAAAGGCTCACAATGTAACACGTTTCAATATCGTCACCGATGCACACGCCCATAACGCCCACGACGCTTTTAACGCTTCCTGGCGTCCTACACCGTCGCCGGTATCTATCGGCGTACGTTGTGCACCTTATCGAAAACGTTTAAAATCGATTTTCGGAACTCGTCATCTTCACATGTATAACGTTGTTCTCCCCGCTGCTTATTCGTAATAAGGTGCGCTCCCGTGCTTGTACGTTTGCCGCGTGTTTAATGAGCACGCTTGGTAGTGCGGTAAATTTGACTTCCGTCAGGGTATGCATGTACATCGAAGTCCTGAGCCTGTTTCGAGCATTATGTTGCTCGTAAATCACACGGAATTTGAGTCGTCGAGCACGCGTTCGAGTCATGAGCAGAGCAAAAAGGATTGTTCGTCCTTTTTGTTTTGTTTTTTTTTTTTTCACTTTTCTGCATCCTGGGGGAACAGGCTGGCCGGATAAAGATTCAATCGAATACGCCGCATCCCATCCCAGGCGACGACAGTCATTCCACAGGCTCTGCAGTCTGTTCAATTTCATGTAAATGATGTTATGGGAGCAGAGGTAGCAGACAACATATGAATAAAATTGCTTCCATGGGTCAATCGGCATTATCCGACTTGGCAGTGGGTGGTTGAATGGTCCCGGCAGCAAAGATCAGTTCGTGGATACAAAGTGTTGGTGAATGGCTTGCGGGTAAATATGGTCGCGTGTGAGCTCGTGATGGTGTGCACAGTCATTCACAGTTGGCGAGGCTCGAGATAAATGTGATGAACAAAGTGTTCCATTCTATCCTGAGGGCAGAGGATGTTGGTTGTGTCAGATAGCATTGGGGATGGCATGATTTCGATGGTGGTAGAATGAGACTCAGTTGGGTCAAACGAGTTACAAGGCTCCAAGCTTGTTTTATAAGTGTTTTCAAGATCCTTGCAGAAAGATGAGATCAATGGAGACCAATCGTACAACAGGAAATGCATTAAAATACTGATTGCTTCGTTTGATTAATTGCCAAAACTTTAACGCCAACGAAAACTCTCTTTGCTATGCAGGACTTAGCTGAGTCTTAGTCTTATATTAAATAAAACGAGTTCAAGAAGCCTCCCTTGTGGGACTCCACTTCAGGGTCCATAATTCTCATTTAAATCCGGATGCATCACGAAACAAAAGACTTTTATTTCCCGACCGACGGTCATTTAGCATCGTCACTGAGCGCCACACGAATACCCAAAAACCGAAACCTTCAACGCGATTTTGGCGTAAACCAGGACCAGACTAACTCAATAGCAGCATTCAGTTTTACGAGCAACCACTCGTTACAAGCTACATTGAATGGAATCCTTGGAAAACCGTATGTAAGTGTATGTGTGTATTGCAGGATTATCCACGAGATATTTATGAAATTTCACTTCATATTTTTATAAGGGCGTCACGTGAGAGCTCTCAACGTTAGTAGCCGCCCGGATGTGCACTATTGTTCCAGTTCAACCAGCGTAACAGGAAGTTATCTAGACTTTGGATTGCGGATGGAGAGAAGCATAAAAATCATTGTCATCTCATTTCACATTTCGACTCGGATGGGTATAAGCTGTATGGCTAACGAACAATAGTCCCCGCAGGAACATAGGACCATGTACACGACGACCATGAGAACGAGGATGAGCAGGAAAACCGTACTTATGTAGATGATGTCTATGAATCCTTTTGGTTCTTTTGTGATTTTCTTCTTCTCTCAATTCCATCGTTGTCGTCGTCATTGCTGTTGTTTGTTGTGTTATTGGACTGTTGCTGTGGAACAGCTTCCTGTTGCTCCATTCCCGCCCCATTTCGCTGCCATCGTGTTCTCCTCGTTCGTGACCATAATTCCTGGTATATATTTGATTTCTTCTGTTGGCCAATAAAGTAACCATCCTTTCGATTTTGTCCGGCTGTTGTATGCCTCGGTCTGCTCTGCCACACTAACGAATATGAGCTTAGCTACTTAGGGGTTTTAGTTTGTTTATCTGTGTGCGATTCTTTTCATGTGGCATCGATTTCACTTTAATGTAAATTTGCATTTTATTAGACCGGAGTTTAGGGATTCCTTTTTTGTTGAGGTTTTCTGGAAGGTCCCTGGGTCGAATGGTGATACATTGTTAGTAGACTTGCTTTTGGAGCTGATGTTATTTGTCCTCGTAGATTGTGTTGGCAAATTGAGGGAGCTTTCGTGAAATTAAGTGAATTTGGACGGGCCGGGTTATGGGAAGGTTCCATAAATTACTTCCTTAAAATGCAATTGGCTTTTGTATTTATTTACTTATTACTTTTTTGGGGGGGCGAGGGATTGAATTGAATGAATTGATATGTATGAAGCAGGATACCGTGAATTGAGAATCAGAGAGTATATGCCCGTTCGTACGCTGTTTGTAAAGGCTGTTTCATAGATGCTGTAAACTGTGATACGTTAGACGACTTTTGTGTCAGATAAGGAAAGTAAAGTAATTCGAGGGCATGGGCTCGGACAGCAGGGTAAAGTTGTTGATCGCTCTCAACCTGGCGAGATGCCAGCAACGATCCCTGTTTAAAGGCCCGGGTCAAGTTGACATACGGCCTCCTCGCGGCGCCATCTGGATAGTCTCTTCAACAACCGTTGGGAGGTGAACAAACGTATGCAGCGAAAAAAACCCCGACCAGACTGGCGGTTGTGCGGTGGGCTAACAATCCGCCCACGTAAAAAAAACTTCAAGTTATGAATGAGCAAGATGCCTCGGATACACGGACGGATACTTGACGACGACAACGCACGAAAAAGGAACACGATTTGCGAGTATGCTCCTGGAATGTCAGAACCCTGTACACTCCCGGAGCTGCTCATAAACTAGAAGGAATCCTCACGCAGTACAAGGCGGATATTACTGCGGTCCAGGAAATACGCTGGATAGGAAACGGTATGATTAGGAAGAAAAATTGCGACATTTATTACAGCTGTCACAAAAGGTTGCACTTACTGGGATGCGGATTTGTCGTGGGAAAGCGGTTAAGGTCGAAGGTCATCGACTTTAAACCTATAAGTGATCGCCTGGCTATGATCCGCATCAGAGGCAGATTTTATAACATCAGCCTTATATGTGCACACGCCCCTACCGACGAGGCTGAAGACCCTATCAAGGAGGACTTCTATGACCTCCTGGACAACGCCTACGGAGCTTGTCCGGAGTACGATGTAAAAATCGAGCTTGGGGACTTCAACGCCAAAATCGGTAAGAAGAACACCCTTGGCGGAGTGATCGGAAAGCACAGCCTCCACGATACAACAACAGATAACGGCTTCCGACTCGCTGACTTTGCGACAGCTCGTAATGCGGTGATAAGTAGCACAAGATTCCCTCGCAAGCGAATCCACACAGCAACCTGGCGATCTCCGGACCATGTGCTCATTGACGCAAGGCACTCGTCAAACATCCTCGATGTGCGAACATTCAGAGGGGCATATGTCGACTCTAACCACTTCCTCGTAGCAGCAAGATTCAGAGCTCGACTGTCCAATGTCAGAAAGCTGCACCAGCCCATCATGAGGAGGTTCGACATTGGGCGCCTGAGCACACTGGAGGTTGCCAGAGTCTACAGGGAGCAGCTGAGCGAAATACTCTACGGTATGCCTACGTGGAACACAAATGCCAATAATATGTGGCTGCATTGCCCCTCAGCCATTCAGGAAGTAGCCAAAAGCACCTTAGGATACCTACCACCCCCCGACAAGAAACCCGTGGTATGATGGCGAGTGTGAGCAGAAAAAGGCAGCAACCGACGAGGCGTACCAAAAGGCGCTGCAGAGGAAAACCCGGGCAGCGCAAGAAGAGTACCGAGCCAGAAGAAGGGAGGAGAAAAAACTACTGCGACAAAAGAAAAGAATCTTCGCAGCCTCCCAGCTCAAGGATATCGAGGAGTCTAGGGATAAACATAAAACACGAGCCTTTTACAGGAAAGCCAAAGGCCTTGCAGGAGGCTTCAAAAGGGCACCCAGGCTCTTCGAAACTGCGAGGGTAATTTTGTCACCGACCCCCACGGAATAGTGGATGTATTTAAGCAGCATTTCCAGCAGCTGCTTAACGAGCATGACCAAGAGAGAGTGGTAGGGACCGAGGAATTCCCAACTCCAGCCGCTGAAGTAGTCCGCCCACCCAGCATCGAAGAAGTCGGCACAGCTATTCAGAAGCTGAAGAACAACAAGGCCGCAGGCTCAGATGGCTTGCCATCAGAGCTCTTCAAGGCTGGCGGCGATGTTCTGGTAGGGAGCATGCACCAGATCATCTGCAGAATTTGGGAAGATGAAAGCATGCCCGACGACTGGAATACCAGCTCTATATGCCCCATCCACAAAAAAGGCGATCCTACCTCTTGCAAGAACTATAGAGGTATATCCCTACTCAATGTCGCATACAAGATCCTGTCCAGCGTATTGTGTGAACGTCTAAAACCATTTTGCACCGCACTAATCGGCAGCTACCAGTACGGCTTCCGGCCCGGCAAACACACTATAGACCAAATATCCACACTTCGACAAATCCTGGAAAAGACCAACGAGTTTCGAATCGATACACACCATCTTTTCATCGATTTCAAAGCCGCATACGACAGCATTCATCGTGAAGAACTGTTTGGTGCGATGGCCGAATTCGGGATCCCGGTAAAACTAATCCAGTTGTGTCGCGCCACGCTAAAAAACACGCGATGCACCGTGCAACTCGGTTCTAGGACCTCGGAACCATTCGAAACATGCACCGGATTTCGGCAAGGAGATGCGCTGTCATGTGACTTCTTCAACCTGGTGCTGGAGCAGATAGTGCGACGGGCAGGCGTCAACAGGGAAGGCACTATCTTTTACAAGTCCATCCAGCTGCTAGAATACGCGGATGATATCGACATCATCGCGTGTTCTCGCCGTGGTATTGTGGAAGCATTCACGGCGATTGAAGAACAGGCGAAACGAGTTGGTCTTAAGATCAATGAGGACAAAACGAAATACATGCTGTCAAGCAAAAACCAATCCGTCGCTCTACACCTGGGACAAAATATAACAATTGACAGCTACAATTTCGAGGCAGTTAAGGAGTTTGTCTATCTCGGGGCGAACGTAAATTCCACAAATGACACCACAGTGGAGATCCGGCATAGAATCAATTTCATTGTCCTTAATGCCTTTGTGCCCTGGCACCAACCATAGTTTGACCTTATCTCTTTTGGTCATGGTCCATTTGCCATGATGCCCTACAAGGCATTTCTTAACAGATTTTGAGTTCGTGTTGTACGAGCTCAACGCTTTGAGCGCTGCTTGACTATCAGAGAGTGTATTGATGGTTACTCTTCCTATGCCAATTTAGTGTTACTCAGCTCGGATGTTACTGATCCAAGTCCAGGATCAGTAACAGACATTCCTCACTCGTTGTCCAGGAAAGTCCTTTTCCATTAGGCAGAACATTAGATCTTGATTTTTAAGAAAGAAAAAGGTAACCTCTTGATATGCAACTTATTCCGTCATTAATGATATAGAGCTTGGATTAAATGAAGAACAAAGAGTTCTTCCATGGACGACTGTGTTTTGTTGTGGAACTTCAAATGTGCAACACAAGAAACGAATATGTACCCTTAATCACCGAAGCAAATTTCATCCGAAACGACCACCTCGGGTGCATTACTAAAATCCAAGCTTTACCAAATTAAACCTGAAAACCGTCCTAAACTATTTAAGCAAATCACTACCGAATTCGGTAAGTAGCAACTGCAAAAGATTAAAGCGCCCCCAAATGGATAAACACAACACGGATGCAATCGAGCAAAAGAAAGGGAATAAGAAACGAAAGAGTTAAACGACAACATGTCGGGAATAAACAACCAAATACTTGCACTCGATTCCTCCGGCTGCTGCATTCTCTTCGCCATAATCCCACCAATTGCACAACAACTCAACGTCCAGTTCCTCATACCCGCACGTCCGTTGCACGCGGCGTAAACGAGTACGTACATACCCGTAGGAATGACTAACAAACCTTTAGCCAAGTAGACTAAAAATGTATCTAATTAGCAAGGAAGCGAGCTCTACACAGAGTTGACAACTTGATAAGTTGCCATGCTGTGCCAGGAGAGCATGCCGGTGGTATCTGTGTGTGCAAAGAGCGCGAGCAGATCATGTTAATACAAGAGGAAAACATAATGTCAAAGAGGAATTACATAATTGGCTTAACCGGGATCGGGAACCGGGCGGGATTTAGTAATCTGAATCAGATACTGCCAACAGATGGATGGATACGTTAACGGAGGCTAGCACGACTACGATTACCGTGCTGGTCGTCATTATCATCATTATTGGCATCGACATCGACATCGCCATCGCCATCTCTATTGCCATTGTCGTCATCTTCATCAGCGGCAAATCGGTTCTTACAGTAGTTCAAGATACAATTAGAAAATACCAAACCAGTCTTTCCTTCCTGCGGCTACACGGTAGTTGCCAAACAACTTAACCACAACCAGATCCACAACACCATCCGTTACCGTTCGGCTTACAGATACCAACAACAAAATTATAGTTAATTTCTTAATATCTACAATACAGTCACAAAAGATACTTATTGGCTTCGGGTACAGATTTGGTGAGTAATCAAACTTGCTATGTGGAATACTTACTCAGCGTAACGTTGTAGGTTTTCTGTAGATCGACTTGGCCGCGTAACGCCCGCAATCGACGCAATTTGGACTCTTGTGCCTCGACACGTTCGCGTAACCTTCGCAAGCGTTCACCCTCGGCGGCAGCTGCCGCACCACGTACCTCCTGTGCTTTAAGGAATCGCAATCGTTTCTCTTTGGCTGCAAGCAGCTGATGCTGGGAATCGATTTGTTGTTGCTGCCGCAATGCCATTGCCCTGAGTTCGGCAGATGTTGGCCTTCCGGGCACCTAAGAAAACAAAAGACGAAACAAAAACCGAATTAATTTAATATTTCATTTCGATTTCTGTATTTAAATTCAAAATGTGTCTCTCGGGCGCTAATGGGAAGGGTGCATGGGCCACGGTACATACGTAGATTGCCAATTACCACAAGAGTAAAGGGGGTGGAAGAGGAGATGGTGCCAATCGATGGTGTACTGTGGCGTATGAGTAACGCTTTGGAGTGTAGATACATGTACTCGTACAAATGTGCTAAGAACGGCGGTTACAGACACTACATATGTCACATTGAGCTTTCTATCTACATACTTGCAACGGAATAAGTCGGCGTAACTCTGTCGCGTGGTGGGTGCCATAATAAAGTAACAAACTATGCGTCGCTGTAATTAAATAGCGAGCTTCGGGTGTGGATGTGTCACACGCGAAAAGCAACAGGAATCGAATCCAGACGTTGTCGAGAAGGTGCCGCAGCCTATGCAGCCAGGCGTGGGGTAGTGCGCTTCCTTGTGGTTTCCTTTTGCTCTACTTTCGCTTTTTCTTCTGTTATTCTTCGTGTTGATGTTGTCGTTTTACCCGTCTCTGCCTGAATTGAATTAATTCCAAGAGGCATGGAAGTGGGCGGGATGATTGTTCCTTCCTTCTTGTTTATTTGCCTCTGAGAAAGGTTTCATTAAATCCGATTGCCCAAAGACTAATGAAATGGAAACTCTTTGTTTTGAAATGAAAAAAAAAAAAAAAACGCCTGAAGCGAAACACAGGGTCGCTGTGGTCTTGAGTCAGATTCGCGCACGTTATTCGTATATGGTGATTTGGTTAGCAATATTTCCATTTATTCCTAACGCTCCATTTTATCGCATTTGCCTCATCTCTTTATTCAATACCTACGTCTCTTTCCAAGAAGGCGATTTTCTGTTTCATATTTGATGGATTGACAGACTTTGTAAACCAATTTGTCATGTCAACCTTTCCATAAAAATACATCACTCATTGCCCACCCAAAAAAGGTAAAGAGTGTGGGTGCCAAGTCATTGTTGTTAATTTTCGAAGATTTATTTGCGTTAAAACGAGTATTTTGCCAGTTTGGTCATAAGTTGTATTGTTCGACATGGAACAGACCAAGAACCTAAAGAAATGCTTGGGTCACTTGATTTTGCACAAATATCATCTATATATGACGCAAGACATCGTGGACAAAAGTTGAAACGAAAATAGCAAAATGAGAGGCTTCTGCTACCTGTTGGGGCACTCAGACGCAAATACTAGTCCATTACACTGCCAAACAGACACCTCTCTTTACTCTTTTCCCGGAGCGACAAAGAAATTGCGATAGGTTGCTTTCTCGATATTGAGGGTGCTTTCGACAACACCGACTACACCCAAAAAAACGTTGCATCCTCAGCACAGGGGTGGATAACACCACATGCAATTGGATCCAACACATGCTTAGCAATAGCAAAATAAACACCTCACCAGGCAATGATAAAATCAGCGTAAGTGCCGCGAAAGGATGCCCTCAAGGGGGGGGTTCTCTCACCTCTCCTGTGGTCCATCGTGGTAAATGAACTGATTAACATACTCAGCAACAATGGTTTCTATGTCCAAGGCTATGCTGACGACATAGTGATCCTGGTTAGAGGCAAATTCGAAAACACAGTCTTGGAACTCCTCCAACGGGCACTAAGCCTTGTTGCAAACTGGTGCACAAAGGTTACACTAAAGGTCAACCCTGGCAAAAGCACTATAGTCGCCTTCACCAAAAGGAGGAATAGGCACAAACTTACCAAACCTACCCTCTTTGGTGAAGCAATAGAGTTCTCAAAAGAAGTCAAATATCTAGGGATAACCCTAGACGAAAAGCTCACTTGGAACTCTCACATTACAAAGACCATAGAGAAAGCCAGGATCTTATTATGGACCGCAAAAGTCTCACTGGCAAAAATTGGGGCACAAGCCCCAAAATGTCCCGCTGGCTATATACAGCAATCACCAAACCAATTCTCACATATTCTGCGCCCGTCTGGTGGCACAAAACAAAACAAGTATCAGTGCAAGCCAAGCTCAACAAACTGCAAAGACTAGCTTGCATCTGTATCACCGGGGCCATGAGAACAACCCCCACAGCAGCACTAGAAGTCATCACAGACCTGCCACCTCTTCATCTCCAACTGAAGAAAGAAGCAATGGTCTTCGCCCATAGACTAATCGTGGAGGATGACTCTAACCGTAGGCTCTTTCACCCTGATGTCCCTACCGAAATAAACAGGCATGAAATCCTAAAGATATCTCTTACAGATAACTGTCTACCCAGATACAACTTCAGCCAAAACTACAAGGTCAGATTCCCCAACCGACAAAACTGGGAACAGGATAGACCCTCCTTCAATCGTGGATCCTACGTGTGGTACACAGATGGCTCCAAAACAAACGAAGGCGTTGGGGCTGGAGTATACGGAGCAACTACAGGCACATGCATCTACGTCAGCATGGACAGATACAACTCCGTTTTTCAAGCAGAAATATTTGCTATAGAACTCTGCCTCAGAGAAAATATCAACAGAAATATACTTAACAAAAACATTTACATTCACTCTGGCAGCAAGGCTGCACTTCTGGCCCTAAAGAGCTATGAAATCACCCCCAAACTGGTATGGGACTGCCTACAGCTACTTCACCAGCTGGCCAGCACAAACAGAGTTCATCTCATATGGATACGCGGACACAGCGGCCATACAGGCAACGAAAAGGCGAACCTACTAGCAAGGAAAGGCTCTGCATCACCATTTATGATGCCACAGCCTTTCTGCGGCATACCCATCAGCACCACCAAATGCTGCATAAACAAATGGTTAAGGAACACGTCGGATCACTACTGGTTACAAACGAAAGGTAGCAGACACGCCAAGTTGTTCCTCCCAACTACATCTCTCAGTAGAACGAAACAACTCCTCATGCTTTCGAGAAGTCAGATTCGCTTAATCACAGGTTTCCTTACTGGACATTGCCCAGTCAACAAACACCTCAAAACGATGGGCATTATACAAGATGACACTTGTAGAATGTGTAATGAAGACGAAGAAACAGCAGAGCATATACTGTGCCACTGTAACTGCCTCCTCAGTACACGTCATCGTCACTTAGGCAAGTATTATCTTGAAGCAGAAGAAATCGCTGCTAGCTCACTCAAAAGCATACTAAGTTTTATCACGAACTCAGGATTTTTGAGTGAACTGTAAGTGGGGGACATCACAATAGGCCCACTCGTGGCCGTAGTGATCAGGCGACTTTGTCCCACCCCCGTACCCTCTCTAACTCTAACTCTCTATCCTTTTCCCCTTTATCCGGAGAAAAATAAGAGCTTCATAAGGGCGTCGTGGCGCAGTGATTAGTGTATTGGACCCTCATGCACGATGAGCGAGTTGGAATATTTAATTCGCGACCTCCCTTCTCGGCGGCGGGGTACTTGCCATTAAAAAAAAGCTTCTCTGCTCACGCCGTTCGAAATCGGCATTTAACTGCAGGTCTCTTTCACCTGCGTACAAACCAAATCACACACAACATGGATGATTCGGCATACTGGCCATAATGTCTGTTAGATACAAGAGGAAAGATCCTGACTAATCGCCGTGGCGGAAGAAAGATGGCGATATCAGGACTTAAGTCTAATAAAGCCGCGGGCGCAGACGGCCTGTCTGCTGAGCTTCTTAAGGCGGCTGGAGATGAGCTGGTAAGGTGCATGCACCATTTCATTTGCAAGGTATGGTCGGAGGAAAGCATGCCCGACGAATGGAATCCCAGCATCGTTTGCCCGGTCCATAAGAAAGGAGACCCCTATAACTGCGCCAACTATCCTTAACATCGCATATAAGATTTTCTCTGCCGTATTGTGTGAACGCCTGAAACCCTTTGTGGATAACCTGATCGGCTCTTATCAGTGTGGTTTTAGGCCAGGTAAATCCACAATAGACCAAATATTTACGCTACGGCAGATCTTGGAGAAGACCAAATCGACACTCACCACCTCTTCGTCGATTTCAAGGCTGCATATGACAGCGTGTATATAAATGAGCTATGCAAAGCCATGTCTAGTTTTAACATCCCTGCCAAACTCGTCCGACTGTGCAGGATGACAATGGAGAATTCTCGCTGCTCCATTAAGGTCGGTAATGAGCAAACCAAGACCATTGATGTTAAAAAAGGCTTCAGGCAAGGTGACGTGCTGTCATGTAACTTTTTCAACATCGTGCTTGAAAAGATCGTGCAAGAGTCACTGGCCAACACAAGAGGTACGATTTATTTCAAGTCTACGCAATTGCTTGCGTACGCCGACGTACCCAAAGGTAAAACGGAACCCTATTACTAAGACTTGTCCGTCCGTCCGTCCGTCTGTCACCAGGCTGTATCTATTAAACCGTAATAGTTAGACAGTTGAAATTTTTACAGATGATGTATTTCTGTTGCCGCTACCACGACAAATACTCAAAACAGAACAAAATTAATATTTAAGGGGGGCTCCCATACAACAGACATGATTTTCATCCAAAAAATCCTGCCTGCAACCAAGATTTGTCATTTGATGAGGTAACATACATAGTCTCTTTCATATTTATATATACAGATGGTACGGAACCCTTCGTGCCCGAGTCCAACTCGCACTTGGCCGGTTTTTAGTTTACTGATGGCTGCCTGAGGTTTCATACATTTTTATTTCAATATCTAGACTTAACTGTGGGTAAAACACAGAATTAAACCATGCACCATGCACATAGCTTCCAATTCTCCGTCTGTTTCAAAAAGCCTTCAGAATGAATGTGACTACAAGAACTAAAAATCAAAACGACTTACAGGGCTTCACAAAAACAACATCAAATTAGCATTTATGTAACAACAAGCATTCTAGGTTAAGATTTACCTTGTTGTGTTTAAGGATCGTTGCAGTTCCAATCCTCGGCTCTGATGTCACGACAATTGTGGTCGTATTACGTTTCTGTGGCATTGACGATGGCATCATCTTTGGCAAGTTGCCCGAAACCGGTCGGCACACACAAGTTAACATTGTTTAATTTTAATTAAAAAAAAAAAAAAAAATCACCGCCGCACTATACACTAAGTGTATGTGGCAAGCTTCTATGAATAAAATGAATCCTTTTCAAGGATTTCTTTTATTGCCATATGATTAAAAAAACATTTATCTAAATAGTCTAATCACAGATCGCTAGAAAAGAAAAACAAACGAGTTGGAAATGAAACAAAAGAAAATCAAAGGACAAACGAAAGGATAATAAAAAAAAAGTGAAACAAAAACGAAAGGAGAAAAAGATAAATATTCAAAAGCTAATGACTCCCAGGACGCATGTAGGCAGAGATATAATCAAATAGAGAAGAGTACCGTCTGTCTCGCTGCTTGTTGACATGTACATATGTACACCGGATGTGTTGGTTCTAATGAAAGCGAGGAACTAATTAATTAGAAAATAAACCGAATCACCCACTCCGCCCTAAATACTAGCAGTACCACTGACCTTCTACTCTCCTTTCAAAGGACGAGTATCTTGAAAAGGTCGTGTTTATGGTAAACAAGTTGGTTTCCCATTCGAAGGAGGCGAAAGCATTAAAAGGCTACAAGCCAAAAGCTAAAGACCTTGTCCAGATGAAAAAGTAATAAGTCAGTTCTCACACAACTGACCAGGTGACCAGTGGATCATGATGTTGAAAACTTTCAAATTACGCTCCCAAGGGAATTAAATTAGTTCGCGGAATATCCTTCTGCTGTCCTTCCAATTATCCTGAGTAGGGAAAGCAGTATTCGATAGAAAAAATAATACCATTCCAAGCCATTTAATCCATAAGAATAAATTAGTTTCCAAGCATACAATAGAGTATAAGAGGAGATGTAGAAAGGATATGAACAAGGACATCTAGTCGCTTGGTGCTTCGCACGTCGGAACGAGTCTCTCCAGATGAGAATATAGGGGGAGAGTTGAAAGTCTTTTTTTTTTCCTCTTCTTTTTGATTACAGATTTGATCTTGAACTTTAAATTGAGGATGCACGCAATGTGATTGCCACCATTGGGAGTTCCTTACTGAACGAATACAATATAGTGGACAGGAAGCGAGGAAACTTTTTGAGTAGTTTCCTTTCCCCTCTTATATATACATATTGGATAATTCCTTGGTGAGTTGACTTTTGGGGTGTCGTTTATCGATTTCCAAAGTTTGGGCAGGAGGAGATTCATTCTCATTTAGTATGAACTGAACAGAGCTTATAGGAGAGAACATTACCTTTGATTTTGTTTGTTTGAGTTAACCGAATATTAAGGACTTTCTGGAACTATTTAACATCAGCTCTGGTTGAGAACTCCTAGACTATGACCGTGATCTATAGAATTTTAGGAAATGTTCAACTCCCGAATGCATGCTCATATATAGAGAATAGAGAGTTATTCAAAATGTATTAAACCTTAACATTAGCGCTATGTTCTATTTTAGAATTAAGCTTTACGCCAAACGCCGTTTTTATTCCAAACATAACCTAAAAAAAAATTATTTTTTACCTAAAAACCTTTATTTTTCTATTCAAATCAATTAATTCTTGCGTACATTTTGGGGCGGCGGCGTTTAGGCGTTCGGTCAAAGAGGACGCCGCAGCCTAAAGCTTCTCCTTTTGCTTTTTGCTTCATCCAAGATGATGCGATTTATTTTACGCAAAATCTTCTAGATTCGATCCCCTTTTTAGGGCACTGCGACCTTTATAAATTAATTGTGACTATTAGCCGATTAGACGAGGAGCTTCTCCACTGCCTTAATACAGTTCGAGAATGTCTCTCGTAGGAGCTGAGATGATCCCCTCAGGAGTCATAATTTCACTGAGAAGGATACGCTTCCTAAGATAGCAAAGAGCAGCACACTCACATAGTGTGTGTTCTACAGTTTCTTCGTCCTCAAGACATAGTCGCAACTCAGTTTCAGACGAGAGGTTAAATCTACTGATATCTCAGACCACAGTGTCTTCTGGTATCTACTCTATTAAGTTTGAGCATATTAGTAGAGTGTTTATTTTTCTTCTTCTTTGGTGGCGTTACAGCCCATGAAGGACCAGAGCCAAGCTTCTCTCAATCACCCAGGTTGTGTGTGTTTTTATTTTTTACACAGGCGAAAGGGACCTACAGTTTAATGCCGATTCCGAACGGCGTGAATCGAGATGCTATTTCATGGCAAGTATACCACGGGGGGTTTTGCCAGTATCCCGCCGAGGAGGGACGCCGCAAAATAAATATTCGACGGCGTTGGTGTTATCGGGATCCGAACTCGCTCATCGTGCGTCTGAGTCCAACACACTAGGCCCACTGCGCCGAGTCCTTGAACGCTGTTCCAAAAGGACAGGTGTTGCGATTTTTCGTTTTCAAGTTCAAGAGTCATTCTCGGACGGAATGCAGATGGTTTGGGTCGTAGATGTTCGTTCACTACTCTCCACGGGTGGTTGTCCTTGATAGGATTCGAGAGAAACTCTTCTGAATTTTCACGTTGGTTGTAGTTCTCAGCAAATGTTTCATGCCATTATGGTGTTATATTACAACTGCACACACAGTATGAATTCCAAGTGACCATATACTTCGAATGTTATACCTTCGTCAGTATTTTGGATCACTTGTCATTCACAACAGCTGAGTTGCACAATTTTTTCGTAAAAAAATTGTATTTCTTGGCTATGGACAGACTTTGGACTACAGACTAAAGGCTACAGACCTTCCGCACCACGGCCTCCCATCTTAGACTTGGGAATGTCGCAGAAAGGTTCGGCACCTATGTACCTTTCGCTTGAACTTTTACTTGCTCTGACACCCACCAGAGTTTAACCTTGTTTATTTTCGCAAGGTCTTGTAGGGCATCATGGTATTCTTTAACGGATTTTGAGTTCGTGTACAGTTCGAACACAACGCTTTAGGCGCTGCTTGGCTATCAGATTGTATATTGATGGTTACTCCTCTCGCCAGTCTCTAAGTTTAGATTGACGCATGATAGTCAAGCAAACTGACTGTCGATCGTTTTGCGTGTTCACTGTTTACCTCAACAGCATACAATTTATGATCAGTCTTCATCGAAAATCAACTTTACCGATGAGACACACGGCTTGAAAGGAAGCCAAACTGTCACATTTGTATGTTGGCGTTACAGTCCATGAAGAACCTGAGCCGAGCTTCTCTCAATCACTCATGTTGTGTGTGATTTAATTTTCCCATTGGTAAAAGGGACCTACAGTTTATTGCCGGTTCCGAACAGCGAATTTCGAGAAGCTTTTCATGACAATTTTACTACAGGAGGTTTAGTCAGAACCCCGCTGAGGAGAAACACCGTGGAAAACACGTTCCATGACATGGCTGTGTCGGGATTCGATCCCGTGTCATCGGCGTCAGAGGCCAACACACTACCCACTGTGCCACGGTGCTCTCCGTGTCACATTTGGGCAATTGAAAATCCACATTCATACCCAAAGCAGCTGATACTTCATCAAAAAGTGACTATTTGGTATATTTTGTAGTCGAAAGGACAATAATAGTACAACATCGAAAATCGCTTAATTTCGTGCCGTGTAAATAGGATCGATTTAGCACGTCAAAGAGGTGTCATTTTTGCGGGGATTTTAAAGAAAATATCACCATTGAAGCCCTAAGATAAATGCCATAGAAACGTCTCTATTGAAAAATGTGAACATTTTCCAAACATAAATGGATTTCGATAAATATTAAAAATAAAATACTCAGATTGCTTCAGAAATAATCATTTATAGTCCCAATTGGCATTTCCTGCGCCTTACTTGGTCAACCCTATATAGACAAGACAAGGCCACAAGACAGATGGTGCAACCCCCGAAGTTGTCGGCGATCGAATACACAAAATACCTTTGTATACAACCTTGAATGTAGGCCCCTTAAAAGCTACTGGGAGTCACTGTCGTAGACAATAAAACGACCATATGGTCGACACGACATAGTTCGAATATCCGGTAAATGATCGATGGCATTTGAAGAGGCAACAGGTCATAAGATGACAAAAAATGAATCATGGCCTCCATCAATCACGGCAATGGTCATAAGCAAAACAGTATTCCACCTAATTTCATAGGTTAAGCCATAGCGAGGAAGAAAAATAATGATGTTCCCAACTCACGTCGTTTATACGGTTTACACCCTTTAGGGCAGATAAATTTCATCGCAGAAACTCACAAGCCGGATGATAATTCGAACATTCAAGCCCAATCTACCAGTGCCACACCCGTGAACGGGCTACAATAGAATATCGATTTCTTCCATAATTCACAAAACCTCCTAAATCACAAATTTGTCCCCGTCCCGAATGGGATACATTTTCATAAACTCCCGCACAACAACACGTACACGTGTGTGTACGTTTAATCTACGAAATAAATCCTATTTTTCCAGTTGGACACACATTAATCACGTACTACCCATCATAACTGCCCACTGAATCCACACATGTCCCTCTGCAATGGTATTCGAGCGAGTGTAACATATTGTAGGAAATAGTCATAAAGGTCGTCACCTCGTGCCGCAGCCAAAGCTTATCAACACCAAAAAGCAACTGACATGAGACATTAACAGCATCGACAGCCGTGGGTAATGGAAGGGACAGCAACAAGGACATGGATCCCACCAAATGGGATTAGTATCTACGAGCATCTCGCAAGAGAGACTAGTCAGTCCCTGCTTTTCTCTCACAATAAAATGACCATCCGTGGTTTTTTGATTTTCTGTTTTTTGGAATACACCTGCTCCCATCCGGTCGGATGAGGTGAGATCATTTTCACGTCACAAATCATTTTTTATTACGGCATTAAATCGTCAAATCGAAAAAGGTAAGGGCCCGCAATGCCACAATCATCATCGTCATTCATCTTCCAATCGTCGTTCGAATGATGATGATGATGATTTGGATTTTTTTATTATTATTATTGGTGTCAGGTGAGTTGGACGAGGATGAGGAATAATGTTTGAGTTTGATTCAATTACACGCCAGCCAAGTCAACGTCTCCCGTGGTTTTTGTGTGGAATTTATGAATTTATGACAACGGAGAAGTGGAACGATTCCAGACAGTTAGAAACCGACGATGGGCTGAACAAATATCTCGGGTGGTACCGAAGTTGTTGACATTTTTGATTGACGCTCTGGGAGAAATGTCAGGAATTTACTGGATATTTGTGTTTAAGTAAATAAGATTAGAGTTAGTTACACTTTCCTCTAGCTTAAGGCACAAATTAGATTCAACGTACATTGACCTATCCTTATATCTCTAGATCTGAGTTCAACTGCCATCCACGCCTATATCCAAAAAGTACAAACAGCCGCAACCCCAGCCCCATTGGAATTCTTAACACTAATTATCTTTAGGTCATGTTCATAGTCTCTAGGATTATCTACTCGCACGATACTGAATCTGTCAAGGACCTTCCAACCCATATGACTTCGGTTCGATCGCCTGGTATGTGTAGATGTAGAAATAAATTCAATCGGTATATTCGTAAATCCCCCTACCGAAGTAGATAGTATCTGTAGGTTGTATGATATTATTTCACCCGCTGTCACCGTTAAGCTCAGCCATGATGGAGTATTGAATATGGAACACATCACACCACACGTGTCGTTGGCTACGTTGGTTTTTTTGTTCTTTGTTTCCTGTTCCCACTGACCACTTGTAAAATACATCTATTAGTTGGGCTCTCTAGTCGATTTCATCGCTGCTTGTTGGCAAAAAAAAAGAACGTTCAGACTAAGCCCTAAACAGAGCTTCTGCTGCTGTGTGGAATTTTTTTAACTCATTGACTTGCAAATGAAGCAATGCGTGTTACGGATAGCTTTCAACCGGTGTTTCACCGTCCCTTTTTCATTTCTTTTTTGTATCCCAAGGTGTCCTAGAAGTCGTAAATCTTAATTGCTGTAACAGATCCGGCTTAGAACTTCGATTTCCATCCATCCATTTATCTATTTGGGATCGCCACCCACCATAAGGCAGGAGTGAGCCTAATGACACGATAAAACTACAACATCTGTAGGTGCATGTCGGTTTATTGTCTTTGTTTGATTGAATTCATCCTTCATTTAGGAGGAAAGCACAACATTTCATGTAGGCGGCAGAGTATTAACTCCAATCTCGTATGTATGTCTGGCCGCGTTCACCAATTATGGAAGTCGCAATCAACGTGGAGGTGCTCTCACCCACCACCCTTTGCTCTTGTGCTAATCGTGCACATATGTTGCTGCTATTGCTGCTGCAGTACTTTCGATAACAAGCCGATTCGAGAAACAAAACGAGATTCGAAAAACCCACACGCGTATTCGAGAACTGCACAGTGGTTTTAATTAGAAAGTGTTTGCACTGAAATTTGTACCCAACATCATCCGAACGGATAGATAACTATGTACATTGACCTCAAACACGAGTGCGAATTGAATTCGGATGCGTAGATACGTTTTCGAATACTCGTTTACACAGTAATTAGGTAAACATCTCACTAGATACAGTGTGCTCGTGTTGTTTACTGCCTAGATACTCGAAATTCGAAATGTGGTAGTCTGTGGTTTTCAGGCGCTAATTATTCGTATTCGCAACTTTTTTGCTAAATAATTAAGTAAACAATTGGTTTGTGTCTGACTATAAACTGCCAATGAACACATGTGGAATGCCTCAGATAACGCCGAGTAATTGAGATAGTAAGAGAATCATGGAATTCGTAAGAAGATGTACAAGATCCGATCATGTACTTAAGATATCAAGTCTTTAGTTGCTTTCTGAGTAAAGAACTTTATGGCAAAGTAGGTTTTAGACAAGTATTACTACTCAAATGGAATAGATATTTGAGATACTAGCAGCGTATCCGACGTGAGTTGGTCGGCAAAATAGCGAGTAGAAGCCACTGCAGCCGAACACCTAGGAGCTTTGTTAGTAAATCATATTTTCACCTCGTCGCGGTGCCACCTGGGGATTTCTACATGAAAAAGACGAATGGCAAGTTTCCTTCGCTACCAAACAAGTATTAATGTCGATTTTGGCTATGGCCCGGCAAGCCATGACTGGAAAATAAGCAATATACCAAAAAAAAAGCGTCGGATACAAGGGAACGGACGGATTTAACTGATGACGACCCAAGAAATAAAAATAAAAACAAAAACAACAAAAAGAAAAATTATATTCGGTATTTGTACTTGGAATGTTAGGTCGCCCAACAGACCATGTGCAGCCGAACAACCTGCGAAGACCCTAGACTGCTATAAGGCAGAAGTACGTAGGAACGTAAAAATTTACGAAATCTTCTGGTTGCTACCACGCGTTTCCCGCATCCCAATACCCACGATCTCCGGCTCAATTAATCGTCAATCAGATTGACCACATTACGATTGATAGCAGGCACGCATCCCATATTCTGGATGTACGAACTTGCCGAGGAGTCAAAATCCACTCGACCAGCGGCATATAACCGTCCAATGTGCACAAGAGACCGCTAGAGCATATGCCAATCGCGTATCCATCAAGCTCTCGGGAAACCCTCCAACACCTGCTTAGTACATATAACACCAATGTGCTGTCTCTGAGGTACTGAGTTTCAAAAAGTCGCCAACAAAAAACCCATGCTTTGACAACGTGGCCAAAGGCAGCCAAGTAGCAAGCCTATCAAGCGGCGCTGCACAAAAAGACGAGAGCCGCTCGGGAGCACTATAAGGAGGAACATAAGCTTCTCAAATCAAAGCAAAAAAAGAGCATGAGACTCTTGCGACCGAAGAGATAGAGAAATGCTATCGCAGGAATGACGTTCCAAGGTTTTGTCAACGGATAAAACAAACATGCCAGGGATAAAAAGCCAGAACGGAAGCCTGGAGGGACGAAAACGGACCTGGTTGGGAGTGTGCAACAGTTCATCTGTAAGATATGGTCAGAGGAATGCCTGCCCGATAAATGGAATCTTAGTATCGTTTACCCGATCCACAATAAAGGAGATCCCTTAGTCTCCCGAACATCGCTTATAAGATCTTCTCTGCTACACTGTGTGAATGTCTGAAACCGTTAGTTAATAAACTGATTGAGCCATATCAGTGTGATTTCAAGCCCGTGAAGTCCACTACCGATCAAGTATTGAGACTGCGGCAGATCCTTGAAAAAACCAACCATCAATTTATCGACTTTAAGGCCGTATACGATAGCATACGTAGAGACAAGCTATACAGCGCCATGTCTAGTTTTCGAATCCCTGCCAAATTCGTCAGATTGTGCAGTATGACAATTCTCGCTGCTCCATCTGGGTCGAAGGCGAGTTAATAGAGAATGAGAGAAATCGTGCAGAATTCACTAGTGGCATTACTCTTTCAAGTCCGTACAACTACTGCCATATGCCGAAGACATTGGCATAATTGGACGAAGTCAGCGATATATCAATAAGGCCTCCACGAGCATTGAGATAGAAGCGGCCGAAATGGGACTGTCGGTAAACAGGGGCAAAACGAAAAATATGTTGTCATTGGAAAAGGACGAGAGCCGCCAGCGTTTTACCCAGAGCGCACATATTGGAAGGCGTAATTTCGGGCTAGTTACGGACTTTATCTACGAGGATCTTTTCTCCGCAGTGACATGTTGCAATGACATTAGTGCCGAAATGTAAGCAGAATAACTCCTGCCAACCGCTGTTTCTTTGGCCTCGAGGGGCAATCGAGAAGCAGAGACCTTTCTCAGAAAACCAAGGTAACAATATACACGACCCTTATCATCCCCGTCCTGCTATATGGCGCAGAGACATGGACCTTAACGAAAGCAGATGAGGAGAGCTTTGGTCGTTTTGAGAGAAAAATGCTGCATACAATTTTCTGCCCGATCTGCATTAATAGGGAATGGAGAAGAAGACAATGAATAGTATGGAGTGTACAGCGATATGAACATAGCACAGCGTCTACGGATAGAGCGCATGGTCACCACAGCTCCGACCTGAGTGGTCTTTGAATCCAACCCCGAGAGGCGACGCGGTCGAGGACCGCCAAATGTAAGGTGGCGCGCGCAAGTGAAAACCTCAACCAACTGTGCGGCACTCGCTCGTGCCAGTTGGAGACGCTTTTTAGAAGAGGTCCAGGCTTACCAGGAGCTGTAGCGCCGAAAAAAGAAGCAGAAGTCATGAACTCATCCCCTGTACCTCATATGATTTAAATTTCTTTTCCAAATTTTTGCTTTAAGAGTTATACATTATAGTTTATCTGGAATGACTCCTGTCTCACCTACTCTATTTGCTCGCCAATAAGGAACTCAGCGCCAAAGTTCTAGCCGCAAGTAGCAGTTAAACTCCCTGAACCCTAAATTTGTGAGAAAATATTCTATATGCACGCAAGTGGCGCCATCTATAATACAAAATTGATACTTGAATATGAACATGTTACTAAGGTACTAACCAATCAGCTTTGAAAAGTAAGAATATATCAATTAAAACTCTAATAAAGATAACCAACAGCCTTGAAAATAAGTTCAAATGCAAGGAAACATCGAACATGTATCACCCAACCGTTGACTAAAATGCTAGCAAAAATTGGGTCATCAATATCCAGATAAATATACATATGTATGTAGGTTTACGTCTCTACATCTCATGATGCAACTAATCATAATTCAGCAGCAAAATACGGGTTGGAATTTCAATCGTCAAACCATTTGAGACATATGAGCAAATGTGAGAGACACCCAACCAAAACCCACAAGTGATTAATGCACTTACTGTCCAAAAACACATTGAAAACAGCTCACCCTAAACATTACCCAAAACGCCTTTACCCCCTAAGGACTGCCAAAGGGTTAGTTGAGTGCAATTTACCACAAAAACTCGACCTTATTTCCCCACTTTACGATACATTCGGGTACCATTAGGTCCAAGTCCATTACAGCAATTATTAATGTTTGCCTTAAATTATGCCATAATTCCTGCCATTAATCATGCCACATCCACTCGAAGAATCTCGGAAATATCCACATCCCTAGCGATTGGGAAGAGTGACGCGTGTATGACTCCCAAACCCCAACTGAGATCAATTGCAACAGACACCCCAGATCCAATGGAAAAGGTCAATCCTGGGATCACCCAAAACTTGCTCCTTATCTTTGTAGCAAAATCAAACGTACGAGTAATTCATAAATAAATCGACAATAGATACAAATTTAAATGTTCACGTTCTGTCAACACGTCCTTACCCTATCGATAACCGCATGACATTGACAAGCAAACTAATACCATCAACTATGGCAAAAGCTACTGCAACCCACGCTTCCCATCGAGGCATTGTCTCGTTCGCAATGATATGGATTAATGGTGTTGACATCGTCCTAAAAGGAAAATACGTTTTTACACTTTGACACATTTTCTTTGTAGCATCAGTCCACCGATCCGCCAACACCCTCATAGTAATGTGGCATTTGGAGACGACAACAGGGGCAAAGCAGTACGTTTGCAAATAGTAAAATAGCAAACGAAGACAATGAGGACGACATAGAGTGCTTTCTCGCTTGGTTAATAGCAATGGATGGATGCTGCTGCTTAACGGTTACCTGGTCATAAGAGCCATCAGTCACCGTTTCTGTAAACGGTAATCGAGTGAATTATGATCTCGTTTTAACCGTTTTCATTCCAATCAAGTCAATCGTCATCCGTCTTTCCATCGTTTCATCTTTCCACCACCTTTCCGTCGTTGCGGACGACTACTCAACTTGGCTTTCCGCGTCTTCTCTGTCGCCAATTGTTGTCGTACAACTTCGGATGGAAGTTGTTGTTTTGGCTTTTATCGTTTTGTATCTCAAATAACTACTACTGTTACGAACAGCAAAGACAACGACCAATAAATGACAATGCTGACGACAACCAGTACACCAGTAAATACCGCCTGCAACAGATGCCACGCTGACAGAGTAGCGGCGACGGCGGTGGGAATTATATATAAATTTAATGAGAAAATTCTTAGTTGAATTTTCCCAATAAAACCTCACGTCCTCTTGCCATATCCTTAAATCTAAGACAGCAATCCACTAGCGCAGGTTGTTTTCAGTTTACTGCGGAACTGTGTTTGCACTCCTACCACCACATTACTTCTTACTTCTCGTCTGGCCACGTCGAGGTTTGGCTTTTGGCGAGCCCACAACATTGTTTGTGAGCGAAAACTTGTTCCTGTATGGAAGGCGATTTCTGTGTGCCAGATGGAAATTGGAATTTTATTGATCCTGACGAGCATTTATAAAGAAAGCAGAAGGATGGAATGGAGAATAGTTATGTAAAGTTCATCATTGCTACTGCGGAAGGAATCCCAAGAGAAACGCAAAGCAAGGACGACAAGGTTGAAGGGTAATGAAGGAAATGTATATTCAATCATACTGGCTACGACGAGTTCACGGTTAAAGTGCGAACAATGCGAACTTGGTTCAAAGTGCAACTGCAGAGTGAGACGTGTCCTGCCGGTATGGGTTCTTTGGAGTTTTCTGTCATGCAACCTGACATTAACTTTAATTTCTAATGAGTTTTATGAGAAACGAACGGATGGCTGGCGAAAAGTGAGGTGTGAAAAAAGGTCAGTGAATATGAACCGTATTGTTTTTAGTATCCAACGAATACCCAAGAGAGAAAATGACATACGTCCAATAGCTCTATGATAAACTGAGACAATCCCTTTATTCTTTAGCCATCTAGAGCCTAGACTTCACTCTTAGACGGAATCGACTAGACAATGAAAGGCACTTAGGCATTTAATTGAGTTGCAGTATCTCTTGTCCACTAAGAAAGCATTAGTCTTACAGTGAGTTGCAAAATTCAAGGTTCACTTAAGCTGGAAAAAACCACAGTCACCTCTATTGTTCAAAAGCCCTTTACACTTCACTCTTTAATTAAAGGACCTTCTTAGGCGAGCTCTACCAAAACCATTACCATCACTGATGTAATCAGTAAGCCAGCTTCATTACTAACTTACTTAGGTGGCGCTACAGTCCGTGGTGAACCTGAGCCTCAACCAACAAGCGTCTCCAGCCGGCACGGTCTTTGGCCAGCTGTTTCCAGTGCCGCACGCCCAGTTGGTTGAGGTCCCCATCCACCTGCGTGCGCCACCGCTAAGGCGGCCGTCCTCTGCCGCGCCTTCCTTCCGGAGTGGATTCGAAGACTTTTCGGGTCGGAGCTGTATCTTCCATGCGCTCTACATGGCCTAACCACCTTAGACGCTGTATCCGTAGACGTCGTACCAGGCCGATGTAGCTGTACAACCCGCACAGTTCTTCGTTATATCTTCTCCTCCATACACCGTTTGAACAAACGGGACCGTAGATAGTGCGCAGAATTTTCCTCTCGAGACGACCAAGGGCATCTTCATCCGCTTTTGTTAAGGTCCAAGCCTCTGCGCCGTAAAGGAGGACTGGGATGATCACGGTCTTATATAGTGTCACCTTGGTTTTCCGAGAGAGGGCTCTACTTCTCAATTGCCTCTTGAGCCCAAAGAAACAGCGGTTGGCAAGAGTGATTCTGCGTTTTATCTCAGCGCTGGTGTTGTTGTCGCTAGTCATCAGTGAGCCAAGGTAGACGAATTCCTTGACCACTTCAAAGTTATATCCGCCCATGGTGACGTTCTGGCCAATACGTCGGTGTTGTCCGTCTCTTTTAGATGAAAGCAGATATTTGGTTTTACCCTCATTAACCTTGAGACCCATCTTAGCCGCTTCTACCTCAATGCTCACGAAAGCCTCATTGGCGTCTTGCTGTTTTCGACCAATTATGTCAATATCGTCGGCGTACGCAAGCAATTGCGTAGACTTGGAATAAATCGTACCTCTTGTGTTGGTCAGTGACTCTTGCACGATCTTTTCAAGCACGATGTTGTAAAAGTTGCACGACAGCGCGTCGCCCTGCCTTAATCCTTTTTTAACGACAAGGGTCTCGGTTTGCTCATTACCGACCTTAATGGAGCAGCGAGAATTCTCCATTGTCATCCTGCACAGTCGGACGAGTTTGACAGGGATGTTAAAACTAGACATGGCTTTGTACAGCTCGTCTCTATATACGCTGTCATACGCGGCCTTGAAATCTACGAAGAGGTGGTGAGTGTCGATTTGGTCTTCTCCAAGATCTGCCGTAGCGTAAATATTTGGTCTATTGTGGATTTACCTGACCTGAAACCACACTGATAAGAGCCGATCAGGTTATCCACAAACGGTTTCAGGCGTTCAGACAATACGGCAGAGAAGATCTTATATGCGATGTTAAGGAGACTTATTCCCCTATAGTTGGCGCAGTTGTAGGGGTCTCCTTTCTTATGGACCGGGCAAACGATGCTAAGATTCCATTCGTCGGGCATGCTTTCCTCCGACCATACCTTGCAGATGAGATGGTGCATGCACCTTACCAGCTCATCTCCAGCCGCCTTAAAAAGCTCAGCAGACAGGCCGTCTGCGCCAGCGGCTTTATTAGACTTAAGTCTTGATATCGCTATTTTGACTTCGTCTAGGTCGGGTGGACTGAATTCTGTTACTTCGTGGTCCATTGCGAATGGCTCGTTCTGCCTGACGGCGGTATCTTGCCTATCATCGCCGTTATACAGTCTGCAGAAGTGGTATTTCCAAATCCTCAGCATCGACTGCGACTCTACTACCAGTTCTCCATTTTTATCCCTGCAGATCGCCACTCTGGCTTTGTAGCCATGGCATGTTCTATTTACCTTGTTGTAAAACTTACGGGCGTCATTCCTGCAAAAGCATCTCTCCATATCCTCGATCTCACGCTTTCCGTGCTCTCTCTTCTTTCTTCTGAAAAGCGTGTGTTCCTCTCCAGCTTCATTGGGATGGATAAAAATTCGAGTCACTCCTCCGAAACCAAAAAAAAAAAAAAAGAATAAATCACAAGCATCCGCACCAGCTTTGGTCGTTTCTTCAACGACACTCACCGACGCAATCAAAGGTCACTTCGTTCCCATCGAATGTACTTTGTACTCCTTTCCACGTTCAATCTTCAATGTTGCAACTTTATATTTAGTTTATCTTCACCCTGCGATCTATGTGGGTCTCGAATAAGATGTACTCCAGTTGCATTACTAAACGAGAACAGTAGAATGGTTGCATCGGTTTCTCAATTGCTATACCACATGACAACGTCCGACGACCAATTCAGACACAAGCTGCGATGCATAATTCAGCATTATTCAGCATAATTCAGCACAACATTGCAAGTTGCGCGTCTCATGGTCACAGACACGCTCACGTACATGTAGTGTTCCTGCCGACTTCATCACTTTGTTACGATTTACGATTTTTGTTTTCGTCTTAACGTACATATTACACCCAAAACACAATCTGATGGCGACGCACGACGGCATTTGAATGAAATAAATTTATGCGTTTAGTCTGCGCGCACAAGAACCACACAGTCAGGGCCTCCATCGATTCCACTACCATCAGGCAGATATCACATTCAAAATGATTAATTACGCTCTTGGTGACAACTGAAAGGAGTGCCACCACAAGCAATAATAATCCTTATCCTCACCCACATCTCGTTTGGCAAAGAAACGACACACAAACAACATTGCCAGACTGTGATTACATAGTTACGGCCACTTCCCGTATCCGGACGACAACGAAGCCAACAACATCGGTAGGTATTCGTAACGAATAGGATGATGTTGATAGTCATTATGATGATCGCATGAATACTGATTGCGCCTCGAGCATGCAATGAAGCGGAAATCCTATTGACGTCCTACATATCGCTCGCCAATTTGTCCGACACCACCGTACCGCACCAGACGCCTTCAATTCGAACAATGCCAAATTATTATTATTACTCGCCCTCACTTCGACTTTATATATGAACCTATGTATGCACCGAACCAGTCATCTATGTACAACTAGTAGAAGTCAAAGTCAAGAAGATTGGAGACCGATGGAACATGAACATGGAAATCTCACACTTCGCCGCCGTGAGTGGATTTCTTGATTTATGATATCTTCTCGAGCTATACGCGTCCTCTCTGGCTCAATGAAGCGGAAAATAAGGTTTACACTTGAAAGACTGCGTGCCACATATGCGAACTGATATCCGGATACTAGGATCCATATGGTTTCGTTCGCGGAATCAAATGAAAAATTTACACATCAATTGCTTTTTGCTCGAGCAACTGGTTGGCTATTGGAGGCTTCATTGGAGGCTAACTATGAACTTCAGAGAAAGGGAAAATTAACTCACGCCTTCTGGTTGTGGTAACAGCGGTCGATTTCATGTTGTACAAATTGCCAATGAATGGTGGAGGAGTGAGAGTGGAAAATGGGAAAAACTGCGCAGCTGGAGGAGGAATAATGGCTATTATGACGACAAGATTCAATAGGACGCGAGGAAATTTTTGCAAACAGTGGGCATGTCGGCATGGCTCTAGTCGCCATCAGAGGCTAGTCACATTTGCTCCCTACAATGGCATGTCTAATGTTCTATCGAGTCGAGGAACAGTTATTTTCGTAGGTGTGCAGATACCGGAAAAATCCTTAAAAGTAAGCAGCGCCACCTACATACATTCTTTTTAAAAGCGCGCGGTTCTATCAATCAGAAGCTACGTGTTATGTGCTACCTTGTGGGTGATTAAAGCAGCGGCTAGTGCTACTATTAGCATTATGGCACTGCGACCTTTGCAGATCTATTGTGCCTTCTAGCCGATTAGCCGAGTAGCCTCTCCACCTCTATAATGAAGTTGAGAATGCTTCTCGTAGGAGCCAGGGCGATCCCCTCAGGAGTCATAACTTCACTGAGAAGGATGCGCTTCCTAAGATGGCAGAGAGCAGCACACTCACATGTGTTCTGCCGTCTCATCGTCCTCTAGACAGAGCCGACACTCAGTTTCAAATGAGAGACTAATTTTGTTTAGATGATATCTCAGACCGCAGTGTCCCATTAGATAGCTGACTAGTCTTCTGATATCCCCTCTATTGAGTTTGAGTATGCCAATAGGGTGTTTCTTCAGGGGTCGTATAAGTCGTTTAGATTGACGGAGTCCCCGAACACTGTTCCAGAAGGACAAGTGTTGCGATTTTTTTTTCCCACTTGTCCAAGAGGTAATTTATCTTAGACCCGAGAATGCCGCAGAAAGGTTCCGAACCTATGTATTTGTCGCTGGAACCTTTTCTGGCAAGTTGGTCGCCAATTTCATTGCCCTTGACACCTTTATGTCCTGGCACCCACCAAAGTTTAACAGTGTTTCTTTTGGCGAGGTCTTGCAGGGCGTCATGGCATCCTTGACGGTTTTTGAGTTCGTGCTGTACGAACCCAGTGCTTTAAGCGCTGCTTGGCTATCAGAGAGTATGTTGATAGTTACTCCTCTGATGCCAGTCTCGAGATTTAAATTGACACATGTTAGGATGGCATGCAGCTCTGCTTGGAAGACGCTGGGGCTTATTCCCAGGGCCTTCGAGATCTTGCGTTTTGGTCCAAAGATGCCGGCGCCAACGCCAGAAGCCATCTTGGAGCCATCCGTGTACCACCTAAGGCCTTTGACGAACGTGTTTTTCACGGTGTTTCTCCTCAGCGGAGTTCTGACAAAGCCCCCTGTAGTAAAATTGTCATGAAAAGCTTCTCGAAATTCGCCGTTCGGAACCGGCAATAAACTGTAGGTCCCTTTCACCTATGGGAAAATGAAATCACACACAACATGGGTGATTGAGAGAAGCTCGGCTAAGGTCCTTCATGGACTGTAACGCCAATATACATACATACATACATCTCAAATCTCTTGTCAAAGGTGAAGTTGTGTGGCAATGCGTCCGAGACTGTAGTAACCATATCCAGCTCGGGAAAGTGTTGTAATATGGACATGTGGCCTGCAAGTCTACATGGCATATTTGTTCCAGAGCAGAGGATTTTGATTGCACTTCGTAATGCCACCTTCTTGTTAAAAAGATGCAGTGGAGCGAGTCCAATGAGTGCTTCTTGTGCTGCCGTAGGGCAGGACGGCATAGCGCCTGTGATGCCGAGACACGCTAGTCTCTGAAGGCGTTGAAGCTTAATAATTGTAGTTTTTTGTTCAACTTTTGTTCACCATACGGTGGACCCGTAGGTGACGATAGCCCTTACTATCGCGGTATATAACCAGTGGACTACCTTAGGTTTAAGCCCCCGATCCGATACCTCGTAGCCCCGAGTGGTCAGCTTGCGTAGCAGGTCGTCGATGACTATCGACCAAAGCAGTGGCGAGAGGACTCCCCCTTGTGGGCATCCTCTGACCGCCGATACTGTCACTGAGACCTCTCCGCATGTGGCTGATATGATACGGCTATTTAGCATCGCCCTAATAAAGTGATTAGTGGGATGGTCCACACCCCTGCAGGATAATGCAGTGGTGATCGAATCATAGCCAGTATTATCAAAGGCTCCCTCTATATCGAGGAAGGCGCAGATTGCGATCTCCTTTTGTGTGAAGCTATTTTCAATGCACGTCACCAAGTGGTGTAGTGCATTTTCGGTAGATCGCTCTTTGCGATATGCATAGTGGTTGGGATGCAGAGGTGTCTGATTTTCCATGATACCTCTAATGTGGAGCTCTATCAGTTTCTCCATTGTTTTTAGAAAGAACGAAGTCAAACTGATAGGGCGATAGGATTTAGGTTGTTCGCTTGGTTTCCCAATCTTGGGGATGAAGACAAAATTGACCTCTCTCCAAGTCCGGGGTATGTATCCCAGGTTGAAGCAAGACCTAAAAAAGAACTATCAGTGATGGTAGGATTGTATTCAAGCCTTTCTGTACGATCGCAGGAAAGACAACGTCTTTACCTGGAGCTTTGTAGGGTTTGAATGAGCTAATTGCCCATTCAACCCTGTCAGGGCTGAATAGTCTTCCAGAGAGGCTATTTGATCTACTGTCGATGTTTTCTGTGCCGTTAATTAAAGCAGTTTATCATTATCTATGAAAAACAGAGACGAATCTCTAAAACAGCGCCATCTGTCGGCGAATTTATATGATCACCATTCGTATCACAATTCTTCTCCTGACCTCTCCTCTACGTTGAAGTGCATCATTTTCTTTTTGAAAAACACCACGAACGCCACCTATTGTTAACCTTTAAACAAGCGCCTTTCGAACGGTGTACTGCAATTTGTTACACGCCAAGAATAGGCACTTAACCGAATTCTCTGCACAGAATTTATGCTAAAAGCTAGACGACTTATCCTCAACAACAATCACGACATACAAAAACAACAATAAAGACAGGCAAACAGAACAAATGGAAAAGAAATCGCTCGAATCTCGAGTGGAGAATGAGACATTGAAATAACAGCCGAGCAGCAGACTGAAGGCGGAATCCATGAGATACCAAAAAAGGAATACGAGAACAAGAGAATTATTGTCAATATATGCAGAAGTATGCACAGCATAGGAAGGCCGACCAAGATGTACGAAGGAGGCGGGTTGAAACCGACAATAACGTTGGTGTAGGTCTGGCCTTCAGGCTAAACAAGTCGAGGATAGAGGAAAACCAATGATGATAACGATGACGACTAAGACAACAGCATGACATGAAGATGATGATGATGATGATGAGCATGCTGGTATTAGTGGTCGCGTTCTTATTAAAGACATTCCATTCCTATATATCCCTTTCTGGGCAGCATCGATACTTTAAAGGCAACTTGTCCAGTTAAGTTGTCATCCCCTTAATACAATTGCTTTTGCAGACGAGAATAGGAGGATATCTATCTGCCTTTAGATCGCAAATAGACTGATGACGTGTGATTGTTTCCCTTTTTCCCTTACTCATTCCTTCGTCGTTTTTATACCACTTGGTGTGTGGCCTTGTGTTAAATTGGTTTAGGTCTTTCTTACGCCTTCATGGTGTGGACGTGGCACTTTGCCACAGCATTTGGGAATAAAAATGTCATCAAAACGATCAATGACTACCGCACTCCAATGTACAATAAAAGAAAAGCTTAGCAAAAATGAAAGGGGTCACTCTCTGGAGGATATTTATCGACGTGGAAGTGGTCCATTCTCCATTCGTTCATCTTTTATCAGTTTTTGCCGATTGTTACGCAATTTGCTCATCGATCGAATTGCGCAATCATTACACTTAACTACTGTAAGACCGACGTAAGGGAGTCAGGGGTAAAGTAAATCTGAGCTAAATGAGGAAGAGGAGCTTCGTGAGACGCTTAAATGGAGCGGTCATTGGATTAAACACGATAGCTCAAATGATGGTAAACGACTAACAAAGGCCTGGTAGAGGTAGCGTATCCGACATGCGCTGGCCCGTAAAATAGCGAGCAGAAGCCACTGCAGCCGAACACCTAGCAGCTCTGTTAGCAAGTCCTGTTTCCACCTGCTCGTGGTGCCACCTGGGGATTTCTATTTTAAATATCGCGAGCGGAAAACCCCAAATGGCGTGCTTCCTGCACCACAAAACAGGTTAAGTGTCGGTTAGACTATGACCCGGCAAGCCGTACCTGGGAAAAAAACCGAAAAAAGCCTCGGACGGATTAACCGATGATGACCCAGGGAACAACAAAAGAAAAAAAAAAGAATGATATTCGGCTTCGTACGTGGAATGTAAGACCCCTTAACAGACCACGTGCAGCGGAACAACTTGCGGAGGCCCTAGACTGTTATAAAGCAGATATTACCAGAATCCAGGAAGTGCGATGAGATGGACCGGGCAAAAAGAGGATAAGAAATTGTGATATCTACTACGGCGACTGCTACAAGGAGAGAAGACAACGTTTATTCGGATGCGGATTTGTTATTAGAGGTAGACTTAGGCAAAAAGTCTTGAGCTTCAGGCATCTAAGCGAACGCCTCATGACATCAAGGCTGAATTCGCAAACCGAGGACAAGGATGACGCTACAAAAGACGACTTCTACGACCTCCTTGATAAGACATATGCCCAATCTCCCAGCTACGATGTTAAAATCGTACTGGGAGACTTTAACGCGAAACTGGGCATGGAAGTCGCTTTTGATAGGATCATTGGCAAGCACAGCCTACACAACACCACATCCAAAAATGGATTTAGGCTGATAGACTTCACAACGAGGCGAAATCTTCGTCAACCAGACTGACCACATTGCGATTGATGGAAGGCACGCATCCGACATTCTGGATGTACGAACTTTTAGAGGAGCCAACATCGACTCGGACCACTATCTTGTGGCAGCCAGGTTGCGACTGCGAATATGCCTGGCCCAGAAAAATCGAGTAAGGCCAGCGGCATACAACGTCGCAAGACTACAATCACAAGAGACCACCAGAGCCTATGCGAATCGCGTCTCCCTCAAGCTCAGACCTGCTCAGACCGTATAACACCAATGGACCCGTTGTCAACAAGCCTTAGAGAGTGCTGCTTCTGAGGTACTGGGTTTCAAACCGCCCCCAACAAGAAACCCATGGTTTGACGACGAGTGTAGGAGGACACACGCAGCCAAGCAGCAAGCCTATCAAGAGGCACTGCATAGAAGGACGAGAGCTGCTCGTGAGCATTATGAGCAGAAGAGAAGGGAGGAGCATAAGCTTCTCCAAAACAAAGAAAAGGAGCATGAGAAGCTCGCGATTGTAGAGATGGCGAGATGCTATCGCCAGAACGGAAGCCTGCAGGGACGAAAATGGAAACCTAGTAGTAGATTCACAGTCGGTACTAAGAATCTGAAAAGACTACTTCTGCAGACTGTATAATGGCGATGACGAAATAGATCCCGCTATCAGGCAGAATAACCCTTTCACAGCGGACGATGATAGCAGAAAATTCCGTCCCCCTGACCTGGACGAAGTTAGGAATGCTTTTTCTAAGCTTAAGTCCAACAAAACTGCTGGAGTAGACGGACTATCTGCCGAGCTCTTTAAGGCAGCTGGAGATGACCTGGTTGGGAGTATGCACCAGCTCATCGGTAAGATATGGACAGAGGAATGCCTGCCCGATGAATGGAATCTTAGAATCGTGTGCCCGATCCACAAGAAAGGAGACCCTTTGTCTGCGCCAACTACAGAGGTATAAGTCTTCTGAACATCGCTTATAAAATCTTCTCTGCTGTTCTGTGTGAACGCATGAAACCGTTCGTTAATAAATTGATTGGTCCATATCAGTGCAGTTTCAGCCCCGGGAAGTCCACTATAAATCAATTATTCATACTGCGGCAGGTCCTGGAAAAAACAAACGAGTTCCAGATCGACACCCACCACCTGATTGTCGACTTTAAGGCTGAATACGATAGTACAAATAGAGCTATAGAACGCCATGTCTAGTTTTGACATCCCTGCCAAACTCGTCAGATTGTGCAGGATGACATTGAAGAACTCTCGCTACTCCATCAAGGTCGAAAGCGACCTAACCGAAACCTTTTATGTCAAAAAAGGTTTAAGACAGGGCAGCATGCTATCGTGTGACTTTTTCAACATCGTCCTTGAAAGGTTCGTGCAAAACTCACTGGTCACTACGAGGGGCACCATCTTTTTCAAGTCCGTACAACTCCTTGCATATGCCGATGACATTGACATAATTAAACGAAGTCAGGGAGATGTCATTGAGACCTTTACGAGCATTGAGATGAAAGCGGCTAAAGCAGTAAATGAGGGCAAAACGAAATATATGCTGCTGTCGGAAAAGGACACGAGCCACCGGCGCCTTGGCCAGGGCTCACATATTGGCAGGTATAATTTCGAGGCAGTCAAGGACTTCGTCTACCTAGGCTCCGCAGTGACAAGCAGAAATGATATCAGTGCCGAAATCAAACGCAGAATAACTCTTGCCAACCGCTGTTTCTTTGGGCTCGGGAGGTAATTGAGAAGCAGTCTCTCGAAAAACCAAGGTGACCATATACATGACCCTTATCATCCCGGTCCTGTTTTATAGCGCATAGACATGGACCTTATCGAAAGCGGATGAGGAGGCCCTTGGTCGGTTTGAGAGAGAAATTCTGCGTACGATTTTCGGCCCGACCTGGATAAATGGGGAGTGGAGGTGAAGACTTAGTAGTGAACTGTACGGGCTGTACAGCGACATGAACGTAGCACGGCGTCTTCGGATCCAACGCCAAAAATGTCTAGGTCATGTTGAGCGTATGGAAAACACAGCTCCGGCCCGGAAGGTCTTTAAATACAACCCCGAGGCGCGACACGGTCGAGGACGGCCAAATTTAAGATGGCGCAACCAAGTGGAAGAGAACTTTAACCAACTAGGCATGCGGCACTGGAGACTGCTGGCGAAAGACCGTCCCAGTTGGAGAGGTTTTTTAAAGGAGCCCCAGGTTCGCCATGAACTGTAGCGCCAACAAAGAAGAAGAAGAAGCTCAAATGATCCAAGTTAACTGTCGAATTAGGTAAGCCAAGGGCGAATCAGGTGATCAAGTGAATTAAGTGAGCTCAAGAACACCAATTGAGTCAGACCACATTGTTGTTCGTATTAGCAAGCTGCTTTGCTCAAAAAGTATTGACATCTCATTAGAACCACGTCTCAAGGAAACTCCTAAAACACGCTTAATCGAGACGGATTTTCCACCACAAAGCTCTCCTGCTACCGCCTTGATGAAATTTGATTGCTTCCGAAAACCGAAAACCAAACAGTGATTAACGCAACCATTTAGCTCACGTGATCGAGTAAACGTCGAAAGCAATCGTCACATTCCATAGTCAAAACCCAAATTCCAACATACTCGTACGTCGCTACTCGCCTCCTTACCGGCAATCAGATGACAAACGACAACAACAAGAACAACACCATCCGGGCACATCCATTAATTCCAAAATCCCTTTACATGCAAGTATTCGGGAGATCTGCTAAAATCTCTTCTATCTTATTCCATAGATTTTCGTTAGAGTACCTACTAAGGCAAATGTAATCGAGGAGATAGATGGTAGCCGGGTATATGCATAGTGGATGAGCGTTAGTTGGATAGTTTAAGGTGACGTCGAGTTAAATTTAATTTCCTGCTGAAGAGGACCCAGGAAAATGGCATACGTCCTCACTTGCCCGCACGTCGTATTAGATTATGAAAACGACATCGTAACATATGTATCTCATATAGCGATGTAGGTACTCATACTTGTATCTATGTACGTACGTATCTATGTAGTACATGCTTTTAGTTTAATTATCACAAGGAGTGCATGTTACACTATTTTAATGTAATTAACAAACAATTACCTAATATTCAGCCGGGTCGGATCACATGCGACCAAAAGGAGCTACAAAACCGTTAATTTCTTTCTCTTTTTCTCTCTCTGTCTCTCCCTATCGCTCTTTGCATTCCCGACATTCATTAACCACAAGTTAGTCCCATGAGTGCATGAATACACGAGACCAGATACTTTACATATACCGGCAGAGGAACCAACACAGAAGAATAGAGATAGAGCCAAGAAAAAAGACCTTGGAGTGCTAACCTGGGTGCCAATGAGGAAGTACCCGAGCGTAATGGTGGAGAATTAGCTGCCACCGTACATTGCGGCCATAGAATGCGACTCTGTATGTTTAGATCCAATATTATATTCCATTTATTCCCAGATGCGCGGAGATAATGAGGTTAGGAAATAATTTACTGTTCTTTGACTGTAGAATTATGTACTTGGTTGGCATCACCCTCTTTAGGCCTCATGCTTGAGCGGTACCGTTTACCGGCCTAATCGTTAAACATTTGCTTTACCAGACGAACGAGTAAAAGAAATGAATTAGAGAAGGTACTTGGGAAGATGATAATCTTTCGTAGCCAAGTGGTGGACTGAAACATTTTTTGTTTTTTTTTTTCGCATCATTGATGTGTAGCCACGTCGTTGGTTCGAAATCAAATCCATCACATCCATTGGATATGTCTATACTAGTCGCGATGGATGAGAAAGGAGACGGTGAAAGATAGGTCGTAAGTTCCTAGACATTATGGGCTGTAGAATGAGTTATTTGGATGTAGAGCGAAAATGTGAAAGTACACGAACTCGCCGGGGTTCCCATGGAAATCGATGTAGGGAAAAGAAAAAGAGATTGTGAGAGACTGTTCCTTAGGGAGCTCTTGCAATTGATGTACATACATATGTAGGTTTGTCATAGGCATAGACTGTTGTGTTGCTGGTTAAGTTACGTAACTTAACATTTTATCTTCATTGGGGGTACATTGACCATATGCTATGGTATAAATGAAGCTAGAGTGTACCTCTTGCAAGAACTATAGAGGTATATCCCAGCTCAATGTCGCATGCGAACGTCTAAGTCCCTTTCGCAACGCACTAATCGGCAGGTACCAGGGCGGCTTCCGGCCCGGCAAATCAACTATAGACCAAATTTTCACACTTCGACAAATCCTGGAAAAGACCAACCGAGTTTCGAATCGATACATACATACCATCTTTTCATCGATTTCAAATCCGCATACGACAGCATTCATCGTGAAGCACTGTTTGGGGCGATGGCCGAATTCGGGATCACGGTAAAACTGATCCAGTTGCGTCGCGCCACGCTAAAAAACACGCTATGCACCATGCAACTCGGTTCTAGGACCTCGGAACCATTCGAAACATGCACCGGATTTCGGCAAGGAGATGCGCTGTCATGTGACTTTTTTTTTTTTTTTTATTATTAATCAAAACATATTAACAATTCCGTATATTTCTGCGAAGCCGAGGCTTTTCTGCAGAAGATTGTGTTTCTATCTTATTTTGACTTCTTCAACCTGGTGCTGGAGCAGATAGTGCGACGGGCAGGCGTCAACAGGGAAGGCACTATCTTTTACAAGTCCATCCAGCTGCTAGGATACGCGGATGATATCGACATCATCGCGTGTTCTCGCCGTGGTATTGTGGAAGGATTCACGGCGATTGAAGAACAGGCGAAACGAGTTGGTCTTAAGATCAATGAGGACAAAACGAAAATTCAACAAATGACAGTTACAATTTGTCTACCTCGGGGCAAACGTAAATTCCACAAATGACACCACAGTGGATATCCGGCATATAATCGCCCTTGGCAACCGCTGCTACTTCGGCTTGTCCAAACAACTGGGGTCAAAACTCCTCACTCGAAAGACCAAAGTCATGCTTTACAAAACGCTCATTCTGCCAGTCTTGCTGTACCGAGACGAAAGCTGGACGATAAGCAGGACAGCGGAGCTGATTTTGGGTTCTTTCGAAAGAAAAATTCTGCGCCGGATATTTTGTCCTGTCTGTGAGGAAGGTGAATGGAGAAGAAGACACAACCGCGAACTCTACGAGCTGTACCAAGATATGGCTGTAGTCCGGAAGGCAAGGATCCGTCGACTACACTGGCTCGGCCACATCGAGCGCATGGACATCAACGCTCCAGCTAAGAGGGTCTTCGACTCCGAGCCTCCTGGTTCGAGAAGAAGAGGAAGACCGAACCTCCGGTATCAAGACCAAGTAATCGCGGATGTAAGACATCCTGGTCTTGACAACTGGAAGCAGCTTGCCCGGGACCGTCAAGGATGGAAGGCAGCCATAGCTCAGGGTCAGATCCTCCATGGATCGCTGGCCTGGTAAGTAAGTAAGACGTGTGGGTATCGATTTGAAAATCCCTGGTCTTTTCCAGAATTTGGCGAAGTGTAAATATTTGGTCTATAGTCGATTTGGCGGGCCGGAAGCCGCTCTGGTACCTGCCGATTAGTGCGTTGCGAAAGGGACTTAGACGTTCGCATGCGACATTGAGCTGGGATATACTTCTATAGTTCTTGCAAGAGGTACACTCTAGCTTCATTTATACCATAGCATATGATCAATGTACCCCCAATGAACATAAAATGTTGAGTTACGTAACTTAACAAGCAACACAACAGTCTATGCCTATGACAAACCTACATATGTATGTACATCAATTGCAAGAGCTCCCTAAGGAACAGTCTCTCACAATCTCCACGATAGACCAAATATTTACACTACGGCAGATCTTGGAGAAGACCCATGAATTCCAGGACGACACGCACCATCTTTTCGTCGACTTTAAAGCCGCGTATGACAGTGTTTATAGAGACGAGCTATACAGAGCCATGTCATGTTTTAACATTCCTGCCAACTCGTCAGACTATGCAGGATGACTATGGAGAACTCTCGCTGTTCCATTAAAGTCGGAGGTGAATTCCTCTCTCGAAAAACTGAGGTTTCCCTCTACAAAACCTTAATCATCCCGGTCCTCATCTACGGCGCTGAGGCTTGGACGTTATCAAAAGCGGATGAAGAGGCTCTTGGACGTTTCGGGAGGAAAATTCTGCGTGCAATCTTTGGTCCCGTTTGTGTAAACGGAGAATGGAGGAGGAGATTCAACCAAGAATTGTACGGGCTGTACAGCGACATCGGCCTGGTTAGACGTCGCAGAATTTTCCTCTCAAAACGCCCAATAGCTCGTCTCTATAAATACTGTCATATGTGGCTTTAAAGTGGACAAAAAGATGCTGCATGTCGCCCTGGAATTCATGGGTCTTCTCCAAGATCTGTCGTAGTGTAAATATTTGTACGCGATGTTCAGGAGGCTTATCCCTCTGTAATTGGCGCAGTCATAGAAAGGAGACCCTTCTTATGGACCGGTGAACGATACTGAGATTCCATTCATCGGGCTTGCGTTCTTCCGACCATATCTTGCAGATGAGTTGGTGCATGTTCCTGACCAGCTCATGACCAGCTGCTCTAAGCAGTTCCGCGGGAAGTCCGTCTGTTCCAGCAGCTTTAAAAGACTTAAGTTTCGATATCGCTATCGCGTCTAGGTCGGATGGACGGGATTCTCTTTCGTCTTCGTCCATTGTGAATGGTTCGTTATGACTGACGACGGCATTTTGACTATAATCGCCATTATACAGCCTGCAGAAGTGGTCCTTCCACAATCTCAGCATCGAATGTGACTCCACTATTAGTTGTCCGTGTTCATCCCTGCAGGTTTCTGCTCTGGCTTTATAGCCTTGGCGTGTTCGTTTTACTTTTTGTAAAACTTTCGAACGTCGTTCCTGCAATAACATCTCTCCATCTCCTCGATCTCGCGCTTCTCGCGCTTCTCGTGCTCCTTCTTTTTTCTTCTGAGAAGCGCATACTCCTCTCTCCTTTTCTGTTCATAGAGCTCGCGGGCAGCTCTCGTCCGTTGATGCAGTGTAGCCATGTATGGTACAGGAAGCGTCTAGAAAAATTGGGATATAATCGGCGATGTCATTAGAGAGGTGATCAAAATGTTTTCCTCTTTTCAAGCAAGCAAGAAAGCTAGAATTGATACTATGAAAGATGCTAACCTCCTAGCCGTTTTAAGAGGACCTTTCTTTGGGCTCTATGTAAACCTCGAGAACACACTGAATGTCGTGCAACTTTTCCCACATAAACGTCAACCGAATAGGATCATCCATCTTACAAAACACTTACACGAATTCGAGTTTCAAGTTTCGAGTTCTTGCCTAAAAACCAGTTGAAGCACAACATCTGTGTCAACATTTACACAACCGGTCACAGCAGCAATCACGACAGTCACGTCGTAAGCACAGCTCTCGTGCAAACACCTCCAAAAACAAAACAAAAATATACGAATTCCGCGGTAATAAGAAAACACAATCAGCCGGAAGTAGCTAAGTCGGAGTCTAGACGAGGGCTATCTGGTGAGGGCTTAAATAAGTGTAAAAGAGAGGGTAAGTGAAACAGAAATACAATGGCACACTCACGCGCGGGTAGCTACTTCGTGAGTTTTTTGCCATTTCCTTATCTCCTTTTCTTTGTTTTGCGATGTCGCTTCACTCTTGTTTCTGACTTGGTAGTGTACGTTTGGATACCATCCCTACTTTTCAAACGTCACCACAGGCAACGAAATTGAAATGTGAAGCGAAATGTCAAGAAACAGGCACACGCAGAAAAACTCCGTGTGGACGCGTCCTCAAATTGGAACGTAGGTTCAAAAGAAAAAGGCGCAAAAAGATAGCCCTCGTGTAGACTCCGACTAAGCTTCAAAAGCAATTAGTAATTCGCATAAAAATTCCCATACGAAAAACAACAATAAGCCGATTGCGTATCTCGACGGACGAAAACGTGCAGCAAACAACAACAAAAAAAAACAAAAGCCAAAAAACTAGGAAAGAAGAATTTATAATTCTCAAAAACCTCGAAACCCAATTCAACCTACAGCTGTAGATACAATCATTTTCTGTTCCCTCCACTCTACTGTTGCTGCGTCGTGACGGTTTAGGTTTAGCTCAGCGTTGAATTTTCTAAATGCGTAGAATGCGTAGAAGCGCGCAGGCGCGTGTACGACTTGTGAGTAAAGAGCGGTGCGGCGGCGGCTTAAACAAATTTATTCGTTTTTTTTCGCACGCATTTTAGCTTTGAGTTTACGACTTTCAACCGATTCTTCTCACCGTAGGCCAGTCATAGGCCTATGGTTATAGATGAGGGCGGCAATCGGGTTTTCATGGTCACCTGAACAGCTTGATGAGTTGATAGATACAAAATCTAACACAAAAAACAAAAAAAGGCAAAAACGAGTTTCTCGAAAACAAAAGATGAACAATGAAGCACCAGATCGACAGCACATCACTGACGACGAAAAAGAGTTATGCAAATCCACCGAGGCTCTGGAGTTGACAACAATCGACTATTGATTGCCATGTAGTACCGCCATTGCCATTGCCAGCAGTACCCAGTACCGCGAGGACAATTGGGGATGCAAATATGTACAGATGTGTGTGAGAGTCAAGTCGTTTGCTTTTTTATTTTGTACTCTTTTCGCTTAACGACAGCACTCGTTCCAACTGCTGATGGATATGGAGTGGATCTGTTCCTTTTATTTCTCGGAATTATTGTCATCATATTGGTATTTGGTATTTTCCAGTGGCTTTGGAAGACAATGTCCCTTATTCCACGGCGCTTTTTTAGTACAGCTCGAAAAGTGTGATTTCCTTTTGGACTGACATTCCGAGCAGCAAGACTTATTCCATGGACCTTTTTTTCATTTCGCAGCAGTGTGCGTCTTTTTGACATTTCGTTTCACATATCATTATCGTCAGCCTGTGGTGAAATTTGAAAAGTAAGAATGGTATCCATACGTACACTTTCAAATCTGAAACAGGAGTGAAGCGACATCGCAAAACAAAGAAAAGGAGATAAGGAAATGTCAAAGAGACGCACGAAGTAGCTACCCGCGCGTGACTGTGCCAATGTATTTCTGTTTCACTGACCATCTCTTGCGCACTTATTTCAAGCTGTACTAAAAAAACGCCGTGTAATAAGGGACAATAGAATGAATCAAGAGCCGCGCCACTCAACCGAGAGGTGGTGAAAGGAAAAGAGTACAGAAATGAAATGAGAAAAGAGACCTTAGAGAGGAGATTCGGTCCGTCTCTAATGCGGATTAGTACGGTTTTTGTACGCATTGCCACATCCGAATCGATGGCATTGTTTTCCGTCTGCGGTAGATTCGAAATGGTCGACTTGAGGCGTATGGGGTGCAGAATCGTTTTCATGGGCAATCAAGGATTTTGTTTTATTGTCAGGCCAACAGTTATGTATGTTTGGACAAGATGTCGAGCTGAAGACGTTTTTTTTTTTTTTTTTGTTTTTTCGATTGAGCATTAGACTTGAAATGCTCCATCTATAACGGTAGGCATGCCTGCCTGTGGGGTGCAACGAAGCAAATCTAATTTTTACGACTGCCACATCAAGCTCCTGGTACGGTGGTTAGAGGTGATTTTTAGGGATTAGAAAGGTTTGTTTATGGCTAGGTTCAGCTTGACTGTGTTTTGTAACATTTAAATTTGTTTTCAAAGTTTTACGCTGATGCAGAAGGGATGGCTGTTGTTATCTTTTGATTTACATGCTTTGGTTAGAGTGGATCCGAAAGCGTGTTTCTGATAGCCACAGCGTATCGCATAGTTAAGCACAAACAAGAATAGAGCTTACCAACATTTGAATGGGAGAATGGTAGAAGTGAGTATTTCGGAATAGTTGGATAACATTTTTGGTTGATCGGCCTCGTGAGAAAGCAATTAGGGGGAATAGAGTAAGCCACAGCGCTATCCTATAGGCCCCGACGACGGCATTAGGCCTGTCTTCTTTAAAAACGAAAATTGCTAGGTGACAATTGTAATCCACAACGTCTATTATGTATGTCTGAATTTTTGTAAATTCAGATATCCGAAACATGCACCGGATTTCGGCAAGGAGATGCGCTGTCATGTGACTTCTTCAACCTGGTGCTGGAGCAGATAGTGCGACGGGCAGGCGTCAACAGGGAAGGCACTATCTTTTACAAGTCCATCCAGCTGCTAGGATACGCGGATGATATCGACACCATCGCGTGTTCTCGCCGTGGCATTGTGGAAGCATTCACGGCGATTGAAGAACAGCGAAACGAGTTGGTCTTAAGATCAATGAGGATAAAACGAAATGCATGCTGTCAAGCAAAAACCAATCCGTCGCTCACCACCTGGGACAAAATATAACAATTGGCAGCTACAATTTCGAGGTAGATAATGAGTTTGTCTACCTCGGTGCAAACGTAAATTCCACAAATGACACCACAGTGGAGATCCGGCATAGAATCGCCCTTAGCAACCGCTGCTACTTCGGCTTGTCCAAACAACTGGGGTCAAAACTCCTCACTCGAAAGACCAAAGTCATGCTTTACAAAACGCTCATTCTGCCAGTCTTACTGTACGGAGACGAAAGCTGGACGATAAGCAGGACAGCGGAGCTGATTTTGGGTTCTTTCGAAAGAAAAATTCTGCGCCGGATATTTGGTCCTGTCTGTGAGGAAGGTGAATGGAGAAGAAGACACAACCGCGAACTCTACGAGCTGTAGTCCGGAAGGCAAGGATCCGTCGACTACACTGGCTCGGCCACATCGAGCGCATGGACATCAACGCTCCAGCTAAGAGGATTTTCGACTCCGAGCCTCCTGGTTCGAGAAGAAGAGGAAGACCGAACCTCCGGTATAAAGACCAAGTAATCGCGGATGTAAGACATCTTGGTCTTGACAACTGGAAGCAGCGTGCCCGGGACCGTCAAGGATGGAAGGCAGCTATAGCTCAGGCTCAGATCCTCCATGGATCGCTGGCCTGGTAAGTAAGTAAGTAAGTAAGAATTTTTTTAACGTCAAGTGGATGATAATATGGACATACAGAACGTATGTATGGTGCATGAAAAGTTCCCGGATGCATTACATATGTCCAGAAGAAGCGATACAGAATGAATGCCAAGATGGTACGATTGAACGCCTTTACATCTCATTTGGACCTCCGGAAGGGAACCCCGGCTCCACGGAAGACATCGGTGAGATGGTATTAAACCTTACCAGCAAGTTAAACCGGTTATTTGAGAAGGCATGTCCTACCAGACGACCCAGTAAAAGAAACTACCCACCATGGTGGAATGCTAAAATAGCGGAGCGGTTTCGTATCTCTAGGCTTAGTTGGAACCTGGCAAAAGAGGGGGCCAACCTATAGAGATAGTGTTAAGCGGCTCAAAAAAGAAATTAAATTCGCCAAGAAGGACTCTTGGAGAAGCTTCTGTGGCTCTATTGAATCATGTACGGGTGCAGCTCGTCTGAGGAAGGTCCTGGCAAAAGTTCCCACACGGATGTCCTCTATAAAGAGATCTGATGGTAGCTGGACTGACTCAAACGAGAGCGTGCTTGATTCTTTACTGAAGTGTAATTTCCTTGGCTGCGAGGATGCAGAAATCTTCAGTTCGGCGCTCACGATGCACTGTAATTTGTCGAGTTTCCATGGCATCAGGACTGACTCTGGCTGAATACTGAACCTGGAAGGGATAGTCTTCGCTTTTTCACGGATGGCTCCAGGGTCCGTAGCTGGAGTCTTCTTTGAGCGTAAAAATATCCGACTGCACTTCTCGTTAGGCAAATATGCGTCTGTCTTTCAATGGGAGATATATGCAATCTTAGGTGGAGGGGGAAAAAGCATATGCGTGTGCAGTGACAGCCAAGCTGCACTCAAAGCTGTATCCAACCCTTTAACTAGCTCCAAATTAGTTCATGAACTCAAGACCTTCTTGAACAGAGTCGGTAGACTAAATTCACTAAGGCTTGCATGGGCTCCAGGTCACTCTGGGATCCCAGGAAATGAGATCTCTTACAAACTCGCCAGAATGGGTTTATAGGAGAGTTTCTCCTAACTTGAACTCGCTCTAGGTCTACCTGCGTCCACGGTAAATTCCCACTTCTCGTAGTCTAAGTGAGCATTGACTATTCTTGAATAGGGCACCCATTCACCTAACCTAACCTGCCTGTTTAAATGGCATGTTTTTCAAGGCTTGAATGCTCTCCTTAATACTATATGCACTCAAATGCTTGCTCAGATTGGATAAACCCTTTCCTATTTGGTTGTATTACCTCTCAAGTGTCCGCCTATAATGAGCACCTCCCTTATACAAAGGGGTGAGTGGGCGCCAATATACTTAGGTACAAAAAACAATATTGAAAAAAAGAAATAATAAATAAAAACACAAAACAAAATTACCTCTTTCGACAACGTATTACGAGAGATTTTCTCAATTAACATAAGGATATCACTTCAAGGATCTTGAACCAAAACAAAATTAAAGTAAAAGTAAAAAAGAAAACTCCCAACAACTCAATTCATTTCACTTGGTATCCTTGCAACAGGAGTTTTCTTTCAGCTTCCAGAATTCACCACAAAACCTTCTTTCCGTGTAGCAATTCCGATTTAGTTTTTTGGCTTTTCCTTATTTGCTAACCTGCGGGGGGAAGAAACGAGAGTGGAAAAAGGATATAGTTAATATTTCTCTTCTTAACCTCAGACCGAACGGAAAAGTGAATTTTCTCCACATGGGATACTTCCTAACATACTGCGCTCAGGTCGTGTACATCTTTTCCAGTTTTTTTGTACTACTGTATACCCAAAATGCCCAACAGAAGAGATACGAAAAAGTTTTTTTTTAAAAAACGTTATTGAGTGCACTCCACAGCTATTGTGTGGTGTATCCTGCATCTCTCGGAAGCAGAAATCTGAAATCTAAAATCTGAAATCTGGTGTGTCCAGTCGACTGGAAGTGATGTAAAAGTTTTGCCACCCCCAAGAGCTCAGATCCTTAGATCCTTCGCGCCTTTTCTCCATCTCTCATTCGTTTGTTGGCGCTTCATCTTCTTGTGGCAGGCAAATTGTATGCTCGCCCGGGGGTGAAAACTTTAGCAGCTGCTCTCTGTGGGCACGAGTGCTTTTGTTTGGATTGTTTTTTTATTTTTTGTTCGTTTCATCATTAAAACAGAGTGTTACTTGGCACCAAGCACCGAGCAAAGGCCTGGGATAGTTCCTTAATCTGTTAGATTTACTCATCACTTCAGGGGCTGAGGATGAGATCTTCATTAAGAAATGCCCGAAAATGAATGAAAGTAAAGAAACAAATAACAAGGAAATGATGAAACCACACTGAGTTCCGAAACAATAGACTTCCTTCCATTGGAGTCGGAAACGATATACACGTGGACAAGAAAACAAAGAGCCAAAGTCGCTAATGTTATGCTGAAAATTAGCCACAATTTCCAACCGAACGATTGCCCAGAGTGATACGAGGGGCATTCCGTGTATGGATGCTATTAGATACCTTGTATTTTGGCTTTTTTTTTTTTGAGGTTGAAGTTGTTGTGTCATTGCGAAATGTGAGTTGATTAATGTCGATGGTTGTAATTGAGTTGCGTAAGTTGATGCTTATGCGCTATGTGTTGGCTTCCGAATATCTCACGGAGATTGACATTTGGTTTTTTGCGAAACAGACGACCGGTAATCGGTTTAGGCCTTTTGTAGTTTTTGGGAGCGGTGACTTAGTACAAATAGTGGTGCTTGAATTCTCACTTTCAAAAATTTATATCACGCAAGGCAGCGCCTCTCTCAGTGATTTCTTAGGATACACACATCTGAATCCGATCATTTAGCTAATTAAGGTCATTTTGTAAGTCCATTGTGCTGTCTAAAAAACACTGTCCCACCAGTAAGAGAGAGAGAGACTCCCGAGCTGGATATTAAGGCTATACTTGTTAAGATCAAACGACTACAAATTGTAAAATACGCCTGCCTCGAAGAACGATCCACTGAGAATGCGACTTAACGACTTGTCTTTTACAATGTAGCTAGCTTAAGCTTAAAGAACATCCGCTTTTGGGCATTCCTCGACATTGGAGGAGTATTCGACAATACCGGCTAAAACTACGTTACGGCACACACACACCTTTTTGCACACCCTGCAAGAAATAGCACGAGAAGCGGGCGATTGAAAACTTGGAGAGGTGCTATTGCAGGCACGACGTTCGAAGATTTTATCAGCGGATAAAACGAATGTCTCAAGGCTATAAAGCCCGAACGGAGGCCTGTAAGGATGAGAACGGACACCTAGTAGTAGAGTCGCAGTCGATGCTGAGAATTTGGTAAAACCACTTCTGCAGACTGTATAACGGCGATGACAGCCAACATACCGCCGTCAGGCAGAATGATCCATTTCTTATCGACGGAGACCGCAGAGAATTCTGTCCCCCTGACCTCGACGAAGTTAAGATTGCCATATCGAAGCTCAAGTCGAATAAAACTGCTGGCGCAGATGGACTGTCTGCTGAGCTCTTCAAAGCGGCTGGCGGTGAGCTGGTTAGGAGCATGCACCGGCTCATCTGTAAGATATGGTCAGAGGAAAGCATGCCCGAGGAATGGAGTCTCAGCATTGTTTGCCCGATCCACAAAAAAGGAGATCCCTTGGACTGCGCCAACAATAGAGGAATAAGTCTCCTTAATGTCGCATACAAGATCTTCGCTGCCGTTTTGTGTGAACGCCTGAAGCCATTCGTAAACAAGCTGATAGGCCCTTATCAGTGTGGCTTCAGGCCAGGGAAGTCCACCATCGATCAAATCTTCACACTACGGCAGATCCTGGAGAAAACCAATGAATTTCAAGTCGATACACACCATCTATTCGTCGACTTCAAGGCCGCATACGACAGCGTAATTAGAGACGAACTATATAATGCCATGTTTACTTTTGACATCCCTGCTAAGCTCATCAGACTATGCAGGATGACCTTGGAAAATGCTCGCTGCTCCATCCGAATCGGTGCAGAACTGACCGATAGTTTCGAAGTCAAGAAAGGATTTAGACAGGGCGATGCGTTGTCGTGTGATTTTTTTAACATCATATTAGAAATGATTGTGCAAAAATCACAGGCCAATACAAGAGGCACAATCTATTTCAAATCCTCGCAGCTCCTTGCATACGCCGACGACATTGACATAATAGGTAGATCGCAGCGAGATGTCAATGAGGCGTTTGCGAGTATTGAGATGGAGGCGGCAAAAATTGGTTTGGCAGTTAATGAGGGCAAGACTAAATATCTGCTGACATCGAAAAAGGACATTTACCACCGACGTCTTGGACAGAACGTGCATATTGGCAGATACAAGTTCGAGGTAGTTAAGGACTTCATATACCTCGGCTCCGCGGTGACTTGAAACAACGACACCAGTTTCGAAATCAAGCGCAGAATTACTCTTGCCAACCGCTGCTTCTTTGGGCTCAAGAGGCAACTGAGAAGTAGAGCCCTCTCTCGTACGACCAAGTTGACCTTATATAAGACCTTAATTATCCCGGTCCTGTTATACGGCGCAGAAACATGGACTTTATCTAAAGCGGATGAGGAAATCCTTGGTCGTTTCAAGAGAAAGATTCTGCGTTCGATTTTCGGTCCCATAAACACAGAGGAGGGTTGGAGGAGAAGATTCAATCACGAACTGTACGGGTTGTACAGCGACATGAGTCTGGTCAGGCGTCTACGGATCCAACGCCTAAGATGGCTAGGCCATGTAGAGCGAACAGACACCACAGCTCCAGCCCGTAGAGTCTTTGAATCCAACCCCGAGGGACGAAGAAATAGAGGACGGCCGCACCTGAGGTGGCGCGCACAGGTGGAAGGGGACCTCAACCAACTGGGCGTGCGGCATTGGAAAACACTAGCGAAAGATCGTGCTAGGTGGAGAGGCATGTTGGTTGAGGCCCAGGTTCACCCCGAACTGTAGCGCCCGTTAAGTAAGTAAAGTAAGCAAAAAAAAGCACAACATTTGCCTCCCAGGTTCAAGGTTTGCGTATAGGTAAAATAACCATAAGACTATTGATCTCTCGACTATAGAGACCGACTCGCGGTGCTATAGTATAGAGACCGACTCGGGCGACTATAGAGACCGACTCGGGCGACTATAGAGACCGACTCGGGCGACTATAGAGACCGACTCGGGCGACTATAGAGACCGACTCGGGCGACTATAGAGACCGACTCGGGCGACTATAGAGACCGACTCGGGCGACTATAGAGACCGACTCGGGCGACTATAGAGACCGACTCGGGCGACTATAGAGACCGACTCGGGCGACTATAGAGACCGACTCGGGCGACTATAGAGACCGACTCGGGCGACTATAGAGACCGACTCGGGCGACTATAGAGACCGACTCGGGCGACTATAGAGACCGACTTGGGCGACTATAGAGACCGACTCGGGCGACTATAGAGACCGACTCGGGCGACTATAGAGACCGACTCGGGCGACTATAGAGACCGACTCGGGCGACTATAGAGACCGACTCGGGCGACTATAGAGACCGACTCGGGCGACTATAGAGACCGACTCGGGCGACTTTAGAGACCGACTCGGGCGACTATAGAGACCGACTCGGGTGACTTTAGAGACCGACTCGGGTGACTTTAGAGACCGACTCGGCCATATATAGAGACAATCTTGGTCGACTATATAGGTCGTCCCGGCCGACTATATAGGCCGCCTCGGCCAACTATGTAGGCCGTCTCGGCCGAATATATAGACCGTCTCGGCCGAATATAAAGACCGTCTCGGCCAGCTATACAGACCGTCTCGGCCAGCTATAGAGACCGATTTGGCCGGCTATAGAGACCAACTCGGGCGTTTATAGAAGCCGACTCGGGCGTTTATAGAGACCGACTCGGGCGGTTATATAAACCGAATTGGCCAGCTATATAGACTGATTCCGTCTTGTCTTAACGTTACTTTAAATGGCTTTAAAGGAGAACTGAGCTCCTGAAAGCATGCTGGCGAAAGATTAGAAATTGGGTAAGTCGGATACTCACAGCTTCATGCGGACATAAAAAAAACCAATAGTACTAAACCTTTAGTCGAAATAATTTATGAAAATGTGGGTTTATAAGAACACTTGGCGGTAAATAATAAAAAAGGAAGTATTCCTATGAAAAAAAAATATGATTCTAGACGTCGGACGTTTAGTAAATATTTAAAAAGTAGAAACGTTTCCACGTCGAATAGGTGGTTGATTTAACGGCTATGTGCTATTCAACAGGTGTTTTTAAAACGACGGCGATTGTCACGCAACTAATAACAGATACCACCAAAAAAAAAAAATTAAACAATTACCACAAAGCAATTATTTCAAACAGTAACAATTCACTGAAACCGCATTAATACAATCTCTACAATGTCATCTGACACCGCACATTCAACATCATTCCACCTATGGATGTACACATCTGGTAAACCTATCCATCGGGCGTGACATTAAATTTCAAAAACACTTTACAATGTCCAGTAATTAAAACACAACACCATCAGCACCCGACAATGCAAACAATAACAAAACACTTCAACATCCAGCAGCAGAGTACTGTGCTGTGTGAAGCACCAACTAAGAGCACAACACACAAAGGACAAAAAAAAATGTCAATCGATCGATAGTAATTAATAAACATAATACTCTGATAACTAATAAGCAGCACGAATTCCTCTCATGGATGAATTAGGTTTCACAAGAAATGCACAGAGATCCGTAACCGGACACCGGTCGCCAAGTCTCGGAACAGCTCAAATAGCTCACACACAGCGAAACATAATCTCATTAATAGTGCTTTGCTCCCTATCGTCACCGTAGCGGTAAAGTAAAAATCCGCATAAAGGTTCTTTCGCTCGTTTTGCCACAATTGACTCTGATGACTCTTGAACGCGCACCATCCGTACAGTACGGTCCCAGGTAAAGGCCGACAACACAAGACAGGCCGAGTGCATTTCGCCAAGCACATAAATCCAATCAGTACCTCTGAAAGATATGTACATACACTTCCATTGCATCCATGGGAATGAGGCATGGAGTGGAATATGTATGTATGTACTGTGCTGGATAGGGCTCGAGTAAATCAAGGTGCAACTGTGTAACTAGACCGCTAACAGAGATACGGGAGTGCAGATAGTATTCAAATCATACTAAGTGCAAAAGACGTAGTCGTCATCGTCTTCGTCACTGAATGAATGGAAACCTTACCAAGATCCGGCTATGATGGAACATGGATTCACAAAATCACTGTTTCACTCAAATAGTTAGTAGTACGAGGCATCTAAGGCCAAGTTTTTCCCGACACATTCACTTCACCACTAGGGCAGGCAATCAACATGGAAATTAAAAATGAAGAACAAAAGGAGGAAAACTCTTCGAATGGCAAAGATGGAAAAGGAACGATATACCACGAGTAGAGACGGGTGTAAGCGAGGGTAAAAGGACAAGTGAAAAACCTTGTGTTTTGGTTAGTTGAGTTGTCAAGGACGACCGGATAACGATGACAACGATGGTGGTGCGACAACGAAAACGGTTTTTGAATCCTCGCCCCTAGTACTATGTATGCGTTTGGATGAAAAGCCTCGAGTGCTCCCATCTTGCGCGAGTAATGAAGGAGTAAAATGTAATTTTCACTTCCGGAAAATGCATGTTTTTTGGAATGAATGGAAATGAGTACTGAGGCATCTGGACGCATAGATGTTTCAGTGAATAATAACAATTAGAAAATCCAAGAAAAATAGGAATTGAGCGTTGGATTCAATTAAGCTATTGCAGTGTGGAAATTTGCATCACAGATGAAAACACTGGAAGGTTAAGGAACGATAACCTAAGGCTTAATTCTTACAGAATCAAAGTTTGTCGGGTTTTGAAAAAACCTAGCGAACCACATATTCTGCCGGAAGTTTAGACTAAGTTAGGTTGAGTTAGTTGTCAGATATTCGATTCGAAATTGCAAGGGCCTTGAGGACAATGATCTCCTTCTTTGTTTCTAAACACTTTCTTCTTAGTTTTAGGAGGTGTCAACCTTTAGTCTTTTACTTGTTCCCGGAAAGTATTTCGAAATTAAGTTTTTCTGTTCTGGTTGGAGTCATATTTTAACTGTCAAAGTAAGTCTCAAATAGCACTACTCCAGCTATAAACCTACAAATCTTGGCCTATTAAGCACTTCAATAGACTGACTTAAGACCGCCCCGAAAATGATCGATTCATTACACCTTTTGGAAGCCCATTTTAAATAAAAAAGTGGCACCACTCACAGGTGTTTAACGTTGCCAAAGTAACCCCGTCTAAGCCCACTTAGTGAGTCGTACGTTTTCATAAACTATTGCTTAGCTGCTAGACATGACTCAACCAAAGCCATTAGATAGCGTGCCACATTGCACTTGACTCCGCAATACGTAAATACCTAATGACTATTGATTTTTCGTTCCTCCGTTTATGTTTTCCGAATCGTCCTTGGAAGCTGGAATACTTGAATTTTAGTACTTTTTTTGCCATTATTTTCGGGACTATGATATCTTTTCAAAACTCCCCGGGGGCCATCGAGTCTATTTTCATTTGTACCACATAAGCTGGGATCAACCAAAGACAAAAGCAAAGTGATTACGATTCAAGGACCGGAAGGGATCTTTTTCGGACTGTTTTTTTGCTTCTGTTATCCTTGCATATTTAATATATGTGTGTCAGCAGCACTTAAAGTGATGACACAACTATCTTCTGTATTATGTTATACTTGTTATCCTTATTCACGTGCTTTGTTGCAAAATGTGCATCACGCCAAGTGTGCACTAATGAGGATATGACAGGTTTTTTGCCCACATGTCCTTTTCTACATCCACTTGAAAGGGGGAAAAGGTGACTATGTACATATGTATGTATGTACATGAAGAAAATGAATGTATTTTCATGGATCGGATAATATGTCCACGCACGTATACACGTTCATTAGCCGCCCTTGTGTTCCGCATGAAGACTTCTGATAACACCATAGAACCATAATGTCGAGTGCTATTGCACTAAAAGGACGATGAAACGATAGAGCGATAGAATGGTTTGATAGTGTGATGCTCCTCCTCGAGTTCAGTGCACCACTTGATGCTATTCGTGTAAAACGCTCCGCAATCAGCGATGTATTCTGAAGTGAATTTTGAGTGAACCATTAGGATCACAGTGCGATACATTTTCACTAAGCCCAAACTACATAGAATGTTCCACATCTCGGTAAACAACAAACAACTCAATGAGGAAGCCGAGAATTCACCGGCAAACAGACATACGTACGTATCCATACATAGACCGTCATAGAAAGAGCAAGATGGGATTGTGCTAGATTTTCTGAATGATGCACTCGTGCAAGTTGTTGAAGAACAAGTTTCAGTTACAACTAGGGACTTTTGCAGACAGTACTCCTTAAATTGGGCTATTGTGTCCTCAGTAGAGAGATTGTAGGCACTGCTGTTTTCACTGCACTTTACGGATATGGAGTTTTACATGCGGCCAATGTAAACAGAGAAATGAAACAAAAAAAAAAAAAAAGATTAAAAGACAACAAAGCGTTAGGATGCTCAAAAGCTTGTATGCATTCAGTGGAGAGTGGTTGTTTCATTAGAAATGGATATGGTATTGTTTCATTTAGACAATAGGTCCTGAAGGCACTTTCGACAATTAGACGTGCATTCAACGGAGGCCCATACGGCATATGGCTCTTGTTCGAAAGCATAAAATTGATGTACTTCCCCCTTTGTTCGGATGAGCATATTGTTTAAGGCAACGAGTCGGATGTAAATGCAAAATTGCCCTCATCCGGTACAACGATTTCTATTTTCCTCTGTTTGTAACAAGGATACATTAAAAGGATTACAAGGATTTATGTCATATTTTAAAAGACAGACAGAAATCGGTTTATTCACGCGCGCCTAAGCGTATGCTTTACTTTTTCTTTTCTCTTTTAAATGGTCCTTCGTGAAACATGCCTCATAAATCATGCCGAAAAATAACGTGTAAAGCTTGGGATGGTGTTATAGATATATGTAAATTACAGATTGACACATGGAGGCATATGGATGAGCATACAGCAATAAAAGCTCGGATGGCAGCGGCCTCAGCAATAGAGAAAACCGCGCTAGAAGCCCAATACCATACGAAGTAAGAAGTGTTGCGTACGACAGTAGGACCGTTTAGAGTATCATCTACGAGCTCATCGGCGGTAGGAGCTCCAAGCAACACATGATGAAGAGTCTGGAGGGTAACGTTCTGGTTTCGGATGAGGATCAACTTAATAGATGGAGAGGACCTTCGGCTGCAATGCTAAACCACTTAGATGATGGCGAGATGATCTCAAACTTAATTGCGTAATTCGTAGCAACAATCTGCCGAATACGTACAGCACCCAAGCGAAACAAAAATTATAGTAAAAACCAAGTCCCTCAAGAAAAACAAGGCGATACTTTGGCACTTAGCTACTCGACTCGAACAGACTGGAACCACAGGAGACCATGCGGGGTGTGACCGCCACCAGACTGGTCGTTTGTGGCCCGGGTGCCAATATCGCAAGACTTACACGTTTTCCCGTACAAAGTGCAAACAGTGCATCAGTTAATGCCTACTGCCCGTCAGTCGCATGTGAATTACTGTCAAGCCATCCTCAATCTCAACAACGAAGAGGACGATTTTGTGTCGAAAATTATCATGAGCGGCAAGGCGCATTTCCACTTAAGCGGGTACGTCAATAAACAAAATCTTAATTTCTGGGGCACTGGAAATCCACGTTACTGACGTACGCAACGGGGCCGTGATAAACGACTTCTTACTGGATGAGCAGGGCTTGGTGAACATGTGGTTTCAACAAGATTGTGCAACCGCACACACAGCACGAGCCACAATGGATATTGTGAAGGAAGCGTCTCCTGGTCGTGTAATCTCCCGTTTTGGCGATTTCGCATGGCCAGCAAGAGCGGCGGATTTACCCATCCCAAACATTGCAGGTTTATGCCAACAAGCCTTAGACAATCGCAGCCCTTAAGGGAATACGATAAAACCGGTGTATATCAGCACTGGCGGCAGCCACTTGACGGATATCCGTTCAGGTTGTATATCAAAAAACATCAAACTGCCCGAAACTTTCCCTCTCCCTGTTACCTTCGCTCGCACAACGTTCAATACGTTCTAAGGCCTTAGCCTTGAGTGCGCGTCTGCACAACAGAAAAAAATAATTTTTTTTTTATTTAGTAAAAAAGTAATTCAAAACCAAAATTAGATGATTAGTTTTGCGCCACCTTGTAATAGTAATCAAAGATAGACTTAAATAAAAAGTCTTAAGCACCGGGCATGTGGATAACATAGCGGCTGACAACAATTTTCATGCCAGTCAAGGTACAAGTGTTGAGTCAAACCATTACCTTCTTCTTCTTTGGTGGCGTTACAGCCCATGAAGGACCAGAGCCAATCTTCTCTCAATCACCCATGTTGTGTGTGATTTATTTTTCACACAGATGAAAACGACCTGCAGTTTAATGCCGATTCCGAACGGCTTGAGTCGAGAAGCTTTTTCCAGGCAAGTTATACTACGGGGAATTTTGCCAGTACCCCGCCGAGGAGTGACGCCGCGAAATAAACATTCGAAGGCGTTGGTGTTATCGGGATCCGAACTCGCTCATCGTGCGCCAGATTCCAACACACTAACTGCGCCACGGCGCCCTCCAAACCATTACCTAGTTATAGATAAAATACGAATACGGATACGTTTAATATCGAACAACTGACTCAGACTGTCAATTCATTCACTTTAAGTATACAAGTGTCATTGACATTAATAGACCAAGTCAGTAGAGTAACGAGGAAGCGTTTGCAAATATTAAAGCAGACATGACCGGGCAACAATATAAACGAGGAAGTCGAACAAAGTTCATAAGGTCATTAGCATCAGGTCGTTTGGAAGGGAATTTATCATCGAACGATGAATGGCCTTTTCCAACTTAAAAAAACGGACAATGGAAACAGGTCTACATCATAATGATCGGGAAAAAAAACTCTTTTTAGTTGTGTGACGTTCAGAAAGGCAGCTTGTCAAGGTTTTGATTCACCAAGGACAGCGACGCTACAGAAGAACCCACTCTTATGCCGGCAACCTTTACTACCACGAAACAAAAGAAAAATCAAACTGAGACTAGAAGGCAATCGACCTCGTTCTACCTCGTTCTCGAGCTAACTAAAAACGCGAACGTAGCTCAAGACCCCATTTTAAAATGGACCTTGCAGTGCAGTGCTCAACATACTCCTATACATTCCGTTTTACCTAAATGTCACTTGCATCCACCCAGACAGCTGACTCTTATTAATGCGACCTCAAATGTAGACATCATTATACCTAACAGCCGATGACAAATTAATACCTTGAATTCACTACTCTACCACTCGATCCGTAAAGCCACAGAATACCTTCTTGATCTCAAGCTAATCCGCTGATTTAAGTGTCGTTGTCGCTCTTGTCAAATCTATTGATTGCTGCATGCAAATGAAACTAATTTTCAAACACGAAAATCAAATGAAAAAAGAAAAATAAAAACAAGATACAAGATACAAGACACAATTTACAAATGCGATTCACCTAATGAATAGCATCATCCTGGCCGCATTTATCGCACTCTGCAGTCCGACCAATTAATATTCCTAAATAAGACGGACGTGTATCTCATTAACACATATATCTTAATTTTATGGATGAACGATAAAATACAACTACCTACTAGGAGCAATAATAACCGAAACCGAGATGGAAAAAACCTCCAAATTAAATTGAGAGCAAAATTTAAATAAATTACTGTAAGCACGTAATCCGCGATAAGAAGAACCACACAGATCAGGAAAAACTGAGGAAGGAAAAACGCCGGACAGCATGGGAACTCGTTCGTTTGCTCTCCTGTCTTATTTTCCCTGAAATTAATTTTTCCGGTCACACTACCATCGCCGAGGGAAGAAGACTTACTGCGATACTTGAACATTCTACGTTTTACAATGTTCGCTTCTCTGTTCGGATAAATCATTCAGGACGCTTGGATTCGGGAACTGTTTTTAATTAGAAGGGGGATCCATCACACAAAGCAACAAGTGGAGCATAGAGCACTGGGAAACAGGTGCCATTTGTAGTAGATATCATTAATTCTCGTTTAGATAATGTACGTAATAAAAGAAACCATAAACCCAACACGGAAGATGGCTTGTGTCTCACCAATTCGGTTGAGTCAATTAAACCACCCAAGCACACCTTGGTTTTTCCTTTGTTTTCTACGATGTCATATGCCACAAAATCAATGTTCAAGCGTTTGCATATTCCCAGTAAATTAACACCAAATCAGATACGGATTGATAGACAAGACAAACAAACAGACACCCGAACAGGCAGGCTTAACAGGCTGTCATGCAGATAGAGGCTATCGTCTTCTGCATCGTAACCTGGGAAGGAAGATGTCATTTGTCATATGAGAACAATTTAAGTTACAAGCAAAAACCAAAAAAGAAAAAAACAATTTTCGCCTGAAGGAACAGCTTCAAGAGCAGCTATTCGATAAGGAGCCATGACGATGGTTATTGTTGTTGGAACTAGGTCATCCGTTCATTTGGTTGTGCGACTGTGAGTGATTTATTGCTGTCGTCAGTTTTCATTACCAACTGACATTTTTCCGCTTCTACGAAAATGAAATATTGTTCCATGTACACGCGAAAATGGCCGTCTGGAGACGGACTGGACTGCATTCCAATAATGCTGTCGTGCTTTCAATTAAGAGTTGCAATCAATTAAATAGAAAAAAAAATGCAACTTCAATGAACTGCTCAATTAAATTGCCTTCGACTAGTTGATTGGATACGTTTTCTGATTTTATTAAAATTAATTCAAAGAATCGTCCATTTACCCTTCAGTCCCAGAGCTTGTGCCTACATAAGACCGGTACCGGGGCTTGAAGCAAAATCATTTCAAGGCCAGAATGGATTTATATTAGTTCATCGATGAGAACGGAATTCCATGAATTTCTAATAATACCGGCGCGGGTCTAGCGCCCTAAATCTCACTATCGTAAGGGCATAACACCTATAGTAGTATGCTTCTTGCAAAGCTTACGTCAGAGCTTCACTTCACGGCTTTGCTTAGTCGGTGTTTGTTTGGGGAATTTCAAAATTCAATTCAATTAGAGGGATTTCAGTATACGTCCTATACGTCCACGATTACCTCTATAAACCAGCTGTTTTGCGCAACGCAGGTTGGCGTCCATTTACCCTTCAGTCCCAGAGCTTGTGCTTACATAAGACCGGTACCGGGGCTTAAAGCAAAATCATTTCAAGGCCAGAATGGATTTATATTAGTTCATCGATGAGAACGGAATTCCAAGAATTTATTATAATACCCGCGCGGGTCTAGCGCCTTAAATCTCACTATCGTAAGGGCACAACACCTATAGTATAGTAGTATGCTTCTTGCAAAGCTGACGTCAGAGCTTCACTTCACGGCTTTGCTTAGTCGGTGTTTATTTGGGGGATTTCGAAATTCAATTCAATTAGAGGGATTTCAGTATACGTCCTATACGTCCACGATTACCTCTATAAACCAGCTGTTTTGCGCAACGCAGGTTGGCGTCCATTTACCCTTCAGTCCCAGAGCTTATGCTTACATAAGACCGGTACCGGGGCTTGAAGCAAAATCATTTCAAGGCCAGAATGGATTTATATTAGTTCATCGATGAGAACGGAATTCCAAGAATTTATTATAATACCGGCGCGGGTCTAGCGCCTTAAATCTCACTATCGTAAGGGCACAACACCTATAGTATAGTAGTATGCTTCTTGCAAAGCTGACGTCAGAGCTTCACTTAACGGCTTTGCTTATTCGGTGTTTGTTTGGGGGATTTCAAAATTCAATTCAATTTGAGGGATTTCAGTATACGTCCTATACGTCCATGATTACCTCTATAAGCCAGCTGTTTTGCGCAACGCAGGTTGACGAAAAATCCGATCCTTCCGATTTTGACCTTCCATAGATAAATAGATTAGCTTAGGTAGTCCGTAGCCTTCTCGGGGGAAGTATACACAAGGAAGTAGGATCCTAGGTAGGATTAAACAGAGAGCCGGACAGACGAAGAGTAGGTGAAGAATGGATTTGAACTCCTTTTCGTCTAAGAAGCTTCTGTCGAAGTCGTTCGAAACTTGCCCTAGTTTTTGTGCGTGACTGGCAATAAGATAGTGACCAACGATGAAACCAATAATTTTGTAGATGTCAGTTCGTTTTAGGGAGATTTGTCCCTTGGTCCGTTGACTGTCAAGCCGAGGCCAGATTTTTCTGGGCCCATCTCAGGTTCATCTCAGCCATGGCGAGACTTGTAAGCTTGAGTTTAATGGCTGCTATGCCATGTTTAATTATTGCTTCGTTCCTTGTCTGGCGAGCGCGTCGGCTCTTTATTTTCCCGAGCTATCGCTTTGTCCTGGTACCAATACGGGGTGTATGTATGTCCTCTTCGACCACCTTGTTTAGAGATAGGCGGCAGTCAAGTCTTACTTTTGAAGTGTATACATAGAACTCCAGCGATTTCAAGGCTGTTTGACTGTCTGTGAGGATTCGAATATCCGTAGTTCCATTTCAGCCAAGACATGGCCTTCTTTACTGCCAACTTCCGAAAGACTGCGGCCATATTGAGGGTCAGAGTTTTCCGCCATGGTTATCTTGTTGTTCAGGATGGAGGAGTAGCCAGTGATGTAGCTCGTCCATTTTGAGCTGGCTTTTAATCTGGTTGCCATGTATGTATGTGGCTATTTGCTTGCCAAGTATATTTTAGGTGGAGTATCATGATGAGCGCTGCCATCGTAGTGAACCTTAGGATCCTGGTGATGCACATGCATGCCAGCCTTCGTACCTTCTCGATTTGCTTATGGTATGTTGTTTTGTTCAGTACAGTCCACCAGACTACCACTCCATACATTAGAATAGGTCTAACGACTGTAATGTATAGCCGTAGGATAAAGCTTAGGGCTGAATCCCCATTTTTCCCCTCAGGCTTTCTTACAAGTATACAACTATAGGGCGTGGCCAATTTTATTCCTAGTAGGAGATGAACCGCCAGTTATTGAAATACCTTGAATCGCGGGAACTCCTCAACGACCGACAGGTTTTCGTAGCACCAGATCCACTGATGATTTGATTGGATATCTTATCGAAAAGTGGGTTCGCCCACTTCACCAAACAGGCGAAAGCAAGATACTTGCACTATATATTTACAAAGCATTTGACAGAGCTTGACACGAAGCACTTTTGTCGAAAAATCGTAATTTTGGGATCAACAAGTCACGAGTCGACGAATCGTTTAATTCAAGTTGTTTTGGACGGACCTCTTAAACCTGACATCCACTTTTGAAATATTGGTGTTCCCCAGGGCTCCGTTTTGTCTCGGACAATTTTTCTCATTTTTATAAATGACAATGATGACAGTGCCCTCAGCTTCACATATTCGTTCACTACCTTACTACCCTAAGTAGTAATCGGCAGCGTATGTTAGGCTGGCTGATTGAATCCCGACATCGACAGCATAATTTTACGGGGAAAACAGAATACAATGGAATTGAATGCTTCTGAAACACAATGCTCTCTTCTGTCGTCTAAGCGTACCACGTGAATCATACAGATGCTATAATCAATAAGACGTTCATTTTTTGGAGGCGTTACAGCCCATGAAGGAGCAGAGCCAAGCTGCTCTCAATCACCCATGTTGTGTGTGATTTATTTTTCGCACAAATGAAAATGACCTACAGCTGAATGCCGATTCCGAACGGTGCGTGTGAGTTTCGAAGCTCTTTCAGGGCAAGTATGTATACTACGGGGGATTTTGCCAGTACCGAGGAGGGACGCCGCGAAATAAACATTCGATGGCGTTGGTGTTATCGGGATCCGAACTTGCTCATCGAGTTCAACACACTAATCACTGCGCCACGGCCACAGCGCCTTCAGGCGTTCATTCGCCCTAAATTAGAGTTTCACGCCCTTGTCTGGTTCGGTGCACCCGCCAGACAGAATTCAAAATCGCGCGATAAAGCTGATAGAAGACCCCAGCTTTTCATCAAATCATTAGACTCGCTGGAACATCGCAGGAATGCCTCTTGTCTCCCCTATTTTATCAATACTTCCACAGAAAATGTTCCGAAGAGAATGGCAGTTGCATACCGCCCCCTTCAACAATTTTCCCGCAACATACGTCTCTCTAGGAATGTTCACCAATATACCCTGACGGACGCATTATCAAATACAAGAATTCCTTGCTGGATTCGGTCTTCCCCCTTCAGTACAACATACAAGCATTTATGTAAGAGCAACGTCCCTTGTTATCTCCTCTATTTTACTTCCTTCAAACCTTCGTACCGCACTGTGTCGTTGAATAAGGTGGCAAACCTTCTGTGCGCTTGCTTAAAAAAGAAAAAAAAAAAAAACTGTCCCTTGGGTTTGGTTCCCAGATGAAATGTGAAGAATCAAATGAATTATTTGCATTCCATTATAGTTCACGGTAATTCATCCTCGTTTCGAATTTACATATATTGTAGTGAAGAGGAGAGAGAAAGGCCTCAAGCTATGGAATCCTATTGTATGTATGTACATATGTTGGCGTTACAGTCCATGAAGGACCAAAGCCGAGTTTCCCTCAATCACCCATGTTATGTGTGATTTTATTTTCCCATAGGTGAAAGGGGCCTACAGTTTATTGCCGGATCCGAATGGCTGAATTTCGAGAAGGCTTTCTTGACAATTATACTACAGGGGGTTTTGTCAGTACCCCGCTGAGGAAACGCACCGTGAAAAACACGTTCGATGACGAGGCTGTTGTCGGGATTCTATCCCGTGTCATCGGCGTCAGGGGCCAACACACTACCCACTGCGCCACGTTGCTCTCTGGAATCCTACTGCAACCCCGAATATTTGAAGAACACTTTAATTAAGGTTTTATCGATGGCTCAATTACCAATTGAGACAGAAAAACAACAAAAAAATAATTCGTAATTAGGAATCAGTCATGCATTCATTCCGATAAGTTATTCAATATCAGTGCAACACTATCACAGGTCGATTAGAGCTTAATTAGTCAAATGTATCAATCCCATCTATCTGTCGCCTGGACGTAGCTACTGCATTGAGCATCCACTCATTCCCTACATTTATGAAGACTCATTAGTCAGCAAACATACTCCCTCCCATAATCACTTTCAATTGAATAGTTAGCGGATGCCAATAACACTATTCAATTGCCTCATAAAACTCATCATAGCACTCACATGCGCTCAGGAGTACAAAAATCAATTCAATTTGCACGAGCACTCAATAAAATTAGCTCAAGCTTCCCCCGGCTCATCCGTTTTCCCGGTCGTCCATCAAGAGCAACTTTTCAAGCACTTTCCCACCTCATGTCACAATCAGGACATGTATTTGCCGCTAAACACTAAACATCTCGCCTATCCATCCAAAACAAAAAGAAGAAATTTGGTAGTCTGTCCAGGCTACGTAGAAAGCACCAACAATACATATGTATAACAGGATATCAGATCTTCATGGAAGGTCTTCGCCTTCAACAGGTTTCACCACATACTCAACCGACTCGTGACGCCTCATTCATATGTGCTTTGTGTCCCCAAGTAGTAGGAGAAACATGAAGGTAGAAGAAAAAAAAACAAAAAAATGATTAATGCTTCATGCTTCCTTTTCACTTTGGACACACTAGGTCAGGACGATTTGACTTGATCCCGGTCATAACAAGGGATTATTGAAGTCTGCTTCTGATGGAAATCGCACTACGTCAAAGGACCAAAACTCAACAAGTAGATTGGACTGTTCGTTATTCTTCGTGCACACGCCCTAGACTCGTCTTGAAATAATTAATTCCAAGCCATCAGCTGAGTTACTTTAGAGAATCTCTTTTCAAAGAAATTATACTTACAGGTGTGCTCAGCAATTTCTGTCGAGCACGTGTCTTTAAAACTCTCCACCACCACAGGATCAAGGACATGAAAACAAAAATAATTCAAATGTCTGTTTACTTTCACACCGTCCATCTGGGCCTAACACTGTTCCTTTTAATGGCTAATACTCGGATGGAGACGCCTCATTTTATTGATCGTCGTTCAGGACATTCGTGTTTGTCTTTCCGATATGTCAACAGCGTATCTGTGTAATTTACGCGATTCTGTTGGCTTCTGTCCTTCGGCGGTAAATCAAGTCAATGGCATATAAAAAAACAGAAACATGGTAGTAAGGGAGATTTTTATGCGAACATAATACTCTATATACGCGTACTGGAACCGGATGAGTTGGTTGGTAGCACTGATTCGCCCAATAACGTTCATTTTGCTCTGTCAGCAGGAGCAGCGAATCATACAGTTGGATTTTAATTGATTTATGGTGGCATTAATTTGAGTGAAGGACTTCCCTCAAAAGGACGATGTGGGTCGAAGAAGGTCTCCTTTGACGTTTTAACACGAGTCATGACTTCATTTGCTTATCTGGCGGTCGATTTGCTTCGTTTTTCGTTTCAATGTTTCGAGTTTTATATGTATTGATGGGATAAGGGACAATGACAGTTGACAGATTGGCAGAAATTAGTCTAATTTCATGAAATTAAAAGGTTCTAAGGACGATTTCATTGGTATTCATCGTTCGTGTTTTCTATTTGACATGTATTATTCACTGCTGTACAAGGTCGCGAGTGTATAGGATATTGGTTCATCCTGTCTTTTGCAATTGAGTGTACAAGGGTATCATATTATCCTGTCACCGATTGATCAGCACCTTTGAAAATTGCCAACAGTTCACGACGGCTTAGTGACAAAAGATGTCGCGGTTGCAATGTCTTATAATATAATTTTTTTTTTAGAGTTTTACGCGCACTCAAGCCTAAAGCCTTATAACGTCAGCGAGACGTTGTGCGAGCAGAAGTAACAGGGAGAGGAAGGGGAGATGCCTATTGACAATGGTCTTAAATATCTGTTGCATGGAGGGAGGAAGACCGAACGAGGTAACGACGAGTTCCACATTACTGTGGTTCGGTTGAAGAAAGAATCTCTATAACTATTTGACAGTACGATCGAAAACAGGCTTCAAGGCCACAATAGGCCAAATTTTCACACGACGACAGATCCTGGAAAAGACCCAAGAAATGCAGATCGACACTCACCACCTATTTGTCGATTTCAAGGTCGCATATGATAGCGTGTATAGAGACGAGCTATACAGAGCCATTCTCGCTGCTCCATTAAGGTCGGTAATGAGCAAACCGAGACCTTTGATGTTAAAAAGGATTTAGGCAAGGTGACGCGCTGTCATGCAACTTTTTCAACATCGTGCTTGAAAAGATCGTGCAAAAGTCACTGGCCAACACAAGAGGTACGATTTATTTCAAGTCTACGCAATTGCTTGCGTACGCCGACGACATTGACGTGATTGGACGGATACAGCGAGACGTCAATGAGGCCTTTGTAATCATTGAGTTAGAAGCGGCTAAGATGGGTCCCAAGGTTAATGAGGGTAAAACCAAATATCTGCTTTCATCTAAAAGAAACGGACAACACCGACGTATTGGCCAGAACGTCGCCATGGGCGGATATAACTTTGAAGTGGTCAAGGTCGAGGGCGCCGTGGCGCAGTGGTTAGTGTGTTGGACTCTGGCGCACGATGAGCGAGTTCGAATCCCGATAACACCAACGCCATCGAATGTTTATTTCACGGCGTCCCTCCTCGGCGGGGTACTGGCAAAACCCCCCGTAGTATAACTTGCCTGGGAAAAGCTTCTCGACTCACGCCGTTCGGAATCGGCATTAAACTGTAGGTCCCTTTCACCTGTGTGAAAAATTAATCACACACAACATGGGTGATTGAGAGAAGCTTGGCTCTGGTCCTTCATGGGCTGTAACGCCACCAAAGAAGAAGAAGGTCAAGGAATTCGTCTACCTTGGCTCACTGATGACCAGCGACAACGACATCAGCGCTGAGATAAAACGCAGAATCACTCTGGCCAACCGCTGTTTCTTTGGGCTCAAGAGGCAATTGAGAAGTAGAGCCCTCTCTCGCTAAACCAAGGTGACACTATGTAAGACCTTAATCATCCCAGTTCTCCTTTGCGGCGCAGAGGCTTGGACCTTAACAAAAGCGGATGAAGATGCCCTTGGTCGTTTCGAGAGGAAAATTCTGCGCACTATCTACGGTCGCGTTTGTTCAAACGGTGTATGGAGGAGAGGATATAACGAAGAACTGTACGGGTTGTACAGCGACATCGGCCTGGTACGACGTCTACGGATACAGCGTCTAAGGTGGCTAGGCCATGTAGAGCGCATGGAAAATACAGCTCCAACCCGAAGAGTCTCCGAATCCACTCCGGAAGGAAGGCGCGGCAGAGGACGGCCGCATCATCGGTGGCACACGCAGGCGGAAGGGGACCTTAACCAACTGGGCGTGCGGCGCTGGAAACAGCTGGCCAAAGACCGTGCCAGCTGGAGACGCTTGTTGGTTGAGGCCCAGGTTCACCACGGACTGTATCGCCACCTAAGTAAGTAAGTAAGTAAGTATATATGTAGACACATGTATATTTTTTTGATACAAAGTTTGACACCCTGTCCGATCTGATAAATGGTAGCTTTATATCATCATCTTATAAGGGTATCAATAAAGATGAACAGTAAGGTACCAAGAAGAAAAAACAAACTGTTATTCCCATCTTTAAACTAGGAATCCGCTGAATCGTACACCAAAAGTCCGATGGGACTAATCACTATCGAGCAGAATTAGGTCAATGCGAAACCCTTACCCTTCTTACACCATAAATCTTGTACGGGATGAAATAACACCTCTACAGCATATGCCTAGAAAAACAAAACTCTCGAAATGCTCACTAAGTGAGTGGCACTCGCGAATTCCATTTCCTTTTTCCTGCTACTTAAACAATGTGCGACAATTTCGTGACCCTTGTCCATATACATTCATGTACATGTAAAATGCGAAGCAATAACCTCCGCTCCACGAGCGGCCACAGCTTCACGTCCACTCATTGCTCATTTTTGTTGGCCATTAACTTAACACAAACTTTTCGACATCATTCGCAGTCATCCATGCAAAAAGATTCATACACCCGCCATGGCTGTCATTCTTCGAGCTCATCGAGCACATCATTCATATCAGGCACATCGGCCACTCTCCTAACGCACAAAAAAAAAAACCAAACATAAAACTGATGTACTTTCAAGCTCAAGGTAGTCTTGAAGTACCAGTTGCATATTCATGTATGTAGCTTCTTCGAGTTCAAAAAAGGAAAGACACAAAAACTGAAAACGTTTATATCCGTGTTATTTTCGGCAAGCCGGTCGCGACCCGGACCTACTCGTATAGACACACAGCCCTTCCTAGAGGCATTCATGTAAATTTTTTTCCCCTGTCTTCTCCTAATTAAGTGGTAAACGTTTACGTTTGATGTCAGTAAACAAGAGTCGGGAGCGCAAGCTCGGTCAGGGATAAGCCGCAGACAGAGGTAAAAATTGAGAGAAACCAAAAACAATAAAACTCAAAAAGCAATTTTTTTTGTTTTTTTTTTTTTTAAATAATTTGCGCGCACTCAAGATTAGGTTAGGTTGACGTGGTAGGCGTAAGCCACACTTAGGCCGAAACCGGCCCATTGTGATACCACCTGGATCAGGTTACCCTGATCCGCTACCCGGGAACCAACCGGTGCTTCTAATAAAGCGGTGGAGTTGAGCTATTTTTTGGTTTGCTAGCTCAGTCAGATTGTCGAAGAAGGGCGCGCCGAGGTAAATCCTCCTGCGATTCGCAAAAGAGGGACATGAGCAGAGGAGATGGTGTATTGATTCCTCCTCCTCTTCGTCCATGCAGCCGCGACAGAAGTCATTGTAGGGTAGACCCAGTCTGGCACGTGTTTTCCAATGGTGCAGTGACCTGTAATGACCCCTACTAGGGTGCTTAAGGTTGCCCTTTTGGTTGCCACCAGGTCCCTGGTTCGTCCTAAGTTTAACTTAGGCCACAATTGTTTGGTGATAAAGCCGATATTGCTCTCATTCCATTGGAGATTGGTCTCCTCTATGGTTTGAAGCTTTATCATGTGCTTTACCGTACTTATTGGTGTTTCTAGGTACCCGAGGGTAGGTAGGCTGAATGTGCTTGACCCTAACCTTGCGAGTTCGTCGGCCGCGCAGTTTCCTGGAATATCCCTATGCCCGGGAACCCACAGTATTTTAATGTTGAACTGTTCAGCCATCTTATCTAGAGATAGGCGAGTGTTAATGGATGTTTTTGATTTGTGGGTTACCGCTGCCAGGGATTTTATCGCAGATTGGCTATCCGTGCAAATGATAATATCCTTTGTGGATATTACATTGATCCTGAGCCATGCCAGGGCCTCCGTTATCGCAGTTATTTCTGCCTGAAACACACTACAGTAATTTGGGAGTCTAGATGATAGGTTGAGGTTAAGTTCCTTGGAGTAGACCCCACTGCCTACACCCGACTCCATCTTAGAGCCATCGGTATAGAGGGAGATCGAGTCCTTTGGTATGACTTTCCCTTCAGCCCATTCCTCCCTGGATGGCAAGACAACTTCGAAGTTCCTGGTGAACACATTCTGCGGGTTGATGTAGTCAGTGTCCATGGGTACTTTGAAGTGTTTTAGAATAGAGGTGTGGCCTTTTTGAGATGTGGGCCATTTTCTTATGCTCCTCATTCCTAGGGCCGCGCATGCAGCAACTTGCTTGCTGAAAAGGTTTAATGGTGGAAGATGTAGTAGAACATGTAAGGCCTCCGTGGGGGTTGATCTGATCGCTCCGCTTATATATAAGCTGGCCGATCATTGTACCTTCCCCAGAAGGTTTCGATTGACTGCTTTGTCCAGAGCAGTCCACCAGACTACGACGCCATACAGGAGGATAGGCCTTATGACTGCTGTGTAAAGCCAGTACATAATGCTTGGTTGGAGACCCCACCTCCTGCCCACTACTTTCTTACAGCTGTAGAGGGCAACAGTTGCTTTCTTGACCCGATCAAGAATGTTGGGTTTCCAATTCAGCCTCCTGTCAAGGACTAGGCCTAGATATTTAGCCTGTTCTTTGATTGTTAGTTGAGTTCCACCCAGCCTCGGTGGGTTGAGGGGCGGAATTTTATATTTGTTAGTGAACAGTACTAAATCGGTCTTCTTTGGGTTCACCCCAAGTCCACAGTACCGTGTCCAGGTTTCTACTGTATGTAGTGTACTCTGCATAAGGTCGCATAGAGTGCTGGGAAATTTTCCTGTGCCGGCAATAGCAATGTCATACGCATAGACCATCCCAGCGTACCCTTCCTGCTCCAGCAACAGCAGTAGTTCGTTGACCACCACGTTCCAGAGGAGAGGGGAGAGTACTCCACCCTGTGGTGTACCTTTGCTGACCATTCTGGTTGAGACGGCACCAGCGTAGTTGGCTTTGACAACTCTTTGTATTAGCAGCTGTCGTACCAGTTCTATCACTGATCCCGTAACACCCAGATCAGACAGCGCCTTGATGACGGCCCATGGTTCAACATTGTTAAAGGCGCCCTCAATGTCGAGAAAGGCGACTAGAGTGTATTGTTTATTTTCCAGAAACCTTTCTATTTTACTGACCAATGAGTGGAGTGCTGTTTCCACCGATTTGCCATTGTTGTAGGCATGTTGGTTATCCGACAGCCTTGCTGAGATGCAGCTGTACCGGATGTGTACATCCAAAATCTTCTCTAGAGTTTTTAATAGAAAAGAAGTGAGAATAATAGGCCTTACATACGTGTGGGAGCTTTTGCCTGCCTTGGGTATGAAAATGACTTTGGCTACCTTCCACTTGCTGGGGATATTGGAAAGGGAGACGCAACTATTGTATATAACCACAAGCCAGGGGAGGATGATATCTGCTACCTGCTGGAGCTCAGCTGGTATGATCCCATCCGGTCCCGGAGACTTGTAGGGTTCAAAGCTCTTTATGGCCCAAAGGACGTTGTTGTAGTTGACCAGGTCAGGAGCACGCTCGAGGGAGGGTGTCGTTGGCTGATTGATCCGAGGAGGTGTCATATCCGAGTCACTACTGCCTGGGAAGTGTGCGCTTAGGAGAAGTTTCAGGGCTTCCTCTCTGGAGGTTGTCCAGGAGCCGTCATTACGCATCAGGTGGCTTGGATTATACGGAACCGAGGCCAGAATCTTCCTTATTCTTGAGGCCTCGAAAACCGTCCTTATATTATCGCAGTAGTCCCTCCAGGATTGTCTCTTTGCCTTCCTGGTCGCTGCTTTGAAAGCGCACTCAAGGTCTAATAACCTTATTATATCGGCGACACAGTGCGGGCAGAAGGTAGAAAGGAAGAGGAATAGAGGAGATGCCGATGGACATTGATCTTAAATGTTTGCATGTTGCATTGAGGGGGGAAAACCGAATCCGGCAGGGAGTTCCAGATTCGTGTGGTTCGGTTAATGAAAGATTCTCTATATTTGACAGTACGTCCGAAAGCGGGCTTCAGGGTATATTGGTGAGCATTCCTAGAGAGACGTGTATTGCGGGAGAAATGTGGAAGGGGCGGAATGCAACTGGCTATTTCATCGGAGCATTTTTGCTGGTAGTAACGATAAAACAGGGAGAGGCAGGTAACATTCCTGCGGTGTTCCAGCGAGTCTAATGTTTTGGTAATGCTGGAGTCACCTATCAGTTTTATGGCTCGTTTTATGGACCAGACATGAGCGTAAAACTCTAATTTGGGGCGAATGAACGCCTTATAGATTGTAGCCAGATCTAAGGGTGAGAAATATTTCTTGCATCTGTATAAGAAGCCTAGGCATTCGCAGCATTCTTGGCGACCCTGAATTTATGGTCGCTCCAGTAAAAATTGTGAGCAACACTCATACCCAGGATGGAAAGCTTTTCAGTTTCTGAGATGCCAGTGCCATTCATGGATAATGGCATTGGGTCAGTGTTACGCTTTAGTGACAGAAGACAGCATTGTGTTTTGGAAGCATTAAATTCCACTCTATTGTTTTTACCCCATTGGATGATGCTGTCGATATCGGAATTTAATGAGCTTAACATACGCTGCCGCTCATTATCTACAACCGAAGTGCAGGGTCGTAAACTGGTGAACGAATATGAGAAGCTGAGGGTACTGTCGTCAGCGAAGGAGTGAATTGGATTAGAAGTAACAGACAAGAGATCATTTATAAAAATAAGAAAGAGTGTCGGAGACAAAACGGAGCCCTGGGGAACACCGGCATTTACAAAGTGAGTATCAGACTTGAATCCATCCAAAACAACTTGAATTGAACGATTCGAAAGGTAGCTTCTAATCCATTGAAAAAGAGACTCATCGATCCCAAAAGCACGCATTTTCGACAAAAGGGCTTCGTGCCAAACCCTGTCAAATGCTTTCGAAATATCCAGTGCAACAATTTTGCTCTCACCTGCTTGGTGAAGCGAGTGGTTCCACTTTTCACCGAGATATGCCATCAAATCACCAGTGGATCTGGTGGAAACCGTATTGGCGGTCATTGAGGAGTTTCCGTGATTCAAGATATTTCATAAGCTGACGGTTAATCAGCGTTTCCATGACCTTGGAAAGAAGGGACGTTGGTGCAATGGGTCGATAGTTGGAGGGAGAAGATGATTCGCCTTTTTTGGGTATAGGCTGGACAAATGCCCAGAGGTGTGGGAAAGGTGAAAAAGCTTACGCAGTGGTTTTGCAAGCGTAGAAGAACACCTCTTCAGAACTATTGTGGCAATATCATCTGGACCAGCGGATTTGTGTATCTCGAGGTCTTTAAGAACCCTTGCGACTGTACGAGTGCGGAAGTGGATTGGTCCCATGGTGGAATTGACGCACTCTAGTACAGGCGGAGACAAAGTACAAGCTGGCAGCTGAGAACTGGTTGCGAAATGGGCAGCAAGTAGGTTAACTTTGTCCAAGGGAATGTCATTGTGGATGAGCGTCGGTATAGACGACTTAGTAGAGTTTTTTACGTTTTTTACAAACGACCAGAAACTTTTGCTACCTTTGGGACATTGAAGGATTTTACGCCTTAATTTTTGGTCGGATTGGAATTTAACCCGTCGAATGTGGGTGTTGCAGTCATTTCTGGTTCGTATGTACTTTTTTCGGTTTTCCTCAGAACTGTTTGCCTTGTAGGCCCGAAAACTCAGCTCCCTGAGCCTAGTAGCCTCTTTGCAGCTCGAGTCAAACCACGTATTATCCTTAGGCCTGGTGCTTTTAATCTTGCTGGGAATAAAATTTGCCATGCCGATTCGGATAATGTTTGCGATAGTATCAATTGCGGCGTCCACGTCGTTGTCGAGGAAGCACAACGACCAGTTAAAGATCCGAAAGAAGTTGTTAAGGCCGCACCAGTTGGCTTTCTCGTATAGCCATAGTGTTCTCTTAGGAGCTTTTTCTTTAACTGGATGGTGGGAGTTCGAGAATTTTGCTGATATCATGCAGTGGTCAGACGAGCCTAGGGGTTCCAATACATCGATCGTGTATTTGTCAGGCTGAGAGGTAAGAAACAAGTCCAGCGTGTTGGCAGTATGACGAGCAACATCGGGGATACGTGATGGCTCATTCACAAGTTGAGTTAAGTGATTTAACTCAGCAAAAATTTCAACATACCTTCCTTCGGGTGTTGTCTGTCCAGAATGTCGAAGCCACTGAGAATTGTGTAGATTGAAATCGTCCGCTAAAACGATTTCAGTGCGAGGGAACAGGGAAACAATTCTTTGGATGGAATTAGACAGTGCGTCGAATGCATCAAATGTTGCATTCCTGTCTAGATTGGGGCTTCTATAAGGAAAACAGCGGTGAATGGAGTGCTTACGGAATATGAATTTAAGCCATATGAAATTAAATTCCGGGGTGGATGTTTGGCTATACTGTGGAAGTAACTGGTAAGCAATGTCACTACGGACATAAATGGCGATACCGCGGTGAGAAACGAATAATGGCACTAAGCTATATCCAGAAAGACTGAAATCCGAAGGATCAGACTTTTCATCGACCTGTGTTTCACAAAGTGCCAAAACAGCCGGTTTGCGGCGAGAGAGATGGATATACGTGGCCAAGAAATTCTTCCGTAACCCACGAATATTGCAGAACTGCACACAGAAATCCCTCATCAATGCAATCATGAAATATTAATTAATGAGAGTATTCGCACCGTTATTTACAGCGCGCTCAACGACGACGACAACAGAACGCTTGAATATTTCACATGCAATAAGGGGGTGCCAAAAAAATCTAAACAAAATCCTCGAGGGAATTATTTGAATTGATGAATATGGCGAGTTCATATCGAGCCATTTCCGGTTAAGTGAACCGAAAAAAACAGCACTTACTGCACACCGATAGGACTTGAAACTTCACATGACATCGAAGCAATGGTGCTTGCAGGTCCCTTGCTCCAACGAATGTGATGGTTCAAAATTAATTCCGTAATTAAGTTGTCGAGTGTAATAGGACTGTGGAAGGTGTATTCGTAGTCATTCATATACATATACACAACACGTGCTAGACAGGATGTTGAGTTGGGTGTTGTGTCATGTTCAGAGGAAATGAAATATTAGACCAAGTCGGTTTGAGTTTGAATAGACCTTTGGGACTATAACCGGTGTGGCCTTCAATTAGCAAGATAATCTTTGTTGTATGAGCTAATGGGATACAAGAGTTCGTGGCTAGTCGGATAAGCATTAGTCGAAAGGCTTTCCCTCAGGAGAGAAGTCTCTGACAGATGAACATAAGAGCAAGATTTGGGGAATAATTAGATATCAGTTACCAGCCATACTGGTTCCTGATGTTCACTGAAAATGAAAATAGCTCTTGTGGTAGAACGAAAGATGCAACTTAGTGGGAATTGACGTAATTCTCTCATCGTACAATGCTTCATATCACGTTCAATAAAATTTCAGAACGCACACCGGTTGGTCGTGGTCATAAGGTACGCCAACAGATCAGTGGACATCCAGCGCACTCTTGACATTTTTAATGCGAGTTAGATTATTTGCCCAGCCTCCGGGACAACCGAGCACGTATGACGCAAGTCTACTCATGAGCTTAACGCCTAACAGAGCTGTCGTCACGTAGCTTAAGTACGAGTATGCTCAACTTCACCCACAACCCATTAAGCTGTCTCTTATTACCCGTCGACCGAATTCATTCGATCACGCCTCATATGGAATTGTTTTTCATAATCGAACTCCTCACACATGACTAGGCTCGCTCACCCACTCATGCCTTCGAATTCGGCCATTCAACAAACTCAAACCTAGCTCGAATAGAGTGAAGTAATTAAGTTGTTAGGTTAGGTACTTGCCTCCGCCAAAAGCAGGAAAGATCAATTACAGGTCACTATGTCTGACAGTCAAATTGGAGTAATTGCAAATGCAATTACTCTTATCACAGAACTTTCAATCATTCTGTCAGGCTTGATGGCAGACTAGGCGTGGTACCAACGCTTCGCTAAAAATTTCATTGCAAAAAAGGGTCCGTGGCGGTGTCACAGTTCCCATCATCCCAACTGTTCCGACCAACTGTGGTGGGAATATCGCGTGGATACAAAACAAAAACCACGCAAATGTTCTCATACCATCGGTGCAGATGTGACAACAGGCAAACAACAGTGGAACCAAGAAACACGGTCAGTTTGCCGGACACTCGCACATTTCGCGATGACTATCTTGGAAAACAAATGAACGACGAAAATGTAACCGAAAAGAAGCAGCGTCCCGGCCTTTTTTTTTTTTGGTTTTTGATTTATGAGTTTCACTTTTAGTTTTTACCTCAATTTGGAGACTTCCAAATCGGATTACGCGCGGCTTATGTAACGATCGAAAAGCAAAAAAACAAAACCGAAAAAGAAAGATACAAACGATTACGGATGCATGTGGAGATGGTCTTCTGTCTGCACCATTTACGGCAATGCGTTTCGGTGGCAGTTGTGAGAAATGACAATTCATAAGTCGAAAATGGATTTTGTGGCCTTATGATGTCCAAATGAATGTTGTTCCTACGGTTTTTTTGGGGGATTTCGTGGCAAGTGAACGCCGAGTCTCTGTCGCGGATGTTTCTGTAAACGAATTCAAAGAGACCGATGAATTCTGATCGATATTTGGTTTCGCGGTGGTTATTTGGAGCTGAGCACCTTCCATTTTTGTTCTTCACTGAGCTTCACTTTAAGACAGACAGGCGTTTCAAAAGCGGCGATCTTGACACGAGGAGGCCAGTAAAGTTTGAAGACGCTGAGTTGGAGACGTTATTGTATTTATGCAAAACTCAAGAGGAGGTCGCTAAAATCTTGCGAATGAGTCAGCAGGTGATTCAAAATCGTCTCAGGGCCCATGGGTATGGTGCAAAAACAAGAACATTGGGCTCCGCAGGAGCTTAGATCAAGAGACGTCGAACGCCGTTTTTTCACGTGCAGACAACTGCTCCAGAGACGAGGGGTGAAAGTAGATTCACGACAATAATCCAAAACTTTAGGACAAGCCCGGCCATACGTCAAATAAAATGGCCAAACCGAATATACATTGAAATAGGCTAATGCTGTGCTTCTGGTGAGGTCAGGTCAAAGTGATGTACTACAATCAATGCAGATCGTCAGCAACAACAATTGATGCAATTGAAGCTTCTTCTTCTTCTTTTGGTGGCGTTACAGCCCATGAAGGACAAGAGCCAAGCTTATCTCAATTACCCATGTTGTGTGTGATTTATTTTTCACATAGGTGAAAGGGACCTACAGTTTCATGCCGATTCCGAACGGCGTGAGTTGAGAAGCTTTTTCATGGGAACCATACTACGGGGGATTTTGCCAGTACCTCGCCGAGGAGGGACGCCGCGAAATAAACATTCGATGGCGTTGGTGTTATCGGGATCCGAACTCGCTCATCGTGCGTCAGAGTCTAACACACTAACCACTGCGCCAAATGTGCAGTAAGACAAAGTGGTCTTTCAGCACGACAACGCCCGGCCCATGTTACCAAACTAGTCTACGAAACTTTGGAGGCACTTAAATGGGATGTCTTACCCCACCCGCCGTATTCTCCAGACATTGTTCCTTACTTCTACCACTTGTTCCAGCAGATGGCTCATAACCTGGCCGAGCAACACTTCACTTCAAACGAAGAAACCAAAAATTGTGTCGATTTTCGAATATCCTCAAAAGATGAAGAATTTTTTTTTTAACTTTTTTTTTGGGAGGGGTGGCCGTAGTGCAGTGGTTAACATCATCGACCGTCGAGCCGAAGGTCCATAGTTCAAATTCGTTTCATAGCCAAGAAAAAAGCAATTCCTATACGGAAAAAAAGCATGCAACACAGTTGTGAATGGAAAGCGACGTACTGCTGCAGGCATAACACTCACAGTATATGGTCAATCCAAATTCATCCTCTGTGTATGCAATATTAACACCAAAAGTGCATGAACGAATTACTGTGAATTATAACCAACGCGAAATTTGGTCGGCTCACGTCCTATGTAGGACAAATCACCCCTGAGAGTAGTGAACGAACATCTACGACCCAGAAGCCACTGCACTCCGTTCAGGTTGTGTGGAAAAAAATCAACCTGCGCGAAACTCTGCCTCTCCCTGTTACCTTCGCTCGAAAACGTTCAAAACGTTATAAGGCCTTAGCCTTCAGTACGAGTGTATGGTCAAAAGTTGTAGAAAACGATGGGCAATATTTTGAAAAACATACATTCCATTGTCTGGTGTGCTTTCTTTTAAAAACTCTGGACAAACTTACTCCTGGTTAAGGAGGTTGATGAAGTGAGCAGCTTTTCGCTAGCGACTGTGAATTCGACTGTGAAGTTATAGCGCAACAAGATGACAGGTGTCATTGGGTCAGATGGCATCATATCATTGAGACACGGGTCGTAGGATATTTCCCTCGCAAGCGCACTGTAATTCCAATGCGAGCTGTACTAAGAACCATTTCTTTTGAGACGAGACATGGCTTTCAGTGACCACAATCTGATAGATATGTCAAGGGGTGGAAGGTTCATCATAGCATCTAGAGCAGCGCCCGGCTTGCTGGGGAAAACTGATAGCGCTTTGGTGGTTTTTAACTCAACATGTTTTGACCATAGCAGCTTGCTATCTAAGATGACTCCCAGGTACTTAGCTACCTTGGATAACGGGATGGGAGTTCCTTTAAGTACCAGCAGAGTCAACCCATTTCTTGTACACCAATCATTGATCACATGTAGCGCCCCCTGTGCTTTGAGACAGAGAGTCCATAAAAATGAGTCCACAGAGAGGACGGCGACATCATCCCCATCGGCATGGGCATAGATTTCAGAGATTTCAGAGACTCTGAGACTCTGAGAGCATCGAGGAGAGAGTCGACCACCATGCACCATAACAGTGAAAACAGGACGCCACCTTGCGGGCAGCCCCTGTTTACGCCAGATTTGACACAATATCCGAGACCTGCATCAGCGATCAATTACCTGTGCACGAGCATTGCTTTGAACCACAAAACCTGGCGATTTAAAGCCATCAAAGGGTACCAGCTACGCCGAGGTGTGTTCGTCGTTTCAGACACAGTTACCATTGAAGGCGTATGCAACGAGCCGATCACAGTCTAAATTTCCGGGAAATGGATCTGAAGCAGTAAACTAAGAGTTTCGGCCTTAGACTCAATAAAGGTGCAATCAGATTTTCTGAGAATATTCAGCTTTGCTGATTTTCCCCTAATTGAGGGCTTTAACCAACTTGCTAGTCGCGCTCAGAGATTTGATCTCTTCTCTCTTCGAATAAGCACCTATATCCTATATTCTTACTGCTTCGACCGATACTTGTTGCAGTCGTCTTCCGTATTCGATTTGCGCGATCTATTCAGGACGCTTCTGGCTTGCTGCGAAGACTTTGGAGCTCGGCATTCCACCAGGGAACCAATTTGCTTCAGGGAGGTTTGCTGAAAGCACAAGGGAGTTCAAAACGGTGACGACGCTACTCAGGTTGTGATTAGCAACTTCTACCAATTATTTTGTTCTGAGTTTAGGTAGGGTTTGAGTGGATTTTTTAAGCCCCTTTCTAAACTGACAGCATAACATCTGTTATCTAGATATGTTCTCCAGTTAGTGATGGCCTTTACATATCTGTTGGACAGGGCTAGGTCAACCACCTGTCAATCCTGTCGTCTCGCCGTGACAAACGTTGGTTGAGAGCCAACACTGTTAATGGTCAGACGAAAGAGTGAAGTCCAAAAGTCATAATTTCACTGAGATACACTTCCTAAGATGGCAGAGAGCAGCACACTCACACAGTATGTGTTCTGCCGTCTCTTCGTCCACAAGACAGAGCCGACACTTAGTTTCAGACGAGAGGCTAATTTTGTTTAAATGATATCTCAGACCGCAGTGTCCCGTTAGATAGCTGACTAGTCTTCTGATATCCATCCTATTGAGTTTGAGTATGTCAATAGGGTGCTTATTCGGGGGTCGTATGAGTCGTTTAGATTGACGGAGTCCCCGAACGCTGTTCCAAAAGTACAGGTGTTGCAATTTTTCCCACTTGTCTAAGAAGTAATTTATCTTAGACGCGGGAATGCCGCAGAATGGTTCCGGACCTATATATTTGTCACTGGAACCCTTCCTGGCAAGTTGGTCGGCAATTTCATTGCCCTTGATACCTTTATGGCCTGGCACCCACCAAAGTTTAACACTGTTTCTTTTGGCGAGGTCTTGTAGGGCGTCATGGCATTCCTTGACGGTTTTGAGCCTTCGAGATTTTGCGTTTTGGTCCAAAGATGCCAGCGCCAACGCCGGAAGCCATCTTGGAGCCATCCGTGTACCACCTAAGGCCTTTGACATTTAGCAGGGGATCACTGTTTTCCCATGCTGAGCGGTTTGGGATCAGTATCTCAAATCTCTTGTCAAAGGTGAAGGCGTGTGGCAGTGCGTCCGAGACTGTAGTAATCATATCCAGCTCGGGAAGGTGTTGTAATATGGACATATGGCCTGTGGGTCTACATGGCATATTTGTTCCCGAGCAGAGGATTCTGATTGCACTGCGTAATGCCACCTTTTTGATAAAAAGGTGCAGTGGAGTGAGTCCAATGAGTGCTTCTTGGGCTGCCGTGGGGCAGGTTGGCATAGCGCCTGTGATGCCGAAGGCGTTGCAGCTTAACAATTGTAGTTTTTTGCTCAACTTTTGACCACCATACTGTGGACCCGTAGGTGATGATAGGTCTATCTATCGCGGTATATAGCCAGTGGACTACCTTAGGTTTAAGTCCCCAGGTTTTACCGTAGGTGCGTCGACAGGCCCACATGGCCTTAGTCGCTTTCATGAGTTTATTTCTCATATTGGAGTTCCAGTTGAGTCTACGGTCTAGGTCAATACCTAGATACTTTACTTCCTCTGAAAATCCTATGCGTGTGCCATTTAGTAAGATTGAGCAGGGTTGTACTCCTCTTTGTAAATGGGACTAAGATCGTCTTATTTGGGTTAATAGATAAACCCTCTCTGCCACACCAGTCAGAGATAAATTGGAGCGCAGGCTGCATGCGCTCACAGGCAGTGATCTCGCACTTGCCCGTAACAATGACTACTAGGTCATTAGCATATCCGATGACCTCATAGCCCCGAGTGGTTAGCTTGCGTAGTAGATCGTCGATGACTATCGACCAAAGCAGTGGTGAGAAGACTCCCCCTTGTGGGCATCCTCTAACCGCCGTTACTGTCACTGAGACCTCTCCGCATGTGGCTGATATAATACGGCTATTTAGCATCGCCCTGATCCAGTGATTAGTGGGATGGTCTACACCCCTGCAGGAAAGTGGTGATCGAATCATAGCCAGTATTATCGAAAGCTCCCTCTATATCGAGGAAGGCGCAGATTGCGATCTCCTTTTGTATGAAACTATTTTCAATGTGCGTCACCAAGTGGTGTAGTGCATTATCGGTAGATCGCTCTTTGCGATATGCATACTGGTTGGGATGCAGAGGTGTCTGATTTTCCAGGATACCTCTAATATGGAGCTCTATCAGTTTCTGCATTGTTTTTAAAAAGAACGAAGTCAAACTGATAGGGCGATAGGATTTAGGTTGCTCCCTTGGTTTCCCAATCTTGGGGATGAAGACAAGATTGACCTCTCTCCAAATCCGGGGCATGTATCCCAGGTTTAAGCAAGACCTAAAAAAGAACTATCAGTGATGGTAGGATTGTATTCAAGGCAGCATGAGCATGGCAACATAAGATAAGACCAATCTTTCTGGTTTCACAGTACTCTACGACTTTAGAAACTACCATGGGTGGGGTAGGTGGTACCGAGCAAACGCAACGACGAATGTTCAATTTCTCCGTACGCTTCGTAGCTTAGGTACTGTGGCAGATACCAAGTCTTGTCCACAAAATTGTCCAAGTTTAGTTACCATGAGTTCGATACGATTAGGCAGATCCTGGGATCGCTCATCATAAAGAATCATAACATCACGTATACCCCCAAGACCACACAGACGCTTATTTCACATGGTTCCATGGGTTCCTGAACGTATACAATGCCCTTATGTTAGCAGATAAAAACGCCTGAAAAAGACTTTCATAAGCCAAGCCATTCGGCTGCCTATTTCTCTATTCACGCCCTCCAACGACTGCTCCTTGTTTGTATAAAAGGTTCCTATTGAAAACGCATACTTTGTAGTAAAAACGTGAAAATATTCATCGTACTCAGTTCTCTCCAAATTCCAAAACATAACTTTTATGCTGGCAATGGGAAAGTAAAGCCAACACAGCATACCGGCCAAGAGAATCTACAGCATCCGACTGAATTGCGATTCCCACGCTTTTAACCTCTTTGCAAATTATCCAATTTTAAAGTAATTTGTTTTTCATTCTTTGTTCCTCTGGCTTTCTCTCGCCGAATGCTGGACAAGCGAAAGGCACATTAGGAACGATACGAGGTATGTAGTGTTTGTTCGGTTTATCTGCCCTTATCCAACGTGCACTTGTTATCTGGGTAATTGAAATGAAAAAACTGATATTACCGATAACACACCTGCCAAATATGCTGACCTGAAAAAAGAAAAATCGTCTATCACTACACGTTACACGATAGTCCAAGCCCCCGCTTTGAAATTAATCAAACACACACTCCCTCGTATCTAGACCCACATAAATCACATACCAACCTACCTACCTCGCATAGCTGGGAATAAAATTAATTTAATACTCTTCACATTAGCGACTCAAGACCGAGTAAGGCCCTCATATGACGCTCCGGAGAGAAAGAAAAAAATCACCGGGAAAAAGTGAAAAGACGCAGACACACATGAGCCCACGAGCCCACGAGCCATCGAGCGTCATGCTGCATCAAAGCCGCCTCCATCTATTCACAAAACACACTACTCTCTCTGTCCCTCTTCCGCTCCCACGACCGTGCCATACTTTCGTGGTTTATCATCTCTAGGAGAACATTTCGTTTCGTTTCAATAACCATCTCTCGGCAAGACAGGCAGTAGGCCTATGGAATCACGTCGTCAATGTCCCCAAGACGCATTAATAACGATTACAGAGATTCTCCCAGTGTTCATGGCTCACGAAGGCGTCATTTGAATATTTCATTCAAAAAAAAAAAAACAAAACCAGCTAACCAGGATCAAGTTACAGGCCAACTGAGGTTGAATTTCAATTCAACACCACAGCAGGATGACGAAGTGGAATTCACTGTGTAAACATAGAATCCAGACAGTCCTATCGGAAGTCTGTTGGTGGCATTGTCGTGCTATCGGAACCGAAGACCAAAATACATAAATTACTCTGACGATGGGGAAAAAGATAAATGATTGTCGCCCCCCGGTCAATACTAGTTGTAGTTTGTATCTGACCGCGGTATTTTTCGAGCGCGCAACTACACATATCGACGAGGAGGACAGCAACCAGACCAACGAAGAATTGTATGAAGGTATGAGGACAAACGTGAGTCACGTTATTGTCCACCGGTGAAATGGAAACGGGAAAGGAAGACATTCATTTCTTCATTATCAGACTTTGATAATCGGATTATGTACGCGGGCCTTCGCCGGTACTGCTGTGATCGGTTTGTCCATGTTCTTTCGAGAAACGATCGTATTATGGAGTTTACGATCGTTTCTGGATCAACTAGTGTCTAGTAGTAAAGGTGTTGGATATTTTGTAAAGTGATTTCCTCAGGTAATTTGTAATCAGGGCGTTACGACGCTACAATAGGAAACAAGGCTTAGCCTCGATTAGAAGTAGGACAAGGCGGAAAGGAAGATATTCTCATTTTGTATGTTCTTTCTTTGATGCTGCGGCACAGCTGGTTTGCCACTCATTACGTCTCATTCCAATGAATTATTGACAATTCTGAAGACATAAAATCCCCAGTCAGCACCGGGAGCGTAAAGTTCAACTTAAATTTGAAGAAAACCTATTATTACTCCTCTTGAAATCAATATTCGGTCTTCATTTCGTATGCCCCTCTTCTTTGTATGACACTTTATGCAGTGAAGTTACCCCAAAGTCACCAGTACTCAAAAGCTTCAGCGAAGTCTTTAAAGTCATTCAAGCGGTTTCAACAAATTTAGTGTACAATGCAAGTTTTCGGATTTCAGCTTTAATATGGTGACAGAGCCCCATAATGAATCATTCAATTGACGTTACTTGGGTATTGATTGTCTTGTAGTCATTGGTTCAGACGTTCACTTAAGTTAATGGGAATCTGAAGTCAACTGGATTTTCGTTGGGATTCCACTTTCTCTGAAATCTTTTCAATTCAATAGCATTCAACTGAAGCATTTAAGACTATACTTATGCCAAAATGGAAAAGAGCAGTATCGTTCCGTAATTCGCTTTTTATCTTTAAACGGGAAAACGTATCAGTGAGACACGTCTATGGAGATCTTTCGATATCAATACTTTTTCAATGAATGGTAATGAAAAAGCCGACACACTCGCCAAACTAGGAACGACGCTACAATCAATCGGGGCTTGTGAGGGAGTACCCCTTACAACCATTAAACATAATTTGACCAATCTCGCCAGGGCCGAGATGAACCTAAGATGGGCACAGGGACATACCTGCGTCATCACCAGGCAAATCTGGCCTCGGCTTGACAGTCAACGCACAAGGAGTATAATCTCCCTAAAAAGAACTGACATCTACAAACTCATCAGTGTCATCACAGGACACTGCCTCATTGGCAGTCACGCACAAAAACTAGGAATATTTCCGAATGATTTCTGCAGAAGCTGTCAGGACGAGGAGGAGGTCGAATCCATTCACCACCTTCTCTGCGCCTGTCAGCTCTCTGCAATTTCAGGAACCGTTACGTAGGCTCTTACTTCCTTAACGGTCTGACAGATGTTCAGAAAGTAGGGATACTTGATCTTCTTAACTTCTTAAGAAGCACAAAATGGTTCCACGAATAGGGGGGTAAAACCCCCTCGTAGCGGCACAACGGGTCTCCCTGGCCTATGTGCATTCTTCTCAACTCTGGGAAGGCTACGACCCTACCTACCTACCTTCCTATTCAATGAAAAAATTGTTGGAAGCGTTCACCTCTACACCATACTTGTTTAAACTGGATTATGGGCGATTCGAAGCACCATTGATAATCCTCCGAAGACAGTTTTTTTTTTTTTTTTTTTTTGTAGAGTCACACGCGCACTCAAGGCTTAGGCCTTATAACGAGGACGTTGTGCGAGCAGAAGGTAACAGGGAGAGGGAGAGGAGCTGCCTATTAAAATTGGTCTTAAATGTCTGCATATTGCCTTGAGGGGGGAAGACCGAACGAGGTAGCGCGTTCCACATTCATGTGGTTCGGTTGAGGAAAGATTCTATATTTGACAGTACGACCGAAAACGGGCTTCAGAGTGAATTCATGAGCATTCCGAGAGAGACGTGTATCGCGGGAGAAGTATTGAAGGGGCGGAATGCAACTGGCTATTTCATCAGAGCATTTACGATGAAAGTAACGGTAAAACAATGAAAGGCAGGATACATTCCTACGATGTTCCAGCGAGTCTAGTGTTTTGGTAATGCTGGGGTCACCTATCAGTTTTATCGCGCGTTTTTGTATTCTATCTAGTAGGTGCAAAGTGGTCTTAGATGCGCCAGACCAGACATGAGCGTTGAACTCCAACTTAGGACGAATGTACGCCTTATAAATTGTAGCCAGATCAGTGGGTGTGAAGAATTTTTTGCATCTGCATAGGAAACCTAGGCATTTCGCGGCATTCTTGGCGACACTAAATATGTGATCATTCCAACAAAGGTTAAGACTGATGCACATACCCAGGATAGAAAGCTTTCCGGTTTCCGAGATACAAGTGCCATTCATGGATAATGGCATTGGGTCAGTGTTACGCTTTAGCGACAGAAGACAGCATTGTGTTTTGGAAGCATTCAATTCCACTCTATTGTTTTTACCCCATTGGATGATGCTTAACATATGCTGCCGCTCACTAATTACAGCCGAAGTGCAGGGTCGTAAAGAAGTGAGCGAATATGAAAAGCTGACGGTACTGTCGTCAGCGAAAGAGTGGATTGGATTAGAAGTAACAGACAAGAGATCATTTATGAAAAATGAGAAAGAGAGTCGGAGACAAAACGGAGCCCTGGGGAACACCAGCATTTACAAAGTGAGTATCAGACTTGAATCCGTCCAAGACAACTTGAATTGAACGATTCGAAAGGTAGTTTCTAATCCATAGAAGAAGAGAGTCGTCGATCCCGAATGCACGCATTTTCGACAAAGAGCTTCGTGCCAAACTCTGTCAAATGCTTTCGAAATATTAAGTGCAACTACTTTGCTCTCACCCGCCTGGTGGAGCGACTCATTCAGTATCATGGTCACAGCCTCTTTAACCTTTTCTACACTGCCATGATGAGTTTCCTTCAAGTATGATTTCATCCCGACACAGCCATGTCATCGAACGTGTTTTTCACGGTATTTCTCCTCAGCGGGGTCCTGACAAAACCCCCTGTAATAAAATTGTCATGAAAAGCTTCTCGAAATTCGCCGTTCGGAACCGGTCTTTCCCCTATGGGAAAATGAAATCACACACAACATGGGTGATTGAGAGAAGCTCGGCTCAGGTTCTTCATGGATTGTAACGCCAACATACATACATACAAGCTTCAACACTCGGCTTAATTGCTCCATTAGTTGTTGGTGACGATCCGTTGGTTTCGTTAAGATGGAGTAGCTCACAATAGATCACATCGAGCTGTTTCCACCAGATGTACAGCGTTAGGTTCTTGCCATGAATATTTGGTTTGGCCCTTGAAGTGGACACATAGCCTGGCTTGACTTACGATTTTCTACTTTTTGAATTTCCGTAGTGGATCCACTTTTCGTCCCTCGATTTTGTCGTTGGAGCAGTTGGTAGCTCATAAAAAAACGGCGTTCGACATCTCTTAGCTTGAATTCATGCGGAAGCTATTGCCCTTGTTTTTCCGTTATGGCCTTGACATGGTTTGAAATCGCTAATTGAATCGTTTGGTAAAAAGCAAAATATTGTCACAAATTGCGAGGATGGCCTTGAGGAAGCTTATACTTAAGACGTTACACACAATCCTTCACCCGAAAGCATTCCGATGCTTTGAAAAAGTAATAGCCGGATGCCATTTTTCAGGGTTCCGTACCCAAAGGTAAAACGGAACCCTATTACTAAGGCTTCGCTGTCCGTCCGTCCGTCCGTCTGTCACCAGGCTGTATCTCATAAACCGTGATAGTTAGACAGTTGAAAATTTCACAGATGATGTATTTCTGTCGCCGCTACCACGACAAATACTAAAAACAAAACAAAATGAATATTTAAGGGGGGCTCCCATACAACAGACATGATTTTCATAAAAAAAACCCAGCCTGCAACCAAGATCTGGATGAGGCAACATACATAGTCTCTTTCATATTTATGTGTACAGATGGTACGGAACCCTTTGTGCGCGAGTCCGACTCGCACTTGGCCGGTTTTTCGCCTTTGTTTTAGGTAAAAGCAAATAACTTGGCCTTCTACTTTTGTTGTGAAATTCCCGTCTTGTTATTTATTGTCTTTAAGATAACGAGCAATACAGTTTGTTTTAATTTAATTCTTATCCATTTCAAACATCCGAAACTCTGAAGCAACTAGGTATACAAACACCCATCAGGCATTGCGGCCTTCCGAAACAAATAATCACCCGAAACCCAAAAGCAAACTCGAAATTCATGTCGAAAGTCAACTTGACATTGAAGACCCGATAACAAATGTTGCTCCCAAATACATAATTAAAAAAAATAGCTTTACAGCTTAACACAGCAAGCTACAAGGCCATAGAACCGAAACCAATGCTAAGCTTACATGCCAACAAGTCTATTTACTTGATAAACAAGTACGACAAGATTTTGAAAGTAGTGTAAACAAGACAGGTTAACCACGGTAGCTCTCAAAGCTGTTGGAGAATAGATTAAGTGATGAAACTCTAAAAACATAAATTCATAAAAGGTCAAACAAACCCAGAACCTAGAACCTCAAAGAAGCCTCCGGCCTTGAGGGAAAACATGTTTATTTTTTCTTTTAGGAACGTTCTCTCAGCTTCGACTAAGAGTTAGAGGAGTTAGGGAAGAGTTAGAGCTTCCCAAGAAAAAGAAAAAAAAAAAAAAACAAAAAAAACTCATCGAGCACGACCTGCAATCAGTATTTTTCACTTTTCCGTTCTCAAAAAACAAAAAAAGGATTTCGAATGAAAGGATAGGGAAATACCAACTTTGCAATTAATCCCTTTTTTCAGCGAGTGTGTATGAAGGCTCCCAGACCGCGTCAAATGGTTGAATGCTAAAGCTGAACGAAATACTTTCGCTATCGACATCCACTAAGGGCACACGCTTATGTTCAAATTCTATTTTCGCAAACACACGCGCGCTAACATTCCACGGCACTTAACGGTCACGGTACACTTGTGCACTTGTATCTTTTACACTTTATCACAAGAATGCTGCTTCACTTATTTTTTTCTTTCTCCTTTTTCACTTGCTTATATATTTCAATATTTCACTTCATTAATTCCCTTCTATTGAGCAACACCAAGTGATTGCGTGGCTGATGAGGAGATGGAGCTCAGCTCAGTAATAGAAACGCACACGGTTTGTCTCCCGAGGATCCTTGCCGCCGACCTATCGCAAATTAATTTCTTCCTCTAAAACGTAATGAAAGCAAAACAAATCAGAAATAAAAGGAACAATACAACGAGAGTAGAAAAACAAAAAATGGAAAATATGGTATGACAGTGGAATGAACATTTCAAGGCACTCCACGATGCGATGACTTGACTCTTGGCGCAATGTCGCTGAGTTGACTGGTACTCCTGTTTTACTAATTTCTTCCACTACACCGTGCCAACAATGTACACACTATATGGTCGCTGGGGAAAATGCAAAAGGAAAACTCGTTTGTGACAGAACAACTCGTATAGCCATGAATGAGCCGACGATGATGATGGTGCCTTGCAATGCGACCACGAACCACGACAACGACCACGACACCAGAAGGTATTTTATGACTGTGTATATCTGTACGTATTGTACCTACGAAAGGAGCAGCGATGACAAAATTCTACGGATAGATGACGACGAGAGTACGACGGCGATGACAACACGAGACGACTTGACGTTGGAGGCACAGACCACACGCCAACGTTATCGCTATTCGAGGGTGAATTCGTAACTGACGGTCGGAACGAAACTAAGGCAAGAAAAAATCATCTGTTCAGCTCGCTTCGATTCGGTTCGTAGTCAATTCGTATTCAGTTCAACACTATCCACCAAATTCAACTTCACCACAGTACACCACCGGCATTTGGATGTCGTTTTGCTCTCTGTTTTCTTTTCCACTTGCCTTTTGCCATGCTCATGCTCGTTTTTATGCTCGCTTCTATGCTGGCTCTCATGTTCACTCCCAGAAGAGCATGAAGTTAGCGATTCTCTTCACTACCATGGACAGTATTTAACAGGTAGATTGACGGCGACGGACCCGTATGTGGATACTTCGTGGCTGTTGTTTACCATTCCACCATTCATGGCGTTCGTATTGAATGGGGATGTTTGGAAGAGAATCAGCCGAGTTGTCCGTTACAAGTGCATGGATTTTCAAAAAATCATTTGTCGTTTATTTGCGGTGTGTGGGAACATTCACTAAAGAAGACGAAGTACGCCTGGAGCGACACGTCTCAGGGGGGCACATGTTGGCTTAGAGATGGGAACCAGATCACGATGAGGCATTTTAGAAATGTTTGGAAATTCGACTGTAAGGTTGTTATGTCTCGGCATAACATTCAATTAAAAGGTAGACCAAGCCGAATGGTTGTTCATTATACATGATACTTTGCCCACATAGAGCCTTTTGGAGGTACATCTGTTTTGCAACCGTATCCTGACCAACATATTCCGCTGTTGAGCAGAAACATACTTAGCAAGCGGTTTTCTTATTCAATCATGCTTCAAAGAGTTCTTGAACAAGACAAGAAGGACAAATCAGTTTCTTTTAATAGACACATAGCTACTACTTCGGATTCAGTTTAGTCCAAGCGTATTCAAATATCATGGGGTTCGTTCGTACTTAGAAAGCCTAACCGCTGACAAGGAATTAAATAACTCCCTCTGGAAAGCTATTAAGGGCATAAAAAGCCTAAACTGCAGGCACCACCAATAAGGAAAAATCAAAATGAATGGGCGAAAGGCGATGAAGAAAAGGCTGAAGTTTTTGCTGAATATCTTGCTGAAACCTTGTAGCCATTCAGAGGACATCCGCTATCTGACAATAGCAATACTCCAGAAATTACCGGGAATACAGAATGACGCGAGCTACGCTTTTCCAACTGGAAAATATCATAAAATCTCTCAAGGCAAATAAAGCACCAGACTGCGACTTAATTTGCTCTGCTCAAACTTTTATATCTTGTTAATGCAGCGCTTAGGTTAGAACACGCACCGAGCAAATCGAAGGTCGCCGAAGTTGTTATGGTTCTAAAGCCCGGAAAGCCACCAACAGATAAAAAATCTTACCGCCCAATTTCATTGTTGCCGATAATTTCAAAAGTCTTCGAAAAGAATACAATCAATCGCTTAAGGGCGATTGTCGAAGAAAGGCGTATTTTGCCAGATCATCAGTTTGATTTCAGAAGCAAGCATTCGACTTTAGACCAAGTGCATCGAATAACCGATGCTAATATGTTCGAGTGTTTAACTTGTCGTCTCCCAAGCCTTTGACAAAGTGTGGCACGAAAGTTTGGGATGTAAACTGAGACAAGTTTTCCCCTAACAACTATCGAACGGTCTGGAAAACCACTTATCTAAAAGATAATGCCCTGAACCGTATAAGCGACTGGACAGGGACCTGGCGGATCGCACTAAATTGCGCTTTATAGCGGTTATCAGTACCGCCTACTGATCAGGAGGATGGCATCTTCCCAGCCCTCCTTCAGAAAGGAAGTGCGCAAATTACCCCCATGCTTATCAACATCTTTAGAACCAGCTATGCATGGGGATACATACCAACGAACTAGACAGAGGTAAAGGTAAAATTCATTCCCAAAGTAAGCCGTAGACCTACAGTCCTACAGATCGATAAGCCTTACCTCTTTCTTCCTAAAAACAATGGAAAAAATTCTGGATAGGCATATCAGGGACGGTGCCCTGAAAAGATCACCACTTCACAAAAACCAGCCTGGGAAATCGACCACGCATGCTCTTCAGGAGCTAACAGCTCGGATCAACAAATCTCTGAGCGACAAAGAAATTGCTATAGTATGCTTTCTCGATATTGAGGGTGCTTTCAACAATACCGACTACACCCAAATAAAACGTTGCATCCTCAGCACAGGGGTGGATAACACCACATGCAATTGGATCCAACACATGCTTAGCAATAGGAAAATAAACAACTTACTAGGCAATGATAAAATCAGTGTAAATGCCGCGAACGGATGCTCTCAAGGGGGGGTTCTCTCACCTAAACTAAATGATGATTAACATACTCAGCAACAATGGTTTCTATGTTCAAGGCTATGCTGACGACATAGTGATCCTGGTTAGAGGCAAATTCGAAAACACATTCTCGGAACTCCTCCAACGGGCACTAAACCTTGTTGCAAACTGGTGCACAAAGGTTGCACTAAAGGTCAACCCCGGCAAAAGCACTATAGTCGCCTTCACCAAAAGGAGGAATAGGCACAAACTTACCAAACCTACCCTCTTTGGTGAAGCGATAGGGATAACTCTAGACGAAAAGCTCACTTGGAAAGCTCACATTACAGAGACCATAGAGAAAGCCAGGATCTCATTATGGACCAGCAAAAGTCTCACTGGGAAAAACTGGGGCACAAACCCCAAAATGTCCCGCTGGCTATACACAGCAATCACCAGACCAATTCTCACATATGCTCCGCCCGTCTGGTGGCACAAAACAAAACAAGTATCAGTGCAAGCCAAGCTCAACAAACTGCAAAGACTAGCTTGCATCTGAATCACCAGGGCCATGAGAACAACCCCCACAGCAGCACTAGAAGTCATCACAGACCTGCCACCTCTTCATCTCCAACTGAAGAAAGAAGCAATGGTCTTTGCCCATAGACTGATCGTAGAGGTTGACTCTAACCGTAGGCCCTTTCACCCTGATATCCTTACCGAAATAAGCAGGCGTGAAATCCTTAAGATATCTCTTACAGACAACTGTCTCCCCAGATACAACTTCAGCCAAAACTACAAGGTCACATTCCCCAACCGACAAAACTGGGAACAGGATAGACCCTCCTTCAATCGTGGATCCTACGTGTGGTACACAGATGGCTCCAAAACGAACGAAGGCGTTCGGGCTGGAATATACGGAGCAACTACAGGCACATGCATCTACGTCAGCATGGACATATACAACTCCGTTTTTCAAGCAGAGATATTTGCTATAGAACTCTGCCTCAGAGAAAATATAAACAGAAATATACTTAACAAAAACATTTACATTCTCTCTGACAGTAAGGCTGCACTCCTGGCCCTAAAGAGCTATGAAATCACCTCCAAACTGGTATGGGACTGCCTACAGCTACTTCACCAGCTGGCCAGCACAAGCAGAGTTCATCTCATTTGGATACCTGGACACAGCGGCCATACAGGCAACGAAAAGGCGGACCTACCAGCAAGGAAAGGCTCTGCATCACCATTTATGATGCCACAGCCTATCTGCGGCATACCCATCAGCACCACTAAATGCTGCATAAACAAATGGTTAAGGAACACGACGGATCACTACTGGTTACAAACGAAAGGCAGCAGACAAGCCAAGTTGTTTCTCCCAACTACATCTCTCATGCTTTCGAGGAGTCAGATTCGCTTAATCACAGGTTTCCTTACTTGACACTGCCCAGTCAACAAACACCTCAAAACGTTGGGCATTATACAAGATGACACTTGCAGAATGTGTAATGAAGACGAAGAAACAGCAGAGCACATACTGTGCCACTATAACTGCCTTCGCAGTACACGCCATCGCCACTTACTTACTTACTTACTTATCAAGCCAGCGATCCATGGAGGATCTGAGCCTGAGCTATAGCTGCCTTCCATCCTTGACGGTCCCGGGCACGCTGCGTCCAGTTGTCAAGACCAAGATGTCTTACATCCGCGATTACTTGGTCTTTATACCGGAGGTTCGGTCTTCCTCTTCTTCTCGAACCAGGAGGCTCGGAGTCGAAGACCCTCTTAGCTGGAGCGTTGATGTCCATGCGCTCGATGTGGCCGAGCCAGTGTAGTCGACGGATCCTTGCCCTCCGGACTACATCCACATCTTGGTACAGCTCGTAGAGTTCGCGGTTGTGTCTTCTTCTCCATCCTTCCTCACAGACAGGACCAAATATCCGGCGCAGAATTTTTCTTTCGAAAGAACCCAAAATCAGCTCCGCTGTCCTGCTTATCGTCCAGCTTTCGGCTCCGTACAGCAAGACTGGCAGAATGAACGTTTTGTAAAGCATGAATTTGGTCTTTCGAGTGAGGAGTTTTGACCCCAGTTGTTTGGACAAGCCGAAGTAGCAGCGGTTGCCAAGGGCGATTCTATGCCGGATCTCCACCGTGGTGTCACGTGTGGAATTTACGTTTGCCCCGAGGTAGACAAACTCCTTAACTACATCGAAATTGTAGCTGTCAATTGTTATATTTTTTGTTTTTGCTTGACAGCATGTATTTCGTTTTGTCTTCATTGATCTTAAGACCAACTCGTTTCGCCTGCTCTTCAATCGCCATGAATGCTTCCACAATGCCACGGCGAGAACACGCGACCATGTCGATATCATCCGCGTATCCTAGCAGCTGGATGGACTTGTAAAACATAGTGCCTTCCCGGTTGACGCCTGCCCGTCGCACTATCTGCTCCAGCACCAGGTTGAAGAAGTCACATGACAGCGCATCTCCTTACCGAAATCCGGTGCATGTTTCGAATGGTTCCGAGGTCCTAGAACCGAGTTGCACGGTGCATCGCGTGTTTTTTAGCGTGGCGCGGCACAACTGGATCAGTTTTACCGGGATCCCGAAATCCGCCATCGCCCCAAACAGTGCTTCACGATGAATGCTGTCGTATGCGGCTTTGAAATCGATGAAAAGATGGTGTGTATCGATTCGTTGGTCTTTTCCAGGATTTGTCGAAGTGTGAAAATTTGGTCTATAGTTGATTTGCCGGGCCGGAAGCCGCACTGGTAGCTGCCGATTAGTGCGGTGCAAAATGGTTTTAGACGTTCACACAATACGTTGGACAGGATCTTGTATGCGACATTGAGCAGGGATATACCTCTATAGTTCTTGCAAGAGGTAGGATCGCCTTTTTTGTGGATGGGGCATATAGAGCTGGTATTCCAGTCGTCGGGCATGCTCTCATCTTCCCAAATTCTGCAGATGATCTGGTGCATGCTCCCTACCAGAACATCGCCGCCAGCCTTGAAGAGCTCTGATGGCAAGCCATCTGAGCCTGCGGCCTTGCTATTCTTCAGCTTGTGAATAGTTGTGCCGACTTCTTCGATGCTGGGTGGGAAGACTACTTTCACGGCTGGAGTTGGGATTTCCTCGGTCCCTACCACTCTCTCTTGGTCATGCTCTTTAAGCAGCTGCTGGAAATGCTGCTTAAATACATCCACTATTCCCTGCGGGTCGGTGACAAGATTACTTTCGCAGTTTCGAAGAGCCTGGGTGCCCTTTTTGAAGCCTCCTGCAAGTCCTTTGACTTTCTTGTAAAAGGCTCGTGTTTTATGTTTATCCCTAGACTCCTCGATATCCTTGAGCGGGAGGCTGCGAAGATTCTTTTCTTTTGTCGCAGTAGTTTTTTCTCCTCCCTTCTTTTGGCTCTTCCTGTGCTGCCCTGGTTTTCCTCTGCAGCGCCTTTTGGTACGCCTCGTGGGTTGCTGCCTTTTTCTGCTCACACCCGCCATCATACCACGGGTTTCTTGTCGGGGGTGGTAGGTATCCTAAGGTGGTTTCGGCTACTTCCTGAATGGCTGAGCGGCAATGTAGCCACATATTATTGACATTTGTGTTCGACGTAGGCATACCGAAGAGTCTTTCGCTCAGCTGCTCCCTGTAGACTCTGGCAACCTCCGGTGTGCTCAGGCGCCCAATGTCGAACCTCCTCCTGATGGGCTGGTGCAGCTTTCTGACATTGGACAGTCGAGCTCTGAATCTTGCTGCTACGAGGAAGTGGTCACAGTCGACATTTGTCTCTCTGAATGTTCGCACATCCAGAATCTTTGACGAGTGCCTTGCGTCAATGAGCACATGGTCGATTTGGTTGGCGGTTCGACCGTCCGGAGATCGCCAGGTTGCTGTGTGGATTCGCTTGCGAGGGAATCTTGTGCTACTTATCACCGCATTACGAGCGAGTCGGAAGCCGTTATCTGTTGTTGACCTCGAATTATGTTACTCTAAATTTCTGCACTCCTAACATCTAGGTACTGTTCTGATTGTAGTGAAAATCGGTTTGAAAAATATCTATGACACCCTATCGCAAGAGGCATTCCTTCTCTTCCGCCTATCTAACCATTTGAATCACATTAAGAGATAAAATCCACGAAGAGAAATTCTACACATTCACCACACTCCATTCGATATCCTTTGCGCCTCCATGTCCACGACATTTAACACCGAAAATAGAAGAATAAAATAAACAAAAAAAAGGAAACAACATGGAAGAGGGAGAACCTGAAATGGTAGGCAAGTAAAACAAAAAACAAAAAACTCTTAAATCGAGCCTCGGAGTCGGGCCTACTCTAACATGAAATTCCTGGAGTTAACATTCCTTTCGTCGCAGGAGGACAACGGGCCGTCCAAATGCATAGATGTGGCGTTTGCCCTACACAGATTTCTTATTTTCCTTTTAATTTCATTTCTTTTGAATTATTTTATTTTTTTTATTGATGCCTTGTGGTATTTATAGCACGACGCTCGACGCTCCTTGTTTTCGTTTTCTCCGTTTTTGGCTTTTTTTTTTTTTTTATATAGAAAACAATGAAAAGTGGTAAAAGAAGACCAACGTGAGAAGACAGACGGAATGAAGGAAAAGCAAGGTCTGGACAAGGTTGGATTGAAAAATGTACGAAAAAAAAATTGTTACTTAACAGCACGATAAGGAATCTTATTAGTTTAGATTCTCCTTTACCATCCACGCCGTCACCCCCACTCGGACACCATAACAGAAGCAGTAAAAGGCTGCATTCTACGGGAACACACATACATAGATAAGATGACAAAAATAAAAGCTTTACGAGACACCGACCAAGGACCGGATTGGACATTGAGATCGGTCTTTAAAATGACAAAAAATAAGACGAAACGATAACAAAAAAATAGAAAATAGAGAAATAGATACTCGTGATGTGTAACAGATGGGGAGGAGGATGATGGCAGCAGCAGCACATTTAGGAAATGGCTCTCCATTCTCGGCCGATTCTTAAATAGTCGATGGAATCTGACTTTTCCTTTTAGGAAAGAAATTCATTCCATCGAATACAGAGCGAGGGCAAGGCAATCCAACTACAACAACGGCGACTACAAAAACGTAGATACTCTTCAGATGACAGATTTATACGACGAGATAGTGGGAACGATCTGTCATCCAAGTCATAATGGAAACGTTTTCTTTTCTTTAATTTTTCCTACGACTTCCCTCGCTCCTTGGACACAGTCTTGATTGGGACGTGCCTTTTTCCGATTCTGGTTGGAATGAATTTAATTAGTTTGGGCTGTAATTGCCATTGTTGGATTGACGTGTTAATACGCACTCGTGTTTACACGAGTGACTGCCGTCTTGTTATTCAAGTGACTTTAGGATGGATAGGTCAAGGGAGTTGTGTGTTGATACGCAACAGGTAGGCATTTATTGTTGGTTGACACAATAATAAGCTTATCGCGATGCTGTTTTCATAAAGACGTCAACAAGTCTTTAGTCAACACTCTTTATTTGATCGAATGAAGGAAGCAGTCACCGTAACGTGCGATGTATGGGGGAGACTATGTAGATATTCATATCACAAAGGCTCGATTGGAATGGGGAGTACCGGACTTTCCAAATCACTTGACTTACTTTGCAGATGTTGGGCAACAGGGCTTCCTACTTCCTATGTTATATCAAATCGTGTCAAGTCTGAATAAAGCCTCGATTTGGGAAACTTATTCTACAACGCTGCATAGAAGCGTATAAAATAGACGCTACACTGAATATATTTTTCATATCCATGCCTTTGGTATTGCAACATTTGACTTTTGCCATACCTTAAGGCAATACGTTGGGGTTTAAGGACTGGATTGATGCAAAATACCAAAGTAGGGAGTGATATGACCTATGTGAGTGAACAATATTTCAGGCGGAACTGTTTGCAATCAATGAAGCTGCACACTGCATCAGCAACAGGAAACCTAACAATATCAAGATATCGATATTCTCGGTTCTCATACCACTGAAGAGTTTTTAACTCTAAGACTGTCTGGGAATGCCACAAAACCCTGAACAAACTGGCAGAAAACAGGAGTCTAAAGCTGATTTGGGCTATGAAGGCAGGCTATGAAAACCATGAGGTCAATGAAAAGGCTGACATACTAGCTAAGATAGGTGCTCAAGTACCTTTCACAGGGCCTTTCCCCCATTTATGGTTTCAACAATGTGGATACAAGACAACACCTACACAAATGGATTATAAGGCAAATGAACCAGTTCTGGAACAGCTTGAAGGGTATTAAACACTCAAAGAAGCTCATGAAACAAATTCACAATCCTAAAAGGGCTACAGAAGCTCAAAAACTAAATGAAGTGAAGAATAGCACTAATAGGACACAAATTAGGTCTCAGCAGCACAGAGATCTGTAGGCGATGTAACAATGTCAAAGGAACCATAGAGCATACATGTATTATCTATCTGCTCAAGTCTCGCCGTAGATAGGGACACTAACAGGGAAGGACTTTCAGAAGATCCCAGATAGAAATTTTGTCGAATTTCTGAAGACTTTAAGTGCTGTCTTCAGAAATTCGACAAAATTTCCTAGACCAAAGAAGGGGGGAATTTTCATGTTGGTTGCAGTTCTCAGCAAATGTTCCGTGCCATTATGGGGTTATACTAGAACTGCACACAAAGTATAAATCCGAAGTAACCATATACATATGTACTGCGAGTGTTATGGCTTCGTCAGTATTTTGACAGCTGTATTGCACAATCAAATTTTTCCGTATAGGAATTGTATTTCTTGGCTATGGACAGACATTGAACTACAAACCTTCCACTCGACAGTCGGTGGTCTCTACCACTGCACCATGGCCACCTCTAAGGCCACGCAAATGATGCAACCATTATTGCTGTCAACTCATGTATAGCGACAGTCCATCAATCAACGAATTACTAACAAATAATAGGTGCCGAAACCGTATGCGCCTATTTCAGAACCATGGGGGTGGCCGTGGTGCAGTGGTTAACATCATCGACCGCCGATCGGAAGGTCTATAGCTCAAATTCACTTCATAGCCAAGTAAAAGTAATTCCTATGCGGACAAAAAGTATGCAACGCAGTTGTGAAGGAAAAGTGACCAGACGTACTGCCTGCAGGCATAACACTCACAGTATATGGTCAACTGAAATTCATCCTCTGCGTATGCAATATTAAAAGTGCTCGAACGAATTATTACAGACTATAACCAAAAGCCGAATCTGGTCGGCTCTCGTCCTATCTAGGACAACCACCCCTGAGAGTAGTGAACGAGCATCATCGACCCAAACCACTGCACTCCATTCAGGTTGTGTGTGTAACAACACATCATAAGAGAATATAAAACTCATGAACCTGCGCGTGTCTCTAAAAAAAAAAAAATGTGAGAAAAATCGCGCCATCTGCGCTGATGTAAGCAAGGACTTCACTTAGCGGTACGACCGACTCCTCAAGGACTTCGAATACACCGTGCAAAAGAGACTGAAACGACCGAAGAGGTAGTTTGAAAACTACATGCTGACTTTGCAGAATCTAATGCGGCAAGGCGAATACAGCGAACAGCAACAGCTCAGAAGGATATACCTCACGAAGCAATCTGGAAGGAGCGAGATTCGGCGAAACCCATTACCGCCAGAGGCTACAAAGGATGGTCTCATAAGTCTACACTACGCCTTACTCACGCACGGCCTGTCGGTGCAGACAAAAGGGAAACCTACAAATCGGTATCCAATACCGGTAAATACTGTTCTACTGGAAATGCGGGAGGATAAGAGCAGGTGAAAATACTGGGCCTCATCATTCTGCGTACAAAAAGTGTGGTAACTCGAAACGCGAACCACTACAAGTTGCAGCAAAATATTAACCCAATTACAACTACCCATCTGGTTTCAACCCAAGGTATTAAGTGTGAGGGTACTCAAGGTGACGTCCGGGCGGTGACACCCCATTCGGGTGCTAACTCAAGGAGTCAGGCATCAATGACATGCACAAAGTATACCACCAATGGACCTCATTCTTACTAAATGGCACACGCAAGGATTTTCAGAGGAAGTGAAGGATCTAGGTACTGACCTAGACCGTAGACTCAACTGGAACTCCAATATGAGAAATAAACTCATGAAAGCGACTAAGGCCATGTGGGCCTGTCGACGCACCTACGGTAAAACTTGGGGACTTAAACCTAAGGTAGTCCACTGGTTATATACCGCGAAAGTAAGACCTATCGTCGCCTACGGGTCTACCGTATGGTGGACAAAAGTTGAGCAAAAAACTACAATTGTTAAGCTTTAACGCCTTCAGAGACTAGCGTGTCTCGGCATCACAGGCGCTATGCCAACCTGCCCCACGGCAGCCCAAGAAGCACTCATTGGACTCACTCCACTGCACGCAGTGCAATCAGAATTCTCTGCTCGGGAACAAATATGCCATGTAGACCAGCAGGCCACATGTCCATATTACAACACCTTCCCGAGCTAGATATGATTACTACAGTCTCGGACGCATTGCCACACACCTTCACCTTTCACAAAAGATTTGAGATACTGATCCCAAACCGCTCAGCATGGGAAAACAGTGATCCCCTGCTAAATGTCAAAGGCCTTAGGTGGTACACGGATGGCTCGAAGATGGCTTCCGGCGTTGGCGCCGGCATCTTTGGACCAAAATGCAAGATCTCGAAGGCACTGGGAATAAGCCCCAGCATCTTCCAAGCAGAGCTGCATGCCTTCCTAACATGCGTCACTCTAAATCTCGAGACTGGCATCAGAGGAGTAACCATCAACATACCCTCTGATAGCCAAGCAGCGCTTAAAGCGCTGGGTTCGTACAGCACGAACTCAAAAACCGTCAAGGAATGCTATGACGCCCTACGAGACCTCGCCAAAAGAAACAATGTTAAACTTTGGTGGATGCCAGGCCATAAAGGTATCAAGGGCAATGAAATTGCCGACCCACTTGCCAGGAAGGGTTCCAGTGACAAATATATAGGTCCGGAACCATTCTGCGGCATTCCCGCGTCTAAGATAAATTACTTCTTAGACAAGTGGGAAAAATTGCAACACCTGTCCTTTTGGAACAGCGTTCGGGGACTCCGTCAATCTAAACGACTTATACGACCCCTGAACAAGCACCCTATTGACATACTCAAACTCAATAGGATGGATATCAGAAGACTAGTCAGCTATCTAACGAGACACTGCGGTCTGAGATATCATTTAAACAAAATTAGCCTCTCGTCTGAAACTGAGTGTCGGCTCTGTCTTAAGGACGAGGAGACGGCAGAACACATACTGTGTGAGTGTGCTCTTCTCTGCCATCTTAGGAAGCGTATCCTTCTCAGTGAAGTTATGACTCCTGAGGGATCACCCTGGCTCCAACGAGAAGCATTCTCAACTTCATTATAGAAGTGGAGAGGCTACTCGGCTAAATCGGCTAGCAGGCACAATAGATCTGCAAAGGTCGCAGTGCCGTATTGCTAATGGTAGCACTAGCCAAAGACGATTGTATCCCGCTAGAATACAAATCCAACGAAAGTCCTTTTAGTGTATCTAAATGAAATTATGTATAAGGACCCCGGTCCGGCGACTAGAAGTTCATTACAAACTCGACGCCTAATTGACCTTCGATCAGCCTATGCCGTGCCGTTCTTCTTGTGCTATAAGATGAAATAGTTTTGTTCGTATTTTATCATGAAAAGAAAAAAGGAAAGTAAAGAAGAACATGTTGCATAACTTCATGTAAATTGCCTTAGGGGATTCCCCGAACTAAAAAACCTCCTAGGGCCACCCACAATTTTCTTATATATTTGGCTAATGACCGAGTGCCTCAGAAATAGAAAAAAGGTAATTGGAAACGATGCGTCTACTTCTGAGCTCGATATTATATTTTTTTCGCACTAAATTTTGATTATTTAGATATGGTATATTAACTCAATTTTTCCATTCCTTACAGCGCGCAGACCTTGGCAATGGGATTCGTTAATAACCACTTCACACTTCAGCAATCAAATAAATCATCAGTTAAGCCTTGACTACAAAAAATAAAAATAAAAAACCGAATCACCGCTAATTACAGCACATCATAACTAGATTGTAGATACACCATCGCCAATCGATCTGTCAACAAAACAATCAATTCAAGCTCACCTCGTGTGTGGCTGTCCGAGTTGGCCCGGCCTAGAAATAAATAACAAAAAATAGGGGAAAAAAATGTTAAAAAAAGCGCAAGTCAATCAAATTCTCATTAAATTAAATAGAAAATGAAAACGGTAACAAACGAATCACAGAATCTAAACACCGATGACATTTTTTCACGATAACTTAGTCCTCACTATGCTTAGTCCTCGTGCTAATTACCAAAAAGCATACAATCCCGGAAAACTGCCCCATCACTCTGCTCGATACCAGGCTACCCTATTCCTCTAGTGCCAAATTCCTTGGCATTATACTCGATAGGAAATTAACTTGGAAGAGCAATACAATTGAAAGAGCAAAAAAAGCAACAATAGCTCTCTACACATGTAGGAAAGCCCTAGGAAAAAAATGGAGATTCAACCCCAAGATCACCCTATGGCTCTACATCACGGTCGTTAGACCCATACTAATGTATGGAGTGATAGTCTGGTGGACTGCACTGGACAAGACAACATACCACAAACAACTCGAGAAGGTACAAAGGATGGCATGTATGTGCATTACCGGGGCCCTTAGGTCCACACCAACGGCTGCGCTTAACATGATACTAGACCTTACACCACTCGATATTTTCGGTAAGCAAATTGCCACACACACGGCCATAAGACTAAAAGCCAACTCGAATTGGGCGAGCTATGTCACTGGCCACTCCTCCATCCTGCAAAACAGGATAACTATGGCAGAAAACTTGGACCACATAGAACCCACCATAGTCTTGGACAAAAACTTCACGACCATATATCCGGACAGACAGAACTGGACTCGTCAAACTCAACCCCGTAGAAAATGCGTGGATTTCTACACTGACGGGTCTAAAACCAAAGCCGGGTGGGCAGTGGAGTATTCTGCAAACAACTTAAGCTTTATAAAGCTCTAAAATTACCAGATCACTGCAACGTTTTCCAGGCGGAACTGTTGGCAATAAAAGAGGCCTTGTCTTGGCTGAAGTGGAACGTAATATCCACCACGGATATTCGAATTCTCACAGACAGTCAAGCAGCCTTAAGGTCGTTGGAGTCCTATGTGTACACATCAAAATCTAGTCTCGACTGTCGCCGATCTCTTAACGAGATGGCAGAACAGTTCAACATACAATGAAAAAGCCGACACACTCGTCAAACAAGGAACGACGCTACAATCAATCGTGGCTTGTGAGGGAGTACCCCTTACAACCATTAAACATAATCTAGCCAATCTCGCCAGGGCCGAGACGAACCTGAGATGGACCCAGGGACATACCTGCGTCATCACCAGACAAATCTGGCCTCGGCTTGACAGCCAACGCACAAGGAGTATAATCTCCCTAAAAAGAACTGACATCTACAAGGTTATTGGTGTCATCACAGGACACTGCCTCATTGGCAGTCACGCACAAAAACTAGGAATAGTTCCGAATGATTTCTGCAGAAGCTGCACAGGACGAGGAGGAGGTCGAATCCATTCACCACCTTCTCTGTGCCTGTCCAGCTCTTTGCAACATCAGGAAACGTTACCTAGGCTCTTACTTCCTTAACGGTCTGACAGATGTTCAGAAAGTAGGGATACCTGACCTTCTTAACTTCTTAAGAAGCACAAAATGGTTCCAAGAATAGTGGGGTAAAAACCCCTCGTAGGTGCACAACGGGCCTCCCTGGCCTATCATTTTTCTCAATTGTGGGAAGGCTACAAACCTACCTACCTAGTCTTCACCAGTGCGTGTCGCAATGGCGTGGTTAATTTTCCATGAAAAAAAAAATATTTATTATTGTTTTCCCCCGAGTTCCTTAGGAGATTTAATTAGTGAACAGTTCCCCAGTGTACGGGTAATTCGATTCTTATAGACCGTCACCTACTATATTACCCCATTCGAAAGCGCCTTAGGATCGAGAGTTTAGCTAATGGCATTTTAGATTATTTAAATTTTTTTTTTTAATTTTTTTGCCACTCTAATGACCCTATGACGCAAGAGGGCAGTTAACAAATCCCGCTAGGCTCGATAAGGGATGAGTTAACAGCAGACCTAAACTGACAAAAGCTAAGGGAAAAATGAAAAGAGGAACTTTAGTATAATAGCACGTGAGATCCTTACGATACAACGTTAACAAGGATTTCACCTTTAACATGTGTGGTAATGTACCTGCCATATGATAACATGACAATTTATGTAATATTTATGGGATTCACTTGTTGCCCGGCATACGAGTATAGTACACCTAGACCGCACCAACCAACAAGGACTGTTTGAATTAAGGTCGAGTCAACACGAGGTACGTCGATAATGACGGTGCTACGGATGCCGGCGACAATGTTGATGGGCTTTCCGTGTGAGCCAATGGCCAAGAAGTTTGTCTACATACGCCTAACATACATATATGCGAGGGACACCCACTAACGCTCGTCGTCAGAGAGGGAAAATTGCATTAATCATACTTAGCCTTAATCGTATATCAGGCACGAGCATCCGGGGTGACTCTATGCTCGCTCATTCAAATTTGTGTTTTCTTTTTAACGATTTTCAGGTCGTCATACATAATGCGTAGAGAGGTTTTAAACATGGTTATATCACTCAGTTAATGGAATTAACTCGGACCCTTTTACTGAATAGCTACACCAGAGCGAGTAAATTATCAAAAAGGACCATGAGCGATGTCAGAACATCCGGCGGAGGGTTGAAAACCATTAGTGCTTCTGTAAGGCATTTAGAAAGTCGTAAATTTCCCAAGTGTAGTGATAAGGACTGGGTGAGTTATTTACAGGATTGATTGCAGTTGGGCATATCGCTATTCACAAGATGGTATTGAGTGAGTGACGTAAATCAAACAAGTAAAGAAATATATCCTGAAAAGTACCCAGATCTGATAAGGACACGTAGAATAGAAACGATATAAAACGATGACTATATCAAGACTAATCAAGACTACAAAATAGCTGCAACGATTAGGCCTCAGAACTCAAGGCTAAACCAAGTCTTTAGAAAAAACTCTGCTTCATACCTCTTAGAAGGAATGTACCTTCATTAATTAATCACTTTCTAGAGACTGTCAATGGATGGTAAGAGACTAACAAATGTCTCATAGGAGTAGCATCTACCGAAGGGTGAGGTCTGCTAAAAAAAGCGAGTAAGAGCCTCTGCAGCCGAACACCTTGCAGCTCTATTAGCGATGTCCTACTTCTCCTCCTCGTGGTACCATGTAGAAATTTCCTGACCATTGAAATTACTAACGGAAAAGGATGAATGCCGAGTACCCTGCGCCAAAAAACAGAATTAATGTCGGTTGGGCTATGATCTAGCAAACCTAACCGGAAAACCTTACAATTGCTCAGAAACAACAACAAGCCTCGGATAAAACGGGCCGGACTAATGTTGACGACCCTTGCAAAAAACGAAAAGAGACACGTGCAGCCGAACAACTTGCGGACGCCCTAGACCACTATAAAGCGGACTTTACTGCCCTCCAGAAAATACGATGGAATGGACCGGGTAAAAAGCGGATGAAAAACTGCGACATCTAGCACAATGATTGTTCGCTTACGGATTTGTTGTTCGTGGTGGACAAAGGCAAAAAGTCCTAAGTCATATGAGTGAACGCCCGTATCAAGGCTAAGTTTTCTGACATCTGATCTGCGTCCACGTCCTCACGGAAGCAAGGATGACGCCACCAAAGATGAGTTCTACGATCTCCTAGACAGAACGTATGCCCCATGTCCCAGCTATGACATCAAAATTGTACTAGGAGACTTCAATGCTAAGCTGGGTAAGGAAAGCATCTTTGAACGAGTCATCGGCAAACATAGCCTACACGACACCACATTCGATAACGGACACAGGCTGATTGATCTTGCTACGGGACGGAATCTCCTTCTAACCAGTAGGCGCTTCCCGCACCTCGATATACACAAAGGCACCTGGCAGACGCCAGATCAGGCAATAACTAACCAGATTGATCACATCACGATCGACGTCACTATTCTTGATGTCCGAACCTTCCGAGGGGCTAACATCGACTCGGACCACTATCTTGTAGTAGCCAAGATGCGCCTACGGATATCGCGAGCGCAGCGGAGAATATAAACTTATGACGTCGGAAAGCTACTATCGCCAGAAACCACTCGTGATTTTACCGACCGTGTCTCCCTAAAGGTCTCTCCTACACCTCAAGCATCTGAAGCACTGCATCTGAAGTCTTGAGCTTCAAGGCTCCACCACGAAGACACACCTGGTTCGATAACGAGCCCAGGAGGATTCACAAAGCGAAGCAAGAGGCATATTAAGCCTCGCTGTGTAAAAGAACAAGAATTAAAATAAGGGAGGAGCTTAAGCTTCTCAGGAGAAAGAAGGAGCACGAGAAGCGCGTGATTAAGGACTTGGAGAGGTATTATTGCAGGCGTGACGCTCGAAAGTTTTATCAACAGGCAAAGCCAACATACCAATGTTATAAAGCCAGAACGAAAGCTTGTATTGATGAGAATGAACACCTAACAGTAGAATCGCAGTGGATGCTGAGAATATGGAAAAACCACTTCCGCAGACTATAACGGCGGTATTAGTCAATATACCGCTGTCAGGCAGAATGATCCATTTCTTAACGACGAAGATTGCAGAGAATTCCGTTCCCCTGACCTCGACGAAGTTAAGTTCGCCATATCGAAACTCAAATCGAATAAAACTGCTGGCGCAGAAGGACTATCTGCTGAGCTCTTCAAAGGAGCTCATCTAAAAGATATGACCAGAGGAAAGCATACCCGAGGAATGGTGTCTCAGCATCGTTTGCCCGATCCACCAGAAAGGAGACCCCTCTGAGTGCGCCAACTACAGAGGAATTAGTCTCCTTAACATCGCCTACAAAATCTTCTCTGCCGTTTTGTGTGAACGCCTGAAGCCTTTTGTAAACAAGCTAATAGGTCCTTATCAGTGTGGCTTCAGGACAGGGTAGTCCACCATCGACCAAATCTTCACACTACGGCAGATCCTAGAAAAAACCAATGAATTTCAAGTCGACACTCAGCACCTATTTGTCGACTTCAAAGCCGCATACGACAGCGTAATTAGAGACGAGCTATACAACGCCATGTCTACCTTTGACATCCCTATGCAGGATGACCTTGCAGAATGCTCGATGCTCCATCCAAATCGGTGAACACCTGACCGGTAGTTTTAAGGTCAAAAAAGGATTTGGACAGGGCGATGCGCTGTCGTGTGATTTCTTCAACATCGTATTAGAAATGATTGTGCAAAAATCATTGGCCACACACACAACTCCTCGCATACGCGGATGACATTGACATAATCGGAAGAACACAGCGAGATTTCAATGAGGCGTTTACGAGTATTGAGGCGGAGGCGGTGAAAATTGATTTGGCAGTAAACGAGAGCAAAACTAAATATGTGCTGTCACCGAAAAAGGACACCCATCACCGACGCCTTGGCCAGAACGTTTGTATTGGCAGTTATAAGTTTGAGGTAGTTAAGGACTTTGTCTACCTTGGCTCCGCAGTGACCTGGAACAACGACGCCAGTTCCAAAATCAAACGCAGAATCACGCTTGCCAATCGCTGTTTCTTTAGGCTCAGGAGGCAATTGAGTAATAGAGCCCTCTCCCGAACGACAAAGTTTACTCTGTACAAGACCCCTATTATCCCGGTCCTGGTGTACGGCGCAGAAGAATGGACACTATCAAAAGTGGATGATGAAGTCCTTGGTCGGTTCGAGAGAAAGATTTTGCGTGTTATTTTCGATCAAACAAACGCAGACGGGGCATGGAGGGAAAGATTCAACCTCGAACTTTACGGGCTGTAGGGCGACATGAGTCTAGACAGCCGTCTACGAATTCAACGCCTAAAATGGCTAGGCCATGTAGAGCGAATGGACGCCAAAGCTCAAGCCCGAAGAATATTCGAATCCAACTCCGAGGAACGAAGAAACAGGGGACGGCCGCACTTAAGATGGTGCACACAGGTGGAAGGGGACCTCAGCCAACGGGGTGTGCAGCAATGGAAAAGTTAAGCAAAAGATCGTGCTAGTTGGAGGGGCATATTGGTTGAGGCCCAGGTTGACCCGAACTATAGCGCCCAATAAGAAGAAAAAGAAGAAGAAGAGACTGTTACTAAATGCATTGGTATGGCAATACCCGCACCTAATATCGAAAACGGCTTTATTTAAAAATTTGAATTTCGTGCCATTTGCCCGATCGACTGTTGCCAACTTTAGAGAAACTTCTCATCACATTTCCGATAAAAGCTCATTATTCAACTTAACGTTATCAAAATATAAAAAGCGGAGCCACACACAAATGGCAATAACCATTGTTAAGTATACCTTACGGTTGGTACCTCTGAGATAGCTACGCTATTTCTACCTACATTGCTGTTCTAAATTAATTTCCCGTTGAACGAAAACATACAATTTGTATATATGTACATATAAAGAATCATTATTCTCTTCAAACAAATTACTTTCTCACGTTGGCACCCCTGCTGCCGGCACTCATGCGACCACTCGATCAAAGCCGCACACCGGATTTCCCATCATTGGTCCCCTTCCCTTGCAGCTCACATATCAATCTGTTGAAATTGAACTTAATTGCATCACGAATAATGATGAAAACGACCGAAAAGCGGGAAGAAAAGTAAGATAAGCTGCCAATCATGCGTGTGGTTAATCTCCTCATCAATACTCAAACCCTCTTCCCTCAACCACAACCTATCGATAGATAATCTCGAACAATCTCATTTATTTTAACTAACCACACGTATTACACACTTCCTTGACAAATTGACCATAATTACTAGGAAACATCACCTCCCGACATGCCACTAACTGAAGTTTAGTCGATGCTAATGACTACGCATGCGTCAAGTCCCCTTTCATAAATCCATTTGCATCGATTCCGACCGATTAATGACCTGTACCTTCCACAAATCGAATGAAAAAACCCACACAGGTAGACTCCGATAGGCAGTCATACACTTAGGTTGAAAAGGATCCGACAAGCAGTGTTCGAGAGCATAGAATAGGTGGCGCAGGAATGCGCTGGCACAAATTGAAGGTAACACCGACACACCTCCTTCGTAGTTTCCTAAAGAAATGCTTTCAACATCACCTTAAAAGAACAGAACCCCTACCACCGCCAAAGGAGTGCAACAAGTGCAAGCTGAAGCAAGGGAACGTCGAATTGCTATGATTTGCATAGACATTTATGAGCGTTCGATGCCTCTTGCAGTCAATGGAATCGACAGAATCCATGAAATCAAGGCGCAGTCGCCTGAATTCTATGCTCACTCACTCTACAATGTATATTCGCATACTTGGGCAGAGGAATTTCAATTAGCCGTCACTATCATCGTCACTATCATCCTCGTCGTCGTCGTAGTCGTCGTGGTTGTTGTTTTCCACGAAAAAATAGGTGTAGCCACCTTTGCACTCCTGCTCCCCGAATGTATTCCCCGAATTCCCTCATTCAATCACCTACCCGGGGGGTTAGACATTGAGATAAGAACTGGGTCTGGGCCTGAAATTGACCCGAGCCCGAAATTGATAAAACAGGAAGTCGTTTCTGTAAGACAATTTAGGATATTCTTAGGGTTTCTTTTAATCCAAACGCTAAGCGAACACAAAAGGGTTGGAGTGATGAAGTCATTCGGTCTGTCACGCATGAGGCAATCGAAACAATTGGAACAATCATTCCCTCATGCTCTTGTTTCGGTTTTTGGTTTCTACTACGCTATCGAATTACAGTCGATTATGGAAAAGCGGAGAACATATGGTGTGGGTCATTCTAGAAGTGCTTCATTCATGCGGGGAAGAGTTTACATGGTTTACATGGATTTATTGGGGACATGAGTTAATTGAATTAAACGCGATAGAGCAACCCAAACTAGGCTATTTGTCGGTGATTCATTGGATAGACGGTTGGGATGAATTGATTTATCACGATCCAATTCATTAAGGCTAATCTCGTGAGTGAAAGAACTTAAGAACTTAAGTAAAGAGGTTAAATCAGAGTCAGAAGCTTGAAAAGGCTTCCCTAAACAGGTCATTTGGAAATTGATTGAGAACAGAATTAGCAAGTAGGGAATCTAGTCAACTTGCGCTCTCTTAAAAATAAACTTGTAGTTCAACTTTCAAGTTGTCCTGTACCAATACTTACTTCCTCACTTATTAAAGCAGCCATGCTTGGAGGACCTGATCCTAAGCTATAGCTGCCTTCCATTTTTGACGCTCCAAGTTGTCTGGAGTCTTGCGGTGACTTGATCTTTATATCGGATGTGGGATCTTCCTCTCCTTTTCGAACCAGGAGGCTCGGATTCGAAGACTTTCTTAGCCGAAGCGTTGGTGTTCATGCGGTCAATGTAGCCGACCCAGTGTAGTCGATATTTCTTTGCCTTCCGAAATATATCCACACCCTTGTTCGCGGTTATGACTTCTCCCCATTCGCCTTCCTCACTGATAGGTATCCGCAGAATATTTTTTAAGTTAGACTTGCCGTGAAAGCTTCTATATTGGCACGCGGAGACCTTGCCGAAACCTGGTACATGTTCCAAACGGTTCAGAAGTCCTAGAACCGAACTGCACGGTGCATCGCGTACGTTTTAGCGTGGCGCTACACAACCGCATCAGTTTTGCCGGAATCCCAAATTCGGCGATCGTATCAAACAATTCTTTGCAATGAATGCTGTCGTGACCAGACGCACTGCTGCAGGCATGGTCAACTGAAATTCATCCTCTGCGTATGCAATACTAATGTGCTCGAACGAATTACTACGAACTATAACCAACGCGGAATTTGGTCGGCTCTCGTCCTTTCTTGGACAGCCATCCCTGGGAGTAGTGAACGAACATCAACGACCCAAACCACACTACTGCATTCCATTCAGGTTGTGTGTGTAAACACTTCATAAGAGAATATAAAAACTCTTGAACTTGCGCGAGTCTCTACAAAATCAATGAAGAGCTGGTGTGTTTCGATTTGAAACTCGCTGGTCTTTTCCAGAACTTGTCGAAGTGTGAACATTTGGTCTATAGTCGACTTTCCTGGCCGAAAGTCGCACTGGTGCGTGCTGGTTAGTGCCGTGCAAAAGGGCTTTAGACAGTACACTGTACACTGGACAGGATCTTGTATGCGACATTGAGCAGGGATATACCTCTATAGTTCTTGCAAGAGGTATGAACGCCTTTTTGTGGATGGGGTAAATAGAGCTGATATTCCAGTCGTCGGACATGCTTTCATTTTCCCAAATTCTACAAATGATCTGGTGCCTGCTCCCTAGCAAAACATTGCCGCCAGCCTTGAAAATCTCGGACAGCAAGCCATCTGAGCCTGGTTTGTTGTTCTTCAGCTTTTGAATAGCTATGTCGACTTGTTCGATGGTGGGTCGAAGGACTACTTTATGGGAGATTAGATTTGCTCAGTCCCTATCACTCTCTCTTGATCATACTCGTTCAGCAGTTGCTCGAAAAGCTGATTAAATACATTATATTTGCCCCTAAGGACGCCGAGGGGCAAATAGGATGCCGTGGCGCAGTGGTTAGTGTGTTGGACTCTGGCGCACGATGAGCGAATTCGGATCTCGATAACACCGACGCCATCGAATGTTTATTTCGCGGCGTTCCTCCTCGGCGGGGTACTGGCAAAACCCCCCGTAGTATACTTGCCGTGAAAAAGCTTCTCGACTCACGCCGCTCGGAATCGGCATTAAACTTTAGATCCCTTTCACCTATGTGAAAAATAAATCACACACAACATTAGTAATTGAGAAAAGCTTGGCTCTGGTCCTTCATGGGCTGTAACGCCATCAAAGAAGAAGATATTTGCCCCTAAACTCCTCGATATCCTCAAGGTGGGAGGCCGCGAAGATTCTTTTCTTTAGTAGCAGCAGTTTTTCGCGCGCAGATTCAACAGATTCAAGAGTTTATATTCTCTTATGATGTGATAGACACACAACCTGAACGGAGTGCAGTGGTTTGGGTCGTTGATGTTCGTTCACTACTCTCAGGCGTGGTTGTCCTCTCCTAGGACGACAGCCGACCGCGTTGGTTATAGTCAGTAGTAATTCGTTCGAGCACTTTTAGTATTGCATACGCAGAGGATGAATTTTCAGAAGACCATATACTGTGAGTGTTATGCCTGCAGCAGTACGTCTGGTCACTTTCCATTCACCTCTGTGTTTGTCCCGTATAGGAATTATTGAACTATAGACCTTCCCCTCGACGGTCGATGATGTTAACCACTGCACCCCCTGTTTTTTCGCTGCAGCACCTTTTGCTACGCCTCGTCGGTTGCTGGCTTTTTCTGGAGAATGTTTCGCTCCGTTTCTCCCTGTAGACTACGGTAACCTCTGGTGTGCTCAGGCGTCAAATGTCGAACTTTCCGATCACTCCGCCAAAGGTGTTCTCCTTACCGATTTTGGAGTTGAAGTCCCCGAGTACGATTTTAGCGTCGTAGTCCGGCCGAGCTCCGAAGACATTGTACAAGAAATCATCGACGTCCTCTTAGACTTGACTCATCAATCTAACAAAGTTACTGGTACATGGTATAAATCACTGGCTACTCAAGATATATCAACTTCATCATAGTTCTAATACCTTTTTCAATTGTCACGCCTCTTATGTTAACATCTTTTTTCCAACACGTGGCTGACATAAAAAGGGCTGATGGGGCCCCTCTTTAAATTCAAACTTAGACATCATTATCCAACGACATGGTATGCGTTACGCAGCACTTTAAATCCTCATTCCAAAACCTCCTTTTCGGTGTTTTCTTGTCGAAATCCATTTATCCCCACATTAGGAACTACTCTAATCCCCAGGTATTTAGGGCACCTCAGCCCCCTCTTACAACATCCGTGTGCAACAGGAAAACATGAGACTTATAACTGTACTACAACATCCATTAGTAGTGAAAAATATATCAAATGCAAACGTTTAATAGCCGCCTATACGGATCAAGCCTTGAATAAATTACCCACAAAGACCTCCCAGCAGAGCTCTAGTGATACCCTGCTTACTCTCCCCCAAATCCGTGCTCCACTACTTTCTCCTCGTCTATACGAACCACCGGTAGGTACAGTAGCATAACACTGCATTGTTCCTCCTCTTGAAATCGAATCGAATTTTATAGCCGATCCCCACCTACGAAGCTAAAAAGCCAGTCATTTGGAAAATCGTTTCATTAGCCGACTATAAAACTCAAAATTGAAGGGGAGGAAGGGGGAAAAGTATCGTTTATGTATCCGAAATCTCATTGATGTGGACAGCGTGTACCGAACCGGACCGAAGTGACGATCGGGAGGTCAATCACTTTAACGGACTGAATATGACTACAACAATAAGTTGTTGTCGGTCGGGACGTGATGCAGTGATTGTGCATCATACGGCTGGCTACGCGCCAACATCAAGCTAAATACAAAGGAATCAATGGATACATAGATACACAGACGGACGGATAGAATTTGCATAGTCGCGGTTTACAATTAATGGCTAATGATAGGTTTTGGATTGATCGTGCGCGGGTGCGCAAGCGATTGGTATTCACTGGGAGAGGTAATTCGCTGATGGATGTGTCTGCAAAAGTTTGTGCGTACACTGATGGCGTCGCAATTTATTGGAATTGGTTAGTCTTAGATCGGTAAGACCGTGATAGGGGAGAGAGGTCATGTATTACGCTTGAATTCTTATTTGGGAAAGTGTCGCTTAATTTTCATTTAATCCACGAGACCCATGGTGAATGTTAATGCGATGTGACGTTACTGCAACCTGTCTGGAGCCATCAAGAGTTCATGTTATCGCTGACTAATGGTCTAAAAGGGGATGAACACAAGAAACTATTTTCTTATTTTGGTTTGGTTTTGTGACAAAAAGGTTATTGCTGTATGTATTGTAGCAATCCAAATTCACAGCAAAACCGGCTTTTGTACCTGCCCTATTTTAAGGCTATAATGTCACTATTATACAACCATAATGGAACGATGGGAAATTGGTGCTTTAGAGAAGAGAAGTCAAATTAGAGGCTGGCAGCTTTCATCATGTTTTATCAAAGCTCCGATGCATCGCAGTTTCAAGCTTATATTTAGAATAAACTCCTTCCCTGACGACCAGTGCAAACAGGCATCTACGGGAGTAGTCGCCATTGATTTTGAGAACGTGGAAGGACCACACCTGCCTTGTATGACATTGACAATAGTCAAAATACCGCTACTCACAAACTATACGGGGCCGGTTAAGCGACTATAAGTTCAAGACTGAGGATATAGAAATCTAGGCCCCTTTCGTTCCGAATGACGGTGTCGCAGGAAACGACTACATCAAAGTCAAAAACGGACTCGAGCAACTGAGTGTGTGACACTAGAAGCAGCCTGCAAAAGTCCGTGTCAGTTTAAGAGGATGGAGCCATTGACAAGGAAACCCTTTTTACCGACGGGCTTCTAGAGACTAACTTATTTCAGATAAAAGTATCACTAACAATCTCGGTCGACAACTAGATTTCGTATTTTCATCTGATGCCTACAACTCCATTGTTATTGCAAGCAATCATTTGCTATCTACTCTCGATGAATATCATTCCCTCTTATCTCTTAAGCCTTAACAGGCCTTCCATGGTCTGATAGACTTGAATTGCCACACTACGGCTTATAAATCCCGAAAGCACACCGCGAAGTAGCCGACATCCTCTATGTGTCGAACTGTTAACTGGAACTATCGACTCATCTGTCCTTCTGGCAATGATTTCACTTAACACTAATCCTAGTCGCTTAAGGTCTATACCCCTTTTTCGACTCCCCTTCATCGCAACAATTACGGCTACTTTGAACCCATTTCTAGAATATTGTGTTTAGCTAACCAATCAGAAGGGGGAGGGAGCAAGCAAACAGAGTAAAGAAGTTGATAGTGTTCAATATGGTTTCGGTCTTTGTTCTTGCTCAACCCAAGTTGACACACAGCCTCGACGTGACCCCTCCTGGATAGCTGCCGTCAAGGCGACACAATGAAAGTTGGACGTCGAAAAATTGCAGTCACAACGAGCAACCATCAACTTCGCTACTCGACTCGCACTGCTTCTTTCCGAAAACACTTCTCAGGACAATGATATATGCGATCACTGGAACCACGTCTCACATTCTCCACGTATCGCAACCGAAGAGGCGATTGGCTATAATCAATACCGTGCCGCTACTGTTGAAAAGGACGCTGCGTACAGGGCCTGACTAAAGCCCACCGTCAACGAACTGATTGGAGTTTATCAGTGTGGCTTTAGACATGAAAGATCCACCAGCTCTGTCAGAATAGAAAAATACCTCTCCGAGCCGTTCAATACCAAACGAGGTTTTAGACAGGGCAACTTCTTATCGTGCGACTTCTTTAACCTAATGCTGGAGAAGATAATCCGCACTGCAAACCATAACCGCACTAGCACGATCTTCTATAGAAGTGTCCAGTTGCTGACCTACGCGCCGATAATATCGACATAGCTGGCACGAACAATCGAGCCGTGTCTGTAGCCTCTCCCAGTTTGGAGAGAGACGCAAAGCGAATGAGTATGGGGGTAAACGAGAACAAGACGAAGTACCTCTTGTCAACAAACAAAGAATCCCAATGCTTTGGGACCCATGTCACTGTTGACAGTTACACCTTTGAGGTAGTGAAAGACTTCGTCTATTTGGAATAAATCAACAGGTGCTACAGCAGAGCCCTCTTTCGACGGAAAATAGTAATGCTCTATAAGTCGCTTATTATGGAAGCATGGACGATGACAAACACCGATGAGCATGCTTTGGGAGCGTTTGAGAGAAAAGTTCCCCAAATGATAATAGGTCTTTTCTGGAATGACGCTCTAGCACGCAAAGTTTCGGATTCGGCACAACCTGAAGAACGGCGACGACGAGGACGACCACCTCTCAGATGGAAGGACCAAGTTGAAGAGGACCTAAAGACACTTGGTGTTTCCAAGTAGCACAGGTGCGCGCTAGATAAAGGCGACTGGCGGAGGCAAATTTACGAGGTCAAAACCGACGTACGGTTGTAGCGCCAATTACGTATGTAAGTAACCAATCACAAGTATCCCTCGACTTTTACTCATCTATACCATTTATAGATGAGTCCGACTCTGCAGGATGACAATGGAGAAGTCTCGCTGCTCCATTAAGGTCGGTAATGAGCAAACCGAGACCTTTGATGTTAAAAAAGGATTTAGGCAAGGTGACGCGCCGTCATGCAACTTTTTCAACATTGTGCTTGAAAAGATCGTGCAAGAGTCACTGGCCAACACAAGAGGTACGATTTATTTCAAGTCTACGCAATTGCTTGCGTACGCCGACGACATTGACGTGATTGGACGGACACAGCGAGACGTCAATGAGGCCTTTGTAAGAATTGAGGTAAGAGCGGCTAAGATGGGTCTCAAGGTTAATGAGGGTAAAACCAAATATCTGCTTTCATCTAAAAGAGACGGACAACACCGACGTATTGTCCAGAACGTCACCATGGGCGGATATAACTTTGAAGTGGTCAAGGAATTCGTCTACCTTGGCTCACTGATGACCAGCGACAACAACACCAGCGCTGAGATAAAACGCAGAATCACTCTTGCCAACCGCTGTTTCTTTGGTTTCTTTGGGCTCAAGAGGCAATTGAGAAGTAGAGCCCTCTCTCGGAAAACCAAGGTGACACTATATAAGACCCTAATCATCCCAGTCCTCCTTTACGGCGCAGAGGCTTGGACCTTAACAAAAGCGGATGAAGATGCCCTTGGTCGTTTCGAGAGGAAAATTCTGCGTACTATCTACGGTCGCGTTTGTTCAAACGGTGTATGAAGGAGAAGAAATAACGAAGAACTGTACGGGTTGTACAGCGACATCGGCCTGGTACGACGTCTACGGATACAGCGTCTAAGGTGGCTAGGCCATGTAGAGCGCATGGAAAATACAGCTCCAACCCGAAGAGTCTTCGAATCCACTCCGGAAGGAAGGCGCGGCAGAGGACGGCCGCATCATCGGTGGCGCACGCAGGTGGAAGGGGACCTTAACCAACTGGGCGTGCGGCGCTGGAAACAGCTGGCCAAAGACCGTGCCAGCTGGAGACGCTTGTTGGTTGAGGCCCTGGTTCACCACGGACTGTAGCGCCACCTAAGTAAGTAAGTATACCATTTATTAGAAGATCCCTGAGCTCACACCACTGGAGTCCATTTCGTCTACTTTATGCGAGATTTTGTATAAAGGTCTGGCTAACGAGGTCTGAGCCCTGCAAGAACTTAGGTTTCTTTACCCTGGTTTACAGTGTATGTTTGATAAAGCAAAATTTTGTTCAGCGTGATACATCAACAAATATTGTTAGGACAACAAAATGTTTAAAGGCTGACGTTCAAAGTGTAATAGGCTAAATTTGTTGTCCGAAAAGTCGCCAAATAGTTCAGACTGGCTAAGGTAACTATCTTTCCGGAAAGGTCTAGGGGAACGGCGATTGTTTACTAAATCACCTACATATGTAGACTCTGGAGACGAACCCAAATGATCACTCGTGTACTCTACTCTACACATTGCTCGCCACAGAACAACAACTGCAATACAAGTTACCGGCCCCACAAGTGAAATTGATATGACAATGGTCCGGAAAATTCCTTGGACCTCCCTATCCTTACGTAAACACATTTCACGGGCAGAAAACACAATCCCAGCAATCGAGTCATTAAACCTAATCCGCATTCCACATAAAATCAAGGAAAAACTAATTCCCTTAAAGTCAGCAAGGACATCATCAAAAGGAAGCGCTCTAACATGTTTGTCGCACCCGGCCAAACCGTGTCAGGTAGACAAACAATAGGTGCACAACACATGCACTAAACTCATTGTTCTCGCTCGTATACGAGGCCATATATCAAAGGATCCAATACTGTCAGGTCCTCGTTTTTCATCTCATCCGGTATTCCCTATTTTAGAATACCTATGACCGACTAGTAACATAAAAAATTACTTTCATAGCCAACAACAGGTATGTGCTCGTATAGTATCTGCCAATGGCAATTGGTATCTGAGCTCAAGGAAAATAGAAATTCCTTATTTGTAATCGTGGGAACAAGCTACATGCACTGATCCCTTCTCATCATATAGAACAACTAATGAACGACAGTTAAGGATTTATGATGTTGCACGTCTTAATCCTGTTGCCGTAGGGCCCAGGCACTATAGTGAAGTAATTTAATTCACCAACATCTGTGTGAGATGTTTCCTTGGAATCGAGAGACAGTCACATCTCCCTTTTGGTCGTCGTCGTCTGCTGGCAATAATTATCTCCTCGCTCGGTTCGATTAAATTAAATCTTGTTCTCGACTCACGGATAGGACGAGCGGACGACGGTTTGGGGAATGGAAACATAAAAACGACATCGTAACCAGCGCGGAACATGTACGTGTATCTGGATTTCTGAATGGAGAAACTAGGCCGCATGCCTTTGAGAGATACTCGTATTATATTGGTTATTGCGTTGCGTTGTTGCTGTGTAGCTGCAATAGATGCTGCTGTAGCAATTGCGTACTCGTATGTGGCTTAAGTATCAGCCACGGAGGCTGGTTGACTTTCGAAATCCGCCTGACCGCCTGTAGTCGGTTTTGGACGTAATCATCATCTTCCACTCCAGTTTGCACAGTAGGATCTCATTGCGCACATGAACTTGAAACCAGCTTCCAAGCCGCTCGTTCGTTCAGTGAATGTGTTGTGTATGCATTCCCATCTTGATATCAGATATCCGTCGATGGATATTCATAAAGGTGGCATGGCGGCAAGGTGGTAATGGTGCTCATTCTCATGCGTACCTTGAGCAAGAATCTGTACGCTCGCCTTTCACAGTGCGCGAAGGGCTTCGAGTTACGTTTCATTGGGCCGATACCTGAATGGGACGTGATATGTATCTACTCGACACTGGGTACCGGGTGACAGGAGAATTTTTGAAAGTTGCTCTTACATCCCACACAGTACTTTTGGAAAGTGCAAATGCAACAAATTTTCTCTGCATTCCAACAAGAAGTACACCGAAACACACCTGTCACGATGCTCTTACGACACTTCCTGTCCCGGTTTCTTGTCAGCTATCATAAGCGAACCGATTTGCTATGCCTGATAGCGATCGTTTCCCAGCCTTCAAGGGGTATTTCTATAATTATTCCTCCACGCTTCCGCTCCCAAATGGTGTTGGGCAATGCCAACGATAAGCTTGAAATACAAAATTCCCACAACACCTCTCATCCGATTTGTATACGTATTGTGATTACACTAGGTCCATCAATCAGCTTCTGTAATTCGTCGAAATTTCGAAAGCAAAACACAAAGGGCCAGATATTCACACGCACCGCGGGAAGCGGCGAGAGGCAGTCTTGTATGCTCGTTTGTCGTGTCTAACAATGGAGTTAACTGTTGACTGCGCCCTAATGAAAGGTCTTAAACAATTCGGTCCGAGCATACATCACGTCGGCAAGCTCTGTGACCGAGAGACATTCATCACGGCTAGACGGACGAGCGAGCGGGTCAATTTTCACCTTGCATCGAAGACAGGAGACAACTAAATCAGTCTTCATTACGGAATTTGGAATTTCGAATTTGGAATGTGTCGGTGGGACGCGTTTACGCACTCGGCACGTGGTCATCCGTTGTCAGTTGTCGAAGGAAGACCCCTCGATTAAAGTGGGAGCCGAACCTTTCCCTCATCGGTCCGTGATTAAGGCGACAAGTAGTCGAATAGGCAGGCAAGCGTATGTATGTATATAAAACCCAGCAAAGACGTACATATGTACATCGTATGCATGTATGCAATGGTGATGACTAGTTACTAAGCTAATGGAGTGAGTGGTTGGTCTCGAACTCGTTTTGTTTACCCGTTTGGTTCTAATGGGAAGGCAATAGCTACAACGATGACGATGATGATAGCTCTGTGAGTTGAGCGATGGCGAAGTGTAGATGAGAGCGTTATCGTGGCACCATTTTGTGGAATATAGGTTAGGTGAATGGTGTAATGACACGTTTTATGGCATGGTGTTGCTGTGCGGTGAGTACGAGTTGAAGGAGGCGCTGCTGGAGCTGGAGGAGTGTTCATGCCAGATTACGTGTGTTTAGCGGGGGATGTACACAATTTAAGTGACGGGAGTGGCTGATTTTCATATTTACGATAGGAAAACTGATAGCTCGAAAGAGGTCGAAAATAAGTGCTTTAGTGGGTGCATTAGAGTATGGTTATGACTTGATAGGCTTCTTGGCGGCTAATCTTCCACTTAAGACGGTCTAGCGGAGAAGTTATTGAAATTATTTGACAGATAGTCGTCAGACAGTCGATAGTCAGGAGGGCACCGTGGCGCAGCAGTTAGTGTGTTGGACTCTGACGCACGATGAGGGAGTTCGGATCCCGATAACACCAACGCCATCGAATGTTTATTTCGCGGCGTCCCTCCTCGGCGTAGTATAACTTGCCTAGAAAAAGCTTCTCGACTCACGCCGTTCGGAATCGGCATTAAACTGTAGGTCCCTTTCACCTGTGTGAAGAAAAGAATCACACACAACATGGGTGATTGAAGGGAAGCTTGGCTCTGGTCCTTCATGGGCTGTAACGCCACCAAAAGAAGAAGAAGTCGTCAGAGATAAACGATGTGGTTTTGAATATTGCGGAGCATTTGGGACGTTTGGTTTATTAATCACACAAACTGTCAGTCAGTTGTGACAGGACATCAGATCGATCATTTTGGGGGCCCTAATCTTAAATTAAAAATTAACAAAACCTATATGAGCTTTAGTGAGCTCTTACTCGGTGAAGGGCCTTGAACAAAACCTTTTAATATGGCTTATTATTGGTAAGTATATTCTACCGACTAACCATTAGTTTACATTTGGCAGTCATATTCGCTCTATGTATTTGAAGTCGTTGCCAACATCAAAAAAGAGCAATTTCGTTCGGTGAATCGCTTTTTTATTTTTTCACCGAGTAAGAAGCCTGACGATGCTTTTGACTGATTTGGAAGATTGTTTAGACTTATTTAAGTTAATTCGCAGAACCAGAGGCAAAAGAGCAGTCAAAATAGGCGAATTTGCTTTAAAAAATACAAAGGAGTAGTTCTAATAAAGTTTTTGGAAAAAAGAGGAACGACAGTCAAAATTCTGTTTTATCACATCTTCGTAGTTTGGGGACCCCTCTCGCTATTTACTCTTTTTAAACAATTGAAGTCATTTCAGTCCCAAAAGGTATGACTTGTCTTTGATGGCGTTACAGCCACTGAAGGACCAGAGCCTAGTTTCTCTTAATCATCCATGTGGTGCGTGAAAGGGACCTACATTAAAGTGTTTAAGGTTCCCCATTTGGTTGCCACAAGGTATCTGGTTCGTCCTAAGTTTAGCTTAGGCCAGATTTGTTTAGTGGTAAAGCCGATGCTACTTTCGTTCCTTTGAAGCTTGGTAGTCTGTACGGTTCGAAGTTTTAGCATGTACTTTACCAAGCTTATTGGTTTGAAGACCTTGTGAGTTCATCGGCCGCGCAGTTCCCTATGCCCGGGAACCCACAGTAGTTTTATGTTGAATTGTTCAGCCACTTCGTCTAGAGATATACGACAGTTGAGAGATGTCTTTGATTTGTGGGTTACCGCGGCCAGGAATTTTATCGAAGATTGGCTATTCGTGCAAATGATTATATCATTTACGGATACTACGTTGATACTAAGCCATGCAAGGGCCTTCGTTATCGCTGTTAATTCCGCTTGGTACACACTGCAGTGGTTTGGGAGTCTGAATAATAGGTTGAGGTTAAGTTCCTTGGAGTAGACTCCACTACCTACACCCGTGTCCATCTTGGAGCCATCGGTATGACTTTTCCTTCAGCCCCTTCATCCCGGGATGGAGAGATAACTTCGAATTCTCAGTGAACGCGTTTTGCGGGATGGTGTAGTCCGTGTCCATGGGTATTCTGATGTGGTTGAAAATGTTAGGTATTATGACCTTTGTGTAGTGTGGGCCATTTTTTATGCTGCTGATTCGTAGGGCCGCGCAGGCAGCAACTTGTTTGTTGAAGAGGTCCAATGGTGGGAGATGTAGTAGAATGTTTAGGGCCTCCGTGGGGCTCGATCTAATCGCACCATTGATGTAAATGCTGGCCGATCTTTGCACTTTCCCCAGAAGGTTTCGTTAGACTGCCTTGTCCAGAGCAGTCCACTAAACTACGATGCCGTAAAGAAGGATATGAAGGTCTTATGACCGCTGTATAGAACAAGTGAATAATGCTGGGTAATGCTTTCTGGCAACTGTAGAGGGCAATGATTGCTTTCTTGACTCGATCAAGAATGTTGGGTTTCCAATTTAGTTTCCTGACAAGGATTAGGCCGAGGTATTTGGCCTGATCTTTAATTGCTAATTGGGTTCCACCCAGCCTCAGTGGGTTGAAGGGCGGAATTTCATATTTATTACGGAATAGTTCACCTCAAGTCCGCAGTTTTTCGTCCATTTTACACGTGTTTGTAAGGCTCCCTGCATTAGATCACTTAAAGTGTTGGAAAACTTTCCTGAGACGGCTAAAGCAATATCGTCCGCATAGGCGGCAACAGCATGTTCTTCCTATTCTAGCAAAAGTAGTAGTTCACTGACTATCACGTTCCAGAGGAGAGGGGAAAGTACGTCACCCTGTGGTGTACCACTGCTGACCATTCTAGTTGAAACGGCACCAGCGACGTTGGCTTTGACGCCTCTTTGTGTTAGCAGTTGTCGGACCAGTTCTATCATTGATCCCGTCAAACACATATCGAGAAAGGCCACTAAGGTATATTCCTTGTGTTCCAATGACCTTTCTATGATACTAACTAGTGAGTGGAGTGCTGTTTACACCTATGTACCTTTATTAAAAGAATGTTGGTTCTCCGACTGCCTTCCTAGAGCCTTCTCCAGAGTTTTTAAAGGAAAAAAAAGTAAGGCTAATAGGTCTCAAGTCCTTTGCATACGTGTGGGTATGAAAGTGACTTTGGTTTCCTTTCACTTGCTTGGCATGTAGGATGAGGGGACGCAGCTTTTAAAGATGACTACAAGCCAGGGATGAGATCTGCCACCTGCTGGAGCTCCGCTGATATGATCCCATCCGGGCCTGGAGACTTGTATGGTTCAAAGCTTTTAAGAGCCCAAAGGACAATATTATTTGTGACCAGATTTCGAGTTCGCTCATAGGAGGACACTCTCGGTTGAATATCTTGAGGAATACCACTGACTTACTGCGAACTATTATTAAAGATATCAACTTTGGCTATAAAACATCGAGTTAGAGGTTAGTACTATGGTATAAGGTTAGAAGTTGGTTATCGTATACATAAGTTCGAGGATAAAATCTGTAGTTTCACCAAGAGGAATTAGAAAACTCTCTATCAGAGGAAACGCTACACCCAGGCATGACATGACATAAAAGTAGTTTCCAGCCGATAGAGACTCATCATCGTGCGTATAAAACAACTTGGGTAAAAGGCACCTAGCTGTCAAACTATTTTAATCCCAACTCGATAACTCATGAGTGTATTCAATTCAATCTGATTTCAAGGCAGAGGCCAATCAACCTTCTTTCCATAATCGCAGCCAATCAAGCACAATCACTCTTAACTCAACTTTTTTTTAGTCGGTAAATTGAAGCCCTGAAACTCGCCGCCTAACCAAATTGTGATTCAAAAAGAAATTCATTCCATCGACGACAATACAATCGATAGTCAATGACCATTGCCCTCACACTTTTCCATTACGACGACGATTATGTACTTCCTGCTTAACCCGCACCTCACGCACCCAAATACACAGATACTTTCGATTTTTTTGTTTCCGTTCGCCTATCTTTTATCTCGGCCTCTACCACGTCCACTACCACTTCTCTGCAATTAAATTCAATGAGTTCCAATTGTCATCGAACGAAGTTACGTGAAATGTTTTCCTTACGTTTTCTCCGTCTTACCAAGATGTGGTCTTGGTGTGTCTTCCTCCGTTCGCTAGAGAAAAAATGCAAATCAGTAGCAAAATATTGTTTAGATGCATGTACATATGTATCTGTATCGACTATGGACACGTACGCCACAGTTTTGTACTGTCTCTTGACTCATACTGGTTTTCGACCATCAGCCAGACGTCATCGGACGATGATGTTGATGATGATGGCACAAAACCAACAAGAAACAACAACAGATGAAACGAAGACAAGAAAAAGATTCGTGTTGTATCTATGGATGTATCTTCAGGGACATAGAGAATCATGCAATACGACGAACAAGATGGCCCATAATCAGTTGCTGACATGCAAATCATGTTTAGGTTGTTGACTTTTGGTCTTATGAACAGAAACCCACCACCCCACTCTATCTACCATGTGTCGCCTAATGAGCTATGCACTACTCCATAGACAAGACCCAAAATTGATTTAACTAATTGATTCCATTTCGAAATGTCAAGGTTTTTTCTTTTTTGTCGTTTGGTCTCATCTGGGGAAAAGGTCGCCGTGAAGTAGAAAAAAAAATTCAAAAAAATCTGTCACACACTTCCATACACATGGGAACGAGGAGCACTTGGAGAGTGGATTCGATTGAGTTCCAGGGAAGTCTGAAACGAAACAACGAAGACGACTCAAGGGCAATTATGTTATTGGCCGCGAGAGCACGTATCACGCCAAATTATAACCTTCGACGACGATCAGTGGGAGAGGAGCAGGAATTGCTTGAATGCATTTCCATTGAAATTCTTCCAAACGGACGTGTACATGCGGCGAAGAATGAAGGAGACACGTCAATCTGGTTCATGTTTCAAGTTTGTTTAAAGCCAAACAATGCGCCATCAATTGTAAGCGAACAAATGAAAAAATTAAAAAAAAAAAAAAAAACAGAAAATACAACAACAAGGCACCGAAATACAAAGCGAAAACGAAGAAAAAAGTAAAACAATTGCTGTGCTCTTTGAGGGATGTGGGAACCCTCCAGATGCCAGAGCATGCCGATCTCCCGGTGTTCCCATCACGACTTGACTCGTTGCTACTCTCTAAAGGTATACGCCTCTATCTATCCATGGACATACTTATAAGTAACTTGGCTTGGAATGTTTCGCCATGGTCGCCAAGAATATTATGTGATGACGATCATCATGATGATGATGGTGTGGATAGAGAGATGAGCAACGGACGGATCGGATGCATGAATTCGAATGATGATGGAGGAGGACAAAAGGGATTACCGCAGATGCAAGAGCTTGAAAAGTGAAATTTTTATCACAACAAAAAATGTACTCCTAAGTAGCCTTGCTGGGTGTACTCGCGTATAAGTATGTGATTAGAGTGATTCCCTGCTCGTATACTTGCTGGGTCATGCTTGTGGGTTTTTTTTTTCGCCTTTTTTGGAGGCAAACGAGCAAGTGGGATGCTGATGATAGACTCTGGTCTAGCACCTGGGAACTATTTAGATTGCCAAACACCTACCAACGCTGGGGTATTACGAAACCATTTTCAGATATGCACTTGAACAAGACTTACTTTAAGGGGAGTTCGACTGAGTACATTATGGGATTTGCTGTGGTGATTTTTGATTTTGTTGTGAGATCTCAGCATGACAATGCTTCTTCACGAACTCGCTGTATTTGGTTAAAATCCTCGGCTCCTTGAGAACCCTGAGAATCTTGACATTCCGCTTACCTCTAGTCTGGACCCTAGGTCTACTAAACTTAAGCCCCTCAGGGAACATAGGGCGTCAACTACGCCTGCGCGCCATCTACGTAGTTCTGATTTCTGCAATGCATTAGAGCTGCCTTCAACTCATTCCTAGAGATCTCGATTCCTTCTCGACTGTCCTGTGCCACGTTTTTTTTTTTTTTTTTTTATAGACACACTCGTACTCAAGGCTAAGGCCTTATAATGTTTTGAACGTTGTTTTTGGGTCGTAGATGTTCGTTGACTACTCTCAGGGGTGGTTTGTCCTACATAGGACGTGAGCCGACCAAATTTCGCGTTGGTTATAATTCACAGTAATTCGTTCATGCACTTTTGGTGTTAATGTTGCATACACAGAGGATGAATTTGGATTGACCATATACTGTGAGTGTTATGCCTGCAGCAGTACGTTTGGTCGCTTTCCATTCACAAATGTGTTGCATAGGTAGGTAGGTAGGTAGGGTCGTAGCCTTCCCAGAGTTGAGAAGAATGCACATAGGCCAGGGAGGCCCGTTGTGCAGCTACGAGGAGGTTTTACCCCCCTATTCGTGGAACCATTTTGTGCTTCTTAAGAAGTTAAGAAGATCAAGTATCCCTACTTTTTGAACATCTGTCAGATCGTTAAGGAAGTAAGAGCCTAGGTAACGTTTCCTGAACTTGCAGAGAGCTGGACAGGCGCAGAGAAGGTGGTGGATGGATTCAACCTCCTCCTCGTCCTGACAGCTTCTGCAGAAATCATTTGGAACTATTCCTAGTTTTTGTGCGTGACTGCCAATGAGGCAGTGTCCTGTGATGACACCGATGACTTTGTAGATGTCAGTTCTTTTTAGGGAGATTATACTCCTTGTGCGTTGACTGTCCAGCCGAGGTCAGATTTGCCTGGTGATGACGCAGGTATGTCCCTGTGTCCATCTCAGGTTCGTCTCGGCCCTGGCGAGATTGGTCAGATTATGTTTAATGGTTGTAAGGGGTACTCCCTCACAAGCCACGATTGATTGTAGCTACGTTCCTGTGTTGCATACTTTTTTCCGTATAGGAATTGCTTTTTCTTGGCTATGAAACGAATTTGAACTATGGACCTTCAGCTCGACGGTCGATGATGTTAACCACTGCACCACGGCCACCCCGTTTGCCTAGGGCGACCCACTTTTCTGCCTCCTTAGGTCAGCGGGTTCCACTGTAGCGTGTATTTCGCTATGTACATAATTGTCTTCGCACCGTGAGGTGTGTCCAATCCACTGCCACTTTCTCCTTCGTATTGTAATAAAGTTGTTCGTTGGAGATACAGTTCGGCCAAAAAATTCTCAAGATTGTTCTTAAACATTTATTTACGAAGACTTGTAGCTCGCGTGTGTTAATGGTGTCCACCTTTGAGGAGCTGCACCCATAAAGCAGTACCAATCCTACGTTGGAACTGAGTAGTCGTAGCTTGGTTCTTAAGCTGATAGCATTACTCTCCAGACTGTAGATAGCATACCGAAAGTATATATATATGTAGCTTTAACCTTCTCGATTCTGTTCAATGCGACCACGATTAGCCGAGACCATACTTCCTTCCGGCTTGTCCAAACAACTGGGGTCAAAACTCCTCACTCGAAAGACCAAAGTCATGCTTTACAAAACGCTCATTCTGCCAGTCTTGCTGTACGGAGCCGAAAGCTGGACGATAAGCAGGACAGCGGAGCTGATTTTGGGTTCTTTCGAAAGAAAAATTCTGCGCCGGATATTTGGTCCTGTCTATGAGGAAGGTGAATGGAGAAGAAGACACAACCGCGAACTCTATGAGCTGTACCAAGATGTGGATGTAGTCCGGAAGGCAAGGACCCGTCGACTACACTGGCTCGGCCACATCGAGCGCATGGACATCAACGCTCCAGCTAAGAGGGTCTTCGACTCCGAGCCTCCTGGTTCGAGAAGAAGAGGAAGACCGAACCTCCGGTATAAAGACCAAGTAATCGCGGATGTAAGACATCTTGGTCTTGACAACTGGAAGCAGCGTGCCCGGGACCGTCAAGGATGGAAGGCAGCTATAGCTCAGGCTCAGATCCTCCATGGATCGCAGGCCTGATAAGTAAGTAAGTAATACTTCCTAGATATAGAAAGTTGTCAACTTGCTCGACTTTCTGTCCGGCAATGCTGAATTGGGCGCCAGTGTTAGTGGTACCAGGAGGGCATGGGCTTTGACATACATGGTAAGGTTGTTGATTGCTCCCAACCTGGCGAGATGCCAGCAACGATCCGTTTCAATGCCCGGGTAAAGTTGACATACAGCCTCCTAGCGACTTGCGACGCCCTCTGTATAGCCACTACAACAACCGTTGAGAGTTGAACAAATGTATGCAGCTATCGCAGCAAGGCAACAGGGCGCTACAACACCCTGACCAGACGGGCTGTTGTGCGGCGGGCTAAAAACCCGCACATGTAAAAAGAACAAGCTATGAATGAGCAAAATGAATTCTCGAAGACGACACGTGAAAAAGGAACACGATTTGCGAGTATGTTCCTGGAATGTCAGAGCTCTGTACACTCCTAGGCCTGCTCATAAACTGCAAAGGATCCTTTCGCAGTATAAGGCGGATATTACTGCGATCCAGAAAATACGCTGATGAGGAAACGGTATGATCAGGAAAAAAGATTGCGACATCTATTACAGCTATCACAAAAGATTGCATATGCTGAGGTGCGGATTTATCGTGGGAAAGCGGGTAAGTTCGAAGGTCATCGACTATAAGCGATCGCCTGGCTGTGGTCCGAATCAAACGACATCAGCCTCACATGTGCACACGCCCCTACCGAAGAGGCTAAAGATCCCATCAAAGAGGACTTCTATGATCTCTTGGCCAACGCCTACGGAGCTTCAATGCCAACATCGGTAATGAGAACACCTTTCGCGGAGTGATCCGAAAGCTCACGCTCCATGATACAACAACGGATAACGGCTTCCGACTCGCAGATAGCTCGTAGTGCGGTGATAAGTAGCACAAGGTGGTGATGGTCGAACCGCCAACCAAAACCATGCGCTCATTGACGCAAAACACTCGTCAAACAATCCGGTCTTACGAACATTCAGGGGGGCAAACGTCGACTCTGACCATTTCCTCGTAGCAGCAGAGTTTACAGGGAGCAACTGAGCAAGAGGCTCTCCGCTATGCCTACGTCAAGCACAAATGTCAATAATATGTGGCTGCATTGCCGCTCAGCCATTCGAGAAGTAGCCGAGAACACCTTAGGCTACCTACTACCCCCGACAAGAAACCCGCGGTATACTGGTGAGTGTGAGCAGAAAGAGGCAGCAACTGACGAGGCGTACCAAAAGGCTCTGCAGCGAAAAACCAGGGCAGCGCGAGAGGAGTATCGAGCCAAAAGAAGGGAGGAGGAAAAATTGCTGCGATCAAAGAAAAGAATCTTCGCGGCCTCCCAGCTCAAGTATATCGAGGAGTCTAAAATACGGGCCTTTTATAAGAAAGCTAAAAGCCTTGCCTTCAAGAAAGGCACCCAAGTTCTTCGAAATATCGAGGGTAACCTTAGCACCGTGGCACCGTGGCGCAGTTGTTAGTGTGTTGGACTCTGGCGCACAATGAGCGAGTTCGGATCCTGATAACACCAACGCCATCGAATGGTTATTTCGCGACGTTCCTCCTCGGCGGGGTACTGGCAAAACCCCCCGTAGTAAACTTGCCATGAAAAAGCTTCTCGACTCACGCCGTTCGAAATCGGCATAAAACACAAAATCACACACAACATGAGTGATTGAGAGAAGCTTTGCTCGGGTCCTTCATGGGCTGTAACGCCACCAAAGAAGAAAAATCTTGTCACCGACCCGCAGAGAATAGTGGATGTATTTAAGCAGCATTTCTAGCAACTGCTTAACGAGCATGACCAAGAGAGAGTGGTAGGGACTGAGGAAATCCCAACTCCAGCCGCTGAAGTAGTCCTCCCACCCAGCATCGAAGAAGTCGACACAGCTATTCAAAAGCTGAAGAACAACAAGGCCGTAGGCTCAGATGGCTTGCCATCAGAGCTCTTCAGGGCTGGCACCAGATCATCTACGAAATTTGGGAAGATGAAAGCATGCGTACGACAGCATTCATCGCCGAATTCGGGATCCCCGGAAAACTGATCCGGTTATGTCGCGCCACGCTAAAAAAAATACGCGATGCACCGTGTAGTTCGGTTCTAGAACCTCTGAACCGTTTGAAAAATGCACCGGATTTCGGCAAGGAGATGCGTTCTCGTGTGACTTCTACAATTTGGTGCTGGAGCAGATAGTGCAACGGGCATGCGTCAACAGGGATGACACACAAGTCTGCCCAGCTTACAGGATACACGGATGATATTGAAATCATCACGTGGTTTCAGCGTGACCATGTAGAAGCTTTCATCGTGACTGAAGAACAGGCAAACGAGCTGGTTTAAAACCAACGAGGATAAGACAAAGTATATGCTGTCACGCCAAAATCAATCCGTCGCTCACCACCTGGGACAAAATATAACGATTGACAGCTATAATTTCGAGGTGGTTAAGGGGTTCGTCTACCACGGGGCAAACGACACCAGAGTGGAGATCCGGCATAGAATCGCCCTTGGCAATCGCTGCTACTTCGGTTTGTCCAAACAACTTGAGTCAAAACTCCTCACTCGAAGAAACAAAGTCATGCTTTACAAAACGCTTATACTACCAGTTTTGCTATACGGAGCCGAAAACTGGAGGTTAAGCAGGACGGCGAAGCTGATTTTGGGTTCTTTCGAAAGAAAAATTCTGCGCCGGATATTTGGTCGTGTCTGTGAGGAAGATGAATGGAGGAGAAGACATGAACGCGAACTCTACGAGTTGTACAAAGATGTGGATATAGTCCGGAAGGCGAACTTCCGTCGACTACATTGGTTCGGTCGCATTGAGCGCATGAACACCCGCGCTCCAGCTAAGAGGGTCTTCGACTCCGAGCCTCCTGGTTCGAGAAGAAGAGGAAGACCGAACCTCCGGTATAAAGACCAAGTAATCACGGATGTAAGGCAACTTAGTCTTGGTAACTGAAAGCAGCCTGCCCGGGACCGTCAAGGATGGAAGGCAGCTATAGCTCAGGCTCAGATCCTTCATGGATTGCTGGCCTGGTTAGTAAGTAAGTAAGTTAGTCGTCTAGGTAGGGCGAAAATACTTTTTTAAAGGCGACGTCAAGCTATTTACCGATAGAGCTTGATTAAAAATCTAAAAAAAAAGCCAGTCTATAGTGAAAACTCTATTCACTCCAGTGTACGAAATGTTAGTCGATTGCTCGCAGATTAGTAACGCCTTAGAGCATTAGCTCGTCTCACTGAGTAATCCAGGAAGCAGCGATTCCACTCTCCGTCTTGAACTTCGACCCTTCAGATTGTAATTAAAATTAAACATTTTCGAAAACCTACTCAACCGAATGCGATCAGTACATTCCGAATACCAACAACCCCCTGTAAACTATGTAACATGGAAAGAAGTGCATTTGTTAGTATGTTCATCACTTACAATGTCCTCGAAATTGTTCGGTTCCTTCATACCATGACGTGGGTTTCTGGAAAGAGAAGAACCAAAATGGGAATGTTACTCATCGTCATAACAACGGTAATTAATTTACAAATAGCTACATGCAAGTCTGTATATACAGATGTACATATGTTTACAAGCAACTCAAAGTCAACTAGTATCTCATGTTTCCTGTTTACTATCCGCAGAAAAAAGAAGAGATTATTCCCTCATACGGCAGCGTGAAGATACATGCATGTATGTATGTATATGTACGTATCTGTTATCAGTTGACGTGTTAGTTTACCATTAAACTATAGATTCGTCCCTTCTTCGAAAGAGAATCACTCGTCGAGTACGTACATGGTATGATGGTAAACAGAGCAAAACTTCCTGTATTACGGTGTCTACTATGGTTATATGAGGAACATGCAATGGATCGTAATAGATTGCAATAGATACGTATTCCCGATGGCGTACGAATGGTGCATAAAGCGAACCATTTTCGCAAACGAGGAACAGAACGATGATGATTACGTTCGCTTCTAAGATGATAAATTACGATTAGGTGGTACATATGTACGTAGGTATGTAAGTATCGTTGCTTTGTCTTCCCCTTCAATGGAGTTCAATGTGCTATACACAGATATTCACATACATAGCTTTAGGTGTCCATTTTGTGTTAGTGGCCCATCTGACCAACGATTGGAATGTCGCTCAATCGGCTTGATAATGTTGTCTCCCTACCCGAGCTTGTAAGCCGAAGAAACATTTCCATAACATCTTGTCGCAGACATGCTATGCCTACATATGTATGTTTGTTTCTCAGAATTAAAACTCAGCTTCGACGTTAAAACAACTGTCAAGCGTATTATTTCTCATCACACCCACGCCCATCGAGCCACGCATCATTCATCATCATTTGCATGGTGTCTTAGCGCGTCTTAGCCGTCTTGCGACAGAGAGAAACAACGCACATTAACCCCTTGTTCGAGTATGATACACTGCACGCGACTGTCTACGATACACGAGCATATTGACTTATTTCCACCATCTAGATACTTAACAATGATGGTTATTAACGCAATGATTTATGGCGACCAACCGAGAGGCGTAGGTCGCAAGTTAATCCAGTCCGTAGCCGAAACTTCGAAGCTTGGATTCCGAATTTCTATACACAAGTGCCGCGCGTCCCATCTGTACTACAGTCTGTGAATACAACACGCATTCCTCCATCTCATTAGTGTCAAACGAAACTAATGCGAGAGTTGTCAGTTGCAGCTCATTCCGAACTGGAATGTGACACGAAAACGTTGGTAACACCTTAACCCCGAGCTCTACTGCGGCCACTGATCGGCCAGCACACGCAACGGAATTGAGATATGAATGATAATCAATAATCTATCAGATACAATAGCCACCAAGTCGGATAGTAGATAGTCGAAAATTTTAGTCTACACCTCTGATTAAGATTACCTCTTCCACTTCTTTCTCGTCTACTGCTACTGCTGCACCGCCCGCTCGTTTGTCACCGATGCGGTACTCTAGCGACTCAGCCATGAAATTGCTTTTAAGTGTAGATAGTTGTAAGTACAGAACGTTGTTCGCCGCCCCGCTGGGGGTAATTGTCTTTGCGCGGATTTTTTTTTTTTTTGTTTTCTCGTCCAGCTACGACTGCAATAGCAGAGGAGCATCAAAAGTCGCAGCGCAGTAAACGGAGCACAATATGTACATAGTGGCGGAAAAACGAAAATTGTTACTCACCAACCAAAAGCTAAGAGGGCGGAACGCCAACACAACTGCGGTGACAAATAGAAACAGGAAATTGGAAAAGCCCTTTTCACGAAGTTGGCTGTAACAGCAAGCGATTTCAGCTATTCACCTCGAACATGTGACCGCATCCTTTGGGGGGTGGAACCACATATGGGTTTTGTTTCGTACATTGTAGCCCTTCCGCATCCGGTGGGAGATTGTCTGACAAAAACTGTGAGTTAACGAGTCGTTTCTATTGATCGGATAACTCACAGAGGTGCGGTCCCAAATAGAAACTGTCGGTGACAGTGATTGAGCTGGTAATGTGCGTTTATAGACTAGTCGATGTATGCCAAGATGGTCCCCAAATAAAATAAATGTTCCATAAAGTAGATATAGACACAAGATAGTCCAACTATAACCAAAACAATGCCGCCGCTCGTGGTGGTGGTTGCGTGTCAAGTTTTTTTCCGCCAACACTTAGTTATAGTATGAGGGCCATAAAGCGTGACATGTTGTGAGTAGCCTTGATTCGGAAATTTGATGTACGAGGAAGGTATCAAGTTCACTGATTGACGGAATGCCTTTGACCCATATCATGATCGCGGTCAGTGACATACTAGATTGAGAGTGAACGACTGAACCTATTATTGTCCAAGGTACTACTTGAGCCACCTCATTGGTTGGTGGTGGATGCAACGCAACACAAATTCATTCATTAATTTACGTATGGCAGGCGTTTGCGTTAGATGTGTCAAGACGAACAAATTCACGCGGTAATTGGTTTCCCGTGCCCCTTTGCCATCGATGACCAGTCAAGTACCGGCTCAGGGATCCTAAATGTAGTTGCACATCATTTTTTGAAGACCATCATTCAGGCAGCCTGGTAGACAGAGCAGTCGAAAAAATTGTTAAAAATACTCACAAGGAATCAGCGGTTGAAAGGGGAGAAGGGAACGAGCAAACAGAGCAAAGAAGTTGATCGCGTTTAACTTGGCAAACGTCAGCTTCGATATCTGTCCCTGTTCAATTCAAGTTGAGACACAGCCTCCGCGTGGCCTCCCCTGGATAGCTAAACTGGCACCCGCCAGGTAGTGAACCAATGTGTGCAGCGACCCGACCCCTTGTTCCTGGGGAAAGAAGAATATGGTCCTCCAGGTTGGGGGTCGCGCTTAGGGCTAACATCCCTATCGCATAAAACCAGAGCTTGTTCAGAGATAATTAACAGCCTCGGATACGGACGGATTACATGTTGACGACCCCCACAAACGTCTAAAAGGAAACGAATTCCGGATCTGCACCTGGAACGTTAGGTCCCTCAACAGACCAGGTGCAGCCGCACAACTGGTCAACTCTTTGGACTGCTATAAGGCAGACATTACCGCGCTCCAAGAAGTGCGATGTGATGGGCCAGGTAAAAAGCGGATAAAAAACTGTGATATCTACTACGGAAACTGCATCCGCTTATTCGGATGCGGATTTGTTATTCGAGGCAGACTCAGGAAAAAAGTCTTAAGCTTCCAGTATGTAAGCGAACGCACCATAACTATCCGCATCAAGGCCAATCTCGGCAATATAAGCTTATTATGAGTCCACGCCCCAACAGAGGGGAAAGATGACAGGCATAAACACGACTTCTATGATCTCCTAGGCAGAACGTATGCGCAATGTCCTAGCTATGACAGCAAAATCGTTCTAAGAGATTTCAATGCGAAGCTGGGTAAGGAAGCTATCTTTGAACGGGTCATTGGAAAGCACAGCCTACACAACACCACGTCAGAAAACTGACTAAGGCTAGTGGACTTTATCGCGGGACATAATCTGGTAGTAGCAAGTACACGATTCCCACACCTCAACATCCATAAGGGGACCTGGCGGTCTTTCGATCAATCGACAACCAATCAAATTGATCATATTGCGATCGACGGCAGACACTCCTCCAGCAAATTAGATGTCCGATCCTTTCGAGGAACCAACATCGACTCGGATCATCACCTTGTTGCAGCCAAGGTACGGATGCGAATTTCTCGGAATCAACGGAGTCGTGTAGGAACACCAAAATTTAACGTCGGAAAGCTGCATTCGCAGGAGACCGCCAGGACCTTCGCCGATCAAGTCTCCCTCAAGCTCTCCCAAGTCCCGATGCAATCTGCAGAAACCATAGAACAGCAATGGAGTCGTTGTCAGAACGCCATCAGAGAGGTCGCCTCAGATGTACTCGGTTTCCAGCCACCACACCGTCGAGAAACCTCTGGTTTGATGATGAGTGCAGACAGGCCCATGTAGAGAAACAGAATGCATACGTGGCTACATTGCATCGACGGACGAGAGCTTCCCACGAGCTCTATGAACAGAAAAGGAGGGAGGAGCATGCGCTTCTGAGAAGGAAAAAGAAAGAGCACGAGAAACGCGAGATCGAGGAGATGGATAGATGTTACTGCAGGAACGACGGTCGAAAATTTTACCAGAAAGTAAAACGAACATGCCAAGGCTATAAAGCTAGAGCAGAACCCTGCAGGGACGAGCACGGACAACTAATAGTGGAGTCACAGTCGATGCTGAGATTGTGGAAGGACCACTTCTGCAGACTGTATAACGGCGATGATAGTCGAAATGCCGCCGTCAGGCAGAGCGAACCATTCACAATGGACGAGGACGAAGGAGAATCCCGTCCACCCGACCTAGGCGATAGCGATATCGAAACTTAAGTCTTATAAAGCTGCTGGAGCAGACGGATTCACTACGGAGCTGTTTAAAGCAGCTGGCGATGAGCTGGTCAGGAACATGCACCAACTCATCTGCAAGGTATGGTCGGAAGAATGCATGCCCAATGAATGGAATCTCAGTATCGTTTTCCCGGTCCATAAGAAAGGAGACCCCTATGACTGCGCCAATTACAGAGGGATAAGCCTCCTGAACATTGCGTACAAGATCCTCTCTGCTGTACTGTGTAAGCGCCTGAAACCGTTCGTGGACAATCCGATAGGTTCCTACCAGTGTGGTTTCAGGCCAGGAAAATCCACAATAGACCAAATATTTACACTTCGGCAGATCTTGGAGAAGACCCATGAATTCCAGGTCGACACGCACCATCTTTTCGTCGCCTTTAAAGCCGCGTATGACAGTGTTTAAAGAGACGAGCTATAACGAGCCATGTCATGTTTTAACATTCCAGCCAAACTCGTCGGACTGTGCAAGATAACTATGGAGATCTGTCGCTGCTCCATTAAGATCGGAGGTGAACTAATCGACCCCTTTGAGGTTATAAAAGGTTTAAGACAGGGTGACGCACTGTCATGTGATTCCTTTAACATTATTCTTGAAAAGATCGTGCGGGACTCCGCGGCCAATACAAGAGGTACGATCTACTTTAAATCCACACAATTGCTTGCCTACGCAGATGACATTGACATTATTGGACAGACAAAGCGAGACGTCAATGAGGCGTTCGCAAGCATTGAAGCAGAAGCGGCTAAAGTGGGTCTAAGGGTAAATGGCGACAATACCAAATATATGCTGTCATCAAAGAAAGACGCGCAACCCCGACGTCTTGGTCAGAACGTCACCTTCGGTAACTGTATTTTTGAAGTAGTCAAGGACTTCGTCTACCTTGGCTCGGTAGTGACAAACATCACGACACCAGCGCTGAGATAAAATGCAGAATAACTCTTGCCAACCGCTTCTTCGGGCTCAAGAGGCAATTGAGTAGTAGAGCCCTCTCTCGAAAAACTTAGGTATCCCTCTACAAAACCTTAATCATCGCGGTCCACCTCTACGGCGCTGAGGCTTGGACGTTATCAAAAGCGGATGAAGAGGCTCTTGGGCGTTTCGAGAGGAAAATTCTGTGTGCAATCTTTGGTCCCGTTTGTGTAAACGGAGAGTGGAGGAGGAGATTCAACCAAGAACTGTACGGGCGCAGCCTCTACGGCGCTGGGGCTTGGACGTTATCAAAAGCGGATGAAGAGGCTCTTGGGCGTTTCGAGAGGAAAATTCTGTGTGCAATCTTTGGTCCTGTTTGTGTAAACGGAGAGTGGAGGAGGAGATTCAACCAAGAACTGTACGGGCTGTACACCGACATCGGCTTAGTTAGACGTCTTCAGATCCAACATCTAAGATGGCTAGGCTATGTAGAGCGAATGGACATCAACGCTCCGGCCCGAAGAGTCTTCGACTCCAACCCCCCGAGGGACCGCGCAGCAGAGGTCGACCGCATTTAAGGTGGCGCGCCCAGGAGGAAAGGGACCTCAACCGACTAGGCGTGCGACACTGGAAGCGGCTGGCCAAAGATCGGGCCGGCTGGAGAAGCTTGTTGATTGAGGCCCTGGTTCACCCCGAACTGTAGCGCCATCAAAGTAAGTAAGTAAGAAAGCAGCGGTTGAAGGTGTGTTGATTACATTTAGCGCCGCTTGTGCTTTGAGACGAACAGTAGATACGCATGTGCCGACGGAAAGAACGGCGACATTATTCGCATAGGCCTGGGCATAGATTCCAGAGGTATTGAGAGAATCAAGCAGAGAGTCGACCACCATGCACCACAACAGCGGAGACAGGACGCCATCTTGCGGGCAGCCCCTGTTTACGCCGGATTTGACACACTGGTCGAGACCAGTGCAACATCTACGCCATGCCGTCTGGCAGCGTTACACATGCCGTCTGGCAGCGTTACACATGCTGTCGAAAGATGCGTTATCAAAAGCGCCCGCAATGTCGACGAAAATGTCCAACCCGTAGTCTTTCCTTTTGAGCGCTTCAACTAGGTTTTGAAGCGCAGTCTCGCAGGATTTTCCGCGCTGATAAGCATGTTGGATCTCCGTAAGAGGAAGCATTCGAAGGCAACTTTGCGCAAATGCATCTCTACTAGTCTCCACGCTTTTCTAATTGGTCTCAAACTCTTGGCAATTGAGTAATCCTTTTTCCCCATTTTGGGAATAAAAACTACTTTCACCGTGCGCCAAGGAATAGGTATGTGGGCAAGTGTCAGACTAGCAGTGAAAATTCTTTTCAAAGTAGGAAGCAGCTGCCTTATACCCTTTTGCAGCATAACAAGATTTATCCCATCGGTACCTGTCGATTTAAAGTCAACGAAGGATACCAAGCTACCTGAAAGCTTCTTATATTCTTTCTGCTTTGACCGATATCTGTTCCGGTCATATTCCAAATTCAATTCGAGCGATCTATTCAGCAGACTTCTGGCTTGTCTACGAAGACATTGAAGCTCGGCCTTCCACCAGGGAACCAATTTCCTGCAGGTAGGCTTGCAGGACATGCAAGCTTAAAACAAGTGGTGATGACGCTATTCAGGTTATGAATGCCGTTTTCTACCAATTGTTTCGTTCTAAGTTTAGGTAGGGCCTGAGTGGATTTCTCAAGCTCCTCTCCAAACCGTACCCAGTCCGTCTTTCTAATATTCCATCTGGTTTGCAAGGAAGAGAACCCACAACTTAAGCGGAATTCGATACATCTATGTTGAATAGGGTCAGGTCTATCACCTCCTGGTTGAGAGCCATTTATTTATTCTGGCTTCACAGTTCAGAAACTGCCTTCGGTGGTGGAGGTAGTGCCGAGTCGTAGGGAAACTAGACAGATGCAATGACGAAGTGTTCAATTACTCCGTGCGTTTTGTAGCTTACTCTGGCAGCCACCAGGTCTTGTCTACAAAAGTGTCCAAGTTTGGTTGCCGAGAGTGAGTTCGACATGATGAAGCAGACCCTAGACCTTTCGGATCGCTCATCATAAAGAGTCGTAGCATCACGTATACCACCAATGCCACACAGGCGTTTATTTATAAGATCCTACCAAGGCCGAAGTAGCGACGAGATCGTACGCAGAGTCGCAACAGAGGCGTCATCCATTCCTATAACCAGAGTAGAACCCTGTTTTTTACAGATACACAATATGAGAACATAATGAAAAAGAAACCTTTGTCTGAGCGGTGGTAGTAAACCGAAGCAACAGCTTACTCCAAAAAGGCCCGAATTCGCCATAGAATATGGAGAACTCTTCCTAGTCTGGGTCAGTCACATCATTGGAAGTTTTGAGATTACGATAGAAGTAACTAGGTGAGGCTATCGAATACGCTTTTTTCCAGTATTTTTGCATTTTTTCGCAAATTACCATTCACCCATGAGTCATCTTGTGATCAGGCGGATCCCTATGCCATGACAAATGGTTAAAAATTACTTATGCAATTCCTACCATTAACTGTAGAAGTCACAATGCAATTCGTCTTACCTTGATACACTGCTGTGCCATTTTTTTGTTCATTATAAAAAAAAAAAACACCGGAAGACACTGCAATGAGCATGCTTTCACCCAAAATAATTAGATACTCCCCAACCATATCCAATGGACAATAGACGAACAGAGCACTCTGTTGTGACGTTTAAACTCTGCTGCAAGTGGTGTCACGACATCGATCTTGTTAATCGCACCACTCACTTACTTACTTACTTATCAGGCCAGCGATCCATGGAGGATCTGAGCCTGAGCTATAGCTGCCTTCCATCCTTGACGGTCCCGGACACGCTGCTTCCAGTTGTCAAGACCAAGATGTCTTACATCCGCGATTACTTGGTCTTTATACGGAGGTTCGGTCTTCCTCTTCTTCTCGAACCAGGAGGCTCGGAGTCGAAGACCCTCTTAGCTGGAGCGTTGATGTCCATGCGCTCGATGTGGCCGAGCCAGTGTAGTCGACGGATCCTTGCCTTCCGGACTACATCCACATCTTGGATGTAGAGCAGCTCGTAGAGTTCGCGATTGTGTCTTCTTCTCCATTCACCTTCCTCACAGACAGGACCAAATATCCGGCGCAGAATTTTTCTTTCGAAAGAACCCAAAATCAGCTCCGCTGTCCTGCTTATCGTCCAGCTTTCGGCTCCGTACAGCAAGACTGGCAGAATGAGCGTTTTGTAAAGCATGACTTTGGTCTTCCGAGTGAGCAGTTTTGACCGCAGTTGTTTGGACAAGCCGAAGTAGCAGCGGTTGCCAAGGGCGATTCTATGCCGGATCTCCACTCTGGTGCCATTTGTGGAATTTACGTTTGCCCCGAGGTAGACAAACTCCTTAACTACCTCGAAATTGTAGCTGTCAATTGTTATGTTTTGTCCCAGGTGGTGAGCGACGAATTGGTTTTTGCTTGACAGCATGTATTTCGTTTTGTCCTCATTGATCTTAAGACCAACTCGTTTCGCCTGTTCTTCAATCGCCGTGAATGCTTCCACAATGCCACGGCGAGAACACGCGATGATGTCGATATCATCCGCGTATCCTAGCTGCTGGATGGACTTGTAAAAGATAGTGCCTTCCCTGTTGACGCCTGCCCGTCGCACTGTCTGCTCCAGCACCAGGTTGAAGAAGTCACATGACAGCGCATCTCCTGGCCGAAATCCGGTGCATGTTTCGAATGGTTCCGAGTTCCTAGAACCGAATCGCACGGTGCATCGCGCGTTTTTTGGCGTGGTGCGACACAACTGGATCAGTTTTACCGGGATCCCGAATTCGGCCATCGCCCCAAACGGTTCTTCACGATGAATGCTGTCGTATGCGGCTTTGAAATCGATGAAAAGATGATGTGTATCGATTCAAAACTCGCTGGTCTTTTCCAGGATTTGTCGAAGTGTGAAAATTTGGTCTATAGTTGATTTGCCGGGCCGGAAGCCGCACTGGTAGCTGCCGATTAGTGCGGTGCAAAATGGTTTTAGACGTTCACACAATACGCTGAACAGGATCTTGTATGCGACATTGAGCAGGGATATACCTCTATAGTTCTTGCAAGAGGTAGGATCGCCTTTTTAGTGGATGGGGCATATAGAGCTGGTATTCCAGTCGTCGGGCATGCTTTCATCTTCCCAAATTCTGCAGATGATCTGGTGCATGCTCCCTACCAGAACATCGCCGCCAGCCTTGAAGAGCTCTGATGGCAAGCCATCTGAGCCTGTGGCCTTGTTGTTCTTCAGCTTTTCAATAGCTGTGTCGACTTCTTCGATGCTGAGTGGGAGGACTACTTCAGCGGCTGGAGTTTGGATTTCTTCGGTCCCTACCACTCTCTCTTGGTCATGCTCGTTAAGCAGCTGCTGGAAATGCTGCTTAAATACATCGACTATTCCCTGCGGGTCGGGGACAAGATTACCCTCGCAGTTTCGAAGAGCCTGGGTGCCCTTTTTGAAGCCTCCTGCAAGGCCTTTGGCTTTCTTGTAAAAGGCTCGTGTTTTATGTTTATCCCTAGACTCCTCGATATCCTTGAGCTGGGAGGCTGCGAAGATTCTTTTCTTTTGTCGCAGTAGTTTTTTTTCCTCCCTTCTACTGGCTCGGTACTCTTCTTGCGCTGCCCTGGTTTTTATCTGCAGCGCCTTTTGGTACGTCTCGTCGGTTGCTGCCTTTTTCTGCTCACACTCGCCATCATACCACGGGTTTCTTGTCGGAGGTGGTAGGTATCCTAAGGTGGTTTCGGCTACTTCCTGAATGGCTGAGCGGCAATGCAGTCACATATTATTGACATTTGTGTTCGACGTAGGCATACCGAAGAGTCTTTCGCTCAGCTGCTCCCTGTAGACTCTGGCAACCTCCGGTGTGCTCAGGCGCCCAATGTCGAACCTCCTCCTGATGGGCTGGTGCCGCTTTCTGACATTGGACAGTCGAGCTCTGAATCTTGCTGCTACGAGGAAGTGGTCAGAGTCGACATTTGCCCCTCTGAATGTTCGCACATCCAGGATGTTTGACGAACGCCTTGCGTCAATGAGCACATGGTCGATTTGGTTGGCGGTTCGAACGTCCAGAGATCGCCAGGTTGCTGTGTGGATTCGCTTACGAGGGAATCTTGTGCTACTTATCACCGCATTACGAGCTGTCGCAAAGTCAGCGAGTCGGAAGCCGTTATCTGTTGTTGTCTCGTGGAGGCTGTGCTTTCCGATCACTCCGTCAAGGGTGTTTTCCTTACCGATTTTGGCGTTGAAGTCCCCGAGCACGTTTTTACATCGTACTCTGGACAAGCTCCGTAGGCGTTGTCCAGGAGGTCATAAAAGTCCTCCTTGATAGGGTCTTCAGCCTCGTCGGTAGGGGCGTGTGCACATATAAGGCTGATGTTATAAAATCTGCCTCTGATGCGGATCACAGCCATGCGATCACTTATAGGTTTAAAGTCGATGACCTTCGACCTTAACCGCTTTCCCACGACAAATCCGCATCCCAGTAAGTGCAACCTTTTGTGACAGCTGTAATAAATGTCGCAATTTGTCTTCCTAATCATACCGTTTCCTATCCAGCGTATTTCCTGGACCGCAGTAATATCCGCCTTGTACTGCGTGAGGATTCCTTCTAGTTTATGAGCAGCTCCGGGAGTGTACAGGGTTCTGACATTCCAGGAGCATACTCGAAAATCGTGTTCCTTTTTCGTGCGTTGTCGTCGTCGAGTATCCGTCCGTGTATCCGAGGCATCTTGCTCGTTCATAACTTTTCTTTTTTTTTACGTGGGCGGATTGTTAGCCCGCCGCACAACCGCCATTCTGATCGGGGTTTTGTCGCTGCATACGTTTGTTCACCTCCCATCGGTTGTTGAAGAGGCTATCCAGAGGGCACCGCGAGGAGGCCGTATGTCAACTTGAAGCGGGCATTTAAACAGGGATCGTTGCTGGCGACTCACCAGGTTGAGAGCGATCAACAACTTTACCCTGTATGTCCGAGCCCATGCTGAGCTGATTATTCACACGAGCACAAAATTAAAATGTAAACTACTACTCGTCACAATAATTGCACAGCCAGCCATCGTTTTCGATTCAAGCGATTTGCCAACCACAATTCAGATCCCCCAGACTATGCCACACCAAGCCGGCGTCGCACTGTAATAGTCAACGTCAAACGTACCTGAAACTATAATTGCAATTAAAAGAGCTACGAGTGCGACCTACAGCACGGTGGCAGTATGTATCCACAGCCTACAGCTCGCGGCTACGCGACGACGGTGACTACTGAGATACAAATATTAATTAAACATGAGATTCGATTTCTACCCCGGCCATGGACGAATACACGTGACCCCGAAAGCTGGACGCCCTACGGATGGCCTCCAGTACATAAAAAAAGACAAAACAACATACAAGTAGGAGCTCAATACATATTTGAAAAAGTTTGTCTGTTTGGTCGGTATGGTCTGTTTGGTGTGGTCATCGGGCCTGGTCACTCGGGTCGGGTCGGTCTGTTGTGGCGCGGTTTCCGATTTCGATTTAATTAAGCTTTTATCCGTTACACCGATTTTTTTCCCAATTAAATATGGATTGCAATATCCTTTTCCGCTTTCCTGATTTTGATTTTATTCCCTTTTATGCGCCCTGACGACGCACACAATTTGTGTTTTGATTATGATGGGAACTGTGGGAAAATGAAATGGGAGCTAGCCGACTTAACAGACTGGGTGTACTTCAGCGAAAGAGGAATGAATTAATCGATATATCATAATTAAATCCATTTCATTTAGCGGTGTTTATACATATGTATCAGCAGCAATCCACTTGAAATCCAGCTGTTGTAGCCGAAAATCAAATATGATTAATATGCGGATATACGATTACATGTTCGATAATTATACCACAATCTGACACTCTGGCCACACCTCGGTTCGCTTTAGAAACTGACACTCAACCGGATATATAGACCTACCCGGCCAGCTTTATAGACCGACTCGGCCGGCTAGACAGACCGACTCGGCCGGCTATATAGACCGACTCGGCCGGTTATATAGACCGACTCGGCCGGCTAGTTAGACCGACTCGGCCGGCTATATAGAAAGACTCGGCCGGCTATATAGACCGACTCGGCCGGCTATATAGACCGACTCGGCCGGCTATATAGACCGACTCGGCCGGCTATATAGATCGACTCGGCCGGCTATATAGACCGACTCAGCCGGCTATGTAGACCGGCTCGGTCTGCTTTATAGACCTACTCGACCGGGTATATCTATAGACCGACTCGGTCGGCTATATAGACCGACTCAGCTGACTATATAAACCGACTCGGCCGACTATATACATAGACCAACTCGGCTGGCTATGTAGACCGACTCGGCCAGCTTTATAGACCGACTCGGCCGGCTAGACAGACCGACTCGGCCGGCTATATAGACCGACTCGGCCGGTTATATAGACCGACTCGGCCGGCTAGTTAGACCGACTCGGCCGGCTATATAGAAAGACTCGGCCGGCTATATAGACCGACTCGGCCGGCTATATAGACCGACTCGGCCGGCTATATAGACCGACTCGGCCGGCTATATAGATCGACTCGGCCGGTTATATAGACCGACTGGGCCGGCTAGTTAGACCGACTCGGCCGGCTATATAGAAAGACTCGGCCGGCTATATAGACCGACTCGGCCGGCTATGTAGACCGACTCGGCCGGCTATATAGACCGACTCCGCGGGCTATATAAACCGACTCGGCCGGCTATATAAACCGACTCGGCCGGCTATATAGACCGACTCGGCCGGCTATATAGACCGACTCGGCCGGCTATATAGACCGACTCGGCCGGCTATATAGACCGACTCAGCCGGCTATATAGACAGACTCAGCCGGCTATGTAGACCGGCCCGGTCTGCTTTATAGACCTACTCGACCGGGTATATCTATAGACCGACTCGGTCGGCTATATAGACCGACTCAGCTGACTATATAAACCGACTCGGCCGACTATATACATAGACCAACTCGGCTGGCTATATAGACCGACTCGGCCGGCTATTTAGACTGGCTTGGCTGGTTATACAGACCGCCTCGGTCGACTATATAGACCGGCTCGGCCGGCTACATAGACCGGCTCGGCCGACTATACAGACCGACTCGGCCGGCTATATAGACAGACTCGGACGGCAATATAGACCGACTCGGCCGGCTAGATAGATCGACTCGGCCGGCTATATAGACCGACTCAGCCGGCTATATAGACCGACTCAGCCGGCTATGTAGACCGGCTCGGTCTACTTTATAGACCTACTCGACCGGCTATATCTACAGACCGACTCGGTCGGCTATATAGACCAACTCAGCCGACTATATAGACCGACTCGGCCGATTATATACATAGACCAACTCGGCTGGCTATGTAGACCGACTCGGCCGGCTATTACGACTGACTTGGCTGGTTATATAGACCGCCTCGGCCGACTATATAGACCGGCTCGGCCGGCTACATAGACCGACTCGACCGGCTATATAGACCGACTCGGCCGGCTATATAGACCGGCTCGGCCGACTATACAGACCGACTCGGCCGACTATATAGACCGACTCGGCCGACTATATAGACCGGCTCGGCCGGCTACATAGACCGACTCGGCCGGCTATATAGACCTTCTCGACCGGCTATATAGACCCTCTCAACCGGCTATACAGACCGACTCGGCCGGCTATATAGACCGACTCAGCCGACTATGTAGACCAGCTCGGCCGGCTATATAGACCGACTCAGCCGACTATATAGACCGACTCGGCCGACTATATACATAGACCAACTCGGCTGGCTATACGGACCGACTCGGCCGGCTATTTAGACTGACTTGGCTGGTTATACAGACCGGCTCGGCCAACTATATAGACCGGCTCGGCCGACTATACAGACCGACTCGGCCGACTATATAGACCGGCTCGGCCGGCTATATAGACCGACTCGGCCGGCTATATAGACCGACTCGGCCGGCTATATAGACCGACTCGGCCGGCTATATAGACAGACTCAGCCGGCTATGTAGACCGGCCCGGTCTGCTTTATAGACCTACTCGACCGGATATATCTATATACCGACTCGGTCGGCTATATAGACCGACTCAGCTGACTATATAAACCGACTCGGCCGACTATATATATAGACCAACTCGGCTGGCTATATAGACAGACTCGGCCGGCTATTTAGACTGACTTGACTGGTTATACAGACCGCCTCGGCCGACTATATAGACCGGCTCGGCCGGCTACATAGACCGACTCGGCCGGCTATATAGACCGACTCGGCCGGCTATATAGACTCGGCCGACTATATAGACCGACTCGGCCGACTATATAGACCGGCTCGGCCGGCTACATAGACCGACTCGGCCGGCTATATAGACCTTCTCGACCGGCTATATAGACCCTCTCAACCGGCTATACAGACCGACTCGGCCGGCTATATAGACCGACTCAGCCGACTATGTAGACCAGCTCGGCCGGCTACATAGACCGACTCGGCTGGCTATATAGACCGACTAGGCCGGCTATATAGACCGGCTCGGCCGACTATATAGACCGACTCGGCCGGTTATACATATAAATGCGAATAATGCAAATTAACAAAATAATCAAACCTACGGTCAAACAGCTTTAAGATCAAAGTTTGATGAAGATTTACTAATGAAATGTTGTTGAGATTTGTTGCACGTGGCTAGGAACGCCACGGTATAAATGAAGAAGTTGATAGGATCAGGTTGGTAACTACACACGTGTTCACTATGAGAAGGCTACGATACGCCTTATGGTCCTACCTTGGCTAAATGTATGTATGTTTGTTGGCGTTACAGTCCATGAAGGACCTAAACCGAGCTTCTCTCAATCACCCATGTTGTGTGTGAATTCATTTTCCCATAAGTAAAAGGGACCTACAGTTTATTGCCGGTTCTGAACGGCAAATTTCGAGAAGCTTTTCATGACAATTTTACTAGAGGGGGTTTTGTCAGAACCCCGCTGAGGAGAAACACTGTGAAAAACACGTTCGATGACATGGCTGTGTCGGGATTCGATCCCGTGTCAGAGGCCAACACTCTACCCACTGCGTTACGGTGCTCCCTAAAACTTGGCTAAAACTGTCCTAAAAAAACTTGTTGTAGAAAATGACTTAAATTGTGGCCTTATTTACTGCGGTTACTGACGGTTATCTCGCTTTATACATTTATTCCTTAAAATGAATTCGTGCAGATACATAGAACCTTAAAACCCCGAGGCCAAGGTCTAATTCAGCGGCCTCTAACAGCTATCCGAAGCTCGTCAAATATGTATGAGTAGAACACTCTCTAAAAAAACAAAGATCCATGAACGCTGTTTACCATAAAGCTTTAAAGTGTTTCAAACCAAACCAGCCATTACATAATGGCATCTAACACCCGATTCTTTGGTATTTACGTGGAGCATCACCTCGACACCGTTGCCTTTAATCAAAAGGTAAAATTCCCTTCCGCCTACTCGCTCTCCCTATTCTGTCTATCTCGATGCGAAGGATTTCAAACATTGCGTTTCCTCCACTGTCAAGGCGAATACTTAACCGCACACCTATACGAGTGTGATTGAAGGCCAAGCAGAAGGGCCGACCTCCACAACATCTCGTCACCCACTCAAACGCTCATTTTACACACATTCCAAACGAACACACACCTAACCTGCAACTACCAGTCAACCAGCTGCAGTGCCACTCAATGAGCAACCAAGAAAACAACACAAAAAAAAAAAACTCCAAAAGTCAAGGAAGCACGAAAGGTATGGTGGGTGCTAAGTGCTAGTTGCTAGTTGCTCTCCATCCGTCTATTTTCGCAATCAAACAAAGAAACTAAACATCAATGCACGCCAGAAAGTAAAGCAAATCCAATGCAGCTGAACTGGACCGAACCGAATCTAGCCCAACCGAGACTATCGATCTTTAGCTAAAGGTTTACAGTACGTCCCGATTCAGAAATTAAACTTAATTGCCGTGTGAGAGGAGATGGATGGATGACGTCCAGTTCGAATCGTGGACTTATAGTACATCCTGAATTGCATCCCAATTTTCGGGCCTTGCCAAACCAATAAAGCACACAATTTCCGCTGATGTAAAGCAATAATGGCGTCTTAAGTGGTCTTGGTACCTTTCCCGCTCGCTATATTGCCTTTTGTCATGAGAAAACTATACCTTCCCATGCCCGGCATACTTTTGTATTCTGAAGAGGTATTCGTGTCGAGATTTGAGTGAATCCAGGAACGCAAAAGTAGAAGGAAACCGATAGTGGGTAAATGGGGTGGATTAGTCCTCTCTTCCCGGCGTTTAGTTGCTTTTGTGTCTTGTGTGAAACTTTGACAGCATAATGGCCAACTAATTGAGGTGTAATCAAGAGAGAAGGAACACTCTGGTCTTGGAAACGTTGGCGTATGTTGTACGTTGCCGCGTACATTCTATGATAGCGAGCGAGGATTGAAATTGGTTAGTAGAAAAGCAGAGGAGGGAAAAAAACAGCAAGAAAAATGGGGGAAATATGGCAAAAAGATTTATTGGACTGGTGAAGTGCTTTAGTTTGAGATACTTTTAAGCTCTACTCTCGGAAGGGTAGGTGTTCATCGTGTTATTGTCGAGCGGATGACGTTGAAAAGCACTTGAGAAGTGTATGCGGGGATTTATCATACGCTCTATCCGGGGGATGTTTTGTCTTACAAATAATTGGTAAAAGGGACTTCCCGCACATCAACTTGTCTTGTGCAATGCTATAAATCTGAATTCAGAAATCCATTATAGACCAACCTGAAGGCAATGGAATTATAATGAATAATGGGGATTTCTGTGGCAAAGAACTGCCAAAAAGTTGCCAGAAGCGGGAGGGATATAGCAAATTTTACATACAGTCCCCCAGTTCTGGAAAAATGGCTGTGAAGTGATGGAAAAATAGTTTGAGATTTATCTCAAAATTACATTTAAGAAAAACTACTTAAAACCACTTAAACATGACCCTGAGTCAACCCCTTTGCTTTGTTTTCCTGCCCTGGCGTTCGATGTTATTTCGAGCCTTATTTTTTATAGATCACGGCGTATTTCGTCCTCTGCTCTTCCTCCCTAGGGGTTGAATTCAAAGATACTTCGAGTTGGAGCTGTGGTGTCAATTCACTTTACATGGCCCAGCCATCTTAGTCATTGTATCCATAGACTTCTGACCAGGCCGATGTCGCTGTACAGCCAATAACACAAATGGGTCCGAAGATTGCACACAGAATTTTCCTATCGAAGCAAACAAATGCCTCCTCATCCATTTTTATAGGCTCGAAGCCTCTGTGCCATAAAGGAGAACCGGGAAGATTAAGGTTTTTGTCACTTTGACCTTTCGAGAGAGGACTCTACTTCTCAATTGCCTCCTGAGCTCAAGGAAACAGCAGTTGGCAAGAGTTATTCTGCGTCTATTCTCAGCGCTGTTATTAGGGAACCAATGTAGACGAAGTCCTTGACCACCTCAAACCATACGGCCACAAGATCTTAAAGTCGACAAAGACGTGGTCAGCCGCAGAGTGAATATCTGGTCTGTCGTGGATTTTTCTGGCCTAAAACCACATTGATAGGAACCTAACAGATTGCTCACGAATGGTTTCAATCGTTCACACAACATGGCAGAGAAGATCTTATAGCCGATGTTAAGAAGGCTTATTCCCCTGTAATTGGAGCAATTATACGGATTTCCTTTCTTATGGAAAGGGCAAGCCATGCTGAGGTTCCACTCACCGGGCATGCTTTCTTCCGACCATATTCTACAGATGAGTTGATGCATGCTCCCTATAAAATCATCCCGAGCTGCTTTAAATAGCTTAGCGGACTGTCCATCTGCGTCAGCAGCTTTATGAAGTCTTAGTGTCTGACAAATTCACGAGCATTTCTAATGACATGGCCAGACATCTCTTTACTGGCGCAAACCTTAGCAAAAGGGACAGCGGCTCTCCAGCAATCTGGCCAGAACCACAACATCGAAAGCACACTTTTCGACGCAGAGGACCCTTGTTCTACAGCTAAATTCACCAGCTTAGTGCAAGTCGATGGTACCAACTGACAATGTGGCTGGACCTTACTCAGTCCATTCTTACAATCCTCAGATAACTTACCGCCTACTCGGCCGAAGTAAACATTATAAGCGGCAGCGTATAGGTCAGTTTCAGAAGAAAGAAGAGAGAGCACGGAAAGCGTGAGATCGAGGAGATGGAGAGATGCTTCCGCAGGAATGACGCCCGTAAGTTTTACAACAAGGTAAAACGAACATGCCATGGCTACAAAGCCAGAGTGGCGGCCTTCAGGGATGAAAATGGAGAACTGGTAGTAGAGTCGCAGTCGATGCTGAGGATTTGGAAAGACCACTTCTGCAGACTGTATAACGGCGATGATAGACAAGATTCCGCTGTCAGGCAGAACGAGCCATTCGCAATGGACCACGAAGTAACAGAATTCAGTCCACCCGACCTAGACGAAGTCAAAATAGCGATATCAAGACTTAAGTCTAATAAAGCCGCTGGCGCAGACGGCCTGTCTGCTGAGCTTTTTAAGGCGGCTGGAGATGAGCTGGTAAGGTGCATGCACCATCTCATCTGCAAGGTATGGTCGGAGGAAAGCATGCCCGACGAATGGAATCTCAGCATCGTTTGCCCGGTCCATAAGAAAGGAGACCCCTATAACTGCGCCAACTAAAGGGGAATAAGTCTCCTTAACATCGCATATAAGATCTTCTCTGCCGTATTGTGTGAACGCCTGAAACCGTTTGTGAATAACCTGATCGGCTCTTATCAGTGTGGTTTCAGGCCAGGTAAATCCACAATAGACCAAATATTTACGCTACGGCAGATCTTGGAGAAGACCCAGGAATACCAAATCGACACTCACCACCTCTTCGTCGATTTCAAGGCCGCGTATGACAACGTATATAGAGACGAGCTGTACAAAGCCATGTCTTGTTTTAACATCCCTGTCAAACTCGTCCGACTGTGCAGGATAACAATGGAGAATTCTCGCTGCTCCATTAAGGTCGGTAATGAGCAAACCGAGACCTTTGATGTTAATAAAGGATTTAGGCAGGGCGACGCGCTGTCGTGCAACTTTTTCAACATCGTGCTTGAAAAGATCGTGCAAGAGTCACTGGCCAACACAAGAGGTACGATTTATTTCAAGTCTACGCAATTGCTTGCATACGCCGACGATATTGACGTAATTGGACGAAAACAGCAAGACGTCAATGAGGTTTTCGTGAGCATTGAGATAGAAGCGGCTAAGATGGGTCTCAAGGTTAATGAGGGTAAAACCAAATATCTGCTTTCATCTAAAAGAGACGGACAACACCGACGTATTGGCCAGAACGTCACCGTGGGCGGATATAACTTTGAAGTGGTCAAGGAATTCGTCTACCTTGGCTCACTGATGACCAGCGACAACAACACCAGCGCTGAGATAAAACGCAGAATCACTCTTGCCAACCGCTGTTTCTTTGGGCTCAAGAGGCAATTGAGAAGTAGAGCCCTCTCTCGGAAAACCAAGTCGACACTATATAAGACCTTAATCATCCCAGTCCTCCTTTACGGCGCAGAGGCTTGGACCTTAACAAAAGCGGATGAAGATGCCCTTGGTCGTTTCGAGAGGAAAATTCTGCTTACTATCTACGGTCGCGTTTGTTCAAACGGTGTATTGAGGAGAAAATATAACGAAGAACTGTACGGGTTGTACAGCGACATCGGCCTGGTACGACGTCTACGGATACAGCGTCTAAGGTGGCTAGGCCATGTGGAGCGCATGGAAGATACAGCTCCGACCCGAAAAGTCTTCGAATCCACTCCGGAAGGAAGGCGCGGCAGAGGACGGCCGCCTCAGCGGTGGCGCACGCAGGTGGAAAGGGACCTCAACCAACTGGGCGTGCGGCACTGGAAACAGCTGGCCAAAGACCGTGCCGGCTGGAGACGCTTGTTGGTTGAGGCCCAGGTTCACCACGGACTGTAGCGCCACCTAAGTAAGTAAGTATAGGTCAGTGATACACAAGATCCAACCTGTCTGCCTCACCCGATCATATATTCCGCCTTTTGGTTATCTAACTTCAGGTTTCATATGCTCGTATACTCGCCACTTGAAGGACTTTCTTGACTATGAAATGATCATATATACAAACTAAACCCTTTGGCTTGGATTTGACCTTGTAACGCCCAGTGAACAATACGAACTTGTAGAGAACTATGTATCTCGAGAATACTAATTTCGCTCCCCATTATACAAAACTTTTGCAAGTCGCTCCTTAAAATTCTCAGTAAATTTGAGTATCGGAACAACTCGACTGGAAGCCAAAGAAGTTTGACGGATAATTCAAATGATTTCCTGCACTCCTATCAACTTACACATCGAACTCATTTCGAGAGCTCTTCAACCCCTATGAAAAGGCTTCATTTCCAACCCAAACCGAAATCCAAACTCAAACCTAATCATCAACAGCAGAGTCCTTGAGCAATACATATTCCTTTCTTACAGGAATTCGCATTCAAAATTCCAATAACTTAAGACTTGCACACAATAACCAAGTACAATTGAAAATTCTTCGTCCTCACCCTAACTCCGCATCCAATCCAAGAGGACAGATATTTTTAATTAAGTGTCCAATTTCCTGTTGTCCAACAGCAGCAACAACAACTTAATCGGTTTAACGAAATTCGAAGACATAAAGCCTTCTCTTGCGAAAGGATTTATGCAAATTTTCGAAGGAAACAAAAAAAATGTTCCAAACATACGACCAGCAAGGACACTAGAGACTAGACCTTACTCCCCATTCGTTCCTCAGTACTTTGACTAGAGAATTTCCCAGATGACTGTGTATTCTCCTAATAGGCATGGTTGTGATGTTTCTACAATTATCCTAGGACCACCCGCATCAATACCACCCATCGACAAGAGTACCCAACTGACTTTCAAGAATAAGATGCGACGCAAGCAAATCCGATTATGTTCCTTCCTAATACCCTCCACGAACTCAGAGATGAATGACGATGAGCATGGTAGTAAGGACCGAATAGAGGAGAAAAAGGATCCTCGAAATCTGGCGAGGATATGTATACCATCCGGACGCGAACAATAACATGTACGAGTATTATTGAGTAGTGACTAAGCTTTTGGATCACGTTCAAGTGGATGGAAGGAGGAACACGGCATGGTCTTGCAACATTGCAATTGATATCGATTCCCGCGTGCAAACTAATCCGACCTGATTCTGTGCACCGCAGTGCTGGCTGCTCGTTACTAATCCGGCCAACGTGACGGAGTATTAAAATTACAAGTCGACAAACACAAAAGGGCTCGATTGTCTAGCTTACTGTCGTCGTGGATGTCTTCGGTCGGTTGCTGATGACTGACATTATGATTAGAAATGACATTTAATACCTTCCATCTGGCTTCCCGCCCCACCAAGCAATGGCATTGTGGCAGAAGTGAAAACCTTTCATTTGCTGCGAACATGTGTCCGTACGAGGAAGACAATTGTTCTGTGGACTGCATACTCGTGAAAGGGTTAAGGGGGGAAATTATAATTTTCCGAAGTGAGTATGTTTTCCGGAACATGAAATCGATGCCTGATGGGGCGGCAGCAGTTTATGAAATGGTTTTGATTGACAGGGGGGAAGGAAATTGAAACCACCAAGGCGATGGTTGGATGGTGTGTGTGGTACTGCAAGTGTTCAGATTGCGAACGTGGGATCGGGAAACAAGAATTTTGTCAATGGGGCTATCTGATGATGGCGCATTATGACGAGCAGTAGTCGAGTAGCAGGAAATGTGGGGGGAGAATCAAAAGTCTTTCTCTATTGCTATCACATGCGTTACGTTCTCTAATGACTTGGTGTTGTCTAAAAACTTTAAAACTGTCGATGCCGGGACAAACGTAAGTAAGTTTGGGATAAAGACTCTGTCATACAATTGGGTTAGAAAATGTGAAGATAGAATTCTCCTCTGATTATGATTTACCTTGACTTGGGATATCTCGTTCTTTACGATCAGGCTTTATTGAATCAACGAGTACTTGGTTACTATATTTCCAACTGCAATTTCAGAATTTGGACTTCAAAAACCCATGGCCACATTTTCAAATCAATTATAAATACAATAGTGTTATCCTTTGGCTCCGACCTTTGCAACTTGAAGCCAATGCTGTCATAATGGCATAACAACAGTGTCGATGATAATGAACTCTAGTAATAGACCTTCTTGGCCTGCGCCGGAAAAGGATTTTTTTTTAAAGAATGAAGAATATCCTTTGGCGACTATGAACCAGTCGACCCGCCGGGCAACTAAGTAGCCAGTCAACCAAGCAGGTGACTATATAGTCAGTCGGTTAGCCAAGCGGTTGTGTAGCCAATCGCCCTGCTAGGAGGCTATACGTGGGCAGTCGCCCAGACAACCGGCCAGGCGATTATGTCGGCCAACTAGGCGGCTATGTGCAGGTCCAGAAGTAGCCAGTCGTCCTGCCAGAGGCTACGTGGCCAATTGGCCAGCCAATGATGACTAACCAAGCGGTTATGTGGCTAGCCAGGCGTCTCGGTATCTAGGCGGCCAGCCAGATGATCATTTAGCCAGTCATCCTGCCAGGGGTTTCGTGGCCAATCGGTCAGCCGGACGATTATGTTGACCAACCAGACGGTTATGTGATTAGTCGACCAGCCGGGCACTAAGTAGCCAGTCGAGCAGGCAGCTGACTAGATAGCCAGTCGGTTAGCCAAGCGACTCTGTAGATAGGCGACCAGCCAGGCGACAAAGGGGCTACGTGGCCAATCGGTCAGCCGATGACTGCGGCAGCCAACTAGGCAACTACATAACCAGTCGGCCAGCCAGGCGACAATGTAGCCAGTTAGCCAACCGGCAAAGTAACCAGTCTTTTCAGGAAGCTATGCATGGGCAGTCGCCCAGACGTTCATCCGGGCGTCCATGTGGCCAGTTAGGCAACAGTGAAGCCAGTCGAGCAGGCAGGTGAATAGATAGCGATTCGGTTAGCCAGGCGGTTGTGAAGCCAGTCGCCCTGCCAGGGGCCTATACGTGGGCAGTCGGCCAGACGACCAACCGGGCGATTATGTCGACAGACAGACAGTCGGTTAGCCAGGGGACGAGGTAGTCAGCCGTCCTGCCAGGGTCTACGTGGCCAGTTAGCGAGCCAGCCGACTATGTCGGCTTAACAAGCGGCTATGTTGCCAGCCAGGCAAAAGAAGGCCAACCAGACGGCTATGTGGCCAGTCGACCAACCGGGTCACTAAGTAACCAGTCGGCCAGGCAGGTGACTAGATAGCCACTGGGTTAGTCAGGCCCACTCGACGCTTTGTACCCAATCGACGAGTTAAGCGACTGAGTAGCCAGTCGGCCAAGCGACTATGTAACCAGTCGGCCAACCAGACGACTATGTAGCCAGTCGGTTAGCAAAGGGGCAAGGTAGTCAGTCGTCCTGCTAGGGGTTTATGCGACCAGTAAGTGAGCCAGCCGACTTCTTCGGCTAACCAAGCGGGTATGTGATAAGCCAGGCTTCTAGATATACAGTCGGCCAGCCAGGCGTACATGGTCAGTCGTCTTTCCAGAAGCCAACCAGGCGGCTGTGTAGCCAGTCGTCCTGCCAGGGGCTACAGGACTAGATAGCCAGTCGGTTTGCCAGGCGACAAGTTAGCCAGTCGACAGGGGGCAATGTGACCAATTGGCCAGCCAGGCGTCTAGGTACCAATTGGCAAGGTAGGCAACCATGTTGCCAGTCGATCAGCCGGAGATCTGTGTAACGAGGTGGCTAGGTAGCCTATGATAATAGAGAAAACATTACACCTACAAGGCAGCCCAGGAGGCACCTCTTGCTAAAGCAGGTTACAAAGATTATCGAATGTTGCCAACGAAATAACAAAGTCGGCACAGTTCCATGACGAGACAAGTTTTACAACCTTTACCAACAGCACTTCCCCGGATACGTAGATTCAGTGAGCTGACAAGTCGCAGATAGGTTGAAGATATACCAGGCCTGTATCAAGCCCAAAACGTGAATCAAGAGTGGTCAAGGGTAATCATGTGACCAGCACATCAGGCCGATTCCATTTCTTCCCTCATGGCTTCGCGTAAGTAATCACCTTATAAGAGGGGTACAAAGGTCAGGAATTTAGCGCCTTAAGGCATTTATAAACTTCAGCCTATCTTAGGTTCCTGATATCAAAAAACAGGTAGCAAGGTTCAATTCTAGCCTTCTTCTCAATCATTCAGGTCTTGTTTCATAAGCCGGTGTGTCCACAATGAGCCCAGGTCCAGCTGGAACGTCCATCACGCCACCTTTAAAGATGGTCGACAAGTATTCCTTCCTTCCTTTGATGGCGCTACAGTTCGGGGTGAACCAGGGCCTCAATCAACAAGCCTCTCCAGCCGGCCCGATCTTTGGCCAGCCGCTTCCAGTGCCGCACGCCCAGTTGGTTGAGGTCCCTTTCCACCTGTGCGCGCAACCTTAAATGCGGTCGTTCTCTGCTGCGTCGTCTCTCGGGATTGGAGTCGAAGACTCTTCGGGCCGAAGCGTTGATGTCCATTCGCTCTACATGGCCTAGCCATCTTAGACGTTGGATCCGAAGACGTCTAACCAGGCCGATATCGCTGTACAGCCCGCACAGTTCTTGGTTGAATCTCCTCCTCCACACTCCGTTTACACAAGCGGGACTAAAGATTGCACGCAGAATTTTCCTCTCGAAACGCCCAAGAGCCTCTTCATCCGCTTTTGATAACGTCCAAGCCTCAGCGCCGTAGAGGAGGACCGGGATGAGTAAGGTTTTGTAGAGGGATGCCTTAGTTTTTCGAGAGAGGGCTCTACAACTCAATTGCCTCTTGAGCCCGAGGAAGCAGCGATTGGCAAGAGTTATTCTGCGTTTTATATCAGCGCTGGTGTCGTTGCTGCTTGTCACTATCGAGCCAAGGTAGACGAAGTCCTTGACTACTTCAAAGTATTAGGTTTCTCAAATTCCCCTTTTGCGCTGTCGCCTAAACCTAAATCATACGCATAAGGTTCACACTTCTTCTACTTCCTCCGACTTAAGATGTCTTAAGGTAGTGAACAATGTCAAGCTTCGTTATGTTGTCGAAAGCCCTAGTAAACTAAAGTTCTCAACAGAAGAAAGTTAAACATCGACCAACGTTAACCTTCTATGATAATGTGACGGCCTAGATTTGAAACCGGAACTTGTCCAAAATCATAAGTATCAGGTAGCTTAAAGCACTTAAAAAAAAATACAAGTTTTCACACAACACTTACATTACAAACAGTTGATCATTGGCGATGCACCATACGGTGAGCTGCTAGACCAGTTGACGACAATTAACAAATCTATTTGCCCGCTTTTACCGCCGTTGTTCCAAAATTACAATTGAATGCAAGAATTTCGCGAAATAAACAAGAAAACCAGTCACTGAAGTCGGACGGTAATGATGGCCAAAACGACAACGATGACGACAAGTTGGACGAGTACGTGAACCGCACGTAGAGTCGTATTCATATGCACACTATGCCGGAGTACGATGCCCGATGGCCGTGGACTTCTTTTCTATGATCGCGCTGATCGCGGTATGTGAGAGATTCTTGTTTTCACTTCTTTTGTATTTCTTATTTCATTTCATGAATGAAAATTGCATCTAATTTCAATATTTTCTCTTTTTCTCGCAGATACATAGATAGATTTCTGGTTTTCCTCTTATTTCATCGGGCCCCTGTAAACACAATTAACACAGATACGTAATTACACATCGAAAGAGATGCACCTGTAACACTCATACACGCACGTCGCGGATCGCGCATGTATTCGCGCCCGTCAACATTCCACCGACCGATAGAAAACTCCAAAAGAAAAATTTCCCAAAATAAACAAAAACTGAAAAGAGCAAACCAAAAAAAAAAAACAAAAACAATTGATCGCGAGAAAAGGACCGCAATTATACGACGGCACGCCGAGTAAGACAACACTACGCGCCGAATACAAACGCGTTCGAGCGAGCGAGAGAGAGGATGATGCAAAACGAGAAAAAAGAGCAACCGACGTACGAACGACGAAAAACAAACAAGAAAAGTCGATGGATGGAATGTGAACGTAGATCACTCGGACTGGGCACGATGGAGCAGCGCCAGCGGCAATAGCAGCAGCATCAACATCAACAGTGGGGTGGATCGTGCAGTCCAAAGAATTTCTTCTCGAAACCGGGTTTCGGGCGAGCGTTTCGTAGTCACAAAACGTATTTAACTGAAAACACAAATACTCAAACACCAACACACGCGATCGCACGTACAATAGACGCCGGAGAAGCTGTGGAGCAAAGCACTACCACAACCTAACGTGGCTCTTTTCCACGCTCGTTTTTTCCTTTTCTTCCTTTTTCCTTCCTCAAACACTGCACGGCTATTACCTTATTTTCATCTTTTCACCAAATTTTCTTATTCTCACCTCTTTTCGCGAAACTAGTGTTTCACGACGACTCTCAAAAATACACAGCACGATCGGAAAAATGGAAAAGCAAAACTCTAGACTCAATGAAGCACTTCAGTCATAGATACTTGTTTGAATTAGATATTTTCTTCTTTTTGTTACTAATTTCTTTTCTAACACTTTATACCAATATTGAAGACGGAAAACTGCCGCACGAGACGCGTATAACGTCGCAAACGTTGTCGAATAACAACTCAGGTAGAAACCACTTGATCGTCGGCGTTGGAGTTCCAGCGCACCAGGTTTTTGTTGTCTCTGCTCTTGGGTTTTCTCCCTACTCTACCTACCAGTCGTCGTCACACACCAACTGATTCTCTTTACTCAGCTCATAAGTGGATCGTGTCAGTTGGATTTTTGAAAAAAAGGTTTTCAGGTGTATTGTTTTGTTCCCCGATGTCTTTTGTTTCTCTTTACAGGTGCCATAGAGAGTGTGGTGAATGTCGATTCAGCGACGTACTCTTTGCGAAGAATGTGATGAGTAACATAGGGCAAGAGGTGCAAATGTCGGCCGAGTTTTCTAAAAAGGCAGCGAAGAGACAAACAAAAGTCCGCTTACAGGTGCAAGTGTCGGCCATTGATCGCCGAGTTTTCCAAAAAGCTTCTGAGTGACATCACTACCACCCCCGAATGGCATTTACAGGTGCAAGTCTCGGCCTTTGATTGCCAAGTTTTCTTAAACGGCCCCGAAGTGACATCGGTTGCCAAACGTTGTTTACAGGTGCAAGTGTCGGCTTTCGAGTTTTCTGAAAAGGCTACTAAGCGACATCACTGCCACCTACCAAACGTCGTTTACAGGTGCAAGTGTCGGCCTTTGATCGCCGAGTTTTCTAAAAACGCTGTGAAGTGACAACGAAACGTTGTTTACAGGTGCAAGTGTCGGTCTTTGATTGTCGAGTTTTCCAAAAAAGGCTTCTGAGTGACATCACTGCCACCTACCAAACGTCGCTTACAGGTGCAAGTGTCGGCCATCCATTGATCGCCGAGTTTTCCAAAAAGGCTTCTGAGTGACATCACTGCCACCTATCAAACGTCGCATACAGGTGCAAGTGTCGGCCTTTGATCGCCGAGTTTTCCAAAAAGGCTTCTGAGTGACATCACTGCCACCTACCAAACGTCATTTACAGGTGCAAGTGTCGGCCTTTGATCGCCGAGTTTTCCAAAAAGGCTTCTGAGTGACATCACTGCCACCTACCAAACGTCGTTTACAGGTGCAAGTGTCGGCCTTTGATCGCCGAGTTTTCTAAAAACGCTGTGAAGTGACAACGAAACGTTGTTTACAGGTGCAAGTGTCGGTCTTTGATTGTCGAGTTTTCCAAAAAAGGCTTCTGAGTGACATCACTGCCACCTACCAAACGTCGCTTACAGGTGTAAGTGTCGGCCATCCATTGATCGCCGAGTTTTCCAAAAAGGCTTCTGAGTGACATCACTGCCACCTATCAAACGTCGCATACAGGTGCAAGTGTCGGCCTTTGATCGCCGAGTTTTCCAAAAAGGCTTCTGAGTGACATCACTGCCACCTACCAAACGTCATTTACAGGTGCAAGTGTCTGCTTTTGATCGCCGAGTTTTCCAAAAAGGCTTCTGAGTAACATCACTACCACCTACCAAACGTCGTTTACAAGTGCAAGTCTTGGCCTTTGATTGCCGAGTTTTCTTAAACGGCCGGAAAGTGACATCGGTACCACCTACCAAACGTCATTTGTCATTTGATTGCTGAATTTTCACTCAGCAATCACTCATTTTCTAAAAAGGCTAATAAACCACATCACTTACTTACTTAGGTGGCGCTACAGTCCGTGGTGAACCTGGGCCTCAACCAACAAGCGTCTCCAGCTGGCACGGTCTTTGGCCAGCTGTTTCCAGCGCCGCACGCCCAATTGGTTAAGATCCCCTTCCACCTGCGTGCGCCACCGATTATGTGGCCGTCCTCCGCCGCGCCTTCCTTCCGGAGTGGATTCGAAGACTCTTCGGGTCGGAGCTGTATTTTCCATGCGCTCTACATGGCCTAGCCACCTTAGACGCTGTATCCGTAGACGTCGTACCAGGCCGATGTCGCTGTACAACCCGTACAGTTCTTCGTTATATCTTCTCCTCCATACACCGTTTGAACAAACGGGACCGCAGATAGTGCAATAATTTTCCTCTCGAAACGGCCAAGGGCATCTTCATCCGCTTTTGTTAAGGTCCAAGCCTCTGCGCCGTAAAGGAGGACTGGGATGATTAAGGTCTTATATAGTGTCACCTTGGTTTTCCGAGAGAGGGCTCTACTTCTCAATTGCCTCTTGAGCCCAAAGAAACAGCGGTTGGCAAGAGTGATTCTGCGTTTTATCTCAGCGCCGATGTTGTTGTCGCTGGTCATCAGTGAGCCAAGGTAGACGAATTCCTTGACCACTTCAAAGTTATATCCGCCTATGGTGACGTTCTGGCCAATATGTCGGTGTTGTCCGTCTCTTTTAGATGAAAGCAGATATTTGGTTTTACCCTCATTATCCTTGAGACCCATCTTACCCGCTTCTACCTCAATGCTTACAAAGGCCTCATTGACGTCTCGCTGTGTCCGTCCAATCACGTCAATGTCGTCGGCGTACGCAAGCAATTGCGTAGACTTGAAATAAATCGTACCTCTTGTGTTGGCCGGTGACTCTTGCTCGATCTTTTCAAGCACGATGTTAAAAAAGTTACATGACAGCGCGTCACCTTGCCTAAATCCTTTTTTAACATCAAAGGTCTCGGTTTGCTCATTACCGACCTTAATGGAGCAGCGAGAATTTTCCATTGTCATCCTGCACAGTCCGACGAGTTTGGCAGGGATGTTAAAACCAGACATGGCTTTGTATAGCTCATCTCTATACACGCTGTCATACGCGGCCTTGAAATCGACGAAGAGGTGTTGAGTGTCGATTTGGTATTCCTGGGTCTTCTCCAAGATCTGCCGTAGCGTAAATATTTGGTCTATTGTGGATTTACCTGGTCTGAAACCACACTGATAAGAGCCGATCAGGTTATCCACAAACGGTTTCAGGCGTTCACACAATATGGCGGAGAAGATCTTATATGCGATGTTAAGGAGACTTCTTCCCCTATAGTTGGCGCAGTTATAGTGGTCTCCTTTCTTATGGACCGGGCAAACGATGCTGAGATTGCATTCGTCGGGCATGCTTTCCTCCGACCATACCTTGCAAATGAGATGGTGCATGCACCTTACCAGCTCATCTCCAGCCGCCTTAAGAAGCTCAGCAGACAGACCGTCTGCGCCCACGGCTTTATTAGACTTAAGTCTTGATGTTGCTATTTTGACTTCGTCTAGGTCGGGTGGACTGAATTCTGTTTGATTGTCGTCCATTACGAATGGCTCGTTCTGCCTGACAGCGGTATCTTGTCTATCATCGCCGTTATACAGTCTGCAGAAGTGGTCTTTCCAAATCCTCAGCATCGACTGCGACTTTACTACCAGTTCTCCATTTTCATCCCTGCAGGCTGCCGCTCAGGCTTTGTAGCCATGGCATGTTCGTTTTACCTTATTGTAAAACTTACGGGCACCAAACGTCGCTTACAGGTGCAAGTGTCGGTCTTTGATCGCCGAGTTTTCTAAAAACGCTGCGAAGTGACAACGAAACGTCGTTTACAGGTGCAAGTGTCGGCTTTTGAGTTTTCTGAAAAGGCTACTAAGCGGCATCACTGCCACCTACCAAACGTCGTTTACAGGTGCAAGTCTCGGCCTTTGATCGCCGAGTTTTCCAAAAAGGCTCCTGAGTGATATCACTACCACCTAGCAAACGTCGTTTACAGGTGCAAGTGTCGGTCTTTGATCGCCGAGTTTTCTAAAAAGGTCCCGAAGTGACATCGGTTACCAAATGTTGTTTACAGGTGCAAGTATCGGCTTTTGAGTTTTCCGAAAAGGGTACTAAGCGGCATCACTGTCACCTACCAAACGTCGTTTACAGGTGCAAGTGTCGGCCTTTGATTGCCGAGTTTTCTAAAAAGGCAGCGAAGAGACAACCAAACGTCGCTTGCAGGTTCAAGTCTCGGCCTTTGATCGCCGAGTTTTCCAGAAAGGCTGCTGACTGACATCACTACCACCTTCCAAACGTCGTTTACAGGTGCAAGTGTCGGTCTTTGATTGTCGAGTTTTCCAAAAAGGCTGCTGAGTGACATCACTACCACCTACCAAACGTCGTTTACAGGTGCAAGTCTCGGCCTTTGATTGTCGAGTTTTCCAAAAAGGCTGCTGACTGACATCACTACCACCTACCAAACGTCGTTTACAGGTGCAAGTGTCGGTCTTTGATTGTCGAGTTTTCCAAAAAGGCTGCTGAGTGACATCACTACCACCTACCAAACGTCGTTTACAGGTGCAAGTGTCGGTCTTTGATCGCCGAGTTTTCTAAAAAGGTCCCGAAGTGACATCGGTTACCAAATGTTATTTACAGGTGCAAGTGTCGGCTTTTGAGTTTTCTGAAAAGGCTACTAAGCCACATCACTACCACCTAACAAACGTCGTTTACAGGTGCAAGTGTCGGCCTTTGATTGTCGAGTTTTCCAAAAAGGCTGCTGAGTGACATCACTACCACCTACCAAACGTCTTTTACAGGTGCATGTCTCGGCCTTTGATTGTCGAGTTTTCCAAAAAGACTGCTGACTGACATCACTACCACCTACCAAACGTCGCTTACAGGTTCAAGTCTCGGCCTTTGATCGCCGAGTTTTCCAAAAAGGCTGCTGAACGACATCACTACCACCTACAAAACGTCGTTTACAGGTGCAAGTGTCGGCCTTTGATCGCCGAGTTTTCCAAAAAGGCTCCTGAGTGATATCACTACCACCTAGCAAACGTCGTTTACAGGTGCAAGTGTCGGTCTTTGATCGCCGAGTTTTCCAAAAAGGCTTCTGAGTGACATCACTGCCACCTACCAATCGTCATTTACAGGTGCAAGTGTCGGCCTTTGATCGCCGAGTTTTCCAAAAAGGCTTCTGAGTGACATCACTGCCACCTACCAAACGTCGTTTACAGGTGCAAGTGTCGGCCTTTGATCGCCGAGTTTTCTAAAAACGCTGTGAAGTGACAACGAAACGTTGTTTACAGGTGCAAGTGTCGGTCTTTGATTGTCGAGTTTTCCAAAAAAGGCTTCTGAGTGACATCACTGCCACCTACCGAACGTCGCTTACAGCTGTAAGTGTCGGCCATCCATTGATCGCCGAGTTTTCCAAAAAGGCTTCTGAGTGACATCACTGCCACCTATCAAACGTCGCATACAGGTGCAAGTGTCGGCCTTTGATCGCCGAGTTTTCCAAAAAGGCTTCTGAGTGACATCACTGCCACCTATCAAACGTCGCTTACAGGTGCAAGTGTCGGCCTTTGATCGCCGAGTTTTCCAAAAAGGCTTCTGAGTGACATCACTGCCACCTACCAAACGTCATTTACAGGTGCAAGTGTCTGCTTTTGATCGCCGAGTTTTCCAAAAAGGCTTCTGAGTAACATCACTACCACCTACCAAACGTCGTTTACAAGTGCAAGTCTTGGCCTTTGATTGCCGAGTTTTCTTAAACGGCCGGAAAGTGACATCGGTACCACCTACCAAACGTCATTTGTCATTTGATTGCTGAATTTTCACTCAGCAATCACTCATTTTCTAAAAAGGCTAATAAACCACATCACTTACTTACTTAGGTGGCGCTACAGTCCGTGGTGAACCTGGGCCTCAACCAACAAGCGTCTCCAGCTGGCACGGTCTTTGGCCAGCTGTTTCCAGCGCCGCACGCCCAATTGGTTAAGATCCCCTTCCACCTGCGTGCGCCACCGATTATGTGGCCGTCCTCCGCCGCGCCTTCCTTCCGGAGTGGATTCGAAGACTCTTCGGGTCGGAGCTGTATTTTCCATGCGCTCTACATGGCCTAGCCACCTTAGACGCTGTATCCGTAGACGTCGTACCAGGCCGATGTCGCTGTACAACCCGTACAGTTCTTCGTTATATCTTCTCCTCCATACACCGTTTGAACAAACGGGACCGCAGATAGTGCAATAATTTTCCTCTCGAAACGGCCAAGGGCATCTTCATCCGCTTTTGTTAAGGTCCAAGCCTCTGCGCCGTAAAGGAGGACTGGGATGATTAAGGTCTTATATAGTGTCACCTTGGTTTTCCGAGAGAGGGCTCTACTTCTCAATTGCCTCTTGAGCCCAAAGAAACAGCGGTTGGCAAGAGTGATTCTGCGTTTTATCTCAGCGCCGATGTTGTTGTCGCTGGTCATCAGTGAGCCAAGGTAGACGAATTCCTTGACCACTTCAAAGTTATATCCGCCTATGGTGACGTTCTGGCCAATATGTCGGTGTTGTCCGTCTCTTTTAGATGAAAGCAGATATTTGGTTTTACCCTCATTAACCTTGAGACCCATCTTAGCCGCTTCTACCTCAATGCTTACAAAGGCCTCATTGACGTCTCGCTGTGTCCGTCCAATCACGTCAATGTCGTCGGCGTACGCAAGCAATTGCGTAGACTTGAAATAAATCGTACCTCTTGTGTTGGCCGGTGACTCTTGCTCGATCTTTTCAAGCACGATGTTAAAAAAGTTACATGACAGCGCGTCACCTTGCCTAAATCCTTTTTTAACATCAAAGGTCTCGGTTTGCTCATTACCGACCTTAATGGAGCAGCGAGAATTTTCCATTGTCATCCTGCACAGTCCGACGAGTTTGGCAGGGATGTTAAAACCAGACATGGCTTTGTATAGCTCATCTCTATACACGCTGTCATACGCGGCCTTGAAATCGACGAAGAGGTGTTGAGTGTCGATTTGGTATTCCTGGGTCTTCTCCAAGATCTGCCGTAGCGTAAATATTTGGTCTATTGTGGATTTACCTGGTCTGAAACCACACTGATAAGAGCCGATCAGGTTATCCACAAACGGTTTCAGGCGTTCACACAATATGGCGGAGAAGATCTTATATGCGATGTTAAGGAGACTTCTTCCCCTATAGTTGGCGCAGTTATAGTGGTCTCCTTTCTTATGGACCGGGCAAACGATGCTGAGATTGCATTCGTCGGGCATGCTTTCCTCCGACCATACCTTGCAAATGAGATGGTGCATGCACCTTACCAGCTCATCTCCAGCCGCCTTAAGAAGCTCAGCAGACAGACCGTCTGCGCCCACGGCTTTATTAGACTTAAGTCTTGATGTTGCTATTTTGACTTCGTCTAGGTCGGGTGGACTGAATTCTGTTTGATTGTCGTCCATTACGAATGGCTCGTTCTGCCTGACAGCGGTATCTTGTCTATCATCGCCGTTATACAGTCTGCAGAAGTGGTCTTTCCAAATCCTCAGCATCGACTGCGACTTTACTACCAGTTCTCCATTTTCATCCCTGCAGGCTGCCGCTCAGGCTTTGTAGCCATGGCATGTTCGTTTTACCTTATTGTAAAACTTACGGGCACCAAACGTCGCTTACAGGTGCAAGTGTCGGTCTTTGATCGCCGAGTTTTCTAAAAACGCTGCGAAGTGACAACGAAACGTCGTTTACAGGTGCAAGTGTCGGCTTTTGAGTTTTCTGAAAAGGCTACTAAGCGGCATCACTGCCACCTACCAAACGTCGTTTACAGGTGCAAGTCTCGGCCTTTGATCGCCGAGTTTTCCAAAAAGGCTCCTGAGTGATATCACTACCACCTAGCAAACGTCGTTTACAGGTGCAAGTGTCGGTCTTTGATCGCCGAGTTTTCTAAAAAGGTCCCGAAGTGACATCGGTTACCAAATGTTGTTTACAGGTGCAAGTATCGGCTTTTGAGTTTTCCGAAAAGGGTACTAAGCGGCATCACTGTCACCTACCAAACGTCGTTTACAGGTGCAAGTGTCGGCCTTTGATTGCCGAGTTTTCTAAAAAGGCAGCGAAGAGACAACCAAACGTCGCTTGCAGGTTCAAGTCTCGGCCTTTGATCGCCGAGTTTTCCAGAAAGGCTGCTGACTGACATCACTACCACCTTCCAAACGTCGTTTACAGGTGCAAGTGTCGGTCTTTGATTGTCGAGTTTTCCAAAAAGGCTGCTGAGTGACATCACTACCACCTACCAAACGTCGTTTACAGGTGCAAGTCTCGGCCTTTGATTGTCGAGTTTTCCAAAAAGGCTGCTGACTGACATCACTACCACCTACCAAACGTCGTTTACAGGTGCAAGTGTCGGTCTTTGATTGTCGAGTTTTCCAAAAAGGCTGCTGAGTGACATCACTACCACCTACCAAACGTCGTTTACAGGTGCAAGTGTCGGTCTTTGATCGCCGAGTTTTCTAAAAAGGTCCCGAAGTGACATCGGTTACCAAATGTTGTTTACAGGTGCAAGTGTCGGCTTTTGAGTTTTCTGAAAAGGCTACTAAGCCACATCACTACCACCTAACAAACGTCGTTTACAGGTGCAAGTGTCGGCCTTTGATTGTCGAGTTTTCCAAAAAGGCTGCTGAGTGACATCACTACCACCTACCAAACGTCTTTTACAGGTGCATGTCTCGGCCTTTGATTGTCGAATTTTCCAAAAAGACTGCTGACTGACATCACTACCACCTACCAAACGTCGCTTACAGGTTCAAGTCTCGGCCTTTGATCGCCGAGTTTTCCAAAAAGGCTGCTGACTGACATCACTACCACCTACCAAACGTCGTTTACAGGTGCAAATGTCGGCCTTTGATCGCCGAGTTTTCCAAAAAGGCTCCTGAGTGATATCACTACCACCTAGCAAACGTCGTTTACAGGTGCAAGTGTCGGTCTTTGATCGCCGAGTTTTCTAAAAAGGCCCCGAAGTGACATCGGTTACCAAATGTTGTTTACAGGTGCAAGTGTCGGCTTTTGATTGTCGAGTTTTCTAAAAAGGCTGCTGAGTGACATCACTACCACCTACCAAACGTCGTTTACAGGTGCAAGTCTCGGCCTTTGAATGTCGAGTTTTCCAAAAAGGCTACTAAGCCACATCACTACCACCCACCCGTTAGATATATAGTACTGAATAGACAGTGGAATTGGATCATATCCATTCTCGTTAGCATCACTACGAAAACACCAGTCAACTAGTCCATGATGACCAGGTAAGTCACATAATCAGTAAACGCTGTTGTTTATCTCTCTAGAAGCGCCAAGCAATCCAATCTGATTCGATTGCTTTTTATGTCCAACTACATATGTATCACATTTAAAGTCCTTTCCCGCACGAAAAAACAAGGAAGACACAAGCAGGACTATACCAATTAAACCCCTTCCCCATCGCACTCGTAACACCGGTCAAATGAACTCATTAATCCCCAACGGATGACCCCATTGGAGTAGTGAACTCCCTTACCGTCCAACAGTAAATTGCGTCTTTTCATAAAATATGTGGAGCCACTTAGGTCCACACCTGTTTGTTCTGTGTCCTTTTTTGAGGGAATGTGAAAGTTTACAGCGGTCCCCAACGTGTTCAGCTTGGCTAAGAGTGTGTATCCAAAAGTGTTTGTCAATTGACTACCTTTCGGATGAGGTTTAGGTAAGAGGGATACTCAGATTGAAGCGGCCCTTCACCCTGTCTAAGGTGGATTGCCGTCATAAAATCAGGCGGAGGATGTATTTGGATCGATCAATTATTGCTCGGGTTGAGGTCACTGCTACTCGGGGGCAATTTGAAGGAATTCTCGTGATTTTCGAATTAGTTGTTTTTTTAAACGGACAGGTATAGATTGAAGAATAGTCCTCGGGTATACTGAGTGTTCATTGGTGAAATGTTAATGGCATGGTGGAAGGGAATATTGTAGAGCCTTGTAGGCAGTTTTATTGACGTTTTCTGAAGGCCTGTGTCCTGTTGAGATACCCCCTAATGGCTCCTTAGTTAGCTTCATTATGGACGATGATGGTAGGTAGCCTTACACTAGTTACAACCAGTGGGAGTATTCTCACTAATAATTACTCCAAGGAAGTCAAAGGTCATAAGTAACTTTAAGCTATGAAAAGAGGCTTTTGCCTAAATGTGTCGTGTGATTTTTTAAGCGTCTGGTCGAAAAACCATATATTGCAATCGACTTTTTAAGGATCATTTTGTTCATAGGTTGACCACGACTACGTTTGAAGTCGTATGCTGCAATTGACGCTGGCTTATCAGAATAGACGATACGTCTTCCAAAGTACTTCCAAAGTACTTCCAAAGTCCTTGAACGTAAGCATTATTTTTGAAGCTATATTACTATCCCCCCTTTTGGAGCTAAGTCCAAAGGATCTCGGAAACATAAGTGGTTAGACGTTCGTTAATGATTGCTTCGGCCCTCGGAAGAAAGGTCCTTAGTTGGTCGAAATGAAGGTTCGCTCTTCCGATTACTGTCTTCAGAGCTCGAATTAATCTCTCCCAAATACAGGCGAAAAGGGAGCGAGCAAACAGAGCAAAGAAGTTTATCGCGTTTAACTAGGTAAACGCCAGTTTCGTTCTCTGTCCCTGTTCAATCCAAAGGGGAACATGGTCCTCCAGGTTGGGGGTTGCGCTTAGGGTTAAGATCCCTATCGTATAAAACCAAAGCTTGTTCAGAGATAATTAACAGCCTCGGATACGGACGAATTACATGTTGACGACCCCCGCTAACGTCTAAAAGGAAACGAATTCCGGATCTGCACCTGGAACATTAAGTATCTCTTTGGACTGCTACATATAAGGCAGACATTACCGCGCACCAAGAAGTGCGATGTGATGGGCCAGGTAAAAAGCGGATAAAAAACTGTGATATCTACTACGGAAACTGCCTCCGCTTATTCGCATGCGGATTTGTTATTCGAGGCAGACTCAGGAAAAAAGTCTTAAGTTTCCAGTATGTAAGCGAACACCTTATAACTATCCGCATCAAGGCCAATCTCGGCAATGTAAGCTTATCATGTGTCCACGCCCCAACAGAGGGGAAAGATGACCGGCATAAAGACGACTTCTATGATCTCCTAGGCAGAACGCATGCGCAATGTCCCAGCTATGATACCAAAATCGTTCTAGGAGATTTCAATGCGAAGCTGGGTAAGGAAGCTATCTTTGAACGGGTCACTGGAAAGCACAGCCTACACAACACCACGTCAGAAAACGGACTAAGGCTAGTGGACTTTATGGCGGGACATAACCTGGTAGAAGCAAGTACACGATTCCCACACCTCAACATCCATAAGGGGACCTGGCGGTCTTTCGATCAATTGACAACCAACCAAATTGATCATATTGCGATCGACGGCAGACACTCCTCCAGCATCCTGGATGTCCGAACCTTTCAAGGAGCCAACATCGACTCGGATCATTACCTTGATGCAGCCAAGGTACGGATGCGAATTTCTCGGAATCAACGGAGTCGAGTAAGAACACCAAAATTTAACGTCGGAAAGCTGAAATCGCAGGAGACCGCCAGGACCTTCGCCGATCAAGTCTCCCTCAAGCTCTCTCAGGTCCCGATGCAATCTGCAGAAACCATAGAACAGCAATGGAGTCCTTGTCAGAAAGCCATTAGAGAGGCCGCCTCAGATATACTCTGTTTCGAGCCACCACCGTCGGGAAACCCCTGGTTTGATGATGAGTGCAGACAGGCCCATGTAGAGAAACAGAATGCATGGCCACATTGCATCGACGGACGAGAGCTGCCCGCGAGCTCTATGACAGAAAAGGAGGGAGGAGCATGCGCTTCTGAGAAGGAAAAAGAAGGAGCAAGAGAAGCGCGAGATCGAGGAGATGGAGAGATGTTACTGCAGGAACGACGTTCGAGAATTTTACCAAAAAGTAAAACGAACATGCCAAAGCTATAAAGCCGGAGCAGCCTGCAGGGATGAGCACGGACAACTAGTAGTGGATTCACAGTCGATGCTGAGATTGCGGAAGGACCACTTCTGCAGACTGTATAACGGCGAGATAGTCAAAATGCCGCCGTCAGGCAGAGCGAACCATTCACAATGGACGAAGACGAAGGAGAATCCCGTCCACCCGACCTAGACGATGTTAAGATAGCGATATCGAAACTTAAGTCTTATAAAGCTGCTGTAGCAGACGGACTCCCCGCGGAGCTGTTTAAAGCAGCTGGCGATGAGCTGGTTAGGAACATGCACCAACTCATCTGCAAGATATGGTCGGAAGAACGCATGCCCGATGAATGGAATCTCAGTATCGTTTGCCGGGTCCATAAGAAAGGAGACCCCTATGACTGCGCCAATTACAGAGGGATAAGCCTCCTGAACATCGCATACAAGATCCTCTCTGCCGTACTGTGTAAGTACCTGAAACCGTTCGTGGACAATCTGATAGGTTCCTACCAGTGTGGTTTCAGGCCAGGAAAATCCACGATAGACCAAATATTTACAATACGGCAGATCTTGGAGAAGACCCATGAATTCCAGGTCGACACGAACCATCTTTTTGTCGACTTTAAAGCCGCGTATGACAGTGTTTACAGAGACGAGCTATACAGAGCCATGTCATGTTTTAACATTCCTGCCAAGGTCGTCAGACTGTGCAGGATGACTATGGAGAACTCTCGCTGCTCCATTAAGGTCGGAGGTGAACTTTAATGTTAAAAAAGGTTTTAGACAGGGTGATGCACTGTCATGTGATTTCTTCAACATTATTCTTGAAAAGATCTGCGGCCAATGCAAGAGGTACGATCTACTTCAAGTCTACACAGTTGCTTGCCTACGCAGAAGACATTGACGTTATTGGACGGAGAACGCAAGACGTCAATGAGGCGTTCGCAAGCATTGAAGCAGAAGCGGCTAAAGTGGGTCTAAGGGTAAATGGTGACAAGACCAAATATATGCTGTCACACAACACCGACGTCTTGGTCAGAACATCACCTTCGGCAGCTGTATTTTTGAAGTAGTCAAGGACTTCATCTATCTTGGCTCGATAGTGACAAGCAGCAACGACACTAGCACTGAGATAAAACGCAGAATAGCCCTTGCCAACCGCTGCTTCTTTGGGCTCAAGAGACAATTGAGTAGTAGGGCCCTCTCTCGAAAACCTAAGGTATCCCTCTACGACGTAGCTGGTATATTGCGTCGCGCGTGGTAACGATTGAAGCCATTGGCTTGGCTGTGGTAGCCTCCGATGGCTTTAAATCGCCAGGGACCGACGGAATATATCCTGTTATGCTGCAAAAGGTATAAGGCAGCTGCAATATACTTTGAAAAGGTTTTTCAAACTTAGAATTTGGTAATACATACCTCCTCCAACGACACCATTTCGCCACGGTAACTTCAACTTATCCTCCCTAGACTCAAAATAAGTCTGCCTTTCCGCACAACCTCACGCCCACCACATACCATCTTCCTGCTCTCTATAGGACACACGATCCCATCTTCAATCTGTTTAAGCGAAATATTTAAAATTCATGTCAGGTATTATACGATTCAATTCTTCCAGGCAACTTTTGCTTATTCTCTTTTGTGTTTTTGTTCGTGTTGAATGAATCATTACACGATTCAGTAGAGAGCTCACCACAAAGTGACACTTAGCCCGCGTTTTGTCTTTGCAAATCCACACACACGTGTTTTGCTGAGAGACAGCGCACAAACACTCGCAAAAAAAGAGAAAAAGAAAAAGAGAAATGTCAAAGTATTGAATCAAATCCCCACAACACGACCTACCCCGGACGCTTCTCACTCCTCTCCACCACAAGATTAAAAGCACCAGGCCTAAGTATTATACGTGGTTTGACTCGAGCTGCAAAGAGGCTATTAGGCTCAGGAGCTACGTTTTCGGGCCTGCGAGGCAAACAGTTCTGAGGAAAACCCAAAAAAGTACATACGAGCCAGAAATGACTGCAACGCCCACATTCGACGGGTTAAATTCCAATCCAACCAAAAATTAAGGCGTAAAATCCTTCAATGTCCCAAAGGTAGCAAAAGTTTCTGGTCGTTTGTAAAAAACGTAAAAAACTCAACTAAGTCGTCTATACCGACGCTCATCCACAATGACATTCCAGCTGTCACCCCATTAGACAAAGCTAACCTACTTGCTGCCCATTTCGCAACCAGTTCTCAGCTGCCAGCCTGTACTTTGTCTCCGCCTGTACTAGAGTGCGTAAATTCCACCATGGGACCAATCCACTTCCGCACTCGTACAGTCGCAAGGGTTCTTAAAGATCTCGACATACACAAATCCGCTGGTCCAGATGGTATTGCCCCAATAGTTCTAAAGAAGTGTTCTTCTACGCTGGCAAAACCACTGCGTAAACTTTTTCACCTTTCCTACACCTCTGTGCTCATTCCGAGTAGGTGGAAAACAGCATTTGTCCACTCTATACCCAAAAAAGGCGAATCATCTTCTCCCTCCAACTACCGACCCATTGCACTAACGTCCCTTCTTTGAAAGGTCATGGAAACGCTGATTAACCGTCAGCTTATGAAATATCTTGAATCACGGAAACTCCTCAATGACCGCCAATACGGTTTCCGCAGCAACAGATCCACTGGTGAATTGATGGCATATCTCGCTGAAAAGTGGAATCACTCGCTTCACCAAGCAGGTGAAAGCAAAATTGTTGCACTGGATATTTCGAAAGCATTTGACAGGGTTTGGCACGAAGCCCTTTTGTCGAAAATGCGTGCTTTTGGGATCGATGAGTCTTTTTTTCAATGGATTAGAAGCTACCTATCGAATCGTTCAATTCAAGTTGTTTTGGATGGATTCAAGTCTGATACTCACTTTGTAAATGCCGGTGTTCCCCAGGGCTCCGTTTTGTCTCCGACACTCTTTCTTACTTTTATAAATGATCTCTTGTCTGTTACTTCTAATCCAGTTTACTCCTTCGCTGACGACAGTACCCTCAGCTTCTCATATTCGTTCACCAGTTTACGACCCTGCACTTCGGTTGTAGATAATGAGCGGCAGCGTATGTTAAGCTCATTAAATTCCGATATCGACAGCATCATCCAATGGGGTAAAAACAATAGAGTGGAATTTAGTGCTTCCAAAACACAATGCTGTCTTCTGTCGTTAAAGCGTATAACTAACCCGCAGCCATTATCCATGAATTGCACTTGCATCTCAGAAACTGAAAAGCTTTCCATCCTGGGTATGAGTGTTGCTCACAATCTTAATTGGAGCGACCATATATTCAGTGTCGCCAAGAATGCTGCGAAATGCCTAGGATTCTTATACAGATGCAAGAAATATTTCTCACCCTTAGATCTGGCTACAATCTATAAGGCGTTCATTCGCCCCAAATTAGAGTTCAACGCTCATGTCTGGTGCGGTGCTTCCAAGACCTCATTGCACCTATTAGACAGAATACAAAAACGAGCCATAAAACTGATAGGTGACTCCAGCATTACCAAAACAGTAGACTCGCTGGAACACCGCAGGAATGTTACCTGCCTCTCCCTGTTTTATCGTTACTATGTACCACCAAAAATGCTCCGATGAAATAGCCAGTTGCATTCCGCCCCTTCAACATTTCTCCCGCAATACACGTCTCTCTAGGAATGCTCACTAATATACTCTGAAGCCCGCTTTCGGACGTACTGTCAAATATAGAGAATCTTTCATTAACCGAACCACACGAATCTGGAACTCCCTGCCGGATTCGGTTTTCCCCCCTCAATGCAACATGCAAGCATTTAAGATCAATGTCCATCGGCATCTCCTCTATTCCTCCTCCTCTCTGCCTTCTGCCCGCACTGTGTCGCCGACATAATAAGGTTATTAGACCTTGAGTGCGCGCAAATTAAAAAAAAAAAATCGTGTTGCTGGAGAGAGAGTTGAATCGTATAATACCCGACTAAAGACAATTTCGGTTATTTGTTTCTTTATTTTTCGTTTACTCGATTCCACTTTTTATCATTCAATTCAGGCATCAGGAAAACGTCTATTTGGCAATACCGTATCAAAGTATCGTCTACATCTCTCAAACTGTAAAAGTGAAATGTTAAGCAAACGTCATTGACGGTCTGTAAGGCAGAAACGCATCTCGTCACTTCTCTGCCAACACTTCAAAGGTTTCCCGATGATCCAGTGATCCATGCCCATCTCGAAATCTGATATCCAAAAAAAACTGCGCAGCCATCTGTCAAAAGTAACAGAATTCAAAGTAGGCACCCATCCACCTGTCGTATGAAGATGTCCGCCGACCTGTACAAAACCACAAATATGCGGCCGCTGGTGTAATCCATGTCCAAGACTCCCAGACTGACAGCAGCAAATCCAATAAAAAACCGCAGAAACATTAACCGACATCGGACTGTTGAGGGCTCGGCTGCGCACACGCCATTACAACTATTCATCCGACCGACAGGGTGTGCATAATTATCAGCTCAAAGAACACACACCCAGCTCACAGGTGAGGAGACAAGGATGCTGCAGGATTCAAGCTTTGCCATCGGGTTACATTTATTATGCGGAGTGTCATCATGAGTCTATTTTGGCACGTGGTGCTGCTGTTTACCAACAGCATGTGGGAGAAGGTAAACAAGTGCGATGTGCGAAATAGGATTTTCGCTGTGGTGGCCACGTTGATTGCTGTCGGGAGTCCGTCGTCGTCCGCCTTTTATGTTCCTAGATTTTATGTGGCCTAGAAGCAGAGTGAAAAATGATATGAAGTGAAAGGATGAGTTAATTGCAATCAATCGCTCTTACATGGGTGTATACCATGCAGTTGGTATCGGATGTAGGTGCACCTTGAACAGAGATGGCGTTTCCTGTAAATGAGCAACTCAAATTAATCAGCTAAAAAGGTCACCAGGATACGACACATCATATTTATAGTCTATTTCACTAGGAGAGTAAGACGAAACTCCTACGCTTACCAATAGCACGTAATCAATAACCAACTAGACGAACTCATGACATCGATAGTCCACCTTCACCTAAACCACCACCATCACCACAAGCCTCCTTGACCTGTATTCTAAAGCCAACAGCATGACATTACCTCCGCCATAACCGGACATTTAACAATCATAATCAAACAGCAAACGGAGCATCATGGAACAGCCATCATAATAGCTACCATTCATCATAGTATCGGGTATCCGTTGCCATATATTCTCTAGCGTCCTTTTCAGTGCAAGAAAAAAAAAATTAAATTCGAAAAACCCATCTAAGCAACGAGAGAGTACTGCGTTACCAAGGAAATCAGTTTATCCCTCTAAATCGCATCTGGAAATTCTACAAGCGGCAAAAACTCGTCGTCTTCTTCACCTCCTCACCTCCTTATCGGTTTACTAAACCTGTGCCATGAAGAAGCACTTGAATATCACAACTGTTCATTCGATGGCTAGGAGAAGAAAATTGAACGTAATTTCCTTCTTTTTCAATGGGGAAGAAGCGAAGGAAGGACGAATGATAAGCAGGGCAAAACCGGTGGAAATAAAGTCCTTGCGGAAGGACGCGGTCTTTTATTATGCATTGGAAGGAATGAAAACCAAAGAAAAGAAAAAGAGGAAACAGATCAGACCAAGGCAAAGTGGATGATGATAGGGATTCCATGGATGCAACTGCATTTAATCTAGGATTGATCGACTTTAAATACTTAAGTGAGATGGTAACCAACTGACATTACTTAAGTTCCGATATTTCACTCTTACTGAGATGAAGTAGTGATCATGAGAGAATGTATCCATGAAGCACGAATTTCGCTGAAGAGTTGTGGCGCCTAGTCCCACTCTAAAAGTCACCCTAAACGCTGCTTTTTTAACAAAGCATCTTAGGCTACTGCATGTGCAACCATACGCATTATGCACTCCATCCTGAAGCACTTCAATCTCGCTACGAAACTGGACGTCAACAATTGAGCTGAGGGTAGTTGAGTGTCCACAGCCACGCCGTGCTCTTACACAGACGGAATTTTCTTCAAAAATTACGTCGAACTGGCAGATCTGTATGATTTGCTTCATCACAAGCTACGAATGGTGTCAATGGTAGCGTCATCAGCCTTTTTTTTTTTTTTTACAGCTCGCGCAGGTTTTTATAGTCTTATAATGTCTCAGAAGCGCGCGATTGAGGATTTGGAGAGGTGTTACTGCAGGCGTGACGTTCGAAAGTTTTATCAACAGATAAAGCGAACATGCCAAGGTTATAAAGCCAGAACGGAAGCCTGCAGGGATGAGAACGGACACCTAGTAGTAGAACCGCAGTCGATGCTGACAATATGGAAAAACCACTTCTGCAGACTGTATAACGGCGATGTTAGTCAATATACCGCTGTCAGGCAGAATGGTCCATTTCTAATCAACGAAGACCGCAGAGAATTCTGTCCCCCTGACCTCGACGAAGTTAAGATTGCCATATCGAAGCTCAAGTCGAATAAGGCTGCTGGTGCAGACGGACTGTTTGCTGAGCTCTTCAAGGCAGCTGGGGATGACCTGGTTGGGAGCATGCACCAGCTCATCCGTAAGATATTGTTAGAGGAAAGCATGCCCGAGGAATGGAGTCTCAGCATCGTATGCCCGATCCACAAGAAAGGAGACCCCTCTGATTGCGCCAACTATAGAGGAATAAGTCTCCTTAACATCGCCTACAAAATCTTCTCTGCCGTTTTGTGTGAACGCCTGAAGCCTTTTGTAAATAAGCTGATAGGTCCTTATCAGTGCGGATTCAGGCCAGAGAAGTCCACCATCGACCACATCTTCACACTACGACAGATCCTGGAAAAAACCAATGAATTTCAAGTCGACACTCACCACCTATTTGTCGACTTCAAAGCCGCATACGACAGCGTAATTAGAGACGAGCTATACAACGCTATGTCTACCTTTGACATACCTGCTAACCTCGTCAGACTATGCAGGATGACTTTGGAGAATGCTCGCTTCTCCATCCGAATCGGTGAACACCTTACCGATAGTTTTGATGTCAAAAAAGGATTTAGGCAGGGCGATGCGCTGTCGTGTGATTTCTTCAACATCATATTGGAAATGATTGTGCAAAAATCTCTAGCCAATACAAGAGGCACGATCTATTTCAAATCCTCGCAACTCCTTGCATACGCCGACGACATTGACATAATAGGTAGATCGCAGCGAGATGTCAATGAGGCGTTTGCGAGTATTGAGATGGAGGCGGCGAAAATTGGTTTGGCGGTAAACGAGGGCAAAACTAAATATATGCTGTCATCAAAAAAGGACGCTCACCACCGACGTCTCGGCCAGAACGTTTGTATAGGCAGATATAAGTTCGAGGTAGTTAAGGACTTCGTCTACCTTGGCTCCGCAGTGACCTGGAACAACGACATCAGTTCCGAAATCAAACGCAGAATCAATCTTGCCAATCGCTGTTTCTTTGGGCTCAAGAGGCAACTGAGTAATAGAGCCCTCTCCCAAACGACAAAGTTGACTCTATATAAGACCCTTATCATCCCGGTCCTGTTGTACGGCGCAGAAGCATGGACACTATCAAAAGCGGATGAGGAGGCCCTTGGTCGATTCGAGAGAAAGATTTTGCGCGTGATTTATATTGGGCCTATAAACGCAGACGGGAGATGGAGGAGAAGATTCAACCACGAACTTAACGGGCTGTACAGCGACATGAGCCTAGTCAGGCGTCTACGGATTCAACGCCTAAGATGGCTGGGCCATGTAGAGCGAATGGACACCACAGCTTCAGCCCGGAGAGTCTTTGAATCCAACCCCGAGGGACGAAGAAGCAGAGGACGGCCGCACTTAAGATGGCGCACACAGGTGGAAGGGGACCTCAGCCAACTGGGTGTGCGGCAATAGAAAAGGCTAGCGAAAGATCGTGCTAGTTGGAGGGGCATGTTGGTTGAGGCCCAGGTTCACCCTTAACTGTAGCGCCCACTAAGAAGAAGAAGATAATGTTTATCACACAACCTGAACGGAGTGCAGTAGTTTGGATCGTAGATGTTCGTTCACTATTCTCCAGGGGTGGTTGTCCTAGATAGGAGGTGAGGAACTTATGATGTCATATTAGAATTGCACACACAGAGTATGAATTTAAAGTGACGATATACTGTGAGTGTTATGCTTTCATCGCTATGTTTGATCACTTCTCATTCACAACAGCTGTGTTCCGTATAGGAACTGTTTTCTCTTGGCTATGGAACGGCTTTGAATTACAGACTTTCCGTTCGACGGTCGGTGATGTTTACCACTGCACTACGGCCACCCCCAGCTGCGACACCTATATCAAAATAAACATGAAAGCGGACATCTAGTAGTTGACTCACAGTCGATGCGGAGAATATGAAAATACCACTTCTGCAGATAGTCAAAATACATCTGCAGACAGAGAATACCTTAACAAGGTTAAGGTAGCAATAAGGCCGATCAAGTCATTTAAAGCAGTTGGAGATGAGCTCGGCTCAGGTTCTTCATGGACTGTAACGCCAACATACATACATACATACAGATGAGTTGATTGGGAACTTGCACCAACTCATCTAGAGAATATGGTCGGAAGAAAGCACGCCCGATGTGGGTGCAGTGGTCTTTGCAGGGGTGGTTTGTCCTACATAGGACGAGAGCCGACCAAATTTCGCGTTGGTTATAATTCTCAGTAATTCGTTCATGCACTTTTGGTGTTAGTATTGCATACGCAGAGGATGAATTTCAATTGACCACATATTATGAGTGTTATGTCTGCAGAAGTACGTTTGGTCACTTTTCATTCAGAACTGTGTTGCATACTTTTTTCCGTATAGGAATTGCTTTTTCTTGGCTATGAAACGAATCTGAATTATAGACCTTTCCCTCGACGGCCGATGATGTTAACCACTGCACCACGGCCGCTCTTAGACGCTTCGAAAGCCTAAATTCTGCTTCTAGTCTTCGCTCCCGTTTGCGTTAAAGGAGAGTGAAGGAGAAGATTTAACCACAAACTCTATGGGCAAAACAGCCACATCGGCCTGGTCAGCCGTCTACGGATACAATGTCTGAGATGGCTGGTCCATGTAGAGCGAGTGGACATCACAGCTCCAGGCCAGGCGCGCACAGGTGGAAAAGTACTACCTCAACCAACTAGGCGCGCAGCACTGGAATCAGCTGGTCAGAGATCCTGCCGGTTGGAAGGGCATGTTGGTCGGGGCCCAAGCTGTACCTAAGTAAGTAAATAAGTCATCAGTCTGCAACACCAACCAAACCCGATTTAACCCGGTCACAAGACAACTGGTCAACCGAATTTAGTAGACTTTCGACCATTGGACCCACTCATTAATTCGTAATGTGTGTCACATGAATGTTGACGAAAATGTCCACCATTTCAAGGCACATATGTACATATCTGACGCACAACTTCTCCATATCGTCAGTCGCAGGAAATGATGAATGACACACGTATATCGGCATGTTCCGCAATTAATTGAACACCACTACGCGCAATGAGGCAAACAGACTATTCCTGCTCCAATTAAATCATGACTATAAGACAACTAGCTCCGACACTAATTACTGACGTCATAGGCGCCTCCAAAACTCACTCATCACATGAGTCAAGGTATCTTCGAGCAAAAGCTAAAGCTGAAGAAAAAAAAAACAATTAAATAAATAAACAGCAAAGTCCGTATCAACGCGTGTGTGCATGCCTCAATCATTCTTTTGGGAAGTACCTGCTCCATCCCATACCGCAACATTCCACCGATACAACTCACTCCCGTGGTATTCGTATTCGCTTTCGCCAGTGATTCCGATTATTCTCCGAACCCCATATCTCGGAGGAACGAAAAGATCAGGAAATCGACGACAATCGCACTCTCCCATTCGTTCGCACCTCAAGAAACTATAAAAGCCCGCTCCAATCTGCCCAGTTAGTATACTCCCGCCAAAGGCCTCGCGTGGTAAACAGCCAACTCATGTTATCAGTTTTTAAATATATCATTCTGTTCGTGTTCTGCGTGCTAATCGTGTTGATGGTAACAGCGGGTTCGAATGTTCCGGGCAAACTACACCCGACTCGATTAGATTATCTGGCCAAGTCACATCAGCGACACAGTTGGCCATTGGAATTACTTGCAAAACGAGAGGCTCGTCCCCATTCAGCGCCGTACATCGTGTCCATTCAGCAAATGACAAAATCCGGCAAGACAGTCCACTACTGCGCGGGAACAATCATCAACGAGAACTGGATACTAACAGCCGCTCATTGTCTCGAATCCAGGGATGTAGTCGAAAATTCTGTCCTGGTTGCCGGCTGTCACGATATCAATTCGGGCCTCGAAGGCAATTGTGTACAGCGCCGTAACATCGATCACTTTATCATTCATGAATTGTTCCTGGGTGGCGTTAGTCCTTACGACATCGCTTTAATCTACACTAAGGCACCGCTGCAGTTCAACGAATTCGTACAACCCGCAGAACTACCCGAACCTGATTCACTACCCTACGGTGAAGCAACACTCTACGGATGGGGTAACATATCAACGACCACAGTGCCAATATTCCCCAGTCGACTACAAGCCACCGATATGCCGATTCTCGACTTGGATCTGTGCGAAGGAATTCTCGGCCGAATCGGAATGTACCTTCACCATACAAATCTCTGTACCGGCCCACTGGACGGAGGTAATAGCATCTGTATAGCTGATTCAGGAGGACCACTCATTCAGCGCAATACATACTTTGGCCAATCGACCCTTATTGGAATCGTGTCATGGGGAAAGATGCCTTGCGGCCAAGCCAATGCGCCATCGGTGTTTGTGAAAGTATCTTCGTTCGTCGACTGGATCCACAAAACCATTGATTCGTGTCTTAAGAGCATGTAATACCCACAGTCCCTTGCCGACAAATCTCAACTGAAAGATGTCCAAGTGCATCGTCGAATGATGTGATCTCGAATTGTACTTACTGTATATATACATAGTCATAGTTGTAAGCCTATTTATTGATAGAATCGCTTAAGGAAACAAATATACGAAGAAAACCTAAAAAAAATCCAAAAAGTATCTTTTTCTTTCCGGCTATGATGACCGATTTCCTAAAATTGTGAAATGACACATCACCGATCGCACTGAAGTCATTGCCCGCTTTTATTCACTTGCTCCATTCTATGCGTGAACAGCTCGCACTTGCTTGCCCAGGGAGCTTATCAGCCGGGCGTGTGTACATACGAGCATGACGAATAGGTAAATAATGATAGAGGAGCTTTGACCATGTATGTATGTCTGAGCTTAGTTGGTGGGGGGCACATGAGTCATTGGACGCGACACAGATTCATGAGACTTGAAAGTTAAGACTTTTATGACTTACATAACATCATGGTATCGCGAAAAGCAGATAGGAATCTGATAGTAATGTCGTGACGCAAGTAGCCAAACTGTCACACCTCTTTCTACGTCATGTTGAGGATCACGTGTATGATAGTTACCATAACATGGGATAACGCGATCACCCCAATGTACCTCGTCACTACGTGATTGCATATGTAGATTAGAAAATGATAAGAAACTGTGACATTTCCCAAATCACTCTTATCACACTGATCACACGTCGACTATGAGTGTGACACCAATTACTGCGAGATCACAAAACATACATAAGTGACGCAATCTTGATTCTCCCAAGGCGCTAACGTCGGTCACAAATACGTCTCATGTCTCTAATGATACTGAGCGTGAATTTAACGCACTCCTTCTTAGATGGCGCTACAGTTCGGGGTGAACCAGGGCCTCAACCGACAAGCCTCTCCAGCCGGCCCGATCTTTGGCCAGCCGCTTCCAGTGCCGCACGCCCAGTTGGTTGAGGTCCCCATCCATCTGTGCGCGCCACCTTAAATGCGGTCGTCCTCTGCTGCGTCGTCCCTCGGGGTTGGAGTCGAAGACTCTTCGGGCCGGAGCGTTGATGTCCATTCGCTCTACATGGCCTAGCTATCTTAGACGTGGGATCCGAAGACGTCTTACCAGGCCGATGTCGCTGTACAGCCCGTACAGTTCTTGGTTGAATCTCCTCCTCCACACTCCGTATACACAAACGGGACCAAAGATTGCACGCAGAATTTTCCACTCGAAACGCCCAAGAGCCGCTTCATCCGCTTTTGATAACGTCCGACCCTCAGCGCCGTAGAAGACGACCGGGATGATTAAGGTTTTGTAGAGGGATACCTTAGTTTTTCGAGAGAGGGCTCTACTACTCAATTGCCTCTTGAGCCCGAAGAAGCAGCGATTGGCAAGAGTTATTCTGCGTTTTATTTCAGCGCTGGTGTGGTTGCTGCTTGTCACTATCGAGCCAAGGTAGACGAAGTCCTTGACTACTTCGAAAATATAGCTGCCGAAGGTGACGTTCTGACCAATACGTCGGTGTTGTGCGTCTTTCTTGGATGACAGCATATATTTGGTCTTGTCCCCATTTACCCTTAGACCCACTTTCGCCGCTTCTGCTTCAATGCTTGCGAACGCCTCATTGACGTCTCGCTTTGTTCGTCCAATAACGTCAATGTCATCTGCGTAGGCAAGCAATTGTGTGGACTTGAAGTAGATCGTACCTCTTGCATTGGCCGCAGAGTCCCGCACGATCTTTTCAAGAATGATGTTGAAGAAATCACATGACAGTGCGTCACCCTGTCTAAAACCTTTTTTAACATCAAAGGGGTCGGTTAGTTCACCTCCGACCTCAATGGAGCAGCGAGAGTTCTCCATAGTCATCCTGCACAGTCTGACGAGTTTGGCAGGAATGTTAAAACATGACATGGCTCTGTATAGCTCGTCTCTATAAACACTGTCATACGCGGCTTTAAAGTCGACGAAAAGATGGTGCGTGTCGACCTGGAATTCATGGGTCTTCTCCAAGATCTGCCGTAGTGTAAATATTTGGTCTATCGTGGATTTTCCTGGCCTGAAACCACACTGGTAGGAACCTATCAGATTGTCCACGAACGGTTTCAGGTACTTACACAGTACGGCAGAGAGGATCTTGTACGCGATGTTCAGGAGGCTTATCCCTCTGTAATTGGCGCAGGGGTCTACATGGTGGTTTACATTACAGCAAAGTGACACATACTGATCCCTCAACACTTATTTGTATACAGTTTCCACTGACTTTCCTAGCTCCTTATAGCTTGTTCTAACTATGTAGTACCTCAAAGGATGTAAAAATCGACGAGTTTCTCCGTAAATTTCAAGTAAAAAATGCCATAACTGTGATGGACCTTAGACCTTAGACCTGATCTCAGCCGGTTCGAAAAATTTCAAAAATTTGAAACCGCAAAAGATCCATAATACGAATATACTGCTCTCAGCAATGGCGAGTGTGAGCAGAAAAAGGCAGCAACCGACGAGGCGTACCAAAAGGCGCTGCAGAGGAAAACCAGGGCAGCGCAAGAAGAGTACCGAGCCAAAAGAAGGGAGGAGAAAAAACTACTGTGACAAAAGAAAAGAATCTTCACAGCCTCTCAGCTCAAGGATATCGAGGAGTCTAGGGATAAACATAAAACACGAGCCTTTTACAAGAAATTCAAAGGCCTTGCAGGAGGCTTCAAAAAGGGCACCCAGCCTCTTCGAAACTGCGAGGGTAATCTTGTCACCGACCCGCAGGGAATAGTGGACGTATTTATGCAGCATTTCCAGCAGCTGCTTAACGAGCATGACCAAGAGAGAGTGGTAGGGAGCGAGGAAATTCCAACTCTAGCCGCTGAAGTAGTCCACCCACCCAGCATCGAAGAAGTCGGCACAGCTATTCAGAAGCTGAAGAACAACAAGGCCGCAGGCTCAGATGGATTGCCATCAGAGCTCTTCAAGGCTGGCGGCGATGTTCTGGTAGGGAGCATGCACCAGATCATCTGCAGAATTTGGGAAGATGAAAGCATGCCCGACGACTGGAATACCAGCTCTATATGCCCCATCCACAAAAAAGGCGATCCTACCTCTTGCAAGAACTATAGAGGTATATCCCTGCTCAATGTCGCATACAAGATCCTGTCCAGCGTATTGTGTGAACGTCTAAAACCATTTTGCACTGCACTAATCGGCAGCTACCAGTGCGGCTTCCGGCCCGGCAAATCAACTATAGACCAAATTTTCACACTTCGACAAATCATGGAAAAGACCAGCGAGTTTCGAATCGATACACACCATCTTTTCATCGATTTCAAAGCCGCATACAACAGCATTCATCGTGAAGAACTGTTTGGGGCGATGGCCGAATTCGGGATCCCGGTAAAACTGATCCAGTTGTGTCATACCACGCAAAAAAACCCGCGATGCACCGTGCAACTCGATTCTAGGACCTCGGAACCATTCGAAACATGCACCGGATTTCGGCAAGGAGATGCGCTGTCATGTGACTTATTCAACCTGGTGCTGGAGCAGATAGTGCGACGGGCAGGCTCCAACAGGGAAGGCACTATCTCTTACAAGTCCATCCAGCTGCTAGGATACGCGGATGAAATCGACATCATCGCGTGCTCTCGCCGTGGCATTGTGGAAGCATTCACGGCGATTGAAGAACAGGCGAAACGAGTTGGTCTTAAGATCAATGAGGACAAAACGAAATACATGCTGTCAAGCAAAAACCAATCCGTCGCTCACCACCTGGGACAAAATATAACAATTGACAGCTACAATTCCGAGGTAGTTAAGGAGTTTGTCTACCTCGGGGCAAACGTAAATTCCACAAATGGCACCAGAGTGGAGATCCGGCATAGAATCGCCCTTGGCAACCGCTGCTACTTCGGCTTGTCCAAACAACTGCGGTCAAAACTGCTCACTCGGAAGACCAAAGTCATGCTTTACAAAACGCTCATTCTGCCAGTCTTGCTGTACGGAGCCGAAAGCTGGACGATAAGCAGGACACCGGAGCTGATTTTGGGTTCTATCGAAAGAAAAATTCTGCGTCGGATATTTGGTCCTGTCTGTGAGGAAGGTGAATGGAGAAGAAGACACAACCGCGAACTCTACGAGCTGTACCAAGATGTGGATGTAGTCCGGAAGGCAAGGATCCGTCGACTACACTGGCTCGGCCACATCGAGCGCATGGACATCAACGCTCCAGCTAAGAGGGTCTTCGACTCCGAGCCTCCTGGTTCGAAAAGAAGAGGAAGACCGAACCTCCGGTATAAAGACCAAGTAATCGCGGATGTAAGACATCATGGTCTTGACAACTGGAAGCAGCGTGCCCGGGACCGTCAAGGATGGAAGGCAGCTATAGCTCAGGCTCAGATCCTCCATGGATCGTTGGCCTGATAAGTAAGTAAGTAAGTAAGCTCTCAGCAATGAGGCCAATAGAATTGTCATCAATCGGCACCAACGGTGACTTCGTTGTTTTCTCAGTCTACAGTCATCTAAAGCTTCTTTTATTCCATTTTAGAAAAAAACCGCCAGGACTATGCCTTCCGGAATCCTATTTACGACCTAAAGCATCAAGATGATCCCAACCTGACAGCATGGGCCCGTTTTTTCTGTACCTTATTTGCTATCGGGTGGGAGTGACTTTTCTAATATGGTGTCGTCTACACACAAATAAAGTTTGCAGAGCAGAGGCCTGTGCAGATTTTGCTGAAGCACGAGCATGCCTCATTGATATTCTCGCAACTTCAGGCCCAATATCGATCACTATTCGAATGCCTTCCATACAAATGTTCCGCAAGTTAGGTAGTTAAGCAAACATGACTGTTTTGGCGCTAATTTATTCGATAAGGCCAACGATTAAGAGCCTGACAACAACCCTGATAAGGCTTCTATTTATTATGTCGCATCGCCTAATATGTACATATATTCTATTTATTATGTACCGCCTTCTACTCCTACATCTATTCTTATGCCTTATCGTCTAGGTCCTATGATTCACTACCCTGTCCTGCATTCCATTCCTTACCCAGCTCACAGCAGTTTCAACCGATTTCCTCCACCCTTGGGCAATAGCGAGTGCTCAGACACTTACACCGCTCGAGTGACTTTTCACATTCCTCAAAACCCTATGCCACCAAATCGATGGTGTGTGACTGATCTCGAAACCATTTCATCGTCCTACTGCAATGAAATTTCATGACTCATCGTCCCGATTTACGAAGAAAACGTAGAATCGATCGTGAGAGTCACGGGATATCCCATATTTTCCAATTTCCCCTTTAATTTCGTTTCGATTGTATTCGTATCCAGTATCTCAGAAGATTGGCCCCGCGATAAGATAAATACAAATATGAGGTACTGTGTTGTACAAAAGACGCGTCTTGTTCGAATAACATGTGCTATTGGAAGTTCAGCAATCAAAGGCTTATGGAGGTATTTATTTGATATCTAATGTACGGAAGCCAATAATTGGCTATCTTCGATAATGCTGTTAAGAATATGGCGATATCTTTAGTCTCGATTTCTGGAAATAGATTTGAACGAGCTACATAGCTGCACACCTGTTGAGTAGACTTCTAGGTCACTATGGTGATGGTAGTGATTGTAATGATCGTAAAAACTTAACAAAAAAGCGGCTCTATAGTCACAATAGAGGAGCTATTGTACAAACCTACGCTAAACCGTCACTTACTTACTTTGATGGCGCTACAGTTCCGGGTGAACCAGGGCCTCAACCAACAAGCCTCTCCAGCCGGCCCGATCTTCGGCCAGGCGCTTCCAGTGCCGCACGCCCAGTTGGTTAAGGTCCCCTTCCACCTGTGCGCGACACCTTAAATGCGGTCGTCCTCTGCTGCGTCGTCCCTCGGGGTTGGAGTCGAAGACTCTTCGGGCCGGAGCGTTGATGTCCATTCGCTCTACATGGCCTAGCCATCTTAGACGTTGGATCCGAAGACATCTAACCAGGCCGATGTCGCTGTACAGCCCGTACAGTTCTTGGTTGAATCTCCTCCTCCATTCTCCGTTTACACAAACGGGACCAAAGATTGCACGCAGAATTTTCCTCTCGAAACGTCCAAGAGCCTCTTCATCCGCTTTTGATAACGTCCAAGCCTCAGCGCCGTAGAGGAGGACCGGGATGATTAAGGTTTTGTAGAGGGAAACCTTAGTTTTTCGAGAGAGGGCTCTACTACTCAATTGTCTTTTGAGCCCGAAGAAGCAGTGGTTGGCAAGAGTAATTCTGCGTTTTATCTCAGCGCTGGTGTCGTTGCTGTTTGTCACTATCGAGCCAAGGTAGACGAAGTCCTTGACTACTTCAAAAATATAGCTGCCGAAGGTGACGTTTTGACCTAGACGTCGGTGTTGTGCGTCTTTCTTGGATGACAGCATATATTTGGTCTTGTCCCCATTTACCCTTAGACCCACTTTAGCCGCTTCTGCTTCAATGCTTGCGAACGCCTCATTGACGTCTCGCTTTGTTCGTCCAATAATGTCAATGTCATCTGCGTAGGCAAGCAATTGTGTGGACTTGAAGTAGATCGTACCTCTTGTATTGGCCGCAGAGTCCCGCACGATATTTTCAAGAATAATGTTGAAGAAATCACATGACAGTGCGTCACCCTGTCTAAAACCTTTTTTAACATCAAAGGGGTCGGTTAGCTCACCTCCGACCTTAATGGAGCAGCGAGAGTTCTCCATAGTCATCCTGCACAGTCTGACGAGTTTGGCAGGAATGTTAAAACATGACATGGCTCTGTATAGCTCGTGTCTATAAACACTGTTATACGCGGCTTTAAGGTCGACGAAAAGATCGTCTCCAAGATCTGCCGTAGTGTAAATATTTGGTCTATCGTGGATTTTCCTGGCCTGAAACCACACTGGTAGGAACCTATCAGATTGTCCACGAACGGTTTCAGGTACTTACACAGTACGGCAGAGAGGATCTTGTACGCGATGTTCAGGAGGCTTATCCCTCTGTAATTGGTGCAGTCATAGGGGTCTCCTTTCTTATGAACCGGGCAAACGATACTGAAATTCCATTCATCGGGCATGCGTTCTTACGACCATATCTTGCAGATGAGTTGGTGCATGTTCCTAATCAGCTCAAACAGCTTTAAACAGCTCCGCGGGGAGTCCGTCTGCCCCAGCAGCTTTATAGAACTTAAGTTTCGATATCGCTATCTTAACATCGTCTAGGTCGGGTGGACGGGATTCTCCTTCGTCTTCGTCCATTGTGAATGGTTCGCTCTGCCTGACGGCGGCATTTTGACTATCACCGCCGTTATACAGTCTGCAGAAGTGGTCCTTCCACAATCTCAGCATCGACTGTGACTCCACTACTAGTTGTCCGTGCTCATCCCTGCAGGATTCTGCTCTGGCTTTATAGCCTTGGCATGTTCGTTTTACTTTTTGGTAAAATTTTCGAACGTCGTTTCTGCCGTAACATCTCTCCATCTCCTCGATCTCGCGCTTCTCGTGCTCCTTCTTTTTCCTTCTCAGAAGCGCATGCTCCTCCCTCCTTTTCTGTTCATAGAGCTCGCGGGCAGCTCTCGTCCGTCGATGCAATGTGGCCATGTATGCATTCTGTTTCTCTACATGGGCCTGTCTGCACTCATCATCAAACCAGGGGTTTCTCGACGGTGGTGGCTCGAAACCGAGTATATCTGAGGCGGCCTCTCTAATGGCTAAGCCGTCAGGTCCTCGTTAACATATCCTTATCGCTGAATCAAAGCATCAGACATTCATCCATTCTAAATCCTACTACATAGAAGCAACAAATAAACAGAGAAGCAATGGAGCTGCAACTTTTGCTGGTGTAGCCTACGAGTGGTTCGTATAATTAAAATGTAGTAAACCTGCCATTCATGTGTAAAGACGTTCAATCCTTTCAAATGGTGTCGTTAAATCCCCAACCTTCCAATCTCCTCCGCTCCTATTCTCCTGTTCTTGCAGATTTTTAATTAAAACACTCAGCATTTAGCCTGACATTGGTATTTCCTCGGAAGCGAATGAAAAGAATAAAGAAAAAGCAACAAAACAGGACCAAGGAGGATAGAGGAATCCACTTCCCCCGCAACGTGAAGGGCGCGAGCAGTGTCGCCGTTGAAGAGTTATTATGAGCTCACGATCCCACAGCCCTAACGTCGTCGTCTCGGATACATTATTCTCGCAAAATAATTAAGGAATTTAAATGACATCCATTGTGGAATTTATCGGAGTGGATGGAGGAATGAATGAATGAATGAGGAAGTAGTGAACATTCATCTGTCCTTGAGCTGTGCCTTAACGTCCCTCAGCCAAGGCTACGAGTATATGCTATACCTACGTACAAGCATATGTCCGTTCGCATGATACGAATTATTGACTTTGTGTATCTGAATTGCCTTCGTTTACTCTCATTTGCTGATTGCTAGCTTTGGGAAAGCGTTTGATGAATCGAAACGAGAGTGCGTTTGATTGGGCAAACGCGGGCCGAAGGAGAGCAGCAATTTGCATTGTTGGATGGATGGATGGAATGTTAAATGGATGGAAATGAGCGTTCCTGTTGATATGGCCTTAAAAAATATTGCCCTTTGCTGGGGACTTTTTTTTATTTGCTCCGGGGTATATGGAGCTCACGAATGAGCTTATTTTACTGGCTTCAACTCCATCAACGATTGGATTTGGAGTTTTAATAACTCACTCCACTACTTGAAGACATGGTGCCTGAATAGACCAGATGAAGATGAGCTATTATCGCGTAGATAGCTCCAACCAATTGCAGTATTATGAAAATAATTGGGGATAACACGCAACCTTGAGAGGATCAGAAATCACGGTGAAAAGTTCCGGGAATTTTTTATTTTTTATAGTTACACCCACACTCAAGGCTAAGGCCTTAAACGTTGTGCGAGCGAAGGTAATAGGGGAGAGGGAGAGTTTCGCTCAGGTTCACACCCAACCTGAATGGAGTGCAGTGGTTTTGGGTCGGAGATATTCGTTCACTACTCTCAGGGGTGGGTTGTCCTAGATAGGACGAGAGCCGACCAAATTTCGCGTTGGTCACGGTCACACCGAAAAACAATTCAAAATTGTCGCAACATTTTACTACCACACTTCACATTAGTCAAACACACCGACTCCAACGTTGCTCCCACGTTTCGAAGCTTCTTTGACAATCCTCCCAAGTTAACTTGTCTAGAACCATGGTTATAGTCTCTTTGACTTCATATTGGGGAATGGGTGGATGCGGCAAAGTTGGAATGACTTTTTTCGACAAAAACTCTTACACAATCAAAGAGGAATGGGCTGGCGCATTCTTGTGGTGCAAGATCCAGCCCTTCTTGCTCGCAGCCCCTTTAGAACGCCAACATAGAACTGTCCAATCAACATTTCATCCAGTCACGACTTTGTAATCCTCGTTTTCATCGCCCACTCTCCACCTTTTTCCACCCACAGCTGACTTTGTCTACGGGATCATATCCCAATATCTATGTCTCATCTCCAGTCTGCCGACTCTGTTCAAGAAGGACTTGAGTTCAAGCACTAATTTGGAGCTAGTTAAGGGGTTACACACAGCTTTTAGTGCAGCTTGGCTGTCACTACATACGCATATGCTTTTCCCCTTCCACCTGTGCTTCACAACATAGTGCATGGCCATTAGGATTGCGTATATCTCTGATTGGAAGACAGACGCATGTTTTCCTAAGGAGAAGTGCAGTCGGATGTTTTCGCGCTCAAAGAAGACCCCAGCACCGGACCCCCGCCCAGACCTGGAGCCATCCGTAAAAATGCGAAGACTATCCTTTCCAGGTTCATTATCCAGCCATGGAAACTCGACTGTGAAATTAAGGCGCAGTAGAATAACGGGCGTCAGTGCGTCAGAAGGTATGTCCATGAGACAGGGGTCGCAGGACAATTCTTGCGTAAGCATGCCGTTATTCCTATGCGATCTATACCAAAAGCCATTTCTCTTAAGATGATACATGGCTTTCAGAGCACACCCTCTGATAAACCTATCAAGAGGTGGAAGGCTCATCATAGCATCTAGAGCAGCGCCGGCATGCCGGGGAAGGCCCCCGTGCAGCTGAGACAAACCGTTCTTTGGAGTTTGGTAAAAGGGGCTACGACGTGTTTGCGTTTTAGTCTGTTCCACCAGACAACCGATGCATATGAGATTATAGGTCTTATCATTGCCGTGTAGATCCAGAAGACCTTTGCCGGTGATAAACCCCATGTTTTGCCAAAAGCTCCTTTGCATTGCCAGAAAGCTGACAACGCTTTTGTGGTTTTTGACTCAACATGCTTTGACCAAAGAAGCTTGCTATCTAAGATGACTCCTAGATACTTAGCCTCCTTGGATATCGGGATGGAAGTGCCTTTAAGTGCCAGCTGAGCCAGCTGTCAGTATTTTTCCTCCGAGGTCTGCATCAGCGGTCAATGTCCTATGCATGAGCATTGCCTTGATCCATAGGACCATTGCTTCAACTACGCCATGATGTCTGGCAGCGTTGCACATGCTGTCAAAAGTTGCGTTATCAAAAGCTCCCTCAATGTCGATGAAAATGCCCAGCGCGTACTCTTTCCTTTCGAGCGTGCATTCAATCATCCCAACTAGGTTCTGAAGTGCAGTCTCGCAGGATTTTCCGCGCTGGTAAGCATGTTGCATCTCCGAAAGAGAGTGCATTCGAAGGGCAACTTTGCGCCAGTCTCTCCATGCTTTTCAGCAGGAAGGATGTTAGACTAATTGGTCTGAAGCTCTTGGCAAGTGAGTAGTCCTCTTTTCCTATTTTGGGAATGAAGACCACTTTCACTGTGCGCCAAGGAATGGGTATGTTTTAAAGCGTTCTGAAGCGCAATCTCGCAGGATTGCAGGATTTCCCCGTTTGAGGACTTTAACCAACTTGCTAGTCGCACTCAGAGACTTGATCCCTTCGCAGAAGGTCCTATAAGAATCGTTCTTCGATAGTAGGTACTCAAAGGCAAACTTTATCACAAAGAGTGGTACCAACACTGTATAGAAAATGAAAACAAAGAAGATTGCCATTCGATGCGGAAAATCGTTGGTAATCAAACCAATCAAAATTAGTCAGACGACAGAATCCACTTACCCCATTCATTCCACTGCCACCCAATTGGAGAGTATCTTCCCTAGATTTTTTTTTTTTTTTTTTTCGTTTAGAGACTCGCGCAGGTTCAAGAGTTTTTCATATTCTCTTATGATGTGTTGACACACACAACCTGAACGGAGTGCAGTGGTTGGGGTCGTTAATGTTCGTTTACTACTCTCAGGGGTGGCTGTCCTAGGCCTAGATAGGACGAGAGCCGAACAAATTCCGCGTTGGTTATAGTCCGTAGTAATTCGTTCAAGCACTTTAGTATTGCATACGCAGAGGATGAATTTCGGATGACCATATACTGTGAGTGTTATGCCTGCAGGCAGTAGGTCTGGTCACTTTCCATTCACAACTGCGTTGCATACTTTTTATCATCCGTATAGGAATTACTTTTACTTGGCTATGAAGCGAAGCCACTTCAAGTCATCAATCATTCACTATTTACACAACGAGAGAAAGCAACGAGCACACCCTGTACCCGACGACGATCTCAAGTGCTGGCGCCCGAGGCAGGAAAAAGCTCTTTATCTCGCCGGTGATGTAATTAAATTCCCCGTTACTTTTAATTATCCGATAAGATAAAGGAATTCAAGGGAAACTAAGAAAAGATACAAAAATCTTTTTTTCTTATCACGTTCAGCGGGGGTTGACAAAAATACGCTCGCACGCTCGAAAGTCGTTAGTCGACCGGATTTGATGTGCCAACTCAATCGCAATTATAAATTTGGTCGCAGCAAATTGTATCGTCAACATGAGACAAGGCAAATTGACCGTTGTTGCAGTCTTCCTCCTCTACGTGGCAGGCTCGGAGAGTGTCGCAGGACAAGCACGCGTCGTTGGTGGTAAGGACGCATTAGCCAACAGTGCTCCGTATGCTGTATCACTGCAGCAAGTACAGAACTTGAGAAGTATCCATTACTGCGGTGGGACGATCATCAACGCGAATTGGGTGGTGACAGCTGCCCATTGTTTAACGTCGCGGCGTGTTGTTGCCAGTTCGGTGATACTAGCCGGAAGTATCTTAGTGAGCGGCGCATCAAGAACAGCTCAGAAGCGTAACATCGATTTTTCAGTCGTGCACGATTTATATGTCGGCGGTACCGCACCTTACGATATCGGTCTCGTTTATACCAAGACTCCCTTTCGATGGACCGCAACTGTGAAGGCGGTTTCTTTGCCAAAGGCCGGTGCGGTTCCGACGGGACAAGCTTTACTCTATGGATGGGGAAGTACATCAACTACTTCGTCACCAAAGTACCCGTCTACGTTGCAGGTAAGCATGGAACAAATTTAGTATATTAGTAACTTGGTCTTCCATTCCATCAGGTCAGCACGGTGCCGATAATAGCAGAGTTGCAGTGTGAAAAAGCTCTGGGCTCGTTGGCCGTTAATTTGCATGACACCAATGTGTGCACGGGACCGCTAACTGGAGGTGTCAGCATTTGCACTTCGGATTCTGGCGGCCCACTTGTGCAGTCCGACACACTGATTGGCATCGTTTCGTGGGGTAAGCTACCATGTGGACAGGTCAATTCGCCATCGGTCTATGTACGTGTATCTGCTTTCAACTCGTGGATCACAGAGCACCAAAAGCTGGTTAACTAAGAGTTTTCATGAATAAACTATAACCCGTGATGAGTTTAAATTTATTTAAAGCCAATTTTAAACGCAGATAGGGGATTTTGGAATACGTTTTTCCCGAGCAGATAAGTGGGTTTTTTAACGGTAAGATTACGACGACTGGGATCGATAAGGCGTCTCCACTTTTCATCGAAAATCTCATTAAGGCGGCACATCAAACCAATTTTGCTCCGTTGTTAATTCCTGAGATAGTGTTTCGCTATCATTTGGATAAATAGACGAACATCCCGTAGATTGCCCACGAGTACGGTAAAATGTTGGGTGGCATACGCTTACTGGTGGTTCTAGCCATTTATCTTCTGCTTAAGACGGACGGTTCGTTTTGCGCGACACTTCAGGCGCGTGTCGTAGGAGGAAGACCTGCAGCGGCAGGTAGCGCTCCGTTTATTGTGTCTCTGCAACAAGTTTCGAGCAGCGGCAACGTGCACTATTGCGCTGGAAGTATCATCAACTCAAATTGGGTTGTGACTGCGGCACACTGTTTGTCGTCCAGTAGCCTCGTGTATAATTCAATCATTTTAGCCGGCAGCATTCTAGTGGACGGAGACTCGAGTACGGCACAAACATTTAGCATCAGCTATTACGTGGTCAATGACTTGTATGTTGGCGGAACGGCTCCGTACGATATCGGATTGGTATATACGTCGACTGCGTTCGAATGGACTTCGGCTGTTCAGCCGATTTCATTGCCTGCAAGTGATGCGATTCCAACTGGAACGGCTTCACTCTACGGATGGGGAAGTACATCGACCACGTCGACGCCCGAATACCCTGCAACGCTTCAGGTGGCTAGCTCAATACCGATTATCAGTGTGACAGAGTGTGAGAATATTTGGGACAACGAGGCGGCACTGAATTTGCACGACACCAATTTATGTACGGGTCCTTTGACTGGCGGCACGAGCATTTGTACATCGGATTCGGGGGGACCGCTTGTGCAGGATGGTACACTGATTGGACTTGTTTCGTGGGGTCTGGTGCCTTGTGGGCAACCTAATGCGCCATCGGTGTTTGTTCGGGTGTCCGCATTTAACGCATGGATTGCACAAAACCAGGTTGTACCGAGTTTGAGGTGAAGCGATTATACAAGTAACAAATAAAAGTTAAATTGCAATAATTAATGTTGGTTTGTCACTTAATGATATATGAGCATTCCGATCCCGATAGCCAATGAAACTAAGTACCTGGAAGTCATCTTATATAACAAACTTGTTTGGTCAAAGCATGTTGAATCGAAAACAACAAAGGCGCTGTCAGCTTTTTGGCAAAACTTATGGCTTATCGCCGATAAAGGTCCTCTGGATCTAGACGGAAATGATAAGACCGAAAATCTCATATGTGTCGGTTGTCTGGTGGAGCAGGCTAACAAACTCCAAAGAACGGGGGCTTTCTCTTGCACGCCGGACACTAGATGCTAGATGCTTTTTTCTCATAGTTCGCGCAGGTTCAAGAGTCATACTCTTATTATGTTTGTCACACAACCTGGACGGAGTGCAGATGGTTTAGGTCGTAGGTGTTCGTTCCCTACTCTCCAGGGGTGGTTGTCCTAGATACGATTCGAGAGGAACTCGACTGAATTTTCACGTTGGTTGTAGTTCTCAGCAAAGGTTCCATGCTATTATGGTGTTATATTTTTTCTTTTTTTTTTTTTTTTTTTGCACGAATTTTTCCGCAGAGGAATTGCATTTCTTGGCTTGGACAGACTTTAAACTACAGACCTTCCGCTCGACAGTCAGTGATGTTTACCAACAAAGCCACCCCCTCAAGATAGCAGAAGAAATAGAAAGATATACGATCATACGACAACCAGTACTTCAAGTACTCGGGAGGTTTCTTTTAATTGCTTCAAAATCAACTAAGCTTCTTATGGCTGACCGAAACAGTTCAAGAGTCCTTTGTTCAGCGTGGAGTTCTAACTTGTAGACAGAACCTGTGACGATCAGAACCTGTTTTTATAAAGAAACGCTTTTGTTCACCTATTTACAGCTTAAGAGCCATTAGGCACGAGTGAACAACTGGACAGACAAGTTTATTGGCCTCGTTTGCCTGCTGGTATATCTGCGTAAACGGTGTCCCAAGATGAACGCAAGAAGTGGCCAGGCCTTTGCTGCCACATACGCACACTTTTACCGATATTTTCTGCGATCATTTTGCGAAAATGAAGCAGAGCTTCGCCAACACAACCCTAAACTTCTTCATTTAAGGTATGGTGATCATTGACTTATTGGCTCAAACCCTGGGCTTCAAAAAAAAAAAAACTCAAATAAAAGTCCAAATTTTGTTGATGATCCACGGGATCCTCGAGCAGCGTCCACTTGTTGTTGTTCCATAAATCATTTGGCGCCCACTCTTCGCCCTGTATAGTCAGTAAGCTTTAGATTTAGACCCAAGTCTTTCATGATAATACGCTATCAAGAGCTTTGTGGTCGTACCTATTTTTCATCGTACGATGATGCATCTTGCATCATCATTTTCATCGCCTTCAAAGTGATCTCCCCCTGATACAATGCAATTATGCTAACGGATTTTTCAATCTTCGAATCAGTTGCTAAGGGCGGTTCCCCGGATGGCCCTCAGGTCTCCCATCCATGCGACTTGTATCTCCAGAGATCAGATGAACATCCATATCGGAGTTTTTGGCAAAATGGTCAATAGTTTTTGTGGAAAAATTGCGGACTGAAGCTGCTAATGCGGATTAAGTACCCACTATTCCAACATTTAACACAAAACAAAAGACAGAATGCAGACTGAATTAAGGATCGACAAATTGGCTTCGTACGGTTTTAATACGATTAAATGAGCACGTACAGTGCTTTCGTTAAAACCACCTTTAGTAACTATCTCGACATAAGTGTGTTCTATACGCACACCCTAGTAAGCCGTAACCGTAAAAAAAACACAAACTCCGAAACAACCACAAGCCTCGGATATAACGGACCGGATTTATGTTGACGGCCCTTGCAAAAAACGAAAAAAGGACAATGATCTTCCGCTTTGTACGTGGAATGTAAGGTCCCTAAACAGGCCACGTGCAGCCGAACAACTTGCGGACGCCCTAGGCCGCTATAAAGCGGATATCACCGCCATCCAGGAAATGCGATGGAATGGACCGGGTATAAATCGGATGAAAAACTGCGATATTTACTACGGCGACTGCTATAGGGAGAGAGGGCAACGATTGTTCGGATGCGGATTTATTCTTCGAGTTGGACTAAGGCAAAAAGTCCTAAGCTTTTGGCATGTGAGCGAACGCCTCATAACAATCCGTATCAAGGCTACATTTTTTAACATCAGCCTGATCTGCGTCCACGCCCCCACGGAAGACAAGGACGACTCCGCCAAAGATGAGTTCTACGATCTCCTAGACAGAACGTATGCCCAATGTCCCAGCTATGACATCAAAATTGTACTAGGAGACTTCAATGCTAAGCTGGGTAAGGAAAGCATCTTTGAACGAGTCATCGGCAAACATAGCCTACACAAAACCACCTCCGATAACGGACACAGGCTGATTGATCTTGCTACGGGGCGAAATCTCCTTCTAGCCCAGTACGCGCTTCCCGCACCTCGATATACACAAAGGCACCTGGCGGTCTTTTGATCAATCGACTACCAACCAGATTGATCACATCGCGATCGACGTCAGACACTCCTCCACTATTCTTGATGTTCGAACTTTCCGAGGGGCTAACATCGACTCGGACCACTATCTTGTAGTAACCAAGATGCGCTTACGGATAGCACGAACGCAACGGAGTAGAGTAAGAATACAAAGTTATGACGTCGGAAAGCTACTATCGCCAGAAACCGCTCGTGCTTTTACCGATCGCGTCTCCCTTAAGCTCTCCAATACACCTGAATCCACCACACTATCAATAGAACAGCAGTGGAGCCTTTGCAAACAAGCCCTGAAAAGCTCTGCATCCGAAGTTTTGGGTTTCAAGGCTCCACCACGAAGAAACACCTGGTTCGATAACGAGTGCAGGAGGATTCATACAGCGAAGCAGGATGCATATAAGGCCTCGCTGCATAAAAAAACAAGAGCAGCTCGTGAGCTCTACGAGTTAAAAAGAAGGGAGGAGCATAAGCTTCTTAGAAGAAAGAAGAAAGAGCACGAGAAGCGCGCAATTGAGGATTTGGAGAGGTGTTACTGCAGACGTGACGTTCGAAAGTTTTATCAACAGATAAAGCGAACATGCCAAGGTTATAAAGCCAGAACGGAAGCCTGCAGGGATGAGAACGGACACCTAGTAGTGGAACCGCAGTCGATGCTGAGAATATGGAAAAACCATTTCTGCAGACTGTATAACGGCGATGTTAGTCAATATACCGCTGTCAGGCAGAATGATCCATTTCTAATCAACGGAGACCGCAGAGAATTCTGTCCCCCTGACCTCGACGAAGTTAAGATTGCCATATCGAAGCTCAAGTCGAATAAAGCTGCTGGCGCAGACGGACTGTCTGCTGAGCTCTTCAAGGCAGCTGGGGATGACCTGGTTGGGAGCATGCACCAGCTCATCCGTAAGATATGGTTAGAGGAAAGCATGCCCGAGGAATGGAGTCTCAGCATCGTATGCCCGATCCACAAGAAAGGAGACCCCTCTGATTGCGCCAACTATAGAGGAATAAGTCTCCTCAACATCGCCTACAAAATCTTCTCTGCCGTTTTGTGTGAACGCCTGAAGCCTTTTGTAAATAAGCTGATTGGTCCTTATCAGTGCGGATCCAGGCCAGGGAAGTCCACCATCGACCAAATCTTCACACCACAGCAGATCCTGGAAAAAACCAATGAATTTCAAGTCGACACTCACCACCTATTTGTCGACTTCAAAGCCGCATACGACAGCGTAATTAGAGACGAGCTATACAACGCTATGTCAACCTTTGACATACCTGCTAAGCTCGTCAGACTATGCAGGATGACTTTGGAGAATGCTCGCTGCTCCATCCGAATCGGTGAACACCTTACCGATAGTTTTGATGTCAAAAAAGGATTTAGGCAGGGCGATGCGCTGTCGTGTGATTTCTTCAACATCATATTGGAAATGATTGTGCAAAAATCACTGGCCAATACAAGAGGCACAATCTATTTCAAATCCTCGCAACTCCTTGCATACGCCGACGACATTGACATAATAGGTAGATCACAGCGAGATGTCAATGAGGCGTTTGCGACTAAAACGCCTATGCTGTCATCAAAAAAGGACGCCGACGTCTTGGCCAGAACGTTTGTATAGGCAGACATAAGTTCGAGGTAGTCTAGGACTTCGTCTACCTTGGCTCCGCAGTGACCTGGAACAACGACATCAGTTCCGAAATCAAACGCAGTATCACTCTTGCCAATCGCTGTTTCTTTGGGCTCAGGAGTCAACTGAGAAATATAGCCCTCTCCCGAATGACAAAATTGACTCTATTTAAGACCCTCATCATCCCGGTCCTGTTGTACGGCGCAGAAGCATGAACACTATCAAAAGCGGATGAGGAGGCCCTTGGTCGGTTGGAGAGAAAGATTTTGCGCGTGATTTTCGGGCTTATAAACGCAGACGGGAGATGGAGGAGAAGATTCAACCACGAACTTTACGGGCTGTACAGCGACATGAGCCTAGTCAGGCGTCTACGGATTCAACGCCTAAGATGGCTGGGCCATGTAGAGCGAATGGACACCACAGTTCCAGCCCGGAGAGTCTTTGAATCCAACCCCGAGGGACGAAGAAATAGAGGACGGCCGCACCTGAGGTGGCGCGCACAGGTGGAAGGGGACCTCAACCAACTGGGCGTGCGGCATTGGAAAACACTAGCGAAAGATCGTGCTAGGTGGAGAGGCATGTTGGTTGAGGCCCAGGTTCACCCCGAACTGTAGCGCCCACTAAGAAGAAGAAGAAGAAGATACGCACACCCTCTGTTGTACGCCGTGTTAAACATCAACCGAGATACTGAAACCCTCTCGGTCCCGGTCGTGATTGAAGGAGTTCGAAATCCGAATCCCGTCTCCATCAGTGGGACAATCGTATTGGAATCTAGAATACGATTACCAGTATTCTGTCTTTTGACAAATTACACTGTATCTCGGTCAGCCGATCAATGTATGTGGGAGACCACGAAAGCGCCTTATGCGTGTTCCATGGTAATTGTCGTTTCGGACAATGCGCACACGAATGTGAAATGACAAACCACAAACTAAACACACGTGCAGTCGCATGAAATTGAGTTAATCAGAAGAGAATGGATCCCAGATGTAGACCGTAGTTCTAAAAGTCAAGTAATCGAACGCCAGGTTCCATTCAACCTCTCATTTTAAAGACTTTTAAAAAGTCAGTAAGGCGTACATCCTTCCTACGTCTATTCCTCTAATGCGCTTACGAAGCGAATAATAGAAAAGCCCATCACAAGCATGATTTATGCGATTCCTCGTCAAATGATGGAAGGAAAAAAGGAATTTTCCCAAACTCAGCAAACAAACAACATGTCCGTATCCATGGAAGGCCCACGGCACCATCATCTACCGGACCGGTATTTAACGTACCTTGAAATCATAATAATTTAAATCATTCTACTGTGAAATCGTACGGGGCAGGAACGCACACAATACCGAACTTACAGATTTGCTGATACATCCCTTCGAGCACACAAGGAGTACAGGAGGTCGATGGCCTGAGAAAGTTGTTCCGCACAAAGATTGACGATTTGGGGGAGGAATTCCTTCACGGAATTGACCTTGAATACCGTGTCCTTTTGTTATCCATTCGAATCAATGGGATGCAGTGAAAGTACTAGGGATATTGCTAACTTGTTGGACAGTTGATGCTGTTTACTTGTGGGTGTAATGCTGTGGGTTAATGGTTCGCCCCTATCAACTGGTGGTGAGGTAACACGAATCATGCGTTTTCTAGATGAGGGCCCTAGGCAGAATGTGACGTTAGCATTAGCTTTCTCATTCGAAAGCCAAATTTTGTCGACCTCACTCACTTCCACGATGATTGATATCAGAATCTGTAACAAGGCAGTGATCCAAGTCTGGATTAGTGTCCAAACCGTTGCTGGTAGGTTGATCAAGAGATCGCCAGCGGTTTTTTCAAGTGTCGCCTTGTAACTAGCAAAATTGCAAACTTGCTCACAAGTTTTGTCGTAGAGCTCATGTGACCACCGGCCTTGTCTTTATCCTTTTAATAAAGGGCTATTGCTGACAAACAGCATGAGGCACTGCGACCTTTACAGATCTATATTGCCCTCTAGCCGATTAGAGGAGGAGCTTCTCCGTCTTCCTAAGATGGCCAAAAGCAGCATACTCACAAAGTATGTGCTCTGCAGTTTCTTCATCCTCAAGACAGAGTCGACACTCAGTTTCAGACGAGAGGCCAATTTTATTGAGATGATAGCTCAGACCACAGTGTCCCGTAAAGTAGCTGACTAGTTTCCTGATATTAACTCTATTCTTTTTTTGGTGGCGTTACAGCCCATTAAAGACTAGAGCCAAGCGTCTCTCAATCGCCCATGTTGTGTGTGATTTATTTTTCACACAAGTGAAAGGTACCTACAGTTTAATGCCGATTCCAAACCGCATGAGTCGAGAAGCTTTTTCAAGGCCGAGGAGGACGCCGCGAAATAAACATTCAATGGCATTGATGTTATCGAGATCCGAACTCGCTCATCGTACGTCAGGGTCCAACACACTAACCACTCCACCACGGCGTCCTCTACTCTATTATGTTCGAATTTATTAATAGATTGCTTGTTCAGAGCTTGCCGTAGAAATCTTTTCGATTGACGAAGTTTTTGGACGCTGTTCCAAAAGGACAGGTGTCGCGATTTATTCCACTTGTTTAAGAAGTTTAAGATTAACTAAGATTGACTTGGGATGCCGCAGAAAGTTCGACACCTATGTACCTTTCGCTGGAACCTTTCGTAGCGAGTTGATCGGCGCTTTAATTGCCCTTAATGCCTTTATGCCCTTTGTTACTTTATTTCTTTTGGCGAGGTTTTGTAGGGCATCGCGGCATTCCTTTACAGAATTTTGAGTTCGTGGTAGACGAACTCAGGGCTTTAAGCGCTGCTTGACTATCAGTGAGTATATTGATGGTTACTTCTCTTATGCCAGTCTCTAAGTTTAGATGGACGCATGTTTGGATGGCATATAATTCAGCTTGGAAGATACTAGGACTTATTCCTAAAGCCTTCGAAATCTTCCGACTTGGTCCAAAGATGCCGGCGCCAATGCCAGAAACCTTCTTGGAGCCTTCAGTGTACCACCTAAGGCCTTTGACGTTAAGCAAGGGATCCCTGGTTTCCCAAGCTGTGCGATTTGGACTCAATATCTCCAATCTCTTATCAAAAGTGAAGGTGTGCGATAATGCGTCCGAGACCGAGGTGATCATATCGAGCTCAGGAAGATGTTGCAAAATGGACATGTAACCCATGGCGGGCCTGTTCCCGAGCGAAGATTTCTGATTACACCACGTAATGCAACCTTTTTAATAAAAAGGTGCACTGGAGTATGTCCAATCAGTGCTTCTTGGGCTGGCATAGCGCTTGTAATGCCGAGACGCGCTAGTCTCTGAAGGCATGAAGGCGTTGAAGCTTAACGATTATCGTTTTTTGCTCAACTTTTGTCCACCATATCGTAGATCTTGTATTTAGTCAATACATGGTCGATTAACACTTTGACGTTTTTAATAGTCCTCATCGCTCTCGATGGCTCAGTATTGGCTTGCATTTTTTGAATTGCCGCTTCAAAGTAGTTCATCGATTGCATGGAGTTTATTCTTTATATTTATATTCACTGAGCAAAGGCGAGGGTCCTCATTCATCAGATGGCGTTAGCGCTGTTTGTCCTGTTAAGACGACCACTATGATATTCAATAGAACAGATCTTGCTCTCAATGACCGCGTTATGGCCCCATATTCTGTCTAAAAGAATTCAATGCATGGGTCGAAGAAGTCGATGGAATATACGATGGTAAGATGAAAAGCTCTCGACCTAACAATGACTTCAACACACTTGGTTCAACGCCTCTCCAACATCGGTGTTACTTGTCAGGGTGTGAAAGGCTGTGAAAATGTTCATCTACGACCATCTCAACCTATTCATTAGATATGAAGCTCTTTCCAGAAATAAATTTCTTCAAACTTGCAAACAGATGGTACTCTGAAGGTGTCAAATAGGGGGAATGACCAAGCAAATAGTACCACATAGCCCGCAGTTTTCCTATCGCCAACGCACCCCTGTATAGAGATACATTGTCCTGGTGAGAGATTATTTTTTCTTCTTCAAGCCAGGCCTCTTCTCGTCAATGTTGACATTCAGGTCAATAGGTTTGGAGTAATGTTTTGCCTTGTGTCTACCACTTCTAATCCAACCCGCTCTTTTGCTGAGGAGAATACCCTCAGCTGTACATATTTGTTCACTACCTTGCGACCCTGCGCCACTTTAGATACGACCGTCCTCTGTTGTGTTGTCCCTCGGAATTGGACTCGAAGACTCTTCGGGCTGGAGTTTTGGTGTCCATTTGCTCTACATGGCCCAGGCAAATCAGACGTTGTATCCGTAGACTGGACAAGTAGATGTCACTAAATCTTCTCCCCCACTCTCCGTTAACACAAACGGAACCGATGATTACACGCAGAATTTTCCTCTCGGAACGTCGAAGTGCCTCCTCATCAATTTTTGAGAGTCTAAGCCTATGCGAGGGCTCGGACATACAGGGTAAAGTTGTTGATCGCTCTCAACCTGGCGAGATGCCAGCAACGATCCCTGTTTAAATGCCCGGGTCAAGTTGACATACGGCCTCCTCGCGGCGCCCTCTGGATAGCCTCTTCAACAACCGTTGGGAGGTGAACAAACATATGCAGCGACAAAACCCCGACCATCATGGCGGTTGTGCGGCGGGCTAACAATCCGCCCACGTAAAAAACCTAAAAGTTATGAATGAGCAAGATGCCTCGGATACACGGACGGATACTCGACGACGACAACGCACGAAAAAGGAACACGATTTGCGAGTATGCTCCTGGAACGTCAGAACCCTCAGAACCCTGTATACTCCCGGAGCTGCTCATAAACTAGAAGGAATCCTCACGCAGTACAAAGCGGATATTACTGCGCTCCAGGAAATACGCTGGATAGGAAACGGTATGATTAGGAAGAAAAATTGCGACATTTATTACAGCTGTCACAAAAGATTGCCCTTACTGGGATGCGGATTTGTCGTGGGAAAGCGGTTAAGGTCGAAGGTCATCGACCTTAAACCTATAAGTGATCGCCTGGCTGTGATCCGCACCAGAGGCAGATTTTATAACATCGGCCTTATATGTGCACACGCCCCTACCGACGAGGCTGAAGACCCTATCAAGGAGGACTTCTATGACCTCCTGGACAACGCCTACGGAGCTTGTTCAGAGTAAGATGTAAAAATCGTGCTCGGTGACTTCAACGCCAAAATCGGTAAGGAGAACACCCTTGGCGGAGTGATCCGAAAGCACAGCCTCCACGAGACAACAACAGATAACGGCTTCCGACTCGCTGACTTTGCGACAGCTCGTAAAGCGGTGATAAGTAGCACAAGATTCCCTCGCAAGCTAATCCACACAGCAACCTGGCGATCTCCGGACGGTCGAACCGCCAACCAAATCGACCATGTGCTCATTGACGCAAGGCACTCGTCAAACATCCTGGATGTGCGAACATTCAGAGGGGCAAATGTCGACTCTGACCACTTCCTAGTAGCAGCAAGATTCAGAGCTCGACTGTCCAATGTCAGAAAGCTGCACCAGCCCATCAGGAGGAGGTTCGACATTGGGCGCCTGAGCACACCGGAGGTTGCCAAAGTCTACAGGGAGCAGCTGAGCGAAAGACTATACGGTATGGCTACGTCGAACACAAATGCCAATAATATGTGGCTGCAGTGCCGCTCAGCCATTCAGGAAGTAGCCGAAACCACCTTAGGATACCTACCACCCCCGACAAGAAACCCGTGGTATGATGGCGAGTGTGAGCAGAAAAAGGCAGCAACCGACGAGGCGTACCAAAAGGCGCTGCAGAGGAAAACCAGGGCAGCGCAAGAAGAGCACCGAGCCTGAAGAAGGGAGGAAAAAAAAAAAACTACTGCGACAAAAGAAAAGAATCTTCGCAGCCTCCCAGCTCAAGGATATCGAGGAGTCTAGGGATAAACATAAAACACGAGCCTTTTACAAGAAAGCCAAAGGCCTTGCAGGAGGCTTCAGAAAGGGCACCCAGGCTCTTCGAAACTGTGAGGGTAATCTTGTCACCGACCTGCAGGGAATAGTGGATGTATTTAAGCAGCATTTCCAGCAGCTGCTTAACGAGCATGACCAAGAGAGAGTGGTAGGGCCCGAGAAAATCCCAACTCCAACCGCTGCAGTTGTACTCCCACACAGCATCGAAGAAGTCGGCACAGCAATTCAGAAGCTGAAGAACAACAAGGCCGCAGGCTCAGATGGTTTGCCATCGATACACACCATCTTTTCATCGATTTCAAAGCCGCATACGACAGCATTCATCGTGAAGAACTGTTTGGTGCGATGGCCGAATTCGGGATCCCGGTAAAACTGATCCAGTTGTGTCGCGCCACGCTAAAAAACACGCGATGCACCGTGCAACTCGGTTCTAGGACCTCGGAACCATTCGAAACATGCACCGGATTTCGGCAAGGAGATGCGCTGTCATGTGACTTCTTCAACCTGGTGCTGGAGCAGATAGTGCGACGGGCAGGCGTCAACAGGGAAGGCACTATCTTTTACAAGTCCATCCAGCTGCTAGGAAACGCGGATGATATCGACATCATCGCGTGTTCTCGCCGTGGCATTGTAGAAGCATTCACGGCGATTGAAGAACAGGCGAAACGAGCTGGTCTTAAGATCAATGAGGACAAAACGAAATACATGCTGTCAAGCAAAAACCAATCCGTCGCTCACCAGCTGAGACAAAATATAACAATTGTCAGCTACAATTTCGAGGTAGTTAAGGAGTTTGTCTACCTCGGGGCATACGTAAATTCCACAAATGACACCACAGTGGAGATCCGGGGTAGAATCGCCTTGGCAACCGCTGCTACTTCGGCTTGTCCAAACAACTGGGGTCAAAACTCCTCACTCGAAAGACCAAAGTCATGCTTTACAAAACGCTCATTCTGCCAGTCTTGCCGTACGGAGCCGAAAGCTGGACGATAAGCAGGACAGCGGAGCTGATTTTGGGTTCTTTCGAAAGAAAAATTCTGCGCCGGATATTTGGTCCTGTCTGTGAGGAAGGTGAATGGAGAAGAAGACACAACCGCGAACTCTACGAGCTGTACCAAGATGTGGATGTAGTCCGGAAGGCAAGGATCCGTCGACTACACTGGCTCGGCCACATCGAGCGCATGGACATCAACGCTCCAGCTAAGAGGGTCTTCGACTCCGAGCCTCCTGGTTCGAGAAGAAGAGGAAGACCGAACCTCCGGTATAAAGACCAAGTAATCGCGGATGTAAGACATCTTGGTCTTGACAACTGGAAGCAGCGTGCCCGGCGTGCCCAGCGTGCTATAGCTCAGGCTCAGATCCTCCATGGATCGCTGGCCTGATAAGTAAGTAAGTAAGTAAAAATAACTAACGTTCGAAGGAACGTGCTGCTTTTCGGAAGGTTAACACAAGAAGCGAAAAGGAACCAGAAGTCAAAAGAAATTACCGCTCTCGGTGTGATGTTTTACTTGAAGGAAATTTCGAGACTCGCAGCTCCGTTCACTGGGTCAATAGTGGTCGCTAACATTGGTCGCTCGATACTACAAATCGGCCAACCTGTGAGGCGACAATACTATGGAATACTACTAGACAACACTAATACTAGGCCATCAATGATTATCCAGTCGCTGAAGAACCAGTGGTTTCATTAGCAGTCGCTGAAGGGCCAGTCGCAGAAGAACCAGTCGTGGAAGAATCGGTGAAAGACGAATGAAACCAGCCGGACATTTGGACAGTAACCATATTTCGTGCCAGCTCTTCGTCCTGTTGATTGCCTTCGTGTTCCTCGACTGCGCCGACTCAGTTCTGTTGAGTGCGCTTGAGGCAATCCCTATGTGTGTGACTGGGATCCCCACAACGGAATCAGGACCCAGGAGGGCGTCTTTCCTTCGGACATCTAGCGGAGGGATTTCCGTATTCCGAACAATTGTAGCAGCGCATCTTTTCGGAGGTTGGTGCTTGAAGTGCGGAGGCGGACGGACTTCTCGCTGAAGTTGACGGCTTGGCGTTGACCTGGAGTTGGCGGTCGGAAGTCTCCACTGAATGTGGGTTGGCGATTCTTCTCTTCGTCTGTTTCCTCGACGTTTCGGCTGGGACCAGACATCGGCTGTGCCCTTTCTGCAGGGGTGTCAGAAAGTGCAGGAGGTGCGGAAGGCGCAGGAAGTTCGGAATGCTCGCAAGTGGTTGTCAATCCACCCAACATACAATTTGTCCCACTGTTATGGTTGGCGTGTTGTCAATGCCGACCGCTCTGAGCGTATCCGCCATGTGTTTTTCTCGTTGGCACTCGGTTCATTGTTTCTCCTTTTCTTAATCCGGGTATATCTCACTGATCCGATGAGGTTTCGGTTTTTTATTTGGTTGTACCCCAACCCTGAGCTGTAATACTGATTCTTTTCCACAATTTTTTTGTGACTTTTAGCAATATGCTCCATAATTGGGAAAAGTAAAAATAACTAACGTTCGAAGGAACGTGCTGCTTTTCGGAAGGTTAACACAAGAAGTAAAAACGAACCAGAAGTCAAAAGAAACGACCGCTCTCGGTGTGGTGTTTTACTTAAAGGAAATTTCGAGGATCGCGGCTCCGTTTACTGGGCCAATTGTGATCGCTAACATTCACGTGTTCACGCTGGGAACTGATGGTCCCCTAATCAATCAACCGTCAACCAGATTAATCAAATTGCGATCGACGTCGACCGTTCGATTAGTGATCCGATGTACACTGTGGGTATTCCACAAAGCGGTTCCCTAGTATTCCTGTCCAAGTTGTGAACCACAGAGAGTACCTGATTACAAAATAATCATAACTCACCCGTCTTATGGTCCATAAAACTCATTTGCTTCCAGTGCGATTGTCTTTATTCAGCCTAGAACGATAGGATGTACTCGTGAGTCCAAGAGACTTTCCAAATAGGGAATAAGTCTTACCGAAATCTCTTGCAATTCGTATCAAACCTCGCCCAGACTCAGAACTTCTCCGTCCGAATGGCTCGCAGCAATGTCATTGCTCACCGGCCGATGTGAATCCGAATCATTCAACTCGAAATCATCGTCTTCGAAGTCCAAACTCGATGAAGACGAACTGCTTAGTGACATAAACAATCTGGACCTGGTAGGCTCGTGTTTGGTAGTTCGTGGACAACGCGTTAATGTTGGTGGTCGTGTCAACACGTTACTTTCGACATCAGCATGTTGACTTTCTTGAATTGTCAGCGTGTTAAGGAACATGTTCACGGCACGCTTAATTTCCGCGTGAGTGGGATAGTTGTGCCGCTCTTGTTTCGACCGATCAGCGTTGCTTTTTGGCATTTTTAGAGGAATAGGTCGACGTTGTTGCTCTTTTCTATCCTTTCTTGGTGGAGAATGATATGAGGGAGTGCTGGATTCCACCTCCGAATCGGATATTGGTGTATCGCTAGTTGGCACGTGATGTGTTTGTGTTGGCACTTGTGGTTCTTGGCATTTATCGTCCGTAGAAGGGCTCTTAAGCTGACGGTTATCTTCCCGAGCCGTTTGGTATCGTGATTTAAACAACTGTATTGCGGCAGAGGTATCCCTTTGGATACGCTCGAATATCGCTGTGATAAAGTCATCTTCCACGGAGTGCTCCTCTGTCGATTGTACCACAGTTTGACGCGGGGAGATGGCTTTATCCTCTGGCACTTTAGGCAATGTACTTAATTCAAACTCTGGAATCGGGCTGGTAGCAATAGAACGTTGGCGATCAGTTTGCACGTAAACTTCACATCGTTGGGGCGATGCAGTTAAAATGCCGTCGATGATATTTTCGACGTCATTATCAGCCTCATCCTTCTTAACTGAGGTATCGGACTGTTGGGTATCTTGAGAAGAACTCAATTTGGAAAAGGAATCAGTTGGCATTTTGAACGCAGTTGATAGCGATCGAGTACGTCGCTCGCTTGACAAGCACTGCAATATAGGGAATAGAAAAACGACAACGATACAATGATACAACGCAGATTACCTCTTTTAAATTGAAACTTTCCTCCAGCGCCTTGAAGAACTTATTGTCGTCTCGCCCGGGAATCTCGACAACAGGGCCGCGATGGAGAGAGATCGATGGATTGATGACTTCTTTTGGTTTCTCCCAGTCGTGTATACACTCAACGTACTTTACATTCGGCGCAGAGTCCTGATTCGCTGCGTAGACATCGACACCAACGATAGAGATGCTCGGCAGCTGTTGAATTTGCCGCTCTGGACGAATGTACATCACGGGAAAATGCTGACTTTTACATTTTTTGCGCTTGGACAGCCGTTCCTTGGGATTCTCGAGGCGAAACAGACCGTTTACGGGCTTGGTAATCACTAGTCCCTTAGGCTCTTCGTTTGGGGATTCCGATATGCCCGCAAAGCTGTCGACAATGGTTTTACTCTTTTTGAGAATCTGGAACCTATGTGACTTTTCAATTACCGGATTCTTTTGGAGTACAGCACTCCAAGTCTCACATTTGGCGTCGGCATTAGTTTTCGTTTTGATTTTCGTGACAGCTACGTTAACGTCCGTCAGAATGGGTTCTTTTGCTCCTTTAATGAGCCTTGGTGGGAATAGCGTTGACTGATTGGGCGAGAAATCTAATTCTAAATGCGGATGCTCCTTGGAGAAGTCCACAATTTCGCTAGACGAACCGATGAACCGCTGATATGGAAATTTATTCAACTGCGGTTTCACCGGGAGGATATGCGACTCCAAGTGGCTCTTGTTGCCAATCTGCTTGGGAACTACGGGTTTTCTCCTCATCGGAAGGATTTCCTTTTCACTAATCAATGTTTTCTTGGGACGAATAGGTTCTTTCGCTTTGCTAAATAGCGATTCTCGAGACAGTGACCCGCGTAAACTAACCTGCGTTCCGATGGTTGCAGACGCTTTGTGCGGCATAAATAATGGCTTGCTCGAGGCTAAACTAATCTGAGACCCCAGGCCCTTGGTCAACTGCGTTCCGATGGTTGCAGACGCTTTGTGCGGCATAAATAATGGCTTGCTCGAGACTAAACTAATCTGAGACTCCAGGCCCTTGGTCAACTGCGTTCCGGTGGTTGCAGACGCTTTGTGCGGCATAAATAATGGCTTGCTCGAGGTTAAACTAATCTGAGACTCCAGGCCCTTGGTCAACTGCGTTCCGGTGGTTGCAGACGCTTTGTGCGGCATAAATAATGGCTTGCTCGAGGCTAAACTAATCTGAGACTCCAGGCCCTTGGTCAACTGATCGGAGACGACATTTTTCACATACGGCTTCAACAGAGTTCTGTTCCAAACCGGTGGAAGGTCGATATGTTCGTCGCGCGAGGGAGCCGGTAAGCTAATTGCTTGTCGTTTCAGCTCTTGGCGAAGTTTGTCTTGAAGCTGTTTAGAGGTTTTTAGAAGCTCGTCTATATTGCTATACGATAAGCTGTCCATTTCGCATAGAAATAGAAAAGAGACGAATCAACCCCAAATCCGGAGTAAACAGAAACCAAAACAAATCCCAAAAGAATGACAGTTGCAACTGACAGATTGCTCACTTGACGTTTGTTGTCAACCTTCAAATGATTTAAGCGACATCTACATGTGAGATGCAGTAAAGGAGGATTGTGGTTTCAATTGTAAAAAAGTTAATTTCATCCGAAAACGTTGTGCTTGACTGTGTTTTTCTAAAAATCAATTCATATCGAGAGTAGATAACAAGGCTAAATGCTAGACGTATATCACTAGTGACCAATCACGGTCGATGTAAAGGAGCCACGCTCCGCGGACAATACCACTCATTGTTGTCCACATCAAAGTGAGCGTCTATCGTCCGTTGACATGCTTCCATTTGTCATGAATCAAACTCCACGAGCTTATCGCGCTTATCACCGTCGATTTGACACCACACACCGACACAGAATACGCGTCCAAGATTACTGCTGGGAATCCTACAAAAATATCCTCTTATCAGGGCTCGGAGTATGATGAAATACTCGCTCGTATCAAATGCATTCGTTGTGCTGTGCGTTATCAGTAATGAGTCGTGTCACTATCCCATTCCTGCTGTACATGTACCAGTCATTCGAGGTGCTACTTTTCTACGTCCTACATTTGATAGATCAGGCAACGTTCGGAGGTACATAGTTAAATGTTGTTTTCTATTCGAAACCTAGTGGATCGCTTACGCTAAGGCGTACAGCTTTGTCTCGAAGCTTCATACGTTGCATGCTCGATGCGACGATAAGGGAATTGTTAGGAAATCGCGCGGCCTTGACAGATATGGCAACAGGCAGTATTGTTTATTGTTGATGCGAACTAATATTAGCCCAAGAGCTAATCTTGCAGGTACGTGGACCTTAATATGTTGCGTGAGTTTGTTTACGACTTCTTGAGAGAATGCCATCAGTTCGCGCGATAATGCCATCTAATCATGGCCATGAACCGAACGAATTCAATTGCTCTAAGAACCTTAACCTCTAGTCTCGACTGTCGCAGATCTCTTAACGAGATGGCAGAACAGTTCAACATACAGCCTATCTGGGTACCGGGACACAGCGACATTACAGTTAATGAAAAAGCCGACACACTCGCCAAACAAGGAACGACGCTGCAGTCAGTCGTGGCTTGTGAGGGAGTACCCCTTACAACCATTAAACATAATCTGACCAGGACATACCTGCGTCATCACCAGGCAAATCTGGCCTCGGCTTGACAGTCAACGCACAAGGAGTATAATCTCCCTAAAAAGAACTGACATCTGCAGGGTCATCGGTGTCATCACAGGACACTGCCTCATTGGCAGTCACGCACAAAGGCTAGGAATAGTTCCGAATGATTTCTGCAGAAGCTGTCAGGACGAGGAGGAGGTCGAATCCCTTCACCACCTTCTCTGTGCCTGTCCAGCTCTTTGCAACATCAGGAAACGTTACCTAGGCTCTTACTTCCTTAACGGTCTGACAGATGTTCAGAAAGTAGGGATACTTGATCTTCTTAACTTCTTAAGAAGCACAAAATGGTTTCACGAATAGGGGGGTAAAACCCTCTCGTAGCTGCACAACGGGCCTTCCTGGCCTTTGTGCATTCTTCTCAATTCTGGGAAGGCTAAGACCCTACCTACCTACCTATGAACCTTAACGACAGGAACCGACTTATCAAATAGAATTCGACCACAGTTCCTGATCATTCTGCCCGCCCGTGTTCACGGACATAGAGTGCGGAGTATCCAGCGGTAGTACATATATGGCTCCATGACGACAACGACACCAGCGCCCGCGTTGAGATTAGACGCAGCATAACTCTTGCCAACTGCTGCTTCTTTGGGCTCAAGAGGCAATTGGCAAGTAGAATCCTCTCTTGAAAAACCAGTGTGACCCTCTAAAAGCCTTAGCCATCCCGGTCCTCCTTTATGGCGCAAAGGCTTGGACCCTATCAAAAATGGATGAGGAGCCACTTGGACGCTTAAGGGAAAAATTCTGCATATATTCTTCGATCCCGTTTTGCTAATGGAGAGTGGAGGGCAAGATTAAATTACGGATTCTATGGGCTGTACAGCGACATCGACCTTTTCAGACGTCTACGAATACAACGTTTAAGATGGCTGGACCATGTAGAGCGAATGGATACTACAGCTCCAGTCCGAAGAATCTTCGGATCCAACCCCGAAGGACGACGCAACCAACAGACGACAGCAGCTGGAAAGAGACCTGACACCTTGGAGGAATTCCGAGCCATGCTTGATATGCTCGTAGACGATGTTAGAGGCCATAGTCCATCAGTTATCGCTGGGGACTTCAACGCATGGGCCACTGACTGGGGCAGCACATGTACCAACAGACGGGGTGAGGCACTACTAGAAGCCGTATCGTCATTAGACGTAATACAGAAATGGTGTAGGCTCCATACTGGATATAACTTATGTGTCCACCTCTCTAGCAAGAGGATCGGAATGGAAAGTCAGCAACGACTACACCCACAGTGACCACCGGGCTATCCTATTCGAAGTACAGGCGAAGAGAGCAACCGGAGAGCGCTTCCCAAAGAAGGCACAATGCAAAGGATGGAAAGTGGGCACACTGGACGAAGACACTTTTGCTCTGGTTTTTGGGGAATCCACAACGAACGCAGAAATAGCAAATGCGATGGCAGCTAAAGTTACTAAACAAGTAACTAGGGCCTGCGATGCATCCATGGTCCAAAAAAAGTCAACAAACCGCCGGTCACCAGTATACTGGTGGAACCAAGAGGTAGCAGAACTACGCAGAAAGTGCCAGCGGTCATGGGGCCAGCCCTTCCATCAGGAATTACAGGCAGCATATAAAATCAGGTGCAAGGACCTAAAACTAGCCATCCGAAGAAGCAAAAACAACTGCTTTAAAGAAGTATGCGAGGAAGCGGAAATGAATCCCTGAGGCACTGCATACAGGGTAGTCATGTCCAAACTCAGGGGCTCTAGGGCACCTCCACCCTCATGCCCTCTACTTATGCAGAAAAAAGTGTCGCGGTTATTTCCTCCACAACCACCAATAGGGTGTGTAGGACAACCGCAGGTATTACGTGAGTCTCCACCTGTCACGCAATCGGTTATACAATAAGTGCCTAACAGAAGAGGTCTTTCCAGACCAATGGAAAAAACAGCGTCTGGTGCTTCTGCCAAAAGGGAATAAACCACCGGATGAACCCTCGTCATACCGTCCGATATGCTTGCTCGACACAATGGGTAAAATATTGGAGCGGATTACATGCAACCGACTGGAGGTGGCAATTCATGAAGCCGGAGGACTCTCGAACCAGCAGTATGGATTTAGAAAGGCTCGGTCTACAATAGATGCTATTCGGAGGGCAACTGCGATCTTAGAAGAAGCTATTTAGGGCAGAAGATGGAAAGGAGGTGCAAAAAAAGATGGTGCCGTGGTAGCATTGGACGTTAAGGATGCGTTCAACTTCGCAAACTGGGGGCTGATAGTGCACTCTCTTAGAGCAATGATGGTGCCGTGGCCTCTTATAAAAGTTACGATAAGCTACTTCGAGAATCGGTTGCTGCTCTACGACACCGATGATGGAGTAAAGCAGTATCATATAACTGGCGGAGTCCCACAAGGATCGGTATTAGGACCCCTCCTATGGAACATCATGTACGATGGGGTCCTAAGGCTTCGAATCCCAGATGAGGCAAAATTCATAGGCTCTGCTGATGATCTAGCAATTGTTGTGGCAGCGAAGCACCTGGAAGAAATCGAGGACATCTGTAATGAATGTATCCAAAAAGTGAGGCGGTGGATGGCAGCAGCTGGACTAGAGCTCGCAGGACGGAAAACGGAAGCAGTACTAATAAGTAGTCGCAAAGAAAGAGAGACATTCACAATCAGGGTAGGTGAGCATGACATATTATCGAAGCCGGTCATCAGATATCTAGGTGTGATGATCGACACAAGGCTCACCTACAGGGAACACCTTGAAGGAAAGTGTGACAAAGCTGCAAAGGTGCAGTGGAGGGCCTCGGAACCATTCGAAACATGCACCGGATTTCGGCAAGGAGATGCGCTGTCATGTGACTTCTTCAACCTGGTGCTGGAGCAGATGCGACGGGCAGGCGTCAACAGGGAAGGCACTATCTTTTACAAGTCCATCCAGCTGCTAGGATACGCGGATGATATCGACATCATCGCGTGTTCTCGCCGTGGCATTGTGGAAGCATTCACGGCGATTGAAGAACAGGCGAAACGAGTTGGTCTTAAGATCAGTGAGGACAAAACGAAATACATGCTGTCAAGCAAAAACCAATCCGTCGCTCACCACCTGGGACAAAATATAACAATTGACAGCTACAATTTCGAGGTAGTTAAGGAGTTTGTCTACCTCTGGGCAAACGTAAATTCCACAAATGGCACCACAGTGGAGATCCGGCATAGAATCGCCCTTGGCAACCGCTGCTACTTCGGCTTGTCCAAACAACTGCGGTCAAAACTCCTCACTCGGAAGACCAAAGTCATGCTTTACAAAACGCTCATTCTGCCAGTCTTGCTGTACGGAGCCGAAAGCTGGACGATAAGCAGGACGGCGGAGCTGATTTTAGGTTCTTTCGAAAGAAAAATTCTGCGCCGGATATTTGGTCCTGTCTGTGAGGAAGGCGAATGGAGAAGAAGACACAACCGCGAACTCTACGAGCTGTACCAAGGATGTGGATGTAGTCCGGAAGGCAAGGATCCGTCGACTACACTGGCTCGGCCACATCGAGCGCATGGACATCAACGCTCCAGCTAAGAGGGTCTCGACTCCGAGCCTCCTGGTTCGAGAAGAAGAGGAAGACCGGACCTCCGGTATAAAGACCAAGTAATCGCGGATGTAAGACATCTTGGTCTTGACAACTGGAAGCAGTGTGCCCGGGACCGTCAAGGATGGAAGGCAGCTATAGCTCAGGCTCAGATCCTCCATGGATCGCTGGCCTGATAAGTAAGTAAGTAAATAACCTTCTCTGATGGGCCGAGTTCTATCCGAGGGTCTTTCTTCCTTCCCGACTTGGTTTCTTCCATCCTAGAGTCCTGTGACATTCTCCATATACTGGCTTTCTGCCATTTCTTGTTCTTGAGAACGAAACTTTATCTTTCCACCCCCTCTTGTTCCCAGAATTTGGCGAGATGTTGACCCAGTCCTGCAGTCGTTATCATGCTAGTTGACGTGGTTGTTGTTCCCTTCACTACCGGACCTGATAAAATCCAACCAAGTTTGGTCTTTTGAGCCGTTGGAGTGCCTTGTTTTATTCCGTCCATTATGATTTCGTTATAAACGTCTGCTCCCAATAGCACTTCGACTCTTGCTCAGGTGCGGAATTCTGGATCTGCAAGTTCGGATGTCTTGACTGTTATCTTTACTCCGGTGTTGACGTTGGTTGATGGTAGACAGTGCGTAATTCGGCCGAGAATTAGAGCTATGGTGTGAATTTCCTTAGTAGACCATTTCTCTCTGATGACCAACTGGATCTGTCCTCCACTTTATTTGGTGGCGTTCCCGATGCCCTTGATTATGACATTGGTTGCTTCACGCTTGAGTCTCAGCAACTGGGCACATTTCTTCGTGATCCTTGGTCTATCAATACGTTGATAACAGCTGTTGCTGAAAGAATTTCCCTTTTGCATTTATGGCTTTAGTGTTAAGGCTCTTCGTATTGTTAAGTACTTCTCTCATCTCTGTCTGGCTTCCGTTCATGGTTTCACGAGGTAGGGTGTGCTGTTTCTTTGAGCACAGGTAATTGGTCGCCGGGGCAGTTGAAGCATAAATTGTTGTTTTTCACCATTTCTCGGCGAGTTTGATTGTTACTTCATAGTGAAGAGGTTGCCTTTACAAAGCTTACATTTCATGTCTGGTTGGATGACCAGGCCTGTGCTATGGAGCTTCCGTGGAGCCTCGTTGGATATGGCTTCTAAAGACCTAAATCTTTTCGACAGAAACTCAGAGAAATCTTTCCATGACGGCAATTCCGTTTTTGTTACCCAAGAAAGTTTCCATTCTTTTCTAGCTTTCATTGGGTCCCAAGACTTTGTATCTACATGAGTGTTTCGTTGGTTGTATCTAGCAGTTTCTTGTAGTTACTATCTTGGATAGTGATAGATTGAGGAATACTTGCAGGTGTGATGACAGAAGTGTCCTCTTGCTATTGTATTTGTCAAACAACAATTTCCATTCCTTCTCATAATTGACTCCGGTCACTCCAAGATTCTCTATTAGACGTCGTGGATCGCCTTCAGTAGACGTTATTATGTATTGCATCTTCTAAATGTTCGGCATCTGATTGTTCTCATGAACCAACGTCTTGAACATCTCGTAAAACGTGGTCCATTTTAGGTAGTCACCTTCAAACTTAGGAAGTTTCACCCATTCTAGACGCAGGACCTCGACGTTTGGTGGCGCTTGGTGTGTCTGGATAATTTGTGCCGGCTGTGGTCGCTGAGACTCCTATTCGTACATAGATGGCTCACTTAAAAATCGTGTGGAGATTCATCATTCAGCCATGTAGTCGCCCAATCGACAAGAAAGGAGACCCCTCTGATTGCGCCAACTATAGAGGAATAAGTCTCCTTAACATCGCCTACAAAATCTTCTCTGCCGTTTTGTGTGAACGCCTGAAGCCTTTTGTAAATAAGCTGATTGGTCCTTATCAGTGCGGATTCAGGCCAGGCAAGTCCACCATCGACCAAATCTTCACAATACGGCAGATCCTGGAAAAAAACAATTAATTTCAAGTCGACACTCACCACCTATTTGTCGACTTCAAAGCCGCATACGACAGCGTAATTAGGACGAGCTCTACAACGCTATGTCTACCTTTGACATACCTGCTAAACTCGTCAGACTATGCAGGATTTGGAGAATGCTCGCTGCTCCATCCGAATCGGTGAACACCTTACCGATAGTTTTGATGTCAAAAAAGGATTTAGGCAGGGCGATGCGCTGTCGTGTGATTTCTTCAACATCATATTGGAAATGATTGTGCAAACATCACTGGCCAATACAAGAGGCACAATCTATTTCAAATCCTCGCAACTCCTTGCATACGCCGACGATATTGACATATTAGGTAGATCACAGCGAGATGTCAATGAGGCGTTTGCGAGTATTGAGATGGAGGCGGCGAAAATTGGTTTGGCGGTAAACTAGGGCAAAACTAAATACATGCTGTCATCAAAAAAGGACACCCACCACCGACGCCTTGGCCAGAACGTTTGTATTGGCAGATATAAGTTCGAGGTAGTTAAGGACTTCGTCTACCTTGGCTCCGCAGTGACCTGGAACAACGACATCAGTTCCGAAATCAAACGCAGAATCACTCTTGCCAATCGCTGTTTCTTTGGGCTCAGGGGGCACCTGAGTAATAGAGCCCTCTCCCGAACGACAAAGTTGACTCTATATAAGATCCTTATCATCCCGGTCCTGTTGTACGGCCCAGAAGCATGGACACTATCAAAAGCGAATGAGGAGGCCCTTGGTCGGTTCGAAAGATTTTGCGCGTGATTTTTGTGCATATAAACGCAGACGGGGGATGGAGGAGAAGATTCAACCACGAACTTTACGGGCTGTACAGCGACATGAGCCTAGTCAGGCGTCTACGGATTCAACGCCTAAGATGGCTTGGCCATGTGGAGCGAATGGACACCGCAGCTCCAGCCCGGAGAGTCTTTGAATCCAACCCCGAGGGACGAAGAAGCAGAGGACGGCCGCACTTAAGATGGCGCACCTTGTCTCTTGTCACCTTTGACAAGAGATTTGAGATACTGATCCCAAACCGCTCAGCATAGGAAAACAGTGATCCCCTGCTAAGTGTCAAAGGCCTTAGGTGGTACACGGATGGCTCCAAAATGGCTTCCGGCGTTGGCGCCGGCATCTTTGGACCAAAACGCAAAATCTCGAAGGCACTGGGAATAAGTCCCAGCATCTTCCAAGCAGAGCTGCATGCCATCCTAACATGCGTAAATCTAAATCTTGAGACTGGCATCAGAGGAGTAACCATCAACATACTCTCTAATAGCCAAGCAGCGCTTAAAGCGCTGGGTTCGTACAGCACAAGCTCAAAAACCGTCAAGGAATGCCATGACGCCCTACAAGACCTCGCCAAAAGAAACAATGTTAAACTTTGATGGGTGCCAGGCCATAAAGGCATCAAGGGCAATGAAATTGCCGACCAACTTGCCAGGAAGGGCTCCAGTGACAAGTATATAGGTCCGGAACCATTCTGCGGCATTCCCGCGTCTAAGATTAATTACTTCCTAGACAAGTGGGAAAAATTACAACACCTGTCCTTTTGGAACAGCGTTCGGGGACTCCGTCAATCTAAACGACTTATACGACCCCTGAACAAGCACCCTATTGACATGTATGCATGTATGTTGGCGTTACAGTCCATGAAGAACCTGGGCCGAGCTTCTCTCAATCACCCATGTTGTGTGTGATTTCATTTTCACATAGGTGAAAGGGACCTACAGTTTTATTGCCGGTTCCGAACGGCGAATTTCGAGAAGCTTTTCATGACAATTTTTTGTCAGAACCCCGCTGAGGAGAAACACCGTGAAAAACACGTTCGATGACATGGCTGTGTCGGGATTCGATCCCGAGTCATCGGCGTCAGAGGCCAACACACTACCCACTGCGCCCCGGTACTCTCACCCTATTGACATACTCAAGCTCAATAGGATGGATATCAGAAGACTAGTCAGCTATCTAACGGGACACTGCGGTCTGAGGTATCATTTAAACAAAATTAGCCTCTCGTCTGAAACTGAGTGTCGGCTCTGTCTTGAGGACGAAGAGACGGCAGAACACATACTGTGTGAGTGTGCTGCTCTCTGCCATCTTAGGAAGCGTATCCTTCTCAGTGAAGTTATGACTCCTGAGGAGATCACCCTGGCTCCTACGAGAAGCATTCTCAACTTCATTGTGGAGGTGGAGGGCTACTCGGCTAAATCGGCTAGCAGGCACAATAGATCTGCAAAGGTCGCAGTGCCGCATTGCTATTGATAGCACTAGCCCTATATATAAAAAAAAAAAAAAAAAAAAAAAAGATGGCGCACACAGGTGGAAGGGGACCTCAGCCAACTGGGTGTGCGGCAATGGAAAAGGCTAGCGAAAGATCGTGCTAGTTGGAGGGGCATGTTGGTTGAGGCCCAGGTTTACCCCGAACTGTAGCGCCCACTAAGAAGAAGAGAGTATTGCAAAGGTTTTCTATTCAGAACTTTCCTTATACTGTTTTGTAAATCCTAATAGCCTGTTTGTCTCAGCAGAACTAGGCGGGAAAGGCGATTGAGACTAACCACTTGAGCCGCGATAATTGTAAAACAAGCATGGTCAACGAAAGCATTTTCTTTACCTACAACGGGCAAGGACAACACGGAAAACGTTTTAGCTTCACGTCTCCGAAGATTAGTGTCCTTGTTAAGCTTCTGATTCGCAGCCCACTGACTAAGAATTAAAGCCTCCAATTTTAGAATACCCACAGTGTTCTTCCTCCCCGCTCCACTCGTTAATAAACATTTTAAGACCGCAACTAGCACTTAATTCAATTTCAAGCACACTGTGCCACTAAGACAACTTCAAACTTGGCTTCAATCGTTTTGAATGTCATAGAAAATCCAAAAGCGACCAGGATGCCCCACTATCCACCGACAGAGACTATTGAGAGTTATGTATTTCCGCACCGCCCATCGTCTTCCCGTCCTCCAAATCCGTGTCTATTCATCCGCTTGTGTCAGAAATTTATTTATGATCACGTAGCAGCGTAGCGTTATCTGCATCCATAACGAAAATGAACCACGTACTACCACATTCATTTCGTCCCATAGTCTGAAGAACTAATTAATCTTTTTTGAAACACATTTTCCCATATTTCAAATTTGCCATCGCACCGTAGTTGCCCCTCTATTGCTCAAAGGATACTCTAAATCGAGAACTGAAAACCCTTCGTTTTCGAATCGAGCAGCGACACTCTTAAATGCAGATCACTTGGATAACTTTGGTATGATAACATGTAACTTGGACGAATTGGGCGAATTATGAAGCTGGAAAAGGATTTAGGATTTAGGATTCAGTATTCAGGGTTCCGGTTTCGTCCCCATGAAATTAAGTAGTCGAGTCGTCCGGCACCAATGTCTAGGGGGCGGAGGGATGAATGCCTTTGGAATATTGAAAGAGCACCTTGGGCGCGCGTGTCTGATGCGAATACTAATCGGATTTATAGATACAATATTGCGAACACGCCAACATGGGATACAAGGACGATGGTAACTACAAGTTTTCGTACGTGTTACTTACTCCCCCGTTGTACATAAGAAGAGAAGCATCAGCCACGACTACCATCACGAAAAAGCACAACCCTACACAGGACTGAATATCTGGCGTGCATACCAATCGAAACGGACGTTCTTGCTCGCTTTGCTGCTTGTGTCTTCGTCTTCATCTTCATCTTCATCCGTTGTCGTCGTTGCGTTGTAGTCTGCGTAGACGTGACCAACATTTTTGAAAGACATCCGTACACATTTCGATTGGATTCGTGACTGGAATCGGCTAGGCCACAAAACGAATTTCTCTCCGAATTCCATAATCTAACATGTACGACCGACTGTGTGCATGTCCTTCCTCCTCGCCCTCTAAACTATGCCATTTATAGGGGTCACATGTATCATTTTTAAGCTCTTTTTTATGGGCGCGTCTAAGTGAACCTGGACGCATAAGTACGCATACGAGCATATGGAGAAAAATATCAAAATCGTATGCGGTGAGGGCAATAAAAAGGACATCATCAGCTCTCAGGCGGAGAAATGTCAAAGGACTTTGCTCGTATATCAGCTTTTCTGGCGGAAATCAACTCATTCAAATTCCTTACACGCCAGTTTGCCGGGGCATCTGTAGATTGGGAAAGAATTGGCAACTTGTACAGTGACGACGAGCTGCCGTTGGGGTGGATCTATCTATCATTAGATATGCGCGAGGAGTGCTGCCCAATTCGTTATGAGAGCTTAAACTGTTTCCTTTCTTTACTGGAAGTAGTTCGTAATATATTTGAGCTCGATGAGTAGCCTTCCTGCACGGAGTTTATTTCGGGAGTGGTTTGAGGTCGATATAAGTGACATAAAGGACGAACGAGGATATAAAATGGCGAAGGACATGATTACAATCGGGTTTAAAAAGTTTGTTGCTTTCGAAGCAAACCGCTGATGTGTTTGGCATGGGATTTGGGTCCGGAAATACGACCGTTAAATGCGTGTTTAAATTCATGCTTCTTCTGTTCTTCTCACTGGAATTTTGCTTACTGGGAACAAGTAATTACCATCGGTGTAAACAGGCAATTTACCGGGAAAGCTAATACTCGACTTCACCATGAGTTTGAAAACTTTCCAGTTTTCAGTCGCTTCCAACGCCACAATTGAGTCCTTGACAATACTAGTTAAGGGTCGACTACGCCAGTCGTTGCTATCCTTTTAGGCAAGAAACCAGAGATTAGAGTCATCCAACCATTTGAATGGACTTACTTTCTACGGCATTTTAGAACACCTTTTCTTACATCATCACTAGTGGTGGTCAGTTTTTTCTTTCTAACCTATTTCTACACCCTTTTAACCTGTGGTAGCTATGGGCTCTGTATTGCTCGCCATGTATCCTTCTCAAGATGACCATTTGTGGCTACCTTTTTTAATGCAAAACCCTATTAGAAAAGTAAGCATTGAACTATAATAGGTTTGCCATAATACTTACTTATCAGGCCAGCGATCCAAAGAGGATCTGAGCCTGAGCTATAGCTGCCTTCCATCCTTGACGGTCCCGGGCATGCTGCATCCAGTTGTCAAGACCAAGATGTCTTACATCCGCGATTACTTGGTCCTTATACCGGAGGTTCGGCTTTCCTCTTCTTCTCGAACCAGGAGGCTCGGAGTCGAAGACCCTCTTAGCTGGAGCGTTGATGTCCATGCGCTCGATGTGGCCGAGCCAGTGTAGTCGACGGATCCTTGCCTTCCGGACTACATCCACATCTTGGTGCAGCTCGTAGAGTTCGCGGTTGTGTCTTCTTCTCCATTCACCTTCCTCACAGACAGGACCAAATATCCGACGCAGAATTTTTCTTTCGAAAGAACCCAAAATCAGCTCCGCTGTCCTGCTTATCGTCCAGCTTTCGGCTCCGTACAGCAAGACTGGCAGAATGAGCGTTTTGTAAAGCATGACTTTGGTCTTTCGAGTGAGGAGTTTTGACCGCAGTTGTTTGGACAAGCCGAAGTAGCAACGGTTGCAAAGGGCGATTCTGTGCCGGATCTCCACTGTGGTGTCATTTGTGGAATTTACGTTTGCCCCGAGGTAGACAAACTCCTTAACTACCTCGAAATTGTAGCTGTCAATTGTTATGTTTTGTCCCAGGTGGTGAGCGACGAATTGGTTTTTGCTTGACAGCATGTATTTCGTTTTGTCCTCATTGATCTTAAGACCAACTCGTTTCGCCTGTTCTTCAATCGCCGTGAATGCTTCCACAATGCCACGGCGAGAGCACGCGATGATGTCGATATCATCCGCGTATCCTAGCAGCTGGATGGACTTGTAAAACATAGTGCCTTCCCTGTTGACGCCTGCCCGTCGCACTATCTGCTACAGCACCAGGTTGAATAAGTCACATGACAGCGCATCTCCTTGCCGAAATCCGGTGCATGTTTCGAATGGTTCCGAGGTCCTAGAACCGAATTGCACGGTGCATCGCGTGTTTTTTAGCGTGGCGTGACACAACTGGATCAGTTTTACCGGGATCCCGAATTCGGCCATCGCATCAAACAGTTCTTCACGATGAATGCTGTCGTATGCGGCTTTGGAATCGATGAAAGGATGGTGTGTATCGATTCGAAACTCGTTGGTCTTTTCCAGGATTTGTCGTGTGAAGATTTGGTCTATAGTTGATTTGCCGGGCCGGAAGCCGCACTGGTAGCTGCCGATTAGTGCGGTGCAAAATGGTTTTAGACGTTCACACAATACGCTGGACAGGATCTTGTATGCGACATTGAGCAGGGATATACCTCTATAGTTCTTGCAAGAGGTAGGATCGCCTTTTTTGTGGATGGGGCATATAGAGCTGGTATTCCAGTCGTCGGGCATGCTTTCATCTTCCCAAATTCTGCAGATGATCTGATGCATGCTCCCTACCAGAACATCGCCGCCAGCCTTGAAGAGCTCTGATGGCAAGCCATCTGAGCCTGCGGCCTTGTTGTTCTTCAGCTTCTGAATAGCTGTGCCGACTTCTTCGATGCTGGGTGGGAGGACTACTTCAGCGGCTGGAGTTGGGATTTCCTCGGTCCCTACCACTCTCTCTTGGTCATGCTCGTTAAGCAGCAGCTGGAAGTGCTGCTTAAATACATCCACTATTCCCTGCGGGTCGGTGACAAGATTACCCTCGCAGTTTCGAAGAGCCGGGGTGCCCTTTTTGAAGCCACCTTCAAGGCCCTTGGCTTCCTTGTAAAAGGCTCGTATTTTATGTTTATCCCTAGACTCCTCGATATCCTTGAGCTGGGAGGCTGCGAAGATTCTTTTCTTTTGTCGCAGTAGTTTTTTCTCCTCCCTTCTTCTGGCTCGGTACCCTTCTTGCGCTGCCCTGGTTTTCCTCTGCAACGCCTTTTGGTACGCCTCGCCGGTTGCTGCCTTTTTCTGCTCACACTCGCCATCATACCACGGGTTTCTTGTCGGGGGTGGTAGGTATCCTAAGGTGGTTTCAGCTACTTCCTAAATGGCTGAGCGGCAATGCAGCCACATATTATTGGCATTTGTGTTCGACGTTGGCATACCGTAGAGTCTTTCGCTCAGCTGCTCCCTGTAGACTCTGGCAACCTCCGGTGTGCTCAGGCGCCCAATGTCGAACCTCCTCCTGATGGGCTGGTGCAGCTTTCTGACATTGGACAGTCGAGCTCTGAATCTTGCTGCTACGAGGAAATGGTCAGAGTCGACATTTGCCCCTCTGAATGTTCGCACATCCAGGATGTTTGACGAGTGCCTTGCGTCAATGAGCACATGGTCGATTTGGTTGGCGGTTCGACCGTCCGGAGATCGCCAGGTTGCTGTGTGGATCCGCGTGCGAGGGAATCTTGTGCTACTTATCACCGCATTACGAGCTGTCGCAAAGTTAGCGAGTCGGAAGCCATTATCTGTTGTTGTCTCGTGGAGACTGTGCTTTCGGATCACTCCGCCAAGGGTGTTCTCCTTACCGATTTTGGCGTTGAAGTCACCGAGCACGATTTTTACATCTTACTCTGGACAAGCTCCGTAGGTGTTGTCCAGGAGGTCATAGAAGTCCTCCTTGATAGGGTCTTCAGCCTCGTCGGTAGGGGTGTGTGCACATATAAGGCTGATGTTATAAGATCTGCATCTGATGCGGATCACAGCCAGGCGATCACTTATAGGTTTAAAGTCGATGACCTTCGACCTTAACCGCTTTCCCACGACAAATCCGCATCCCAGTAAGTGCAACCTTTTGTGACAGCTGTAATAAATGTCGCAATTTTTCTTCCTAATCATACCGTTTCCTACCCAGCGTATTTCCTGGACCGCAGTAATATCCGCCTTGTACTGCGTGAGGATTCCTTCTAGTTTATGAGCAGCTCCGGGAGTGTACAGGGTTCTGACATTCCAGGAGCATACTCGCAAATCGTGTTCCTTTTTCGTGCGTTGTCTTCGTCGAGTATCCGTCCGTGTATGGCATCTTGCTCATTCATAACTTTTAGGTTTTTTACGTGGGCGAATTATTAGCCCGCCGCACAACCGCCATTCTGGTCGGGGTTTTTTTCGCTGCATACGTTTGTTCACCTCCCAACGGTTGTTGAAGAGGCTATCCAGAGGGCGCCGCGAGGAGGCCGTATGTCAACTTGACCCGGGCATTTAAACAGGGATCGTTGCTGGCATCTCGCCAGGTTGAGAGCAATCAACAACTTTACCCTGTATGTCCGAGCCCTATTAAGGTTTGCCTTAATAGGGATCAAATTGCTGTCAATTTCTGGACTAATCCTTGGAGTCGTTACCGCCTTAGATGAACTCTATTATGGGAGTTGTCCCTAGTGGCTATTCGTGCCGGTCGCCCGACCAACCAAAATTGGGAATGAACCTCTTTAAGGTTGCCTAAAAAATCAGTCTTTACTAGTAAAGATTCCAACCTGGAAAGATCCCATAACTTTAACGCAAGCTTAGGAATGGAATATGTAGCGTAATGTCAAGGCTTAACATCCCTGTCCGTTTGGTCGGGTTATGCAGGATAATTAAGTTCCGGAAAATTTTACTATCGACCTTCGCAATAGTCCCTCTCTAACTTTACATAATGACTCCACGGTTCGAAGCACCCTTGATAATCCTCCGAAGCTAACTCGTTCAGAACCATAGTTACAGCCTCTTTATCCTTTATCTACATCGCCTAAATGAGTTCCTTTGGAGTGTGTCTTCATCTTGGGGAATAAATAAAAATCGCAAGGAGCAATACCGGGGCTATAGGATGGATGCGGCAACGTTGAAATGTTTTTTTCTTTTTTTTCGTCAACAACTCTTGCACAATCAACGAGAAATTAGCCGGCGCATTGTCATAGTGCAAGATCCAGCCTTTCTTGGCGAGATTGGGTCGCACATAGAAAACACGTGCTCGCACCCTCTTCAGTACGCCAATATAGAACTATCCAGTCACTGTCTAGTCGGTAGGAACCTATATATGTATTCACGATGGACGATGCCGCGGATATATTAACTTCCTCGCTTTCGCTAGCCCCTCCCCAAATTTTTGCACCCACTCTTGACTTTGTCTACACCACCTGCAATTTTCGGAGGATTTCCGAAGGTTTTTATCAGATTTCACTAATAATTGAATCACAACCAGAGTTGAGAAGTAATGATTACTTTGTGTAATTGATTACAAGGTTAATTACAATTATAAGTAATTAGTAATTGAACGCATTCCAATTACCATTACAAGTAATTGTAATTGTAAGAGTTCAATTACTCATTACATGTAATTGTAATTGAAAATTTTCAATTACAAATTACAAGTAATTGATTTTCAAAGGAATTGAGGAAAAACGCATCGTCCGTTACTTTTTATGTAATGAATTACGCAGGATTTAATTCATTATATATATATTCATTATATGATAAATTGAAACTGGTAACAAATTACATGGAGATTTTGTCTCCTAGGACTTGAAATTAAGCCACCAAGCGAGAACAATCTCTCTACTGACGCTGAAGATGTCAACGGAGTATTTGATCGAGCAAATACTCTTGACGGCTTGACACTTTAGGATAATAATAAACAAAAATTCCAACGAGTAACCACTGGGCTCTTTAAAGATCTTTTTGAAACACGTTTTATTATTTCAGATGATTTTGGTCTGTTTGATTTTTTCCATATCGCGTTACATTTGGAAAATGCCTAAATGAAAAATTACTTGAACTTGAAAAATTGAATAGTGTGCCGGCGAATTTACCCCAGAATGGATGTTCAAAATGTAAATTTTTGATTTTAAAGCGGACATAAAATCAGTTGTGGTGACTTAATTCAATGTCAAAATTACAGCAGCCGGCTTTCGAAATTCTGTTAACTCTATTTCTTCTATATTATTAGCGATGTTGTTTGCATTTTCGTCACTGTCAGTGTCAGAAGATTCATCGACACCGCTTTGACTGTCTTCATTTTCTATAAAGGAATCGCTCTCTACCTCTAGCCCATATTCTTGAAATGCCTTTACAAAATTTGAGCCATGATCGGTTATCGTTGAGATGTTATTTAACGGATTCAAGTCATATTTTTAGTTTATAAAACAAATCATTTCTGCAGTTCGATCATATGTATGCGAACCAGCGAATCGTTTACAGGCTAGAGCAGCCGATCTCCGCTTGAAATCACTATCTAACCAATGGCTGGTGTAACCCAAACAACTTTTGTGCTTGGTTGACCAGATATCGCCTGATGTACAAAAATATTTACTTTTTCTCATTTCTGTTTTATAGAGCTCGGTATCCTAAATATAAGTTACGTGTTTTTAGGGAATATACATATGTACATACATAGTTTCATTCCATGCAACAAGTCTAATGGCATGAAGAAGTCCACTGTTGTAAGGAATGTGGGTTTTTGCTGCATGGTGCATGGCTTAAATTGATTTTAGGGGTGGGATGGATATGTGCGGAAAAGTGGAGGAGGTATGATGGTAAGAGGGGGGTAATTGATCGAGGGTGTCGCCGTGAAGTTGCACGATGATAATATGTACTTTTAAAATTCTACTTTATTTCCAACTGTGATATGTGTATGTACGTTTCGAAGGCATTTCAAAAAAATACCTACTCGTTTCTTACAAATATGCGTCATCATGACTTGTTCAACATTCTTCCTTATTTTTGCGGGAACTTCGGGCGGAGAAATATCTGCTGAATTCCTCTTATTGCAATGACAATGATCACGGTCGCACTGCACTTCTAAATTTTCATCATTTTGATCGTTCGTTATTACTGTATTTTCTTATAATTATAAACACGAGCACTGTGAACACTAACCCGGCGTCTGCACTTAACAAGATTTAGACAACGAGGAGTGCTTAGCGCATCATTTAAATAGCGTACATTTCGACTCTTGCAGAATTTTCTACACGCCACAGTCGCCGAATCTCACAGTCGTAAAACTCTCGCACGCACAATGCGCGGTCTGCACCCGAGAAACGCTCCATAGCTACGAAAATCCCAAGAGCCAGGCTACCGATTGACATATCTCCCGCGCCCCTCGGATTCGTTCTGTTCACGCAATAAGCTAAATAAATATAAACTTAGAGTGCCCGTTCAGGTCCAGTATGCTACGTTAGATAGATAAGATATTTAAGATAGGTTTAAGCGCTTTACCTAGAATAAGTTGTTTGGAAAAATATTAATAAAATGCTTTTAAAATGTAAAAAAAAAAAAAAAAAATTATAAATATAAACTTATATGTTTATACGACCGAAAATTATCATATAAGTTTATATTTGCTTAGCTTATTGCGTGAACGGAATGTATGTTTATACGACCTAATGTAATCTCATCGGTTTTGGTGTTTTATCTTCAGAATTGCATTTGAAAAATAAGTATTTAATTACATTTTATATAATGAATGCGAATAAATGTAATCATTTTGACCATAACATTTCCTGAGTCAGTTACATTTATATAAGTGAATTGGAAGTAATTCAGATTTTCAATTACTTGTAATGTGTAATTGAACATCTTCAATTACAATTACATGTAATGAGTAATTGAATTCTTTCAATTACAATTACAAGTAATGAGTAATTAAAATTTTTTGTAATCATTACATCCCATGTTTAATCACAACACGTTGCTTGTAATGTGAGTCACTCATTATTTTTATAACGCCACTAAAAATGTGCTAAAACGTGCTGTAGACTTTAGCTTGTAAGAAAGGGTTCTCGTTCCAGACAGAAGTTAACGACGTAATGTTGCCATTTCCGAGCTATGACTAGTAGTAGTAGTAGTACGACTTTATTATTAACTTCAATTATTTACATTATTTTTTTGTTATAACATATTACTTACTTACTTACTTTGATGGCGCTACAGTTCGGGGTGAACCAGGGCCTCAACCAACAAGCCTCTCCAGCCGGCCCGATCTTCGGCCAGCCGCTTTCAGTGCCGCACGCCCAGTTGGTTGAGGTCCCCTTCCACCTGTGCGCGCGGGTTGGAGTCGAAGACTCTTCGGGCCGGAGCGTTGATGTCCATTCGCTCTACATGGCCTAGCCATCTTAGACGTTGGATCCGAAGACGTCTAACCAGGCCGATGTCGCTGTACAGCCCGTACAGTTCTTGGTTGAATCTCCTCCTCCATTCTCCGTTTACACAAACGGGACCAAAGATTGCACGCATAATTTTCCTCCCGAAACGTCCAAGAGCCTCCTCATCCGCTTTTGACAACGTCCAAGCCTCAGCGCCGTAGAGGAGGACCGGGATGATTAAGGTTTTGTAGAGGGAAACCTTAGTTTTACGAGAGAGGGCTCTACTACTCAATTGCCTCTTGAGCCCGAAGAAGCAGCGGTTGGCAAGATTTATTCTGCGTTTTATCTCAGCGCTGGTGTCGTGATGTTTGTCACTATCGAGCCAAGGTAGACGAAGTCCTTGACTACTTCAAAAATATAGCTGCCGAAGGTGACGTTCTGACCAAGACGTCGGTGTTGCACGTCTTTCTTGGATGACAGCATATATTTGGTCTTGTCCCCATTTACCCTTAGACCCACCCTTCTGCTTCAATGCTTGCAAACGCCTCTTTGACGTCTCGCTTTGTCCGTCCAATAACGTCAATGTCATCTGCGTAGGCTAGCAATTGTGTGGACTTGAAGTAGATCGTACCTCTTGTATTGGCCGCAGAGTCCCGCACGATCTTTTCAAGAATAATGTTGAAGAAATCACATGACAGTGCGTCACCCTGTCTAAAACCTTTTTTAACAGTTCACCTCCGACCTTAATGGAGCAGCGATAGTTCTCCATAGTCATCCTGCATAGTCTGACGAGTTTGGCAGTAATGTTAAAACATGACATGGCTCTGTATAGCTCGTCTCTACAAACACTGTCATACGCGGCTTTAAAGTCGACAAAAAGGTGGTGCGTGTCGACCTGGAATTCATGGGTCTTCTCCAAATCTGCCATAGTGTACATATTTGGTCTATAGTGGATTTTCCTGGCCTGAAACCACACTGGTAGGAACCTATCAGATTGTCTACGAACGGTCTCAGGCACTTACACAGTACGGCAGAGAGGATCTTGTAAGCGATGTTCAGGAGGCTTATCCCTCTGTAATTGGCGCAGTCATAGGGGTCTCCTTTCTTATGGACCGGGCAAACGATACTGATATTCCATTCATCGGGCTTGCGTTCTTCCGACCATATCTTGCAGATGAGTTGGTGCATGACCAGCTCATGGCCAGCTGCTTTAAACAGTTCCGCGGGGAGTCCGTCTGTTCCAGCAGCTTTAAAAGACTTAAGTTTCGATATCGGTATCTTAACATCGTCTAGGTCGGGTGGACGGGATTCTCCTTCGCATTTTGACTTTCATCGCCATTATACATTCTGCAGAAGTAGTCCTTCCCACAATCTCGGCATCGACTGTGACTCCAATACTAGTTATCCGTGCTCATCCCTGCAGGCTTCTGCTCTGGCTTTGTAGCCCTGGCATGTTCGTTCTACTTTCTGGTAAAATTTTCGAAGGTCGTTCCTACAGTAACATCTCTCCATCTTCTCGATCTCGCGCTTCTCGTGCTCCTTCTTTTTCCTTCTCAGAAGCGCCTCCCTCCTTTTCTGTTCATAGAGCTCGCGGGCAGCTCTCGTCCGTCGATGCAATGTGGCCATGTATGCATTCTGTTTCTCTACATGGGCCTGTCTGCACTCATCATTAAACCAGGGGTTTCTCGACGGTGGTGGCTCGAAACCGAGTACATCTGAGGCGGCCTCTCTAATGGCATTCTGACAACGACTCCATTGCTGTTCTATGGTTTCTGCAGATTGCATTGGGACTTGAGAGAGCTTGAGGGAGACTTGATCGTCGAAGGTCCTGGTGGTCTCCTGCGATTGCAGCTTTCCAACGTTAAATTTTGGTGTTCTTACTCGACTTCGTTGATTCCGAGAAATTCGCATCCGTACCTTGGCTGCAACAAGGTAATGATCCGAGTCGATGTTGGCTCCTCGAAAGGTTCGGACATCTAGGATGCTGGAGGAGTGTCTGCCGTCGATCGCAATATGATCAATTTGGTTGGTTGTCGACTGATCAAAAGACCGCCAGGTCCCCTTATGGATGTTGAGGTGTGGGAATCGTGTACTTGCTACTACCAGATTACGTCCCGCCATAAAGCCCACTAGCCTTAGTCCGTTTTCTGACGTGGTGTTGTGTAGGCTGTGCTTTCCAATGACCCGTTCAAAGATAGCTTCCTTACCCAGTTTTGCATTGAAATCTCCTAGAACCATTTTGGTGTCATAGCTGTTGTATGTATGTATATTGGCGTTACAGTCCATGAAGAACCTGAGCCAAGCTTCTCTCAATCACCCATGTTGTGTGTGATTTCATTTTCCCATAGGTGAAAGGGACCTACAGGTTATTGCCGGTTCCGAACGGCGAATTTCGAGAAGCTTTTCATGACAATTTTTTGTCAAAACCCCGCTGAGGAGAAACACCGTGAAAAACACGTTCGATGACAAGGCTGTGTCGGGATTCGATCCCGTGTCATCGGCGTCAGAGGCCAACACACTACCCACTGCGCCACGGTGTCATAGCTGTTAGTGTTTTAAAATTCCTGAAGGTTGGACGACTGAGTGTACTGGACCTTAACCTTGCAAGTTCATCCCTATACCCGGGAACCCAGAGTAGTTTTATATTAAACAGTTCAGCCATCTCGCCTAAAGATAGGCGGCAGTTGAGAGATGTCTTTGATTTGTGGGTTACCGCAGATTGGCTATCCGTGCAAATATCTTTTACGGATATTACATTGTAACTAAGTCATGCAAGGGCCTCGGTTATCGCTGTTTATTCCGCTTGGTACGCACTGCGGTGGTTTGGGAGTCTAAATGATAGGTTGAGGTTAAGTTCCTTGGAGTAGACCCCACCACCTACACCCGTTTCCATTTTGGAGCCATCGGTATAGAGAGATATCGAGTCCTTCGGTATGACGTTTCCTTCAGCCCATTCCTCCAGGGTTCTGAACGAGTTCTGAAGAGTAAATTTCGGAGGACTATCAGGAGTGCTTCGGATCGTGGGAGCAAAGTTGGAGCCGTTGTGTCGAGTTAGATGGGGACTATTGCGAAGGTTGATAGTAGAACATTGCGATAAACTTGATTTGCCTGTTTCTCGTTCACAAATTCCCGGAACTTAATTGCCACACCTTGTAGGTATATCAGTGGTCGTCGTTCTACTCAACTCATGACAATATTCATCAAATCAGTCGTGTCGGTGTAATCTCTCTCAAAAAAAAACTCGGAACCAAAACGAAAAAATGGAAAAAAAAGTTGACAAGTGCCGAAAACGATTACCATCAAGGCACTGATCGTAAAACAGTCAAAAACGGTCAAAATGACACAATCAGATCACAGGAAAAATAAAAAATAAAACACTACCCTACCAGACACTCAGACTACACCGTTAAGTTCCGCACCAGATTAGTCAGCCCACAACTGTCATCAAACACGTCGTCGTCCATTAAAACACCACCAAGTCACCATGTCACATATGTACATATCTGCTCATCTGTTCCTATTCCACTTGATCCTCTTGCCCACTAGCACTATGCACCAACAATTAGCCGCGCGTATCTCGCATTCCGAATGCTAAACAAAACTTCTCGACGAGAAAAGCTGTTTTTTAAAATTCCGCACCCGCATGCGGTGTCGAGGAAGATTACAAAACGTGATACCACACAGCCACTTCCAGTTCCCACAATTAATTCCACGTTTTCTGTTTCTGTTTTATTCGAATGTCAAAAAACTTTTCCAATCGCCTGAAGGACGCTGCTCAACTGGAGTCGCGCGGATACTCATATGTACACGTCGACTGAATAGTGAATGGGGTAATTCGTATTCAGCGTATGTACGTCGGACGTGTGTGGCTTTGCAACTGACAACGAATTGTTATTATTTTGCCCAGAAATTTGGCAACGATGAGTTGAAAAAGAATGAAAAGACCCGTCTACAGCGCTGGTAAGGCGCGTTCAACGGTCGTTACTGATGCTCGGGGCTTGATGCCCTCTGTGAGCGAATGTTTTAGGAAAACAAATCGCGTTTCAGCGAAACTCTATGCAATCAGCAACAATGGAAATGATGACTTCAACGGACTAGCACTTAGTAATGACCAAAAATCAAGTTTGACAACTCGCCATGCAACGCACATACGACCGCCTTTGGGCCTATGCATGCATAGACAGTCACTGAATACACAGCATGTCATTCGTGCGAAATTGTCGTGTGAAACGAATGCAAACGGGCGGCTTATAGATATGTACGTGATGTTGTGTCTTGTTTGCCGCTAGCACTTCATCACCCGGTTCCCGACTATATGTAGATCTTTGGACTCAAGTAATTACTGCCAATGAACGGGCGAGTCTTAGCGTGACTCGCGTACGTGCTGCGTCCCATCGTGACTCGTATTTATGCGCGAAAGTTGCTAACACGAGTATGGTAGTATGGTGAGCCGTAAAACAGGTCGTCACGAAGTGGAATAGAAGGATGAATGAGGAACGAAGCTGGAGTCCTTGTACTGCTACAGTACTATTTTATGACCTCACGGCTAGTTATTCATTCATGTTTAGACGTTTCTTCTTCTTTTTTTTTAATTTGGATTTCACATGAGGAAAACCAAAGAATCCGGGTTCGAGAGAAGCCTGCATCAACCAATACTCGATATCGGAGATGAAAAAACGAATATCTGAACACAAAAAGCTCTACGAACACAAGGACATGGGTAGGCTAAAAGCTACGATTTTATAACCGAGCCTCCATTCAGCAAGACATGTATACCTCTAGATGTTAGCATTGTTATCTTTTGCGGTACGATGAACCATGAAGTTAAACAGCCTGACGTAACACATCTCTTAGCTTTCGCCCAGCTCGTTACCGCCCCAAGGACTAAAAATCGATAACCCTACAACCAATACATACATACATATACATATGTAGTACATACATCCATGCATCTAGGCTTTCAAGTCTAACCACCTCGACACAGCACACAGCTACCCTATTACTACCACCAACCTGCTGTAAGTGATTCAAAAACAACGAAGGAAAACGATGGAAAGCAAAAAGCAAAAAAGCTCTCATCGAGCTGCTCTATGTCCCAGACCATGGCCAACTTTTCCGCGCAATTTTATTGATTTTTCGCCATCCAGGCCAGGCCAGGCCAAGCCGACGCTACCAACACAAGCGCACTTGACACGCCACTACTATGTACTCGTATGCAATCAACTCTGTGCCATGCCCCGCTGCTAATCCATAAAGCTGCTTTCGTCCACAAGCCAAGTACTCTTCCATGCTGCAGCATATCCTAGATAGGGTGTGTGCCCTCTACACGTAATTTACGTGAAAACCCGATCGATAAACCCGCATACATCCATAGAGTGCACAACTACCACCACTATTACGACAATTGATTGAGGGTGTTTTCGTGCTCCACGATGTCGTTGCTGGGCGATTCCTCAAATTGGCACAGATATTGTGCGAGGCACGGATACGTTGAACTTGCGACATTGTCAACGGGCGGCGGGCGTCCAGGGGAGAAAAGAACACTTTTCCATTTCTCTCATTCCCTTTTCTCATTTTCTTTTCATTTTCCCTCACGTTATGTACAAATGTATTTGCTTCCTGCAACTATGGCAACCAATAGCAGACATGTGCATGGATATACATATGTATGTATGTATGTAAGCGTTTTTGTTGTTGTTGTTTTACTATACGTGCTCCTGTTTAGGCTGCGAGTGTCCTTCACCCTGGAAAAGCAAGTGCCTAGCGACGTAATATTCGTCATCTTTATCGAGGAAGAAAAATACCTTCGACTTCCTCGGTAATCCACTGGTGTGCATGTGGCTACGATAGTAGTCGAGATTTGGTTGTTTGATTTCATTCCAATTTAGATAACAGACAGGTTAAGTCTGTGTTTTCTCTATTTATTCGAGGGTTGGGACTGATGGCCTTGTTCAAAGAATAAGAAAGGGACCAGAAGAAAGAGCTTAGATCACTGTTCATAAGAATTCGGTTTTGGGCTAAGTTTCCAGACACAGTTCCAAACCCATTAGTGAACAATGTCCCAAAACATGCTTACTTACTTACTTAGATGGCGCTACAGTCCGTGGTGAACCTGGGCCTCAACCAACAAGCGTCTCCAGCTGGCACGGTCTTTGGCCAGCTGTTTCCAGCGCCGCACGCCCAGTTGGTTAAGGTCCCCTTCCACCTGCGTGCGCCACCGATGATGCGGCCGTCCTCTGCCGCGCCTTCCTTCCGGAGTGGATTCGAAGACTCTTCGGGTCGGAGCTGTATTTTCCATACGCTCTACATGGCCTAGCCACCTTAGACGCTGTATCCGTAGACGTCGTACCAGGCCGATGTCGCTGTACAACCCGTACAGTTCTTCGTTATATCTTTTCCGGGACCGTAGATAGTACGCAGAATTTTCCTCTCGAAACGACCAAGGGCATCTTCATCCGCTTTTGTTAAGGTCCAAGCCTCTGCGCCTTCGTTTTCCGAGAGAGGGCTCTACTTCTCAATTGCCTCTTGAGCCCAAAGAAACAGCGGTTGGCAAGAGTGATTCTGCGTTTTATCTCAGCGCTGGTGTTGTTGTCGCTGGTCATCAGTGAGCCAAGGTAGACGAATTCCTTGACCACTTTAAAGTTATATCCGCCCATGGTGACGTTCTGGCCAATACGTCGGTGTTGTCCGTCTCTTTTAGATGAAAGCAGATATTTGGTTTTACCCTCATTAACCTTGAGACCCATCTTAGCCGCTTCTACTTCAATGCTTACAAGGGTCTCATTGACGTCTCGCTGTGTCCGTCCAATCACGTCAATGTCGTCGGCACACGCAAGCAATTGCGTAGACTTGAAATAAATCGTACCTCTTGTGTTGGTCAGTGACTCTTGATCGATCTTTTCGAGCACGATGTTGAAAAAGTTGCATGACAGCGCGTCACCTTGCCTAAATCCTTTTTTAACATCAAAGGTCTCGGTTTGCTCATTACCGACCTTAATAGAGCAGCGAGAACTCTCCATTGTCATCCTGCACAGTCGGACGAGTTTGGCAGGGATGTTAAAACTAGACATGGCTTTGTATAGCTCATCTCTATACACGCTTTCATATGCAGCCTTGAAATCGACGAAGAGGTGGTGAACCTTCTCCAAGATCTGCCGTAGCGTAAATATTTGGTCTTTTGTGGATTTACCTGGCCTGAAACCACACTGATAAGAGCCGATCAGGTTATCCACAAACGGTTTCAGGCGTTCACACAATATGGCAGAGAAGATCTTATATGCGATGTTAAGGAGACTTATTCCCCTATAGTTGGCGCAGTTATAGGGGTCTCCTTTCTTATGGACCGGGCAAACGATGCTGAGATTCCATTCGTCGGGCATGCTTTCCTCCGACCATACCTTGCAAATGAGATGGTGCATGCACCTTACCAGCTCATCTCCAGCCGCCTTGAGGAGCTCAGCAGACAGGCCGTCTGCGCCCGCTTCTTTATTAGACTTAAGTCTTGATATTGCTATTTTGACTTCGTCTAGGTCGGTTGGACTGAATTCTGTTTCATTGTCGTCCATTACGAATAGCTCGTTCTGCCTGACAGCGGTATGTTGTCTATCATCGCCGTTATACAGTCTGCAGAAGTGGTCTTTCCAAATCCTCAGCATCGACTGCGACTCTGCGACCAGTTCTCCATTTTCATCCCTGCAGGCCACCGCTCTGGCTTTGTAGCCATGGCATGTTCGTTTTACCTTATTGTAAAACTTACGGGCCTCATTCCTGCGGAAGCATCTCTCCATCAACCTCGATCTCACGCTTTCCGTGCTCTCTCTTTTTTCTTCTGAAAAGCGTGCGTTCCTCTCTTCTCTTCTGCTCATAGATTTCGCGAGCAGCTTTCGTCCGTCGTTGCAGCATGACTTTATATGCCTCTTGTTTTGCTGCATGGGCCTATTCGCATTGTTCATCGAACCAAGGGTTTCTAGGTGGTGGCGGTTTGAAACCCAGCACCTCTGAGGCAGCGTCTCTGACGGCGCTCTGGCAATGCGCCCATTCCTGCTCTATTGTTTGTGCTGCTGTGGGCGGATTTTGAGAGAGCTTGGAGGAGACACGATCGGCAAAGATTCTGGCAGTCTCTTGCGATTGTAGCTTTCCGACGTCAAACTTACGTTGTGCTACTCGACTGCTAAGCATTCTTGATGTCCTCATTCGTATCTTGGCTACAACAAGGTAGTGGTCCGAGTCGATGTTGGCCCCTCGGAAGGTTCGTACGTCGAGAATACAGGAGGAGTGTCTGGCGTCGATCGCAATATGATCAATCTGGTTGGTGGTCGATTGATCACAAGACCGCCAGGTACCCTTGTGGACGTTGAGACGGGGAAATCGCGTGCTTGCTACAAGGAGGCTACGCCCCGCTAGGAAATCGATTAGCCTTAGTCCGTTGTCGGATGTGGTGTTATGGAGGCTATGCTTTCCTATGATCGACTCAAATATGTCCTCTTTGCCCAGTTTTGTATTAAGATCTCCTAGGACTATTTTTGTGTCGTAGCTGGGGCATTGGGCATATGTTCTGTCTAGGAGATCGTAGAATTCTTCTTTGAGTCGATCGTCCTTTTCTTCCGTTGGGGCGTGAGCGCATATTAAGCGAATGTTTCCAAATTTAGCTTTGATGCGGATTGTTATGAGGCGTTCGCTTATGTCTCGGAAGCTTAAGACTTTTTGTCGGAGTCTTCCTCGATTAACGAATCCACACCCGAATAGGCGCTGTTTGTTCTCCTTGTAGCAGTTCCTGTAGTAGATGTCGCAGTTTTTCATCCGTTTTTTGCCTGGTCCATCCCATCGCACTTGGAGTGCGGTTATATCTGCTTTATAGCAGTTGAGGGTTTGCTCCAATTGATCGCCTGCACCCGATCTGTTAAGGGACCTAACATTCCAGGTGCAGACTCTCAATACATATCAAGTATGTAATATGTATCTATCTCTAATACACTAGCACCAGAATAGTGTGTCACTGTCCAGGAGAAAATCGCCAACTGCCACAGCCAGCAGTGTCTCCAGTTGATTAAGAGCCCTGAAGGCCAGTTTAAACGTGGCCTTCTTCAACTACATACACATATTCATCTTTGGTAGTGGAATCGTCATATCGAATTATTCAACATGATGACTAAACGAATACCACCAATTCAGAGAGAATTATATGGTCCTACCCATCAGGCAGTATGTAAAACCAATTTTTGCCAAACTCATTTGAGCCGGCATGTTTGATGGCAGATTGACAGCATTCATTCAGACACTCGTTAACATCCAGTCTGTCCCTAGGCGGTCTCACACTTTTTTTCCGCGACGTTACGCTAGGTTGAAGAGGATTCTATAGAGGACTTCTGTTTCTATTGATTGTATTAATAAAAAAAAAAAGCTTGCAAATTGACAGTACGGGCAGTAAAAGCAGACAAAGTCCCGACTCATTAATACAAGGTGTGGCAATTAAGTTCCGGGAATCTATAAACAAGCAAATCAAGTTTGTCGCAAAATTCTACTATCGACCTTCGCAATAGTCACCCTCTAACTCTACATAATGATTCCAATGCTCCTACGATTCGAAGCGCCCTTGATAATCTTCCGAAGTTAGCTCGTTCAGAACCATGGTTACAACCTCTTTGACCTTCTCTACAGCGCCATGAATAAATGGGGAATACAAAAAGTCGAAGTGGGCAATATCGGGTGGCTGCGGCAACGTTAAAATCCTTTTTTTAGCCAAAAATGCTTGCACAATCAACGAGGAATTGGCCGGCGCATTGTCGTGGTGCAAGCTGAAGAACAACAAGGCCACAGGCTCAGAGCCATCAGAGCTCTTCGAGGCTGGCGGCGATGTTCTGGTAGGGTGCATGCACTAGATCATCTGCAGAATTTGGGAAGCATGCCCGATGACTGGAATACCAGCTCTATTTGCCCCATCCACAAAAAAGGCGATCCTACCTCTTGCAAGAACTATAGAGGTATATTCCTGCTCAATGTGGCATACAAGATCCTGTCCACCGTACCGTCTGAACGTCTAAAGCCAGCTGCTCCGTCCAGCTGCTAGAATACGCGGAAGATATCGACATCATCGCGTGTTCTCGCCGTGACATTGTGGAAGCATTCACGGCGATTTAAGAACAGGCGAAACGAGTTGGTCTTAAGGTCAATGTGGGCAAAACGAAGTTAATGCTGTCAAGCAAAAACCGATCCGTCACTCACCACCTGGGACAAAATACAACAGTTGACAGCTACGATTTCGAGGAAGTTAAGGAGTTTGTCTACCTCGTAAATTCCACGTAGAATCGCCCTTGGCAACCGCTGCTACTTCGGCTTGTCCAAACAGCTTGGGTCCCCTCACTCGAAAGACCAAAGTCATGGTTTACAAAACGCTCATACTGCCAGTCTTGCTGTATGGAGCCGAAAGCTGGACGATAAGCAGGACAGCGGAACTGATTTTGGGTTCTTTCGAAAGAAAAATTCTGCGCCGGATATTTGGTCCTGTCTGTGAGGAAGGTGGATGGAGAAGAAGACATAACCGCGAACTCTACGAGCTGTACCAAGATGTGGATGTAGTCCGGAAGGCAAAGATCCGTCGACTACACTGGCTCGGCCACATCGAGCGCATGGACATCAACGCTCCAGCTAGGAGGGTCTGCGACTCCGAGCCTCCTGGTTCGAGAAGAGGAGGAATACCGAACCTTCGGTATAAAGACCAAGTAATCGCCGATGTAAAACATCTTGGTCTTGATAAATGGAAGCAGCGTGGGACCGGGACCGTCAAGGATGGAAGACAGCTATAGCTCAGGCTCAGATTCTACACGGATCGCTGGCCTGATAAGTAAGTAAGTAAGTATTGTCGTGGTGATAGATCCAGGCCTTCTTGACGCCACCATAGAACTGCCCAGTCACTGTCTGGTCAGTATGAATATATTTACGATGAATGATGCCGCGGTACGACAGGTGACGGAGCTCCTTCACGTGGGTCGTCCTCTACTGATTCGGCCTTTCTTGAACCGCTTTCCCCATTCAATATATGCAACTTGCAATTTTGGAGGATTTTCAAGGGTTTTTCATCAGAGTTCTCTAAAAACTGAATCTGAACACGTTGCTTGTAATGTAAGTCACTCATTTTTGCGACGCCACTAAAACAATTTTTTTGAAAAAAATACGCACAACTTCAGCCCTGTATGAAAGCTGAAAGGAGGAGCCTCCCATTCTACACAGATGTTGACGAACGACGCGTAGCGCACGTTGGCAGTACTTTGCCAACTACCTGACGAGAGCACTTACTTCGAGCGCCGCCTTCCCACCGAACGGTGTACATATGTATGTTGGCGTTACAGTCCATGAAGGACCAACGCCAAACTTCTCTCAATCACCCATGTTGTGTGTGAGTTAATTTTCCCATAGGTGAAAGGGACCTACAGGATATTGCCGGTTCCGAACGGCGAATTTCGAGAAACTTTTTATAACAATTTTACTACAGAGGGTTTTGTCAGAACCCCGCTGAGGAGAAACACCGTTCGATGACATTGCTGTGTTGAGATTCGATCCTGCGTCATCGGCGCCAGAGGCCAACAACGATAGGAACCTATAAAATGACGAGATTGATGGGACGAAATAATTAAACAACGATGGATAGAACGATACCACGCCAACGGCATTACGATACCACGGACGTGTACCGCAACGCGACCATCGACGCACTTCACAGACAGAAAAGTAGACTCCTGTCAAGACTAAAACTCATGTACAGGAGGTTTACCGGCAAACAAAACTCGGAGGTCGGGACACTGAAGTCTTCTTCTTCTTCTTAACGGGCGCTACAGTTCAGGGTGAACCTGGGCCTCAACCAACATGTCCCTCCAAATAGCACGATCTTTTGCTAGCCTTTTCCATTGCCGCACACCCAGTTGGCTGAGGTCCCCTTCCACCTGTGTGCGCCATCTTAAGAGCAGCCATCCTCTGCTTCTTCGTCCCTCGGGGTTGGATTCATAGACTCCGGGCTGGAGCTGTGGTGTCCATTCGCTCTACATGGCCCAGCCATCTTAGGCGTTGAATCCGTAGACGCTTGACCAGACTCATATCGCTGTACAGCCCGTAAAGTTCGTGGTTGAATCTTCTCCTCCATCCCCCGTCTGCGTTTATAGGCCCAAAAATCACGCGCAAAATCTTTCTCCCGAACCGACCAAGGGCGTCCTCATCCGCTTTTGATAGTGTCCATGCTTCTGCGCCATACAGCAGGACGGGAGAGGGCTCTATTACTCAATTGCCTCCTGAGCCCAAAGAAACAGCGATTGGCAAGAGTGATTCTGCGTTTGATTTCAGAACTGATGTCGTTGTTCCAGGTCACTGCGGAGCCAAGGTAGACGAAGTCCTTAACTACCTCGAACTTATATCTAAAGTTCTGGCCAAGACGTCAGTGGTGAGCGTCCTTTTTTGATGACAGCATATATTTAGTTTTGCCCTCGTTTACTGCCAAACCAATTTTCGCCGCCTCTATCTGCATACTCGCAAACGCCTCATTGACTTCTCACTGTGATCTACCTTATATGTCAATATCGTCGGCAAGGAGTTGCGAGGCTTTGAAATAGATCGTGCCTCTTGTATTGGCCAATGATTTTTGCACAATCACACGACAGCGCATCGCCCTGCCTAAATCCTTTTTTGACATCAAAACTATCGGTAAGGTGTTCACCGATTCGGATGGAGCAGCGAGCATTCTCCAAAGTCATCCTGCATAGTCTGACGAGTTTAGCAGGTATGTCAAAGGTAGACATAGCGTTGTATAGCTCGTCTCTAATTACGCTGTCGTATGCGGCTTTGAAGTCGACATATATGTGGTGAGTGTCGACTTGAAATTCATTGGTTTTCTCCAGTATCCGCCGTAGTGTGAAGATTTGGTCGATGGTGGACTCCTCTGGCCTGAATCCGCACTGATAAGGACCTATCAGCTTATTTACAAAAGGCTTCGGGCGTTCACACAAAACGGCAGAGAAGATTTTGTAGGCGATGTTAAGGAGACTTATTCCTCTATAGTTGGCGGAATCAGAGGGGTCTCCTTTCTTGTGGATCGGGCATACGATGCTAAGACTCCATTCCTCGGGCATGCTTTCCTCTAAACATATCTTACGGATGAGCTAGTGCATGCTCCCAACCAGGTCATCCCCAGCTGCCTGAAAGAGCTCAGCAGACAGTCCGTCTGCACCAGCAGCTTTATTCGACTTGAGCTTCGATATGGCAATCTTAACTTCGTCGAGGTCAGGGGGACAGAATTCTCTGCGGTCTCCGTCGATTAGAAATGGATCATTCTGCTTGACAGCGGTATATTGACTAACATCGCCGTTATACAGTCTGCGGAAGTGGTTTTTCCATATTCTCAGCATCGACTGCGATTCTACTAGGTGTCCGATCTCAACCTTATAGGCCTCCGTTCGGGCTTTATAGCCTTGAGACATTCGTTTTATCTGTTGATAAAATCTTCGAACGTCGTGCCTGCAATAGCATCTCTCCAAGTTTTCAATCGCACGCTTCTCGTGCTACTTCTTTTTTTCTTGAGAAGCGTATATTCCTCCTTTCTTTTAAGCTCGTAGAGCTCGCGAGCCGCTCTTGTTTTTTTGTGTAGTGAGGCTTTGTATGCCTCCTGCTTTTCTGCGTGTATCCTTCTACACTCGTTATCGAACCAGGTGTTTCGCCGTGGTGGAATAAAGCTCCACCAGTAAGGCTTTAAGGCCCAACACTTCCGTTGCTGTGCTCTTCAGGGCTTGTTTGCACTGGCTCCATTGCTGCTCTACTGACTGAGTGGAGGATTGAGGTGTATCGGAGAGCTTGAGGGAGACGCGGTTGGCAAAGGCACTGGCGATCTCCGGCGATAGTAGCTTTCCGACGTCATAGCTTGGTGTTCTAACTCTAGTCCGTGGTGTTCGTGTTATCCGTTGACGTATCTTGGCTACTACAATATAGTGGTCTGAGTCGATGTATTCTGCTCGGAAAGGGCGAACATCAAGAATAGTGGAGGAGTGTCTGACGTCGATCGCGATGTGATCAATCTGGTTGGTGGTCGATTGATCAAAAGATCGCTAGGTGCCTTTGTGTATATCGAGGTGCGGAAAACAGATTTCTCCCCGTGGCGAAGTCGATCAGCCTGTGTCCGTTATCGGACGTGGTGTCATGTAGGCTGTGTTTGCCGATGACTCGTTCAAAGATGCTTTCTTTACCCAGCTTAGCGTTAAAATCTCCTAGTATGACTTTGGTATCATAGCTGGGGCATTTGGAGTATGTTCTGTCTAGGAGATCATAGAAATCATCATTGCTGGAGTCATCCTTGTCTTCCGTGGGGGCATGGACACATATGAGGCTGATGTTACAAAATGTTGCCTTGATGCGGTTCGTTATAAGGCGTTCACTCACATACTGGAAGCTAAGGACTTTATGCCTTAGTCTACCTCTAACAACAAATCCGCATCCAAATAGTCTCTGTCTTCTCTCCCTATAGCAGTCACCGTAGTAGATGTCGCAGTTTTTCATCCGCTTTTTGCCCGGCCCATTCCATCGCATTTCCTGGATGGCGGTTATGTCCGCTTTATAGCGGTCCAGGGCGTCCGCAAGTTGTTCGGCCGCACGTGGTCTGTTTAGGGACCTAACATTCCACGTACAGAACCGAAGGTCCTTGTTTATCAACATAGATCCGTTCCATTTGATTATCCGAGGATGTTTTCTGTTTCTGAGCAATATGTGGTTTTACGGTTATGGCTTGCTAGACCGTAGCCCAACCGACACTAATCCTGTTTGGTGGCGCAGGATACTCGCCATTCGGCCTCTTCCGTCAGTAACTTCCCTTGTAAGGAAATTTCCACATGGTACCACGAGAAGGTGGAAGTAGGACCTGACTAGCAGAGTTGCAAGGTGTTCGGCTGCAGAAGCTCTTACTCGCTTTTTGCCGGGCCAGCATCCGTCGGCAGATGCTAACTCTACGAGGCCTTTGCTAGTCCTTTACCGTCCTTATGGTTATGGGGGATATGCTGCGTTAAAATCCGCTAGTACAAATTTGGTGGTACGTTGGGGCTAGGAAAGATTTTAAAAATTGGCGAGATGGTTCAAAAGCCATTGGCTCTTTAAAGACTTGATGGAAAGTAATAGCCTATCGGCAGTTACGCCGGATAGTATGAGGAGCTAAAGCCGATAGGAAATGCACATCAAGGTTTCCATTCCCATTTCGATGTTCACTGAGACTTTAAAACAAAGCCTTCGAGTCTTGTCCTTCATTCTCTCAGAAACATTCTTTCACTCTTATCAGACCTCGCCGTTAATTAGAGAAGCTAACACGCTTATCGCGTCGAGTGTTCGGTGTTTTCTGTTTCAACTCTTATCTGTTCCCGTTTCTGTTTCAGATTCTGTTCCAAATCAGAGTCCACAGCTTTCGAGTCTACTATACACGCCGTCGTCGCACTTATCTAATCACCACATACTTTTTTTAGTTTCCTATCCGCCACAGCTTGAAGATTAAGCAAATGTTTACTTCGCCATTGCGCTCCTCTCATTGATAAGCGTTTTGGTTTGTTTTTTCTTTTTTTCATCGCAGATTCCAGCATTTGGAATGAGAAAGCCAAGGGTATGGGGATGATGATAAGCTCGCTTGGTGCGATAAGATTGTGTTGACTGCGTGTGATGGCGATTGAGTAAATAGTACTCGTACATACATGGAGTCAGGCCAAGATAAATAGAGCAGAGTAAACATCGAGTGAAAGCGATAATAGCAGATTGAGAGAGCTCACTCCACTGGTGATGATGGCGGTATGACTAGTGACAGGACGGTTGCGGTAAGACCTTCATATGACACGCAGTTGTTTGGCTTTGGTTTTGATAAGAAAGGTCGACTGAAGACAGCTGATCAGATAAGTGAAGTGTTATCAGTAAGTTTTAGACAGCGAACGTGTTTGTTGGGTGATTGAGCTTATGAGATGAGTGTGACGGCGACTGGGTGAGCCTCAAGTCGGCAAAATGTGATTAAAAGCTACCTAGACGGTTGGATTATTTACGCTTCGGTCTACTAACTTACATCGCGAATGGGCTATTGTAGTCGTTAGAAGCTAACCTTGGACATCGTCACTTTAATCGTGCATCGTATGATGCCGGTATCAATGTGGGGGTTGGTCTGAGAACATGTGTTGATGCAAAGAGAAGTTTTCTGATGCCACCATACACTGTCGTTTGTTAGACGGTAAAATGCCAAATGTCCAACCAGTTCATTGAGTGGTTTCCATTTCGCAGACGTTTGTGGCAGAAGTGTTTGCCAAAAAGGGAAATGAGCAGTTTTACTTGATAAATCACTTTATTCATTATTAAGAGAGAATGCCGCCTAGTCATCCTGCATCCTGAACATTCCCTCCATCTACGATTGTGTAGGAATTGACCGTAGCGCGTTCAGGTCTCGAAAAACTCTCCTCTGAGCCCATTCTAGCGAGTTCTTCAGAGATCTCATTTCCTGGCATTCCAATATATCCATGCGACAGGGGTCGTAGAATATTTATCGCGCAAGTAACAAATACATTGTCAATTCAAAAACCATTTCTCTTGAGACAAAACATTAGGTACTTTCAGTGCGCATCCTCTAATAAATATACCAAGGGCTGAAGGTTCACCATAGTGTATAGAGCAGTGCCCGGCTAAACCCCCTGTACAGTTGAGACAAACCATTCTTTGGAGTTTGGTGGAAGAGCCTACGACGTATTCCACCTATTCCACCAAACAGTCGATGGATCGGTATGAGGTTATTGGTTATTATTGCCGTATAAATCCAGATGGCCTTCTTCCGGGATAAGCCCCATGGTTTCCGAAAAGCTGACCGCGCTTTGGTGGTTTTTGATTCCACATACTTACTTACTTATCAGGCCAGCGATCCATGGAGGATCTGAGCCTGAGCTATAGCTGCCTTCCATCCTTGACGGTCCCGGGCACGCTGCATCCAGTTGTCAAGATGTCTTACATCCGCGATTACTTGGTCTTTATACCGGAGGTTCGGTCTTCCTCTTCTTCTCGAACCGGGAGGCTCGGAGTCGAAGACCCTCTTAGCTGGAGCGTTGATGTCCATGCGCTCGATGTGGCCGAACCAGTGTAGTCGACGGATCCTTGCCTTCCGGACTACATCCACATCTTGGTTCAGCTCGTAGAGTTCACGGTTGTGTCTTCTTCTCCATTCACCTTCCTCACAGACAGGACCAAATATCCAGCGCAGAATTTTTCTTTCGAAAGAACCCAAAATCAGCTCCGCTGTCCTGCTTATCGTCCAGCTTTCGGCTCCGTACAGCAAGACTGGCAGAATGAGCGTTTTGTAAAGCATGACTTTGGTCTTCCGAGTGAGGAGTTTTGACCGCAGTTGTTTGGACAAGCCGAAGTAGCAGCGGTTGCCAAGGGCGATTCTATGCCGGATCTCCACTGTGGTGTCATTTGTGGAATTTACGTTTGCCCCGAGGTAGACAAACTCCTTAACTACCTCGAAAATGTAGGTGTCAATCGTTATATTTTGTCCCAGGTGGTGAGTGACGGATCGGTTTTTGCTTGACAGCATGTATTTCGTTTTGTCCTCATTGATCTTAAGACCAACTCGTTTCGCCTGTTCTTCAATCGCCGTGAATGCTTCCACAATGCCACGGCGAGAACACGCGATGATGTCGATATCATCCGCGTATCCTAGCAGCTGGATGGACTTGTAAAAGATAGTGCCTTCCCTGTTGAAGCCTGCCCGTCGCACTATCTGCTCCAGCACCAGGTTGAGGTCACATGACAGCGCATCTCCTTGCCGAAATCCGGTGCATGTTTCGAATGGTTCCGAGGTCCTAGAACCGAGTTGCACGGTGCATCGCGTGTTTTTTAGCGTGGTGCGGCACAACTGGATCAGTTTTACCGGGATCCCGAATTCGGCCATCGCCCCAAACAGTTCTTCACGATGAATGCTGTCGTATGCGGCTTAGAAATCGATGAAAAGATGGTGTGTATCGATTCGAAACTCGTTGGTCTTTTCCAGGATTTGTCGAAGTGTGAAAATTTGGTCTATAGTTGATTTGCCGGGCCGGAAGCCGCACTGGTAGCTGCCGATTAGTGTGGTGCAAAATGGTTTTAGACGTTCACACAATACGCTGGACAGGACCTTGTATGCGACATTGAGCAGGGATATACCTCTATAGTTCTTGCAAGAGGTAGGATCGCCTTTTTTGTGGATGGGGCATATAGAGCTGGTATCCCAGTCGTCGGGCATGCTTTCATCTTCCCAAATTCTGCAGATGATCTGGTGCATGCTCCCTACCAGAACATCGCCGCTAGCCTTGAAGAGCTCCGATGGCAAGCCATCTGAACCTGCGGCCTTGTTGTTCTTCAGCTTCTGAATTGCTGTGCCGACTTCTTCGATGCTGTGTGGGAGGACTACTTCAGCGGCTGGAGTTGGGATTTCCTCGGTCCCTACCACTCTCCCTTGGTCATGCTCGTTAAGCAGCTGCTGGAAATGCTGCTTAAATACATCCATTCCATGCGGGTCGGTGACAAGATTACCCTCGCAGTTTCGAAGAACCTGGGTGCCCTTTTTGAAGCCTCCTGCAAGACCTTTGGCTTTCTTGTAAAAGGCTCGTGTTTTATGTTTATCCCTAGACTCCTCGATATCCTTGAGCTGGAAGGCTGCGAAGATTCTTTTCTTTTGTCGCAGTAGTTTTTTCTCCTCCCTTCTTCTGGCTCGGTACTCTTCTTGCGCTGCCCTGGTTTTCCTCCGCAGCGCCTTTTGGTACGCCTCGTCGGTTGCTGCCTTTTTCTGCTCACACTCGCCATCATACCACGGGTTTCTTGTCGGGGGTGATAGGTATCCTAAGGGATCCCACATGCTTTGGCCAAATATGACTCCCAGGTACTTACATGGCTTTCTTGGATATCGGGATGGGAATGCCTTTTAGCACCAGCCGAGTATTTTCCCTCTTCCCGTGAAGAGGACGACATCAGTCTTAAGAGGATTAACCAACAACCCATTACTCGTGCAGCAGTCATCGATCATATTGAGCGCCGCCTATTCTTCGAGACATACAGTCGCTCAACATGAGCCGACAGAGATAATCGCCACATCATCCGCATAAACCTGAGAGCATCGAGCAGAGAGTCGACCACTATATAGCAGTTCAGCCGTTTTGCTCATCATCCAGCTTTTAGCGTCGTACAGCAAGACTGGCAAACGTTTTGTAAAGCACCACTTTGGTTCTTCGAGTAAGGAGTTTTGACCCAAGTCTGCTTGGACAAACCCAAATAACGGCGATTGCCAAGGGCGATTCTATGTTGGACCTATGTTGTTACGCAGAAAAAGATTATGTGGGCAATCAACTCTTTTGACCCCTACAAGGCACCGGGAATGGATGGGATCTTTCCGATCATGTTGCAGGAGCCATGTGAAGTAATTCTTCCGTGGCTGAAACGCATCTACTCCTGGTGCCTCAGGATGGGTAATGTTCCTCAAGCGTGGAGGGAAGTTGAGGTAGTTTTCATACCCAGGTCGGGTAAGGTCAACCATGCTACTGCAGAGGACTGTAGGCCTATCAGTCTATCGTCCTTCCTAATGAAAACGCTGGAACGAATAATAGACTTGTACGCGTACATAAGGGGAAAATCGGTAGATACTGCTCTGCATAGGGTAGTCTATGAGGGCGCCGTAGCGCAGTGGTTAGTGTGTTGGACTCTGGCGCACAATGAGCGAGTTCGGATCCCGATAACACCAACGCCATCGAATGTTTATTTCGCGACATTTCTCCTCGGCGGGGTACTGGCAAAAACCCCCGTAGTAAACTTGCCATGAAAAAGCTTCTCGACTCACGCCGTTCGGAATCGGCATTAAACTGTAGGTCCCTATCACCTGTGTGAAAAATAAGTCACACACAACATGGGTGATTGAGAGAAGCTTGGCTCTGGTCCTTCATGGGCTGTAACGCCATCAAAGAAGATAGGGTAGTCTATACGATAGAAAAATCGTCCAATATCAAGGAATTCACTCTAGGTGCCTTCCCAGACATTGAGGGTGCTTTTAATAACGTCAGTACCGAGCCAATAGTGTCCAGCTTTCAGATGGCTCAAATAAATCCGGGTGTATGCAGTTGGATTGGGCAAATACTGGGTACTCGTATAGCGAATTCGGCGATGGGGAGAGCAAAGGCAAGGGTGAGAGTGAATAAAGGTACACCACAAGGTGGCGTTCTGTCACCCCTCCTATGGCTCCTTGTGGTCGACGGAATGTTCAAGATTCTAGAGACGGGGGGTTTTCATGTCACGGCCTACGCCGATAACATTGCCGTTTTAGTCTCTGGAAAATTTCCGCAGGTCCTCAGCGATAGACTAAGCTATGCACTGATGTTAGTGGATAACTGGCTCAAGGGGCGAGGCCTGGGAGTAAATCCGGCGAGAACAGAAGTAGTACTCTTTAGTACTCCGTATGAATCGTATAGATCTGATCCCTGGAAAATCTGCCAAATATCTTGACATAATCTTGGACTCCAAGCTTAGTTGGAGAGAAAATATTGAGGAAAGAATCGAAAAGGCCTACGTGGCACCATATTCGTGTAAGGTAGCCTTTGGAAAAACATGGGGCCCCAAACCGAGGTTAGTACATTGGTTGTACGTTGTGGTGGTAAGACCTATTTTAGTCTATGACTCGGTTGTATGGTGGAAAGCGCTCGAGAAAAAACGTCACCTTCAGAGTGTGTCAAAGGTTCAAAGGGCAGACTGTCTGGCGGTGACGGGATCTATGAAGTCCACACCAACGGCGGTTCTTGAAGTCATGCTGAACCTCTGACCCCTGGACATATACTGCGAGAGTGTCGCAACCAGAACTGCGCTAAGATTACAGGAATCCGGTTTCTGGAAAAAGAGTCCTCACGGACATCCATCAGTCTTGGATCGATGGGCCGTGTCGAGATTCAGAACCGTAACGGACTATGTCACCCGACTTCCTTCCTGGGAGAGGAGATTCTCTATTAGAATTCCCTCCACTCACTGTGCTCTACAGGGAGATAGAGACGGAGTTATTGGTGAAAGCCAATAAGCGATGGTGTCGCTTAGATACATGAGCAACGACGAGATCGACTTGGCCCGTCTATGATAAGAAAAGAACGGAAAATCTGCTGAAGTTCAATCGTGGGAATAATCGACTGGTAGTCGGTGCCCTCACCGGGCACTGCATGCTATCCTACCATGCAGCTCGACTAGGACAGCCTTACAATGACTTCTGCAGAAGCTGCAAGGGCGAAGAGGAAATTGAATCCATTCGTCACCTGCTGTGCGAATGTCCGGCTTACTTAGTTAGGTGGCGCTACAGTCCGTGGTGAACCTGGGCCTAACCTGAGTCCGGCGCTAGCCCAAAAAAGGAATATATTCATAGGAAGATACTTCCTTTCGGGACTAGAAGAGGTAGGTAATATTGGGCTGAACAGAATACTGCGATTTTTATCCTCGTCTGGTTGGTTCAGCTCAACGATAAATGTCTAGGTATCAACGGGTTAAATAAATCAATTGGGCACAATGGACTCAACGTAGTCTATATGAGCCTTGACTTTTCGTCAATAGGGCACCCATGTACCTAACCTAACCTATGTTGGACCTCAACTGTGGTGTCGTTTGGGGAGTTTACGTTTGCCTCGCCCCCGAGGTACATAAACTCCTTTCTAATCTCGAAATTATAGCTGCGGATCACTCCGCCAAAGGTGTTCTCCCTATCGACTTCGGCATACAAGTCCCCGAATACGAATTTAACGTTGTACCCCAGACAGGCTCCGAAAGATCATAGAAGTCCTCTTTGATGGTGTCTTCGTTGAGGGCGTGTGGCCCTTAACGTTTGTAAAGTACTGCCTACTGCAATTCAGTGCAATCCCCTATCATATTACGAACAACAACCTTAAAAGACGCCCAGTTTTTTACACCCTAACTCTAGAGTAAAATGAAAAATAATTTGGTCTCACCCCTTCTTGGTCACAAAGCTATTACGTTACCTACAATTCATTTTGCCGAACAGCCGGATTAACCTTACTCAATTGGCATACCGACATCCGTGCGAGAAACGTAAGAGCGCATCGAGCACTCAATGCCGAGCAACCACTTGGCGACCTGCCACTTTGTGAAAGTGAAATTTCAATTACCTACATCCGCACGGCAACAAAACCCAAACAGCTGTTCACCGAATGCCAACCCTTCAGTCCAAACACATCTCGGTCCTTAATTACAAGCGACCTTGGCACAGCAGAGTAAAGCGACATAGTGGCACACCAATCGTTATGCTGTTTGATGACGCCAGGTCATCACCTCATCAGCTGATAAAGCGAAAAACCTGCTAGGCGACATCATGTTGCTTTCGTAAGTGACCATCAAACTATACTGTGTACCTCCATGGTGCATACATAGTTCTTCTACTCACATCAGGTCGATGAATCTCTCGATCACATATCAGAAAACAACAAACCGGGATAGAAGCCATAAAAACAGGGGAACAACAGAAGACAGCAAAAATAATTAAAAAAAACATCCCTCAAATGGTCGCGCACAACGAGCACCGCGTAGCACACGGCACCCATATCAGACTCATCGTACGACAAATATCAAGCACACAAAGCAGCATCAGCCAGCACGCCAACGACACCCGAGTGACAAGATGGAAACAAACAGGAAAAGCAAACTCGAAAAACTAACTAAAAATGATTAGCGATTTTTGAAATGCCTTCCACGATTCAAAAATAACCTCGTTGCAATGCTCCTTCCACTCATGTCGTGCTCGTTCTCTTTCCTCGGCCAGCAAAAGACAAGACAAAAAAGGAGGGAAAAAATGAAACTTAAACACATGTGTATGCCCATAAGGGAAAACTCTGTGCGCTCTATACATCACAGAGGGGAAGCAGCACATAAAGCGAGCACACACACAGAGAGCGACAATGAAGTTCGTTCGTGTAAACTGAGTCAAGAATACAATTCTCTTTCTCTCTCTCTCTCTCTCTCTATCCATTACGTACATATATGTTTGTTTTTTTTGTTTACTCACTTTGTGTTTTTTTTTTTTTTTTTTTTGAGGTTTACTCTTCTCCTCGACGAGCACATACAGTGTGTTTTGTGCTCTGAAAGAGCAAACAGCTTGACGACTGACGAGCACGAAATTGAACTCGAAAATGTGGACGCACCCAGCTATCGAATGTCTACTGAATGAGGTAAGGAAACGAAGAAGCATCTACGACCAACAGCATGTCGACTATTTAAACCGGGAAAAGCGACGAGCACACTTTGAGAGCATAACCAAAACCGTTCGGGAAAAAGAAGGTATCGAGTGTAGCGTGGATGATGTCAAGGCAAAAGTACAAGTTTTGCGTAGTCAATTGAACAAAGAACTACGATTTATGGCGCGCTCGAAAAAGTACAAGCCCAAACTATGGTGTTTCAAGAAGATGGAGTTTTTGAGACCGTTCTGCGGTAAGACGTACACAGTGTTTGGTTCAGCTATGGTCAGTTCTTTATTAATAATATTAATTACATGAATGAACAGTTACTAGATTTTGTTCTTAAGAATTCACAGGCTCCTATTACCAACGGGCATCAGAAGGGGCAGAATAGCCTGAAGATGTTCGGCGATCACACGGAGAACATGTCGAGCAGCACGTTCGACGCAGACATGCCCTCGTCTTCGAATAACTTGACATCAAAGGTGGGTACACTACCTTCGTTGGCAAAATAGTCAGCGAATTCCTCTCGTATTGCCTCTGCATTCTCGTTGTATTGAATCCCGGTGTCCACTGTTATGATTTGCGGTCCAAGATCGTTATTGTCGTCGGGCACGCCCGATGCGTAAAGATCCGGGTTATTTTGCATTAGGAAATTATGCAATACGCAGCAAGCTCGAATCGCATCGTCGATATACTGCTGCATCAGATTCATCGGAGTCGAGAGGATCTTGAATCGCTCGACTAAGATATTAAAGGTCTGATCGGCCACCCGTGTGGCAGCTTTCAATCGCGCGTTGAAGACACGTCGAGCTGGCGTGTCGGTATACATGAATGGTGTCATAATGTGCTCGTCGAGCTCGAATCCATTGTCAGCGATGAATACGTACGGCAGGACCCGATTGTTTCCGATACTCTGCGGTGGTGGGGCATTCTCAGATGCCAGGGAGACCACTTCCTCCTCTTTTTCGATTTCCATATGTAAAAATCGATTATTGGCATCGATTACGGCCAGGACATTTGCCGCTCTCGGTGTTTTAAACTTGAAATGTCGTCTTGTCAACGTGCCCAGACAAAGTGGGAATCGCCAGCGGCTGTCAAATTCCTCGGCCTTACTTGCCCATTCGCCCTCGCATGACGGTAACTGAGAAAGAGAGAAAACGAGATTTAGAGATATCTTCTTTTGACTCTTTTAGGAGGTAGATGTGGACCTGAACGAGAACGATGTGGAGAGTACGCAACAATTCTACGATATGATCACGCTCACCCAACAAATGGTTCAAAACCGCATCACTGCCAGGCAAAACAAGGACAAAAAGAATCGATTCAGCTGGGAGGGTGAACTAGTACGGAGTCAACTCGAGCTCATCACCGACGAGACAATTCGCAACGACACCCTGTGGGAGATTCAATGTGTACTGCGACGAGGTATTGAGCAAGATCGTGTGCTCCCGCGGCGTCGGCGCAATCGAAAACCATCAGTGGCCGGCTCTGACGTCTCGGCCAATGAAAGCTGTATCAGCTTAGACTCTAATGACAGTAAGACGCCACAGGCCCCCACGAACCAAGAGGAGAATAATGTTGTAATCGAATAACCACCCTATGCGTTCTGTATGTGTGTATTTTGTTATGTGTAATAAAGACATAGTTTAGTTACCTTTAGGTATTGGTCTTTTAAGTTGTTCCAGAGGGCTTTGCACAGGGCCGGTATGTTGACACAGAGGAATGATCTCGATATCTTAACGGCTCTCTCGATCGAAATGTATGACTCGCCGGTCGAAAGATACCGCAGAAGGACGGCCAGGCGCTGTTCCGATGCGACAGTCATTCGCATGCAGGTATTCTGGTGCTCGATGTCCTTTCGCACTAGTGACAGCAATAGGTTAAAGGTGCTTATGTCCATTTTCAATCCATCCAGGAATATATTCATGTAGTCGGTGATTTTCGGCTCGGCACAGAATAGATCCAACGAATCGCACGAGCTAAGACGCAGGAGGACACGTCGACGGTCATCTTCGAATTTTGACCATTGTCGCTTGCGTTTTTTACTCGACGACGAGACACTCGAATCTTCCGAGTGATTTGTGTTTGAATTATTCAAGTCCAAGTTCATATCGGCCGGATTGCCATCGTCGGACAGCAATAGTAGGGGATTGACTTCGATTTTGAAATCTTGTATCGGAGCCTCGGTACTGGTGCACTCCTCCTCCTTATCGTGTACAGTCTCGTCGACCTCGTTCTGAATTTCAAAGCTTGCGTCCAACATTAGTTTCGGTGTATCCAGGGCATAACCATTCGACGGAGGACTTTTGTGAATATCATCGTCCTCATTGGCTGCAGGAACAATCCTCTGTCGTTTAGTCGAGTTTCGCTGTTTGAGTAGATGTAATGCAACTGCTGATGTGGCCAGGCTTAGAGCGAGAACCTCATCTTCGCTATCAGATCCGTCTTGTGCTAGACTTAGCGCGACTTTCGCCAACTCTATCGGGCTTAACTCGTTCTCGGTCATGGAGATTTTCTTTACTGCTCGCCTCGGTTCAACAAAAGCAATTTCGAAAAAAAAATCTTAAAAAAATCCAAAACGTCGTGTGAACAGCACAGCGTCTTGCACAAGTCAACAACAGGCACTAGTGAGCATGTGAAAAAGCGCTCGTCTATACACGAGAGCTCCATCGTGTATACATGCACGCACACTTCTATGCCAGGCTGACGCGCGAACATACGTCCGTGTGCCGTGATGTATAGTGGTGTGAGATGTCATAGCATCGGGCCTAGAATATGGTTTACACAAGCGATTAAAACTGCTCGTGTATACGCGACAGAAATTCGTTGAACAACAAGAACAGGCAAGAGGAAGACGTAAGAAATGAAGAAACCAAGAGACGGGAATAGAAAAAAACAAAAACAAACGCAAAAAAAAAACGGGAAAACGAGAAGAATGAAAACTGTTTTTACGCTTAAACCCAGAGTGGTACACGGAGAGGGAACGCGACTGGTTGAGAGCGAGAGGAATAAGCCGGTGGTAGAAAATCGATTAGTCAAGAGAATACGAGCACGATAGAGAGTGTGAGAGATAGTGTTTGATAGAGGGGAAGAAAAGAAGGGGAATACCTATAAGCACATGTAGCTGTAGATGTCTATCACTTCACAGCTGTTGGTAGGAACGCGTTGCAAAGTCACGAGCTACCTACATCCATATGCACACATGTCGCACCGTGGTGATGTCGTTTTCGCCAAAACTACATATAGAGATGGTGATGATGCATGAATGGATGGATGGCTGTTGCTGTTGTTGTTATGCTGTCGTTCGATATGCTTTGCCCTGTTGCCAAGTTTCACACGAATGCTATTATCCGGTTCTGCGTTTTACTGTTTTTGTTTTGTTTTCTTCTGTTTTTTTTGTGTTGTGTTTGATGCCACATTCACCCTGGCATGGTTTTCGTTTACCAACATTGCTGGATGCAGTTGTTGGTTATTCCTTCATTGCGCCATCCTGAGATGCCTCTTTGGCAAACTAACATCTACGGGTGGGTGGGGTATTCTATGCAAATATGATTCTCTTTACACCTACTTACACTGAGTCAAAAAAGTCTCCATACACTTTGAACGAAGTTGACATTTGTCCTAACACGTTTTAGGCAGTCATTTCTTCTTCTTTGGTGACTTTACAGCCGATGAGGGACCAGAGCCAAGCTTCTCTCAATCACGCATGTTGTGTGTGATTTAGTTTTCTTACTTACTTAGGTACTTACTTGTCACGCCTGCGATCCATGGAGGATCTGAGCCTGAGCTATAGCTGCCTTCCATCCTTGACGGTCCCGGGCACGCTGCTTCCAGTTGTCAAGACCAAGATGTCTTACATCCGCGATTACTTGGTCTTCATACCGGAGGTTCGGTCTACCTCCTCTTTCGAACCAGGAGGCTCGGAGTCGAAGACCCTCCTAGCTGGAGCGTTGATGTCCATGCGCTCGATGTGGCCGAGCCAGTGTAGTCGACGGATTCTTGCCTTCCGGACTATATCCACATCTTGGTACAGCTCGTAGAGTTCGCGGTTGTCCCTTCTTCTCCATTCACCTTCCTCACAGGCAGGACCAAATACCTATCCGGCGCAGAATTTTTCTTTCGAAAGAACCCAAAATCAGTTCCGCTTCCCTGCTTATCGTCCAGCTTTCGGCTCCCTACAGCAAGACTGACAGAATGAGCGTTTTGTAAAGCATGACTTTGGTCTTTCGAGTGAGGAGTTTTGACCCCAGTTGCTTGGACAAGCTGAAGTAGCAGCGGTTGCCAAGGGCGATTCTATGCCGGATCTCCACTGTGGTGCCATTTGTGGAATTTACGTTTGCCCCGAGGTAGACAAACTCCTTAACTACCTCGGAATTGTAGCTGTCAATTGTTTCGCCATCATACCACGGGTTTCTTGTCGGGGGTGGTAGGTATCCTAAGGTGGTTTCGGCTACTTCCTGAATGGCTGAGCGGCAATGCAGCCACATATTATTGGCATTTGTGTTCGACGTAGGCATACCGTAGAGTCTTTTGCTCAGCTGCTCCCTGTAGACTCTGGCAACCTCCGGTGTGCTCAGGCGCCCAATGTCGAACCTCCTCCTGATGGACTGGTGCAGCTTTCTGACATTGGACTTATAGTTTTAAAGTAGATGACCTTCGACCTTAACCGCTTTCCCACGACAAATCCGCATCTCAGTAAGTGCAACCTTTTGTGACAGCTGTAATAAATGTCGCAATTTTTCTTCCTAATCATACCGTTTCCTATCCAGCGTATTTCCTGGACCGCAGTAATATCCGCCTTGTACTGCGTGAGGATTCCTTCTAGTTTATGAGCAGCTCCGGGAGTGTACAGGGTTCTGACATTCCAGGTGCATACTCGCAAAACGTGTTCCTTTTTCGTGCGTTGTCGTCGTCGAGTATCCGTCCGTGTATCCGAGGCATCTTGCTCATTCATAACTTTGGGCTCAGGAGGAAACTGAGTAATAGAGCCCTCTCCCGAACGACAAAGTTGACTCTATATAAGACCCTTATCATCCCGGTCCTGTTGTACGGCGCAGAAGCATGGACACTATCAAAAGCGGATGAGGAGACCCTTGGTCGGTTCGAGAGAAAGATTTTGCGCGTGATTTTTGGGCCTATAAACGCAGACAGGGGATGGAGGAGAAGATTCAACCACGAACTTTACGGGCTGTACAGCGACATGAGCTTAGTCAGGCGTCTACGGATTTAACGCCTAAGATGGCTGGGCCATGTAGAGCGAATGTACACCGCAGCTCCAGCCCGGAGAGTCTTTGAATCCAACCCCGAGGGACGAAGAAGCAGAGGACGGCCGCCCTTAAGATGGCGCACACAGGTGGAAGGGGACCTCAGCCAACTGGGTGTGCGGCAATGGAAAAGGCTAGCGAAAGATCGTGCTAGATGGAGGGGCATGTTGGTTGAGGCCCAGGTTCACCCCGAACTGTAGCGCCCACTAAGAAGAAGAAGAAGACATATTCGTTGTGTGATATTGCCGTGTCAGCGAAACAACAGGCTGGTCGAAGTGTCGGAAATATCGCTGTCGTTCGGGCGTCCGTAGCAAACGATCCAAATCAATCCATTGCACTGCGTTCTCAAAAATTAGCGCGTATTTTGCGTAAGGATCTTGGTACAGGTGTAACAGGATCAAGCTTACTCAAGAACTGAAGCCGACGAACCATTTGAAACCACGTACGTTCTCCGATTGGGTTCTGAACAAGATGCGCCAGGATGATAAATTTCATCGCAAAATCACCTTCAGTAACGAAGCTCATTTTTGGCTGGATGGGTTCGTCAAAAAGCAAAATATGCGTTATTGGTCGGGTGAAAATCCACATGGGCTTCATGAATCACCACTTCATCCACAAAAAAATAACTGTCTGGTGCGGTTTGCATGCCGGCGGCGGCGGCGTTATTGGGCCATATTTTTTCGTCGGCGATAACGATCGTCACTTACTGTGAATGGCCAGCGTTATCGCGCCATGATTTCCGATTATTTTTTAAAAGATATGGATTTGGACGACATGCGGTTTCAACAGGATAGTGCCACAAGCCACACAGCATACATTACAATCTATTTATTGAAGAGTAAGTTTGATGAGCGTGTTATCTCAAGAAATGGGCCAGTCTAATGGCCGCCTCATTCGTGCGATTTTATGCCTCTAGACTATTTTCTTTGGGGCTATGTTAAGTCATTGGTTTATGCCAACAAGCCGACGATATTGGAAGAGCTCAGAGCCAATGTGTGGCTCAGTCATCGAGAATTGAGTCAAACGAATAGACCGCTGCAAACGAGCCCGCGGTGGCCATATGAACGAAGTCGAGTTCTATTCATAAGCGTTTCGATTGTACTTCAAGCCGATAGTAAAGTTTTTGAAATATCTCAAATGGTTTTCGTTTAATTTAAAAAAAAAGTTGTCAAGTCCTTATTGGAAAACCCGATAAATATAAACTTTCATTTAAAAATTCTTCACCTGATAATGAATACATCGCAACAGAACAGTGCAGAGCAGCTTTCACTGTGCGCACCATATCGCATCACTGTGCCCGTAGCCTTATGACAAACATATGTATGTCAAACGCGCTTGGACGTACATGCAACAAAAAAAAATCTGACATTTCATACATATGTACATACATATATGTAAGTATGTAAATGTATTGCGTGTTCGTTCCTTGACGTGGAAATCGAATAAGTTTTTGCCTAACGCGCAAATTTCTTGAAGAAATCATTATTAAACAAATGACAAGCATTGTCAGCTGTCAAAACGCACGACCGAGTAGCCATTGGCTCTACTCTGGGGTTGAGCTCGATTTTACGATATTTACGATATTAGCCGAAGCAACGCATATGAATTCATTGTTCCTACCCATGCTCTCAAAAGCGCGACCGCTCGAACGCGACATTGTGATTCGACCATTATTTTGTTTTTGTTGTCAGTATTCGTTAGTGTTTTAAACACGTAATATGCAGAAGTACATTGCTGCAAACAGTGTTGTTAGGGTGAGTTCATACTGTAATGTCCTCAAAAGAGAGAGATTTGCATCATCAGGCGTTCTTAGCCTATAAACGCTCTCATGCTGACTTGCCAGCGCAATTGCGCCAAAAAAATGACAACCCGTCCTACGGCAGCTCAAGAAGCACTAATTGGACTTACTCCACTGCACCTCTATATTAAAGAGGTTGCATTACGCAGAGCAATCAAAATTGTTCGCAGGATATGAACACCACGGTCTCGAACGCATAACCACACACCTTCACTTTTGACAAGAGGTTTCAGATATTGATCCCAAACCACACAACTTGGAAAACCAGTGATCTCTTACTCAACGTCAAAGACCTTAAGTGGTATACTGATGGCTCCAAAATAATTGTTGGTGTTGTCGTCGGCATCTTTGGAACAAATCGGAGGATTTCGAAGACCCTAGGAATGAATTCTAGTATCTTTCATTCTGAATTATAGCCATTCTAACATGCATCAATCTAAACTTAGAGACTAGGATAACATACTGTCAATATACCTACTCAATATACTCTATGACAGCCAAGCAGCGCTGAGTTCATATAGCACGAACTCCAAATCCGTTAGGGAATGCCATGATGCCCTAAAAGACATTGTAAAAAAAAAAAAACAAAATCAAACTCTGCGTTAGCGCAGGCTTCGAGTGACGTTTAACATTCAACACAGGCAATTTAATGGGGCTCTCTACAATACTGCGTTTGCGTTAGCGAGCTTGCGTTCATTGAAAAATGAGGGGAAATAAGAAAAAATGAGAGCGAGAGAGCACGTAAACTCAGGTAACCAAAGCAGACAAAAGTCAAACACGTCGGAAATTTCTGTGCGTTTGAACAACTGTTGCTGTGTATTGACGTGTATTCTGTATCTGTGTATTTTGTGGTTTGTGTTGTGTACGTTTACGTCAGTGTTTTGATATGGAGCAGCCGATAAAATTGAATTGTCATTTTCAAAGCATGCGTCGAAGCATTTCTCGTAGCACGTAATGAAGCACGCGCCAACGCAGTATTGTGTTACGGACATAAAGGCCATGAGATCGCTGATCAACTCGCCAGGAGGTACATAGGTACATACATAAGTGCGGAATCTTCCTGCGGCATTCCCAAGTCTAAGATTAACTTCTTTTTAGAAAAGTGGGACAAATCGCAACACTTATCCTTTTCGGAACAGCGTTCCAGGGTTTTGCCAATCGAAAGGATTTATACGACCCCTGAACAAATACTCCATTAACATTCTTAAACTTAATAGAGTCGAAATCAGAAGACTGGTCAGCTACAGCAGAAAAACGTTACGACGCGTTACATAGGTGGGGGGGGGGGGGGGGGGGGGGGGGGAAGGTAGGGTCAAAAATCTTAAAAAAAGGCTTTACGTAATATGTACTTTTTTTTTTTTTTTTTTTTAGAGACTCGCGCAGGTTCAAGAGTTTTTTTTTTCATATTCTCTTATGATGTGTTGACACACACAACCTGAACGGAGTACAGTGATTGGGGTCGTTGATGTTCGTTCACTACTCTCAGGGGTGGTTGTCCTAGACCTAGATAGGACGAGAGCCGACCAAATTCCGCGTTGGTTATAGTCCGTAGTAATTCGTTCAAGCACTTTTAGTATTGCATACGCAGAGGATGAGTTTCGTTTGACCATATACTGTGAGTGTTATGCCTGCAGCAGTACGTCAGGTCACTTTCCATTCTCAACAGCGTTGCATACTTTTTGGCGGTATAGAAACTACTTTTTCTTGGCTATGAAGCGGATTTGAACCATAAACCTTCCGCTCGGCGGTCGATGATGTTAACCACTGCACCACGGCCACCCCACATAACTTGATTATGTTACGGATATCCAAACATTTCTGGAATGCTTTCCATAATCCTGATGTTTCCCATCTGGTTCCTATCTTTAAGCCAACACGTGCCTCCCATAAACTTGTTGCTCCAGGCGTAACTCACCTTCTCTGGTGAATGTTCCTCCACACTGCTCCACGGCCACTTCTATTATAAATTCCGTCGCCCTAATCCTCGTGAAGTTCGTAGAAACGTCTGGATCAAAAGTAAAGAAATACTTTCTTATGTATGTACATACGTATGTAGGTGGCGCTACTGTTTTGGGTGAACCGCCTGTATGCGCCACATTAGACGCGGCCGTCCTCTGTAACGTCGTCCCTTGGAGTTGGAGTCGAGAACTCTTCTGACACACGGCCTAGCCATCTTAGACATTGTATCCGAAGACCTCGTACTAGGCCAATGCTGCTGTACAGCTCGTACAGTTCGTGGTTGAATCTTCTCCTCCACTCTCCGTCAACGCAAACGGGACCAAAGATTGTACCCAGAATTTTCTTCTCAAAACGACCAAGGGCCTCTCCATTCATTTTTGATAAGTTCCATGCGTCTGCGCCATACAGGAGGACCGGCATGATTAAGGTTTTATAGAAGGTCACCTTAGTTTTTCGAGAGGGGGCCCTACCGCCCGATTGCCTCTTGAGCCCGAAGAAACAGCGGTTGTCAAGAGTTATTCTGCGTCTAATATCAACGCTGGTGTTGTGGCTGCTTGTTACTAGCGCCCCAGGGTAGACGAAATCCTTAACTACATCAAAGTTATAGCTGCCAATAGAGACGTTTTGGCCAAGTCTTTGGTGTTGTGCGCCTTTTTTTCAAATCCACTTACAAAAGCTTCGCTGACGTCTCGCTGTGCTCTCCCAATTCTCCCAATTACGTTAATGTCATCAGCATATGCAATGCAAATCGCGCCTCTTGCATTGGTCAGTGATAGGTTTAGGGGGTGGGACAGAGTCGCCTGATCACTGCGGCCACGATTGGGCCTATTGTGATGCATTGGCCAGTGAGCTCAGCACAATCTTCTTAAGAATGATGTTGAAAAAGTCACATGACAATGAGTCACCTAGTCTGAATCCCTTTTTTGACATCCAAGGTCTCTGTTTACTCCTTACCGATCTTAATGGAACTTTCCATTGTCATCCTGCACAACGTGACGAGTTTGGCAGAGATGTCGAAACGTCGCATGGCTTTGTATAGCTTGATCCTATAAACACAATCATATGTTGCCTTAAAGTGGACGAAAAAGTGATGCGCGTCGACTTGGAGCTCATGGGTCTTCTCCAGGATCTGCCGCAGCGTGAATATCTGTCTATCGTGGATTTTTCTGGACTAAGAACACATTGAAAGAAACCTATCAGACTACTTGACCTGGCATTTTAGGTGCAGAACCGCTACTCCTGTTCTTTACGCGTTTGCGGAGGTCGTCAACATGTAGTCCGTGCGTTAAATCCCAGGCTTGTGGTTGTCTTTTACTAGGCCGTAGTCCAGCCGACTGATCATGTTTTCCGTCGCACGAAACTCGCTATTCGCCCTTCCCCGTCTGTAATTCCAGAGGTAATCTCCAGATAGCACCACGAGGAGGTGGGGATTTGATTTACTAACAGTGCCCCAAGATGTTCGTCTGCGGTGGGTCTTCTCGCTTTTTAGCAGCCCAGCATACGTCGAACAGATGCTGCCCCTACGACGCCCTCTTTTAGTTGTTCTTTTCAATCAGTCTTGATTACAAACACTGCCCGCCGCCAGCTAGAAACCCCTGGTTTGATGAGCAATGCGAAGAAGCCCATGTAGCAAAGCAAACCGTATACAAAGCCATGCTAGATAGACGCACGAGAGCCGCTCGTGAACCCTACCAGCAGAAAAGAAGTGAAGAACATAAGCTTTGTGGGAAGAAAAGCGTGAAATCGAGCAGATGGAGAGATGCTACCACAGGAATGAATGAACAGAAGCTTGTAAGGATGAAGGCAGGTAACTTATAGTAGTCACAGTTAATGCTAAGAATATGGCAAGACCAATTCTGTAGACTGTATAATGGCAAAATGAACCATTCGACGGCAGTGGAAACAACTGGCAAAAGATCGTACTAGCTGAAGAAGCTTGTTGGTTAAGGCTCAGATGCACAGCGGGCTGTAGCGCTACCTAAGTAAGTCAGTAAGCGTTATGATGGCACATGTACCTACATACATATATATTCTTAAAAATAATTTAAAGAAGATGCGGACAAATTTGGACTAACAGGGTGATTTGATTCCAACAAGACAACGACCCTAAGCACACTGCTAGGCTTGTAAAGGAATAGCTAATGTATAACATCGCGAAACAGCTTCTTATACAAGAGTCTTGGCCAGAGCGCACATATTGGTAGGCATTTTTTCGAGTTAGCTAAAACCTTCAGTGACAAGCACTGATACCAGTGCTGACATTAAACGCAGAATAACTCCTGCCAACCGCTGTTTCTTTGGACCCTGGAGGCAACTGGGAAGCAGAGCCCTCAGCACAAGATCCTTATTATCCCGGCCCTACTTTATGGCACAGGGACATTGACCTTATCGAAAAAAGTTGAAGAGGCCCTTGATCGTTTTAAGCTAAAAATTATGCGAACCATTTTTGGCCCAATCTGTATAAATGGGGAATGGGGGAGAAGACTCAACAGTGAATTGTAAGGGCTGTACAGCGACATGAACGTAGCACGACATCTACGGATCCAACGCCTAAGATGGCTAGGTGTGAAAGGCTAGATGTGAAGCGCATGAGTATTACGGGTCTAACCCGAAGAGTCTTCGAATCCAACATCGAGGACGACTCAGCAGAGACGGCCGTATACAAAGGGACGACTTCGGGTGAAAAGGGACCTCAAACGACTAGATGTGCGGCATTGGAGTCTACTGCTGCCAGTTGGAGAAGCCTTTTAAAGGAAAAAGGAGAAGGATGAATGCTACCACTCCCTGCTTGGTCGTTACCGTCAACTCTCCTCTTTATTCATTTTTTTTACCTAAATTTCAGTGAAAAACACCTAGAAAATGGCCAAATGACGAGACCTTTTTTACGGGGAGGGAAAGAGGAAAAGGAGATGGTACGACATCGAACAACACCATAAAGGTGGTTAAAATCTGGAAAGTGTGGTTTGAAATTGATTTAATCAGTTGGGAGCACAGGAGAAGTCGAAAAACAAAATGTTGACATCAACTGAAAATTATATTTAGTGGGGGCTCCACCTAAGGGAGGCGAAGCTACATATGTACGTAGGTAGTTCGTATGACTTTCTACAATAACATAGATATGGCAAAAACAGACACTTGAAGGCGCAGGTACATTAGGTAGGTAGGGGTGGCCACCTGGTTTCAGAGAGACCAGGGCCCAAAGAGCGCGTGAGCGCCGTTTTGAGGCCACCAAGTATTTGGAGGGGATGGCAAAGGACTGACAAAGGCCTCGTAGGGGTAGCATCTATCCGACGGATGCTGGCCTGCTAAAAAGCGAGAAGAGCCACCGCAGTCGAACATCTTGCGGCACTGTTAGTAAGTCCTATCCCCACCTCCTCGTGGTGCCATCTGGAGATTTCCTGTTGAAATTGCAGACGGGGAAGGGCGAATGGCGAGCCTCCTGCGCCAAAAAAACAGGATTAGTCGGTTGGGCTACGGCCTAGTAAGCCGTAACCGTAAAAAAACACAAACTCCGAAACAACCACAAGCCTCGGATATAACGGACCGGATTTATGATGACGACCCTTGCAAAAAACGAAAAGAGGACAGTGATCTTCGGCTTTGTACGTGGAATGTTAGGTCCCTAAACAGGCCACGTGCAGCCGAACAACTTGCGGACGCCCTAGACCGCTATAAAGCGGATGAAAAACTGCGATATTTACTACGGCGACAGCTATAGGGAGAGAGGGCAAAGATTGTTTGGATGCGGATTTGTTGTTCGAGGTGAACTAAGGCAAAAAGTCCTAAGTTTCGGCATGTGAGCGAACGCCTCATAGCAATCCGTATCAAGGCTACATTTTTTAACAACCAGCCTGATCTGCATCCACGCCCCCACGGAAGACAAGGACGACTCCGCAAAAGATGAGTTCTACGATCTCCTAGACAGAACGTATGCCCAATGTCCCAGCTATGACATCAAAATTGTACTATGAGACTTCAATGCTAAGCTGGGTAAGGAAAGCATCTTTGAACGAGTCATCGGCAAACATAGCCTACACGACACCACCTCCGATTACGGACACAGGCTGATTGATCTTGCTACGGGGCGAAATATCCTTCTAGCCAATACGCGCTTCCCGCGCCTCGATATACACAAAGGCACCTGGCGGTCTCTTGATCAATCGACTACCAACCAGATTGATCACATCGCGATCGACGTCGGACACTCCTCCACTATTCTTGATGTTCGAACTTTCCGAGGGGCTAACATGGGCTAACATGTGGGGTGGCCGTGGTGCAGTGGTTAACATCATCGACCGCCGAGCGGAAGGTTTATGGTTCAAATTCGCTTCATAGCCAAGAAAAAGTAATTCCTATACGGACAAAAAGTATGCAATGTAAAGTGATCAGACGTACTGCTGCAGGCATAACACTCACAGTATATGGTCAACCGAAATTCATCCTCTGCGTATGCAATACCAAAGTGCTTGAACGAATTACTACGGACTATAACCAACGCGGAATTTGGTCGGCTCTCGTCCTATCTAGGCCTAGGACAACCACCCCTGAGAGTAGTAAACGAACATTAACGACCCCAACCACTGCACTCCGTTCAGGTTGTGTGTGTCAACACATATAAGAGAATATAAAAACTCTTGAACCTGCGCGAGTCTCTAAAAAAAAAAAAAACATCGACTCGGACCACTATCTTGTAGTAGCCAAGATGCGCTTACGGATATCACGAACGCAACGGAGTAGAGTAAGAATACAAAGTTATGACGTCGGAAAGCTACTATCGCCAGAAACCGCTCGTGCCTTTACCGATCGCGTCTCCCTTAAGCTCTCCAATACACCTGAATCCTCCACACTATCAATAGAACAGCAGTGGAGCCTTTGCAAACAAGCCCTGAAAAGCTCTGCATCCGAAGTTTTGGGTTTCAAGGCTCCACCACGAAGAAACACCTGGTTCGATGACGAGTGCAGGAGGATTCATACAGCGAAGCAGGATGCATATAAGGCCTCGCTGCATAAAAGAACAAGAGCAGCTCGTGAGCTCTACGAGTTAAAAAGAAGGGAGGAGCATAAGCTTCTTAGAAGAAAGAAGAAAGAGCACGAGAAGTGCGCGATTGAGGATTTGGAGAGGTGTTATTGCGGTCGTGACGTTTGAAAGTTTTATCAACAGATAAAGCGAGCATGCCAATGTTATAAAGCCAGAACGGAAGCCTGCAGGGATGAGAACGGACACCTAGCAGTAGAACCGCAGTCGATGCTGAGAATATAGAAAAACCACTTCTGCAGACTGTATAACGGCGATGTTAGTCAATATACCGCTGCCAGGCAGAATGATCCATTTTTAATCGACGGAGACCGCAGAGAATTCTGTCCCCCTGACCTCGACGAAGTTAAAATTGCCATGCCGAAGCTCAAGTCGAATAAAGCTGCTGGCGCAGACGGACTGTCTGCTGGACTCTTCATGGCAGCTGGGGATGACCTGGTTGGGAGCATGCATCAGCTCATCCGTAAGATATGGTTAGAGGAAAGCATGCCCGAGGAATGGAGTCTCAGCATTGTATGCCCAATCCACAAGAAAGGAGACCCCTCTGATTGCGCCAACTATAGAGGAATAAGTGTCCTTAACATCGCCTACAAAATCTTTTCTGCCGTTTTGTGTGAACGCCTGAAGCCTGATAGGTGCTTATCAAAAAAGGATTTAGGCAGGGCGAAGCGCTGTCGTGTGATTTCTTCAACATCATATTGGAAATGATTGTGCAAAAATCATTGGCCAATACAAGAGGCACAATCTACTTCAAATCCTCGCAACTCCTTGCATACGCCGACGATATTGACATAATAGGCAGATCACAGCGAGATGTCAATGAGGCGTTTGCGAGTATTGAGATGGAAGCGACGAGGGCAAAACTAAATATATGCTGTCATCAAAGAAGGACGCTCACCACCGACGTCTCGGCCAGAACGTTTGTATTGGCAGATATAAGTTCGAGGTAGTTAAGGACTTCGTCTACCTTGGCTCCGCAGTGACCTGGAACAACGACATCAGTTCCGAAATCAAACGCAGAATCACTCTTGCCAATCGCTGTTTCTTTGGGCTCAGGAGGCAACTGAGTAATAGAGGCCTCTCCCGAACGACAAAGTTGACTCTATATAAGACCCTTATCATCCTTATGCGTGATTTTTGGGCCTATAAACGCAGACGGGGGATGGAGGAGAAGATTCAACCACGAACTTTACAGGCTGTACAGCGACATGAGCCTAGTCAGGCGTCTACGGACTCAACGCCTAAGATGGCTGGGCCATGTGGAGCGAATGGACACCACAGCTCCAGCCCGGAGAGTCTTTGAATCCAACCCCGAGGGACGAAGAAGCAGAGGACGGCCGCCCTTAAGATGGCGCATACAGGTGGAATGGGACCTCAGCCAACTGGGTGTGCGGCAATGGAAAAGGCTAGCGGAAGATCGTGCTAGATGGAGGGGCATGTTGGTTGAGGCCCAGGTTCACCCCGAACTGTAGCGCCCACTAAGAAGAAGAGAAGTATTTGGAGGCATTAAAATACCAGGCGTACGCAAGTGAATATGGGACCAAATGCTTTCCACAAAAGTCTGAAACCAAGGCCGATCCTTGCCCAAAAGACAGATACCACCCAGCTACTTGGGTCTTGGCCATCCATCGTTACCAGTTGACAGCCCTAAAAAATCTAATCAGCGTCTCCCTCAAAACAGCCAACGACATCGGCCAGGCAAAAGACACTCTGTCTTTAGCGCGTAAAAATCGAAAACAATATGCATGAGCTTTTGTGTATACGTTTGGATGTAGATTGATGAGCTCGAGCGCGTTCTACCATCAGCCACGTACACGTCGCACGCATACAATCAAAATAATTGTATCGCTTGCCCGCTTTTAGCATAACTGTACGCATATATTAAGCCACACGATGGCAGTAGTATAGACTCATCTCTATATGGTATAGCGTACGTCGAGCGATAAATATGTCATCATGAAGGCATTCGGTGTATCTGCGGCTCTTACTCCGCCTAGCGTTGTGGATCTACATATCTATTGTGTACACGGAACGTTGTTCCTTTTACGACAGGCCACCTATACATACACACATCTGTGTTTAGACTAGATATGTATACTCTGTATCTAGAGATGAAAACAACAAAACGACGCAAGACGATAAAACCTTCCTTGTGCCGACGGATACAGGAGATAGTACAAAGAACTCGCATACAGCCACACATATACACCGCGCACCCTTCAGAAGACAACGTAACGACCGTGGTCGACGGTACAATTGTGTTTTTTTTTAATTTTTTTTCTGTGTGCGACCGGCGTTGCGATGCGAGGCCCGTCCATCGTACATATACACACTTAAGACGATTCTAATGAATAAAATATTCCTTGGGTATCTAACCCCACAAACGAGATCCATGCTTTTCGGTTCATTTTTTTTTTGTTGTTGTGTTCCTTCTTCTCGAGGCAGTGTTGCCAAGTTTCACCAGTTTCGCGCGATTCTATTTACTTTTCACAACCGAAACAGTTTGTCGTCGATTCTTGTTGTATTTGTTGTTCGCTTCTTGTGCGCTGTGCTATAGCTATGGAACGGCGTCGACAAAGGGTCTGCAATACAGTCGATTCTGTATTTCGGGATCCGAACTGCACGGTAATTGGATATTGGAAAATTCCCTTGCAATTATGTATCTGCATCTGTTCGCCTAACCATCCCTCGCTGTGTACCTATATGGATCTATATACTTTAGGTTCGGGGTCGTTTCCAATCGCGCATGCTGTAAGTATCTACATATACGTTCCTCATCCTCTGCGCTTTGGATTGTGTTTCGTTTCAATCGATCGACGACAATTTCGTCGTCACAAAAATGAAATTACGTTTTGGCAGTTATCCAATTCTACCACTACACATATCCATGAATCGTCTATCCATATAGTCATGGCTATGGATAGATGTGTGTATCTCCTCACGTCGTCTATAGGTTAGGTAGATAGATAGGTAGTTGAATACGTAGAATGAAGCTCGTGTAGTCGGGCTACGATAAAGAGAGACGCAATAAGTACTGGACGTGTATTGGTGGGCAATAGTATCGATTTTTCTCATTTATACGGTCCCGCATTGATGTGTAAGTGAGACTATGACGCAGAATATGACTGTTCCGAAAGCTGTTGGATGGTTTTTTGCTTTCTCGTTTTTTCTTTTTTTTTGTTTTTCTTTGTATTGTTGATGAGTATAGGGTGGGATAGCAAAATGTGGCCATTAACCGAGAATAAAATTGCTTAGGAGGTACTTGGCAGACAGACAGCTGTTTGGAATTCAGATCCTTTTTTTGACACGTTCGAAGACTATGCAGGTGTAGCAATAGCGGGAAACGTTTTTTCTTTTTTTTTTTTCTTTTCTTTTCTTTTGGCGAGGTCTTGCAGGGCGTCATGGCATTCCTTAACGGTTTTTGAGTTCGTGCTGTACGAACCCAGCGCTTTAAGCGCTGCTTGGCTATCAGAGAGTATGTTGATAGTTACTCCTCTGATGCCAGTCTCGAGACTTAGATTGACACATGTTAGGATGGCATGCAGCTCTGCTTGGAAGACGCTGGGGCTTATTCCCAGGGCCTTCGAGATCTTGCGTTTTGGTCCAAAGATGCCGGCGCCAACGCCAGAAGCCATCTTGGAGCCATCCGTGTACCACCTAAGGCCCTTCAGCAGGGGATCATTCAGCCCATTCAGCAGGGGATCACTGTTTTCCCATGCTGAGCGATTTGGGATCAGTATCTCAAATCTCTTGTCAAAGGTGAAGGTGTGTGGCAATGCGTCCGAGACTGTAGTAATCATATCCAGCTCGGGAAAGTGTTGTAATATGGACATGTGGCCTGCAGGTCTACATGGCATATTTGTTCCCGAGCAGAGGATTCTGATTGCACTGCGTAATGCCACCTTCTTGATAAAAAGGTGCAGTGGAGCGAGTCCAATGAGTGCTTCTTGTGCTGCCGTAGGGCAGGACGGCATAGCGCCTGTGATGCCGAGACACGCTAGTCTCTGAAGGCGTTGAAGCTTAATAATTGTAGTTTTTTGTTCAACTTTTGTCCACCGTACGGTGGACCCGTAGGTGACGATAGGCCTTACTATCGCGGTATATAACCAGTGGACTACCTTAGGCTTAAGCCCCCAGGTTTTACCGTAGGTGCGTCGGCAGGCCCACATGGCCTTAGGCGCTTTCATGAGTTTATTTTTCATGTTGGAGTTCCAGTTGAGTCTGCGGTCTAGGTCAATACCTAGATTCTTTACCTCATCTGAAAATCCTATGTGTGTTCCATTTAGAAAGATTGAGCAGGGTTATACCTTTCTCCTCTTTGTAAATGGGACTAAGATTGTGTTATTTGGGTTAATAGATAACCCCTCTCTGCCACACCAGTCAGAGATAAATTGGAGCGCAAGCTGCATGCGCTTAGATTTTCGCGACTGGGTACCTTCCCATTCTTTTCCGGAAGGAAAGTGAGAGTGCGCCACACTATTGAAGTCGAGGGAAGGTTTGATGTAGTCCGTAGGAAGGACGGTCAAATTTGTTGGCAGAAGTAACAGAGCTCTGCCGTGGCCACACGGTCTAGGTGACCAGAAGCCCCCCGCTCCCATTTTCGCAAGTTTCCCGGATCCAGCTTGTAAGATTCTCGAGTAATCGGGGAGACGGAATGAGTTTGAGACATTCAGCTATGTCGATAAGATTCCCGATCCTACATCATGCTCTAGCTTGGAACCATCAGTGAAAATCAGAAGTTGGAATTTCGTGACTAGGTTGTACGCTTTCCATTCTTCTCTGGAAGAAATGTCGTCGAGGGACTGGGGAACTACATATGTATACTTCTCCTTCTTAGTGGGCGCTACAGTTCGGGGTGAACCTGGGCCTCAACCAACATGTCCCTCCATCTAGCACGACCTTTCGCTAGCCTGTTCCATTGCCGCACACCCAGTTGGCTGAGGTCCCCTTCCACCTATGGGCGCCATCTTAAGTGCGGCCGTCCTCTGCTTCTTCGTCCCTCGGGGTTGGATTCAAAAACTCTCCGGGCTGGGGCTGTGGTGTCCATTCACTCTACATGGTCCAGCCATCTTAGGCGTTGAATCTAAGCTGACTAAGCTCATGTCGCTGTACAGCCCGTAAAGTTCGTGGTTGAATCTTCTCCTTCATCCCCCGTCTGCGTTTATAGGCCCAAAAATCACGTGCAAAATCTTTCTCTCGAACCGACCAAGGGCCTCCTCATCCGCTTTTGATAGTGTCCATGCTTCTGCGCCGTACAACAAGACCGGGATGATAAGGGTCTTATATAGAGTCAACTTTTTCGTTCGGGAGAGATCTCTATTACTCGATGCCTCCTGAGCCCAAAGAAACACCGATTGGCAAGGGTGATTCTGCGTTTGATTTCGGAACTGATGCCGTTGTTCCAGGTCACTGCGAAGCCAAGGTAGACGAAGTTCTTAACAACCTCGAACTTATATCTGCCTATACAAACGTTCTGGCCGAGACGTCGGTGGTGAGCGTCCTTTTTTGATGACAACATATATTCAGTTTTGCCCTCGTTTACCGCCAAACCAATTTTCGCCGCCTCCATCTCAATACTCGCAAACGCCTCATTGACATCTCGCTGTGATCTACCTATTATGTCAATATCGTCGGCGTATGCAAGGAGTTGCGAGGACTTGAAATAGATTGTGCCTCTTGTATTGGCCGGTGATTTTTGCACAATCATTTCCAATATGATGTTGAAGAAATCACACGACAGCGCATCGCCCTGCCTAAATCCTTTTTTGATAAGGACCTATCAGCTTATTTACAAAAGGCTTCAGGCGTGCACACAAAACGGCAGAGAACCAACCAAGTCATCCCCAGCTGCCTTGAAGAGTTCAGCAGACAATCCGTCTGCGCCAGCACCTTTATTCGACTTAAGCTTCGATATAGCAATCTTAACTTCGTCAAGGTCAGGGGGACAGAATTCTCTGCGGTCTCCGCCGATTAGAAATGGATCATTCTGCCTGACAGCGGTATATTGACTAACATCGCCGTTATACAGTCTGCAGAAGTGGTTTTTCCATATTCTCAGGTGTCCGTTCTCATCCCTGCAGGCTTCCGTTCTGGCTTTATAACCTTGGCATGTTCGCTTTATCTGTTGATAAAACTTTCGAACGTCACGCCTGCAGTAACACCTCTCCAAATCCTCAATCGCGCGCTTCTCGTGCTCTTTCCTCTTTCTTCTGAGAAGCTGATGCTCCTCCCTTCTTTTTAACTCGTAGAGCTCACGAGCTGCTCTTGTTCTTTTATGCAGCAAGGCCTTATATGCATCCTGCTTCACTGTATGAATCCTCCTGCGCTCGTCATCGAACCAGGTGTTTCTTCGTGGTGGAGCCTTGAAATCCAAAACTTCGGATGCAGAGCTTTTCAGGGCTTGTTTGCAAAGGCTCCACTGCTGTTCTATTGATAGTGTGGAGGATTCAGGTGTATTGGAGAGCTTAAGGGAGACGCGATCGGTAAAAGCACGAGCGGTTTCTTGCGATAGTAGCTTTCCGACGTCATAACTTTGTATTCTTACTCTACTCCGTTGCGTTCGTGATATCCGTAAGCGCATCTTGGCTACAACAAGATAGTGGTCCGAGTCGATGTTAGCCCCTCGGAAAGTTCGAACATCAAGAATAGTGGAGGAGTGTCTGACGTCGATCGCGATGTGATCAATCTGGTTGGTAGTCGATTGATCAAAAGACCGCCAGGTGCCTTTGTGTATATCGAGGTGCGGGAAGCGCGTACTGCCTAGAAGGAGATTTCGCCCCGTAGCAAGATCAATAAGCCTGTGTCCGTTATCGGAGGTGGTGTCATGTAGGCTATGTTTGCCGATGACTAGGCTATGTTTGCCGATGACTCGTTCAAAGATGCTTTCCTTACCCAGCTTAGCATTGAAGTCTCCTAGTACAATTTTGATGTCATAGCTGGGACATTGGGCATACGTTCTGTCTAGGAGATCGTAGAATTCATCTGTGGCGGAGTCATCCAGATGCAGATCAGGCTGATGTTAAAAAATGTAGCCTTGATACGGATTGTTATGAGGCGTTCGCTCACATGCCGAAAGCTTAGGACTTTTTGCCTTAGTCCACCTCGAACAACAAATCCGCATCCAAACAATCGTTGCCCTCTCTCCCTATAGCAGTCGCCGTAGTAAATATCGCAGTTTTTCATCCGCTTTACACCCGGTCCATTCCATCGCATTTCCTGGATGGCGGTGATGTCCGCTTTATAGTGGTCTAGGGCGTCCGCAAGTTGTTCGGCTGCACGTGGCCTGTTTAGGGACTTAACATTTCACGTACAAAGCCGAAGATCATTCTCCTTTTTTCGTTTTTTGCAAGGGTCGTCATCATAAATCCGGTCCGTTATATCCGAGGCCTGTGGTTGTATCGGAGTTTGTGTTTTTTTTACGGTTACGGCTTACTAGGCCGTAGCCCAACCGACTGATCCTGTTTTTTGGCGCAGAAGGCTCGCCATTCGCCCTTCCCCGTCTGCGATTTCCATAGGAAATCACCAGATGGCACCACGAGGAGGTGGACTTACTACCAGTGCCGCAAGATGTTCGACTGCAGTGGCTCTTCTCGCTTTTTAGCAGGCCAGCATATGTATACTGCGTGAGTCTTTTTCTCTTAAAGAAATTGTGTTTACTAAATGGGCCGCTTCTTATTCTAAAGGACCTGAAGGATTTCCGAATGTCCCGCATTAAAGAAGTTGATCTCACAAGACAGACTTTTGCTCCAGTCAAACAATATTACACTGGGAAACGTTTCAACTCGCATAGGGTAAATAGAGAACCACGTCACATCTATGCCAGTCGCGCTAGCATTTTTTCTCTGTCTCTCCCTCGTTGGATATGAAAAGCATTTAACTGCCCTAGCACACACCCAAATTGTACTATCTGCCGCCAGTTTGTGTATGTATGGGATTTGTAGAGGCACACTCCCGTCTCGTTTATATGTACACGTTCCTATTCGTCTGGCAGAGTGTGCGTCGCCCGCTGTGTCTCTGATTCACTGTTCGGTGACTTCAAGAATGCCATTCGGTCACAGACAATTTTCTGAGTTCGGAACGAAGGAGTGGACTACGTTTTGCGCGCATCTCAACTAGGAAAATAATAATAAAAAAAAAAAACTAAAAGTAGCTGGACAGTCCGTTTAGAATAGGATACTTGCTACAAGGATTCAACTTATTGGATTCGTGGATTGTGGATTTTTCTACAGATTTCACCTGGATATATGTGTATACGTCGCTAACGCGTACCTCGCTGGTACTTGGCTGTACTTGACCGGGTATAGAGTGCGCGGATTTTCAATCGCGAATCACGTTCGACTGTTTTTCGCGCGCGCAGTGCTTCTATAAAAGTCAATTTGATTGATAGTACCGATCCGCTTCTATCTCCCTTCATAAAAGTACACATTCAACACAAAGGGAGTAACGACCGCCCTTAACGGAAGTGTGTGTAGTAATTGAATAAATAGAATTGTTTTGTGGCGGTTTCGTTCGTCCTTTGGCCGGGAAACATGTAAAAAGTGCAAATTGAAAAGCGAATTCAAGTGTGTGGCCAAAATGCAAGAGAAGAAATAGAAATAAAGTGAAGTCAAAGGTTAAAAACAAAATCGAAGAGGAAAAGTAGGACGCGCGCGGGGGTAGTGCGTTTGTGTGACCGGAGGACAAGCGTTTGTTTTTGTTTCGATTTTTTTTTGTGTTCTCCATTTGGATTAGAAACCTTTAGCCGCCAAAATAGATCGTGACCACGTCGGTAGTTCCGCCCGGTTTGTCAGGATGTCGCTGCAAACGAAACGACAACACTGCTACCTGTGCGACTTGCCGCGTATGCCGTGGGCAATGATAAATGATTTCTCGGAGGCCGTATGCCGTGGTTGCGTTAACTATGAGGGCGCGGATCGTATCGAGTTGGTTTTGGACGCGGCGCGTCAAATGAAACGTTTGCATCAGGCAGCTAAACGTAATCATGAGAATGGCGAGGTGGTACCACAGTCGCAACAGCATCGAAATAGTGGTGGTGGTGTTGCCGTCGGCAATGCTGGCCCCCAACAGCATCATCATACGTACACAACACAACGTATTGGACCGCCACCGCCGCAAGCAACTCTGATGGATTTCCCAGTCAAGATTGAGCCACATGAAGCGGCCGTTCGTCCAGTTAGGATATCACATATACCGCCACATCATATTCCGATGCCGAATCGTGCTGCTGTGGCTGCTGCAGCAGTTTCGGCGGGCAACGGACCACCAGTACCGCCATCGTTGTCGGTCAATTTGAAACGTCCGCCACCCGATGATGACGACGGTCATGGACATAACGACGGGCCGAGCGGTATGAAGCGAAGTGCTTCGTCAGCAGACGATTCATCGTCGGGTGGACGACCGCCATTAACGCGAGGCGAATCCCTACCAGCCGTGTCGTTCGTGTCCGACCGGGCAGCAGGATTACGCGACAAACATCAACCAGTTCGTGCGCCGTCCTTTGATTCAACTACTTTCAAACCGGGAGGTAAGTGCTTGACTCCAATAGAAGAACACATTCGGCTACATGGCTCTTATCACTAATTCGAATGATAAAACGTATGAATCGCTAATTAGAAGGTCGAAACGTCACTTGCCGCCTGCCTGCTAATCAGCTGGTCGGCCTAGTTTCTTGCTTCTCTCTGATATCAGCTTATGTAACCAAATGTGTTTCTAGTGGAATTTTGTTCCATTTGCTTTCCTATTCTTGATGGCGGCAAGTACCTTATTGTCCATGGCGTATATAACGTTGTAGATGTAGTGTTATGTGCATGTTTATTGTATATTGCTTCTTACCCTCTGTCCTGCTTGTTGGTTGGTTGGTTTGTTGGTTTGATGCTTGGCATTGCGACTCACACACTAGTATCATCATCTGTACACGTAGGGTCGTCCGTCGAAGTGGTGTGTATGATACGATGAAGAATCTGGAATTTCTAGTTAGTCTTTCATGTGGGAAGAAGACTGTATAAGAGCAACACTCGCGTTTCGAGGTCAACAAACCTTTTTCTTTAACGACGACGACGACGAAGGCACGAATGTCATTTCTTTGTTTGTGTGTCTTCTTTCTATCTTTCGTGTTGGCTTTCCTTGGTTCGATTGATTCCGTTAAGCGGCCTACACACGCGCTACGGATCGAATGGATCGGTTGCGATTCAAACAGATCGTCCTGTGTGTGGGCTAGTTTGCTACAGATCGCAAGTTTTCAAATGAGTTTGATATTCTTGCATTCGGTAGTGTGTGTGTGGCGCGGTTGAAAATGTTGCGATTCAAACAGATCGTCCTGTGTGTGGGCTAGTTTGCTACAGATCGCAAGTTTTCAAATGAGTTTGATATTCCTGCGATCGGTAGCGTGTGTGTGGCGCGGTTGACGATGTCTAGGAAACGTCCACCCGAAGTTGTTAGAGTGCATCTATGCAGTCTGTTTATGATTGTATTTATGATTCGTATGTGCACAAATGTGTGTTATAAAACTGTGAACATCGAATCATAAAATGAAACAAGCAATAAACACTCGCAGGCAATAGGCAATAGAATTATGAGACCCTCATTCACATATTTGTGAATGCATGTATCTATATATGAATAAGTTATTAGGATCAGAAACCACTCCTGCATCCACAGTGAACGTTTCTCTTTCATTATCCTTTCTTTCCTTTTTTCACACAATATATACACCACACAACAAAATTATTTTTTCTCCGCGATCCATCCTTACTCGACGGCGAACAGCGTGAAATGAAGAACGTATACCGATCCACAAGTGTGTGGCGAAATGACTTCAAACCGATCCATTCGATCCGTAGCGCGTGTGTAGGCCGCTTTAGACTAAGCGAAATCCAAATCAAAAACAAATCTCTGATTACCTTTGGAAGCCACACTCACTCGACGCGATACATTCCTTGTCATCATCTGTCGTCTTGACATTGTTGTTGATGACATACGAGTTCGATGTGTAGTACTACTTATGTAGGTACATACGGGTACATCAATGGAGGAAGCAAATAAACAACAGAATGCAGTAGTGTGGTGAGTTGATGTGTCACGGCTAATTTCCTTGACTTTCGAACAGGTTTTTTGAGAATTTCCCCTATAGAACTTCCTATTTATTCAAGTGGATTCATGATATTTCATGAAACTAACAGACATTTGGATTTACACCTTTAAGTTCTGTCTCAGTGATGCCAAATATTTGGTTTTTCTTAACAGTAGGTACATAGGTATTGGTTGGGGATTTTGGTTCTACGGAAATTGTCTAATTTTTAATGAGAATAGTTGTTAACATGGAAGTGCCTAGTTTTGCAACCAGTGCTGCCAATAAATAAGGAAAATAAGGATATCAATATTTGATTGTATTTCCTTTGTTTTTTAATACAGCGTCACATCTACGCGGCATAGAGTCAACGAGCTTTTGGCAAAGTGTGCTTGGGATATTATACCAAATTCTTTGGATATTTTGCCACAGCTCGAGCCTGTTTCTTGGTTTTGTGGTCTTACTTAGCTCTCTCTTAACAAATCTCCATAAATTTTCTATGGGATTATGGTCTGGGGACTGTGCTGGTCATTCAAGAACTTGGATCTTCATGTCTGCGAACCACTTTTTCGTTACTTTGGCCGTATGTTTAGGATCATTATCCTGTTGAAACAACCATAGCAACGGTAAATTGTCTTCAGCGAAGGGATACATAACTGTTTTTAAGATCTCAATGTATTTTTCCTTGGTTAGAGTCTCTTGTATCCAGTGAATAGGTCCGACACCATGATAGTGAAAGCATCCCCAGACCATAATATTCCCCCCGCCGTGCTTAACGGTTTTCACCGAATATTTCGGATCAAATTCTTCTTTAGCCGGCCTTCTAACATACTGTTTTTTAGTATCTGGCCCAAACAAGTTTATTTTGGACTCGTCTGACCAGAGTTTGTTGCGCCACTTCTCAGCTGTGTTATGTTGATGGCTTTTGGCGAAATTGATTCGATCCTTGCTGTTCTTTTTCGATAAGAGAGGACATTTTTTTGGAATGTAAGCTTCTAAGTTATATTCTATAAGTCTTCGTCTGATCAAGAAAGTGTCTACCTGACGATTTAGCTCAGATTTGGTTTCCGCTGAAGTCATGAACGGATACTTTTTAACGCACCGAAGAATTCTCCCATCCATTTTTGAGATTGTTTTACGTTTTCGACCACGTGTTTCTTCAGTCTTCTGTTCCTTTAAGGCATTTACCACCATTCCTAAGGAGCAAGAAACAGTTCTGGCAATTCGTCTCAAGGATGTCCCATCCTTTCTTACTTACTTTCTTAGGTGGCGCTACAGTCCGTGGTGAACCTGGGCCTCAACCAACAAGCGTCTCCAGCCGGCACGGTCTTTGGCCAGCTGTTTCCAGTGCCGCACGCCCAGTTGGTTGAGGTCCCCTTCCACCTGCGTGCGCCACCGATGATGCGGCCGTCCTCTGCCGCGCCTTCCTTCCGGAGTGGATTCGAAGACTCTTCGGGTCGGAGCTGTATTTTCCATGCGCTCTACATGGCCTAGCCACCTTAGAAGCTGTACCCGTAGACGTCGTACCAGGCCGATGTCGCTGTACAACCCGTACAGTTCTTCGTGATATCTTCTCCTCCATACACCGTTTGAACAAACGGGACCGTAGATAGTGCAAGAATTTTCCTCTCGAAACGGCCAAGGGCATCTTCATCCGCTTTTGTTAAGGTCCAAGCCTCTGCGCCGTAAAGGAAGACTGGGATGATTAAGGTCTTATATAGTGTCGCCTTGGTTTTCCGAGAGAGGGCTCTACTTCTCAATTGCCTCTAGAGCCCAAAGCAACAGCGGTTGGCAAGAGTGATTCTGCGTTTTATCTCAGCGCTGGTATAGTTGTCGATGGTCATAAGTGAGCCAAGGTAGACGAATACCTTGACCACTTCAAAGTTATATCCGCCCATGATGACGTTCTGGCCAATACGTCGGTGTTGTCCGTCTCTTTTAGATGAAAGCAGATATTTGGTTTTACCCTCATTAACCTTGAGACCCATCTTAGCCGCTTCTACCTCAATGCTCACGAAAGCCTCATTGACGTCTTGCTGTTTTCGTCCAATTACGTCAATATCGTCGGCGTACGCAAGCAATTGCGTAGACTTGAAATAAATGTGTTGGCCAGTGACTCTTGCACGATCTTTTCATGCACGATGTTGAAAAAGTTGCACGACAGCGCGTCGCCCTGCCTTAATCCTTTTTTAACATCAAAGGTCTCGGTTTGCTCATTACCGACCTTAATGGAGCAGCGAGAATTCTCGATTGTCATCCTGCACAGTCGGACGAGTTTGACAGGGATGTTAAAACTAGACATGGCTTTGTACAGCTCGTCTCTATATACGCTGTCATACGCGGCCTTGAAATCGACGAAGAGGTGGTGAGTGTCGATTTGGTATTCCTGGGTCTTCTCCAAGATCTGCCGTAGCGTAAATATTTGGTCTATTGTGGATTTACCTGGTCTGAAACCACACTGATAAGAGCCGATCAGGTTATCCACAAACGGTTTCAGGCGTTCACACAATACGGCAGAGAAGATATTATATGCGATGTTAAGGAGACTTATTCCCCTATAGTTGGCGCAGTTATAGGGGTCTCCTTTCTTATGGACCGGGCAAACGATGCTGAGATTCCATTCGTCGGGCATGCTTTCCTCCGACCATACCTTGCAGATGAGATGGTGCATGCATCTTACCAGCTCATCTCCAGCCGCCTTGAAAAGCTCAGCAGACAGGCCGTCTGCGCCAGCGGCTTTATAAGACTTAAGTCTTGATATCGCTATTTTGACTTCGTCTAGGTCGGGTGGACTGAATTCTGTTACTTCGTGGTCCATTGCGAATGGCTCGTTCTGCCTAACAGCGGTATCTTGTCTATCATCGCCGTTATACAGTCTGCAGAAGTGGTCTATCCAAATCCTCAGCATCGACTGCGACTCTACTACCAGTTCTCCATTTCCATCCCTGCAGGCCGCCACTCTGGCTTTGTAGCCATGGCATGTTCGTTTTACCTTGTTGAAAACTTACGGGCGTCATTCCTGCGGAAGCATCTCTCCATCTCCTCGATCTCACGCTTTCCGTGCTCTCTCCTCTTTCTTCTGAAAAGCGTGTGTTCCTCTCTTCTCTTCTGCTCATAGATTTCGCGAGCAGCTCTCATCCGTCGTTGCAGCATGGCTTTATATGCCTCTTGTTTTGCTGCATGGGCCTATTCGCATTGTTCATCGAACAAGGGGTTTCTAGGTGGTGGCGGTTTGAAACCCAGCACATCTGAGGCAGCATCTCTGACGGCGCTCTGGCAATGAGCCCATTCCTGCTCTATTGTTTGTGCTGCTGTGGGCGGATTTTGAGAGAGCTTTGAGGAGACACGATCGGCAAAGATTCTGGCAGTCTCTTGCGATTGTAGCTTCTCAACGTCAAACTTACGTAGTCCTACTCGACTCCTAAGCATTCTTGATATCCTCATTCGTACCTTGGCTACAACAAGGTAGTGGTCCGATTCGATGTTGGCCCCTCGGAAGTTTCCATCCTTTCTAAGACCTCGAATTATTTCCAGACGCTCTGCAGTGCAATGTTTTTTACGGCCCATCTTTCCCTAGAATAACCATGACTTCTAATGCAAATTGATCCTCAATACTCGTTGTTATACTTACTACTTACCAATAACAAAAACCTAAAACGAAGGCCTTTGCAAATATTAGTAAACCGAGATTGCTTCTGTTATTATTTTGCACAATACAAAAACGACCGCCTGCTACAGAAGTCTCCAGATTACTGGAAATAATACTGTTGAAGCAGCTGTCACGCTGATAATTTACCGTTAACTTAAAAACGAAATCAGCGCATATGAAATTGTTTTGTTCTTACAACTCAACAACTGTAAAATGAACGGTGACTTGGAAAGTCACGTGTGTTCTTATTATTTTGCACAACACTGTATGTACATATGCACCTACGTTTGTAATTCTTTTACCTATGTGCTGCCAGTCTGTCTTATTCATTTCATCATCTCCCTTGTTAATTGTTCCCCTAAAGTGCTGCCAAATCCAAGATTTTAGAATCGAATTAAAGACAAAATGTTTCACCGTTGTTACTCGTTCCTCTTGTGTTGTTTGTCAGACCACTTGTGTCCAAAATTGGTGCTGCCAATTGATTTTTTTTTTTTCTTTTTAAATAACTAGTTTCTGTAAATTTGTAACTATGTATGTGTATCTGGAGGACGAAACTCGTTTTTTGAATGCCTTAACATTTGCCGACCCAAAAACACTGCTCCCAAGTGCTACAATAAAAAATCAGTGCTGCCAACTATTTGGGTTTTAGACAGGAGGAATCGAGAAATTACATACGTACACCCAGCGTCAAAAAAAAAAACCTCGTATTCCTTTTCTTAGAATTATTTTGTAATTAAGTTGTAAAATTTTACAATTCTGAACCTTTTTTTGCAAATTTTTCACCTACACGCAGTAGAAAAAGATGAGTGATCGCATTTGGGTCGATTTTTTTGTAGAAAAAGTTATTTAAGTCAAAATTTTGATGCTGTCTTTGGTGGAAAAGGCTCAAATCATAGCTTAGCATACGGAAAATGTTTCCAAACGAAATATAGCACGTCGGGTTGGTACTAACGGGTGTAGAGTGTTCGCAATATCATAAGAAATTACCAGTTCGAAGGTTCAATTGAACGGAAACTTGGAAGCCCTCTGGCTAAGTTCAAAAACTGGCAGTGAAGCGCGGCTTGTTCATCGGATTTCAGTGTCTAACCAGTTTTAGCATGCCGGAGACAGCAATATGAGCTTTGGGTCTCAAAGGAAAAAAACGAATCAGTGATTGAATCAAGCAAAAGCAGTTGAACACTGGGTTTAAGAGCACCTGCAAAAAAGCTCCTGCTTATCAAAATAAGTAGGAATGGTTACAACGGCCGAAAACTATGAGAATTGGATTAGTGAAGATCGGAGTCAAGTTGTTTTTTCGACGAGTCTAAATTCAAATTGTTTGGCCTCGATGGCAATGCGCTAATCCGCCGTAAAAAAGGAGAAAGGTATCCTGAGGATTGCGCTTTATCTGCCGTGAAACATTCTATTAATGGTATGGGGTGCCGTTAAGTTATGGTCAATAGTGTAAAGTAGATATGTACATACATTGAGATCATCAGGAAAGGTGTTTTGGCAACTTTGGAGCAATGTTCTAAGCATTCCCAAAAACTCAATTTTTCAAGATGACAGGCCCACGTGACCGAGCCAAAACGGTAACTTTAGCTTTAGAGTTGAAGGATTAATTTGGGTTTTTTTGCTTACGTTGATGTTTTTTTTCGGCGATCAGGTGAAAAATCTTAAAGATCTGTTGGATATATCCTCTCTTCCGTGGTCAGAAAATAATTCGGACCTGAATCCATACAAGATCCTGTCCAGCGTATTGTGTGAACGTCTAAAACCATTTTGCACCGCACTAATCGGCAGCTACCAGTGCGGCTTCCGGCCCGGCAAATCAACTATAGACCAAATTTTCACACTTCGACAAATCCTGGAAAAAACCAACGAGTTTCGAATCGATACACACCATCTTTTCATCGATTTCAAAGCCGCATACGACAGCATTCACCGTGAAGGAGTGTTTGGTGCGATGGCCGAATTCGGGATGCCGGGAAAACTGATCCAGTTGTGTCGCGCCACGCTAAAAAACACGCGATGCACCGTGCAACTCGGTTCTAGTACCTTGGAACCATTCGAAACATGCACCGGATTTCGGCAAGGAGATGCGCTGTCATGTGACTTCTTCAACCTGGTGCTGGAGCAGATAGTGCGACGGGCAGGCGTCAACAGGGAAGGCACTATCTTTTACAAGTCCATCCAGCTGCTAGGATACGCGGATGATATCGACATCATCGCGTGTTCTCGCTGTGGCATTGTGGAAGCATTCACGGCGGTTGAAGAACAGGCGAAACGAGTTGGTCTTAAGATCAATGAGGACAAAACGAAATACATGCTGTCAAGCAAAACCAATCCGTCGCTCACCACCTGGGACAAAATATAACAATTGACAGCAACAATTTCGAGGTAGTTAAGGAGTTTGTCTACCTCGGGGCAAACGTAAATTCCACAAATGACACCACAGTGGAGATCCGGCATAGAATCGCCCTTGGCAACCGCTGCTACTCCGGCCTGTCCAAACAGCTGGGGTCAAAACTTCTCACTCGAAAGACCAAAGTCATGCTTTACAAAACGCTCATTCTGCCAGTCTTGCTGTACGGAGCCGAAAGCTGGACGATAAGCAGGACAGCGGAGCTGATTTTGGGTTCCTTCGAAAGAAAAATTCTGCGCCGGATATTTGGTCCTGTCTGTGAGGAAGGAGAATGGAGAAGAAGACACAACCGCGAATTCTACGAGCTGTACCAAGATGTGGATGTAGTCCGGAAGGCAAAGATCCGTCGACTACACTGGCTCGGCCACATCGAGCGCATGGACATCGACGCTTCAGCTAAGAGGGTCTTCGACTCCGAGCCTCCTGCTTCGAGAATAAGAGGAAGACCGAACCTCCGGTATAAAGACCAAGTAATCGCGGATGTAAGACATCTTGGTCTTGACAACTGGAAGCAGCGTGCCCGGGACCGTCAAGGATGGAAGGCAGCTATAGCTCAGGCTCAGATCCTCCATGGATCGCAGGCCTGATAACTAACTGAATCCAATTGAGAAATGTTGGCAATATATGGGGAAAAAGATTAGAGAAGAGCGACCAAGAACGGTCTTAGAGATTGGTATGAGGAAATCGACAAAAACTTAAGAAAATCCGGTATGCACTTAAAGAAAATCTATTGTGAGGGTTCTTTTTTGTCGCTGGGTGTACAAGTGAATTTAAAAAATCATTTCATATATTCCTTGAGCAGTGCTGTCTTGAGAAGGTACTGGAATAGAATGAGCCCGTTTTGTTCCGTGAAATATGTGTTTTCGAAGGCATATCCCAAATATTCTGCTTAAGTGCTGCCATATGTAAGGCCCATGTATGTACATAATAGAAATTCAGATGAATTAACAGTAAATCAAAGCGATCCATTGACTACATTTCTCTATAGCTACACATGATACGAGCAGAATTCTTCGTTTTATTTCATGTACCCCACGACCATCCGAAATAAGAGCGCAAGGGAATCGAAAAGCATGCGCAATTGGGAATGCGGCGCGTTAGCGAAAGAAGCACGAACGGGACGACTAAAGGAAAAGGGGAAAGCAGGAGCATATAATACAAACTCTGTTGCATATTCCGCGTATACACAATGGTATGATGGCGGCAAGGCAGCCGCGTAGGGTAGAGGAATCACAGTTGCTGCACATGCATATAGAGCAATGCATTAAGCACGTAATGTCATTTGACGTCGTCGTATAAACACAAGTACACCGATGAATATAGCGCGAAGAGGAATGTTATAAAAACGGGGAAGAAAGAACGCAGAGACGAATACGTGCCACAGCTCCGGTGCCCCTGCTACCTTTACACTATATGGATGGATGTATAGTGTATGCAATTCGGAGAACACTGGTGGAAAAAATAATAGGGACAGCTGTCGGAAACGATTATTCTTCGCAATTGTTACAATCAGTTCATGATAGGTAGTTGTGTTTAGTGTTTGTGGAACGTTTCGTGACCATTTTGAATTTAAGATTTCAATGTAAACTCAATGTTTGTGTGTTTAGTTTTAGAAAAGGCGGATTTGTTTTGGAATCTTGTCTGTAGATCAAACAAAATTTGAACAGCCTCACCGTCATTTGTCTTGAAGGCTCTACCTGGTCCTGATCATCATCCTCTGCATCACTTTCTGTTTCAACAATTTCACCAGGAACTGTAACGTCTTCTGGTACCATCTCGTCTCGCTGACGACATAGTGATCCTGATCAGAGGCAAATTCGAAGACACAGTCTCGGAACTCCTCCAACGCGCACTAAACCTTGTTGCAAACTGGTGCTTAAAGGTTGCACTAAATGTAAATCCTAGGAAAAGCACCATAGTCGCCTTCACCAAAAGAAGGAACAGGCACAAACTTACTAAACCTACCCTCTTTGGTGAAGCGATAGAGTTCTCAAAAGAAGTCAAATATCTAGGGATAACTCTAGACGAAAAGCTCACTTGGAACTCTCACATTGCAAAGACCATTGAGAAAGCCAGGATCTCTTTATGGACCAGCAAAAGTCTCACTGCGGTGGAGGTAAAGGACTGCGGCCATCATGCTGCGGATTCTCCAGATTAATCTCCACCACTTCATTGCTGCCTCGGCCGCCCTAATGTTCCGCCTCACCAAAAGCGGTGAAGACGTAGTTCTGATCCAGGAACCATGCATAGTGAACAACATGGTACGTGGACTCGGAACATCAGAATACAAGCTCACCTACGTTCGCGATGCGGGAAAGCCAAGAGCTTGTATCCTTACTAAAACGCACATAAAAACCCTCTTACTCTCATCATACAGTGATCAGGACATCACGGCTATTAGTGTCGAGGGCAGCTCCGCCAAGATCTGGGTTGCCTCGGCCTATTTAGCCCACGACCAACCAAGTCCTCCCCCTCCGGTTGATCCGCTAGATCAACTCGTCCCAATTCAATTGTGAGGTCTCCTCTAGAGACAGATTCCTTTGACTAATTACGTCAAACGAGTTGATCCGCTAGATCAACTCGTCCCAATTCAATTGTGAGGTCTCCTCCAGAGAGAGATTCCTTTGACTAATTACGTCAACCGAGTTGATCCGCTAGATCAACTCGTCTCAATTCAACTTTCAGTTCTCCTCTCGAGATCAAGGTTTCCCCGTAATCCAAAACACATGGCTGCCTGCTGAGACAATACCCTTTCACGCAGTCTCTACCATAAAACGGATTACAGATCGCTTCCTCCGACCCACCACGTTTTTTTCCGTTCCTTATCCCAACCAAACGAATCCTCCCCACTCCACGAATTTCCCTTTGTCGGAGTCTACACGAGGGCTAAAATAAGTGTAAAAGAGAGGGTAAGTGAAACAGCTATTCGTGGTTTTTTTTTGACATTTCTTTATCTCCTTTTCTTTGTTTTGGGATGTCGCTTCACTCCAGTTTCTGGCTTGGAAGTGTACGTTTGGATACCATTCTTATTTTTCAAACATCACCGCAGGCTAACGAAAATGAAATGTAAAGCGAAATGTCAAAAAACAGGCACGCGCAGAAAAGCTCCGTGTGGACGCGTCTTCAAATTGGAACGTGGGTTCAAAAGAAAAAGGCGCAAAAAGAAAGCCCTCGTGTAGACTCCGACTTTGCGATGTCGCTTCACTCCTGTTTCAGATTTGAAAGTGTACGTATGGATACCATTCTTACTTTTCAAATTTCACCACAGACTAACGATAATGATATGTGAAACGAAGTGTCAAAAAGACGCACACTGCTGCGAAATGAAAAAAAGGTCCATGGAATAACTCTTGCTGCTCGGAATGTCAGTCCAAAAGGAAATCACACTTTTCAAGCTGTACTAAAAAAGCGCCGTGGAATAAGGGACTTTGGAGTACCACGAGCGTAACTGTCTTTTCCAAATAGCACTCTCCTACTCTCGTCTTCTGAGAAGACGACAGTGGAGAGTTAGATCTATAAAATGGAATAGGACGCCATGCACTCTTTGTTCGGCAGTCATAGCAAGCAGTTGACGTTATTCAATAAAGCCACAAAGATTTTTCTCGTGTTTTTTATTTTCCCGTTCAGATATAAAATTATATAAAACAAAAATGGAATTCGGGGAAAAGCGTACGGCGTTTAAATGAACAAATGAGTGCGATAATAAAATACAAAAATTTTGAAATGTAAATGGAAGATACTTCAAAAAAAAAAAAAATATGTTTTGCGACGTCTTGTCCCTATTATTTCTTCCATCACTGTATGTACATAAATATCTACAATCAGTTTAACGGCAACATTATTGTTAGAGGAGGGAGGAGGAGGAGGCGAAAGGATGAGACACAACATAATATGCGATGGAATGTTGAAAATCTTATTGTTACCGTTAACCTAGCCCTGGCTGGTTGGTTGCTGCCTTGCAAGAGGCTTATTGTGTGCACATTCGTAAACAATGAAATGCAATTCGCTCGAGTTTGTTTAGAGATTGTGGCAAAAATTTAAGGGAAACAATGCCCGCAAAGTTTTGCAGACTCATTTGCAATACTCATATTCATGGTTGGTTCTTGATAAGAGTGTGCTTATGTACATATGTACATATCTTTGACAGCAAATAAGATAAGGAAACAACTCAAGGCTAAATTAATTAAGGCGATTTGCTTGTTGTTCTTTTTGCGTAAGTCCCTGATAAGTAGAGTCAATTTTCTAACAGCTGACTTCGTTAGTTTATTATTCGGCCTTCAAAGAACCTTTTCGAAGCGTATTTCTGCCGACCATCAGTAGGAGATAACCTATCTCAAGCGAGTGAAAAATTAAATAAACGAACAAGTTCTTATCAGTCATGTAACGTATGTACAGTGAGAGTCAAAAATGAGTATACACTTTAGAAATAAACACTTATAGTCTTACTTACTTACTTTGATGGCGCTACAGTTCGGGGTGAACCAGGGCCTCTCCAGCCGGCCCGATCTTCGGCCAGCCGCTTCCAGTGCCGAACGCCCAGTTGGTTGAGGTCCCCTTCCACCAGTGCACGCCACCTTAAATGCGGTCGTCCTCTGCTGCGTCGTCCCTCGGGGTTGGAGTTGAAGACTTCGGGCCGGAGCGTTTATGTCCATTCGCTCTACAGACGTCTAACCAGGCCGATGTCGCTGTACAGCCCGTACAGTTCTTGGTTGAATCTCCTCCTCCATTCTCCGTTTACACAAACGAGACCAAAGATTGCACGCAGAATTTTCCTCTCGAAACGTCCAAGAGCCTCTTCATCCGTTTCATCCAAATCATCTGCTTTTGACAACGTCCAAGCCTCAGCGCCGTAGAGGAGGACCGGGATGATTAAGGTTTTGTAGAGGGAAACCTTAGGGAAACCTCTACTACTCAATTGCCTCTTGAGCCCGAAGAAGCAGCGATTGGCAAGAGTTATTCTGCGTTTTATCTCAGCGCTGGTGTCGTTGCTGCTTGTCCCTACCGAGCCAAGGTAGACGAAGTCCTTGACTACTTCAAAAATATAGCTGCCGAAGGTGACGTTCTGACCAAGACGTCGGTGTTGTGCGTCTTTCTTGGATGACAGCATATATTTGGTCTTGTCCCCATTTACCCTTAGACCCACTTTCGCCGCGTCTGCTTCAATGCTTGTGAACGCCTCATTGACGTCTCGCTTTGTTCGTCCAATAACGTCAATGTCATCTGCGTAGGCAAGCAATTTTTGGACTTGATGTAGATCGGACTTATAGTCTTACATATGCTTAAAAAACTAGCTTTGTTGGACCTCTGTGGGATTTAATATGTAGCTGCGGCCAATCTTCTAGGAACCGAAGTAGAGGTTCGGGAGAGGTTTTAGCCCATTCTTCGGTTAAAGGCCTTGCTTTGACGTTATGACCCGTTTCCTGATATTTCTGTCCAAAACTTCCCACAGATGTTCAATGGGATTAAAGTATAGAGATTGTGGAGGAGAGTCAAGCTGTTTGGGGGTGTGGTACAGTAACCATCCTTTGACAATCTTTGCCGTATGTTTTGAGTCATTGTCTTGTTGGAAGACCCAAGGCGATGTGAGGCCCAATTTTTCTTTTAAGATGGCTAGGTAACCCTTGCTATTCATTGTCGATAAAAACCAAACATGACATGCAACCTCAAATCATCACTGAACCTCCGCCATGCTTCACGGCCGAAGTGAGGTTTTGTGGTAGAAGCTCACTATTTGATGTTATCCAGACCTTAGTCCTGCGTTTTGAACCAAATATCTCAAACATGCTCTCGTCACTAAAGATGACATTATCCCAAAACTTTTGAGCGGTATTTGAGTGGTTTTTGGCGAAGATCAGGCTTCTAGCAAGGCGGAGATTCAGTGATTGTTTGGGTTGCATGTCGGCTGCTGGAACGGGAAATTTGTTTTTTTTTTTTAAGACAATTTGCTCTCTAGTGTGGAAAAATTGGCCCTCACATCGCCTTGGTCTACCAGCAAGACAATGACCCAAAATATACGGCAAAAACTGTTAAAGAATGGTTGCTGTACCATACCCCCAAACAGCTTAACTCTCCTTAACAATCTCCATACTTTAATCCCATTGAACATCTGTGGGAAGTTTTGGACAAAAATATCAGGAAACGGGTCATAACGTCAAAACAAGGCCTTCGGACGGTATTAACCGAAGAATGGGCTAAAACCTCTCCTGAAGTTACAAAAAAAAAAACTTGTTACTTGCTCCTAGAAGATTGGCCGCAGCTATTAAAGCCCACGGAGGTCCAACAAAGTATTAACGCTCAACTTTTTAAGCCTATGTAGGTAGGTAGGCAGGTAGGTTTGTAGCCTTCCCAGAATTGAGAAGAATGCACATAGGCCAGGGAGGCCGTTGTACAGCTACGAAGGGGTTTACCCCAACCCCCCCTATTCGTGGAACCATTTTGTGCTTCTTAAGAAGTTAAGAAGGTCAGGTATCCCTGCTTTCTGAACATCTGTTAGACCGTTAAGGAAGTAACAGCCTAGGTTGCAAAACTCTGGACAGGCACAGAGAAGGTGCTGAATGGATTCGACCTCCTCCTCGTCCTGACAGCTTCTGCAGAAATCATTCGGAACTATTCCTAGTTTTTGTGCGTGACTGCCAATGAGGCAGTGTCCTGTGATGACACCGATGACTTTGTAGATGTCAGTTCTTTTTAGGGAGATTATACTCCTCGTGCGTTGACTGTCAAGCCGAGGCCAGATTTGCCTGGTGATGACGCAGGTATTGCCCCTTGTCCATCTCAGGTTCGTCTCGGCCCTGGCGAGATTGGTCAGATTATGTTTAATGGTTGTAAGGGGTACTCCCTCACAAGCCACGATTGATTGTAGCGTCGTTCCTAGTTTGGTGAGTGTGTCGGCTTTTTCATTACCTGTAATGTCGCTGTGTCCCGGTACCCAGATAAGCTGTATGTTGAACTGTTCTGTCATCTCGTTAAGAGATCGGCGACAGTCGAGACTAGATTTTGATGTGTACACATAGGACTCCAGCGACTTTAAGGCTGCTTGACTGTCTCTGAGAATTCGAATATCCGTGGTGGATATTACGTTCCACTTCAGCCAAGACAAGGCCTCTTTTATAGCCAACAGTTTCGCCTGGAAAACGCTGCAGTGATCTGGTAATTTTAGAGCTTTATGTAGCTTGAGTTGTTTGCAGAAAACTCCACTGCCCACCCCGTCTTTGGTTTTAGACCCGTCAGTGAAGAAATCCACGCATTTTCTGCGGGGTTGAGTTTGACGAGTCCAGTTCTGTCTGTCCGGATATATGGTCGTGAAGTGGGTTCTATGTGGTCCAAGTTTTCTGCCATAGTTATCCTGTTTTGCAGAATGTAGGAGTGGCCAGTGACATAGCTCGCCCAATTCGAGTTGGCTTTTAGTCTTATGGCCGTATGTGTGGCAGTTTGCTTACCGAAGATATCGAGTGGTGTGAGGTCTAGTATCATGTTAAGCGCAGCCGTTGGTGTGGACCCAAGGGCCCCGGTAATGCACATACATACATGCCATCCTTTGTACCTTCTCGAGTTGTTTGTGGTATGTTGTCTTGTCCAGGGCAGTCCACCAGACTATCACTCCATACATTAGTATGGGTCTAACGACCGTGATGTAGAGCCATAGGGTGATCTTGGGGTTGAATCCCCATTTTTTTCCTAGTGAGTTGTAAGCTTTATTTGGTGTTGAAATAAGTTTTCTGTACTAGTGGGCGCTGGCTGTATACTAATTTTTGACTCTCACTGTATAACGCATACGGAGTAGGTATATGGTATAGTATGTGAGACTGTACCCGCACTCATTAGCTACTAGTTGCAGGACTAGCCAACAATTTGAAATATTCATGCATTCGTTCGGCAGTATATTCACGTAGAGCTAAGTACATATTCTCATTCGTCGTCGGGCAACGTCATCAAAAGTGTGATTGCAAAAGTCATTGTTGAGACGATCAAACGAACGACTACATTGGCGTGTTGTTGCAATCGTCAATTTTTGTATTCTGTACTTGGACTTAATAACGTACGACGAACGCTAAAAAATGGTTATGGATTGGTTCATATGGATATACGCGAGAATTGTATCTAAATAGCTAACTATGAGTAGGATACTATGTATGTATGTATGTGTATCGTGTATAGGTAGTCGAGTGAAACAACTTGCAGCTGCCGGTGTGTACATATGTACATAGTAGTTGTACCTAGTCTTTCGACGGACGTCTGATGTTGTGTCAAAGTGTTTTGTATGACGACGATGATGATGATGTCGACGACAGTGTGACAACGACGGGATGGATAGATGGTTGACGAAATATACAAAAGAGAATGATAAAAAACCGGAAAGTAAGAAAGAGATGGTGATGAAGCAAGTGTCACGACTCACACGTCATCTGTCCTTGAACTTCAAAGATGAACGCTTATCGTCGTCGCCGTAGTAGGTAGTAGGTAGTAACAACTGCAAACGACCAATTACGCCACCAACTACTGTTTTTTCCTCTATATTTCATCTATGTAAGTATGTACATATGTCGTCAGCGAAACAAGGAATAGAAGGGAATTTCAACCCTCCAAAATCAACGCTTTTCGTTTCATAATTGGGCTTAGTGCGCATGTACTTGCCGCATAATGGGGGTAGTACATATTCCATAAGCCAATTACGGTAAGGGTCATAGCGCAATAACACATGCAATGAGATAGAATTCACGTTGAATTGAACGCGCCAAATATGTGGTACCCAGCTAGTCGGGCATAGAGGAATACCTACCATCTGCTGTATGCCTTTCGAGACACACTGTATTTGGACGACGAAAAGCTACATCTCACGGACAATTTCCCTCCATTGCGGTAGTGGTGGTGTGTTTGGACACAAAACGTATAATCGCTCTAATCGTGATTTACAAACACACATACATACATATATATGGAGGTCGTTATGTCGCTATTTTGTGAATTAAATGGTCTCAAGCGCACACACCCCAGTAAACGGACGAGTATATAGTATGCCTGACGTCCGTCGTACCCTCTTATTACACCGTGGCATATGATCGCATACTATTTATATCGTCATGTCTATACGTTCGTATGTATGTACGTACGTGTGTATTGGGGTTTCCAAAAGCTCACGTCGCCGTCGTGTTGTTGTCCTTCGTAGCTACGTTGCAAAATTTCGATAAAAACGAATCACACAACAATGGCGATGGGTAAAGGAAGAGACGCAATACAACACGAGCAATGCCTCGCACACACATACACCGGCCTGTGTGTCATCTCCTTATATCCACGCATACATGTATCCATCCATTCGTTTTTACATCGCACGACGTTGTTCGACTGCTAAGCTCACACGTTATCGACTGTGTCCAACCAGCATAACCTGTTTTTGGCGATTCGCAAATGCACTTGACACAGTAGAGTGACGTTCCATGTGTTGGTATCGTTTCGTTGTACGTTGTGCGGTGTACTTGATGAATACTGTTATAAACAAAACGTCCGCGGGAAGGGTGTAGAGAGAGAGAAGAATAATAATAAAAAGAAAACAAAAATCATTATCGTGTCGTCGTTTCCCATTGACATGGTTGAGGAGTTGAGAGACTGCACACTATCGTAGTGTGTACCACGAATACAGTGGCAAAAGTGACGTAGATATATACTTGTGTATCGTCTCTTGGAACAGACTGACGGTGCGACCAGATGGGCACAAAAGAGAACTCGAAAAACCAGTTTTACGGTTTTTTTGTTTTCTTTTTTCTTATTTTTTGTTTGTTTTCTTTTGATTTCTGTTCGGCTTGTGAGGTATTTTTTCTTTTTATTTTGCGTTGTGTCTTTCTCGTCCTTTCTGTGTGCGTTTCGTCACTATGTGCTGGCTGGTTGGTTTCGTGTGGTTGGTGTGATGTACATCCCCAGTTGTTACGCCAACTTTCCGGTTTTGGTTCTATGATACGCAATTTCACATCTGCTTTGGCCAAAATGTTTGCACAGTGTCATCGAAATCCCAATGTTTACAAGTTCTGTTTAAACTTGCAAGTATAACACACGCCACCGAAGGGAGCTAGGTACATACATACATACATACTACCTATTTGCGTTACCAACTTTGACACGTTCCAACACCAAGTAATATGGCCAACACTCCGGCGTGAAAAAAAAAAAATTGGTGTCCGACAAGGTTGTGTACTTTCCCCCATGCTCTTTGATATTTTCCTAGATGCTGTCATGTACAACATACTGAGCCCTAAAATATCAAAGGGTCATAACGAGGGTATGCATGGTTCACTGAATGACCTCGACTAACCAGATGACATACATATGTAGATATGTATATGTATGTACATATGTATGCCTTCTGGCCCACGATTGCAATGATCCGATGATCAAACTACATACGAGCCAGAAATGACGTCAACACCTACATTCGACGGGTTAAATTCCAATCCGACCAAAAATTAAGGCGTAAAATCCGTCAATGTCCCAAAGGTAGCAAAAGTTTCTGGTCGTTTGTAAAAAACTGAACTAAGTCGTCTATACCGACGCTCATCCACAATGAAATTCCAGCTGTCACCCCCTTAGACAAAGCTAACCTACTTGCTGCCCATTTCGCAACCAGTTCTCAGCTGCCAGCTTTCACTTTGTCTCCGCCTGTACTAGAGTGCGTCAATTCCACCCTGGGACTAATCCACTTCCGCACTCGTACAGTCGCAAGGGTTCTTAAAGATCTCGACATACACAAATCCGCTGGTCCAGATGGTATTGCCCCAATAGTTCTGAAGAGGTGTTCTTCTACGCTTGCAAAACCACTGCGTAGGCTTTTTCACCTTTCCTACACCTCTGGGCTCTATCCGAGTAGGTGGAAAACAGCATTTGTCCAGCCTATACCCAAAAAAGGCGAACCATCTTCTCCCTCCAACTACCGACCCATTGCACTAACGTCCCTTCTTTCCAAGGTCATGGAAACGTTGATTAACCGTCAGCTTATGAAATATCTTGAATCACGGAAACTCCTCAATGACCGCCAATACGGTTTTCGCAGCAACAGATCCACTGGTGATTTGATGGCATACCTCGCTGAAAAGTGGAATCACTCGCTTCCCCAAGCAGGTGAAAGCAAAATTGTTGCACTGGATATTTCGAAAGCATTTGACAGGGTTTGGCACGAAGCCCTTTTGTCGAAAATGCGTGCTTTTGGGATCGATGAATCTCTTTTTCAATGGATTAGAAGCTAGCTTTCGAATCGTTCAATTCAATTTGTTTTGGGCGGATTCAAGTCTGATATCCACTTTGTAAATGCCGGTGTTCCCCAGGGCTCTGTTTTGTCTCCGACACTCTTTCTTATTTTTATAAATGATCTCTTGTCTGTTACTTCTAATCCTATTCACTCCTTCGCTGACGACAGTACCCTCAGCTTCTCATATTCGTTCACCAGTTTACGACCCTTAGCCAATTGTTTATGCAGCATTTGGTGGTGCTGATGGGTATGCCGCAGAAAGGCCGTGGCATCATAAATGGTGATGCAGAGCCTTTTCGTTGCCTGTATGGCCGCTGTGACCAGGTATCCAAATGAGATAAACTCTGTTTGTGCTGGCCAGCTGGTGAAGTAGCTGTAGGCAGTCCCATCGCAGTTTGGAGGTGATTTCATAGCTCCTTAGGGCCAGGAGTGCAGCCTTGCTGTCAGAGAGAATGTAAATGTTTTTCTTAAGTATATTTCTGTTTATATTTTCTCTGAGGCAGAGTTCTATAGCAAATATCTCTGCTTGAAAAACGGGTTATCTGTCCATGCTGACGTAGATGCATGTGCCTGTAACTGCTCCGTATACTCCAGCCCCAACGCCTTCGTTCGTTTTGGAGCCATCTGTGTACCACACGTAGGATCCACGATTGAAGGAGGGTCTATCCTGTTCCCAGTTTTGTCGGTTGGGGAATGTGACCTTGCAGTTTTGGCTGAAGTTGTATCTGGGGAGACAGTTGTCTGTAAGAGATATCTTTAGGATTTCATGCCTGTTTATTTCTGTAAGGATATCAGGGTGAAAGAGCCTACGGTTAGAGTCATCCTCCACGATCATTCTGGCGAAGGCCATTGCTTCTTTCTTCAGTTGGAGATGAAGAGGTGACAGGTCTGTGATGACTTCTAGTGCTGCTGTGGGGGTTGTTCTCATGGCCCCGGTGATACAGATGCAAGCTAGTCTTTGCAGTTTGTTGAGCTTGGCTTGCACTGATACTTGTTTTGTTTTGTGCCACCAGACGGGCTCAGCATATGTGAGAATTGGTCTGGTGATTGCTGTATATAGCCAGCGGGACATTTTGGGGCTTGTGCCCCAATTTTTGCCAGTGAGACTTTTGCTGGTCCATAATGACATCCTGGCTTTCTCTATGGTCTTTGTAATGTGAGAGTTCCAAGTGAGGTTTTCGTCTAGAGTTATCCCTAGATATTTAATCAGGCACTTAGGGATTTTGTTAAGTGCTTGTTTCCGATAAAGGAAACAATGGACGGAAGTATGTAGCTAGTTATAAGCTTTTCTAGTCGGAGGAGCGTGGTTCAGAAGAACATACTTTTTTTTTTTATGGGGCTAGTGCTACCATTAGCAATACGGCACTGCGACCTTTGCAGATCTATTGTGCTTGCTAGCCGATTTAGCCAAGTAGCCGATTTAGCCAAGTAGCCTCTCCACTTCTATAATGAAGTTGAGAATTCTTCTCGTAGGAGCCAGGGTGATCCCCTCAGGAGTCAAACTTCACTGAGAAGGATACGCTTCCTAAGATAGCAGAGAGCAGCACACTCACACAGTATGTGTTCTGCCGTCCCCTCGTCCTCAAGACAAAGCCGACACTCAGTTTCAGACGAGAGACTAATTTTGTTTAGATGATATCTCAGACCGCAGTGTCCCGTTACATAGCTGACTAGTCTTCTGATATCCATCCTATTGAGTTTGAGTATGTCAATAGGGTGCTTGTTCAGGGGTCGTATAAGTCGTTTAGATTGACGGAGTCCCCGAACGCTGTTCCAAAAGGACAGGTGTTGCAATTTTTCCCACTTGTCTAAGAAGTAATTTATCTTAGACGCGGAAATGCCGCAGAATGGTTCCGGACCTATATACTTGTCACTGGAGCCCTTCCTGGCAAGTTGGTCGGCAATTTCATTGCCCTTGATACCTTTATGGCCTGGCACCCACCAAAGTTTAACATTGTTTCTTTTGGCGAGATCTTGTAGGGCGTCATGGCATTCCTTGACGGTTTTTGAGTTCGTGCTGTACGAACCCAGCGCTTTAAGCGCTGCTTGGCTATCAGAGAGTATGTTGATTGTTGCTCCTCTGATGCCAGATGCTGGGGCTTATTCCTAGGGCCTTTGAGATCTTGCGTTTTGGTCCAAAGATGCCGGCGCCAACGCCGGAAACCATCTTGGAGCCATCCGTGTACCACCTAAGGCCTTTGACATTTAGCAGGGGATCACTGTTTTCCCATGCTGAGCGGTTTGGGATCAGTATCTCAAATCTTTTGTCAAATGTGAAGGTGTGTGGCAATGCGTCCGAGACTTAGTAATCATATCTAGCTCGGGAAGGTGTTGTAATATGGACATGTGGCCTGCAGGTCTACATGGAATATTTGTTCCCGAGCAGAGAATTCTGATTGCACTGCGTAATGCCACCTTTTTGATAAAAAGGTGCAGTGGAGTGAGTCCAATGAGCGCTTCTTGTGCTGCCGTAGGGCAGGATGGCATAGCGCCTATGATGCCGAGACACGCTAGTCTCTGAACGCGTTGAAGCTTAACAGTTGTAGTTTTTTGCTCAACTTTTGTCCACCATACGGTGGACCCGTAGGCGACGATAGGTCTTACTATCGCGGCATATAACCAGTGGACTACCTTAGGTTTAAGTCCCCAGGTTTTACCGTACGTTTACCATTCAGATACGCTTTCGAACTTCTTAGTCAAGTTTTGGACAGACAGTTGCGCGTGACTGCGTTTGCCCAATCGATTCAGTGCAACAACTTGTGCTTTGAGTTATTAAGCAAGTGCAACTCAGGTCCTAAGCTTGATGTCCTCAGCAATGATTGAGCTTTGTAGTATCGCAGAACTAATGCCTTACCGTTATCTTACATGTATGTACATATGTACATAGTTGTTGAGTGCGCACGTTAATGCCTGATTCACAACACTGCGTTAGTGCTAACCTAGACATCCAACACAAGCAATTCAATGGGGTAGTCATAAATACTGCGTTTGCGTTGGCGAGCTTACGTTCATTAAATAAAAAACCGGCCAAGTGCGAGTCGGACTCGCCCACGAAGGGTTCCGTTCCATCTGTATATATAAATATGAAAGAGACTATGTATGTATGTTACCTCATCAAATGACAGATCTTGGTTGCAGGCAGGATTTTTTGGATGAAAATCATGTCTGTTGTATGGGAGCCCCCCTTAAATAATTTTGTTCTGTTTTTAGTATTTGTCGTGGTAGCGGCAACAGAAATACATCGTCTGTGAAAATTTCAACTGTCTAGCTATCACGGTTCATGAGATACAGCCTGGTGACAGACGGACGGACGGACGGATGGACGGACGGACGGACAGCGAAGTCTTAGTAATAGGGTTCCGTTTTACCTTTGGGTACGGAACCCTAAAAATGAGAGAAAATAAGAAAAAATGAGAGCGAGAGAAAACGTAAGCTCACGTAACCAAAGGAGACAAAAGTCAAACACGTCGGAAATTTCTGTGCGTTTGAACGACTGTTGCTGTGTATTGATGTGTATGCTGTATCTGTGTATTTTGTGGTTTGTGTTGTGTAAGTTTAAGTCAGTGTTTTGACATGGAACGGCTGATAAAATTGAAGTATGTAAGCATGCGTCGAAGCATTTCTCGTAACACGTAAAGTGCCTCGCACCAACGTAGTGTTGTGAATCAGGCATAAGGGTTTCAGTTTTCTACGAATACGTAATTTCACCACGTGGGCGTACTTACATACATACATATGTACATATTCAGTACCTATCTATTCCTGTCATATTCCTATAGCGGAATTACGCGCCAATTGGAGCGAAGCGCGTACATATTTCCCAACAAAATCGTGCTCGCACATCAGACCGGCTGCCATGTCGGCATCTTCTACGAATGATTCGATACGTTATTTGTGTTTCAACTATTTTTAGATTATGTAGGCAGGTTTGCACCAAACCCCTAGCCAATTGCCAAATCGATTCACATAAAAACAAATAGATAGGTACCTATACCGTTATATACATTAGCGAAAATGTTCGCTTTTCACTCTCATTGCTGCCGACTGTGACAGTGACAGGTGTGGTGGACACATTGTACGATTTGTGTTTGTCCGAAATGTCACCACACGAGTCGAGGAAGTACGATTAAATGTTGAAAAGAAATTCAAAACAAAAACACAAATCACATGCGCCTCTGTGTGCCGGTCATCGAGTGATTTTTTTTGTTGGCATATGACATTCGTCATTGCATAATCGATTATATGCGGCCCCAATTCGTTTCGTGTGCTGTGCTCAGTCGGCACGGAACTCTCTCGCTGTTTCTCATTTTCGTTTTCTCTACTCCTCGTGCTCTTGTGGCCATGTGCCGTCTGTGTGTATCGATGGTAAACAAATGTGTAGTAACAGCATTTGATAAGGTCCAATACTCACTAGCGTTTTTCTGTTGTTTTGGTCCGATGTTATTCACTTACTTCACCGTCGTGGGCCGTTCGTTCTGTGTCGTCATGTTTCCCTCTATACTCTATATCGTATACCAGAATAGAAACACAGACGGATTGTATCTGTGTCTTTACGAAAACTAGATACAGTGGTGTTCTTATAAATAGCACACCCTTATTCAAATGTGTATTCGCTTACAATACACACTGTACTTTCAAGCTGCACAGGAGTAAGGCCATAGTATCCCAAGGCACTACCGTTATGAATATGAAAACATACTACAAGGAAGATCCCGTTAGGATTTCCTGGTCTTGCAATCATTGCAAATTGGGTGTTCATATAAATAGCACATGTCATGTGTGTTACTTATCAGGCCAGCGATCCATGGAGGATCTGAGCCTGAGCTATAACTACCTTCCACCCTTGACGGTCCCGGGCACGCTGCTTCCAGTTGTCAAGACCAAGATGTCTTACATCCGCGATTACTTGGTCTTTATACCGGAGGTTCGGTCTTCCTCTTCTTCTCGAACCAGGAGGCTCGGAGTCGAAGACCCTCTTAGCTGGAGCGTTGATGTCCATGCGCTCGATGTGGCCGAGCCAGTGTAGTCGACGGATCTTTGCCTTCCGGACTACATCCACATCTTCGTACAGCTCGTAGAGTTCGCGATTGTGTCTTCTTCTCCATTCACCTTCCTTACAGACAGGACCAAATATCCGGCGCAGAATTTTTCTTTCGAAAGAACCCAAAATCAGCTCCGCTGTCCTGCTTATCGTCCAGCTTTCGGCTCCGTACAGCAAGACTGGCAGAATGAGCGTTTAGTAAAGTATGACTTTGGTCTTTCGAGTGAGGAGTTTTGACCCCAGTTGTTTGGACAAGCCGAAGTAGCAGCGGTTGCCAAGGGTGATTCTATGCCGGATCTCCACTGTTGTGTCATTTGTGGAATTTACGTTGGCCCCGAGGTAGACAAACTCCTTAACTACCTCGAAATTGTAGCTGTCAATTGTAATATTTTGTCCCAGGTGGTGAGCGACGGATTGGTTTTTGCTTGACATGTATTTCGTTTTGTCCTCATTGACCTTAAGACCAATTATTTCGCCTGTTCTTCAATCGCCGTGAATGCTTCCACAATGCCACGGCGAGAACACGCGATGATGTCGATATCATCCGCGTATCCTAGCAGCTGGATGGACTTGTAAAAGATAGTGCCTTCCCTGTTGACGCCTGCCCGTCGCACTATCTGCTCCAGCACCAGGTTGAAGAAGTCACATGACAGCGCATCTCCTTGCCGAAATCCGGTCCATGTTTCGAATGGTTCCGAGGTCCTAGAACCGAGTTGCACGGTGCAACTGCTAGCTGCCGCTTAGTGCGGTGCAAAATGGTTTTAGACGTTCACACAATACGCTGGACAGGATCTTGTATGCGACATTGAGCAGGGATATACCTGTATAGTTTTTGCAAGAGGTAGGATCGCCTTTTTTGTGGATGGGGCATATAGAGCTTGTATTCAAGTCGTTGGGCATGCTTTCATCTTCCCAAATTCTGCAGATGATCTGGTGCATGCTCCCTACCAGAACATCGCCGCCAGCCTTGAAGAGCTCTGATGGCAAGCCATCTGAGCCTGCGGCCTTGTTGTTTCTCAGCTTCTGAATAGCTGTGCCGACTTCTTCGATGCTGGGTGGGAGGACTACTTCAGCGGCTGGAGTTGGGATTTCCTCGGTCCCTACCACTCTCTCTCTCTTGCTCATGCTCGTTAAGCAGCTGCTGGAAATGCTGCTTAAATACATCCACTATTCCCTGCGGGTCGGTGACAAGATTACCCTCGCAGTTTCGAAGAGCCAGGGTGCTCTTTTTGAAGCCTCCTGCAAGGCCTTTGGCTTTCTTGTAAAAGGCTCGTATTTTATGTTTATCCCTAGCTGGGAGGCTGCGAAAATTCTTTTCTTTTGTCGCAGTAGTTTTTTCTCCTCCCTTCTTCTGGCTCGGTACTCTTCTTGCGCTGCCCTGGTTTTCCTCTGCAGCGCCTTTTGGTACGCCTCGTCGGTTGCTGCCTTTTTCTGCTCACACTCGCCATCATACCACGGGTTTCTTGTCGGGGGTGGTAGGTATCCTAAGGTGGTTTCGGCTGCTTCCTGAATGGCTGAGCGGCAGTGCAGCCACATATTATTGGCATTTGTGTTCGATGTAGGCATACCGTAGAGTCTTTCGCTCAGCTGCTCCCTGTAGACACTGGCAACCTCCGGTGTGCTCAGGCGCCCAATGTCGAACCTCCTCCTGATGGGCTGGTGCAGCTTTCTGACATTGGACAGTCGAACTCTGAATCTTGCTGCTACGAGGAAGTGGTCGGAGTCGACATTTGCCCCTCTGAATGTTCGCACATCCAGGATGTTTGACGAGTGCCTTGCGTCAATGAGCACATGGTCGATTTGGTTGGCGGTTCGACCGTCCGGAGATCGCCAGGTTGCTGTGTGGATTCGCTTGCGAGGGAATCTTGTGCTACTTATCACCGCATTACGAGCTGTCGCAAAGTCAGCGAGTCGGAAGCCGTTATCTGTTGTTGTATCGTGGAGGCTGTGCTTTCCGATCACTCCGCCAAGGGTGTTCTCCTTGCCGATTTTGGCGTTGAAGTCCCCGAGCACGATTTTTACATCGTACTCCGGACAAGCTCCGTAGGCGTTGTCCAGGAGGTCATAGAAGTCCTCCTTGATAGGGTCTTCAGCCTCGTCGGTAGAGGCGTGTGCACATATAAGGCTGATGTTATAAAATCTGCCTCTGATGCGGATCACAGCCAGGCGATCACTTATAGGTTTAAAGTCGATGACCTTCGATCTTAACCGCTTTCCCACGACAAATCCACATCCCAGTAAGTGCAACCTTTTGTGACAGCTGTAATAAATGTCGCAATTTTTCTTCCTAATCATACCGTTTCCTATCCAGCGTATTTCCTGGAGCGCAGTAATATCCGCCTTGTACTGCGTGAGGATTCTTTCTAGTTTATGAGCAGCTCCGGGAGTGTACCGGGTTCTGACATTCCAGGAGCATACTCGCAAATCGTGTTCCTTTTTCGTGCGTTGTCGTCGTCGAGTATCCGTCCGTGTATCCGAGGCATCTTGCTCATTCATAACTTTAGGTTTTTTTTTACGTGGGCGGATTGTTAGCCCGCCGCACAACCGCCATTCTGGTCGGGGTTTTGTCGCTGCATACGTTTGTTCACCTCCCAACGGTTGTTGAAGAGGCTATCCAGAGGGCGCCGCGAGGAGGCCGTATGTTAACTTGACCCGGGCATTTAAACAGGGATCGTTGCTGGCATCTCGCCAGGTTGAGAGCAATCAACAATTTACCCTGTATGTCCGAGCCCATGCCCTCTTTCTTAATAAACAATAACTAATAAACAAAAAATATTTTACTTCACAAGAATTACTTAATAACTTTTCTTTAAAAACGAAGTTGAATACCACTTCGTCGAATCGACGTATGGTTACCTGTATCGTACTAAAAATAAGGTTACCTTTCTAGGGTTAAATGAGCAGCTACTTCTTTATTTTTTCCCGTTTCGAATTATTATTTTTGAGTTGATTTAAAGGAATTGTGTGTTTTATAATAAAGTACATATAAACGCACATCAGTTATAAAACAAAAAAATCTGAACCTCTTTTTAGACTTTTTGCAAAACATAATGTATGAAAACTTACGGATGTGCTATTTATCTGGACACCACTGTACATGTAGATATATGTATGTAAAAGAAATGAAATAGATTCTGTGTGCGTGTGCATAGCGCGGGGACGTACCTATTAAAAAATCTATCATTCATGGCCGACTGACAGCAACGAGGTGCGGCTAAGCTCCTCCATACTCGTCTCTTGTCGTCTACTCTTCCTTTACTTATTTGTTATGTAAATAAAGTATGTATAAAGCGCGGTTCACATTGAGCGATTTGTCGTTGCGATTTGCTTGACGACCAAATAATGCGTAGCGTTCACACCATACAACTTGCTTGATGCCTGTTTCACAATGCTACTACACGGCGACGCGACAGCGCAACTACAAACGCTGCCGTTTGCTGTGGTTGTAAAGTCGTTCAGTCAATACACAATGGAGCTACTTTCATCGGCGTTTTTTTTTTTTTTTTTTTTGACAGCGCGGCTACTTCTGTGAGTGAAGTTGGAGGTGAATTCTATAGAGTGAAGTTGGCATCAGTAAAAAATTCGAAGATTGAAACTGAATTTAGTTCATAAATGGATCAAAATAATTTGAAAAAAAACATTATGGCTAACATGTGCGGCTGCTTTAGCCTATAAAAAGTTAAAAGCGAAAACAGAAGTCAGAAGAAGGTGGTGGGTTAGACCAAGTTATCAAACGTATTCCTCCAATGTCGAATTCGAAATGGCACAACGCCGCGACAGTTTTTCAAATTTTCGAAATTACAGCGCTGCGACACGACTACATACGTGCCTATGTGACTTACTCCAATTAATTCCATTGAATGAATATGGATTTGACAGCTACGGCGTTTGTAGTTGCGCTGTCGCGTCGCCATGTAGTAGCATTGTGAAACCGGGCATGACCGACTTCACTTGCTATAGAAATTTCGAAGTGTTAACATGGCGGCGCATGATGATTATTGATGAAATACTCAAAAATGAAAAAAAAAAAAAAAAAAAAAGCGAATGTGGATTAAACCATGGGTCGGAAAACGTAATAATTTCTCATCGGTAACTGTTAAGAGAATTTCACCAAAATTTACCAGAGGATTTTCGTAATTATTTGCGAATTGATAGGAACGTTTGATGAGTTACTGAGAGAAATAATTCCTCATATGAAAAAAACCGGCCAAGTGCGAGTCGGACTCGCGCACGAAGGGTTCCGTACCATCTGTATATATAAATATGAAAGAGACTATGTATGTTACCTCATCAAATGACAAATTCTGGTTGCAGGCAGGATTTTTTGGATGAAAATCATGTCTGTTGTATGGGAGCCCCCCTTAAATATTCATTTTGTTCTGTTTTTAGTATTTAGTGGTAGCGGTAACAGAAATACATCATCTGTGAAAATTTCAACTGTCTAACTATCACGGTTTATGAGATACAGCCTGGTGACAGACGGACGGACCGTCAGCTGGGTCTTAGTAATAGGGTTCCGTTTTACCTTTGGGTACGGAACCCTAAAAATCGAACCAAAATTATTTTTCTTTCTTTGAAGTCATATCGTTCATTCCGCTCAAAGTTGGTGTTGATGCTCTGAACGCACAAGCAACAGTAAAAAAATGCTCTGAAGTTGTACGACAACTGTTCACACCTTACGACAAGTCGTCCAACAAGCAAAAAGTTGGAAATTTTCAACTCCCTGACTACAAATCGTACCGACTTGTAAAGGGTCCGCCAAATAACTTTTTTTTTATTTGAAAGTACAATCCTTCCGGTTAGTAATGGAAAATAATTTCATTCAAATGGCTGCCTCGGCTGGCCATGCAGTAGCCTACACGATCGGTCCTATTTTTAAGCACATTATCGATTCTGTGCAGCTGTATTTCACCAATGGCTTCACGAATATTGTCCTTTAAAGCGTCAATTGTCTCGGGCTTGTCGGCGTATCACTTATCTTTGACGGCACCCCACAAATAATAGTCCAACGGTGTCAAATCGCAGCTCCGAGGTGGCCAAAGGACATCAGCTCTGCGGCTGATAATGCGATCTTCAAAAACAGGGCGCAAAACATCGAGTGTAGCTTCGGCTGTGTGGCACGTAATAGCGCCGTCCTGTTGAAACCATTGTTGCCAATATCCTCCTCTTCAATTTTTTGTGAACAAAAATTCGTTCAACATGGCCCGAGAACGATCGCCATTGACTGTAACGGCCACTCCTTGTTCATTTTCGAAGAAAAATGGCCCAATTATGACTCTGGACCCAAATCCGCACCAAACAGTGGCTCGTTTTGGGTGCACCGGCTTTTCAATGTATGCGTGCGGGTTTTCTGTGCCCCAAATGCGACAATTTTGCTTGTTTACATACCCGCCAAGATCAAAAAGAGCTTCATCTGAAAAGATGATTTTTTTTTGGCAAAATCGGCATCTTCTGTAAGTCGATCGCAGGCCCACTTAGCGAAGCGAAAACGCATTGGATAGTCAGTTGGCTTCAACTCCTGAACCAAATGGACTTTGTATGGCGTCATACCAAGGTCTTTATGCAAAATTCGTCTCAATGATGTCTCCGAAATGTTCAATTGTTGAGAACGACGGTGAATTGATGTTGATGGCGCTTAACGCACACTTTCTGCCGCAGCAGCAATATTCTTGGGTGTACGCACTGTTTTTGGCTTTTCTCGCTTTGGTCTATCGATGAGGATGCCAGTTTCTTTCACTTTTTTCACAAGATAACGAACATACGGAGCTGACGGTGCTTCTCTTCTTCCAAAATCCGTACGTAATTTTCGCACACATTCTGCAACATTACCATGATTTTCCAAGTAATGTCGCAATATTTCCCAGCGTTGTTCAAGCGTATACACAACCATATTCGTTCAGCGGAAGGATAAAACTAATTATCTGTCAAATCAGACATGAGCTAAGTGTTACCATTCACGAAATAAGCACTTGAAAAAAAAAAAACGTTATATGGCGGACCCTTTAGCTAGAGCGTTCACATTGGTCGTGCACACACAATTTGTCGTCCAACCACGGTTGTCAAGCAAATCGCAACGACAAATCGTTCAATGTGAACCGCGCTTAAAGAAAGACGATACCATACAATACAAGAGTCCGTTGTCTTGCTGGCTGGCCGATAGCCAAACAAAAGTAAAAATACGTATCCTCCCTACATATCCCCCCACACGTTGTGTTAAAAGTGACAGCAAAAAACACAAAATAATCAAAAAAAAAAAAAAAAAACGTGTTTTGCGTGTGCAAACAGACAAAAGTTCTGTCGGAAGTTTTTTTAATGAAATTTGCTGCTCATGTGTGCTGTACGGAATTGAATTCAATGCAATTGGCGCCTCATGTGAACTTTTCAATGCAAAACAAATTAGTTTTTGACTAATGTGAGTTGAATAGGTGCTGCAGGTCGAGGTTTGGTGAAACCATGTTAGTTATCCACATTCCATCTTGAATGGGGGGGTAGCTTCTAATCCATTGAAGAAGAGACTCATCGATCCCAAAAGCAAGCATTTTCGACAAAAGGGCTTCGTGCCAAACCCTGTCAAATGCTTTCGAAATATCCAGTGCAACAATTCTGCTTTCACTTGCTTGGTGAAGCGAGTGATTCCACTTTTCAGCGAGATATGCCATCAAATCACCAGTAGATCTGTTGCTGCGGAAACCGTATTGGCGGTCATTGAGGAGTTGCCGTGATTCAAGATATTTCATAAGCTGGCGGTTAATCAGCGTTTCCATGACCTTGGAAAGAAGGGACGTTAGTGCAATATCGGTAGTCGGTAGTTGGAGGGAGAAGATGATTCGCCTTTTTTAGGCTGGACAAATACTGTTTTCCACCTACTCGGAAAGAGCACCGAGGTGTAGGAAAGGTGAAAAAGCTTACGCAGTGGTTTTGCAAGCGTAGAAGAACACCTCTTCAGAACTATTGGGGCAATACCACCTGGACCAGCGGATTTGTGTATGTCGAGGTCTTTAAGAACCCTTGCGACTGTACGAGTGCGGAAGTGGATTGGTCCCATGGTGGAATTGACGCACTCTAGTACTGGCGGAGACAAAGTACAAGCTGGCAGCTGAGAACTGGTTGAGTAGGTTAGCTTTGTCTAAGGGGGTGACAGCTGGAACGTCATTGTGGATTGAAGGATTTTACGCCTTAATTTTTGGTCGGATTGGAATTTAACCCGTCGAATGTGGGTGTTGCAGTCATTTCTGGCTCGTATGTACTTTTTTCGGTTTTCTTCAGAACTGTTTGCTTTGTAGGCCCGAAAGCTCACCTCCCTGAGCCTAATAGCCTCTTTGCAGCTCAAGTCAAACCACGAATTATCCTTAGGCCTGGTGCTGGGAATAAAATTTGCCATGCCGATTCGGATAATGTTTGCGATAGTATCAGTTGCGGCGTCTACGTCGTTGTCGAGGAAGCACAACGACCAGTTAAAGATCCGAAAGAAGTTGTTAAGGCCGTATAGCCATAGTGTTCTCTTAGGAGCTTTTTCTTTAACTGGATGGTGGGAGTTCGAAAATTTTGCTGATATCATGCAGTGGTCAGACGAGCCTAGGGGTTCCAATACATCGATCGTGTATTTGTCAGGCTGAGAGGTAAGAAACAAGTCCAGTGTGTTGGCGGTTTGACCAGCAACATCGGGGATACGGGGGTACCTCTAACTAGGAATGTGAGATTTGGGCCCATGCTTTTCAAGAGATTTTATATTCTCTTATGATGTGTTTCAGACACACAACCTGAACGGAGTGCAGTGGTTTGGGTCGTTGATGTTCGTTCACTACTCTCAGGGGTGGTTGTCCTAGATAGGGCGAGAGCCGACCAATTCCGGGTTGGTTATAGTCCGTAGTAATTCGTTCGAGCACTTTAGTATTGCATACGAAGAGGATGAATTTCAGTTGACCATATACTGTGAGTGTTATGCCTGCAGCAGTACGTCTGGTCACTTTCCATTCACAACTGCGTTGCATACTTTTTGTCCGTATAGGAATTACTTTTTCTTGGCTACGAAGCCAATTTGAACTATAGACCTTCCGCTCGGCGGTCGGTGGCACCACAGCCACCCCCCTTATGAATACATACTCGAATTAGATGCCAAAGTGCATCAGTTTTCCTTTGCTAACCATTGAACCATTACGAGGGTCTTCTGAAAAGTTTCCGACCTAACAAAGATCGCGACATTTTTTCTTACATTTTTCTACATAGTTTCCTTGTAACTCTACTCACTTCTCCCCGCGATGCTTCCATCTCTCTAACCCGTCCAAATAGTACTCGACGTTTACCTCTGCAAAGTTACTGTTCACGAAGGTGATTGCCTTCTCATTTGACGAAAATCTCTATCCTCCGAGCCCGATTTTTAGATTAGGGAACAAAAAGAAGTCGCTTGGGGCGAGTAAGGCGGATGGTCAAGCAGTTCAAACCGTAATTCGTCGATTTTTGCCGTGGCAACCACTGAGATGTGAGACGGAGCGTTGTCTTGGTGGAACAGGATTTTCTTTTTCTGCAAATGTGGCCGTTCAATTTCTGCGTTCAATTGGTCAAGTAATGATGCGTAGTATCCTCCTGTTGGTTTTTCCTTTTTGAATATAATCGATTAAGATAACTCCATGACTATCCTAAAAAAACAGTTGCCATCGTCAAAACTCAAAACGCCGATGACACGGGATCGAATCCCGACACAGCCATGTCATCGAACGTGTTTTTCACGGTGTTTCTCCTCAGCGGGGTTCTGACAAAAAATTGTCATGAAAAGCCTCTCGAAATTCGCCGTTCGGAACCGGCAATAAACTGTAGGTCCCTTTCACCTATGGGAAAATGAAATCACACACAACATGGGTGATTGAGAGAGAAGCTCGGCTCAGGTCCTTCATGGACTGTAACGCCAACATACTTACATACATCGTCAAAACTCGGATTTAATGCTCCTAAACTGCGCCAACTTAGCGTTGGAAATGTTCATTTGAACACGTTTTTGGTCTAACTTGAGCAAACGCGGCACCCAGCGCGGAGGCAGCTTTCTCATGCCTAAAGCTTGATTTAATATATGGCAATCAGTTTCTTTTGACCTTTTCATAGCCTCTGCTATCCCTGCGGCAAATTAACGGAAGCTGAAATGAAGATGCTTCGCATGACAGCAGGAATAACAAGGCTTGATAGAATCAGAAGTTCGAAGATTCGAGGAAGCCTTTACGTAAAAAATCTACCACCGGCTCTGTTGGTTTTGTCATGTCCAAAGGATAGATCCTTTGAGCCCCGTCAGAAAGGCAATATCAATCAATATTCCAATACAATTGCGCAAAAAAGGTCGACCAAAAGACAACTGAAGCACACAAATGTAAAGATTGGCCACAATGATGAAGTGATCCCAAACCGGGAAACATGCCGGTGCTTCCTGAGGTCAAAACGGTGAATACCACAGGTGGACGGTGTGTGATCCTTCTACTACAGATCTATACTCGAATCACATTAGATCGCGATTCAATATACATATCAATCGAATTTTGTGTTTAATTGTTAGCAGAATTCAGAGCGGCTGCTTAATTCCCGATAGCGGTCATAGTAAGGGTCCGATGCGTGCTCAGGGGTGATGCTTAAGAAAGGACCAAAAATGTTTTGCCTGCCTGCTGATACTCCTTTTACATGGTCTGCCTCCAAGTTAAGCGTGGACTACCTCGACCACGCACTCCTTGTGGAGCCCGTTCCCGTTTTACGCAGGGTATGGCTTATTCAGCTCCACTTTCAACGTTGAGTCTCCACTGCGATGGGTTTCTGTGAAGCTGTGCGCAGCAGCTCTTCGTTTGTGCTCTATTCCGGCCAGAAGACCTTCATGATTCGTCTCAAGCAATTGTTGACGAAGATTTGAAGCTTGCAGTGATGGTGGTTGTCCTCCAAGCTTCGAAGTTTGAGAGGCGTGGAGAGCTGGTTAGACCTCCAGACTTTGCCAAGCGAGTAGTAAGTCTAGCAGGTCTTGTCCATACCAGACAGGGCATCAGATAGCAGAATTTGTTGACATACTCGATTGGTTTTCCGTCTAGCAGGAGAGATGTCTAGCACCTTAACCGGTTCTCATCAGCTTTGTCCGGGTGACGTTGATTTTCAGTCCAGCTCTTCTGGCGTTGAGGTCCAACGCGTGTAGTTTTCCTTGGGCGCCACCTAAGGTGTTAGGTTGCAGGCAGATGTCGTCGGCATAGTCGGGTGCGTGGAGTTTCTCTGAGAGGGGCCATTGGATTCCATTGGCAGGACAAGGTCAAGGACAATGATGCAGGAGCGATAATATACACCCTTGTCTTACTCCTCTGGGGTAAGTGAAGGAGATGCCTCCCGATAGAGCTCCTGGATAAGCTCGATGTTGGATAGCGGTATTCCAACGTTCTTCAGGACGAATTTTCCAGATGGCTTCTCGTCGGACAGTGCCGAAGGCTCTTTCGAAGTCAACGAATAGCAGAAAGATGGAGGAGTTCCATTCAACCAATTTTTCGATGACCATCCGAATCGTGTTGATGTGGTCAATATAGAGCGGTTGTGTCGAAAAGCGGCTTGCTCACGGCGCAGATGTTCCGTACATGTTCAAGAGTCATGCTCTTATTATGTTTTTTTCACACAACCAGGGCCGAGTGCCTTAGATGTTCGTCCACTACTTTCTAGGGGTGGTTGTCCTCGATAGGATTGAGAGGAACTCGACTGAATTCATGTTGGTTGTACATAGTTCCCCGCAAATGTTTCATGCCATTATGGTGTTATATTAGTACTGTACGTTCAGAGTATGAATTTGACTTACTTACTTATCAGGCCAGCGATCCATGGAGGATCTGAGCCTGAGCTATAGCTGCCTTCCATCCTTGACGGTCCCGGGCACGCTGCTTCCAGTTGTCAAGACCAAGATGTCTTACATCCGCGATTACTTGGTCTTTATATCGGAGGTTCGGTCTTCCTCTTCTTCTCGAACCTGGAGGCTCGGAGTCGAAGACCCTCTTAGCTGGAGCGTTGATGTCCATGCGCTCGATGTGGCCGAGCCAGTGTAGTCGACGGATCCTTGCCTTCCGGACTACATCCACATCATGTTACAGCTCGTAGAGTTCGCGGTTGTGTCTTCTTCTCCATTCACCTTCCTCGCAGACAGGACCAAATATCCGGTGCAGAATTTTTCTTTCGAAAGAACCCAAAATCAGCTCCGCTGTCCTGCTTATCGTCCAGCTTTCGGCTCCGTACAGCAAGACTGGCAGAATGAGCGTTTTGTAAAGCATGACTTTGGTCTTTCGAGTGTGGAGTTTTGACCGCAGTTGTTTGGACAAGCCGAAGTAGCAGCGGTTGCCAAGGGCGATTCTACGCCGGATCTCCACTGTGGTGTTATTTGTGGAATGTATGTTTGCCCCGAGGTAGACAAACTCCTTAACTACCTCGAAATTGTAGCTGTCAATTGTTATATTTTGTCCCAGGTGGTGAGTGACGGATTAGTTTTTGCTTGACAACATGTATTTCGTTTTGTCCTCATTGATCTTAAGACCAACTCGTTTCGCCTGTTCTTCAATCGCCGTGAATGCTTCCACAATGCCACGGCGAGAACACGCGATGATGTCGATATCACGTATCCTAGCAGCTGGATGGACTTGTAAAAGATAGTGCCTTCCCTGTTGACGCCTGCCCGTCGCACTATCTGCTCCAGCACCAGGTTGAAGAAGTCACATGACAGCGCATCTCCTTGCCGAAATCCGGTGCATGTTTCGAATGGTTCCAAGGTCCCAGAACCGAGTTGCACGGTGCATCGCGTTTTTTAGCGTGGCGCGACACAACTAGATCTGTTTTAACGGGATCCCGAATTCGGCCATCGCGCGAAACCGTTCTTCACGATGAATGCTGTCGTATGCGGCTTTGAAATCGATGAAAAGATGATGTGTGTCTATTCGAAACCCGTTGGTCTTTTCCAGGATTTGTCGAAGTGTGAAAATTTGGTCTATAGTTGATTTGCCGGGCCGGAAGCCGCACTGGTAGCTGCCGATTAGTGCGGTGCAAAATGGCTTTAGACGTTCACATAATACGCTGGACAGGATCTTGTATGCGACATTGAGCAGGGACATACCTCTATAGTTCTTGCAAGAGGTAGGATCGCCTTTTTGGTGGATTTTTTGGACAATTTTTCCGTATAGGAATTGCGTTTCTTTGAGCTACAGAACTTCCGGTCGACAGTCGGTGATGTTTACCACTGCACCACGGCCAACCCACAGGATCCAGTGATCCGCTACAGGATCAGTGAGATGCATCTCCAGGTTTTGCACTCGCTCAAGTTCCTTTATTTTTGGAATGGAATGGTGGTTGGATGGTGACAATGGACTGATTTGGCGTTCAGTCCATGTTGCGTGGATGATCGGGTACAGGATCGGCGCCATATTTACTGCTGCCACCTTGAACTCTTCCACCGTCAGGTTGTCCGGGCCGGGAGCTGTGCGGCTTGCTAATTGTAAGCTTAATCTCGGGTACTGTTGGAGGGATTGTGGGTACGTGACTGCTGTGATTTCTGCGGACTAAAGGTGGATACAGAATGTAATCTTCAACCGGAGATGATTCAGAGAAGAATTCCTTCCATCGGTTCAGTTATTGTTTTGAATCCAATGGGGGCCCATTTTTGCCTTCAGAGGTGGCGTAGGTATTGATTTACAGACATATTGCGTGTGGTTAGCATGAGCATTTCCATGCCTAATGACACATCCACAAAAAAGGAGATCCCTTGGACTGCGCCAACTATAGAGGAATAAGTCTCCTTAGTGTCGCATACAAGATCTTCGCTGCCGTTTTGTGTGAACGCCTGAAGCCATTCGTAAACAAGCTGATAGGTCCTTATCAGTGCGGATTCAGGCCAGGGAAGTCCGCCATCGATCCTGGAGAAAACCAATGAATTTCAAGTCGATTTAGACAGGGCGATGCGCTGTCGTGTGATTTCTTCAACATCATATTGGAAATGATTGTGCAAAAATCACAGGCCAATACAAGAGGCACAATCTACTTCAAATCCTCACAACTCCTTGCATACGCCGACGACATTGACAGAATAGGTAGATCACAGCGAGATGTCAATGAGGCGTTTGCGAGTATTGAGATGGAGGCGGCAAAAATTGGTTTGGCAGTTAATGAGGGCAAGACTAAATATCTGCTGTCATCGAAAAAGGACATTTACCACCGACGTCTTGGACAAAACGTGCATATTGGCAAATATAAGTTTGAGGTAGTTAAGGACTTCATATACCTCGGCTCCGCAGTGACTTGGAACATCGACACCAGTTTCGAAATCAAGCGCAGAATTACCTTTGCCAACCGCTGCTTCTTTGGGCTCAAGAGGCAATTGAGAAGTAGAGCCCTCTCTCGTACGACCAAGTTGACATTATACAGAGCTGTTCAAAATAATAGGGAAAGGAATTAGCCGAAGAATTTCTAAGGGTTTTCCGAAATGTTGCAACCGAATAGTTCCATATTAGTATTTTAATAAGTAAAACACGTAATATCTGATCTGTATAACTATATATATTTCTTTTATTCATTGCAGTTTTTTTAATCAACTTAAATTCTTTCGAATTTGGTTGTTCAAAATAATAGGGAAATTTATAGTTTACATCCGATTTTCTTAAAATAATACATTAAAACTTATATTTATTCGTTAAGATAATAGTGAAAAACAAAATATGGTAGATCAGTGTCCCGAATGACCACCCTTGTTTTTTATGACAGCAGTTATACGAGCAGGCATTGAATCTATCAGTTTCTGGCATTTACTGATGGGAATATTTCTCCAATGTGTTTCAATGGCAGTCCACAACAGATTTTTATTTTGAAAGGTCTGTCTGGCCAAAGATTTTTTCAGTTCCGCCCACAAATTCTCGATGGGGTTGAGATCGGGGGACTGAGAGGGCCATTGTAGCACTGACACTTGATGGTCTTGCAACCAAGCACGAACCAATATCGATGAATGCTTGGGATCGTTATCGTGTTGAAAGTGCCATCGTAACGGCATATTGTCTTCGGCATACGGTAGCATACATCCTTTAAAATATCACGATAGCTCTCCTTCTTCATGATGTCTTTTATTTGGTAAATGGGTCCAACACCAAACCAAGAAAAGCAGCCCCATACCATGATGCTACCACCCCCATGTTTCACGGGTTTTTTAGTAAACCGGACATGAAACTCCTTCCCCTGAGGACGCCGAACATTTCTACCGCTATCGGAACCAAATAAATTTATTTTAGTTTCATCACTCCAAATAATGTTGCGAAACATCTCTTTGGAGTGATTTCTAAAATGCAAGGCAAACTCCATTCTCGCTTTTATGTTTTTTCTACTTAGTAGTGGTACTTTGCGAGCAATTCTACCGGGCAGTTTACTATCGAGCAACCTTCTCCGGATAGTTGGTGCACTTACTGCATTATGCAATTCCGCGGCAATCGCCCTTGATGACATAAAGGGATCCTTTTTCGCTAGCAGCACAATACGAGAGTCATCGATGGGAGTAGTTTTTCTTGGTCTACCTCTAGTTTCTCGTGCTGGGGTTCTTGAAGGCGCATTAAAAACAAAATTAATTGACCTTCCCAATGTATTGGCTATAAATTTAAGGGTCTTTCCTTGGTCTCTTAAATGTTTAATAATGCGACTTTCTTCAGCAGTGCAATGTCTATTACGTCCCATTTTTAACACTGCGTAGATTTTAAAAATGTAAAATTTGTATAATTCTTACGTCTACGAAAAACAACATTACCTTTTCAATTATTTTTGACAGAAATACGAACGATAAAACAACGAAACAGCAAAATTCCCTATTATTTTGAACACCTTAAAATAATCCTTTTTCCCACTTTATACCACAACACGAATAATACGAATGAAGAATTGACCAGAGATGCATCATAAGAAAAGCAATACAGCTGTACAAATAGCTGCAATAATTACTTTTCGAAAAAGAGATAAAAAGGGTTCAAAATAAACAAACAAATTGGTTATCAGCGATATTCCCTATTATTTTGAACAGCTCTGTATAAGACCTTAATTATACCGGTCCTGTTATACGGCGCAGAAACATGGACTTTATCTAAAGCGGATGAGAAAATCCTTGGTCGTTTCGAGAGAAAGATTCTGCGTTCGATTTTCGGTCCCATAAACACAGAGGAGGGTTGGAGGAGAAGATTCAATCACGAACTGTACGGGTTGTACAGCGACATGAGTCTGGTCAGGCGTCTACGGATCCAACCCCTAAGATGGCTAGGTCATGTAGAGCGAATGGACACCACAGCTCCAGCCCGTAGAGTCTTTAAATCCAACCCCGAGGCACGAAGAAATAGAGGACGGCCGCATCTAAGGTGGCGCGCACAGGTGGAAAGGGACCTCAACCAACTGGGCGTGCGACATTGGAAAAGACTAGCGAAAGATCGTGCTAGGTGGAGAGGCATGTTGGTTGAGGCCCAGGTTCACTCCGAACTGTAGCGCCCGTTAAGTAAGTAAGTAAGTATGACACATTTATGGTTGAGCAACCCATTGGGTCTTCTCTTGATTCTATGATCCGGCGAAGACTTATAAAAATTGGACTGACGATCGAGGGTTTTTTCATCTTACAAACTTCTCTTCGTATGCTTAAGGTGTTTGTTCTGTTCCATGGAATAGAATTGGTCTCACCGTAGTTCCAAGTTCAAGTGGCGTGTTCCTTGAATGTATTTCTTTACGCTGAATAGAGCACGTCCTCGACTTATCAAGACTCTTTTACTTTCCTAAAAATCTATCGCCGTGTACACCTGAGCTTCCATTTCCTGAGCTGACTCAAGATGCGTGCGTATGCATGAAACATATCAAAAATAGACGGAAATAAAATACTTAAACGAAAAAGAAACGAACGTTTTATGCTATAGTCGGGTGGGGAGTTAAAAATAAACGCAATTACGGCACCGTTCTGGAAGCGTATCTCTGCATATCTATGGTATGCTCAGCATCAGCCATTTCCTTTCTATCTCGTCATTTCTCAGCTTTTTGATTTTATTTGCTTTTTGTTTTTCCTTAGCTTTCCGTTGCGCCTAAGGTTTGTATATTTCTTTCGTGTAAACATAACGATACATGTGTTGTATGCAGATTCCTTGTTGTTCCTTGCCTCTCCCTCCACCTACTCCCACCGATTCCTCGAAGTGGCAGTCTTCTGTACAAACTGATTACGTTTTACGGATTTATGTTGTTCTTCCATTTTTTGTTAAATTATTCAAGTAAGCACACAAGCACCACGCCACGCCTAGCCGTGTGATGATGATGATGATGTTAATGGTTCGAGTTCTATTTTCATTTTGTATTTGTTTTATTTGTTATTCTGTTGTTTTGTTATTTTTTTCGCTCTAAAAACTTTAGAAAGGCTGATAGACCTACACATACGGCACAGCTTGGATCCCTCCCTAATTTCGAAGGCACAGCACGCCTACTGTAAAGGTAGATCGGTCGAAACAGCTCTTCACACATTAGTGAGGAAAGTCGAAAGATCGATCCATATCAAAGAATATACTCTAACAGCCTTCCTAGACATAGAGGGCGCTTTTAACAACGTCACTCCGAAAGCAATAATAGAAGGGCTAGAAAAGCTAAAGGTGGAGAGGACTCTGATAGAGCTGATCAACGAGTTATTATCAACACGCAAGATTCACTTTAAGTGGGGAAGCCTAGTAACTACCAGAGTAGTTACCAAGGGAACCCCGCAAGGTGGGGTCCTCTCACCTCTTCTCTGGAATGTAGTTGTAAACGAATTACTAAACGTAAAAAACTCAACTAAGTCGTCTATACCGACGCTCATCCACAATGACATTCCAGCTGTCACCCCCTTAGACAAAGCTAGCCTACTTGCTGCCCATTTCGCAACCAGTTCTCAGCTGCCAGCCTGTACTTTGTCTCCGCCTGTACTAGAGTGCGTCAATTCCACCATGGGACAAATCCACTTCCGCACTCGTACAGTCGCAAGGGTTCTTAAAGACTTCGACATACAGATTCAGATGGTATTGCCCCAATAGTTCTGAAGAGGTGTTCTTCTACGCTGGCAAAACCACTGCGTTTCACCTTTCTACACCTCTGGGCTCTTTCCGAGTAGGTGGAACACAGCATTTGTCCAGCCTATACCCAAAAAAGGCGAATCATCTTCTCCCTCCAACTATCGACCCATTGCACTAACGTCCCTTCTTTCCAAGGTCATGGAAACGCTGATTAACCGTCAGCTTATGAAATATCTTGAATCACGGAAACTCCTCAATGACCGCCAATACGGTTTCCGCAGCAACAGATCCACTGGTGATATGATGGCATACCTCGCTGAAAAGTGGAATCACTCGCTTCACCAAGCAGGTGAAAGCAAAATTGTTGCACTGGATATCTCGAAAGCATTTGACAGGGTTTGGCACGAAGCTCTTTTGTCGAAAATGCGTGCTTTTGGGATCGATGAGTCTCTCTTTCAATGGATTAGAAGCTACCTTTCGAATCGTTCAATTCAAGTTGTTTTGGACGGATTCAAGTCTGATACTCACTTTGTAAATGCCGGTGTTCCCCAGGGCTCCGCTTTGTCTCCGACACTCTTTCTTATTTTTATAAATTATCTCTGGTCTGTTACTTCTAATCCAATTCACTCCTTCGCTGACGACAGTACCCTCAGCTCCTCATATTTGTTCACTTCTTTACGACCCGGCACTTCGGCTGTAAATAGTGAGCGGCAGCGTATGTTAAGCTCATTCAATTCCGACATCGACAGCATCATCCAATGGGGTAAAAACAATAGAGTGGAATTTAATGCTTCCAAAACACAATGCTGTCTCTTGTCGTTAAAGCGTATAACTAACCCGCAGCCATTATCCATGAATGGCACTTGCATCTCAGAAACTGAAAAGCTTTCCATCCTGGGTATGAGTGTTGCTCACAATCTTAATTGGAGCGACCATATATTCAGTGTCGCCAAGAATGCTGCGAAATGCCTAGGCTTCTTATACAGATGCAATCTATAAGGCGTTCATTCGCCCCAAATTAGAGTTTAACGCTCATGTCTGGTCCGGTGCTTCCAAGACCTCACTGCACCTACTAGACAGAATACAAAAACGAGCGATAAAACTGATAGGTGACTCCAGCATTACCAAATAATTAGACTCGCTGGAACACCGCAGGAATGTTACCTGCCTCTCCCTGTTTTATCGTTACTACCACCAAAAATGCTCTGACGAAATAGCCAGTTGCATTCCGCCCCTTCAACATTTCTTCCGCAATACACGTCTCTCTAGGAATGCTCACCAATATACCCTGAAGCCCGCTTTCGGACGTACTGTCAAATATAGAGAATCTTTCATTAACCGAACCACACGAATCTGGAACTCTCTACCGGATTCGGTTTTCCCCCCTCAATGCAACATGCAAGCATTTAAGATCAATGTCCATCGGCATCTCCTCTATTCCTCTTCCTCTCTACCTTCTGCCCGCACTGTGTCGCCGACATAATAAGGTTATTAGACCTTGAGTGCGCGCAAATAAAAAAAAAAAAAAAAAGTCAAACTGGAGAAAGAAGGCCTGGACGTAGTTGCCTACGCTGATGACGTTGCCATCACAATCTCAGGTAAATACCTATCTACAGTGAATGACCGCATGCATACGGCATTCTCACTTCTGTGCAAATGGGCGCATAGTAACGGGCTCAGGATCAACCCACAGAAAACGGAGCTCGTGCTTTTTACCAAAAAGCACAAAATCCCGGAAAACTGCCCTATCACTCTGCTCGATACCAGGTTAGCCTACTCCCCTAGTGCCAAATTCCTTGGCATTATACTCGATAGGAAATTAACTTGGAAGAGCAACACAATTGAAAGAGCAAAAAAAGCCTTAATAGCTCTCTACACATGTAAGAAAGCCCTGGGAAAAAAATGGGGATTCAACCCCAAGATTACCCTATGGCTCTACATCACGGTCGTTAGACCCAAACTAATGTATGGAGTGATAGTCTGGTGGACTGCACTAGACAAGACAATATACCACAAACAACTCGAGAAGGTACAAAGGATGGCATGTATGTGCATTACCGGGGCCCTCAGGTCCATACCAACGGCTGCGCTTAACATGATACTAGACCGTACTCCACTCGATATTTTCGGTAAGCAAATTGCCACACACACGGCCATAAGACTAAAAGCCAACTCGAAATGGGCGAGCTATGTCACTGGCCACTCCTCCATCCTGCAAAACAGGATAACTATCACAGAAAACCTAGACCACACAGAACCCACCATAGTCTTCGACAAAAACTTTACGATGGTTTATCCGGACAGGAAGAACTGGACCCGCCAAACTCAACCGCGCAGAAACTGTGTGGATTTCTACACTGACGGGTCTAAAACCAAAGACGGGGTGGGCAGGGGAGTTTTCTGCAATCAACTCAAGCTACATAAAGCTCTAAAATTACCAGATCACTGCAGCGTTTTCCAGGCGGAACTGTTGGCAATAAAAGAGGCTTTGTCTTGGCTGAAGTGGAACGTAATATCCACCACAGTCAAGCAGCCTTAAAGTCGCTGGAGTCCTATTTGTACACATCAAAATCTAGTCTCGACTGTCACAGATCTCTTAACGAGATGGCAGAACAGCTCAACATACAGCTTATCTGGGTACCAGGACACAGCGACATTACAGGTAATGAAAAAGCCGACACACTCGCCAAACTAGGAACGACGCTACAATCAATCGTGGCTTGTGAGGGAGTACCCCTTACAACCATTAAACCTAATCTAGCCAATCTCGCCAGGGCCGAGACGAACCTGAGATGGACACAGGGACATACCTGCGTCATCACCAGGCAAATCTGGCCTCGGCTTAACAGTCAACGCACGAGGAGTATAATCTCCCTAAAAAGAACTGACATCTACAAGGTCATTGGTGTCATCACAGGACACTGCCTCATTGGCAGTCACGCACAAAAACTAGGAATAGTTCCGAATGATTTCTGCAGAAGCTGTCAGGACGAGGAGGAGGTTGAATCCATTCACCACCTTCTCTGCGCCTGTCCAGCTCTCTGAAATTTCAGGAAACGTTATCTAGGCTCTTACTTCCTTAACGGTCTGACAGGTGTTCAGAAAGTAGGGATACTTGATCTTAACTTCTTAAGAAGCACAAAATGGTTCCACGAATTAGGGGGTAAAACCCCTTCGTAGCTGCCTATGTGCATTCTTCTCAACTCTGTGAAGGCTACGATCCTACCTACCTACCGCGAGGTATACACCTCTTCAGCTGTTTTATTGTTTTTGTTGTTAATGTTGTTAATCATTTTATCGCCTACGAAACTGTCTCGCTAAATGTATAGAAGAAAAGAAAAAAGAAATAGAAAACCAATGGTATCAATGGTGATTTTCAATTTTAGTTTTTCCAACAATGCCACTTCCGCCTGTGTCGCTGGGTAATTCAACGCCACCAGCATTACCAACATCACAACCACAATCAATACCACCACCACCTCTGCCACAATTAACATCTGCTTCTTCAGTCACTCAATTAGCTCAAAGTCCGATGGCTAATTTAATGTCAATTACAGAGACATTACCACCGGGCAGTCCGAGAAATGGCCCCAGTCCACCGGGACCACCGCCACCAAGGACAGCGTCACGAGGCAGTCAACATTCGCCAAATAGTTCTGGTAAGACTGCAATTATTATAAACAAAGCTAAATCGTATTGAATTTCGTCAATTTACTGTTTTTCTATTTGTTGTTGTTCTTTAACTATTAGGCTCATCGTCGGGTCGACGATCATCGGGTTCTCGACATGTATCCAGTACAACAGTGACAACAAGTACGGAAGCGCAATCAAATCCAGGCGGTTCGCAAATCGGTGGACCACCAACATCTGTTGGTGGCGGCGGTTCAGTAGGATCAATGCCACCCGGTTCAAATGGATCCGATAACGGTTCTTGTAACAATAATGGTGGTGGTGTCGGTGTCGGAGGAACAGCAGGTAATGGAAACAGTGCCAATGGCAATGGCCCACCGGGCAGTGCAGTACCAACATCAGCGGCACAAGCACCATCATCGGCGCAGAATACAACACTAAAGTGTACGTTGTGCCAGGAACGGCTCGAAGACACTCACTTTGTGCAATGTCCATCGGTCAATCATCATAAATTCTGTTTCCCCTGCAGTCGTGAAAGTATTAAGAGACAAAACGTAAGTTGTTATTAGATAATTGGCGCCCAACAGTGGATCGCTCTAATGAATTTTTTTTTTTTTTTTTTTGAATTTCCCATTTCAGGGCTCTGGCAATGAAGTTTACTGTCCGAGCGGTGAACGTTGTCCTTTAGCCAATTCGACAATACCATGGGCATTTATGCAAGGCGAAATCGCGACGATCTTAGGCGAGGAGGTGAAAATCAAAAAGGAACGCGAATCTTAATGACTCTTTTACTCCAAGAAAGTTAGGAGAATTTTGAAATATGTCAAATAGATTGATGGATACGAGTGGGAGCAGACATACAACAATTAATAAATCGGAGCAGCAGATAAAACACGCAAATGGGGAAAGAGGCCTGAGAAGCGGACGATTGCAGCAATTGCATCATAAATCCGTTCGGCTCTTTCGATGTGTTTGTTTCTTTTTTTTTTTTACACAATCGTTCTTTTTATACACACAACAACAACAATATACATATGAAACAAACAACAACTTTGGAGAACGTTAACTAGATCGAGAAACGAACTCGATCCGACAAAATTCAACGAAAAACTCAAGTTTTTCGACACAAGGGTTTTTCTCTTCAAACTTTTTGTTTCTAAATACGTTTTTCCACATCCGGCGATTTGTTAACTAAACAAATAACCTATAATCGATACATATATATAGAAATATACTATTCAATACGTGAAGCTAATTTATTCGATGGATAAACAACAATTTGTGATATTGCTACAAAAAAGAAAAAAAAAAAAATGGAGAAAACTAGAAATAAAAGGAAATACCATAGCAATAACATAATATTCGATAGTGAGAAGTTGTATCTCGTCGTGGTAGAAAGACGAAGAGATAGACACAGTGTTAGGCTTAGACAGGATAGACCTCTGAATGTGTATTTGATAATGAAAACTAAACTAAAACCTAATAGTCGTCGTCGTACGTGTATTTTTCTTTTTTACTATTTTTAGTTTACGTTTTTATATATGAAAGCATATAGTTAGCTTTGGTTTTTGTAGATTGTATTTATGTGAGTAAGTAAAACCTCAAAGAGGTTGAGAGTAATTTTTTTTTTTTTATACATACGTATGACATTGTAAATGAACAATAGAGAGATAGGTAGAGTGGTCATGGTGTGTATATCGCTCTCGTGATCTTGGCAAATAGACTCGTTCGAGGATTTGATATAATTCTTTTGGAATCCAGAAACCTACGATGTTAAGCAGCAAAATTTAGATGATGGAGGAAAGGAAAGTTGGATGGTGACTTAGGGAACAATGGTTTTTGATGCATGATTTTTTTTTTTGCGAGGAAAATGTTATGGTTGCGCTTCCATGAAGAGCACTCAGAAGCATGGAATGAAAGCGAGCTAAAGCGAGCTATTTGGATAGCTTTTTGTAAAGACCTCCCCCCCTCCCCTCCGCCCTTGGGCTATTCAATATTTTTTGGAATCAAAAATTGTGACATTTTTGTCGTCCGTCTTGTTGGACGGAATTTAGAAAAAAAATCATTCCTTATGGGATAACGAGCCTTTAAGGCTTTACTTTAGTAAAAAAAAAAAATCTTGTCTTTCTTGACAACTTGTGAGCTAAATACGCTAGATGCAATACTGAATTTTGCTAAAATTTTGGACATTCTTTGTCCTCACACAAAAAAAAAAAAAAAGCCGCACAGAGTCTCGTCCCGACTCTGACGACCATATCCTAAATTAGGATTGAGAGCACGTTTCAAAAATTTTGAAGTTCCGTAGATCCGTTGGTCGATCACGAGAGTCTGCTAGCGTTTATATAAAATTTTCTCTTCGATCCGAGCTCGTATGTCGTGCTGGTCGATCACGAGAGTCCACTAGCGTTTATACAAAATAAAATTTCTCTCTTCGATCCGAGCTCGTATGTCGTGTTGGTCGATTACGAGAGTCCACTTGATATATTTTTCTAACCAAAATTTTATTTTTGTATGCTGCATGTCGTGTCGCGAAAACATGTCGATCGCAAAATTTTTGAAACGTGCTCTCAATCCTAATTTAGGATAAAAAAAAAAATAGATCATCAAGTCATTTATACGATCGCCCGATCAACACTTTAAATCCCACTTGTTTCGACGAAATCATCTTGTCGCTTGTTTTGTTTTTAGATCCCGAATTCACAAGGTTCTTGTACTAAATTTTCGGCGTTAGAAACTATTAACTATTTCTCTTGACCTGACCGGTGTTCATCAAAGTCATACGACCGACGATCGCCACGATCAAAATTTTGAATCCCAATTGTTTCGACTAAATAATCAGCTTGTCGTTTTGTTTATTTTTTGGTCCAAAATTTACATGGTTGTTGTACTAAACTTTCGGCGTTAGAAACTATCAAATACTTCTCTTGACCTGACCGGTGTTCATTAAAAGTCATACGACCGACGATCGTCACGATCAAAACTTTGAATCCCAATTGTTTCGTCTATATCATGTTGTCGTTCGAAACTATCAACTACTTCTCTTGACCTGACCGGTGTTTATCAAAAGTCATACGACCGACGATCGCCACGATCAACACTTTAAATCCCACTTGTTTCGACGAAATCATCCTGTCGCTTGTTTTGTTTTTAGATCCCAAATTTACAAGGTTCTTGTACTAAAATTTCGGCGTTAGAAACTATCAACTACTTCTCTTGACCTGACCGGTGTTCATCAAAAGTCATACGACCGACGATCGCCACGATCCAAATTTTGAATCCCAATTGTTTCGTCTAAATCATGTTGTCGTTTGAAACTACCAACTACTTCTCTTGACCTGACCGGTGTTCATTGAAAGTCATACGACCGACGATCGTCACAATCAAAACTTTGAATCCCAATTGTTTCGTCTAAATCATGTTGTCGTTCGAAACTATCAACTATTTCTTTTGACCTGACCGGTGTTCATCAAAGTCATACGACCTACGATCGCTTAAATCGTGTTGTCGTTAGAAACTATCAACTATTCGTATCGATCTCATCGGTGTTCGTCAAAAGTCACTTACTCGATCGACGATCGTCACAATCAAAATTTTTGAATCCCAATTGTTTCGACGAAATCATCTTGTCGCTTGTTTTGTTTTTAGATCCCAAATTTCAAAGTTCTTGTACTAAATTTTCGGCGTTAGAAATGAAAATTGTTGTCGAAATATTTGATTTTGTACGATTTCCCTTTAACAATCACGACTTTTCCCATACAACAAAAAACGGTCTTTATATGACTTTCGGTCAGTTACACAATGAAGCCACTGTCTCTCGTCCTGAGGCCGATATCTCTAGTTCCTTTTCTCGTTCCCGAGAACTACATACATACATAAACGCATCCCAGTATTTCAATCCATTTCTAGATCGTATCTATTACATGTGTATCATAATTAAATATAACAACAAATTGCAAATCTAATATGTACATAATTACGAGCTACATAAGAAGGTTTTTATTTTTAAATAAATAAAACAGAAGATCTACGTATATAGATATGTTTCTTGTAAATATACAAATAGTTTAACGTAAAGCGTGTTGCAATAAACGGAGAAAGCGAAAAGCAAAACAATAATATCCATAAGCCCGCTTTGTTGTATTGTAATTTGGGTGGAATAACAAAAACATTTTTGCAAGGATCATAAACATTTAATTTGAGTTTTTGTCAATTTAATTTACATTTAGTTTTCCTTTTAAGATTCCGATGCTTTTGTGTAGTCTTTAAGTTATTTTTATTATTTTTCCTGAAGAATATCATTGAATTTATGATTAAAACTTTGTTTTTGATTTATTTCTGTTTAGTTTGCGAAGCACACTTGTACAAAATTTAATTATTTGTGTGTTAAATTACAAATATATTTTCAGAGAAGAAAATCTAATTAAAATACAATTAATACATGAATGTGTAAATATAATCTGGAAAACGATGCATTTTTATTTGTTGAGTTTTGTTTCCCATTTGAGTTGTTTGCCTTTAGTTGGAGTTTCTCTTTTGTTTTTTTTTTTTTATTTTCTTAAGCCAGATATACACTGTTCAAATGCATGTCATGCACGTGCAAGTGTATTAGTAAATTCTGATTGAAGTTGCCTATACACACATCAAGCATGAGTCTTCAATCTTTTTAGTTTCTAATCGTGAGTGTGGTGAAAGGAAGTTCTATACAAAATATAATTACTGTTCTTTGTGAATTTTTGCAAATTATGAGGTTTTTGTTTGAATACTCCTTGCCCTTTACGTTCCATAATGCCGGCAAGGAGCGATAAACTTGGACAAATTCTAAAATAAAATTTTTATTTTCCATTTTCAGTCTCTCAGTCTCGTCAGCTCCACGAACTTTACTCAAATGAGCCAATTTATGCATGATCAATCATGAATTTTGCCTATACACTATTTCAATGCAGTACGCTTGATTGAAGGAAAATCAAAACGATTTGATTTTGCTTCAAGCATACACCCAATCTATACGTGTGAATTTTTTACTAATACACTTGCACGTGCATGTCATGCATTTGAACAGTGTATATCTGGCTTAAGGTTGAACGAACAACTAAACAGCATCAGAGGGGGCGTTCAAGTATTACGTAACGCATTTTTTTAAGATTTTCGACCCTCCCTCCCCCCATGTAAAGCGCCGTAACGTGTTTCTGTACCCCCCCCCCCCCCCCCCCCCCCCCCCCCCCCCTCCCCCCTAAACGTTACGTAACACCCAAGTGACCATTTTTACCTAAAAGTCACAATTATGTTACGCACAGTACCAGAAAGTCGCTAAAATATCGTTTTTACTGTTTTAATCGCGTTTGCGGTAATAATAAATAAAACAAGAGATTTATAACTCGGACTAGTGCTAACAAATAGCAAGAGGCACGGCGACCTTAATAGCTCTATTGTGCCTACTAGCCAGGAGCTTCTCAATTTCTTTAATGAAGTTGAGAATGTCTCTCGTAGGAGCTGAGATGATCCCCTTAGGAGGCAGCGCACTCATATGGTATGTGCCCTGCAGTTTCTTCGTCCTCAAGACAGATTCGTAGCTCAGGGGTGGAATCGGCTAAGGTGATAGTCACTTTGGTGACAGTCATATGTGACTATCATCATCTGTTGGTATCGGGTAAGATTATCACAAAAAAAGCTTAGAAAAGGAGCAACACTTGCTTTTTCGGAGTTACTGATAGATAAAGGTAGCCCTAAACGGCGAACATGTTCGCCGAATCCGTTCGTTTGCGTTACTCTCTACACGGCGAACACATTTGGAGAACATTCATTTCGTGCTGATTCTTCAGAGGGTAAACATGTACGATAAATAAACACAAGTGGTTGCGCTTATGTTTATTTATTTATGTTTACTCGGCGACATTCACAGCAAATTCACGAACAAAATCGGCGAACACGTTCGCCGTGTAGGGCTGCCTTAAGACAGCTGTTAGATAGGTAAAAAGAAATTTTGAAATTTAAATCAGGGCCCTTGTCACCGATTGTTTTGCACAAATACTGGGAAAAGTAAATAATATACATATTAGAAATGCTATTATTGCATTCAATTCATTTATTGGCCAATTATACATTTTGTCGGCGTACAGGGAAAGGAAACCGATTTCTCGAATTCTTCCTCAGAATTCTAACTTCCATCAATGTCTCATTGAGCTCTTCATCTACGCTTAAGAATAGTTCCAAGCACGGAAACACATATTTTCTTTTTTATAAAACACACAAAAGCCATATCAAACGCACAGAACATATGAAAGTGATAGCTAAATAGCTGTCACCAGAAAACTGTCACAAAAATGTGACAATCACAGTGACTATCACCTTACACGATACCGAAACCGCGAATGTGACTGTCACTTGTCACAAATCACCTTAGCCGATTCCACCCTAGTTTCAGACGACCTAAAGGTAGCTGACCAGTCTTCTAATATCGACTCTATTAAGTTTAAAAATATTAATAGAGTGTTTGTTCAGGGGTCGTATAAATCTTTTCGATTGGCAAAGTCAAAAGGGCAGGTGTTGCGATTTTTCTCACTGCCGCAAAAAGATTCAGGACTTATGTACCTTTCGCTGGAACTTTTCCTTTCGAGATGATCAGCGATTTCATTGCTTTTAATACCTTTGTGATCTAGCACCCACCAGAGTTTGATTTCGTTTTTTTTTTTTGGCTGGGTCTTTTTGGGCATCATGGCATTCCCTAACGGATTTGGAGTTCGTGCTATACGAAGTCAGCTCTGCTTGGCTATCATAGAGTATACTGATGGTTATTCCTCTAATGCCAGTCTCTAAGTTTAGAATGGCGGATGTTAGGATGGTTATAATTCAGATTAGAAGATACTGGGACTCATTCGTAGGCTCTTGCTAATCCTCCAATTTGGTCCAAAGATGCCGGCGACAACGCCAGAAATAATTTTGGAGCCATCAGTATACCACCTAAGGCCTTTGACGTTGAACAAGAGATCACTGGTTTTCCAAGCTGTGCGGTTTGGGATCAATATCTTAAATCTCTTGTCAAAAGGGAAGGTGTGTGGTAATGCGTCTGAGACCGTGGTATTCATATCCAGCTCAGGAAGCTGTTGCAGGATTGACATGTGACCCATAGGTCTGTTCCCAGGCGAAGAATTCTAATTGCACTGCGTAATGCGACATTTTTAATAAAAAGGTGCAGGGAAGTAAGTCCAATTAGTGGTTCTTGAGCTGCAGAAGGGCAGGTTGGCATTTTTTTTTTTGGCACAATTGCGCTGGCAAGTCAGTATGAGAGCCTTTATAGGCTAAGAACGGCTGATGATGCAAATCTCCCTCTTTTGAGGACATTACAGTATGAACTCACCTTAACAACACTGATAACGGCAATGTGCTATGGCGTATTTCGTCTTTAAAACACTAACGAATACTGACAACGAAAACAAAATAAAAATGATGAAGCAAAACAGCCGAGGGACTAGCCGTAAAACAAATACGAAAAGAGTTGCCAACTTCGGAGACTAATTCCCTAGTTTTTTATTTAAATAAAAAAAAAGTTACATAACGCGTTGTTCGAACAACGCCCTTGTAACGCATCGTAACGTTTTACAATACCCCCCCCTCCCCCCAAATTGCGTTACGTAATACTTGAATGCCCCCATATAGTATTTTTTTGTAATCACACTTGTGACACTTAATCGCTAGTTATATAATACGTAGTACCTACTGCTTAAGGGAGAAGACAGGAATAAAAGGCTTTAGTCAGACTATTGAAATAAAAGACTTGTTGCCTCAGTAGAATTCGAAACGCAAGTGAAGAGTTTAGTACTATGTATGAAAAAGAACCAAAGGAATGAATGATGATTTACAGCACCAATGTAATATGTACGTGGAAAGCAGGGATAAAGAATGAGATACCAATCTATTGGCTTTGACAGGCACTTTGACAGTTTGCACCTACAAATGCGTTGAGGTTTGATGGCGTCTTGACTATGTCATTCTGCATTGTAACGACGTCTTGACTCTAAGTCAAAAGCGTCGTTTTTAAAGCGGCCCCTAGACGCTCAATATTATTGTGCAAAATGTTACACAATTTTATTGGCTTGCTGCCCCAGACGGTTCAATATTTTTCCCAATAATTTAGTTGACCGCTCATATTTGTAATAAAAGTCAAAAGCTTTTTGATTTTCCGCAATATATCGCACAATATTATCTACAGACGAACAATAATATTGTGCAATATCAAATGTATGTATGTATGTTGGCGTTACAGTCCATGAAGGACCTGAGCCGAGCTTTTCTCAATCACCCATGTTGTATGTGATTTCATTTTCCCATGGATGAAAGGGACCTACAGTTTATTGCCGGTTCCGAACGGCGAATTTCGATAAGCTTTTCGTGACAATTTTACTACAGGGGGTTTTGCCAGAACCCTGCTGAGGAGAAACACCGTGAAAACACGTTCGATGACATGGCTGTGTCGGGATTCGAACCCGTGTCATTGGCGTCAGAGGCCGGCATACTACCCACTGCGCCACGGTGCTCAAATATTGCACAATATTATTAAGCGTCTAGAGGCCGCTTTATATTACAATATTACAAAAGCAACAACCAACCCCTGCGGGGATCAACGGGCAGACGTACGAAAGATTGGTATCCCATTCTTTATCCCTGGTGGAAAGTCCCTTATTCCACGGCGCGTTTTTAGTACAGATTGAAATAAGTGCGAAAAAGATCGTCAGTGAAACAGAAATACACTGGCACAGTAACGCGTGGGTAAGCTACTTCGTGCGGCTTTTTGACACTTCCTTATCTCCTTTTCTTTGTTTTGCGATGTCGCTTCACTCCTGTTTCTGATTTGAAAGTGTACGTTTGGATAACATTCTTACTTTTCAAATTTCACCTCAGGCTAACGACAATGAAATGTAAAACGAAATGTCAAAAGACGCACACTGCTGCGAAATGAAAAAAAAACCGGCCAAGTGCGAGTCGGACTCGCGCACGAAAGGTTCCGTACCATCTGTATATATAAATATGAAAGAGACTATGTATGTTACCTCATCAAATGACAAATCTTGGTTGCAGGCAGGATTTTTTGGATGAAAATCATGTCTGTTGTATGGGAGCCCCCCTTAAATATTCATTTTGTTCTGTTTTTAGTATTTGTCGTGGTAGCGGCAACAGAAATACATAATCTGTGAAAATTTCAACTGTCTAACTATCGCGGTTCGTGAGATACAGCCTGGTGACAGACGGACGGACGGACGGACAGGGAAGTCTTAGTAATAGGGTTCCGTTTTACCTTTGGGTACGGAACCCTAAAAAGCTCCATGGAATAACTCTTGCTGCTGGGAATGTCAGTCCAAAAGGAAATCAACGAGACCTGTACCTCAAAAAGACGCGCCGTGGAATAAGGGACAAACAGAGAAAGAGTATTCAGTGACTCAAATGTACAGGGATTCAATTTTTAAGTTTCTACTCTTTTTATAATCATGCCGATCATTGAATCCGGCGGATTGACTGCGGCGGGAGTTCATCCAATCCGCATCACTTCACTTCCGCAGTTTAACCCTATCATTGAATACGGCGGTTGAACTACATTACCGATCTTCTTTTACATCAGTTGTGTTCTGTCATTTTAAATTGTTTGTACAAGAAATTTATTTCAAATTCGGAATAAATTGAAATTATGGACACGATTGCAATTCTTTTCGACTTGGAGGAAGATCTATGTGATTGCCGACATATTCGTCACAAAATAAGAAGTATGACAAAGAATATGTAGTAGTCGTGGTGATATTCTTTTGCACAATACTGTGTTTGACAGTTTTAGCGCCTATGGTAGTTAAACCACAGGTCTCCACCACGGGCTCGTCTGACCTGATCGGATGATTGCTCCGAAAACCTCTAACCCAAAAATTATAAAAGAGTGACAGATGAAGCTAACACTTGTTCTTTTGGCAATAAACGTCGTGCGTTTCTGACAACCAGTGACTTTTGGTTTTTTTGCCCTCTTCGCGCTATCCTACAAATGTTTTTTTGTTACCCAATGCTAAGTGGATAAGAATTTTTGTGTGTGTTAGTGTGAGTGTGTTTGATGAGGAACACGGATCAATAGAATTAGTTACCGAGGTTGAAGGCAGCCATCCTCACAATTCACAAACATAAATGCACTTAATGGAGGCAAAAAAAGAAATTGGCAAAACTTCATTTAAAATAAAATTATTTTTTTTTTTCAAAATTTTCAATTTTTTTCATATTGCTGAGTGGAATCCGCATCAATTGTGTTGCGGTTGAGAAACGTCACAATTTGTATAGAGTACGGATCGAATGCGTATTCAATGATGGCTGGATTTTATACTTCCTTATCGACATTTACTCACTTGCGTTTTCAATGATGGCGAAACAGAAAAAGTGAGCGATTCTCCCTAGCGATTCTTCTCTAGGCATACCGTAGAGTCTTTCGCTCAGCTGCTCCCTGTAGACTCTGGCAACCTCCGGTGTGCTCAGGCGCCCAATGTCGAACCTCCTCCTGATGGGCTGGTGCAGCTTTCTGACATTGGACAGTCGAGCTCTGAATCTTGCTGCTACAAGGAAATGGTCAGAGTCGACATTTGCCCCTCTGAATGTTCGCACATCCAGGATGTTTGACGAGTGCCTTGCGTCAATGAGCACATGGTCGATTTGGTTGGCGGTTCGACCGTCCGGAGATCGCCAGGTTGCTGTGTGGATTCGCTTGCGAGGGAATCTTGTGCTACTTATCACCGCATAACGAGCTGTCGCAGTCAGCGAGTCGGAAGCCGTTATCTGTTGTTGTATCGTGGAGGCTGTGCTTTCCGATCACTCCGCCAAGAGTGTTTTTCTTTCCGATTTTGGCGTTGAAGTCCCCGAGCACGATTTTTACATCGTACTCCGGACAAGCTCCGTAGGCGTTGTCCAGGAGGTCATAGAAGTCCTCCTTGATAGGGTCTTCAGCCTCGTCGGTAGGGGCATGTGCACATATAAGGCTGATGTTGTAAAATCTGCCTCTGATGCGGATCACAGCCAGGCGATCACTTATAGGTTTAAAGTCGATGACCTTCGACCTTAACCGCTTTCCCACGACAAATCCGCATCGCAGTAAGTGCAACCTTTTGTGACAGCTGTAATAAATGTCGCCATTTTTCTTCCTAATCATACCGTTTCTTATCCAGCGTATTTCCTGGACCGCAGTAATATCCGCCTTGTACTGCGTGAGGATTCCTTCTAGTTTATGAGCAGCTCCGGGAGTGTACACGGTTCTGACATTCCAGCAGCATACTCGCAAATCGTGTTCCTTTTTCGTGCGTTGTCGTCGTCGAGTATCCGTCCGTGTATCCGAGGCATCTTGCTCATTCATAACTTTAGGTTTTTTTTACGTGGGCGGATTGTTAGCCCGCCGCACAACCGCCATTCTGGTCGGGGTTTTTCCGCTGCATACGTTTGTTCACCTCGCAACGGTTGTTGAAGAGGCTATCCAGAGGGCGCCGCGAGGAGGCCGTATGTCAACTTGACCCGGGCATTTAAACAGGGATCGTTGCTGGCATCTCGCCAGGTTGAGAGCGATCAACAACTTTACCCTGTATGTCCGAGCCCATGCCCTCTCAGTTACAGTTACTTAGAATGTCAAAAAACGGTTATGTATTATGCCCAAAATACTCACGGACGAACTGGTACACATTTGTTTTGATTATTATTGCAGTTATGTGAGATTTTAGGGATACTTGAACTTTTGATGGTACACATGTGTACCGTGCGTCCCTCTTTCTCACGAATTGACATAGAAGTGTCTTGCATTTAGCGAGTAGTTCGAGTTTAATTACTTTAATTTCTACCCACTCCCTGCTACTGTTTATGATCCGGACATATTTTTCAATGCGACGTGTACTCGTATCTGTACAGTTGCGCATAAACCGCCAATAATTAAATACATTTTAGACAAGTAGTTAAATTTGAAGTTTTTTAAACAGAAAAATTAAATAAAAATAAATATGAAAGAAAAGCACAAGCACAAAAGTAAAATTAAGTAAATTCGAAGGAAGATTTTAGGCAATATTTAGAGGAAGATTCCGAACAAATAAAACTCCTTCAACAGGAGTAAAAACTAAAAAGAAATTCTGATAAAGAAATTCTGATTTTATTTCGAAATGGCGAATAAAAACGATATAATTTCTATTAAACAGCAAAAACGGGTACATTTTTAAATAAACAACCCATCAACACAACAACACCGCTAAAAACAAAACCAAAAACCAAATAGAAATAGAACGGAAAGCATAGAATAGTCCATAGAATAAACACACTAGCTACAAGATAAACCACAAAAAAGAAAAACCAATTAATAGATTAAAATAATAATAAAGTCAAAAAACAAAATCAAAATAAAACTTAGCTCAAATCAATTTTTGAAGCAAACAATTGGAACTCAAAACTCGCCATATATTCGTGTAAATACATGTACAATTCTTATTAAAAACAAATCAATTTATCAAACGCATTGAAATACAATTTTTCAATTAAATAAAATCATTAAAAAGGAATTTCTAGTAAAACTATTAAATAAAAAATAAAATGTTGATTAGAAAAAAATAAATAAATCCAAATACGGATATTTAAAGTGTCTAGCAAGGATTCCCCATTGGAACCTAAAGAAATGCATAAATAAATTAATTTATTATTAAATTTTTGAATACGATTTCACACACTTCTTCATCTCGATTTTCGAAACTAGAGAATCGATATTGAACAAGAAAGCCGAATGGAATCACTTCCGGTTAGTGTAGAGAAAAGAAAGGAAACAGGAAATACAGTTTAGTAATCGTGATAAGCTTGGGTAATTTAAAAACAAAACTCTATCGTAGCCATAAAATATATTGTGCATTGTGTAATCAACTGTATGTAGCTTGTAGGAGGAACTTTTCTAGACATAATGGTGTAAACGTTTTATTTGATATTTTCATTTGATTTTCATCTATCCCATTGGAATGTCGGATGGATTTAAGGATTATCAAATAAATAATGTTAAAGTATGACTATTTGTATGGTGAATCATTAAAAAAGTAAATTGTGCGTTTAAGGATCTTATAAATAAATATATAAAGTAACGAATGTGCTATTGAACTAACAAAAAAAGAAAATTTGACGAGGAAACAAGTTACAATTTATGAATAAAAATTGAAAAAAAAAAAAAGAAAATCTATTCAGTCGTCTTTCACTATTACCTTTAAATGTTTGTAAAAAGGCCGTTAGGCTAAGGGAAGTACGTTTCCGGGCCTATGAGGTAAATAATTCTGAGAATCGAAGAAAGCCACCGCATCTGTACCTTAGCTCTATCAAGGAAATTATTCGATTTAAAGTCAACTCCTCGGAGGGTTGACGCTGTCATAGATGTCCTTTTTGAGCCTGTCACAGAGATCTTTTTTGAGTCTGTCATAGAGGTTGTTTTTTGAGCCTGTCATAGAAGTCTTTTATGAGACTCTCACAGAGGTCTTATTTGAGTTTTTCATTGAGTTTTTTTCTGAGCCTGTCATAGAGGTCTTTTTTGAGCCTGTTATAGAGGTTGTTTTTTGAGCCTGTTATAGAGGTCTTTTCTGAGCCTGTCATAGAGGTCTTTTCTGAGCCTGTCATAGAGGTCTTTTCTGAGCCTGTCATAGAGGTATTTTTTGAGCCTGTCATAGAGGTCCTTTTTGAGCCTGTCATAGAGGTATTTTTTGAGCCTGTCATAGAAGTCTTTTATGAGACTCTCACAGAGGTCTTATTTGAGTTTTTCGTTGAAGTCTTTTCTGAGTCTGTTATAGAGGTCTTCTTTGAGCCTGTCATAGAGGTCTTTTTTGAGCCTGTCATAGAAGTCTTTTTTGAGCCTGTTATACAGTTTTTTTTTTTGAGCCTGTCATAGAGGTCTTTTTGAGCCTGTCATAGAGGCCTTTTTTGAGCTTGTCATAGAAGTCTTTTATGAGACTCTCACAGAGGTCTTATTTGAGTTTTTCATTGAGGTCTTTTCTGAGCCTGTCATAGAGGTCTTTTCTGAGCCTGTCATAGAGGTATTTTTTGAGCCTGTCATAGAGGTTTTTTTTAAACCGTCCATTCTTCTTCTTCTTAGTGGGCGCTTCAGTTCGGGGTGAACCTGGGCCTCAACCAACATGCCCCTCCATCTAGCACGATCTTTCGCTAGCCTTTTCCATTGCCGCACACCCAGTTGGCTGAGGTCCCCTTCCACCTGTGTGCGCCATCTTAAGGGCGGCCGTCCTCTGCTTCTCCGTCCCTCGGGGTCGAATTCAAAGACTCTCCGGGCTGGAGCTGTGGTGTCCATTCGCTCCACATGGCCCAGCCATCTTAGGCGTTGAATCCGTAGACGCCTGACTAGGCTCATGTCGCTGTACAGCCCGTAAAGTTCGTGGTTGAATCTTCTCCTTCATCCCCCGTCTGCGTTTATAGGCCCAAAAATCACACGCAAAATCTTTCTCTCGAACCGACCAAGGGTCTCCTCATCCGCTTTTGATAGTGTCCATGCCTCTGCGCCGTACAACAGGACCGGGATGATAAGGGTCTTATATAGAGTCAACTTTGTCGTTCGGGAGAGGGCTCTATTACTCAGTTGCCTCCTGAGCCCAAACTAACAGCGATTGGTAAGAGTGATTCTGCGTTTGATTTCGGAACTGATGTCGTTGTTCCAGGTCACTGCGGAGCCAAGGTAGACGAAGTCCTTAACTACCTCGAACTTATATCTGCCTATACAAACGTTCCGAGACGTCGGTGTTGAGCGTCCTTTTTTGATGACAGCATATATTTAGTTTTGCCCTCGTTAACCGCCAAACCAATTTTCGCCGCCTCCATCTCAATACTCGCAAACGCCTCATTGACATCTCGCTGCGATCTACCTATTATGTCAATGTCGTCGGCGTATGCAAGGAGTTGCGAGGACTTGAAATAGATTGTGCCTCTTGCATTGGCCAGTGGTTTTTGCACAATCATTTCTAATATGATGTTGAAGAAATCACACGACAGCGCATCGCCCTGCCTAAATCCTTTTTTGACATCAAAACTATCGGTAAGGTGTTCACCGATTCGGATGGAGCAGCGAGTAATCTCCAAAGTCATCCTGCATAGTCTGAAGAGTTTAGCAGGTATGTCAAAGGTAGACATAGCGTTGTATAGCTCGTCTCTAATTACGCTGTCGTATGCGGCATTGAAGTCGACAAATAGGGGGTGAGTGTCGACTTGAAATTCATTGGTTTTCTCCAGTATCTGCCGTAGTGTGAAGATTTGGTCGATGGTGGACTTCCCTGGCCTGAATCCGCACTGATAAGGACCTATCAGCTTATTTACAAAAGGCTTCAGGCGTTCACACAAAACGGCAGAGAAGATTTTGTAGGCGATGTTAAGGAGACTTATTCCTCTATAGTTGGCGCAATCAGAGTGGTCCACAGAGGTATTTTTAAACCTGCCATAGAGGTCTTTCTTGAGCCTTTCGTATAGGTCTTTTTTGAGCCTGTTATAGAGGTCTTCTTGGACAAAAACTTTACGATGATCTATCTGGACAGGAAGAACTGGACCCGCCAAACTCAACCCCGCAGAAACTGTGTGGATTTCTACACTGACGGGTCTAAAACCAAAGACGGGGTGGGCAGTGGAGTTTTCTGCAAACAACTCAAGCTACATAAAGCTCTAAAATTACCAGATCACTGCAGCGTTTTCCAGGCGGAACTGTTCGCAATAAAAGAGGCTTTGTCTTGGCTGAAGTGGAGCGTAATATCCACCACGGATATTCGCATTCTCACAGACAGTCAAGTAGCCTTAAAGTCGCTGGAGTCATATGTGTACACATCAAAATCTAGTCTCGACTGTCGCAGATCTCTTAACGAGATGGCAGAACAGTTCAACATACAGCTTATCTGGGTACCAGGACACAGCGACATTACAGGTAATGAAAAAGCCGACACACTCGCCAAACTAGGAACGACGCTACAATCAATCGTGGCTTGTGAGGGAGTACCCCTTACAACCATTAAACATAATCTGACCAATCTCGCCAGGGCCGAGACGAACCTGAGATGGACACAGGGACATATGTACCTGCGTCATCACCAGGCAAATCTGGCCTCGGCTTGACAGTCAACGCACAAGGAGTATAATCTCCCTAAAAAGAACTGACATCTACAAAGTCATCGGTGTCATCACAGGACACTGCCTCATTGGCAGTCACGCACAAAAACTAGGAATAGTTCCAAATGATTTCTGCAGAAGCTGTCAGGACGAGGAGTAGGTTGAATCCATTCACCACCTTCTCTGCGCCCGTCCAGCTCTCTGCAATTTCAGGAAACATTACCTAGGCTCTTACTTCCTTAACGATCTGACAGATATTCAGAAAGTAGGGATACTTGATCTTCTTAACTCCTTAAGAAGCACAAAATGGTTCCACGAATAGGGGGTAAAACCCCCTCGTAGCCGCACAACGGGCCTCCCTGGCCTATGTGCATTCTTCTTCTAAACTCTGGGAAGGCTACGACCCTACCTACCTACCTAGAGGTCTTTCTAAGCCTATCATAGAGTTTTTTTTGAGCCTGTCATATAGGTCTTTTTCGAGCCTTTCGTAGAAGTTTTTTATGAACCTGTCATTGAGGCCTTTTTTGAGCCTGTCATAGATGTCTTTTTTGAGCCTGTTATAGAGGTCTTTCTGAGCCTGTCATAGAGGTTTTCTTGAGTCTGTGATAGAGGTCTTTTTTGAGCCTGTCATTGAGGCCGGTTTTGAGCCTGTCACAGAGTTATTTTTTGAGCCTGTCATATAGGCCTTTTTTGAGCCTGACATAGAGATCTTTTGAGCCTGTCATAGAGGTCTTTTTGGAGCCTGTTACAGAGGTGTTTTTGAGACTCTCATAGAGGTCTTTTTGAGCCTGACATAGATGTCTTTTTTGAGCCTGTCATAGAGGTTTTCTAGAGCCTGTCATAGAGGTCTTTTTTTCGCCTGTCATAGAGGTTTTTTTTGAGCCTGTCAGAGAGGTCTTTTATGAACCTGTCATTGAAGCCTTTTTTGAGCCTGTCATAGATGTCTTTTTTGAGCCTATCATAGAGGTCTTTTTTGAGCCTGTCATAGAGACCTTTTTTGCGCCTGTCATAGAGTTCTTATTTGAGTTTGTCATTGAGTTCTTTTCTGAACTTGTCATGGAGGTCTTTTTTGAGCCTGTCATAGAGGTCTTTTTTGAGTCTATCATAGAGGTTGTTTTTTGCGCCTGTCAAAGAGGCCCTCTTTTGAGCCTGTCATAGAGGTTTTTTTTTGAGCCTGTTATAGAGGTCTTTTTTGAGCCTGTCATAGAAGTCTTTTATGAGTTAGGGTTTTTCATTGAGGTCTTTTCTGAGCCTGCCATAAAAGTCTTTTTGAGTCTGTCATAGAGGCCTTTTTTGCGCCCGTCATAGAGGTTTCTTTGAGCCTGTCATAGAGGTTGTTTTTCGAGCCTGTTATAGAGGTGTTTTTTGAGCCTGTCATATAAGTTGTTTTTTGAGCCTATCATAGAGGTCTTTTTTGAGCCTGTCATAGAGGTTCTTTTTTTAAACCTGCCATAGGTCTTTTTAAACCTGCCATAGAGGTCTTTTTGAGCCTTTCGTAGAGGTCTTTTTTGAGCCTGTTATAGAGGTCTTTTTAGAGCCTGTCATAGAGGTGTTTTTTGAGCCTGTCATAGAGGTGTTTTTTGAGCCTGTCATAGAGGTCTTTTTTGAGCCTGTCATAGAGGTTTTTTTTGAGTCTGTTATAGAGGTCTTTCTGAGCCTGTCGTAGAGTTTTTTTTTTGAGCCTGTTATAGAGGTCTTTTTTGAGCCTGCCACAGAGGTCTTTTTTGAGCCTGACATAGAGGTATTTTTTGAGCCTTTCGTAGAGGTATTTTATGAGCCTGTCATAGAGGCCTTTTTTGAGCCTGTCATAGAGGTGTTTTTTGAGCCTGTCATAGAGGTCTTTTTTGAGCCTGTCATAGAGGTTTTTTTTAAACCTGCCATAGAAGTCTTTTTTGAGCCTGTTATAGAGGTCTTTCTGAGCCTGTCATAGGGTTTTTTTTTTTAAGCCTGTTATAGAGGTCTTTTTTGAGCCTGTCATAGAGGTATTTATTGAGTCTATCACAGAGGTTGTTTTTTGAGGCTGTTATAGAGGTCTCTTTTGAGCCTGTTATAGAAGTCTTTTATGAGACTCTCACAGAGGTCTTATTTGAGTTTTTCGTTGAGGTCTTTTTTGAGCCTGTCATAGAGGTCTTTTTTGAGCCTGTCATAGGTCTTTTTTGAGCCTGTCATAGAGGTTGTTTTTTTGAGCCTGTTATAGAAGTCTTTTATGAGACTCTCACAGAGGTCTTATTTGAGTTTTTCATTGAGGTCTTTTCTGAGCATGCCATAAAGGTCTTTTTAAGTCTGTCATAGAGGTCTTTTTTGAGCCTCTCATAGAGGCCTTTTTTGCGCCTGTCATAGAGGTTTCTTTGAGCCTGTCATAGAGGTTGTTTTTTTGAGCCTGTTATAGAGGTATTTTTTGAACCTGCCATGGCCATGTGTGCTTATTTCTTGGATATGTTGATTCTAAGCCTCTGTGGTTGTTTTGTGTCCAAGACTTATTGAATCGAGGATAACAACAAAAATGTAACAGCAAATGCATCCTCTGAATGTAATGTAACAGCAAATGTATCTTCTGCATATCGATTCAAAAGGTAACGCAAAGGTCTGTGTCGCCCCGTCAGAGCGCGCGTTGTCACTCTCTCACCACGACTGACCACTGACGAAACTCCCAACTCCCATACACTCTCCTATAGTAGTAGTTAAACGCGCGCGAAAAAGCATAGAATAGCATTTAGCACTGTCTCGCATTCACATTAATTTCCATTAATTTTATCAAGAAAATTACTAAAATGGAGTACAAAAAAGAATACTATTTCAAATATCGAGATTTGAAAAGAAAAATGAATGCGACAAATGAACGGACTTGCCCTGGTGCAATATAACACCAAAAGTGCATGAAAAAATTGCTGAGAATTATAACCAACGCGAAATTTGATCGGCTCTCGTCCTCGACAACCACCCCTGAGAGTAGTGAACAAACATCTGCGACCCAAGCCACTGCACTCCGTTCAGGTTGTGTGTCGAACATCCAAAACACCATAAGATTACATAACTCTTGAACGTGCGCGAAACTCTCCCTCTCCCTGTTACCTTCGCTCGCACAACGTTCAACGTTATAAGACTTAGCCTTGAGTGCGGGTGTGGTTAGGTTAGGTTAGGTTGACGTGGTAGGCGTAAGCCACACTTAGGCCGAAAACCGGCCCATTGTGATACCACCTGGATCAGGTTACCCTGATCCGCTACCCGGGAACCAACCGGTGCTTCTAATAAAGCGGTGGAGTTGAGCTATTTTTATGTTTGCTAGCTCACTCAGATTGTCGAAGAAGGGCGCGCCGAGGTAAATCCTCCTGCGATTCGCAAAAGAGGGACATGAGCAGAGGAGATGGTGTATTGATTCCTCCTCCTCCTCGTCCATGCAGCCGCGACAGAAGTCATTGTAGGGTAGCCCCAGTCTGGCGGCGTGTTTTCCAATGGTGCAGTGACCTGTAATGACCCCCACCAGGGTGCTTAATAATAATGCGGGTGTGACTATGAAAAAAAAAAAATAATAATAATGCCGTGTTTCAGCCCGAAACAAAAACATTATTAATGGAAAGCGCGAACACAGTAACTCAAATTGTTTGTTTGATATCATTAATTTATTGAACTATTAAACAACTTGAATACGATACGAAACGCACCAAGGAAAAAAGTTTGCCTTAATCTTCTCCTGGGGGCAATGGCTGACTATGATCCGGAATCAGGGTGTCCGATGGGTCCTCTTTCTCCTTCTTTATGTTCTCTAGTGTCATATATCCACCCGTGTCGTCCTTCGAACGAAATGGCATGTCAAAATAGTAGAAAAAATATGAAAAAAAAAAGTCAACTTACAGTGATAAGGACATCCAGTGAGTTGCCCGTGAGGATATCCATAATCTGCTGCGAGACGACTCCACTCTGACTTTCCTTAATCGATTGTGCGTACTCTAATAGAGGTGGTCTAAGATCAGGGCATTGGTTTAGTGCAGCTTGTAATTGCGATGCCGGTAGCTGAATCAATACCGGTAATGATTGTGGTTTAAGTCGCTGACAGCATTTTAGGAAACCCTCCCAGATGACTTTTTGCTTCCATACTTGCTTCAGAATTAGACGTTGTAGTAATCCGACTATGAAATTTGATAGCCGCGGGTATAGCGCCAAACTCTGGATGATTGTACGCATAAGGAGTGTTGGCAGTGGTACGATATCGACTAACTGCTGTAGACAGGCGCCCAAAGTCTCCTGCGTATAGATATCCTTCTCAGACAAGCAAAGGGATGTGGCCTTTACCACATACTTCAACTCGCATTTGCTCTGATCGAGAGTGTGAAGAGCCACAAGTACCTCACTGGGCGAGATGGGCATCTTTTGATGTGCATATTCAACACCGATTCCCAGGAGTCGATTAAAGACCTCTTTCACGACGATGGGATTGAGTTTAAGTAGCTTGGGAAGAGCTGTTAGGATTTCGGTCTTTGTTAGACCACTAAGAACGGGAATAAGTAGACGAACGTCATTGACTTTGGTCTGATAGAGATCACGGACTTTTTTCACGAGATCAGCCGTTGGCATTGAACGTTCCGAGAGGATGTATATAATTCGTGTAACGAGTGCCTCAACTCCTTTGGGACATTCCTCGATCATTTTCAGTAGAGTTGGATTGTTTATTCCGAGAGCCTTAATTGATGGCTCTATCGAGCGCAAGATTGTACGCTTCAGGTCCGGTGAGGTCTTGGTGTAAACGCTACACAGATGCTCGAGCAGTGCTAGTTTATGAAAGTGAACAAAAACATGTAAAAAAAAAAGACACAAAAAATGATTATTTACGCCCCCGGGTGGGCTCGAACCACCAACCTTTCGGTTAACAGCCGAACGCGCTAACCAATTGCGCCACGGAGGCCATGTCCACATCGTACTCTGAAGAGCAATTTAAGCTACATGGCAGCAAGTCATTTATTACCAACAAAACTACCTAGAGGCACATTGTGTTGAAAGTACGTTGTGTTATGTACTACATCCAACAAGCGGATGACACGTGGCCCATTAGCTCAGTTGGTTAGAGCGTCGTGCTAATAACGCGAAGGTCGTGGGTTCGATCCCCCCATGGGCCAAGTAACTCCTTTTTTTCTGAATAAAGGCAAAAAATATTTTTTTTGTGACATCAATTCAACTCACCCTCTGAATGTGGCAGCAACGCCAGGAACGTTGTTAAACAGATCTTTGCAATATCCTCCTTCCAGGCCACCTCAACGCTTGGTCGTCCATAGTCTTCGCCGAACATCTCCACCGGAGGAGTGTCTTTTGCCAAAAAATGCAGCCAATCCACTGCAAACTCTTCGATCTTTGCTGGAAGTATTTTGTGCTCCGCATACAACGAGCATATGTGACTGGTTGCCCTCTCGCGTAGTGTAATCTTCTCGTGAACGCAGAACGTCAATAGAATACGAACGAAACGTTGTTTCCGTGGCGGACGCATTATCGCCAAGTCTTTAACTAAATCCACGTAGTAATTGTTAGTGTCTTCCGTCGTGCACATGGCGATTAGACGATTCACCGAATCGTCAGACAACAGCGGTGCCTCGAGGTACAGTTTACGTACAAGAATCAGTTTGTCCTTAAACTCACAGCTCGTACACACGCCATTCAGGATCTGATTCAGTAGTTCATTGTAAGCGTGATCCGGCCGATGCTCAGATTTTACATACGAATGTCTTGTGAAGCCCTGAAGCAAACAATACTCTTCATATAGCCAGGAGAAGGCTAAATCCATGCGTCCCTTAATATCTGCCATGATGAATTCAAATATAATATACCGGACGTTCTCGGGAAAGGTGGCTGCCATCACAGTTAAAATTTTGCGTCGCATAACAGAAGCGCCTCCGACTTTGCATTGCCGTTCAGCCATGAGTATTCGTTTGACTGCGTCGATAAGGAAACCGACCTTCTGCGTGCGCGTAAAAGGTTTCGTAATCTCTTGTAGCTTCAACGTCTTTGCACGTTGTTTCATGTGCTCCAAGAAAGCTTGTTCGCCCTTGACTCGTTCCATATTCTCCCGAAGTTTCTTGGTTGCCTCTTCCTTTCGTTGCTGATCATCATATTCGCGCGGGGTCTCGGACATCTCTATGTCGATTGAGTCCGCTATGGCGGTGGGCTCACTCGAAAATACACTAGCGCCCGGGCCAAGTTTATTCTCTGTCATCTGAGTACTCAATAAAGTGGCGATTTTAGCTATTTGCTCGTTAAGAGGAGTGTCCTTTACAGGGGTATACTCTTGCAGAAAGTGTTCGGGCGCCTCCTCGGGTACGTTTTTCAAACTCGCAAGTACAATATTGACCACAGTCTCGGCACTCTGGAGATTTTCCACGATAAACTTTTCATTGATCTTCGTACATGCGGTTATTTTCTTCTCCAATTCGTCATAGTCAATGTCCATATCATCGGATGTGCCCTTCGATGCGTTGCCACTGTTCTCGGCATCGGTTTCAAGGCGCATTTTCTTCCCAAAGTGATGAGCGGCATTTTCGACAATACGTTTCTGACGCATACTCACTTCTTGCTTGTCCATTTTGGGAGTGGCACGTTGAATCTCCGAAATCGAAGTGCCCAGGTCCATGAGTGTACGTTTGACGGCAACCTGGAACTCAAACGATCCTTTGTTCTTTAACAGGCCGATTAGTTGCATTTTTAGACTTTTTCGCACCGAACTGATTTGTGAATCGGTCAGGGTGGGCGGTAAATGTGAATTGAGGTGTTGGATTGCCTGGACAACATGGCCCATGAGACTTGGACGCAATTTTGCGATCGTACTAAGACTACTCGTGCAGGCAATCAAATTTACTGAAGAAATGTGCGTTGCGGCGTGAAACTTCAATAGAATATCGAAGATATTCATTGCTTCCTCTTCGAGCTTTCGTCGGCGCATAATCTTAAGGGTCAACGGGACATCTTCGAGTGAAAAGTCATTGTCTCGCTTCTGGCTATCTTCGTCGGGATATGTCTGAAGTATGACAACGCCCTCGAGGAATTTCAAAGCATTCGTTCGTATACCATCGTTATCGTTGTCGATCATATCGAGAATTTGTGCCTTCACCAGGCTGAGGACGTTCCAAGCCTGTTCGGTACTATCTGTGATCTCGGCACGTGTGCAAATCCACTGTAAGCCGTTTTTGTATATTGAACCGCATGCTTGAATCACTCGCTTTATAACTTGTGGTGATGAGTCCCGAAGAAGCATCGAAATCACGTTCACGATTTGTGGTGTAAACTCTACTTTCAGTTTACTGGAATCGAGAGGGATTTACATATACTCGTAAGTGGTAAGAGGGGGGAAAAGAGAGAAGAAAAAAACTTACCATATTTGCTCCATAAATCCGATTATATTCTTACGAACTTCCATATGCGGATCGTGTGCGAACGATAGGATGTGTTCGAGGAACTCCTCGACCAGTTCGGGGCAGGTACCCAAGATGATTTCTTGAATTTTTGCCAGTAATTCACATTTTGTTGTGGTTTCAGCTACCATCATCTCATTTAACCATTCAATCACCTACAAATTGGTAGAATAATCATAACAAAAACGATGACCTATCGTTGGAGAGGTGCTCATACCCGCGTTCGAGCACTGACGGTGCGTTCGTCGGTGAACAAATTCGAAGTTTCACCCAGAAATTGGGTACGGCCAAGGATGCCGGACATATTTTCAACTTGAAAAAGTAAATTTTCTCCCACGAATATATACGAATAAAGTCGCGAGTTAGCAAAATCTACAACTCAATTAAACTGCACACAGTAAAAATGCGGCTTTTCGATTTGACAACTGTCAACTGTCAAAGAATGACAGCAAGCCGTATGTGAACAGTGTTGCCATGGTACAAACCCTTATTGAGAGAGTAGATAGGAAATTCACTTTTAAAGAAAACTATTTCAATAGATGTCGCCACAAATGGAAAAGAGATAAAAATCTACGAGATTTGACAGTTGACATCTTCCTTCACATGCAATTTTTTTTTCTTCTGCGGTGTGGCTTGCGGCAAATTTTCTTCTTTTCTCGTCGCTTTCATCTATTTGGTTGTGATTTTTATAATTTTTACAAACGGACATTACCGTTTTTTCCCGTTGCTGTTGTTGGTGGTGTATAATGCAATTTTGTGAATAAATCTTTTTAAACCTGAAGACAGAGAATAAAACCATTATGTGGCATGAGGCCCGTCGGCAGGAGCGAAAAATTCGTGGCATGATCGTAGACTATAGGAAACGAGCTGAGCGTAGACAGGACTTTTACGAGAAAATTGTCAGAAATTCGATAATTCTTTCACTTGAACGAGTTAAGTTAACCAATTTCTCTTCCCTCCCTTCCATTAGAAAGCGGATCCGACACAATTTTTGCAGCTGCATGGACGCAAATGTAAAATACATCTCGACCCGGCGGTTGCGGCGGCTGGTGACGGTGCTGCTATCATGCAAGTGATATTTCGAATTTTCCCATGAAATCAAGAAAATTCTCCGCAAATCCCGAAGACATGAATTAATTTGAGATTTCTCTCTTCTTTCTCTCCCTTGCAGAGTGCCTTGGCAGGGACAACAGGACAACTTAATCGATCGGTTTGATGTTAGAGCACATTTGGACCATATCCCAATTGTTCCGAAGACAACACAACAAGATGATATTGGACCCGAGGAGCGGCAGTGCAATTACGAACGATATCGCATTTTGGCGCAAAATGATTTTCTCAACGTGCCCGAGGAGAAATTTCTGCATCAATTGTACTTGGACGAACAGTATGGAGCCAATGCCCAAGTGGAGACTGATAGGAATATGGGTAAAAAGAAGGCAACTGGTGTTGCGATTGCTTATTCGTATGACGACGGAGATATCTCAACACCATTTAGTCACATTCCTAGTGCGACTGTACATCAGACTGATGATGATAACGATTCAGTGGGATCCGAGATTGATATGGACGTATCGATCGATATATCCAAATTGGATACATCGCAGGCGCATGAACTGAATGCCTGCGGAAGAAACTATGGGATGATGAGCAACGATTTCTATTCGTATCTCACGAAGGATGTAGACGAGGCGGATGCTATACGCCTGGCGCGTGAAGAGGAACAGGAAAAAATGATGTTGAGCGGAAGAAAGAGTCGTAGAGAACGTCGTGCACAAAAGGAACGCAGAGTGGCAGGTCGGCCGCTAAGTCCTCCGTCTTATGCGGCGAAAGAAGAACCGGCACCGGGCGATATCAAAGACAATGATAGTGATTCAAGGTCACCGTCGCCAGAAAATTCGGGAAAGATCACATATATTACCTCTTTCGGCGGAGAAGATGAACTTCAGCCGCACGCGAAAATACTCTTCAATGTGAATAAGGCGAACAAACCTGGTATTGGGGGGGTGGGCTTATCACAGGCTGGTCAAACCACTTACGCGCAGAAGGTGAAGGAAAACCTGGAAAAGTTGAAACAGGCCAACGAGAGACGACTGGAACGACCGAAACAGTATCAATATCGTAGTCGTAGCCGAAGTTATGGACGTCATCGTAGAAGTTCTAGTCGAGGGCGAAGACGACGGAGTCGAAGCAGATCATATGGTCGACGATATCGTCGTTCTCGGTCACGATCGCGACGTAGTCGATCGCAATCGCGTTCGCGTAGATCCAAGTCTCGATCTCATCGAAGACGGCGCTATAGTTCATCATCCTCTTCGTCATCATCATCGTCTGATGACCGGGAAACGACACGACGTAAACCATCTCCCAAATATCCTCGATCACTGTCTAAGGCAACAGTTAAAACTGCTGAGAAAGCGGAAGAAGTCATTAAACCGCCACCACCACCAGTAGTAGTAGCACCATCAGTGCCAGTTGTTGAACCACAACCACCACCACCAGCTACTCCAATGATTCAGTATCCTAATCTGTCGATTCTACGAACAAACAATCCAACATCAATCCAACAACCGCCCGAATCGGCCAAACAAGTCGATTTACCACAGCCACTACCAGAGGAACCGCCACCCATCAAAAGGTACTACGGTCGCAAGCGGCCCGGCGATACATCGGACTCTGATGAAGACTCTTCAAATGTGGATGATCCTTCGGACGACGAGCACAGCCAAGAGGATGATCGCTACGATCAACGACTCATGGACAATGACACATCGTAAAATCATTCTCTAACATACGAGCGCACTAACAATTTCTAATTCTCTTTCTCTGTATTTCAGCTCCGATAGATCGAATCCATTCCCTCATCTATCGAGTGGAATGGCCGGAATCACCGGAACTGGGTGTGGTAAACAGAATAGCAAAAATGCTCTCTCAACCCATGGCACAAATAATTCTAATTCTACCGAGACCAAAGTCAGTAAGAATAACATCCCTATCTATCGGGCACCCGGTTGCCTTGTTGTATTTCTCTCGTTTTCCTTTGTATTTCCTTTTTGCGTTTTTGTTTCCATTCGAATTCGTCGCTTATTCGTTCGTTTTTTTCTTATATGAACGTGGTTGTGTTCTTACTCTTTTTTGAAAACAAAAAATCTCAAACTAATATGAACACAAATCCGACCATCAGCGGCATGACGACATCCGATCTAAACTAGAAAAAAATTAATTGTATTTCCAAGCGACAGGGGTTTCGTTTCGCAATAGAGAACAAGACAGACACGCACGAAACCTCTAACAGTCTCAGTCTGCTGTTCCATTTCTGTCGTTTTAATATTTCAAAGTTATCATTTACAGGTGACCACGAGCATGAGCACCGCCGCTGGGCTTAACAAGGCACCATTGAATCCACGCGAGAGGTTAAAGCGTAAAATGCAGATTCTACTCAATAAGCAATGTTTGTTACTTTCTATTGGCCCATTCAAGGCGTTTTGTTTAGTTTTTTTGCTTTTGTTTTTGTTTCAGATAAAGCAGACAAAAAGGCTGAGATAGAAAAGACAGAGCGTCAGCTCCAGATGCAACAAGAGCGGGAAGATGAAATGCGCGAGCTTGCTCTCAAGCTGCGCCGAAGGTAATTGATTGATTTCAATATTGGTCATCAGGTTTTTTGTCAGTATTTCCCTTAAATTAGGCAACGGGAACTTCGTCACAAGCATGGCACCCCCAAGTCTAGCGATGGTGTTAGAAGTTCGGACGACGAAACGGTCGCGAAAAAAGCCCGTAGCCGATCTGGTTCACAGTCTAGTAAAAAATCCGTTAAGAGTACTCGAAGTAATCATAGGAATAGTCGCGATCGTGACCGTGATCGGGATCGTGATCGCGATCGCGAACGAGATCGAACACGTTCGCGACGCAGCTCAAGCCGTAGTCGACGTGAGCGACGACGATCGCGCAGTCGCAGCCGATCTCCAGGTCATAGATCAAGGAGAAGAAATTCACGATCACGAAGTCGAAATCGTCGCAGTACGTCACGGAGACGTAATCGTAGCACTGATCGATCACGTTATCGTGTCTCACGCGATCATCGCGATCGATATCGTCGCTCCCGATCGAGATCTCGTACTAATAATGCAATCGGCAATCGAAATCGTGATATGGATCGATACGTATCATCGTATTCGAGAAATTCCGATCGTAGTTCAAATGCTGCCACTCAAGCGACCGAGAATGAGAGGAACAATCGAAATAAAGTTGTTATTTCAGCGCCACCCAAACTGAAGAAACTCGTTGATTATTGAAATTCCCTTCGACTCATGTGCTACAATGAATTTGTAAATAAAATTTACTTCGAATAAAACCGCTAGTTTTTTTCTAATACAAGGTCATATGGGCTAGAATCGATAGGGGCAGTAAATCTGGTTACTCACGTTTCTGTAGGATAGTTTACGCAAGCAAGCCCGTCCCTAGGTCTATGCTGCATCCAATAATCGTATTACGGACACGAACCGACGGTTATGTTCGAATTTCGCTGTCGAAGTTCGAATGCTCTCGTGAAGCTGAAATGGAAATGATGGTAACTTTCAGCGGCTGTTTAATAGAGCAAAACGGTACAATAGTTGGACTGATTATAGATCTGCTCTAACTAAGTACAACCTCGAACTGAGGAAATCCAAGAGGACGTCTTGGAGGAAGCATTGCGAGAATATAGACTCGCTTCCAACTGCAGCCCGACTCCAGAAAACACTCTCTCGAGAGCACACAAATGGGCTCGGGCTGCTTCGCAAATCAGACGGCACCTTCACCGTCAACCGCAGGGAAACCCTGGAGACCTTGCTCGAGGTGCACTTCCCTGGTTCTACTCCCTACTCGATGTCCTCTGACGATCAGATTAACGTCACAGAAAACATCGACAGTAGAACAAATAGCCTCTCTGGAAGACTATTCAGCCCTGACAGGGTTAAATGGGCAATTAGCTCATTCAAACCCTACAAGGCTCCAGGCAAAGACGGTGTCTTTCCTGCGATCCTACAGAAAGGCTTGAACACAATTCTACCATCACTGGAGGACCTATTTAGGTCTTGCCTCAACCTGGGATACATACCCCGGCCTTGGAGAAAAGTCAATCATGTCTTCATCCCCAAGAATGGGAAACCAAGCGAGCAACCTAAATCCTATCGTCCTATCAGTTTGACTTCGTTCTTTCTAAAAACAATGGAGAAACTGATAGAGCTCCACATTAGAGGTATCCTGGAAAACCAGACACCTCTGCACCCCAACCAGTATGCATATCGCAAAGAGCGATCTACCGAAAACGCACTACACCACTTGGTGAAGTGCATTGAAAATAGTTTCACACAAAAGGAGATCGCAATCTGCGCCTTCCTCGATATAGAGGGAGCCTTTGATAATACTGGCTATGATTCGATCACCACTGCATTATCCTGCAGGGGTGTGGACCATCCCACTAATCACTGGATTAGGGCGATGCTAAATAGCCGTATCATATCAGCCACATGCGGAGAGGTCTCAGTGACAGTATCGGCGGTCAGAGGATGCCCACAAGGGGGAGTCCTCTCACCACTGCTTTGGTCGATAGTCATCGACGATCTATTACGCAAGCTGACCACTCTGGGCTACGAGGTCATCGTATATGCTGATGAACTAGTAGTCGTTGTTACGGGCAAGTGCGAGGCCACTGCCTGTGAGCGCATGCAGCTTGCGCTCCAATTCATCTCTGACTGGTGTGGCAGAGAGGGGTTATCTATTAACCCAAATAAGACAATCTTAGTCCCGTTTACAAGGAGGAGAAAGGTACAACCCTGCTCAATCCTTCTAAATGGAACACACAGGATTTTCAGAGGAGGTAAAATATCTAGGTATTGACCTAGACCGCAAACTCAACTGGAACTCCAACATGAAAAATAAACTCATGAAAGCGACTAAGGCCATGTGGGCCTGCCGACGCACCTACGGTAAAACCTGGGGGCTTAAACCTAAGGTGGTCCACTGGTTATATACCGCGATAGTAAGGCCTATCGTTACCTACGGGTCCACCGTATGGTGGACAAAAGTTGAACAAAAAACTACTATTATTAAGCTTCAACGCCTTCAGAGACTAGCGTGTCTCGGCATCACAGGCGCTATGCCGTCCTGCCCTACGGCAGCACAAGAAGCACTCATTGGACTCGTTCCACTGCACCTTTTTATCAAAAAGGTGGCATTACGCAGTGCAATCAGAATCCTCTACTCGGGAACAAATATGCCATGTAGACCCGCAGGCCACATGTCCATATTGCAACACTTTCCCGAGCTGGATATGATTGCTACGGTCTCGGACACATTGTCACACACCTTCACCTTTGACAAGAGATTTGAGGTGCTGATCCCAAATCGCTCAGCATGGGAAAACAGTCCCCTGCTGAATGTCAAAGGCCTTAGGTGGTACACGGATGGCTCCAAGATGGCTTCTGGCGTTGGCGCCGGCATCTTTGGACCAAAACGTAAGATCTCGAAGGCCCTGGGAGTAAGCCCCAGCGTCTTCCAAGCTGAACTGCACGCCATCCTAACATGCGTCAACCTAAATCTCGAGACCGGCATCAGAGGAGTAACTATCAACATACTCTCTGATAGCCAAGCAGCGCTTAAAGCACTGGGTTCGTACAGCACGAACTCGAAAACCGTCAAGGAATGCCACGACGCCCTGCAAGAGCTCGCCAAAAGAAACAATGTTAAACTTTGGTGGGTGTCAGGACATAAAGGTATTAAGGGCAATGAAATTGCCGACCAACTTGCCAGAAAAGGTTCCAGCGACAAATACATAGGTCCGGAACCCTTCTGCGGCATTCCCGGGTCTAAGATAGATTACCTCTTGGACAAGTGGGAAAAGTCGCAACACCTGTCCTTTTGGAACAGTGTTCGGGGACTCCGTCAATCTAAACGACTTATACGACCCCTGAACAAACACCCTGTTGACATACTTAAGCTCAATAGAGGGGATATCGGAAGACTGGTCAGCTACCTAACGGGACACTGCGGTCTGAGATATCATCTAAATAAAATTAGTCTCTCGTCTGAAACTGAGTGTCGGCTCTGTCTAGAGGACGATGAGACGGCAGAACACATACTGTGTGAGTGTGCTGCACTCTGCCATCTAAGGAAGCGCATCCTTCTCAGTGAAGTTGTGACTCCTGAGGGGATCACCCTGGCTCCTACGAGAAGCATTCTCAACTTCATTATAGAGGTTGAGAGGCTACTCGGCTAATCGGCTAGCAGGCACGATAGATCTGCAAAGGTCGCAGTGCCATATTGCTAAGAGTAGCACTAGCCCCATGTGTAGCGGCAGAGTGCTGAATGCCAGAGCATTCTAGAAACTTCCGAAGGAAAACGTCTGACGGCGAACATTCGAGAAAGTGGACCGAGGGCTATAAAAGCGCGAACGCTCAGTAACGAGTTATCCGGACGAGATCCTCTTGGTCACGGCGATTAATAAGTCATTGTCACGAGTCCACGAACAATGTATTAAAACCTTGAAACAACCCCTGGTCATCCACGTATAAGGAGAGCAGAAGAACCTCGGAAGCCTCCCTCAAAGAGAAATCATCGGATTTGTTGCTTCTCATTCTGCAAACAATATAGAACATTTCGATGTGGAGGAACAACCTACTTGCTGAATCCACTCAAGCATCTCTTGCCAAAGTATTCATGATTTCGATAGCTTGGTTGTTAGGGGGGGCACTAGTCAGGAGGCCCATCCAAAGCTTACAATATTAGGCCGCAAGCGCTTTGAGTCCTTACTATAAAACCAGAAAACGGAAGTACAGAAGACTTCCGAAGTTTCAAGAGTCGCCCTTTAATGATATTTTCAGGTCCAACCAGGACTGTCTGGGCATGTGGACTCAGGGAAGGGATGGTACGCCATTTGCCAAGAGATACGTGGGCAGTTCAGCAGTTCGAAAACTCCTTGTCGGGTCCAGATAAGGGCCATCCTTGCAATATCCGTTAGCGGTTTACGCAGGCTATGGCCTATCCAGCCCCACTTTCGATGTTGGTGGATCTCTGCTGCGATGGGTTTTTATGGTGATCTATTCAGGGGAAAAGACCTCCAGGATTCGTCTCAAGCAATTGTTGACGAAGACTTGAAGCTTGCGAACAGTGATGGTGGTTGTCTTTCAAGTCTCGCATCCGTAGAGCAGTATGGATTTCAAGTTGAAATTGAATATCCAATGTCCGAAGCTTGAGAGGGGTGGACCTCCAGACGTTGCCAGGCGAATAGTAAGCGCGGTTGGCCTTTTTTGCACAAGGTGGTGCCGAGGTAGCAGAATTTGTTGACATCCTCGATTGGTTTCCCGTCTAACAGGAGAGTTGCCTCATATCTTGAGCCGATTCTCACCAGCTTTGTCTAGGCAACGTCGATTTCCAGTCCAGCTCTTCTGGCGTTGGCATCCAACGCGTGTAGTTTTTCTCGGGCGCCGCCTAAGGTGTTAGATAGCAGGCAGATGTCGTCGGCATAGTCGAAGTCGTGGAGTTTCTCTATCAGGGACCATTGAATTCCTTTATAAGCGGCGTTGTTGTTGCGGTCTAGGATAATGATGAAGGGGTGATAATATACACGGTTGCCTTACTCCTGTGGTGTTAGTGAACGAGGTGTTGTCTTTGCCCTTAAAATGCAACTTGCAAGACGCCTCCCGGTAGAGCTCGATGATGGATGGCGGTATTCCCAGGACATTTCATAGGCCTTATCGCCGGACCATGTCGAGGGTTTTCTCGAAGTTAACGAATAGCAGAAGGATGGAGGAGATCCATTCAAACGATTGTTCGAGCGGTTAGGCCATCTTGGGCTATCTTGCTCACGGCGCAGATGTTCTGCGACAGTTGGAGAAATCCGGTGCAGGATTAGTGAGATGCCTTTCCAGTTTTTACATTCGCTCAAGTTTCTTTTTTGGGGGTGGTGATAGTGACACCTTCTCTCCAGCTATCAGGGATTCGGCGTTCGGTCCATGCTTCGCGAATGATCGGGTATGGGATCGGTGCCATGTCTGCTGCAGTCACCTTGAACAATTCCATTAGTAGGTTTTCCGGCTCGGGAGCTGTGCCGCTCTTGAACTTGCTAATTAGAAGCTCAATCTCGGGTAATATTTGAGGGGTTGTGGGGACTTGCCTCCTGTGATTCCTGCGGACAAAAGGTGGAAAGGGGATGAAATCTTCTTCGACTGGAGCGGATTCAGAGAAAAATTATTTCTATCGGATTAGTTGTTGTTGTCCTTCAGAGGTGGCGTGGGTATTGATTTATTGCCACACAGCTTTGTGTGGCAGCATAGATGCCTCTCAAGTTGCCACAATGCGCAGCCACTTCACCTTCGTTGACAATGCCCCAGTAGAAGGTTCTCCTGTTCTTTTGTGCCAATTGTTTAACCGATTTTTCATCTGTGTTATACGCCACCTGTCTGTTTTCTCTCTTCTCGTGAGCGGGCTAGGTGTAATTGCCCTCTGAGCTGGAGTACTTGAGTACTTTACATATTTGAGAAGAGCCCTTGGAAGGACTAGTGTTCCAAGGTTTGGTGTCTATATTCTTAATAAATATCGTTCCAACGCTGACAACGATTATAGACAACTTGGTGCTATGCAATATCTCCCTTACGCAGCATCTGTAGCATCCATGGCTTTCAAGCCGCTTGTGTGTCGACCTGGTGTCGACTTCGACCGGTGGCAGAAGAGCAACTGGCGTAGCTGAAGAGTAAGAGATGTATTGTCAACCTTGACATGACAGCATAATATAACCAAGTTTCATTGGCTGAAGACTGTAGGGCATTTAAGGCTCTCCCAACAACAGATGGATTGGCTTAGTCTTGCGGATCTTTCTCTATTCTACAAAGACGGCCGGTATTACGTCCCCTACCGTCAAACTGTCCACTGAAACTCTTTATAGCTATAGTCGCTTGGTTGGCTTTAGTCGCTCGGCTGGCTATAGTCGCCCGACTGGATATAGTCACCAGGCTGGCTCTAGTCGCCCAGCTGGCTATAATCGCCCGGCTGGCTATAGTCATCTGGCTGGCTATAGTCGCCCAGCTAGCTATAGTCGCCCGGCTGGCTATAGCTACCCAGCTGGCTATAGTCACCCGGCTTGCTCTGGTCGCCCAGCTGGCTATAGTCGCTTGGCTGACTTTAGTCACCCGGCTGGCTATAGTCGCCCCGCTGGTTATAGTCGCCCGGCTGGCTACAGTCGCCCGGCTGGCTATAGCTACCCAGCTGGCTATAGTCACCCGGCTTGCTCTGGTCGCCCAGCTGGCTATAGTCGCCCGGCTGGCTATAGTCGCCCGGCTGGCTATAGTCGCCTGGCTGGCTATAGCTACCCAGCTGGCTATAGTCATCCGGCTTGCTATAGTCGCCCGACTGACTGTAGTCGCCCGGCTGGCTATAGTCCCCCAGCTGGCTATAGTCGCCCGGCTGGCTATAGTCCCCCAGCTGGCTATAGTCGGCCGGCTGGCTATAGTCCCTCAGCTGGCTATAGTCGCCCGGCTGGCTATGTCCCCCAGCTGGCTATAGTCGCCTGGCTGGCTATAGTCCCCCAGCTGGCTATAGTCGCCCGGCTGGCTATAGTCGTCCCGCTGGTTATAGTCGCCCGGCTGGCTATAGCTACCCAGCTGGCTATAGTCACCCGGCTTGCTCTGGTCGCCCAGCTGGCTATAGTCGCTTGGCTGACTTTAGTCACCCGGCTGGCTATAGTCGCCCCGCTGGTTATAGTCGCCCGGCTGGCTATAGTCGCCCGGCTGGCTATAGCTACCCAGCTGGCTATAGTCACCCGGCTTGCTCTGGTCGCCCAGCTGGCTATAGTCGCTTGGCTGACTTTAGTCGCCCGACTGACTGTAGTCGCCCGGTTGGCTATAGTCCCCCAGCTGGCTATAGTCGCCCGGCTGGCTATAGTCCCCCAGCTGGCTATAGTCGCCCGGCTGGCTATAGTCCCTCAGCTGGCTATAGTCGCCCGGCTGGCTATAGTCCCCCAGCTGGCTATAGTCGCTCGGCTGGCTATAGTCCCCCAGCTGGCTATAGTCGCCCGGCTGGCTATAGTCCCCCAGCTGGCTATAGTCGCCCGGCTGGCTATAGTCTCCCAGCTGGCTATAGTCGCCCGGCTGGCTATAGTCCCCCAGCTGGCTATAGTCGCCCGGCTGGCTATAGTCCCCCAGCTGGCTATAGTCGCCCGGCTGGCTATAGTCGCCCGGCTGGCTATAGTCCCCCAGCTGGCTATAGTCGCCCGGCTGGCTATAGTCTCCCAGCTGGCTATAGTCGCCCGGCTGGCTATAGTCCCCCAGCTGGCTATAGTCGCCCGGCTGGCTATAGTCCCCCAGCTGGCTATAGTCCCCCAGCTGGCTATAGACGCTATAGAAATGGAAATGCATTCAACAGATTTTCGAGGGGGAACGTTTGACGGCGAACATTCGAGAAAGTGGACCGAAGGCTATATAAGCGCGAACGCTCCCCTCGGGACCATTCAGTTCCCGGAATTCAGTAACGAGTGATCGGTCGGTAATCAAGCCATCTAGTGAGATGTGAAGCGCACACATAATTAATATGTGGTGGAATAGTACTGTGTATAATAAAGTGTAACGTGTGTAAAAGGTTGTAACAATAAATAAAGGTGAAGTGCTCAGATAATTGATCTGAGGTGATCTATTGATCTATACCCACGCTCATTCACAATGACATTCCAGCTGTCACCCCCTTAGACTAAGCTAATCTGCTTGCTGCCCACTTCGCAGCGAACTCGCAACTCCCCAAATCATCTTTGTCACCGCCTGTTCTGGAGTACGTTAATTCCACCATGGGACAAATTCACTTCCGTACTCGTGCAGTTGCAAGGGTTCTTAAAGAACTTGACATACTCAAATCCGCTGGTCCAGATGGTATTGCCCCAATAGTCCTGAAGAGGTGTTCTTCTACGCTGGCAAAACCACTGCGTAAGCTTTTCCTACTCTTCTGGGCTCTACCCGAGTAGGTGGAAAACAGCATTTGTCCAGCCCATTCCCAAAAAAGGCGAATCTTCTTCTCTCTCCAATTACCGACCCATTGCACTAACGTCCCTTCTTTGCAAGGCCATGGAAACGCTGATAAATCGTCAGTTAATGAAATATCTCGAGTCGCAGAAACTCCTCAATGACCGGCAGTAAGGTTTCCGCAGCAACAGATCCACTGGTGATTTGATGGTATATCTCACCGAGAAGTGGAATCATTCACTCCACCAGGCGGGTGAGAGCAAAGTAGTTGCACTTGATATTTCGAAAGCATTTGACAGAGTTTGGCATGAAGCTCTTTTGTCGAAAATGCGTGCATTCGGGATCGATGACTCTCTTCTTCTATGGATTAGAAGCTACCTTTCGAATCGTTCAATTCAAATTGTCTTGGACGGATTCAAGTCTGACGCTTACCTTGTGAATGCTGGTGTTCCCCAGGGCTCCGTTTTGTCTCCGACACTCTTTCTCATTTTTATAAATGATCTCTTGTCTGTTACTTCTAATCCAATTCACTCCTTCGCTGACGGCAGTACTCTCAGCTTCTCATATTCGTTCACTTCTTTACGACCCGGCACTTCGGCTGTAAATAGTGAGCGGCAGCGTATGTTAAGCTCATTAAATTCCGACATCGACAGCATCATCCAAAACAATAGAGTGGAATTGAATGCTTCCAAAACACAATGCTGTCTTCTGTCGTTAAAGCATAACACTGACTCAATGCCATTATCCATGAATGGCACTTGTATCTCGGAAACCGAAAAGCTTTCCATCCTGGGTATGTGCATCAGTGACAACCTTTGTTGGAATGATCACATATTTAGTGTCGCTAAGAATGCCGCGAAATGCCTAGGTTTCCTATACAGATGCAAGGAATTCTTCACACCCACCGATCTGGCTACAATTTACAAGGCGTTCATTCGTCCTAAGTTGGAGTTCAACGCTCATGTCTGGTCTGGTGCATCTAAGACCTCATTGCACCTACTAGATAGAATACAAAAACGCGCGATAAAACTGGTAGATGACCCCAGCATTGCCAAAACACTAGACTCGCTGGAACATCGTAGGAACGATCCTGCCTTTCATTGTTTTATCGTTACTTTCATCATAAATGCTCTGACGAAATAGCCAGTTGCATTCCGCCACTTCACAACTTCTCCCGCGATACACGCGTCTCCCGGAATGCGCATGAATTCACTTTGAAGCCCGTTTTCGGTCGTACTGTCAAATATAGAAATTCTTTCCTCAACCGAACCACACGAATGTGGAACGCGCTACCTCGTTCGGTCTTCCCCCCTCAATACAATATGCAAACATTTAAGACCAATGTCAATAGGCAGCTCCTCTCCCTGCTACCTTCTGCTCGCACAACGTCCGTCATTATAAGGCCTTAGCCTTGAGTGCGCGTGTGACTCTAATTCGAATGAATAGACGACAGTGTAGTTGATCGCAATCCAGTGATGCGAACCCTATTCGGACCCGATTCGAATTTTTCGTAACATTTAGTGTCAGAAGTGAGATTAATTTCGAAATGGTGTCATTGTTTTGTGAAGTGTTTTCGGTTATAAGTAGTGAGTGGTCGGGTAGCGAAGTTATTGGCTCACCAATGCAGTTTTTCGACGTCAAAATTCGCTGTGTCGCTTGACGTACGTTTCTTGTTGCACAGGGACGATTACAGACCTAGACTGCGACAAGTAATGATCCGATCGTTGTTGGCAGCTTGGATTGAGCGCACGTCAAGCACACTGGACGCATGCCTTCCATCTATCACAACGTGATCAATTTGGTTTCGTGTCCTTTGATCAGATGACAGTCAAGTTGCTTGATGGATTTTTTTCAATTTGAAATTTGCCGAATTTGACCAGCATTGGTCCGTTATCGGAGGTTTGGTCGTGGGAGTTGAATTTTTCAACTGTCGGGCCAAAGATTCCTTCTTTGCCCACCCTGGCGTTGAGATCGGCAAGAACGATTTCGACAACGTGGCGGGGGCAGCGGTCATAAGCTGGATCAAGGAGTGTATAGAAGGAGTTCTTGGCCCCCTCGTCCTTCGCATCCGTCAGGGCGTGAGCACAAATGAGGCTAATGTTAAAAAACATAGCTCGGATACGAATCGAAGCGAGTCTCTTGTTGGGGGGCTCGAATCTAGAGATGAGGTGACGCAGCTTCTGGCCCATCACGAATCCGACAACGAATCTGTGCTCCTTTTCATGGCATGTAGTAGATGTCACATGATAACTTTTTGCAACGTCCGTTCCGTCCATCGCATCTCCTGCATGGCGGCAATGCTCGCTTTATGTTCATCGAGGACATTTACCAGCTGGGCAAAGAATCGTGGTTCTTGATTAGTCTGCGGTGGTTGTCAACTTAGATTGATCACCGACAAAAATCGAAGCTGGTGTTCGCCATGTTAAACATGATCAACTTCTTTACCCGCTTACTTTGCTTTGCCTCTCCCAGCATTTCAAAGTTAAGCCAACAACGAGCTATAAAACGTAAAACCCATCAACTCACTGAACATGCTCGCGGCCCCATAATTCGTTCAAACATTGACATATCATTTGACACTTCTCCATTCTCCACTTCTCGACTATTCATAACGTGCCGTGTTTCTATTCGCACGTGAAAAAAATTCGTAAAAAACCGGAAAAATCTCATCAAATTTCACATAAAAATGGTTCAGAAAGGTGTCAGCCCGGTTACTATCTTCAAGAGCATCTATAATAACGAATTCCAATGGTAAATATTTTCATTCGCATGATTCGCAGCTCAAATCAAAAGTCTCCGTCCTTCCCTCCCCGTGCCAACCATTCATCGACTATCGGTCGCAATCGGAAAATGACATGATAGTGACAGAAGGTCACTGTCAGATTAGCCACTGTCGATGGACAGGTGGAACGGGGCGGCCCAGCACTTGGCACTTGTGTCAAAAACTCGCATAAAATATACATTTCCTTCCTTGCCTCTACCGCAGGCACAAAATTGATCGCATTTTGCTTCGTTTTCATTTTCTGCATAACAAAAAAAAAAAATTCTAATCGCAGGTCGGTGGTGAAAAGCTTTGGTCTGTTCCTTCTTGGTGTGCGTATCGCCAAAGAGTTTGTCGGCGTGGAGATTATGCCCGCCATTGCCCCGCATTAGGAGGACAGTTTAGCGGAAGACGGTGCCCCATACGGAAGTAGTCGTTTCTCCAGTGTACCATATACATATAACGAACAACAAACTAAACTTAGCGCTTTTGTTATGCCATAATTTCTAGAGCTGTTGAGGCTAATAAAAGGGAAAAAATTGAAAATATTTTCGGGTTTTATTGAGTGCGATGCAGGGCTGCGGGTGGTTGGTGTTGACAGTTCTTGGGCTGTTGGACGCGTCGTTTGTGAGTAGTTCGGGATTCCTGTGGAATCGGCCGAAACCCAATATCCTGCTGATAGTGACCGACGATCAGGATGTGGTACTTCACGGGCTTGTGAGTCTTTAGAAAATTGCTGATGACAATCTGGTCGTTGCTGATTGTGGGGGTGGTTCTGTCTTTCTTTTTCAGACACCTATGACGAATGTACAGAAAATGATCGGAACGAATGGTGTCACGTTCACCAATGCGGTACGTAGAGCGAAGGCATTTCCTATCTATCAACCGTGAGTGTGTATTCGAGAATCTGTTTTTGTTTTCTATGCAGTTTACGAGCTCACCGCTTTGTTGTCCATCGCGGGCTTCGATTCTAAGCGGAATGTATGCACACAACCATCGCACGATGAATAATTCGTTGTCTGGCGGTTGCTATAGCAGTTACTGGCGGAGGAAGGTGGAACCGAAGGCGTTGCCTGTCGTCCTTCAACAGAATGGATACGATACATTCTATGCTGGAAAGTATCTCAATGAAGTAAGGCCTCTATCCTACAATTTCCCCTTTTACTTTGATTTGCTTTTAGTACTCGGGAACCGCGGTACCCCCCGGGTGGTCGCAGTTCTACGGCCTGCAAGGCAACTCCCGCTACTACAATTACAGTCTGAACGAAAACGGTAGGATAGTGTCCTATCCCGACAAGTACTTCACCGACCTATTGTCTGAGAAAACACTTTCATACCTCAACCAACGTAGATCAAGAACTCAGCCGTTCTTTGCGATGGTAGCTCCGCCAGCTCCTCATGCGCCATATACCCCAGCACCGAGGCATCGAAACGCCTTTGCCGGTACCAAAGCACTTCGAACAAAGAATTTCAACGTTCCTTCCCCAGAATTAGGTAACACAAAATACTATTTCCATGTACGTTCCATCTACCTCGCTGTTTCCTCGCAGGTAAACATTGGCTAGTAGCGTCGAGTCAACCAATGCGGTCCAAATTGATCAACACCATCGACTCGTACTTTCAGAACAGATGGGAGTCCCTCCTGGCAGTCGATGAAATGGTCGGTGGCATAATCAACATGCTGAATACGACGCACGAACTGGACAACACCTACATCGTCTTCACGTCCGATAACGGCTACCATGTCGGTCAATTCGCGCAACCATTCGACAAACGACAACCCTACGAAACCGACATACGTGTACCTTTCCTCGTTCGCGGTCCGAATGTCTCAAAAAAATCAATCGTCACAGCTCCAATCACTTTGATCGACTTGGTGCCGACGTTCTACGAATGGACCGGTATCCTACCGAAGGGCAACGAGGATGGTATCTCATTTAACGTCTACTTGATGAATCCCAAATACAATCCACTGCTCGATCGTGGCTTCCATCGTGAGATTCTTGTTCAACACTGGGGCGAAGGTAATGATCGCACTTACAACTATCAGTGTCCATGGCGAAAGGGCGACCATTTGGCCGAGTGTACCGTAAGCGCTGACTGTCACTGCCAAGACGCGTGGAACAACACATACGCTTGCATTCGACACTTCCGATTCGGGACGAACAAACTCTACTGTGAATTTAAAGACCACGAGGTGAGTGGCATGAAGAAAACGTGCAGTCGAACATGAAACGTTTCTTTTCTAGCAATTTGTTGAGGCATACGATCTAGACGAAGATCCCTATCAGATGGAGAATCTTGGGTATGAGATGTTACCCATTGAACGGGCGCTGTACAGTCTGGCTTTGCAGAACTTAACTTCGTGCATTGGCAGTTCGTGCAGGATTGTGAACCTCTGAACTTGTTGATTTCTGCTTCCTGTAGTCCACTGTTGTTCTTGTTGTGGTTGAATAAAAGTGCTTAGAAGCAATTGTGCGTCTTTTTCTAAACCATCACTCTGCTCTTTTCTTTTGGTGGGCATTACAGCCCATGAGGGACCAGAGCCAAGCTTCTCTCAATCACCCATGTAATGTATGATTTATTTTTTACATTCATAGGTGATAGAGACCTATCGTGTATTGCCGATTCCGAACGGTGCGAGTCGAGAAGCTTTTTCAAGGCAAGTATACTACGGAAGGTTTTGCCAGTACCCCGCCGAGGAGGGACGCCGCGAAATAAACATTCGATGGCGTTGGTGTTATCGGGATCCGAACTAGCTCATCGTGCGTCAGAGTCCAACACACTAACCACCACGCCACTGGCTCTATTGCTTAGTAAACTGATGCATTTCTACAGCTTAAGCTAGGCCAGTAGAGCTGCAGCAGCTCTACTGCCTAGTAAATCCAGAGCCGTGAAGCTGCTGCAGCTCTACTGTCTAGTAAACCTAGAGTCGTGTAGCTGCTGCAGCTCTACTGTCTAATAAACCTAGAGCTGCTGCAGCTCTACTGTCTAGTAAACCTAGAGCCGTAGAGCTGCTGCAGCTCTACTGTCTAGTAAACCTAGAGCCGTAGAGCTGCTGCAGCTCTACTGTCTAGTTAACCTAGAGCTGCTGCAGCTCTACTGTCTAGCAAACCTAGAGCTGCAGCAGCTTTACTGTCTAGTAAACCTAGAGCTGCTGCAGCTCTACTGTCTAGTAAACCTAGAGCTGCTGCAGCTCTACTGTCTAGTAAACCTAGAGCTGCTGCAGCTCAACTGTCTAGTAAACCTAGAGCTGCTGCAGCTCTACTGTCTAGTAAACCTAGAGCTGCTGCAGCTCTACTGTCAACTAGACAGAGCTGCAGCAGCTCTACTGTCTAATAAACCTAGAGCTCTGCAGCTCTACTGTCTAATAAACCTAGAGCTGCTGCAGCTCTACTGTGTAGTAAACCTAGATCTGCTGCAGCTCTACTGTCTAGTTAACCTAGAGCTGCTGCAGCTCTACTGTCTAATAAACCTAGAGCTGCTGCAGCTCTGCTGTCTAGTAAACCTAGAGCTGCTGCAACTCTACTGCCTAATAAACCTAGAGCTGCTGCAGCTCTACTGTCTAGTAAACCTAGAGCTGCTGCAGCTCTACTGTCTAGTAAACCTAGAGCTGCTGCAGCTCTACTGTCTAATAAACCTAGAGCTGCTGCAGCTCTACTGTTTAATAAACCTAGAGCTGCTGCAGCTCTACTGTCTGGTAAACTTAAAGCCCTGGAGCTGCTGCAGCTCTACTGTCTAGTTGACCTAGAGCTGCTGCAGCTCTACTGTCTAGTAAACCTAGAGCTGCTGCAGCTCTACTGTCTAGTAAACCTAGAGCTGCTGCAGTTCTACTGTCTAATAAACCTAGAGCTGCTGCAGCTCTACTGTCTAGTAAACCTAGAGCTGCTGCAGCTCAACTGTCTAGTAAACCTAGAGCTGCTGCAGCTCTACTGTCTAGTAAACCTAGAGCTGCTGCAGCTCTACTGTCTAGTAAACCTAGAGCTGCTGCAGCTCTACTGTCTAATAAACCTAGAGCTGCTGCAGCTCTACTGTCTAGCAAACCTAGAGCTGCAGCAGCTTTACTGTCTAGTAAACCTAGAGCTGCTGCAGCTCTACTGTCTAGTAAACCTAGAGCTGCTGCAGCTCTACTGTCTAATAAGCCTAGAGCTGCTGCAGCTCTACTGTTTAATAAACCTAGAGCTGTTGCAGCTCTACTGTCTAGTAAACCTAGAGCTGCTGCAGCTCAACTGTCTAGTAAACCTAGAGCTGCTGCAGCTCTACTGTCTAGTAAACCTAGAGCTGCTGCAGCTCTACTGTCTAGTAAACCTAGAGCTGCTGCAGCTCTACTGTCTAGTAAACCTAGAGCTGCTGCAGCTCTAATGTCTAGTAAACTTAAAGCCGTGGAGCTGCTGCAGTTCTACTGTCTAGTAAACCTAGAGCCGTAGAGCAGCTGCAGCTCTACTGTCTAGTAAACCTAGAGTTGTGTAGCTGCTGCAGCTCTACTGTCTAGTAAACCTAGAGCTGCTGCAGCTCTACTGTCTAGTAAACCTAGAGCTGCTGCAGCTCTACAGTCTAGTAAACCTAGAGCTGCTGCAGCTCTACTGTCTAGTAAACCTAGAGCTGCTGCAGCTCTACTGTCTAATAAACCTAGAGCTGCTGCAGCTCTACTGTCTAGCAAACCTAGAGCTGCAGCAGCTTTACTGTCTAGTAAACCTAGAGCTGCTGCAGCTCTACTGTCTAGTAAACCTAGAGCTGCTGTAGTAAACCTAAAGCTGCTGCAGTTCTACTGTCTAATAAACCTAGAGCTGCTGCAGCTCTACTGTCTAGTAAACCTAGAGCTGCTGCAGCTCTACTGTCTAGTAAACCTAGAGCTGCTGCAGCTCTACTGTCTAGTAAACCTAGAGCTGCTGCAGCTCTAATGTCTAGTAAACCTAGAGCTGCTGCAGCTCTACTGTCTAGTAAACCTAGAGCCGTAGAGCTGCTGCAGCTCTACTGTCTAGTTAACCTAGAGCTGCTGCAGCTCTACTGTCTAGTAAACCTAGAGCTGCTGCAGCTCAACTGTCTAGTAAACCTAGAGCTGCTGCAGCTCTACTGTCTAGTAAACCTAGAGCTGCTGCAGCTCTACTGTCTAGTAAACCTAGAGCTGCTGCAGCTCTACTGTCTAGTAAACCTAGAGCTGCTGCAGCTCTAATGTCTAGTAAACTTAAAGCCGTGGAGCTGCTGCAGTTCTACTGTCTAGTAAACCTAGAGCCGTAGAGCAGCTGCAGCTCTACTGTCTAGTAAACCTAGAGTTGTGTAGCTGCTGCAGCTCTACTGTCTAGTAAACCTAGAGCTGCTGCAGCTCAACTGTCTAGTAAACCTAGAGCTGCTGCAGCTCTACTGTCTAGTAAACCTAGAGCTGCTGCAGCTCTACTGTCTAGTAAACCTAGAGCTGCTGCAGCTCTAATGTCTAGTAAACTTAAAGCCGTGGAGCTGCTGCAGCTCTACTGTCTAGTTGACCTAGAGCTGCTGCAGCTCTACTGTCTAGTAAACCTAGAGCTGCTGCAGCTCTACTGTCTAGTAAACCTAGGGCTGCTGCAGTTCTACTGTCTAATAAACCTAGAGCTGCTGCAGCTCTACTGTCTAGTAAACCTAGAGCTGCTGCAGCTCTACTGTCTAGTAAACCTAGAGCTGCTGCAGCTCAACTGTCTAGTAAACCTAGAGCTGCTGCAGCTCTACTGTCTAGTAAACCTAGAGCTGCTGCAGCTCTACTGTCTAGTAAGCCTAGAGCTGCTGCAGCTCTACTGTCTAATAAACCTAGAGCTGCTGCAGCTCTACTGTCTAGCAAACCTAGAGCTGCAGCAGCTTTACTGTCTAGTAAACCTAGAGCTGCTGCAGCTCTACTGTCTAGTAAACCTAGAGCTGCTGCAGCTCTACTGTCTAATAAACCTAGAGCTGCTGCAGCTCTACTGTCTAGCAAACCTAGAGCTGCAGCAGCTTTACTGTCTAGTAAACCTAGAGCTGCTGCAGCTCTACTGTCTAGTAAACCTAGAGCTGCTGTAGTAAACCTAAAGCTGCTGCAGTTCTACTGTCTAATAAACCTAGAGCTGCTGCAGCTCTACTGTCTAGTAAACCTAGAGCTGCTGCAGCTCTACTGTCTAATAAGCCTAGAGCTGCTGCAGCTCTACTGTTTAATAAACCTAGAGCTGTTGCAGCTCTACTGTCTAGTAAACCTAGAGCTGCTGCAGCTCTACTGTCTAGTAAACTTAAAGCCGTGGAGCTGCTGCAGCTCTACTGTCTAATAAACCTAGAGCTGCTGCAGCTCTACTGTCTAGTAAACCTAGAGCTGCTGCAGCTCTACTGTCTAGTAAACCTAGAGCTGCTGCAGCTCTAATGTCTAGTAAACTTAAAGCCGTGGAGCTGCTGCAGTTCTACTGTCTAGTAAACCTAGAGCCGTAGAGCAGCTGCAGCTCTACTGTCTAGTAAACCTAGAGTTGTGTAGCTGCTGCAGCTCTACTGTCTAGTAAACCTAGAGCTGCTGCAGCTCAACTGTCTAGTAAACCTAGAGCTGCTGCAGCTCTACTGTCTAGTAAACCTAGAGCTGCTGCAGCTCTACTGTCTAGTAAACCTAGAGCTGCTGCAGCTCTAATGTCTAGTAAACTTAAAGCCGTGGAGCTGCTGCAGCTCTACTGTCTAGTTGACCTAGAGCTGCTGCAGCTCTACTGTCTAGTAAACCTAGAGCTGCTGCAGCTCTACTGTCTAGTAAACCTAGGGCTGCTGCAGTTCTACTGTCTAATAAACCTAGAGCTGCTGCAGCTCTACTGTCTAGTAAACCTAGAGCTGCTGCAGCTCTACTGTCTAGTAAACCTAGAGCTGCTGCAGCTCAACTGTCTAGTAAACCTAGAGCTGCTGCAGCTCTACTGTCTAGTAAACCTAGAGCTGCTGCAGCTCTACTGTCTAGTAAGCCTAGAGCTGCTGCAGCTCTACTGTCTAATAAACCTAGAGCTGCTGCAGCTCTACTGTCTAGCAAACCTAGAGCTGCAGCAGCTTTACTGTCTAGTAAACCTAGAGCTGCTGCAGCTCTACTGTCTAGTAAACCTAGAGCTGCTGCAGCTCTACTGTCTAATAAACCTAGAGCTGCTGCAGCTCTACTGTCTAGCAAACCTAGAGCTGCAGCAGCTTTACTGTCTAGTAAACCTAGAGCTGCTGCAGCTCTACTGTCTAGTAAACCTAGAGCTGCTGTAGTAAACCTAAAGCTGCTGCAGTTCTACTGTCTAATAAACCTAGAGCTGCTGCAGCTCTACTGTCTAGTAAACCTAGAGCTGCTGCAGCTCTACTGTCTAGTAAACCTAGAGCTGCTGCAGCTCTACTGTCTAGTAAACCTAGAGCTGCTGCAGCTCTAATGTCTAGTAAACCTAGAGCTGCTGTAGTAAACCTAAAGCTGCTGCAGCTCTACTGTCTAATAAACCTAGAGCTGCTGCAGCTCTACTGTCTAGTAAACCTAGAGCTGCTGCAGCTCTACTGTCTAATAAGCCTAGAGCTGCTGCAGCTCTACTGTTTAATAAACCTAGAGCTGTTGCAGCTCTACTGTCTAGTAAACCTAGAGCTGCTGCAGCTCTACTGTCTAGTAAACTTAAAGCCGTGGAGCTGCTGCAGCTCTACTGTCTAATAAACCTAGAGCTGCTGCAGCTCTACTGTCTAGTAAACCTAGAGCTGCTGCAGCTCTACTGTCTAGTAAACCTAGAGCTGCTGCAGCTCTAATGTCTAGTAAACTTAAAGCCGTGGAGCTGCTGCAGTTCTACTGTCTAGTAAACCTAGAGCCGTAGAGCTGCTACAGCTCTACTGTCTAGTAAGCCTAGAATTGTGTAGCTGCTGCAGCTCTACTGTCTAGTAAACCTAGAGCTGCTGCAGCTCTACTGTCTAGTAAACCTAGAGCCGTAGAGCTGTTGCAGCTCTACTGTCTAGGTAAACTAGAGCTGCTGCAGCTCCACTGTCAACTAAAACTAACTAGGGCCGTAAAGCAAGTAAAACACAAGGACAAACTCCTCTTTTCTAGATCCTTACACTTATTTCGTTTATTTTCGACACAACTGTAGGTGAATTAATTTAAGGTTTCAAGTAAGTCCTAGATTCATCCTTAAAAGAACAAACAAGAGAAAAGGGGAAATAAAAATAAAGAAAAAGAGATAAAAGGAAACAAAATGCAAAATTCAAAGATTCACGTCCGCGCCCGCATGCGGCATAGCCGAGGATCAATGATCATGATCAAGGACCGTGCCCAGCGACTGGTTAGTTAGATTCCTTCCCTTCCGCTTTGTCGTTCTTGTTTATTTCGAAACGCTCTCTGCTTAATAAGAAATATATTTGTTTTATACATAAAATGGGTTTAATTAAAAGATTTAGTTTTGTGTCATCGAGAATGGGTAGGGGACATGATGGTAATTGGCAGGCGATAAAGGGGAGAGAGAGTAGTCCAGCTATCCACGTATACACACACTTATTGATACTGATGTAGAACTAAGGATGACGCCGCCCTATTGGGCTTTCTCTTTATTGTTTTCGGATTTTTGTTCCTCTTCGGTGTTGGAGGCAGTGTGCCAGGTGAGTCGTTCTTCATAGAATTGTATGACAATTTGTGGACACCGCACGTTGGCCTGTTTCGCTGGTACCAGGTCTGCTTCGTCGCTATCTTTCCATTTCATAAGGAACATTAATTCACCGGATGAATCTGTTGCGCCCAGGATGCGTGATGGTTCGAGGCCTCGATCGAAGCCGAGAGATTTTCGTGTCTCCTTCTCCGACTCGCTTGTGTTTTTCCGTTTGGCTTTTAGCTCACTGACTGGTGTTGTGGACTGGCGCTTCTTCGCGCCACCCTCTAGAATAGAAAAAGCAAAATAGATGGATGTACGTTAGGACTGTCCAATTTTCTCGGAGAATCGCGTGCATTAGTAGTGAGTTAGTATAGGGGTTTTGGGGTAATTGTTTTTTTTCTTGGTCCTCTCCTCTGTGCACGACTTTAAGTTAGTTTTTGTTTTACCTTTATCTTTGTCCTTACTTTTTAGGGAGTCTTCAAATGCCTGAATCAAGTCCGGACAATCTAGATTCTCTACCGGCTCCCAGGTATTCTCGCTACGTGGGTAACCTTTCCACTTTAGAAAGTATTCAACCTGAAACGGAATGGAAAAACGTCGAAGAAAAAGCGTTTCGGCTTTAGCGCAACATGCGAGTGTTACCTTGCCCTTGTTGATACGTTTGTCTTCGATACGTTCGACGGAGAATTCTATGGGCTCCACTTCGGCCGGTTGATCACCGCCCATCGTTTCTGTTTGTGTCTGAATTTTTACAAATTTTTACACACCACGCACTGGACACTTGCAATTTGTTTTGCAAGTGAAAAATCGGGTCTCCCTTGGACTCGGTGTTGCCTTGATGATGCTTCTTTGCTAACTCTCCTTCAAAGTGGGAAACTTCAAAGGTTAAGAACTATCTATCAAATGGTTTTTGAGATGAGAAACTCGTCCTACGACCGGCTATAATGTGGCGGTAGTTGAGGTATTAGTTTCTCGTGGATAATAGAAAAGTGAAATTTGATTTTGGCGTGAAGTTATGCCGTGAAATGTGATTTTTTTTAACTAGTTTTAGGAAAAAATCGGAGATGCGTCCTTTTTCCACTCTAAAGTTATGACGACTAGTGAAGTTGCGTGCGATTTGGCGGCGAAAAGACAGAAATCGACGCAAGAATGCCGAACGTTAAGGTGTCGTTCACACTTATTCAATGGAATAAAGTTGTTATTTTATTATTTCTGTTGGTTATTTGTAGGTTTTAAGAAGTTTTTATAACTCTCTTTGATCTGACTCACATTTTACAATCATTTTGTGCATGATTTTGTGGAATTCTTTACATAATCGCATCGAATCTACATTCGTAACCTGAGAGGAGCCGCTGTATAGGCGATTTTGACAACCCGACAAACTTCATTTTGGCATTTCTTTCAAAAACCTCTTCTGGCACTAGTTGTCAGCAAAACTCATAATTTCCCGAGAATTTCCGTAAGTTTTCTATAATTTTCATAATTTCTACACTTCAATATCGATTAAAACGAAAGAAAAACTCTAACTTTACAACAAAAGTTCATATTGCCAGCTCTGGCAAACGTGATTCCCAGTGAAAATCGTGTTTTATTGTGTTGCATTCGAGCGGTGTGGCATTGTGTAGCCAACATGGCGACATTTGATTGCTAACCTCAAACGCAATTTTTTTGATTTTTCACATATTTTTCGCAAAATTCCTTCAAATAAATTCGTTGTCTCCCCTTTTTTCCAGCAGCCATAAGAGCAGTAAGTAATACAAGAAGAACTAATCGAAAATGTCGAAATTCTTTGCCACTGGTGGCTCAGACTCTGAGTCAGATTCGAGCGAGGGAGAGGTTCCATTGCAATCCTTTGGCAAGCAACAAACCTACGCTGTAAGCATAATCTCTGACCGCCGTATGTACATATGCACAATGCAACTAACCCGATTTGGATTTCTAGTTTAGCGATGATGAGGTGGAAGAGAAACGTGTGGTCCGTTCGACCAAGGAGAAACGTTACGAGGATCTAACTAATGTTATTAAGAACATTCGTAACTATAAGAAAATCAAGGATATGTCAAGTGTTCTGACCAGTTTCGAGGAACTGGTACGTGCCTACACTAAGGCGCTGCCAGTGATTTCGAAGGAGGAAAACGGCGTCACACCGAGATTTTACATTCGTTGCCTAGCCGAATTGGAGGACTTTATCAACGATGTGTGGGACGATCGTGAGGGCAGGAAGAATCTAAGCAAGAACAATTCAAAATCGCTAGGCACATTGCGTCAGAAAGTCAGAAAATACATCAAAGACTTTGAGGATGAGCTGACCAGATTCCGTGAATCGCCTGATCAAGAGAGTGAGGAAGAGGAGGAGCGTCAGGATCCAGATTCAGAGAGTGAAGATGAAGTTGTTGCACCAACAAAAGCAGCTTCCTTTAAGAAGGAGGTTGATAAGCAACCAAAGGTATTGAAGGACGAAGATTCTGACGATTCCATTGACTGGGGATCGAGTAGTGAATCAGAGTCTTCATCGACCGACGACGAGAAGGAATTTATGACCATTCGTGAGCGTTTCTTGAAGCGCACAACCGATAGGGAGGAGAGGGACGATGACGAAAAGAAAAAGAAAGAGAAGAAGGTCAAGGAGATTAAGGTCCGTCGCAAGCGTGAAGAAGATGACGAAGAGGGTGAGTGGGAAACTGTGACTAAGGGATCTACCGTCGAGAAGCCGAAAATGTTCGCTAAAGACGCTGAAATCGACATCAATCTGGTTCTGGCCAAGTTGAATGAGATTATGTCGGCTCATGGCAAGAAACGCACCGATCGCCGCCTCCAAATCGACCTGTTGTACGAGTTAAAGGACATTGCCGAACAGAATAATCTCGGTAATGCTGTCGGCGCCAAGATACGCTTTAGTATTATATCGGCAATTTACGATTACAATCCGAAAATCTCCGAGCCAATGAAACTCGAACACTGGACCAAGTTGTTGCAGGTCATGCAAGACCTGCTCGCCATCCTTCTGTCGAACACGGACATTTTTATGACCGAAGGCATCTCGGAAGAGACCGAGGAGTACACCACATCGCCATACTATATTCGTGGATGTCCCTTAGCGGCTGTCGAACGTCTTGATGACGAATTCACCAAACTTCTAAAGGAATGTGATCCTCATTCAAACGAATACGTGGCTAGGTAAGGGACTTTGCTCTTCCACTTATGTATTTCCTCTCTATTTTGCTTCTTTGTTTTAGGCTCAAGGACGAGGTAGTTGTGACAAAGATCATCGAAAGCGTCCTTAAGTACTTCGAACGCGTTGGCGTCAACAATGAAATCTGCAGAATTTATTTGCGCAAGATCGAACACTTGTACTACAAGTTCGATCCGGATGTACTCAAGAAGAAGAAGGGAGAGTTACCGCCAAACACCCAGACCTCTGTCGAAGTGATGGACAAATTGTGTAAGTTCATCTACTCCAAAGACGACACCGATCGTATCCGTACACGTGCAATTCTCGCTCATATCTATCACCACGCGATGCATGACAACTGGTTCCAAGCCCGTGACTTGGTGCTGATGTCACACTTGCAAGACAATATCGATGTGGCAGATCCATCCACTAGAATTTTGTATAATCGAATGATGGCCAACTTGGGTTTGTGTGCCTTCCGTCAGGAGAATGTGAAAGACGCCCATCATTGCCTGGTCGATCTGATGGTAACCGGTAAGCCAAAGGAACTGCTGGCACAGGGATTATTACCGCAGCGTCAACACGAACGTTCCGCCGAGCAAGAAAAGATCGAGAAGCAACGTCAGATGCCCTTCCATATGCACATCAATTTAGAGCTGCTTGAATGCGTCTATCTCGTCTCGGCTATGCTCTTGGAAATTCCCTACATTGCTGCCCACGAATTCGATGCCAGACGTCGAATGATCAGCAAGACTTTCTATCAGCAATTGCGTTCGTCTGAGCGCCAACCACTCGTCGGACCGCCTGAATCAATGCGCGAACATGTCGTAGCCGCTGCCAAGGCTATGCGTTGCGGCAACTGGCAAGCTTGTGCCAATTTCATCGTCAACAAGAAAATGAATGCGAAAGTCTGGGATCTATTCTATGAAGCGGATCGTGTTCGTGACATGCTTACCAAATTCATCAAGGAGGAGAGTTTGCGCACGTATTTGTTCACCTACTCGAACGTCTACACCTCGATCAGTATCCCGTCCCTCGCTCAGATGTACGAGTTGCCCGTGCAAAAGGTCCATTCGCTCATCAGCAAGATGATCATCAATGAGGAACTGATGGCCAGCTTAGACGATCCAACAGAGACAGTTGTTATGCACCGCTCCGAGCCGTCCAGGCTTCAGGCACTTGCCATGCAATTTACCGACAAGGTCACCAACCTCGTTGACGTGAACGAGAAGATCTTCGACATGAAACTGGGCAATTTCCTACAACGCGGCAACATGGGCAATCGCGACCGTGGCTACAATCGTAATCAGAATAACCAAGGCGGCAACTGGGGTGGTCAACGGCGAGGAAATCGCAATCAGCAGAATCGTCAGCAACGCAACCAACAGCATCATCATCAGCAACAGCAGCAGCAACAGCAACCACAAACCATCGAGGAAGAGTAAACCATTCATCATCTCTCTTCTTCTTCTCATATTGTTCGTTTAAATAAGCAGCGCGTACATCTTGATTTCCCCCCTCTCGATTAGCCAACAATACCCAATACCTTAGGAAGTAGATAGATCGAACAATGTTGAATAATGGCAATGATAACATGCGATGGTGTTACACCCGGCCTAGGGTGGAAGAGCTGTACCGATCGGTTCTTTCATTCTAGGCCGGGATCAGGATTTCGGATCGATCGCTCTCCTTCAATTATATATTCTTATTTTAATTTAATTGTTTTTACAAGCTTGAATGTAAACGAAGAATTAAAAACAAAAATAAATTTCTGTACAAAAGCCGCGCAACGGGCTAAGGATTTTTGAAAACTAGCTGACAGCGGACGATGGGTAGACAGTCGTCCGTTGTTTTTTCAGGGAAAGAGCTTGTGTTAGATGGCCAATAAAACGGTTAAAGTCTTGTATCGCTTTTTACACATGAGTACTCTATGCCAAGCCTGTAAGGGTAAAAGGTCGGTGGGACGCCGAGCTTGGATTATGTGAATTTCCGTCCGTTCTAGCTAAACACAACCTCGGAAATTCAAAAGAGTGTTGCGGATCTTCACTTCACGGCTCTGCTTAGTTGGTGTTGCGTCCGTCAATGTTTTGCGTATTGTACTGATGGGGGGAATTCAGTATTCATTCCTCTAACATTCGTGGATTCAGGAAAAATTTCTTTGCCACGTATGCCCATGTCTCTCTCCTCAAACCGGCTGTTTTGGCACTTTGTGAAACACCAGCTGCTTCCGCAGTATAGCCAAACATCCACCTCGGAATTTCATTTCTTATGGCTAAAATTCACTCTTCGTAAGCACACAATTCACTGCTGTTTTCTTTACAGAAGCCCAAACCTGGACAGAAGTATCACGTTCGACGCGTTTGATGCACTGTCCGACTCCATCCAAAGAATTGTTTCCCGGTCTCCTGGCACTGAAATCGTTATTGCGGGCGATTTCAATGTTCACAATTCTCAGTGGCTTCGACATTCTGGACAGACAACACCCGAAGGAAGGTATGTCGAAATTTTCGCTGAGTTGAACCAATTAACTCAGCTTGTGAATGAGCCATCCCGTATCCCGGATATTGTCAGTCATACCGCCAATACCCTGGACTTGTTTCTTACCTCTCAACCTGATAAATACACCTTGGATGTATTATCTCCTCTAGGCTGGTCTGATCACTGTGTCACATCAGCTAAATTCCCATACTCACTCCACTCAGTTAAAGAAAAAGCTCCCAAAAGAATAATATGGGAAAATAAGAAAGCTAATTGGTGCGGCCCTAACAACTTCTTTCGGAGCTTTAACTGGTCGTTGTGCTTCCTCGACAACGACGTGGACGCCGCGGCTGATATGATTACAAACATTATCAACACTGGCATAAGCAATTTTATCCCTAATAGGGTAAAAAGTCTAAAGCCGGTAGATAATGCGTGGTTTGACTGGAGCTGCAAAGAGGTTATCACGTTGAGAGAGATAAGTTTTCGGAATCATAAGACAAACACCACTGAGGAAAACCGAAAAAGATATATACAAGCCAGAAATGACTGTAACACCCACATTCGACGAGCCAAATTTTTACATGACCAAAAACTGAGGCGTAAAATCCTACAATGTCCCAAGGGTAGCAGAAGTTTTTGGTCTTTCCTTAAAAACATCAAAAACTCCGTATCGTCGTCTATACCTACGCTCATTCACAATGGCATTCCAGCTGTCAAACCCTTAGACAAAGCTAATCTGCTTGCTGCCCACTTCGCAGCGAACTCGCAGCTCCCCAAATCATCTTTGTCACCGCCTGTTCTGGAGTACGTAAATTCCAGCATGGGACAAATTCACTTCCGTACTCGTGCAGTTGCAAGGGTTCTTAAAGAACTTGACATACTCAAATCCGCTGGTCCAGATGGTATTTCCCCAATAATTCTGAAGAGGCGTTCTTCTACGTTGGCAAAACCACTGCGTAAGCTTTTTCACCTTTCCTACTCTTCTGGGCTCTACCCGAGTAGGTGGAAAACAGCATTTGTCCAGCCCATTCCCAAAAAAGGCGAATCTTCTTCTCTCTCCAATTACCGACCCATGGCACTAACGTCCCTTCTTTCCAAGGTCATGGAAACACTGATAAATCGTCAGTTAATGAAATATCTCGAGTCGCAGAAACTCCTCAATGACCGGCAGTACGGTTTCCGCAGCAACAGATCCACTGGTTATTTGATGGCATACCTCACCGAGAAGTGGAATCATTCGCTCCACCAGGCGAGTGAGAGCAAAGTAGTTGCACTTGATATTTCGAAAGCATTTGACAGAGTCTGGCATGAAGCTCTTTTGTCGAAAATGCATGCATTCGGGAATCGTTCAATTCAAGTTGTCTTGGACGGAATCAAGTCTGACACTCACTATGTAAATGCTGGTGTTCCCCAGGGCTCCGTTTTGTCTCCGACACTTTTTCTAATTTTCATAAATGATCTCTTGTCTGTTACTTCTAATCCAATTCACTCCTTCGCTGACGACAGTACCCTCAGCTTCTCATATTCGTTCACTTCTTTACGACCCGGCACTTCGGCTGTAAATAGTGAGCGGCAGCGTATGTTAAGCTCATTAAATTCCGACATCGACAGCATCATCCAATGGGGTAAAAACAATAGAGTGGAATTTAATGCTTTTAAAACACAATGCTGTCTTCTGTCGTTAAAGCGTAACACCGACCCATTGCCATTATCCATGAATGGCACTTGTAACTCGGGAGCCGAAAAGCTTTCCATCCTGGGTATGTGCATCAGTGACAACCTTTGTTGGAATGATCACATATTCAGTGTCGCTAAGAATGCCGCGAAATGCCTAGGTTTCCTATACAGATGCAAGAAATTCTTCACACCCACCGATCTGGCTACAATTTACAAGGCGTTCATTCGTCCTAAATTGGAGTTCAACGCTCATGTCTGGTCTGGTGCATCTAAGACCTCTTTGCACCTACTAGATAGATTACAAAAACGCGCGATAAAACTGATAGATGACCCCAGCATTACCAAAACACTAGACTCGCTGGAACATCGCAGGAACGTATCCTGCCTTTCATTGTTTTATCGTTACTTTCATCATAAATGCTCTGATGAAATAGCCAGTTGCATTCCGCCCCTTCATAACTTCTCCCGCGATACACGCCTCTCCCGGAATGCGCATGAATTCACCTTGAAGCCCGTTTTCGGTCGTACTGTCAAATATAGAAATTCTTTCTTCAACCGAATGTGGAACGCGCTACCTCGTTCAGTCTTCCCCCCTCAATACAATATGCAGACATTTAAGACCAATGTCAATAGGCAGCTCGTCTCCCTCTCCCTGCTACCTTCTGCTCGCACAACGTCCGTCGTTATAAGGCCTTAGCCTTGAGTGCGCGTACGACTCTAAAAAAAAAAAAAAAAAAAAACCAGCTTCGATGGGGTTCGGTAAATTCCTTGACTTCGTATAGGCTCCTCTTGTCGACTATGAAAAGAGCGTGTTTATTCTGTCCGGGATGGTAAAGACGGTCGAATTTAAAGTGTTCGGATTTTCGCAGTAGTTTCTCGTCGAAAAAGAACACTTTCTGCTTGGATGCTGCTTTCTTGGCGGACGACGAGTCGTTCGGGCTTTTACTTGGCTTCGAGCGAGACCGGGTTGTCTATGGGTTGTGAGGGCAAGATGTAGAAACAAGTTATGTAAAGTGACTTCTGGGGTAGCACAATCTTGATTCAAATAAAGTAAATATTGGAAACTGAATTGGCAGCACAGTTCCTTTGATATGATCATACGAAAGCTTTATGAACTATGTAATTGTACTTTTATCTTAGTCTCTCAATAAAACCCATTTCCATTGGATGTGATCCGAGTTTAACAAAGGTTATGGGCCCAGGACCCACTTTTAAATAAAGTCAGTTCTAATATAGAAGTTTAAATTGAATTCGTGCGTAATACATTATTAGTTAATTTGCCGCAAAATGAGTTCGTCTCTGTACCAAATCGACAAATTATCGAATGATAATTATGATTGTTGGAAGATTCAGATGAGATCGGTCCTCATTCATTCTGAACTTTGGCCTCATGTTTCCGGAGAAAGCCCTAAGCCACAGTCAACTGCTGAAAATCAAAATGCTGCCGCCATCGCCAGTTGGATAAAGAAGGACGAGAAAGCAATGGCTACCATTCTACTGTGTGTACAGTCAACGCAACTAAGCCACATTAAAAACTGCAAATCAGCGAGGGAAGCATGGATAAAATTATCCGATGTCCATCAACCTAGCGGTCCTGCTAGGAAGGTAACACTTTTTAAGCAACTGTTAGCATTAAAATTAGATGAAAATGGTACAGTGTCAACTCATTTAATACAATTCTTTGATACGGCCGATAAATTGATAGAAATCGATGTAAAGCTTCAGGATGAATTGCTCGCGATCATCTTGCTTTCTAGCCTTCCAAAAAGCTTCGAAAACTTTGATGTTTTTGACGCATTCAACAGATTTAAGGCCGAGGTTGAGCGGGAAACTTCCTGCAGAATTAAATGTCTTAGGAGCGACAATGTGCGTGAGTACGTCAATTCCGATTATACAAAGTTTCTGGCCACAGAGGGAATAAAGAGACAATTGACTGTGGAGTATACCCCACAACAAAATGGAGTCGCTGAACGCGCAAACAGAACCGTGATAGAGATGGCTAGGTGTCTTCTTCTTAATAGTGATCTTCCTGATTCTTTTTGGGCAGAAGCAATAAACACCGCCGTATACTTGCGAAACCGCTCTCCAATCAAGTTGCTCGATTCCAAGACCCCTTATGAAACCTGGTATGGGCGAAAACCATATGTTGGACATCTGCGCGTTTTTGGATGTAAGGCATTCAAATTAGACAAAAAGCCAGGAAAAACGAAATTTCAAGCCAGAGGAGTGGAATGCGTTATGGTGGGCTACTCTAGTGAATCCAAAGCATATAGGCTCTATGATCCCAAGATGAGAACTGTCGATAAGAGTAGGGATGTTCAATTTTTAGAAAATTCAATTAACATCAATCGAGGATAGCCTAAGGATCTTGTGTTAATGGATTTAGCAGACAATGAGTCTAAAGGGGAAGAAAATCTTCAAAATCCAAAGAAGTGTATCAGTTATTCTTCAAATAATAGTGAAGACTCTTTCCACACGGACTCTGGTGGTGATGACAATTGTATAGTTGCTGATAGCAGTGATTCGGATGATGATGAGAATGGTGCAGATGATAATGACATGGGTGATGGTAAAGAGGATGCAAAGGGCGGTAACAGCGGGGGGATAGATTATGACAGTGGTGGTGATTGTAAGAAGGAGATAGTTGAGGCGAGAACTCTTAGGCCACGATCGAAGAATGTTAAATATAACTACTTCATGAATGACTTAAAGCTGTGTGATAGCCCTTCAACAGTAACAGAAGCTTTAAACAGACCGGATGCAACTAAATGGCTGCAGGCAATGAGATGTGAGTAAAATTCTCTTAAATCAAATAAGACGTGGGACATAGTCGAGCTGCCACCGAATCGTCATGCCATCAAATCCAAGTGGGTATGTATGTATGTTGGCCTTACAGTCCATGAAGGACCTGAGCCGAGCTTCTCTCAATCACCCATGTTGTGTGTGATTTCATTTTCACATAGGTGAAAGGGACCTACAGTTTTATTGCCGGTTCCGAACGGCGAATTTCGAGAAGCTTTTCATGACAATTTTACTACAGGGGGTTTTGTCAGAACCCCGCTGAGGAGAACCACCGTGAAAAACACGTTCAATGACATGGTTGTGTCGGGATTCGATCCCGAGTCATCGGCGTCAGAGGCCAACACACTACCCACTGCGCCACGGTGCTCTCATCCAAGCGGGTGTTTACCATAAAATATGATAAAGATGGAAAGCCGATTCGCCATAAGGCAAGACTTGTTGCAAAGGGTTGCAGCCAACGTTTTGGTCTTGATTACAAGGAAACGTTCTCGCCAGTGGTAAGGTACTCAACCATTCGCCTTATTTTAGCTTTAGCTTTTGAATATAACCTGGAGGTCTATCATGTTGACGTTTCATCCGCGTACCTAAATGGTGAAGTTTCAGAAGAGATATATATGGAGCAGCCAGAGAACTTTGAAGATGAATCTGGTGGTAAAAAGGTCTGCAAGTTGCGGTAAGCTATCTACGGGTTGAAGCAAGCTGGCCGTCAGTGGAATAAAAAGTTGGATGAAACACTTAAGGCTCTCGGATTCAGAAGTTGCTCTACTGATTCGTGTGTGTATACAAAGAATGAAAATGGATACAAAAACATTATTGCTGTATATGTCGACGATCTTATAATTGCATGTTCAAGGAAAAGTAGTGTAATCAACATAAAGCATGCAATTAGTTTGGCCTTTGATATTGTCGATAAAGGGCCAATAGATTTTTTCTTGGGTATAGGGATTGAACGGGATCAAAGCTCAGGATCTATTAGTCTTTCTCAGGAACAATATATCCGAGACCTTCTAGCGCAGCATAGTATGACATCCACAAGAAAATGCAGTACTCCATTGGATCCAGAAAATGTTCTTAGAAAATGTCTAGATAATTCGAAAAGCAAGAGGGTGGATGCAAAACAATATCAGTCACTAATTGGGTCTTTAATTTACCTGGCAACTTCAACAAGGCCTGATATTCAGCACGCAGTCGGCGAATTAGCTCAATTTAATGCTGAACCCTACCAAGAACATATGGCAGCTGCTAAGCATCTTTTAAGATATCTTTTTAATACAATTAACTATAAACTTTCGTTTAGGAAAACTGGTGAAGCTCTTAAAGGGTTCGACGATACTGATTGGGCCAATTGCGTTGAAGATCGTAAGTCATACACTGGGTATGTCTTCCTATTTGCTGGTGCAGCTATATCGTGGGAGTCTCGGAAGCAGCGTACAGTGGCGCTCAGCAGCACGGAGGCTGAGTACATGGCGTTGGGAGCAGTTACGAAGGAAGCGGTATATTTGAGGCGCTTGGCAGAAGAAGTCGGCTTCAGTTGTATATGTTAAGAAATTTCGTCATTATTTGTGTGTGTTACATTTTGAACGTAGCATCATACTATGTATGCATACCCATATATTGTAATGAATTCTAAACAATCCTTGTATGTATATGTAATACCAATTCATGGCTAATTTCTTTCAATGTTAGATAGTTAGTTGGCAATAAACGTTCGAACTATACACTTGTCTTGACCTTGTGCCTACAACGTTAGCCGGAGCCGAAGTAACGAATATACATAACGACATAATTTTGTATAGTATACTAAGAGGTCCTACAGTGTTAAACGGTGATAACTTGAGTGCACAGAACTTAGTTAAAAATCCAATTTTTCACTCAAGATCAAAACACATTCACATAAAGTTCCATTATATTCGAGAAATTTATAAAAAGTCATTGATAATTCTAAACTTTGTTCCAACCAATGATATGATTGCGGATATACTTACGAAAAATTTACTGAAGTCAAAACATGAATATTTATCTTTAAAACTTGGATTGTTAAAATAAATTATTTACATTTAAATTAGACATAATCAAAGGCACTGTTTTGAGAGGTGGTATTGGAAACTGAATTGGCAACACAGTTCCTTTGATATGATCATACGAAAGCTTTATGAACTATGTAATTGTACTTTTATCTTAGTCTCTCAATAAAACCCATTCCCATTGGATGTGTTCCGAGTTTAACAGTAAAGAAGTAGAATAAAACCGGCCACTTGTATAATAATATTTATTTTTATTACTCAATATATTATTTTTGTTTATCTGTTTTTTTAAATACGTAATGTTATCAATATCATATATATTATATTTATTTCAATTTTGTTTTACTTCTCTCCGCGACGGAAAAAAAAACGGTCATTTTCTGGCGTGTTTTAGATTTTATATTTTGTTTTTAATTTCCGTTTTATTTTCTTATATACAAATAAATGCGCAACATTCGTGTATTATTTGTTATCATTTTGTCATAAAAAGCTTTCTTGTTTTTGTATGTATTTTATATATGTATTTCTTAATTTTTTTTTCTTTATGTATAAATACGTATAATCGATTTTCAAGATAAAATTATATTTAGATACATAACTAAATGCAATACACCCTAGTAGTAGATATATCTAATCATATATTTATGCAGAGCAAAGAGATTCCTTTAATCATAGTAGACTGGGGTACTTTTTTCGTTTTTTTTTTGGAATCAATTAGGTTTGAAGGTATCTTCCCACTTCGCCAATTCCCATTTCGCCAATTCCCACTTCGCCAACGATTTTTTTCCCACTTCGCCAACAGATAAGATAAACTTAATCCGGAAATTCCCGTTTCGCCAACAAAACAAAAAGATTAGTGAAGGACAGTTGAAATGAAGTTTAAAATCAATTGATCGCTCAATTAACATATCCGGGTGTACCATATATATTTTTGTATGTAAACGGTCGTCGGAAGGAGTTGGTTGTGTTTCTGCCAATTGTGTCTTAGAATTGTTTAAATTGTTTTCTCTTGTTACATCATTTGTTAACGCATTTGGATACAAAGACGCTTTTATTTTTCACGCAACGCATTTGAGAAGTAAGCATACATTTTTTTAGTTATTTAAGTTTATCACATATCACACAACCTTATCGGGGTGCAGTGGTTTGAGTCGCAGATGTTCGTTCCCTACTCTCCAGATGTTGGTGTCCTAGATAGGATTTGAGAGGAACCGACCGATTTTTCACGTTGGTTGTACTTCTCAGCAACTATTCCATGCACTTATGGTGTTATATTAGAATTGCACACACACACAGATAATGAATCTGAAGTGACCATATACTGTGAGTGTTACGCCTTCATCAGTATGTTTTATCACTTCTCATTCACAACAGCTGTGTTGCATAGTTTTTTTCCGTATAGGAATTGATTTTTTCTTGGCAATGGAATGACTTTGAACTGCATACCTCCCGCTCGACGGTCGGCGATGTTTACCACTGCACCACGGCCACCCTTCACAGGTTTTTAAAGTAACTATTTATAAAAATAAATTTAAATTATATTATGGCTGATGGTTAATGGTTAACTCCCCGGCATTGCAAGGACTTAGCTTTGAAGACAGAGAATAAGCCAAAGATTAGAGTAATTTTTGGAAGTTGATAGTGAAGATGAGCAAGATACCTATGGAAGTGCAATGGCGGACGAATAGGGCGACAGTGAATACAATAATGTGAATGTAGAAGATTTAGACGCCGAGGGATTGCAGTTACCAGAATATGATCCTGTTAGTGAGACTGATTCGGACCAAGAATTGGAAGTAGCTCCAACTAAATCTTCTGCAAATAATTATACAGCTAGAGATGGTAAAATTTGGTCAAACCAACCACCACAACCTTGCCGATTTTTGTCGCATAATATTCTAAGAGGCTCGAACACTGGACCAGCACGTAGAACAAAAGATCTTAATGTTGATGTCAACTGAAATGTGTGATATAATAATTCGCAAAATCAATAGAAAAGCTATCCAGTGCGATCGTGAACACGAAGAAAATCAAACAAGACCACTTCGTATATGGAAAACTATTACTACAATTGAATTTGACGCTTATCTGGGCATACTTTTGTCAGCTGGTGTCACACACAACTGATCTATGGAAAACTAACTTACATCCGTTGTATCGTGCTTTGAATGAGTCTCCAACGTTTTTGGGCTTTCAGTCGTTTTATCAGATTTGATCATGGAAATACGCGCTAGCAACCTCCAGGATAACTATAAAGCAGGAGCCAATGTCACTGTTGATGAACAACTTTATCCTTATCGTGTTGGCAGCGGATTCACTCAATATTCCTTCAAAACCGGCCATGGTATTAAGGTTGGTGGGTATGTGAAGCTATTACTTCTTATCCAGTCAAAGGACAAATCCATACTGGTAGGGTACCTTCTGGAGAAAGAGAAAAAAAGTCAAGGTGAGCGTGTGGTCAAAGATTTGTGCTGCAATCTGTTCCGTGGAAGTGCTCGAAACATCGTATGTGACAACTTTTTTACAAGCTATAAGTTTGACTTATACTCTGATGTTAGACTACAATTTGTCAATATTTTGCACTGTAAACAAAAGACATACATCCGTACCAGCCGAATTTAATAATCCAAAAGAAAGAGCAGTAGAAACACCAATTGGATTAAGCAGCAACATAAGCAACATATATTCCGAAAAAGAACAAATCGGTTGTGTTTCTTTCCACTTCCCATTATAGTATCGAAATTGAGGGTCCTAATAGAAGCCAAAAATGATACTCGATCACAATAGAAGCAAAGGAGGTGTTGACAATATGGACAAATGCCTTGGTGAATATGCACACAAAGGTTAAGCAGCGATTGGATAACATGGATATAACAAATCTGCAATTTATTGATTTGATTAAATATCACATCAATTTAATTTGAATAAAATAACATTGCGTTCGAATTAAACTTGTTCACCGATTGAGACGAAATTCACCCTGATCATTAAGCTTGATAAGAAATATAATAAATTGAATTTATTTGTATATACATATGCCTGAAACGATTGGCGAAATAGTTGGCGAGATGGGAATTGGCGAAGTGGGAATGAACCGATTTGAAGCAGTTGTGAGAATCTGGTTGGATATGCAAAGTGCACTCTCATCTGATCGGGTCATCTCCATCGGCAGTAACTACAGTTTGGTTTAGTTTCTTTTTATTTTGGGAACTACATCGGATATGATGTGGTATAAGGATTACTGCGAATCCTTTAGAGCAGTGATTGCAAACTAAAAGCGGGAAATTGAATTTTAAATAACGCAGTTTACATGTGCTTACAGATACAAGATACATATACAATATTTTGTTTTTTGTTCGTTTGCTTTGTATATATAATATATGTATGTAGGTTCCTCTAATAAATTGGTCTACGCGTTCTATGAAAGTTTAACAACTTTATAGTGGCATATTGTTAGTTAGTGGTTAATAGGTAAACAACGGTATTCATACGTTCAACTCAAGTCGAAGGAGGTTTTCCTTTTGTATTTCCTTTCTTCTTTCATTTATTTTTTTCTTCGCCCTTTGGGTCCGCCATATAACGCCATATAACATGTTCGCCGTGTAAGGCTGCCTTAAGACAGCTGTTAGATAGTTAAAAAGAAATTTAGAAATTAAAATCAGGGCCGTTATCATCGATTGTTTTGCACAAATACTGGGAAAAGTAAATAATGTACATATTAGAAATGCTATTCTTCTTGTTCTTTGATGGCGTTACAGCCCATGATGCCTGTGTCACAATGCTACTACACGGCGGGGACAGCGTAACTACAAACGCCGTAGCTGTCAAATCCATATTCATTCAATGGAATTATATGGAGTAAGTCACATAGGCACGTATGTAGTCGTGTCGCAGCGCTGTAATTTCGAAAATTTGAAAAACTGTCGTAACTACACGGCGTTTTGCCATTTCGAATTCGACATTGGAGGAATACGTTTGATAACTTGGTCTAACCCACCACCTTCTACTGACTTTTGTTTTCGCTTTTAACTTTTTATAGGCTAAAGCAACCGCACATGTACCAGTATGCATATCGCAAAGAGCGATCTACCGAAAACGCACTACACCACTTGGTGACGTGCATCGAAAATAGTTTCACACAAAAGGAGATCGCAATCTGCGCCTTCCTCGATATAGAGGGAGCCTTTGATAATACTGGCTATGATTCGATCACCACTGCATTATCCGGCAGGGGTGTGGACCATCCCACTGATCACTGGATTAGGGCGATGCTAAATAGCCGTATTATATCAGCCACATGCGGAGAGGTCTCAGTGACAGTATCGGCGGTCAGAGGATGCCCACAAGGGAGAGTCCTCTCACCACTGCTTTGGTCGATAGTCATCGACGATCTATTACGCAAGCTGACCACTCTGGGCTACGAGGTCATTGGATATGCTGATGACCTAGTAGTCATTGTTACGGGCAAGTGCGAGGTCAATGCCTGTGAGCGCATGCAACTTGCGCTCCAATTCATCTCTGACTGGTGTGGCAGAGAGGGGTTATCTATTAACCCAAATAAGACAATCTTAGTCCCATTTACAAGGAGGAGAAAGGTACAACCCTGCTCAATCCTTCTAAATGGAACACACATAGGATTTTCAGAGGAGGTAAAATATCTAGGTATTGACCTAGACCGCAAACTCAACTGGAACTCCAACATGAAAAATAAACTCATGAAAGCGACTAAGGCCATGTGGGCCTGCCGACGCACCTACGGTAAAACCTGGGGGCTTAAACCTAAGGTGGTCCACTGGTTATATACCGCGATAGTAAGGCCTATCGTTACCTACGGGTCCACCGTATGGTGGACAAAAGTTGAACAAAAAACTACTATTATTAAGCTTCAACGCCTTCAGAGACTAGCGTGTCTCGGCATCACAGGCGCTATGCCGTCCTGCCCTACGGCAGCACAAGAAGCACTCATTGGACTCGTTCCACTGCACCTTTTTATCAAAAAGGTGGCATTACGCAGTGCAATCAGAATCCTCTACTCGGGAACAAATATGCCATGTAGACCAGCAGGCCACATGTCCATATTACAACACCTTCCCGAGCTAGATATGATTACTACAGTCTCGGACGCATTGCCACACACCTTCACCTTTGACAAAAGATTTGAGATACTGATCCCAAACCGCTCAGCATGGGAAAACAGTGATCCCCTGCTGAATGTCAAAGGCCTTAGGTGGTACACGGATGGCTCCAAGATGGCTTCTGGCGTTGGCGCCGGCATCTTTGGACCAAAACGTAAGATCTCGAAGGCCCTGGGAGTAAGTCCCAGCGTCTTCCAAGCTGAACTGCACGCCATCCTAACATGCGTCAACCTAAATCTCGAGACCGGCATCAGAGGAGTAACTATCAACATACTCTCTGATAGCCAAGCAGCGCTTAAAGCACTGGGTTCGTACAGCACGAACTCGAAAACCGTCAAGGAATGCCATGACGCCCTGCAAGAGCTCGCCAAAAGAAACAATGTCAAACTTTGGTGGGTGCCAGGACATAAAGGTATTAAGGGCAATGAAATTGCCGACCAACTTGCCAGAAAAGGTTCCAGCGACAAATACATAGGTCCGGAACCTTTCTGCGGCATTCCCGGGTCTAAGATAAATCACCTCTTAGACAAGTGGGAAAAGTCGCAACACCTGTCGTTCTGGAACAGTGTTCGGGGACTCCGTCAATCCAAACGACTTATACGACCCCTGAACAAACACCCTGTTGACATACTTAAGCTCAATAGAGGGGATATCAGAAGACTGGTCAGCTACCTAACGGGACACTGCGGTCTGAGATATCATCTAAATAAAATTAGTCTCTCGTCTGAAACTGAGTGTCGGCTCTGTTTAGAGGACGATGAGACGGCAGAACACATACTGTGTGAGTGTGCTGCACTCTGCCATCTTAGGAAGCCCATCCTTCTCAGTGAAGTTGTGACTCCTGAGGGGATCACCCTGGCTCCTACGAGAAGCATTCTCAACTTCATTATAGAGGTTGAGAGGCTACTCGGCTAATCGGCTAGCAGGCACAATAGATCTGCAAAGGTCGCAGTGCCATATTGCTTAGAGTAGCACTAGCCCCATGTGTAAAAAAAAAAAAAAAAAAAAAAAGAAAAAAAAAAAAAAAAAAACGCACATGTTAGCAATAATGTTTTTTTCAATTTATTTTGATCCATTTATAACCTAAATTCAGTTTCAATCTCCGAATTTTTTACTGATGCCAACTTCACTCTATAGAATTCACCTCCAACTTCACTCACAGAAGTAACCGCGCTGTCAAAAAAAACGCCGATGAAAGTAGCTCCATTGTGTATTGACTGAACTACTTTGCAACCACAGCAAACGGCAGCGTTTGTAGTTGCGCTGTCGCCGCGCCGTGTAGTAGCATTGTGACACAGGCATGAAGGACCAGAGCGAAGCTTCTCTCAATCACCCATGTTGTGTGTGATATATTTTTCACATAGATGAAAGGGACCTACAGTTTAATGCCGATTCCGAACGGCGTGAGTTGAGAAGCTTTTTCACGGCAAGTATACTACGGGGGGTTTTGCCAGTACCCCGCCGAGGAGGAACGCCGCGAAATAAACATTCGATGGCGTCGGTGTTATCGGGATCCGAACTCGCTCATCGTGCGTCAGAGTCCAACACACTAACCACTACGCCACGGCGTCCTGCTATTATGCATTTTGCTATTTAATTCATTTATTGGCCAATTATACATTTTGTCGGCGTACAGGGATAGGAAACCGATTTAGACCGATTTCTCAAATTCTTCCTAAGAATTCTAACTTCCATCAATGTCTCATTGAGCTCTTCATCTTCGCTTAAAAATAGTTCCATCCACGGAAACATACATATTTTATAAAACACACAAAAGCACAAACAAAGCCACATCAAACGCACAGAACATAGGAAAGTGATAGCTAAATAGCTGTCACCAGAAAACTGTCACAAAAATGTGACAATCACAGTGACTATCACCTTACACGATACCGAAAACGAGAATGTGACTGTCACTTGTCAAAAATCACCCTAGCCGATTCCACCCCTGATGTCGTTTGGCCACCTCGGAGCTGCGATTTGACACCGTTGGACTATTATTTGTGGGGTGCCGTCGAAGATAAGTGTCTCGCCGACAAGCCAGAGACAATTGACGCTTTAAAGGACAATATTCGTGAAGCTATTGGTGAAATACAGCTGCACACAATCGATAATGTGCTTAAGAATTGGACCGATCGTGTAGGCTACTGCATGGCCAGCCGAGGCAGCCATTTGAATGAAATTATTTTCCATTATTAGGCCCGGTGCAGACATGCGATTTTTTGACGCACGGTGACGCTGCGGTGCCGTTGATGTGACGCAATTGTTCAGTGCACATATGCTGAATTTTCCCGCAGGTCTGAATCTGCAGTTTGCGTTCGGCTTACGGCAATGGAGGCTTACAAAAGGAAACGCATAATTTTCGCGTACCCAGTGCATAAAAACTATGTTTTTTAAAAAGAAACGACATTATTGGGTAAATCCTTTTGTTGACCATCGGCTAACAAAAGGATTATTTTATGGAGAGAAAATTCTGAAATTTTTTTCAACTATTTTCGAATGAGTGTAAAATCTTTTGATGAGTTGGCAGTTAAAGTTTCACCAAAAATCAAGTCTCAGAATAAACATATGAGATTGTCCATACCTTTCTCCTCTTTGTACTAAGGACTTGGGACTAAGATTGTCTTATTTGGGTTAATCGATAAATCCTCTCTGCCACACCAGTCAGAGATAAACTGAAGCACGAGCTGCATGCGCTCACCGGCAGCAGTTTCACACTTGCCCGTCGCAATGACTACTAGGTCATCAGCATACCCGATGATCTCGTAGCCACGACTGGTTAGCTTCCGTATTAGGCCATCGATGACTATCGACCAGAGAAGGGGTGAAAGGACTCCTCCTTGTGGACGCCCTTCAGCCGCCGATACTATCACTGAGACATTCCGCATGAGGCTGATATAATACGGCTATTTAGCATCGCTCTAATCCAGTGATTAGTGGGATGGTATACACCCCTACAGGATAGATCAGTGGTGATCGAATCATAGCCAGTATTATCAAAGGCTCCCTCTATATCGAGGAAGGCGCAAATTGCGATCTCCTTGTGTGTGAAACTATTTTCAACGCGCGTCCCCAGGCGGTGTAGCGCATTCTAAGTAGATAGTTCTTTGCGATATACAAACTGATTGTCATGCAGTGGTATCTGATTCTCCAGAATACCACTAATATGGAGCTTTATCAGTTTTTGCATTGTTTTTAAAAGGAACGATGTCAAACTAATAGGGCGATACAATTTAGGTTGTTCACTTGGCTTTCCAATCTTGGGGATGAAGACATGATTGACCTTCCTCCAGATTTGGGGATATATCCCAGGTTGAAACAAGACCTAAAAAGAACTATCAGTGGTGATGAAATATTTTTTAATCACAAATATTTGATTTTCTTATTAAATTGAAATCAATACGCGGTAAAATGACGCATGTGTGCACCGCACAATACAAAACAATGTACTGGAAGACGCAACTGCGTTTGCGGTGACGCTGCGTACCCGCAGAAACTTGCGAGTCTTTTGCCCGCAAGAACAACGCACGGTGACGCAGCGTCACCGCAAGTGCGTGTGCACCACTCAATTTATTTGTGAGTACTGTAAGACGCGAATGCGGTGCCGCAGCGTCACCGTGCGTCAAAAAAATCGCGTGTGTGCACCGGGCCTTAACCGGAAGGATTTTGTACTTTCAAATAAAAAAAGAAATTTGAGAAAATGTTCAGTAGTTTTTGTTTATAGCATTTTCAAAAAAAAAAAAAAAAAAAGTTATTTGGCGGACCCTTTATAAAGCATTTTTTTTGTTTTTAATTTTATTTCTTTCTGTTGTTTAGAATAAATTGTTTGTTTTTTTTTTAATTTTTACTTTTGTAATTCATACGAGTAGAGAATACTGAAGGATCTGAAGTTGCGCTTTTATTACTAATTTCCTTCATTTTATTCAATTCATTTTTGATTTGTTTCATAGTTTTTATTCATTTTTTTCTTTTTCTGTTTTACGCACACAGTGTTTTGTGATTTGTTGTTTGGTTTTTTTAGTTTTTCTGTTTTTTGCATTTGCATTTGCATTTGCTTTTGTTGTAAAATAATAGAAAAATATTTTAGAATGAAATCAGAAAACACTTGTTACATTGAATGCGTTTAATTTAATATTTGTTTTAATTATAAATATTTAAGCGCGGAACTTGTGTATTTTTTCTTTTATTTAAATCTCATTTTGTTGTTTGTTTTTTTAATATTTAGCTTAGATTATTGCATTTGGTATTATAGTTATGAAATTGTTTTTATTTTTAATTTTTTAAATTTGTCTTGTGAACGGATTTAGGAGTTTAAAGTTTCTTATACCAGTATAAATAGTGTTCGCCGTCTTCTACCATTAGTTCGTCGACTCCTGGAAAAGATAAAAAAAAAATTAAAAAAAAAAAATATTTTGGTTGTCTGTAAAGTCGGTTTACGGACGATTATTTTACGTCATAACGTCATTAGAAAACATTGATGAATTGATTGATGGTGTTTTCAAGCGGTCCATCTAAGTACTAACCGCACCCGACGCTGGTTGATTACGGTATTCAGACGACAGCCGATACATATGAGATTGCTTGGACAGTGTTGTGGTTTGGTAAGGAAACGAACAATTATTAAGCGCACGAATTACGGTATGAATACACCTTACCGCTTATTAATCTCTATAATAAAACACTTTAGCACTTTAGCACGGAAAGCGTGAGATCGAGGAGATGGAGAGATGCTTCCGCAGGAATGACGCCCGTAAGTTTTACAACAAGGTAAAACGAACATGCCATGGCTACAAAGCCAGGGTGGCGGCCTGCAGGGATGAAAATGGAGAACTGATAGTAGAGTCGCAGTCGATGCTGAGGATTTGGAAAGACCACTTCTGCAGACTGTATAACGGCGATGATAGACAAGATACCGCTGTCAGGCAGAACGAGCCATTCGCAATGGACCACGAAGTAACAGAATTCAGTCCACCCGACCAAGACGAATTCAAAATAGCGATATCAAAACTTAAGTCTAATAAAGCCGCTGGCGCAGACGGCCTGTCTGCTGAGCTTTTTAAAGCGGCTGGAGATGAGCTGGTAAGGTGCATGCACCATCTCATCTGCAAGGTATGGTCGGAGGAAAGCATGCCCGACGAATGGAATCTCAGCATCGTTTGCCCGGTCCATAAGAAAGGAGACCCCTGTAACTGCGCCAACTATAGGGGAATAAGTCTCCTTAACATCGCATATAAGATCTTCTCTGCCGTATTGTGTGAACGCCTGAAACCGTTTGTGGATAACCTGATCGGCCCTTATCAGTGTGGTTTCAGGCCAGGTAAATCCACAATAGACCAAATATTTACGCTACGGCAGATCTTGGAGAAGACCCAGGAATACCAAATCGACACTCACCACCTCTTCGTCGATTTCAAGGCCGCGTATGACAGCGTATATAGAGACGAGCTGCCATGTCTAGTTTTAACATCCCTGTCAAACTCGTCCGATTGTGCAGGATGACAATGGACAATTCTCGTTGCTCCATTAAGGTCGGTAATGAGCAAACCAAGACCTTTGATGTTAAAAAAGGATTTAGGCAGGGCGACGCGCTGTCGTGCAACTTTTTCAACATCGTGCTTGAAAAGATCGTGCAAGAGTCACTGGCCAACACAAGAGGTACGATTTATTTCAAGTCTACGCAATTGCTTGCGTACGCCGACGATATTGACGTAATTGGACGAAACCAGCAAGACGTCAATGAGGCTTTCGTGAGCATTGAGGTAGAAGCGGCTAAGATGGGTCTCAAGGTTAATGAGGGTAAAACCAAATATCTGCTTTCATCTAAAAGAGACGGACAACACCGACGTATTGGCCAGAACGTCACCATGGGCGGATATAACTTTGAAGTGGTCAAGGAATTCGTCTACCTTGGCTCACTGATTACCAGCGACAACAACACCAGCGCTGAGATAAAACGCGAATCACTCTTGCCAACCGCTGTTTCTTTGGGCTCAAGAGGCAATTGAGAAGTAGAGCCCTCTCTCGGAAAACCAAGGTGACACTGTATAATGCCTTGATCATCCCAGTCCTCCTTTACGGCGCAGAGGCTTGGACCTTAACAAAAACGGATGAAGATGCCCTTGGTCATTTCGAGAGGAAAATTCTGCGCACTATCTACGGTCCCGTTTGTTCAAACGGTGTATGGAGGAGAAGATATAACGAAGAACTGTACGGGTTGTACAGCGACATCGGCCTGGTACGACGTCTACGGATACAGCGTCTAAGGTGGCTAGGCCATGTAGAGCGCATGGAAGATACAGCTCCGACCCGAAAAATCTTCGAATCCACTCCGGAAGGAAGGCGCGGCAGAGGACGGCCGCCTCAGCGGTGGCGCACGCAGGTGGAAAGGGACCTCAACCAACTGGGCGTGCGGCACTGGAAACAGCTGGCCAAAGACCGTGCCGGCTGGAGACGCTTGTTGGTTGAGGCCCAGGTTCACCACGGACTGTAGCGCCACCTAAGTAAGTAAGTAAGTTTGGGGATGAAAATTACCTTTGCGTACTTCCACTTTTCTGGAATGTGACTCCAAGCTAGGCATACTATAAAGATTATCTCTAGCCATGGTATAGTCCATTCCATAGATTGTATTAGTTCGATGGGGTAAATTTCCCATGGACCCGGCGATTTATAGGGCTTGAAGCTTCTTAATGCCCATGTAATTTTCTCTCTAGAGATAATGTGTTCGTACTGCCCTTCTATCGCAGAGGAGATATGAGTCCCTCGCGAGTGCACTGGGTTTTGCGATTCAGAGCAGCCAGGGAAGTGCGTGTTGAGGAGAAGATTTAGAGTTTCTTCCTCAGATGTCGTCCAAACTCCATTTGCTATGAGGCAGTTGGGAGATTGTGGATCTTTCGAGAGTATTTTTCTCAGTCTATAGGCGTCTGATATTTTCTCCATGTTATTGCCGAAGATTTTCCAAGACAGCCTTTGTTCTTTCCTCAGGTTTTGTTTGTACACCCTGAGTGAATTTTTTCATAGGCTCCAGTCTCTGTCATTACTTGTCGGGGAAGGAACGAACCCAGGGGATAGGTTGGGAATTTATTTCGATACGTTCGCCCGAAGAGCAATGTCACATTTTTGACCACTGACCTTTCTGCGAGCGGCAAACACTTTGTGTATTACCTCCTCACGCTCAATCAATCTCCCAAATCTGATGTATTCCCCTAATTACCACTCAACCATATAGTAAGAGTAAAATAACGAACAAAGCTACTAATCGACTCACTCCTCGGTTGACCAATTTCCAGACTAAACACGTTGAAGGGTTTTGCCAATCCGAAAACGTAATCGATCCAACCCTCTGGGCTCTACTATTAAAAATACAATATCGCGCCACTCAAAAATGTCAAACGTACCCCAAAGGGGTGGCTGTGTATTCGAGTCACGGCCGTCGAAATTTATTGGCCCGTGACTAACTAAGCAAATAACACCTTTTCCTTCTAAAACGACCGAACGGCCGAGCGTCCGACGGACGTGACGGAGAAGAGCTTGCCGGTTGAGTTAGTTTAGGACGCGCCACCGCGTGTGTATTTATCCGATTCCCATGTTAGCGATTAGACCTTTTAAATTTCTAAACATTCTGTCGGTTGTGGAATGGATGAGGTTTAGCGTACACTTACCCACAGGTGCTATCAGCTGGTTGCCCGGCGGATTGTTGGGATCGGGTAATTCCGGTAGGCGATAGAGCAGCCAGTAGTTGTACCTAATCGGTGAGAGAAGGTGCATGTTCGAAAGAGAATGTGAAACAGGTACATTGGTTCATTCATGTCGAGTGACTTACCCTCGCGGTTCTTCCTTTTTGCCGGCTAGCGTGTGGACGTAATGTCCATTCGGCCATTCTCGTGCTTCAAATGAAAATCTAGAACGGATTATCGTTGGATTATTGATTTTTCTTTACACAAGCTTTAGTGTAGTGAAGGTTACTCACCTGGGGTCTATTTCAGCGGCTTGCGTCATGGCCTTGAAGAAACTTGTGTTCTTAGAAGAGATTAGCGAGAGTGAGAATGCCTCGGTGACGTTTGAGCCCACCCAGAGCGTGTACGTATAGGAGACGTTCTTTGTGTCGGATTCTTCGGCCGAGGTTAGTCCGAATGGAACGGCCAGTTTTGGTTCTCCATTTTCTGCCATACAGATCAGAATGAATAATGAATAGAGAGATTAGGGTTATCCTTACCTGAAACCGAATCACTGTTCTCTCGAATCACATGATCGCACTGCAGGGCACGGACAGCACCGAGTCCCTTCCAGCCCAGTGCGAGAATTATGTCTGCAGTCAATCCGACTCCGATGCTTGGATCTTGACCATCCTGAAGTGGTTCTTCGGTCCAGCCACCATCAGGCCGTTGGCGGCTTAAAATCCACCTGGATGCAGCTGTTCGATTCCACGAGCCCGCCGGATCACGCTCGAGATCTTGAAGAGCTTGCATAGCTAGCGCGGTGCTTCTTAACGAACCAAATCCACCTTTGGGATCTTGTAGAGTAGCTAATCCCCTTGCCGGGCGTCGTACAAAGTGTTGCAAGTGCCGGTGTCGATGATCGGTAACTATACATCGCAGAGCAAGTATAACCATCGCAATCGTGTCTACACTTTGGTCGGCTACGCCACTAGCAATATCCAATAGTCGTCGAATCTGACGTTTTCTCACATGTGCAGCTGAACTGCAAGCCGACAGCGTTGTGAGGGCGAATTCAATATCTTGCGACGGTTCATGATGTTGTAGAGTGGCAACCAAGTCATGTCCGTGAAATCGTTTCGGGTCTTTGCAAAGCGAACCCAATGCTAGCACGTATCGTGCCAGTTTATCCAGGTTCATCGGCTTCGGCAGCGTGTGATGACGGTCGAGCATTGACAGAATTTCAATTTCCATTTCCTTCACCGACAGCGTATCCTCGAGCTCTTGAATCACCTGCAAATGACCGTCCGAGTCCGTGGGATCCCGTGCACCCGATAACTCCTTCGCCAAGATTACCATATGCGTATCATTACCCCAACCATAGTCGGGAGCACGTTTCTCCTTCAGCCAGTCTAATGCCTTTAGAATACCCTCCAGCTCGCGTTTGTCGGGTCCGGCCGAGCCGAGCATCTCATGCTCGACCATGATGGGGTCGGTGAGGGTGTCGCTGGTCTCTTGCATTTGAGTCGTGATTGCTGGTGTTTGCGTAGAGCTCGATGATGTCGGGGCTGATGGTGTGATAGCATTTAATGTGGGATTCGAGATGCTCATCAATGATGCTGGCGACGTACCCTGATCGGGCGGAATCGGGGCCGAGTTGGCTGTCGGCAGACTTTGCATTTGATTAGTGCTACTGCTGCCGATGATGCCACTGCTACTGCTTCCGATGATGCTCTGCTGTTCTCCACCATTATGATTATTATTATTATTTATCGTGTCGACGGCAAGGAGAGGAATGGCTGGTGGAATGTCTGTCGATAGCTGTTGTTGATGATGGTTGCTGAAGCTTCCGTTCTCTGCCAGGATTTGCGTGATTAAGATAAGAATTCCCACAAATGTAACGTGTGACGTTGGAATTTTCGTATCTTGTGCCATGTCCCTTTAAGTCCTTATTCTGTCTGCGATACGATGGAACGAAGCTTGGGATGGAAAAGAAGAAGAGAAAAGAAAAATAGTCACAAATAAGAAAACGTTTTAACGGGGATATCCTTTTCATACGAACGAACGTGAGTCTATGCATCATTAAGAACGGCGCTATTATGGCTTGCGAAACAGGACTCACGGGCGCCGGAGCGGAAGCAGGCGAAACAGGATATCACCCAGCATCTACCAGACCGCCCGCATTAAGGTACACCAGTGTATGGCATAAAGATGGTGTGCAATGAATCGTAAAATGTGTCGCCATCGTCGTTGTCGTTGTCTGAAGTGAATAGCCGCGGGCCATTCATGCTGATGATGGAGGATTTGTCCTTTTTTTTTTTTTTTTTTTGTTGTTTTCATGGATTCGACTGATTGCGAATACGAGGGTGACAGAGTGTGAGGCGGGTTTAAGTAAATTTAATATCACCTTTAAGGCAAGGGATTTATTACTCTCGCTTCGGGTTAGGAGTCGTAACTTGTTGTTGTGAAGATAAATGGCCGCGGGTGGCGGATGTTGCTGTTAGGCTGTTCGCTTTTCATCGTCCTTAAAATACTTCATTTGTTCATTTTCGGTTAAAAACTGAGAAGTCGGAGGTCTGGGTTTCAACTTGTCGATGTAGCTACGTACATATGTAATAGCTCTCAGGCTCGTTAGATAATGGCAATAAAAATGAATGAAATTGTCGCTCTGTAGTTACCCTCTTGCGTGACTAATTCTGTTTATTTTACCGGTACACCTTATACATACATACGTTTGTACGTACATATATGTATGAATGTATGTATGGATTTTCCTGGGAAAACCTATGACACATCAAGAAGGCTCACATCCAAGTGGTTAGGTATAGTTAGCTCACATTGATTCATTCAAGCAAGTCCTTGAAATGGAGAGTAAATACGATTATTATTAGATGTGTCCTTAGAATATACATATGTATATACATACATATGTATGTCCACCCCAATATATGTAGCTAAGCACAGCCAAAAAAAAAAGTTCGGCTCTGCAGGCAGGAAATTAGCACTCATGACATGGCATATCTCCTTAATCAAGATGACGATGAGGAAATTTTTAGGTGAACATCTATTTAGAAGGGGAGGGAGGGAGCGAGCAAACAGAGCAAAGAAGTTGATCGCGTTTAACATGGCAAACGCCAGCTTCGATCTCTGTCCCTGCTCAATCCAAGTTGACACACAGCCTCCGCGCGGCCCCCCCTGGATAGCTACCCTGGCACCCGCCAGGTAGTGAACCAATGTGTGCAGCGACCCAACCCTTGTTCCTGGGGAAAGAGGAACCTGACCCTCCAGGTTGGGGGTTGGGCTTAGGGTTAACATCCCTATCACGTAAAAACCTACTTGTTCCGAAACGACAACAAGCCTCGGATACGGACGGATACAAAGCTGATGACCCCTGCAAACGACTAACGGACTTGAGAGTCTGCACCTGGAATGTGAGGTCCCTTAACAGACCGGGTGCAGGCGATCAATTGGAGCAAACCCTCAACTGCTATAAAGCAGATATAACCGCACTCCAAGAAGTGCGATGGGATGGACCAGGCAAAAAAACGGATGAAAAACTACGACATCTACTACGGGAACTGCTACAAGGAGAACAAACAGCGCCTATTCGGGTGCGGATTCGTTATTAGAGGAAGACTCCGACAAAAAGTCTTAAGCTTCCGAGATGTAAGCGAACGCCTCATAACAATCCGCATCAAAGCTAAATTTGGAAACAAAAGCTTGATATGCGCTCACGCCCCAACGGAAGAAAAGGACGATCGACTCAAAGAAGAATTCTACAATCTCCTAGACAGAACATATGCTCCATGCCCCAGCTACGACACAAAAATAGTCCTAGGCGATTTGAATGCAAAACTGGGCAAAGAGGACATATTTGAGTCGATCATAGGAAAGCATAGCCTCCATAACACCAAATCCGACAACGGACTTAGGCTAATCGATTTCCTAACGGTGCGTAACCTCCTTGTAGCAAGCACGCGATTCCCCCATCTCAACATCCACAAGGGTACCTGGCGGTCTTGTGATCAATCGACCACCAACCAGATTGATCATATTGCGACCGACGCCAGACACTCCTCCTGTATTCTCGACGTACGAACCTTCCGAGGGGCCAACATCGACTCGGACCACTACCTTGTTGTAGCCAAGGTACGAATGAGGATATAAGAATGCTTAGGAGTCGAGTAGGACAACGTAAGTTTGACGTCGGAAACTGCCATCTTTGTCGATCGTGTCTCCTCCAAGCTCTCTCAAAATCCGCCCACAGCAGCACAAACAATAGAACAGGAATGGACGCATTGCCAGAGTGCCGTCAGAGACGCTGCCTCAGAGGTGCTGGGTTTCAAACCGCCACCACCTAGAAACCCCTGGTTCGATGAACAATGCGAACAAGCCCATGCAGCAAAACAAGAGGCGTATAAAGCCATGCTGCAACGACGGACGAGAGCTGCTCGCGAAATCTATGAGCAGAAGAGAAGAGAGGAACACACGCTTTTCAGAAGAAAGAAGAGAGAGCACGGAAAGCGTGCGATCGAGGAGATGGAGAGTTGCTTCCGCAGGAATGAGGCCCGTAAGTTTTACAATAAGGTAAAACGAACATGCCATGGCTACAAAGCTAGAGCGGCGGCCTGCAGGGATGAAAATGGAGAAGTGGTAGTAGAGTCGCAGTCGATGCTGAGGATTTGGAAAGACTACTTCTGCAGACTGTATAACGGCGATGATAGACAAGATACCGCTGTCAGGCAGATCCATTCGTAATGGACGACAATGAAACAGAATTCAGTCCACCCGACCTAGACGAAGTCAAAATAGCGATATCAAGACTTAAGTCTAATAATGCCGCTGGCGCAGACGGCCTGTCTGCTGAGCTTTTTAAGGCGGCTGGATATGAGCTGGTAAGGTGCATGCACCATCTCATCTGCAAGGTATGGTCGGAGGAAAGCATGCCCGACGAATGGAATCTCAGCATCGTTTTGCCCGGTCCATAAGAAAGGAGACCCCTATAACTGCGCCAACTATAGGGGAATAAGTCTCCTTAACATCGCATATAAGATCTTCTCTGCCGTATTGTGTGAACGCCTGAAACCGTTTGTGGATAACCTGATCGGCTCTTATCAGTGTGGTTTCAGGCCAGGTAAATCCACAATAGACCAAATATTTACGCTACGGCAGATCTTGGAGAAGACCCAGGAATACCAAATCGACACTCACCACCTCTTCGTCGATTTCAAAGCTGCATATGACAGCGTGTGTAGAGATGAGCTATACAAAGCCATGTCTAGTTTTAGCATCCCTGTCAAACTCGTCCGACTGTGCAGGATGACAATGGAGAATTCTCGCTGCTCCATTAAGGTCGGTAATGAGCAAACCGAGACCTTTGATGTTAAAAAAGGATTTAGGCAGGGCGACGCGCTGTCGTGCAACTTTTTCAACATCGTGCTTGAAAAGATCGTGCAAGAGTCACTGGCCAACACAAGAGGTACGATTTATTTCAAGTCTACGCAATTGCTTGCGTACGCCGACGATATTGACGTAATTGGACGAAAACAGCAAGACGTCAATGAGGCTTTCGTGAGCATTGAGGTAGAAGCGGCTAAGATGGGTCTCAAGGTTAATGAGGGTAAAACCAAATATCTGCTTTCATCTAAAAGAGATGGATAACACCGACGTATTGGCCAGAACGTCACCATGGGCGGATATAACTTTGAAGTGGTCAAGGAATTCGTCTACCTTGGCTCACTGATAACCAGCGACAACAACACCAGCGCTGAGATAAAACGCAGAATCACTCTTGCCAACCGCTGTTTCTTGGGGCTCAAGAGGCAATTGAGAAGTAGAGCCCTCGAAAACCAATGTGACACTATATAAGACCTTGATCATCCCAGTCCTCCTTTACGGCGCAGAGGCTTGGACCTTAACAAAAGCGGATGAAGATGCCCTTGGTCGTTTCGAGAGGAAAATTCCGCGCACTATCTACGGTCCCGTTTGTTCAAACGGTGTATGGAGGAGAAGATATAACGAAGAACTGTACGGGTTGTACAGCGACATCGGCCTGGTACGACGTCTACGGATACAGCTTCTAAGATGGCTAGGCCATGTAGAGCGCATGGAAGATACAGCTCCGTCCCGAAAAGTCTTCGAATCCACTCCGGAAGGAAGGCGCGGCAGAGGACGGCCACCTCAGCGGTGGCGCACGCAGGTGGAAAGGGACCTCAACCAACTGGGCGTGCGGCACTGGAAACAGCTGGCCAAAGACCGTGCCGGCTGGAGACGCTTGTTGGTTGAGGCCCAGGTTCACCACGGACTGTAGCGCCACCTAAGTAAGTAAGTAATACCGAATATGGACTTTTAAGAGTTGGATTTTGACATCCCTGCTAAGCCTTCTGTTAAGGTCGATTAACTAATACCTTTAATATTGTTACGGACAGAACCGGTGGTTATGTTCGAATTTCGCTGTCGAAATTTGGAATGCTCTGGTGAAGATGAAATGAAAATTATTGTAACTTTCATCGGCATACGGCATACTGCTGAATGTCAGAGCATTCTAGAGACTTCTGGAGAGAAACGTCTGACGGCGGACATTGGAGAACGTGGGTCGGAGGCTGTATAAGCGCGAACGCTCGCCCTCGGGGGCATTCAGTTTCCGGGATTCAGTAACGAGTGATCAGTCGGTAATGAAGCTATCTATACACAAACATTGCAATAAAGGTGAAGCGTCCAGATCTGTGGTCGAACAGTAAAGTGTGTAAAAGCTTGTAGTAAAGGTCAAGCGCCCAGATAATTGATCTGAGGTGAAAGAATGAAGTGTTTGAAGATAGTTGAGCTATGAGAGCGAAAAACGAGGGTCCAAGGAGATACAAAAAAGGACAACCGTATCTAAGGTGTCACGTATGTATGTACACTACAACTAGCTACAGATTATTCCATCTAAAGAGGCCAGGTTTCTTGTCTAAGTATTTTTGCGACCCTTATTTTCAGGTTCAAAATCAGCTTAAGGCTGGGACCTGTTCTACCGAGACTAGAATTTTGTTAAAAGCAGTTGAAGAGGTAAACTTCTTCAATGGGGGGAGAGTAAGTCATAAGGTGAATGATTAAACGAATCCTAATCGGTTCAAGGGACTATCGTAAAATCTTATTTGTTCGGGCTCATGGCTAGTGTATCGCAGCATTGGTGAAACAGGATATAAAGTCGGTAAGATAGTCGCCTGATCACTGCGGCCACGATTGGGCCTATTGTGATGTCCCCCACTTATAGTTCACTCAGAAAACCTGAGTCCATGATAAAACTTAGTATGCTTTTGAGTTTGCTGGCAGCAATTTCTTCTGCTTCAAGATAATACTTGCCTAGGTGACGAAGACGTATACTGACCAGGCAGTTACAGTGGCATAGTATGTGCTTTGCTGTTTCTTCGTCTTCATTACGCATACGGCAAGTGTCATCTTGTATGATGCCCATCGTCTTGAGGTGTTTGTTGACTGGGCAGTGTCCAGTAAGGAAACCTGTGATTAAACGAATCTGACTCCTCGAAAGCATGAGAAGTTGTTTCGTTCTTTTGAGGGATGTAGTTGGGAGGAACAGCTTGGCTTGTCTGCTACCTTTCGTTCGTGACCAGTAGTGATCCGTCGTGTTCCTTAACCAATTGTTTATGCAGCATTTGGTGGTGCTAGTGGGTATGCCGCAGAAAGGCCATGGCATCATAAATGGTGATGCAGAGCCTTTCCTTGCTAGTAGGTCCGCCTTTTCGTTGCCTGTATGGCCGCTGTGTCCAGGTATCCAAATGAGATGAACTCTGTTTGTACTGGCCAGCTGGTGAAGTAGCTGTAGGCAGTCCCATACCAGCTTGGAGGTTATTTCAAGGCTCTTTAGGGCTTGAAGCGCAGCCTTGCTGTCAGAGAGAATGTAAATGTTTTTGTTAAATATATTTCTGTTTATATTTTCTCTGAGGAAGAGTTCTATAGCAAATATCTCTGCTTGAAAAACGGAGTTATATCTGTCCATGCTGACGTAGATGCATGTGCCTGTAATTGCTCCGTATACTCCAGCCCCAACGCCTTCGTCCGTTTTGGAGCCATCTGTGCACCACACGTAGGATCCACGGTTGAAGGAGGGTCTATCCTGTTCCCAGTTTTGTCGGTTAGGGAATGTGACCTTGTAGTTTTGGCTGAAGTTATATCTGGGGAGACAGTTGTCTGTAAGAGATATCTTTAGGATTTCATGCCTGTTTATTTCTGTAAGGATATCAGGGTGAAAGAGCCTACGGTTAGAGTCATCCTCCACGATCATCCTGTGGGCGAAGACCATTGCTTCTTTCTTCAGTTGGAGATGAAGAGGTGGCAGGTCTGTGATGACTTCTAGTGCTGCTGTGGGGGTTGTTCTCATGGCCCCAGTGATACAGATGCAAGCTAGTCTTTGCAATTTGTTGAGCTTGGCTTGCACTGATGCTTGTTTTGTTTTGTGCCACCAGACGGGCGCAGCATAAGTAAGGATTGGTCTGTTGATTACTGTATGTAGCCAGCGGGACATTTTGGGGCTTGTGCCCCAGTTTTTGCCAGTGAGACTTTTGCTGGTCCATAAAGAGATCCTGGCTTTCTCAATGGTCTTTGTAATGTGAGAGTTCCAAGTGAGCTTTTCGTCTAGAGTTATCCCTAGATATTTGACTTCTTTTGAGAACTCTATTGCTTCACCAAAGAGGGTAGGTTTAGTAAGTTTGGGCCTGTTCCTTCTTTTGGTGAAGGCGACTATGGTGCTTTTCCTAGGATTTACATTTAGTGCAACCTTTAAGCACCAGTTTGCAACAAGGTTTAGTGCCCGTTGGAGGAGTTCCGAGACTGTGTCTTTGAATTTGCCTCTTAGCAAGCTATTGTTGCTAAGTATGCTTATCAGTTCGTTAACTACGATGGACCACAGGAGTGGTGAGAGAATCCCGCCTTGAGGGCATCCTTTCGCGGCGCTTACGCTGATTTGGTCATTGCCTAGCGAGGTGTTTATTTTCCTGTTGCCAAGCATATGTTGGATCCAATTGCATGTGGTATTGTCCACCCCTGTGCTGAGGATGCAACGTTTTATTTGGGTGTATTCGGTGTTATCGAAAGCACCCTCAATGTCGAAAAAGCAACCTATCGCAATTTCTTTGTCGCTCAGGGATTTGTTAATCCGGGCCGTTAGTTCCTGAAGAGCATGCGTGGTCGATTTCCCAGGCTGGTAGGCATATTGGTTTTTGTGAAGTGGTGATCTTCTCAGTGCACCGTCCCTGATATGCCTATCCAGGATTTTTTCCATTAAGTCGGTAAGTACTCATATTATCTTTGATATCAGATACCACCATCCGTACACGCTATATCCACATCGTCCCATTACTCACTCCAACCATGCTAATCTGCTACATTTCCTTTCAAAAATAGAAAGAAGAAATGAAGAAAATCCACTCAGGTGAACGACTAATGCGGATGACACCTAGGCGACAACCACCCTCTGTTCCTAATTACTATATCTCAAGTCAATATCCTCCTCTTTACGACTTTCCGATGAAAAAGGATGACACCCCTGGTCCATTCCTTTCATCCTCCCTCCGAAAATATTATCGACAATGCTTAATGTCCTTGCAAAACCAATAGAGTCTGGTTGGTGAACACAGCAATATCGTCCAATCGATTTTGCATTAAGCTTGGGAAGAAGCAGCTCTTAATAACTTTCGGCCGAACATTTTTACGATTTTACGGGCAGCGTGTGGTTGCCAGGCAATAAAAATGAAGGAGACGACCTCCATAGCTTGTTAGTCATTTTGTTTTTGGTTTTTTTTTTTGTCTGTTTGGCGCCAGTGGTGTCGTACACGCCCAGAAGGACACTACACGTACTATGTACTATGGGCTATTTGCATCCTAACTATGGGATGCGAGTCGACCAGAGAGAAAGGCAATGGAAAACAATGAGAATAGAAAGAAAGAATAACTCCTTGACATGCAGCCGGCTCGGTGAGAAGGGAACGGAAGTAGAAATTGTTTTCCGAGAAAATGTTTCCTCGATGAGTTGGCTTCGTTGTCATTATTGTTGTCGTCAACGTTCAATGACATGATTACATGTGTCTATTTACCACCAACCGGAAGCTTTGAGAGGCTTTGAAGCAAACGGCTTCATTCCTTTTCACAATGCACAATGGAAACCCGGGACGATAGGCGGAAAGTATTCAACGATGACGCGCGGTAACCGACTCGTACTCTAACTAAATGAGTAGCTGGTGGTTGACTTTATGTTTGTTGTCCAAACTTCTGTTGTTATTGACAACAGCACAAACAATGAAAGGAATCCACAGTGTGTTGTAGAAAGTACCAGACTATACCATAGTACATGAGTACACTTACCCCGGCCAAATAGAGCGATATGGTTGGCTACGAGGAAGCAAGGAATAGGGAATGATGAACAAAGGATCGCGACTAGTCTACTCGGTTGTAGTATAGTGGTTGCTGCATATTATGCCGTGGTTTACAGGCTTGGCGATGGTGTCTTTTGTGCGTAAGGATTCGTTTTCGTTTGCCAAAAAATTTAGTTTAAGCGACGACTAAAAGGAACTAGGGAAAAAGGGAGGCGAGATTCAAGTTGGAAAGATGGAAAAACCGAAGAAGAAAAGCAACATCGTTTCATTGACATCCCATGTCGTCTCCTTCCTATTCCTTTTTTTTTTTTTTTTTTTTGTCGTCGACGATGTCATGTATTATTGATTTATGCTTCGCACAACCAACTTACTGACAAAATGAGCAGAAAGATAATTAAACACCAGCTGGGTGAGGATAAGCGAAATGGGTGGTAGGGCTGATGACAGTGATGACTCGGTGGCTGGATGGATGTGTCTTTCTTTTGCTCGTTGGTGGCTGCTGGTTGCTTGTCATGTCCAGCGACGTCAAGGGCTTTAATGAATTTGGCACTTAAGTAAGAGGGTGCCAAAGGACCGCATTGCATAAGGCACAAGTCGCATACCATCAACAATGACTTTTAAATTAGATTGTGTCAAATTACACAACGAAAATAGTTTCAGAAGGACACTGCGGCACAGTTCGTCACACACACGTACACATGTTCATATGCATGTACATATAGGTACAAAAAGGTAAGGCATGGGAGGAAACAGCAGCCAAACAGATGGACTAACAGGCACATGTATACACTCTCGGGACCCTTAATCGATTTTTAATAAAACAGAAAATCCAAAAACGAAACAGCAAACAATCAAATTCAGGACAATTAGAAGGAGGAAAATATCAAACAGCTGATTGCATAATTCCCCCACACCGTCGTTGTTATCCTTTCGAGAATCACCAAAGCAATTTGCATAAATCTATTCCAGGGATTCAGACACGAGTGAAGGATGCTGCGACAATATACGTTTTCTGATTTTTTGTTCTTATTTCGCTGACTTTGCCATCCATTTCTCTCACATTGATTACCTTTGGGCTCCTTTGTTCGCTTGGTCTTGCTGATTCGGCTCCTTCTACTACGACGATGACGACGACAAACAGATGGACGGACAGACTGTCACCGTTCCGTTCGATATATTCCTTTCACTTCTAATTAATCAATAAATTATTTATGTAACCACTTGCACTTATACTCGTACACCGAATGCCAATAACATACACACAACAACAACAATGCAATATAAAAGGATAACGAACGTGAATTAATATTTTTATTTCTTATTTCGTATTTTTTGTTTTTTGTAATATCCTGCACACCTCCAATCGTTTGCGGGAGTTGATGGATGAAAATACCGACGACGAACGCAAGGAACCAACAGCAAATTCGAAACGTACCTACACTATACGCGTGTGTATATGTATGAAAGGACTTTAAGGACCTCAAGTTGAAAGGTACACGTTAGTATTTTCTTTTACCCTATCCTTGCTCCCTTTCTTCGACACTACGATGTAGATAAATTACCATTTAGCCAGTATCTCTATGAAGGTGGGGGGGCTATTTGAATATCACCTGTGGTACGGTGCACACACTTTATCGAAGTAGCGATGACCGAATTCAACTGAGACCCGACTATCTGACATTTTATCCTGAAAGTGCAATTGAGCGAATGCCTACAGTGAATATCCCAATGTTTTTTCTCTTCCTATTACAATCCACCGTCCTGGATATTCCCAATATGTCGAATGCGTAGGGGATGTCATGCGCAGTAACTTCATCATAACCATCTCAGCTATCATCATGGTCGTAATTAACATCAGCACTCAAAGATACAATATAATAATGAGAGTGACTTTCCGATTGGGGTGTTGTTTATTCTTCTGTTCGGATTCACATGTAATTTAAGGATTCGACTTTAAATGCTACTTAATCCTCGGCACGGTATTGTTGTTTCGTGTTAATCGTTCTGCGATGAATGCCATCGGCAAACAATTTACTCGACTGCCTACCGGCTGCTAACCGGCAAATGATAGATACAAAAAAAGAAAACAAAACACACAACCAGGACAAAAAAAAGGATCAGCAGCTTTATTATCTACACTTTATCCATTTGAGTTTTGGAACTGAATCAAGATGACTAGATACGTGGCAATCGCACCGCTAATCTGGAAAACAATGTGGGCTAATTGGGACATCAGTCATTTTTTTTTTTTTGCCTTAATCACTTACGGATGTTAGGATTCCCCTGTCGACGCGACACAAACCGCACGCCGAGAAGGTCACTTGATCTGCGAGTAGCTGCTGCCAGAATTTCCGGATCTATAATTATACGGAACAGAATACGCGTGTTAACTATCTAATTCAATTCATTTTCATCCTCTTTCTCGTCCTCTCGCACTGCAGTGTCAAGCCGACCGAAACTGTCACACGGTCGCATGGTGGCATTTAGGGGAAAACATTGAATTATTCCTAAATGAATTAAATTGCCTGGAAAGACTCGGATAAGGGCACTTAACTTTAACAAATCTGTATTATCGAGACGTGCGATACTCATAAATTGAGTTGTGTAGCAAGGATATGGCCAGTGAGAGATGGGAGACAAAAGGTTCCCTTCTATTATTAGAGATTGATTTTATCAAAAGCAAAATGTTACGTATACGCCCTCGTTTGGGAGTCTCTAATGTACCATTTCGGGGGTGGGAAGTAGTGCTATATTTCTTGTATAGCCATTGTGCTATTGACTTTGTATCACGGTAAAAACGTGCTCATGTGGAACCTACTTTTTGGGGGGTAGACAAAAATAAGAAATTGGTTTAGTGGCTCGTACTTACTTACTTACTTAGGTGGCGCTACAGTCCGTGGTGAACCTGGGCCTCAACCAACAAGCGTCTCCAGCCGGCACGGTCTTTGGCCAGTTGTTTCCAGTGCCGCACGCGCAGTTGGTTGAGGTCCCCTTCCACCTGCGTGCGCCACCGCTGAGGCGGCCGTCCTCTGCCGCGCCTTCCTTCCGGAGTGGATTCGAAGACTTTTCGGGTCGGAGCTGTATCTTCCATGCGCTCTACATGGCCTAGCCACCTTAGACGCTGTATCCGTAGACGTCGTACCAGGCCGATGTCGCTGTACAACCCGTACAGTTCTTCGTTATATCTTCTCCTCCATACACCGTGTGAACAAACGGGACCGTAGATAGTGCGCAGAATTTTCCTCTCGAAACGACCAAGGGCATCTTCATCCGCTTTTGTTAAGGTCCAAGCCTCTGCGCCGTAAAGGAGGACTGGGATGATCAAGGTCTTATATAGTGTCACCTTGGTTTTCCGAGAGAGGGCTCTACTTCTCAATTGCCTCTTGAGCCCAAAGAAACAGCGGTTGGCAAGAGTGATTCTGCGTTTTATCTCAGCGCTGGTGTTGTTGTCGCTGGTAATCAGTGAGCCAAGGTAGACGAATTCCTTGACCACTTCAAAGTTATATCCGCCCAAGGTGACGTTCTGGCCAATACGTCGGTGTTGTCCGTCTCTTTTAGATGAAAGCAGATATTTGGTTTTACCCTCATTAACCTTGAGACCCATCTTAGCCGCTTCTACCTCAATGCTCACGAAGGCCTCATTGACGTCTTGCTGTTTTCGTCCAATTACGTCAATATCGTCGGCGTACGCAAGCAATTGCGTAAACTTGAAATAAATCGTACCTCTTGTGTTGGCCAGTGACTCTTGCACGATCTTTTCAAGCACGATGTTGAAAAAGTTGCACGACAGCGCGTCGCCCTGCCTAAATCCTTTTTTAACATCAAAGGTCTCGGTTTGCTCATTACCGACCTTAATGGAGCAGCGAGAATTCTCCATTGTCATCCTGCACAGTCGGACGAGTTTGACAGGGATGTTAAAACTGGACATGGCTTTGTATAGCTCATCTCTACACACGCTGTCATATGCAGCTTTGAAATCTACTAAGAGATGGTGAGTGTCGATTTGGTATTCCTGGGTCTTCTCCAAGATCTGCCGTAGCGTAAATATTTGGTCTATTGTGGATTTACCTGGCCTGAAACCACACTGATAAGAGCCGATCAGGTTATCCACAAACGGTTTCAGGCGTTCACACAATACGGCAGAGAAGATCTTATATACGATGTTAAGGAGACTTATTCCCCTATAGTTGGCGCAGTTATAGGGGTCTCCTTTCTTATGGACCGGGCAAACGATGCTGAGATTCCATTCGTCGGGCATGCTTTCCTCCGACCATACCTTGCAGATGAGATGGTGCATGCACCTTACCAGCTCATCTCCAGCCGCCTTAAAAAGCTCAGCAGACAGGCCGTCTGCGCCAGCGGCATTATTAGACTTAAGTCTTGATATCGCTATTTTGACTTCGTCTAGGTCGGGTGGACTGAATTCTGTTACTTCGTGGTCCATTGCGAATGGCTCGTTCTGCCTGACAGCGGTATCTTGTCTATCATCGCCGTTATACAGTCTGCAGAAGTGGTCTTTCCAAATCCTCAGCATCGACTGCGACTCTACTACCAGTTCTCCATTTTCATCCCTGCACGCCGCCACTCTGGCTTTGTAGCCATGGCATGTTCGTTTTACCTTGTTGTAAAATTTACGGGCGTCATTCCTGCGGAAGCATCTCTCCATCTCCTCGATCTCACGCTTTCCGTGCTCTCTCTTCTTTCTTCTGAAAAGCGTGGTTTCCTCTCTTCTCTTCTGCTCACAGATTTCGCGAGCAGCTCTCGTCCGTCGTTGCAGCATGGCTTTATTCGCCTCTTGTTTTGCTGCATAGGCTTGTTTGCATTGTTCATCGAACCAGGGGTTTCTAGGTGGTAGCTGTTTGAAACCCAGCACCCCTGAGGCAGCATCTCTGATGGCGCTCTGGCAATGAGCCCATTCCTGCTCTATTGTTTGTGCTGCTGTGGGCAGATTTTGAGCGAGCCTTGAGGAGACACGATCGGCAAAGATTCTGGCAGTCTCTTGCGATTGTAGCTTTCCAACGTCAAACTTACGTAGTCCTACTCGACTCCTACGCATTCTTGATATCCTCATTCGTATCTTGGCTACAACAAGGTAGTGGTCCGAGTCGATGTTGGCCCCTCGGAAGGTTCGTACGTCGAGAATACAGGAGGAGTGTCTGGCGTCGATCGCAATATGATCAATCTGGTTGGTGGTCGATTGATCACAAGACCGCCAGGTACCCTTGTGGATGTTGAGATGGGGGAATCGCGTGCTTGCTACAAGGAGGTTACGCCCCGCTAGGAAAGCGATTAGCCTTAATCCGTTGTCGGATGTGGTGTTATGGAGGCTATGCTTTCCTATGATCGACTCAAATATGTCCTCCTTGCCCAATTTTGCATTAAAATCTCCTAGGACTATTTTTGTGTCGTAGCTGGGGCATGGGGCATATGTTCTGTCTAGGAGATTGTAGAATTCTTCTTTGAGTCGATCGTCCTTTTCTTCCGTTGGGTCGTGAGCGCATATCAAGCTTTTGTTTCCAAATTTAGCTTTGATGCGGATTGTTATGAGGCGTTCGCTTACATCTCGGAAGCTTAAGACTTTTTGTCGGAGTCTTCCTCTAATAACGAATCCGCACCCGAATAGGCGCTGTTTGTTCTCCTTGTAGCAGTTCCCGTAGTAGATGTCGCAGTTTTTCATCCGTTTTTTGCCTGCTCCATCCCATCGCACTTCTTGGAGTGCGGTTATATCTGCTTTATAGCAGTTGAGGGTTTGCTCCAATTGATCGCCTGCACCCGGTCTGTTAAGGGACCTCACATTCCAGGTGCAGACTCTCAAGTCCGTTAGTCGTTTGCAGGGGTCGTCAGCTTTGTATCCGTCCGTATCCGAGGCTTGTTGTCGTTTCGGAACAAGTGGGTTTTTACGTGATAGGGATGTTACCCCTAAGCACAACCCCCAACCTGGAGGGCCAGGTTCCTCTTTCCCCAGGAACAAGGGTTGGGTCGCTGCACACATTGGTTCACTTGGTTTAGTTGCGGAGTGAAAACCAAGGCACTTTAAAAATAATTGGTACCACGGGGACAGGAAGCCCCCGGAGTGAACTAGGTGAGTGAGTGTGTGAGTGACTAAACCAAATAAAGCAAAGAGGCACATCGTGCCAATGATGAAAATTGACTAACGCCGTCAATAAAAAGTTGGTGATAGTAGCAAATAATGCACACTCATTAGCCTAAATTCGCTCCGGTCCTGTCGGTTGAGGTAGGCCCCCTTGTGGGAGCATCGTGGTGGCTGTGGTTATCCCAACATCGCGGGAACGCATGGTATCTGACAAGACTTCGGTCTAAAAAGTCAGATGCAAGAGGGCGGTGAACATGTCCCCAAGCATGTTCACCAATTGTACCAGGGTATTCAGAAGAAAGAAGAGAGAGCACGGGATGCGTGAGATCGAGGAGATGGAGAGATGCTTCCGCAGGAATGACGCCCGTAAGTTTTACAACAAGGTAAAACGAACATGCCATGGCTACAAAGCCAGAGTGGCGGCCTGCAGGGATGAAAATGGAGAACTGGTAGTAGAGTCGCAGTCGATGCTGAGGATTTGGAAAGACCACTTCTGCAGACTGTATAACGGCGATGATAGACAAGATACCGCTGTCAGGCAGAACGAGCCATTCGCAATGGACCACGAAGTAACAGAATTCAGTCCACCCGACCTAGACGAAGTCAAAATAGCGATATCAAGACTTAAGTCTAATAATGCCGCTGGCGCAGACGGCCTGTCTGCTGAGCTTTTTAAGGCGGCTGGAGATGAGCTGGTAAGGTGCATGCACCATCTCATCTGCAAGGTATGGTCGGAGGAAAGCATGCCCGACGAATGGAATCTCAGCATCGTTTGCCCGGTCCATAAGAAAGGAGACCCCTATAACTGCGCCAACTATAGGGGAATAAGTCTCCTTAACATCGCATATAAGATCTTCTCTGCCGTATTGTGTGAACGCCTGAAACCGTTTGTGGATAACCTGATCGGCTCTTATCAGTGTGGTTTCAGGCCAGGTAAATCCACAATAGACCAAATATTTACGCTACGGCAGATCTTGGAGAAGACCCAGGAATACCAAATCGACACTCACCATCTCTTAGTAGATTTCAAGGCCGCGTATGACAGCGTATATAGAGACGAGCTGTACAAAGCCATGTCTAGTTTAAACATCCCTGTCAAACTTGTCCGACTGTGCAGGATGACAATGGAGAATTCTCGCTGCTCCATTAAGGTCGGTAATGAGCAAACCGAGACCTTTGATGTTAAAAAAGGATTTAGGCAGGGCGACGCGCTGTCGTGCAACTTTTTCAACATCGTGCTTGAAAAGATTGTGCAAGAGTCACTGGCCAACACAAGAGGTACGATCTATTTCAAGTCTACGCAATTGCTTGCGTACGCCGACGATATTGACGTAATTGGGCGAAAACAGCAAGACGTCAATGAGGCTTTCGGGAGCATTGAGGTAGAAGCGGCTAAGATGGGTCTCAAGGTTAATGAGGGTAAAACCAAGTATCTGCTCTCATCTAAAAGAGATGGACAACACCGACGTATTGGCCAGAACGTCACCATGGGCGGATATAACTTTGAAGTGGTCAAGGAATTCGTCTACCTTGGCTCACTGATGACCAGCGACAACAACATCAGCGCTGAGATAAAACGCAGAATCACTCTTGCCAACCGCTGTTTCTTTAGGCTCAAGAGGCAATTGAGAAGTAGAGCCCTCTCTCGGAAAACCAAGGTGACACTATATAAGACCTTGATCATCCCAGTCCTCCTTTACGGCGCAGAGGCTTGGACCTTAACAAAAGCGGATGAAGATGCCCTTGGTTGTCTCGAGAGGAAAATTCTGCGCACTATCTACGGTCCCAAACGGTGTATGGAGGAGAAGATATAACGAAGAACTGTACGGGTTGTACAGCGACATCGGCCTGGTACGACGTCTACGGATACAGCGTCTAAGGTGGCTAGGCCATGTAGAGCGCATGGAAGATACAGCTCCGACCCGAAAAGTCTTCGAATCCACTCCGGAAGGAAGGCGCGGAAGAGGACGGCCGCCTCAGCGGTGGCGCACGCAAGTGGAAGGGGACCTCAACCAACTGGGCGTGCGGCACTGGAAACAGCTGGCCAAAGACCGTGCCAGCTAGAGACGCTTGTTGGTTGAGGCCCAGGTTCACCACGGACTGTAGCGCCACCTAAGTAAGTAAGTAAGTATTCGTACCCTGGGGCAAAGACCAATGCATCCTTGGTCCCGATTGTGGGTAGGCCCACCGTGGGATTAAGTCTTAAAAGACAGGTGCTCACGTTAAGCAGAACCATAATTTCTGTACCCGGAAAGATACAACGCAAGTTAAGAGAGGTAACATTCGCTGGGTTAGACCTGACAGTAATAGCTGAGAATGTAAATCTGATCGTTGGTACCAGAAGCTTTGGTGCTTAGGTCATCTAATCGATGACAAGATTTTAACAACTTTTAACAACTTTTTGCAGAAGCCATTTAGGAAGGAAACCATCAGCCTAGTTTTAACCGGAATAATATCTCCTCAATGCCCAATACAATTTCGTTTTGGAATAACTTTTAAATCACTATTGAGTAGCATTGGTCATGATAAGTTCTTTAAAATTACCGATGAGAAGCTGCCTTGATGATCGAAATCAAAATGCGAAAAGTGTAGAATGTCTTTCAAAGAAGGTACCTTGCGCTAGATAGATGAGTGAAGGTAAGCGAACAGGTGTAGGTATTGAGCGATCGCTCCTCTGAGCCAATTCTGATTGGCTAGTTGCTGATTTAATTTGCTTAAATCACAGGGTTCTTAGAATAATTTTTTAGGCGTATGCCAACAAAGATTAATTTCCTAAACGGGTTTTTCTGAGAGGGTGAGCCTTTATCCCATAACTACTTACACTTTCCGTCAAAATTACATCGTTCGTATTCCTGTTTATCTGCGAGAGCAACGTGATTGTTTGGAGAGCCTGAAATTGAAACAAAAAAGGTCAATAATGCCTTCTGAAGCAAACAGTAACCCACCTCCATGGCAGTCAAATGGCACGGTTCCACGATCAGTAATAACCTGGATGCATGAAAAATGATCCATACCACTTGTAGCCACGTGTATACACTGTTTCCATGGTTTAAGAATTCCAGCAACAAAAAGTAAGAAGTTGCGACTAGATGCAAGAGGCAGGAAACAATTATGATGAGCATAGCAGGGCCATATGATCTATAGCCAAATCACAAATTCCTTATCTGAAATAATAAACAGGAAACTTGCCGTATCTTACCCTGAGATATTCTGAACGCATACGCCCAATGATGCATGACTTTCCGCCAACCGTTCGATTAGGCTAACATTGGTAGCTGAAAGAGACCGTCATAAGTGATTTGCTAAGGTCTTGAGTGATTTTACTCACAGAAAGTTCCTTGTAAATCTGAACTATGCTTTTTCATATTCATTTTGGAGCTTATAAAATCTGCGTTAATAGTTTTAACAGTGACCATCTTGTTGTGGAACTTCTGAGATCCCGACTCGTCTGGAATAGTTTTATAGTGCGGATGGATGTACTAGTCAAATCACAGAAACTCACCACTCAGAAAGGCCTTCTTCAGTGTCAAGTTTAACCTTCGGTAGCGTTTGCCTACTCCAAAGGTTGTATTAGCAATATTAACATGGAGCGCAGTTAGTACGTAGTAGAGGCTATAAAACGGTATGTACCACTGGATGTTCAATTCTATGTGACAGAGACGGAATGTAAGAGCTTTAAGTGAATTGGATTCTTACTTACCGGTATTTTCTTCATCGATTTTCATACGTTTAGCCAAACCTATCCATGTCCAGATATCCAGGCCTTTACAAATCAGCAAGGAAGTTCAAAAGACCTATTCATATCAAAAAACTTACCTAGAAGAATGCTGATGAATAGAAATGAGAGGAAAACCAGCGTATATGTCCGAATACGTTCCTTTCTTAGGTCTACGAAATCGTGGAGGGTTTCATCGACCTTCGTCACAAGGATAATTTGAATCCCTTTATACATATTTAGAGCGATACGCGTACCCACCTGATATAAACGGCTATTGAGCATTTGGGTTGATTTTAGACCAACTAATCCAGAAATAGCGCCGACCGTTGTGGAAAAAACTACAACAGTTACATCAAGGGCTGTTACTACTTTCGATGTTGCTGATTTCATTCTAAAAGATGCGCTTTAGGTGTGTCAATATCCAATTGAGAGTGAGAAATGGGACACAGAAATAAAGTATAAAATAGAGTATAGGAAGAAGAGAAAGAGAAAAGGTGATAGATGGTGAGTTTTTTATTGCGGAGACTTCTGCTATCTGTTGGAACAGTGATATAGAGCTAAGAGATCCGACACATACCACGTCGGCCGCAAGGGTGCGCCACCGTGCGCGAGCGAAGGCCAGACACTCATAGAGAATGTGTTCTGCTGTGTCATCGTCGTCGGCGTCTCACTGATGCCAAGCACGCAGAGATGCTTAGCAGAAGTGTAAAAGGCATTCTCATTCCTGTGCAAATGGGCGCATAGTAGCGGGCTCAGGATTAATCCCCAGAAAACGGAGCTCGTGCTATTCACCAAAAAGCACAAAATCCCGGAATACTGCCCTATCACTCTGCTCGATACCAGGTTAACCTATTCCCCTAGTGCCAAATTCCTAGGCATTACACTCGATAGGAAACTAACTTGGAAGAGTAATACAACCGAAAGAGCAAAAAAAGCAACAACTGCTCTCTACACATGTAAAAAAGCTCTAGGAAAAAAATGGGGATTTAACCCCAAAATCACCCTATGGCTCTACATTACGGTCGTCAGACCCATATTACTGTATGGAGTGATAGTCTGGTGGACTGCACTAGACAAGACAACATACCATAAACAACTCGAGAAGGTACAAAGGATGGCATGTATGTGCATTACCGGGGCCCTCAGGTCCACACCAACGGCTGCGCTTAACATGATACTAGACCTCACACCACTCGATATTTTCGGTAAGCAAATTGCCACACACACGGCCATAAGACTAAAAGCCAACTCGAAATGGGCGAGCTATGTCACCGGCCACTCATCCATCCTGCAAAATAGGACAACTCTGGCAGAATACCTGGACCACACAGAACCCACCACAATCTTGGACAAAAAATTCACGACGATTTGTCCGGACAGGAAGAACTGGACTCGCCAAACACAACCCCGCAGAAACTGTGTGGATTTTTACACAGACGGGTCTAAAACCAAAGACGGGGTGGGCTGTGGAGTTTTCTGCAAACAACTCAAGCTATAGAAAGCTCTAAAATTACCAAACCACTGCAGCGTTTTCCAGGCGGAACTGTCGGCAGTAAAAGAGGCTTTATCTTGGCTGAAGTGGAACGTAATATCCACCACAGATATTCGCATCCTTACAGATAGTCAAGCTGCCTTAAAGTCGCTGGAGTCCTATGTGTACTCATCAAAATCTAGTCTCAACTGTCGCAGATCTCTCAACGAGAGAGGTACCGGGACACGGCGGCATTACAGGTAATGAGAAAGCCGACATACTCGCCAAACAAGGAACGACGCTACAATCAATCGTGGCTTGTGAGGGAGTACCCCTTACAACCATTAAACATAATCTGACCAATCTCGTCAGGGCCGAGACGAACCTGAGATGGACCCAGGGACATACCTGCGTCATCACCAGGCAAATCTGGCCTCGGCTTGACAGTCAGCGCACAAGGAGTATAATCTCCCTAAGAAGAACTGACATCTACAAAGTCATCGGTTTCATCACAGGTCACTGCCTCATTGGCAGTCACGCACAAAGACTAGGTATAGTTCCAAATGACTTCTGCAGAAGCTGTCAGGACGAGGAGGAGGTCGAATCCATTCACCACCTTCTATGCGCCTGTCCAGCTTTTTGCAATATAAGGAAGCGTTACCTAGGCTCTTACTTCCTTAACGATCTGACAGATGTTCAGAAAGTAGGGATACTTAATCTTCTTAACTTCTTAAGAAGCACTAGATAGTTCCACGAATAGGGGGATAAAACCCCCTCGTAGCTGCACAACGGGCCTCCTTGGCCTAAGTGCGTTCTTCTCAATTCTGGGAAGGCTACGACCCTACCTACCTACCTACCTAGGTGTCGGTGTCTCTATCGGTGTGACGTGTGTGGGGGAATCACACACCGGTGTCGATACACATGTGGGCACACAAGTGTGAGGTCTGTGGGCCCTTTAATGGACTCCCGACGAGAGAGCACCGTGGCGCAGTGGGTAGTGTGTTGGCCTCTGACGCCGATGACACGAGATCGAATCCCGACACAGTCATGTCATCGAACGTGTTTTTCACGGTGTTTCTCCTCAGCGGGGTTCTGACAAAACCTCCTGTAGTAAAATTGTCATGAAAAGCTTCTCGAAATTCGCTGTTCGGAACCGGCAATAAACTGTAGGTCCCTTTCACATATGGGAAAATGAAATCACACACAACATGGGTGATTGAGAGAAGCTCGGCTCAGGTCCTTCATGGACTGTAACGCCAATATACATACACATACATACAATGACTCCCACAAGGCTTCTGCAGTCAATTCTCCTTAAGGACAGCAGGAATGCTGCGGATTTCTTGTAGATATGAGGGTATACGCGCCTTTTTATCCTGCATCCTGTATTAAACACCCAATCGTTAATGTAGGAATTTGCCGTGAACACAGGTAGATCTAGAGCGGTTCTGAGAAATTCTCCTCTGAACCCATTCTGGCGAGTTCATCAGATATCTCATTTCCTGGGATCCCAGAGGGATCGGGAACCCATATAAGCCTTGGTGAATATAGTCTACCGACTCTGTTCAAGAAGATGTTGAGTTTATGCACTAATTTGGAGCTAAATGAAGGGTTGGACACAGTTTTGAGTGCAGCTTGGCCGTCACTGCAGACGCATATGGTTTTTCCCCTCCACCTGTGCTTCACAACATAGTGCACGGTCATTAGGATTGCGTATATCTCTAATTGAAGGACATGTGCATATTTTCCTAACGAGAAGTGCAGCCGGATTTTTTCGCGCTGAAAGAAGGATCCCAGCTCCAGACCCCCGCCCCTGGGGTGGCCGTGGTGCAATGGTAAACATCTCCGACTATCGAGCGGTAGGTCTGTAGTTCAAAAATGTCCATAACCACGAAATGCAACTCCTATACGAAAAAATGTACAACACAGCTGTTGTGAATGGAAAGTGATCAAAAATACTGATGAAGACATAACACTCACAGTATACGGTCACTTCGAACACATACTCGTGTGTGCAGTTCTAATATAACACCATAATGGGATGGAACATATGCTGGGAACTACAACCAACGTTAAAATTCAGTCGAGTTCCTCTCCTATCTAGGACAACCATCCTGGGGACTTAAACCTAAGGTAGTCCACTGGTTATACACCGCGATAGTAAGACCTATCGTCACCTACGGGTCCACCGTATGGTGGACAAAAGTTGAGCAAAAAACTACAATTGTTAAGCTTCAACGCCTTCAGAGACTTGCGCGTCTCGGTATCACAGGCGCTATGCCAACCTACCCCACGGCAGCCCAAGAAGCACTCATTGGACTCACTCCACTGCACCTTTTTATCAAAAAGGTGGCATTACGCAGTGCAATCAGAATTCTCTGCTCGGGAACAAATATGCCATGTAGACCAGCAGGCCACATGTCCATATTACAACACCTTCCCGAGCTAGATATGATTACTACAGTCTCGGACGCATTGCCACACACCTTCACCTTTGACAAAAGATTTGAGATACTGATCCCAAACCGCTCAGCATGGGAAAACAGTGATCCCCTGCTAAATGTCAAAGGCCTTAGGTGGTACACGGATGGCTCCAAGATGGCTTCCGGCGTTGGCGCCGGCATCTTTGGACCAAAACGCAAGATCTCGAAGGCCCTGGGAATAAGCCCCAGCATCTTCCAAGCAGAGCTGCATGCCATCCTAACATGTGTCAATTTAAATCTTGAGACTGGCATCAGAGGAGTAACCGTCAACATACTCTCTGATAGCCAAGCAGCGCTTAAGGCGCTGGGTTCGTACAGCACGAACTCAAAAACCATCAAGGAATGCCATGACGCCCTACAAGACCTCGCCAAAAGAAGCAATGTTAAACTTTGGTGGGTGCCAGGCCATAAAGGTATCAAGGGCAATGAAATTACCGACCAACTTGCCAGGAAGGGTTCCAGTGACGAATATATAGGTCCGGAACCATTCTGCGGCATTCCCGCGTCTAAGATAAATTACTTCTTAGACAAGTGGGAAAAATTGCAACACCTGTCCTTTTGGAACAGCGTTCGGGGACTCCGTCATTCTAAACGACCTATACGACCCCTGAACAGGCACCCTATTGACATACTCAAACTCAATAGGATGGATATCAGAAGACTAGTCAGCTATGTAACGGGACACTGCGGTCTGAGATATCATCTAAACAAAATTAGTCTCTCGTCTGAAACTGAGTGTCGGCTCTGCCTTGAGGACGAGGAGACGGCAGAACACATACTGTGTGAGTGTGCTGCTCTCTGCCATCTTAGGAAGCGTATTCTTCTCAGTGAAGTTATGACTCCTGAGGGGATCACCCTGGCTCCTACGAGAAGCATTCTCAACTTCATTATAGAGGTGGAGAGGCTAGCAGGCACAATAGATCTGCAAAGGTCGCAGTGCCGTATTGCTAATGGTAGCACTAGCTCCATAAAAAAAAAAAAAAAAAAAAAAAAAATCCGTGGAGAGTAGTGATAGTGAACGAACATCTATGACCCAAACCATTCTGCACTCCGTCCAGATTGTATAAGTCTTGAACCTGTGCGAACTATAAGAAAAAAAGACATAGAGCCATCCCCACGGTTCTTGAATGGACACAACGTGATGATTTGTACTACTGCATGCACTCCTACTATGTATTTAAAAGAGCGGTAGCAGTCTTGCAATGCTATAGATTAATCTGAGTAAAAATCGGGGATTCATAATGCAGGGCACGTCTCATTCCTTGACTACTTGACATTATAATAGAATACGATCCTACCAAGGCCGAAGCAGGGGCAGATTTCAGAGTCGTGGCAGAGGCGTCATTCAACCCCACAACCAGAGTAGAACCCTCTTTTTTCAGAGAGCTCTTACTCTCCTTGTCGGAATAGATAATCCAAGCCCTCGTGTCGAGTCCTAGATTCTGCAAGCGTTAACGTGTCAGCACATCCAATTTATTTCCAGGTTCCCCGACATCCGGCAGATGGCGCGCATTACGTTCGGGAGACAAAACTATTTGGCACCATGTTCCTGATCCAGGCCGATGTCTGCTGTGAGAAACAGATCACCACGAAGGTGCTATTCATCAGAGCAGACTTCTCTGCCTCAATACAAAAAACCGCTGCCGAAACTAGTGACAATAGAATGACTGACGCAGATTTCAAACACTACGAGGATCGTCTACTCATTATCAGAGGAGATGGCCGCCCCTCTAAAGAGGGCTGCTTTTCTCGACTCCTTACGGTCCTTAGGACCCCTTCCTTCTTGAATGAATGGGGTTTTGCTGTGTGATATGCCTGCCTTCAAAGAGCGGTTTTTGGCTTTCTTCACCCTCTGACCTATGGGTTGCCACATCTGCTTTTGGAGCGCAGAATCAGCTCTGAGATACAATTAAAATACAATTGTTGACTTGGACGATTTAACCCGCTGGACAGCGTTAAAGGCCGACCACATTTGTGCAAGCGGTTGATAAGAATAACACGACAAAAGCCTGGAAAAATGTGACGTACTTCACACAAGACACAACATAGTCTGCACAAGGACGACAGAGATGCGAATGAGCATGTAGAGATTACCATATATGATATATACTTACCGCACTGGAATCTTCGAATTGGCATCGAACAAAAGTCCCCGATACGTCAGACATACTACCAAATAGAAAAACCATTATCAACCAATATCTGTCACTAAATTACTCGTATCTTAACTCATTGTCAGAATCAAGGAGAAACTGTAAAAAGCAAACAACACCGTCATCCGCACTTCGAACTTGCCCTTTGAATTTTTACGCAATGAATATGGTGCCAAGGCCAGATATTTGCTCATGTAAAACACTACAACCGTCGGCTCACTGATCTCCATCTTCCATAAATCACCAGTTAGGCGTTAAACAACTATTCGTCACGAATGACAAACTACTATTCCACGGCATATTCGGATACCAGTAGACGCTCGACAAGCTTAACCATCACACGCAGCTATTACCGCTGTCAAGCAGAACCGTAATTACATTCATACCGTGGTGCTAAATCACACATATTTGGCTTAGCCTTTATGCAAATGTCATGGCGCCCGACATGTGACGTTCGCTCATTCACTGACAAATACTGTTTACACATCGCAAAGATTTACACAAAATAAAACCAACCATCGGTTCTAAAGAGAATCTATCCGTGCTTGCTCTGGGTAAACGAAAAGTCGTAAACAAACTCATTTTCGCTTGTAATCAAACGTTGGGCGGGCTTTAGGGAGGCGCGCATTTCGCCCTGCGGCGTCGTGTATGATGAATCATACCACGCTAATCTGACATTTCAGTTGATAGACCATTTTTTTTCATTTTCCAATTGTCCCTTCTCCCTGTTTTGCCTTTTTTTTTTTTTGGAGAGGCGCATTATAAATTTTTAGTGAATAGGTTCCCTTGTCAACACTAATTGGTGTTGTTTGCTGTTGGTATGCTTACAAGCAGCGATAGTGAGGAATTAATTATTAGCTGCGCAGCAGTTTAGCCCGATCAGCTTGTAATGGCAAGGTAGTGTGCAACTGAAGGAACTGTTATGAACTGGCGTTTGGAGGGAGCATATGGACAGGAGATGATATCTTTGTTTGTTCTGATTATACAGTGGGGTTCGTAAAATAATATTGATTCAGTTGTATGCGAATGGATTAATCAGGGATGGTAAGACGATGGAAGTGGGTTATTAATTAATTTATTTATTTATTTACATCTACCGAGTTCGACTCTAAGAGATTGCAGATACTTACTTACTTATCGGGCCAGCGATCCATGGAGGATCTGAGCCTGAGCTATAGCTGCCTTCCATCCTTGACGGTCCCGGGCACGCTGCTTCCAGTTGTCAAGACCAAGATGTCTTACATCCGCGATTACTTGGTCCTTATACCGGAGGTTCGGTCTTCCTCTTCTTCTCGAACCAGGAGGCTCGGAGTCGAAGACCCTCTTAGCTGGAGCGTTGATGTCCATGCGCTCGATGTGGCCGAGCCAGTGTAGTCGACGGATCCTTGCCTTCCGGACTACATCCACATCTTGGTACAGCTCGTAGAGTTCGCGGTTGTATCTTTTTCTCCATTCACCTTCCTCACAGACAGGACCAAATATCCGGCGCAGAATTTTTCCTTCGAAAGAACCCAAAATCAGCTCCGCTGTCCTGCTTATCGTCCAGCTTTCGGCTCCGTACAGCAAGACTGGCAGAATGAGCGTTTTGTAAAGAATGACTTTGGTCTTTCGAGTGAGGAGTTTTGACCCCAGTTGTTTGGACAAGCCGAAGTAGCAGCGGTTGCCAAGGGCGATTCTATGCCGGATCTCCACTGTGGTGTCATTTGTGGAATTTACGTTTGCCCCGAGGTAGACAAACTCCTTAACTACCTTGAAATTGTAGCTGTCAATTGTTATATTTTGACCCAGGTGGTGAGCGACGGATTGGTTTTTGCTTGACAGCATGTATTTCGTTTTGTCCTCATTGATCTTAAGACCAACTCGTTTTGCCTGTTCTCCAATCTTCGTGAATGATTCCACAATGCCACGGCGAGAACACGCGATGATGTCGATATCATCCGCGTATCCTAGCAGCTGGGTGGACTTGTAAAAGAAAGTGCCTTCCCTGTTGACGCCTGCCCGTCGCACTATCTGCTCCAGCACCAGGTTGAAGAAGTCACATGACAGCGCATCTCCTTGCCGAAATCCGGTGCATGTTTCGAATGGTTCCGAGGTCCTAGAACTGAGTTACACGGTGCATCGCGTGTTTTTTAGCGTGGCCCGACACAACTGGATCAGTTTTACCGAGATCCCGAATTCGGCCATCGCCCCAAACAGTTCTTCACGATGAATGCTGTCGTATGCGGCTTTGAAATCGATGAAAAGATGGTGTGTATCGATTCGAAACTCGTTGGTCTTTTCCAGGATTTGTCGAAGTGTGAACATTTGGTTAATAGTCGATTTGCCGGGCCGGAAGCCGCACTGGTAGCTGCCGATTAGTGCGGTGCAAAATGGTTTTAGACGTTCACACAATACGCTGGACAGGATCTTGTATGCGACATTGAGCAGGGATATACCTCTCTTGCAAGCGGTAGGATCGCCTTTTTTGTGGATGGGGCATATAGAGCTGGTATTCCAGTCACCGTGGCGCAGTGGGTAGTGTGTTGGCCTCTGACGCCGATGACTCGGGATCGAATCCCGATACAGCCATGTCATCGAACGTGTTTTTCACGGTGTTTCTCCTCAGCGGGGTTCTGACAAAACCCCCTGTAGTATAATTGTCATGAAAAGCTTCTCGAAATTCGCCGTTCGGAACCGGCAATAAACTGTAGGTCCCTTTCACCTATGGGAAAACGAAATCACACACAACATGGGTGATTGAGGGAAGCTCGGCTCAGGTTCTTCATGGACTGTAACGCCAACATACATACATACATACATTCCAGTCATCGAGCATGCTTTCATCTTCCCAAATTCTGCAGATGATCTGGTGCATGCTCCCTACCAGAACATCGCCGCCAGCCTTCAAGAGCTCTGATGGCAAGCCATCTGAGCCTGCGGCCTTGTTGTTCTTCAGCTTCTGAATAGCTGTGCCGACTTCTTCGATGCTGAGTAGGAGGACTACTTCAGCGGCTGGAGTTGGGATTTCCTCGGTCCCTACCACTCTCTCTTGGTCATGCTCGTTAAGTAGCTGCTGGAAGTGCTGCTTAAATACATCCACTATTCCCTGCGGGTCGGTGACAAGAATGAAGCCCTTTTCGAAGCCTCCTGCAAGGCCTTTGGCTTTCTTGTAAAAGGCTCGTATTTTATGTTTATCCCTAGACTCCTCGATATCCTTGAGCTGGGCGGCTGCGAAGATTCTTTTCTTTTGTCGCAGTCGTTTTTTCTCCTCCCTTCTTCTGGCTCGGTACTCTTCTTGCGCTGCCCTGGTTTTCCTCTGCAGCGCCTTTTGGTACGCCTCGTCGGTTGCTGCCTTTTTCTGCTCACACTTGCCATCATACCACGGGTTTCTTGTCGGGGGTGGTAGGTATCCTAAGGTGGTTTCGGCTACTTCCTGAATGGCTGAGCGGCAATGCAGCCACATATTATTGGCATTTGTGTTCGAAGTAGGCATACCGTAGAGTCTTTCGCTCAGCTGCTCCCTGTAGACTCTGGCAACCTCCGGTGTGCTCAGGCGCCCAATGTCGAACCTCCTCCTGATGGGCTGGTGCAGCTTACTGACATTGGACAGTCGAGCTCTGAATCTTGCTGTTACGAGGAAGTGGTCAGAGTCGACATTTGCCCCTCTGAATGTTCGCACATCCAGGATGTTTGACGAGTGCCTTGCGTCAATGAGCACATGGTCGATTTGGTAGGCGATTCGACCGTCCGGAGATCGCCAGGTTGCTGTGTGGATTCGCTTGCGAGGGATTCTTGTGCTACTTATCACCGCATTACAAGCTGTCGCAAAGTCAGCGAGTCAGAAGCCGTTATCTGTTGTTGTATCGTGGATCACTCCGCCAAGGGTGTTTTCCTTACCGATTTTGGCGTTGAAGTCCCCGAGCACGATTTTTACATCGTACTCCGGACAAGCTCCGTAGGCGTTGTCCAGGAGGTCATAGAAGTCCTCCTTGATAGGGTCTTCAGCCTCGTCGGTAGGGGCGTGTGCACATATAAGGCTGATGTTATAAAATCTGCCTCTGATGCGGATCACAGCCAGGCGATCACTTATAGGTTTAAAGTCGATGACCTTCGACTTTAACCGCTTTCCCACGACAAATCCGCATCCCAGTAAGTGCAACCTTTTGTGACAGCTGTAATAAATGTCGCAATTTTTCTTCCTAATCATACCGTTTCCTATCCAGCGTATTTCCTGGACCGCAGTAATATCCGTCTTGTACTGCGTGAGGATTCCTTCTAGTTTATGAGCAGCTCCGGGAGTGTACAGGGTTCTGACATTCCAGGAGCATACTCGCAAATCGTGTTCCTTTTTCATGCGTTGTCGTCGTCGAGTATCCGTCCGTGTATCCGAGGCATCTTGCTCATTCATAACTTTTAGGTTTTTTACGTGGGCGGATTGTTGGCCCGCCGCACAACCGCCATTCTTGTCGGAGTTTTTTTCGCTGCATACGTTTGTTCACCAGTCTTGCTGTACGGAGCCAAAAGCTGGACGATAAGCAGGATGGCGGAACTGATGTTGGGGTCTTTCGAAAGGAAAATTCTGTGTCGGATATTTGGTCCTGTCTGTAAGGACGACACAGCCGCGAACTTCAAGAGCTTAACAAAGATGTTGATATGGTCTGGAACGCAGAGATCTGTCGACTACGTTTCACCGGCCGCATCGAGCACAAGAACACCAACGCTCCAGTTAAGAGAGTCTTCGAATCCGAGCCTCCTGGTTTTAGAAGAAGAGGAAGACCGAAACTCCGGTATAAAGATCAAGTCACCGCGGATGCAAGACAGCTGGGTCTTGACAAATGGAAATTTCCCCGTGTAAAATGGTTAGAAGTTCTCACACATCTAGTTTCCACAGTGCTTCTTACCCTAATTGCAAACCCTTATGACTTATGACAGATCTTGGGTTCGACCCATTTCCACTGCGAATCGAAAGCCAAAACACACCATTTCATGCAAAACATTTAACTTTATTTAATAACTTTTTCTGAACAATAAACAACCGACGCTCCAGGGCATTAAGCCTGCCATTAACCAAACCTGTCGTCAGACATCTCCTCAATGTGCACGTCATCTTCATCGCTGCTGCTATCATTAAGCTCAGTCGAATGATGCGGGGAGCTCAAGCATGACTGTAATCGTTCTAACAAATCCGTAGCAACCAACGCGAACTGCTCCCACATGAGGTCTGGATTCCCACCGCGAAACAATGTGTTATCATCCAAATACTCGGCTAGGATGTCTGACAGCTTGTCTACCTGCTCCTCGCTTAAAACACTTAAAACATCACTTGTGTCGATGAGCAGGTTCCAGAAAGCCTGACAGATAATTCCCGCTACCAACCAATCCTCTTGATTTAGAAATCGCCTAAGCATCTCGCCGACTATGACGTGTCCCTTGAGCTCGATGAAAGGTGCTCGGTTTTCCAAGTCACCAAGTAGATTCACCAACACTCCAATTGCACTCACCCTTAGATCGTAATCTGATGAGCCGAAACATTGAACGATTATGTGCAATCCGCCGGCTTTACAAAAGGCTTCGCGAGCTTGTTGATTTCGGGTCAAGTTGCCCAAGACCCGAGCGGTTTCAATTCGGGACGAGTCTGAACTGCTGCGTAGTGTCTGACAAAGAGTGACTGCCAGGGGAAGAAGTATGCCGTTAATACTTCCACCGGAATCATCATGCCTGGTATCGTGGTAGTCTCTTGATATTGGTTGGTCTCGATAAAAACACAGATTGTGTAGGGCTCCTAGAGTAGCATTGAGAAGTTCCTGTACGTCAGTGTTCTAAGGAAAAAGGACAATGAAAACAGGTATAAGGAGGGACAATGCTGCCGTACTGTATTTGTGACAGTCCGTTGGCTCGTCTGATTTAGAATGCGCAACAGGGTAGCACCAAGGACCGGCTTCCAGCCGAGATCGTTTCCAACCTCTGGATTTACGCTCATATTGGCCAAAACTCGGACAAGTTTGATGAGGACATCGATGACAGTGTCACCCATTTGATTCTGTAGCGTAAGTTTTTGCCTAGAATAGAACTCAAGGGTATCGAAGAGGTACTCCATGGCTACATCGTTGTGAAAGAACTAAAGAAAAAAAAAACAAATAAACAAGAACACTGTAGAAAGGACGGTTAGGAGCTACGGTCCTACCTGTAGTCTTGCAGTATCAAATCGAGCCATAATATTTCCCAGAATATAGCCCAGACGACTCATTATCGAAAGCAGTCTTTCCGGTGAATCACGGCAGATCTGCTGGCACGGACCCAGGAGCATTCCGATTTTCCCAGTAAACTCTGAGAATACCTCACAACACTTGGCGTCCTCCGAAAGGACACTAGAAAGAATAGGTATTAATCGATAGGTTAACTGGATGATTGTTGTTTTACCTCATGGTTCTGATGATATTCGCTTGAATCTCCAGCTCGCCAAGGGAGATTTCCGCCGCTTTTATAAGATGCGGACAGGCTAGCTCTAGGTGGATGTAGTTCTCCTCTGGTATTGTCTCTTCTATTGAATTATCCAACGTTGTTCTCATTTTTGCAGATTGAGCTCGTTGGTTATCGACCTCGGCATTGTGCTGACCTCCAGCTAGAGCCCTCAATGCTGCGGAAAGCTGGTAGAGTGAGTGAAGCGGTGGACCTGTCAGTTTTCTGACGGCTCCGGCTTCATTTAGCATTTGTAGGTGAAGGACCATCAGTTGAATGGCTCCATGTTTTGATAGCCGTTGAGCTATGGAAATCTGCTTGAGGGAGTTCTGACGTTTGCTTTGGAATGAGATCTTAGTCATGTCTGTATCCCTCGGTGGTGCTGTGGATGGTTTCTTTGGTAAATCACTGTTTGCCTCCCAGAATTTATTGTTTCGATTGTAGTCCATAATGCTTGTTTCTCTGTTACGCTGTCCAGCACTGTTAAGGAATCTTACTGCTCCATAGCCGTAGATACAAGCTTCTGGCTCGTCCAATGGACTCGCGCGTCCGAGACCGTCGATCAGCAACTCTGGTACGTCGGTTTCATGAAACAGATGATCATTTGCCTCATTTCGCGCGACTTTGAAGATCAGTTTACATGCACCTGTCAGATTGCTTCCGGTCACTCGAAGCTGGGAAAATACATTACATTAGGGATGACATAAAGGAATGGATATACTGACCCCTAGAATCACTCTCGCGACGGCTAAAAGGATCTTAGGTGAGGTACACTCAACCAGACCGTAAAGCCCACCGAGTACTTCAGAACGACAACTGCCGTGAATGGCTCGAATTCGACTATACAACTCGAGTAGGATCTGCAAATGAAATTCACGTTCATCGAGCATTCACGGATGACACCCAAAGAGCTTACAGCGTTTATGTGCTGCACCGTCTCCTCAGTACATTCTTTGATCCCTGAATGCTGCTTGAGCATCTCAGTGAGCGTGACTGTCGAGGATTGTGCCAGTAAATCGTAGTTACGTGTGAATAGCTTCCTCGATGAAAGAATATTGATTCCATGCGATGGTAGATTCTGATTCTCATCTTCATCTGCGCCGGTTGACGGCTGCTCTTCCCCATCTTTGATATTTGTTCTGGAATTTTCGCTTTTCCGAGAATTTCTACTACTACTGCATGGTTCGCATGACAGATCTGTGCAGGACACGAACATTTTGAAAGGACACTTGCGTGTTCACTTAATTACACACTGTGAGTGGTCGTGTGACATACTTACCACCGTCCTGAATCGATGAACCTCTCACAGCGGCCGGTAAAGCAGGAAGTTTCCTCTGTGATTTTGGATCAAATCCATCCAAACGAGGACCCACTGATTGTGAGCGAGATGCTTGACTTTGATCCTTCTCGATTGTTGGTATTTGAATAGGCTCCAGTGTTGGTAGGTTGCGAACTTCCGATTGGAGGTATCGAAGACTGAAACGAGGGAATCTAAGAAAATCGAATGTCCGAACGAGTTGACTTGTAGTCTTACGAAAAGGCGCTCGGTGGGCGTCCAGGTGGGGCTGCGGCTTTCCCATACAACTGACGCCTGGCCTCTTTTGGTGTGATTGGTCGTCGGGTACTTACCAAACGAACACCTACCAAAGACAAACAGGTTCCCAATAAATATGGACGGACGAGAGAGAGATAGTGCCAACTCACCGCTGTTGCTCGTACCGAACAAAAGTGTCCGGGCCTCGCTGATTATTTCCGCGGTGGTCTTTCGAAAAAATGGATTATTTCCGTCTGTCTGCGTCAGATGTCGCATGGAAACTCTTTGATTGCTTGTCCTTCTATCTTCCATTAGAATTTTATTCGAATCCAAGGAGCCGCGTCCACTGTCGATAACCGAGACGTTCTTTCCATTCGGTGGTGTCATGCTGTTCGAACGATGTCGTATTTTCTGGTGTCCCCCTGTCTTATCCAGTTTATCATTTTCCGATTGATTCCTTCCCGAGTCCATCTTACACTTACACAAAGCACTAGCAAGGGAAAGCAAAAGAAACAAAAACAAAAAATAAGGATAACCGAAGGAGCTTGATGAAATCTTATGTCCAGCTCAGTGAACTCGATGCATTGAAGTGTCTGCCAAATCATGGAATTTTTTCCGTTTGGCCAAATTCCCGTGCCATGCCAACAACCAACACAGGCACAATAAAAACAAAAATCGATACTAATACACGCGACGTTATAAATGAACACTAACGACAATGCATAGGACACGCAGCTTAAGTGGGGGTGTGGTGCTCGGTGTGCTCCGTGCTCCATGGTGTCGGAGAAAATGGAAAAACATAAATTTTAAGTTATCCTTTGGGTAAAGTCAAATTAGTTATTGCCAATTGAACATCGATTAGGAATTAGATGAGTGTACATGTGGGAGGTGGGAGTGAGAGCTCCTTTCCTGTTTTTTTCTCTTTTGCAAGGAGTTTGGTTGAATGGTGAATATGGGGCATGATTTGTGCTCAGCGAGTTAAGTATGTCCTTGAGCTGCCAACGTGCTTGTTGGATACCTTTGAAGTTGTTTTGACTAAAAATATGGAAGGTATTGTGGTGGCTGGGGTTCGGGTTATACATATTATTGTTGACGAATTAAGGTGCCATTTTATGGGATTTATTTTTGGGGCGAGCTTTAATTATTTACGTGACATATCGGCTGGCTCGTGGGAAACGCTAAGGATTTACATATGACCCCGGCCGTGTCATCGATGTCTTTTATCTTCGAGCGAACCTACTTACTTACTTACTTAGGTGGCGCTACAGTCCGTGGTGAACCTGGGCCTCAACCAACAAGCGTCTCCAGCCGGCACGGTCTTTGGCCAGCTGTTTCCATTGCCGCACGCCCAGTTGGTTGAGGTCCCTTTCCATCTGCGTGCGCCACCGCTGAGGCGGCCGTCCTCTGCCGCGCCTTCCTTCCGGAGTGGATTCGAAGACTTTTCGGGTCGGAGCTGTATCTTCCATGCGCTCTACATGGCCTAAACACCTTAGACGCTGTATCCGTAGACGTCGTACCAGGCCGATGTCGCTGTACAACCCGTACAGTTCTTCGTTATATCTTCTCCTCCATACACCGTCTGAACAAACGGGACCGTAGATAGTGCGCAGAATTTTCCGCTTTTGTTAAGGTCCAAGCCTCTGCGCCGTAAAGGAGGACTGGGATGATCAAGGTCTTATATAGTGTCACCTTGGTTTTCCGAGAGAGGGCTCTATTTCTCAATTGCCTCTTGAGCCCAAAGAAACAGCGGTTGGCAAGAGTGATTCTGCGTTTTATCTCAGCGCTGGTGTTGTTGTCGCTGGTCATCAGTGAGCCAAGGTAGACAAATTCCTTGACCACTTCAAAGCTATATCCGCCCATGGTGACGTTCTGGCCAATACGTCGGTGTTATCCATCTCTTTTAGATCAAAGCAGATATTTGGTTTTACCCTCATTAACCTTGAGACCCATCTTAGCCGCTTCTACCTCAATGCTCACGAAGGCCTCATTGCCGTCTTGCTGTTTTCGTCCAATATCGTCAGCGTACGCAAGCAATTGCGTAGACTTGAAATAAATCGTACCTCTTGTGTTGGCCAGTGACTCTTGCACGATCTTTTCAAGCACGATGTTGAAAAAGTTGCACGACAGCGCGTCGCCCTGCCTAAATCCTTTTTAAACACCAAAGGTCTCGGTTTGCTCATTACCGACCTTAATGGAGCAGCGAGAATTCTCCATTGTCATCCTGCACAGTCGGACGAGTTTGACAGGGATGCTAAAACTAGACATGGCTTTGTATAGCTCATCTCTACACACGCTGTCATATGCAGCTTTGAAATCGACGAAGAGGTGGTGAGTGTCGATTTGGTATTTCTGGGTCTTCTCCAAGATTTTCCGTAACGTAAATATTTGGTCTATTGTGGACTTACCTGGCCTGAAACCACACTGATAATAGCCGATCAGGTCATCCACAAACGGTTTCAGGCGTTCACACAATACGGCAGAGAAGATCTTATATGCGATGTTAAGGAGACTTATTCCCCTATAGTTGGCGCAGTTATAGGGGTCTCCTTTCTTATGGACCGGGCAAACGATGCTGAGATTCCATTCGTCGGGCATGCTTTCCTCCGACCATACCTTGCAGATGAGATGGTGCATGCACCTTACCAGCTCATCTCCAGCCGCCTTAAAAAGCTCAGCAGGCAGGCCGTCTGCGCCAGCGGTTTTATTAGACTTAAGTCTTGATATCGCTATTTTGACTTCGTCTGGGTCGGGTGGACCGAATTCTGTTACTTCGTGGTCCATTGCGAATGGCTCGTTCTGCCTGACAGCGGTATCTTGTCTATCATCGCCGTTATACAGTCTGCAGAAGTGGTCTTTCCAAATCCTCAGCATCGACTGCGACTCTACTACCAGTTCTCCATTTTCATCCCTGCAGGCCGCCACTCTGGCTTTGTAGCCATGGCATGTTCATTTTACCTTGTTGAAAACTTACGGGCGTCATTCCTGCGGAAGCATCTCTCCATCTCCTCGATCTCACGCTTTCCGTGCTCTCTCTTCCTTCTTCTGAAAAGCGTGTGTTCCTCTCTTCTCTTCTGCTCATAGATTTCGCGGGCAGCTCTCGTCCGTCGTCGCAGCATGGCCTTATATGCCTCTTGTTTTGCTGCATGGGCTTGTTCGCATTGTTCATCGAACCAGGGGTTTCTAGGTGGTGGCTGTTTGAAACCCAGCACCTTTGAGGCAGCATCTCTGACGGCGCTCTGGCAATGACCCCAGTCCTGCTCTATTGTTTGTGCTGCTGTGGGCGGATTTTGAGAGAGCTTTGAGGAGACACGATCGGCAAAGATTCTGGCAGTCTCTTGCGATTGTAGCTTTCCAACGTCAAACTTACGTTGTCCTGCTCGACTCCTAAGCATTCTTGATATCATCATTCGTACCTTGGCTACAACAAGGTAGTGGTCCGAGTCGATGTTGGCCCCTCGGAAGGTTCGTACGTCGAGAATACAGGAGGAGTGTCTGGCGTCGATCGCAATATGATCAATCTGGTTGGTGGTCGATTGATCACAAGACCGCCAGGTACTCTTGTGGATGTTGAAATGGTGGAATCGCGTGCTTGCTACAAAGAGGTTACACCCCGCTAGGAAATCGATTAGCCTTAATCCGTTGTCGGATGTGGTGTTATGGAGGCTATGCTTCCTTCTGTCTAGGAGATCGTAGAATTCTTCTTTGAGTCGATCGTCCTTTTCTTCCGTTGGGGCGTGAGCGCATATCAAGCTTTTGTTTCCAAATTTAGCTTTGATGCGGATTGTTATGAGGCTTTCGCTTGCATCTCGGAAGCTTAAGACTTTTTGTCGGAGTCTTCCTCTAATAACGAATCCGCACCCGAATAGGCGCTGTTTGTTCTCTTTGTAGCAGTTCCCGTAGTAGATGTCGCAGTTTTTCATCCGTTTTTTGCCTGGTCCATCCCATCGCACTTCTTGGAGTGCGGTTATGTCTGCTTTATAGCAGTTGAGGGTTTGCTCCAATTGATCGCCTGCATCCGGTTTGTTAAGGGACCTCACATTCCAGTACCCGAGGCTTGTTGTCGTTTCGGAACAAGTGGGTTTGATAGGGATGTGATGGGGATGTTACCCCTAAGCACAACCCCCAACCAGGAGGGCCAGGTTCCTCTTTCCCCAGGAACAAGGGTTGGGTCGCTGCACACATTGGTTCACTACCTGTCGGGTGCCAGGGTAGCTATCCAGGGGGGCCACGCGAAGGCTGTGTGGATTGAACAGGGACAGAGATCGAAGCCAGCGTTTGCCATGTTAAATGCGATCAACTTCTTTGCTCTGTTTGCTCGCTCCCTCCCTTCCTCGAGCGAACCTACTGCACTGTATTCTACTTATGATGATAGACGTTTGAGCTATGAAACTTGGTCAGATATGAACTCGCGCCAAGTGTTCCTTTGTGAATGCTTGAAGCGCCCGCCAGAACCAAGATATACGGGTATAGACACTAGCTCACCCGATGACTGCTCAAAATTTTGCACACGATTTAGGCGCATTGGTATTACGGCAAATATGGTGGTGGGTAATTGCAAGAACGATATTGTTGGCATATTCCATCAAAAAATGCATTTATTCGCTAAGCTCTTCTTCTTCTTAGTGGGCGCTACAGTTCGGGGTGAACCTGGGCCTCAACCAACATGCCCCTCCATCTAGCACGATCTTTCGCTAGCCTTTTCCATTGCCGCACACCCAGTTGGCTGAGGTCCCCTTCCACCTGTGTACGCCATCTTAAGGGCGGCCGTCCTCTGCTTCTTCGTCCCTCGGGGCTGGATTCAAAGACTCTCCGGGCTGGAGCTGTGGTGTCCATTCGCTCTACATGGCCCAGCCATCTTAGGCGTTGAATCCGTAGACGCCTGACTAGGCTCATGTCGCTGTACAGCCCGTAAAGCTCGTGGTTGAATCTTCTCCTCCATCCCCCGTCTGCGTTTATAGGCCCAGAAATCATGCGCAAAATCTTTCTCTCGAACCGAACAAGGGCCTCCTCATCCGCTTTTGATAGTGTCCATGCTTCTGCGCCGTACAACAGGCCCGGGATGATAAGGGTCTTATATAGAGTCAACTTTGTCGTTCGGAGAGGGCTCTATTACTCAGTTGCCTCCTGAGCCCAAAGAAACAGCGATTGGCAAGAGTGATTCTGCGTTTGATTTCGGAATTGATGTCGTTGTTCCAGGTCACTGCGGAGCCAAGGTAGACGAAGTCCTTAACTACCTCGAACTTATATCTGCCTATACAAACGTTCTGGCCAAGACGTCGGTGGTGAGCGTCCTTTTTTGATGACAGCATATATTTAGTTTTGCCCTCGTTTACCGCCAAACCAATTTTCGCCGCCTCCATCTCAATACTCGCAAACGCCTCATTGACATCTCGCTGTGATCTACCTATTATGTCAATATCGTCGGCGTATGCAAGGAGTTGCGAGGATTTGAAATAGATTGTGCCTCTTGTATTGGCCAGTGATTGTTGCACAATCATTTCCAATATGATGTTGAAGAAATCACACGACAGCGCATCGCCCTGCCTAAATCCTTTTTTGACATCAAAACTATCGGTAAGGTGTTCACCGATTCGGATGGAGCAGCGAGCATTCTCCAAAGTCATCCTGCATAGTCTGACGAGCTTAGCAGGTATGTCAAATGTAGACATAGCGTTGTATAGCTCGTCTCTAATTACGCTGTCGTATGCGGCTTTGTAGTCGACAAATAGGTGGTGAGTGTCGACTTGAAATTCATTGGTTTTTTCCAGGATCTGCCGTAGTGTGAAGATTTGGTCGATGGTGGACTTCCCTGGCCTGAATCCGCACTGATAAGGACCTATCAGCTTATTTACAAAAGGCTTCAGGCGTTCACACAAAACGGCAGAGAAGATTTTGTAGGCGATGTTAGGGAGACTTATTCCTCTATAGTTGGCGCAATCAGAGGGCCTCCTTTCTTGTGGATCGGGCATACGATGCTGAGACTCCATTCCTCGGGCATGCTTTCCTCTAACCATATCTTACGGATGAGCTGGTGCATGCTCCCAACCAGGTCATCCCCAGCTGCCTTGAAGAGCTCAGCAGACAGTCCGTCTGCGCCAGCAGCTTTATTCGACTTGAGCTTCGATATGGCAATCTTAACTTCGTCGAGGTCAGGGGGACAGAATTCTCTGCGGTCTCCGTCGATTAGAAATGGATAATTCTGCCTGACAGCGGTATATTGACTAACATCGCCGTTATACAGTCTGCAGAAGTGGTTTTTTTCATATTCTCAGCATCGACTGCGGTTCTACTACTAGGTGTCCGTTCTCATCCCTGCAGGCATCCGTTCTGGCTTTATAACCTTGGCATGCTCGCTTTATCTGTTGATAAAACTTTCGAACGTCACGCCTGCAGTAACACCTCTCCAAATCCTCAATCGCGCGCTTCTCGTGCTCTTTCTTCTTTCTTCTAAGAAGCTTATGCTCCTCCCGTCTTTTTAACTCGTAAAGCTCACGAGCTGCTCTTGTTCTTTTATGCAGCGAGGCCTTATATGCATCCTGCTTCGCTGTATGTATCCTCCTGCACTCGTCATCGAACCAGGTGTTTCTTCGTGGTGGAGCATTGAAACCCAAAACTTCGGATGCAGAGCTTTTCAGGGCTTGTTTGCAAAGGCTCCACTGCTGTTCTATTGACAGCGTGGAGGATTGAGGTGTATTGGAGAGCTTAAGGGAGACGCGATCGGTAAAAGCACGGGCGGTTTCTGGCGATAGTAGCTTTCCGACGTCATAACTTTGTATTCTTACTCTACTCCGTTGCGTTCGTGATATCCGTAAACGCATCTTGGCTACTACAAGATAGTGGTCCGACTCGATGTTAGCCCCTCGGAAAGTTCGCACATCAAGAATAGTGGAGGAGTGTCTGACGTCGATCGCGATGTGATCAATCTGGTTGGTGATCGATTGACCAAAAGACCGCCAGGTGCCTTTGTGTATATCGAGGTGCGGGAAGCGCGTACTGGCTAGAAGGAGATTTCGCCCCGTAGCAAGATCAATCAGCCTGTGTCCGTTTTCGGAGGTGGTGTCGTGTAGGCTATGTTTGCCGATGACTCGTTCAAATATGCTTTCCTTACCCAGCTTAGCATTGAAGTCTGCTAGTACAATTTTGATGTCATAGCTGGGACATTGGGCATACGTTCTGTCTAGGAGGTCGTAGAGTCATCCTTGTCTTCCTTGGGGGCGTGGACGCAAATCAGGCTGATGTTAAGAAATTTAGCCTTGATTCGGATTGTTATGAGGCGTTCGCTCACATGCCGAAAGCTTAGGACTTTTTGCCTTAGTCCACCTCGAACAACAAATCCGCATCCAAACAATCGTTGCCCTCTCTCCCTATAGCAGTCGCCGTAGTAAATATCGCAGTTTCTCATCCGCTTTATGCCCGGTCCAATCCATCGCATTTCCTGGATGGCGGTGATGTCCGCTTTATAGCGGTCTAAGGCGTCCGCAAGTTGTTCGGCTGCACGTGGCCTGTTTAGGGACCTAACATTCCACGTACAAAGCCGAAGATCATTGTCCTTTTTTCGTTTTTTGCAACATAGGCTTGTTGTTGTTTCGGAGTTTGTGTTTTTTTTTACGGTTACGGCTTACTAGGCCGTAGCCCAACCGACTAATCCTGTTTTTTGGCGCAGGAGGCTCGGCATTCGCCCTTCCCCGTCTGCAATTTCCATAGGAAATCTCCAGATGACACCACGAGGAGGTGGGACTTACTAACAGTGCCGCAAGATGTTCGACTACGGTGGCTCTTCTCGCTTTTTAGCAAGCCAGCATCCGCCGGATAGATGCTTCCCCTACGAGGCCTTTGTTAGTCCTGTTCTGAAATATATGTATTTAATATGTATGGGTCTGGGCAGACCCTTTATGCTCCATTTACCGCCTAATATGCCACCGCTCGTCGGAGGGTTAAACGATCACAAAAAGAAATAACCCGATGTCAGGGACCCGGAGCATCGTCTGGGTTTTACAATCATCATTTCTCTGTTTATTCATTTTAATTGTCTTGGACAAGATTTAACTAAAAGGAATATAGTATAAATACGCAACACACGCCCATACATCAGTGTGCCTTTCTTCCTTTCCAATTCGCTTCGAGTTCCGAGCCAGATGCCCACAAGTGCGAATAAAAAATGATCCGAACGATCTTACTACCTTTTATGAATAGAAAATCATTTGTTTACGTTTGTAAGGATAAAAAGATGCTTTGTTGTTGTTGTGTCGATTTCCTTTCTTTAAGAACAAACAAAATAGTTGAATAATAAAGGAAGTAAAGAAGTAATAAGTGTAAGGATCGAAATGCTCTGCATTTTCTCTATATACATCGTTTGAACATGATCTCGACCGCTCGCGAAGTCTGGCAGAGGAAGGGATGTTCGATCGTCGATCGGTAATGGATATATGTACGTACATATGGGTTAGTAAAAAGATTTGCTCAACTTTTGTCTTTATCCAATTAACGAGAGTGTGACGGGAGGATGGGGAGGATATGGGTTTATTGGGGGCGAACAGCTGAGGTCTGGATAGAGGAAGGAAAACGACGTTGATTATGATGACGATTCATCGTCTTTCTTGTCGTTTTTAACACTGTGTCCCGTCAGTTGTATGTGGACCTGAAAAAAAAAGTAATGAACCACCAGGTATGGTAAGGAATCACGTGATGCTCTCAATATACCTTGAGTTCATCGATTATGGAAAATAGTTCTTGACATTCGGCGCACTTGTATTGGGAAGGCTCATTCGGGTGTTTCTTTGTCATGTGCGAACTTAACGTAAGCGGCGACGAGAATGCCTTCGAACAGTTACCACAAGCGAATGATTTCTGCAATAAAACAAATTGAAAACGAAATAAACCGATTGACCCAGAGGTCCGTGATCTATGGCAATTACCAGTTGATGTGTCTGCCGGTGCCGGTACAATATAGTTTTCGATTTGAATTGCTTGTTACAGATACTACAGGTTGGTATCTTTTCTGCTGTCTGAAATAGTGGATCAATCAATCATACAAAGGAAAAAAGGCGATGGAGGGATTGAAAAAGCATTCGTGTACCTCATGTGTTTTCATATGCATTCGAAGCATACCTGGACCCTTAAAGCTACGATGGCAGATCTCGCATTGTGGTTGCTTTTTACAATTTGCCTGCACAAACCAAATAGAATGATAACATCGATCAAAGTATTAAGTCGAAACGTACCTTGATCCAATTGGAGTGCGACTTCATGTGACTTTGTAACCATTTGATCTGTTTGAACTCCTTCCGGCAGAGATTGCATATAAATCGACCCGGTGATGGACAACTCGTTTGTGAGCTGATAAACTCTGCTGAACAGAATAGTAACATAGACGTTAGACACCCCGCGCCGAGGCCACACTACTAGATGTGAATGTAAGCAATTACCCAAATAAATTTTCTCATCACTATCCGATTCCTCGGACATTTCGACGGTGTACGCTATCCCGGCATCCGGAATTATACAATCTTCATGGTCGTCCTCGATCATTTCCTCTTCGTCCTGTATCTCGATGATGTCCTCTGTCGTCTCGATGTCATCGTGTGTCGTTACCTCGGTCACATCTTCGAAATATTCTGCATCCTGGGACATATCGTCTCGTACAATGATCTCGCATTGTCCGTCCTCGCCGTCTGCCTGTTGGAACTGTACCACCTGTGCGGGTTGACCATTCTGTTGAATCATCTGTACCGTGTTTCCAGTTTGTATTAGTTGCCCAAATTGACCGGTATTAACGATCTGAGCCATTTGTGTACCGGGATGCGCGACAATCTGTGCCGTGCTTATCACCTGTCCATTGGAGAGGACAATTTGCTGTGGCAATGCAGCCGTTTGTACAGTTCGTGGTTGAATTGGTTGCACTTGATTAGCTGTAATTGCTGTCGTAGTCACAGTTTTCGTTGATTCCTTCTGCGTCTGCTGTTGTTGCTGCTGCTGTTGTTGTTGCTGCTGCTGCTGTTGCTTACGCGGGACAATTTGTGGTGTCGGTGAGGCTGGTTGAGTTTTAATCTCCACCACCGGTTCTTCAAAGATCACAGTCAGCCCTTTAATATAGTCCCGTAATTCTCTGTCCGATCGTTCGACAAGCGTCTTAAACGCATGGCATCGTGACACCGAATGTACACATTGAATGCAAATCTTATCTGGCCACCCGTCAGTGTTTTCAATCTACAAATCGAAAAACAAAAATCATAAAGTTCATCATCAGCATTCAATTGGGAACAAATACCTTTACACGGGCACACTCCATCAACATATCCGCAATCATTTCGCCAAATATCGGTCGCATATCCTTCTTCTGACTCAAGCATACGCGGCATATCTTGTCCAACTCCAAATTACGTTTCCTCTCGTCCATTTCGTCAAACCAGAAATCTATATCGCAACCAATTGTGATCGAAGTGAAACCAAAATACAAAAAACAACCCAAACTCCTAGACTCTTTGATGCTATTTTAGCTGTCGTACGAAAGAGATTTGTGGCCTAAATGTCTTGGGCCAATGGTATGTAGATGGATGGGATCTTGGCGGTCAGAGAGATCGTTGGCCCTGCTACAGTGGAATTTATTATTTCGTTAAATAGCAATCAATGCTCTTTGGGTTTGGATATTCGGAAATGATTGCTTTTTCGCTCCAGAATAGCTATTTGAAATGAATTAATTAAAAAAAAAAATATTTCCTGTAAACAAGACGAAAAAAAGGGACGAATAATTGTGGCTTTTGACAATTGAGCAGAAAAAATGTTGCTTTTTGATGGGGTGTGTTCGTACGGTTGGTGTTTGTTCAGCTGTCACTTGGGTGCCTGGGGTCGGATGATATCGGTTTGAAGGAATTGTTTTAATTTTTAAATAGGAAATTAAGCACGTTAAATGAAATTGTAGTTTTTTCGTTTAAAAAGGGGGATAAGGGGGAAATTGGGTTCTTAGAACTTTTCCCCTTTTTCATACGTTATGTCTACAAACAAAGCTAAGGAGTAAATATGGTGCAATGTGTCAATCAAGCACGTTTTACGGTTCCATTGCAAAGGTACACCGTTCAATAACATTCTAGCTTACACAGCTTTATGCGTGATATTAAACAATTTTGGATGTAAAGGTTAAGGTCTCGTTAGTCTCCAACGTCTTCTTCTTAGTGGGCGCTACAGTTCGGGGTGAACCTGGGCCTCAACCAACATGCCCCTCCATCTAGCACGATCTTTCGCTAGCCTTTTCCATTGCCGCACACCCAGTTGGCTGAGGTCCCCTTCCACCTGTGTGCGCCATCTTAAGGGCGGCCGTCCTCTGCTTCTTCGTCCCTCGGGGTCGGATTCAAAGACTCTCCGGGCAGGAGCTGTGGAGTCCATTTGCTCTACATGTCCCAGCCATCTTAGGCGTTGAATCCGTAGCCGCCTGACTAGGCTCATGTCGCTGTACAGCCCGTAAAGCTCGTGGTTGAATCTTCTCCTCCATCCCCCGTCTGCGTTTATAGGCCCAGCAATCATGCGCAAAATCTTTCTCTCGAACCGAACAAGGGCCTCCTCATCCGCTTTTGATAGTGTCCATGCTTCTGCGCCGTACAAGAGGACCGGGATGATAAGGGTCTTATATAGAGTCAACTTTGTCGATCGGGAGAGGGCTCTATTACTCAGTTGCCTCCTGAGCCCAAAGAAACAGCGATTGGCAAGAGTGATTCTGCGTTTGATTTCGGAACTGATGTCGTTGTTCCAGGTCGATGCGGAGTCAACGTAGACGAAGTCCTTAACTACCTCGAACTTATATCTGCCTATTCAAACGTTCTGGCCAAGACGTCGGTGTTGAGCGTCCTTTTTTGATGACAGCATATATTTAGTTTTGCCCTCGTTTACCGCCAAACCAATTTTCGCCATCCATCTCAATACTCGCAAACGCCTCATTGACATCTCGCTGTGATCTACCTATTATGTCAATGTCGTCGGCGTATGCAAGGAGTTGCGAGGATTTGAAATAGATTGTGCCTCTTGTATTGGCCAGTGATTTTTGCACAATCATTTCCAATATGATGTTGAAGAAATCACACGACAGCGCATCGCCCCGCCTAAATCCTTTTTTGACATCAAAACTATCGGTAAGGTGTTCACCGATTCGGATGGAGCAGCGAGCATTCTCCAAAGTCATCCTGCATAGTCTGACGAGCTTAGCAGGTATGTCAAATGTAGACATAGCGTTGTTTAGCTCGTCTTTGATTACGCTGTCGTATGCGGCTTTGTAGTCGACAAATAGGTGGTGAGTGTCGACTTGAAATTCATTGGTTTTCTCCAGTATCTGCCGTAGTGTGAAGATTTGATCGATGGTGGACTTCCCTGGCCTGAATCCGCACTGATAAGGACCTATCAGCTTATTTACAAAAGGCTTCAGGTGTTCACACAAAACGGCAGAGAGGATTTTGTAGGCTATGTTAAGGAGACTTATTCCTCTATAGTTGGCGCAATCGGAGGGGTCTCCTTTATTGTGGACCGGGCATACGATGCTGAGACTCCATTCCTCGGGCATGCTTTCCTCTAACCATATCTTACGGATGAGCTGGTGCATGCTCCCAACCAGGTCATCCCCAGCTGCCTTGAAGAGCTCAGCAGACAGTCCGTCTGCGCCAGCAGCTTTATTCGACTTGAGCTTCGATATGGCAATCTTAACTTCGTCGAGGTCAGGGGGACAGAATTCTCTGCTTTCTCCGTCGATTAGAAATGGATCATTCTGCCCGACAGCGGTATATTGATTAACATCGCCGTTATACAGTCTGCAGAAGTGGTTTTTCCATATTCTCAGCATCGACTGCGGTTCTACTACTAGGTGTCCGTTCTCATCCCTGCAGGCTTCCGTTCTGGCTTTATAACCTTGGCATGTTCGCTTTATCTGTTTGATAAAACTTTCGAACGTCAGGCCTGCAGTAACACCTCTCCAAATCCTCAATCGCGCGCTTCTCGTGCTCTTTCTTCTGTCTTCTAAGAAGCTTATGCTCCTCCCTTCTTTTTAACTCGTAGAGCTTACGAGCTGCTCTTGTTCTTCTATGCAGCGAGGCCTTATATGCATCCTGCTTCGCTGTATGAATCCTCCTGCACTCGTCATCGAACCAGGTGTTTCTTCGTGGCGGAGCCTTGAAACCCAAAACTTCGGATGCAGAGCTTTTCAGGGCTTGTTTGCAAAGGCTCCACTGCTGTTCAATTGACAGAGAGCTGCACGTGGCCTGTTTAGGGACCTAACTTTCCACGTACAAAGCCGAAGATCATTGTCCTTTTTCCGTTTTTTTGCAAGGGCCGTCAACATAAATCCGGTCCGTTATATCCGAGGCTTGTGGTTGTTTCGGAGTTTGTGTTTTTTTGTTTTTTTTTTTTTACGGTTACGGCTTACTAGGCCGTAGCCCAACCTACTAATCCTGTTTTTTTTTTTTGGCACAGGAGGCTCGCCATTCGCCCTTCCCCGTCTGCAATTTCCATAGGAAATCTCCAGATGGCACCACGAGGAGGTGGGGATAGGACTTACTAACAGTGCCGCAAGATGTTCGACTGCGGTGGCTCTTCTCGCTTTTTGGCAGGCCAGCATCCGTCGGATAGATGCTACCCCTACGAGGCCTTTGTTAGCCCTTTGCCATCCGTCTCAAACGTCTATAAAAAAAAAAAAAAACGTTCCCTTCTAACTCTTGTCTTCGTTGTCATGATCACGAGTGGGAGTTCCTCATAAATTGAGAATTTATACAGAAAACGTAATTTAAATAAGAAATTAGGATCAGTCGTCCCCTTGGGGTGAAATGAAATGTTTGTGGAGCTTCACAGACAAGAAATTTTACCCCGCCCTTACGGGTGAATCATATTTCCCTTATGGCACTTTGCCTCCTTTCCCTGACCCATTTGGAAATTGGAGACTACGACAACAATTTTCCATCTTCCTGTCAACGCAAAATAATATCGAAATCTCTTTGCGGTCACCCTGTGGTAAACTTCACACCAAACCACAAACTGACAGCCGACCTGCTGTCAACCTGCACGTGTCATCGACTTGTTTCTGTTTTCGTTTTCGTTGCACATTTTACAATTCAATTTCTAAAGAAAACAGAAAAATATGTCCGAGGAAGCCACAAAACCGGAGCCAAGTGTAACGTCCAGCGATAAAAGCGCCTCCAAGAAAGCCGCCAAGTCGAAAAAACCACAAGAAATCCCCCGCGGTCGCCCAACATCCGGCAGACCATGGAAGACACCCAAACAGAAGTAAGCGCTCCTCATTACTTTCTTCATTTCTAATCGATCATCTCTTCCGCTAGATTCTCGTCGATCAAGAAATCCGTCCACCGGAACTCGTTCGAAAAGAAAATGGAACTACGCAACGAAATTCGTCACATCAAGGAGCTCTCGAACTCCATCAAGGAAGCCAAGAAACAAGCGAATGAGATGAAGAAGCAACGACGCCTGCTGAATGCCGAAAGACGTTTGGAGAACGAGCGACGTTCCGAGGTCGTGCAGGTGATCAAGAATCCAGCAAAGCTGAAACGTATGAAGAAGAAGCAGATGAGGATGATTGAGAAACGAGATTTGGCTAAAGTCAAAGTAGTGTGATTGGGTTCTTTCTACTTTTGTTTTTGGTGTAATTAAAGTTTAGGTAAACGAGTTTCGTGTTTTCTTGTTTCTTTGATTTATGGCGACATGTGCTTACTCGGTGTAGGATACAATTGTAAACGAAATCATGGTCTTGGAAAAAACACGTTTAGCGCCGTGTATTGTTTGTGGAAGAGCTGGTCCGTCTTATATGGATTTTTTTTAACCGTCTACAAGGATGTGCTTTATTGTCATCTACATGCAGAGGTGCTTTATGTTATCAGGCGCGCTTTTGCACGTGCTCAACAAATGCATTTGACTGTTATCTACATGGGCACTTTTCTGTAACAACAATTGCATTTGACAATCATCTGCAGAGATCCATGGGTATCATCTGCAGAGGTCCGTGGCTGTCATCTACAGAGTCCATGGCTGTCCTCCACAGAGATCCATGGCCATCTACAGAGCTCATAGCTCTGACCCACAGATGTCCATGGCTGTCATCTACAGAGTCCATGGCTGTCCTCCACAGAGATCCATGGCCATCATCTACAACAGAGTTCCGAGGCTGTCATCTATAGAGTGCATGGCTCTGATCCACAGAGTTCTATTCCTGTCATATGCAGAGATAGAGATCCATGGCTGTCCTCCAGAGAGATCGATGGCCATCATCTACCGAGTTCCGAGACTGTTATCTATAGAGTGCGTGGCTCTGATCAACAGAGTTCTATTCCTGTCATATACAGAGATCCATGGCTGTCCTCCACAGAGATCCATGGCCATCTACAGAGCTCATAGCTCTGACCCACAGATGTCCATGGCTGTCATCTACAGAGTCCATGGCTGTCCTCCACAGAGATCCATGGCCATCATCTACAGAATTCCGAGGCTGTCATCTATAGAGTGCATGGCTCTGATCCCCAGAGTTCTATTCCTGTCATATGCAGAGATAGAGATCCATGGCTGTCCTCCAGAGAGATCGATGGCCATCATCTACCGAGTTCCGAGACTGTTATCTATAGAGTGCGTGGCTCTGATCAACAGAGTTCTATTCCTGTCATATACAGAGATCCATGGCTGTCCTCCACAGAGATCCATGGCCATCTACAGAGCTCATAGCTCCGACCCACAGATGTCCATGGCTGTCATCTACAGAGTCCATGGCTGTCCTCCAGAGAGATCCATGGCCATCATCTACAGAATTCCGAGGCTGTCATCTATAGAGTGCATGGCTCTGATCCACAGAGTTCTATTCCTGTCATATGCAGAGATAGAGATCCATGGCTGTCCTCCAGAGAGATCGATGGCCATCATCTACCGAGTTCCGAGACTGTTATCTATAGAGTGCGTGGCTCTGATCAACAGAGTTCTATTCCTGTCATATACAGAGATCCATGGCTGTCCTCCACAGAGATCCATGGCCATCTACAGAGCTCATAGCTCTGACCCACAGATGTCCATGGCTGTCATCTACAGAGTCCATGGCTGTCCTCCAGAGAGATCCATGGCCATCATCTACAGAATTCCGAGGCTGTCATCTATAGAGTGCATGGCTCTGATCCACAGAGTTCTATTCCTGTCATATGCAGAGATAGAGATCCATGGCTGTCCTCCAGAGAGATCGATGGCCATCATCTACCGAGTTCCGAGACTGTTATCTATAGAGTGCGTGGCTCTGATCAACAGAGTTCTATTCCTGTCATATACAGAGATCCATGGCTGTCCTCCACAGAGATCCATGGCCATCTACAGAGCTCATAGCTCCGACCCACAGATGTCCATGGCTGTCATCTACAGAGTCAATGGCTGTCCTCCAGAGAGATCCATGGCCATCATCTACAGAATTCCGAGGCTGTCATCTATAGAGTGCATGGCTCTGATCCACAGAGTTCTATTCCTGTCATATACAGAGATCCATGGCTGTCCTCCACAGGGATCCATGGCCATCTACAGAGCTCATAGCTCTGACCCACAGATGTCCATGGCTGTCATCTACAGAGTCCATGGCTGTCCTCCACAGAGATCCATGGCCATCATCTACAGAATTCCGAGGCTGTCATCTATAGAGTGCATGGCTCTGATCCACAGAGTTCTTTTCCTGTCATATGCAGAGATAGAGATCCATGGCTGTCCTCCAGAGAGATCGATGGCCATCATCTACCGAGTTCCGAGACTGTTATCTATAGAGTGCGTGGCTCTGATCAACAGAGTTCTATTCCTGTCATATACAGAGATCCATGGCTGTCCTCCACAGAGATCCATGGCCATCTACAGAGCTCATAGCTCTGACCCACAGATGTCCATGGCTGTCATCTACAGAGTCCATGGCTGTCCTCCAGAGAGATCCATGGCCATCATCTACAGAATTCCGAGGCTGTCATCTATAGAGTGCGTGGCTCTGATCCACAGAGTTCTATTCCTGTCATATGCAGAGATCCATGGCTGTCCTCCAGAGAGATCGATGGCCATCATCTACAGAGTTCCGAGGCTGTCATCTATAGAGTGCGTGGCTCTGATCCACAGAGTTCTATACCTGTCATATGCAGAGATCCATGGCTGTCCTCCAGAGAGATCGATGGCCATCATCTACAACAGAGTTCCGAGGCTGTCATCTATAGAGTGCGTGGCTCTGATCTACAGAGTTCTATTCCTGTCATATGCAGAGATCCATGGCTGTCCTCCAGAGAGATCGATGGCCATCATCTACCGAGTTCCGAGACTGTTATCTATAGAGTGCGTGGCTCTGATCAACAGAGTTCTATTCCTGTCATATACAGAGATCCATGGCTGTCCTCCACAGAGATCCATGGCCATCTACAGAGCTCATAGCTCTGACCCACAGATGTCCATGGCTGTCATCTACAGAGTCCATGGCTGTCCTCCAGAGAGATCCATGGCCATCATCTACAGAATTCCGAGGCTGTCATCTATAGAGTGCATGGCTCTGATCCACAGAGTTCTATTCCTGTCATATGCAGAGATAGAGATCCATGGCTGTCCTCCAGAGAGATCGATGGCCATCATCTACCGAGTTCCGAGACTGTTATCTATAGAGTGCGTGGCTCTGATCAACAGAGTTCTATTCCTGTCATATACAGAGATCCATGGCTGTCCTCCACAGAGATCCATGGCCATCTACAGAGCTCATAGCTCCGACCCACAGATGTCCATGGCTGTCATCTACAGAGTCAATGGCTGTCCTCCAGAGAGATCGATGGCCATCATCTACAACAGAGTTCCGAGGCTGTCATCTATAGAGTGCGTGGCTCTGATCTACAGAGTTCTATTCCTGTCATATGCAGAGATCCATGGCTGTCCTCCAGAGAGATCGATGGCCATCATCTACCGAGTTCCGAGACTGTTATCTATAGAGTGCGTGGCTCTGATCCACAGAGTTCTATTCCTGTCATATGCAGAGATCCATGGCTGTCCTCCAGAGAGATCGATGGCCATCATCTACAGAGTTCCGAGGCTGTCATCTATAGAGTGCGTGGCTCTGATCCACAGAGTTCTATACCTGTCATATACAGAGATCCATGGCTGTCCTCCACAGAGATCCATGGCCATCTACAGAGCTCATAGCTCCGACCCACAGATGTCCATGGCTGTCATCTACAGAGATCCATGGCTGTCCTCCAGAGAGATCGATGGCCATCATCTACAACAGAGTTCCGAGGCTGTCATCTATAGAGTGCGTGGCTCTGATCTACAGAGTTCTATTCCTGTCATATGCAGAGATCCATGGCTGTCCTCCAGAGAGATCGATGGCCATCATCTACCGAGTTCCGAGGCTGTCATCTATAGAGTGCGTGGCTCTGATCCACAGAGTTCTATTCCTGTCATATGCAGAGATCCATGGCTGTCCTCCAGAGAGATCGATGGCCATCATCTACAGAGTTCCGAGGCTGTCATCTATAGAGTGCGTGGCTCTGATCCACAGAGTTCTATACCTGTCATATGCAGAGATCCATGGCTGTCCTCCAGAGAGATCGATGGCCATCATCTACAACAGAGTTCCGAGGCTGTCATCTATAGAGTGCGTGGCTCTGATCTACAGAGTTCTATTCCTGTCATATGCAGAGATCCATGGCTGTCCTCCAGAGAGATCGATGGCCATCATCTACCGAGTTCCGAGACTGTTATCTATAGAGTGCGTGGCTCTGATCAACAGAGTTCTATTCCTGTCATATACAGAGATCCATGGCTGTCCTCCACAGAGATCCATGGCCATCTACAGAGCTCATAGCTCTGACCCACAGATGTCCATGGCTGTCATCTACAGAGTCCATGGCTGTCCTCCAGAGAGATCCATGGCCATCATCTACAGAGTTCCGAGGCTGTCATCTATAGAGTGCGTGGCTCTGATCCACAGAGTTCTATACCTGTCATATGCAGAGATCCATGGCTGTCCTCCAGAGAGATCGATGGCCATCATCTACAACAGAGTTCCGAGGCTGTCATCTATAGAGTGCGTGGCTCTGATCTACAGAGTTCTATTCCTGTCATATGCAGAGATCCATGGCTGTCCTCCAGAGAGATCGATGGCCATCATCTACAACAGAGTTCCGAGGCTGTCATCTATAGAGTGCGTGGCTCTGATCCACAGAGTTCCATTCCTGTCATATACAGAAATCCATGGCTGTCCTCCAGAGAGATCGATGGCCATCATCTACAACAGAGTTCCGAGGCTGGCATCTATAGAGTGCGTGGCTCTGATCCACAGAGTTCCATTCCTGTCATATACAGAGATCCATGGCTGTCCTCCACAGAGATCCATGGCCATCATCTACAGAGTTCCGAGGCTTTCATCTATGGAGTGCATGGCTCTGATCCACAGAGTTCTATTCCTGTCATATGCAGAGATCCATGGCTGTCCTCCAGAGAGATCGATGGCCATCATCTACCGAGTTCCGAGGCTGTCATCTATAGAGTGCGTGGCTCTCATCCACAGAGTTCCATTCCTGTCATATACAGAGATCCATGGCCATCTACAGAGCTCATAGCTCTGACCCACAGATGTCCATGGCTGTCATCTACAGAGTCCATGGCTGTCCTCCAGAGAGATCCATGGCCATCATCTACAGAATTCCGAGGCTGTCATCTATAGAGTGCATGGCTCTGATCCACAGAGTTCTATTCCTGTCATATACAGGGATCCATAGATGGAATATCTGCGGAATAATAACAGAAAGTTGTTGTCTGCCGTAAGAATTACTAAACCGCGCTGGTGTCGTTGCTGCTTGTCGCTATCGAGCCAAGATAGACGAAGTCCTTGACTACTTCAAAAGGTGACGTTCTGACCAAGACGTCGGTGTTGCGCGTCTTTCTTTGATGACACCATATGTTTGGTCTTGTCCACATTTACCCTTATACCCACTTTAGCCGCTTCTGCTTCAATGCTTGCGAACACCTCATTGACGTGTCTCTTTGCCCTTCCAATAACGTCAATGCCATCTGCGTGCAAGCAATTGTGGGGACTTGAAGTAGATCGTACCTCTTGTATTGGCCGCAGAGTCCCGCACGATCTTTTCAAGAATAATGATGAAGAAATCATATGACAGTGCGTCACCCTGTCTAAAACTCTTTTGACATCGAAGGTCTCGGTTAGTTCACCTCCGACCTTAATGGAGCAGCGGGAATACTCCATAGTCATCCTGCACAGTCTGACGAGTTTGGCAGGAATGTTAAAACATGACATAGCTCTGTATAGCTCGTCTCTATAAACACTGTCATACGCGGCTTTGAAGTCGACAAAAAGATGGTGCGTGTCGACCTGGAATTCATGGGTCTTCTCCAAGATCTGCCGTGGTGTAAATATTTGGTCTATCGTGGATTTTCCTGGTCTGAAAACACACTGGTAGCAAGTGTCCACGAACGCTTTCAGGCGCTTACACAGTACGGCAGAGAGGATCTTGTACGCGATGTTCAGAAGACTTATCCCTCTGTAATTGGCGCAGTCATAGGGGTCTCCTTTCTTAAGGACCGGGCAAACGATGCTGAGATTCCATTCATCGGGCATGCATTCTTCCGGCCATATCTTGCAGATGAGTTGGTGCATGTTCCTAACCAGCTCACTTAAATAGTTCCGCGGGAAGTCCATCTGCTCCAGCAGCTTTATAAGACTTCAGTTTCGATATCGCTATCTTAGCATCGTCTAGGTCGGGTGGACGGGATTCTCTTTCATCTTCGTCCATTGTGAATGGTTCGTTCTGCCTGACGGCGGCATTTTGACTATCGTCGCTGTTATACACAGAAGTGGTCCTTCCACAATCTCAGCACCGACTGTGACGCACCTATTAGTCCGTGCTCATCCCTGCGGGCTTCTGCTCTGGCTTTATAGCTTTGGCATGTCCGTTTCACTTTTTGGTAAGACTTTCGAACGTCGTTCCTGCAATAACATCCCTCCATCTCCTCGATCTCGGGCTTCTCGTGCTCCTTCTTTTTTCTTCTCAGAAGCGCATGCTCCTTTCTTCTTTTCTGTTCATAGAGCTTGAGGGCAGCTCTCGTCCGTCGATGTAGTCATCATGAGCATTCGTCATCAAACCAGGGGTTTCTTGAAGGTGGTGGCTTGAAACCGAGTACATCTGAGGCGTCCTCTCTGATGGCGTTCTGACAACGACTCCATTGCTGTTCTATGGTTTGGGCAGATTGCATCGGGACTTGAGGGAGACCTGATCGGCGAAGGTCCTGGCGGTCTCATGCGATTGCAGCTTTCCGACCTTAAATTTTGGTGTTCTTACTCGACTCCGTTGATTCCGAGAAATTCAAATTCGTACCTTGGCTGCAACAAGGTAATGATTGGAGTCGATGTTGGTTCCTCGAAAGGTTCGGACATCTAGGATGCTGGAGGAGTGTCTGCCGTCGATCGCAATATGATCAATTTGGTTGGTTGTCGATTGATCGAAAAACCGCCAGGTCCCCTTATGGACGTTGAGGTATGGGAATCGTGTACTTGCTACTACTAGATTATGTCCCGCCATAAGGTCCACTACCCTTAGTCCGTTTTCTGACGTGGTGTTGTGTAGGCTGTGCTTTCCAATGACCCGTTCAGAGATAGCTTCCATATCCAGCTTCGCATTGAAATCTCCTAGAACGATTTTGGTGCCATAACTGAGACATTGGGCATATGTTCTGCCTAGGAGATCATAGAAGTCGTCTTCTGTGGGGGCGTGGACACATATTAAGCTTATATTGCCGAGATTGGCCTTGATGCGGATAGTTAAGACTTAGAAGACGTCTTTTCTGAGTCTGCCTCGAACAACTAATCCGCATCCGAATTAGCGTTGTTTATTTTCTCTCTAGCAGTTTGCGCCTGGCCCATCCCATCGCACTTCTTGGAGCGCGGTAATGTCTGCCTTATAGCAGTCCACAGAGTTGACCAGTTGTTCGGCTGCACCTGGTCTGTTGAGGGACCTAACGTTCCAGGTGCAGATCCGAAATTCGTTTCTTTCCTTTTCGATGTTAACCCTAAGCGCAACCCCCAACCTGGAGGGCCAGCTTCCTCTTCCCAAAGGAACAAGGAGTCGGGCCGCTGCACCCATTGGTTCACTACCTGACGGGTGCCAGTATAGCTATCCAGGGGAGGCCACGCGGAGGCTGTGTGTCGAAGCTGGCGCTCGCCATATTAAACGCGATCAACTTCTTTGCTCCCTCCTCGTTACTTCCGAAAAAAATGATCTGATCAAATAGCCAGCTCTAGCATTTCTCCCGCAACACACGTCTCTCTAGGAATGCTTACCAATATACTCTGAAGACCGCATTCGGACGTAGCGTCAAATATAGAGAATCATTCTTTAACCGAACCACACGAATCAGGAATTACCTGCCGCAATCGGTCTTCCCCCCCTCAGTACATCATGCAGGCATTTAGGTAGGTAGGTAGGTAGGACCGTAGCCTTCTCAAAAAGAAAATAAGAAGAACACACATAGGCCAGGAAGGCCCGTTGTGCAGCTACGAGGGGGTTTAGCCCCTTATTCGTGGAACCATTTTGTGCTTCTTAAGAAGTTAAGAAGATCAGATATCCCTACTTGCTGAACTTCGGCCAGATCGTTAAGGAAGTAAGATCCTAGGTATCCCTTCCTGATTGTGCAGAATGCCGGGCAGGCGCAGCAGAGAAGGTGATGAATGGATTCGACCTCCTCCTCGTCTAGACAGCTCCTGCAAAAATCATTCGGAGTTATACCAATACTGCCAATAAGGCAGTGTCCAGTGATGACACCGATGACTTTATGGATGTCAGTTCTTTTTAGGGAGATAATACTCTTAGCCCGTTGACTGTTGAGCCAGGGCCAGATTTGCCTGGTGATGAGGCAGGTATGTCCCTGATTCCATCTCCGGTTCGTCTCGGCCCTGGCGAGATTTATAAGATTGTATTTAATGGTTGCAAAGGGTATACTCTCACAAGCCACGATTGATTGTAGCGTCGTTCCTTGTTTGGCGAGTGTGTCGGCTCTTTCGTTTCCTGCAATGTCGCTGTGTCCCGGTACCCAGATAAGTTGTATGTTGAACTGTTCGGCCATCTCGTTAAGAGATAGGCGACAGTCGAGACTAGTTTTTGATGTGTACACATAGGACCCCAACGACATTAAGGCTGCTTGGCTATCCGTGAGAATGCGGATATCCGTGGTTGATATCACGTTCCACTCCAGCCAAGACAAGGCCCCTTTTATAACCAACAGTTCCGCCTGGAAAACGCTGCGGTGATCTGGTAATTTTAGAGCTTTGTTCAGCGTAAGTTGTTTGCAGAATACTCCACTACCCACCCCGTCTTTGGTTTTAGTATAGAAGTCTACGCAGTTTCTGCGAGGTTGAGTCTGGCGAGTCCAGTTTTGTCTGTCCGGGTAGGTCGTTGTAAAGTTTTTTTCCAAGACTGTGGTGGGTTCTGCGAGGTCCAGGTTTTCTGCCATAGTTGACCTGTTATTCAGAATGGAGGAGTGGCCAGTGACATAGCTCGACCAGTTCGAGTTGGCTTTAAGTCTAATGGCCGTTTGTGTAGCAATTTGCTTGCCGAAAATATCGAGTGGTGTAAGGTCGAGTATCATGTTAAGCGCAGCCGTTGGGGTGGACCTGAGGGCCCCGGTAATGCACATACACGCCAACCTTTGTACCTTCTCGAATTGCTTGAGGTATGTTGTCTTGTCCAGTGCTGTCCGCCAGACTGTTTTTTTTTTTTTTTTTGTTTCTTTTGTTGAAGGCTTCTGCTATCCGCTGGAGCACTCAGACGCAATCACTGGTCCATTGTACTCCAGACAGACACCTTACATTACTGTATTTTCTCCGTTTTCCGGTCGAAAATTTGATGGAGCTTCAGTGATGTAGAGCTAAGGGATCCGGCACACACCACGTCGGCTCCAAGGGTGCGCCACCGTATGCGAGCAAAGGCGGGACAATCACAGAGGAAATGCTCTGCAGTATCATCCTCCTCTTCGCCACATGCAGCTTAGGTAGGCGTGTCACTGATGCCGAGCACGTAGAGATGCTTGGCAAAAGTGTAATGGCCCGTGATAACTCCCACAAGCCTTCTGCAGTCGATTCTCCTTAAAGACAGGAGGAATGCTGCAGATTTTTTGCAGACATCAGGGCATACGCGCTTAGTCATCCTGCAGCCCGGACAATCCCTCCATCTACGGTTGTGTGTGTTAAGTACACAATCATTAATGTAGGAATTTACCGTGGACGCATGTAGACCTAGAGCGGGTTCAGGTCCTGAGAAGCTCTCCTCTGAACCCATTCTAGCGAGTTCATCAGAGGTCTCATTTCCTGGGATTCCAGAGCGGCCTGGAACCCATACAAGCCTTAATGAATTTAGTCTGCCGACTCTGTTCAAGAAGGACTTGAGTTCAAGCACTAATTTGGAGCTAGTTAAGGGGTTACACACAGCTTTTAGTGCAGCTTGGCTGTCACTACATACGCATATGCTTTCCCCCTTCCACCTGTGCTTCACAACATAGTGCATGGCCATTAGGATTGCGTATATCTCTGATTGGAAGACAGACGCATATTTTCCTAAGGAGAAGTGCAGTCGGATGTTTTCGCGCTCAAAGAAGACCCCAGCACCGGACTCCCGCCCAGATCTGGAGCCATCCGTGAAAATGCGAAGGCTATCCTTTCCAGGTTCAGTATCCAGCCATAGCCAATCTTGACGCCCATGGAAACTCGACTGTGAAATTACGACGCAATAGGATAACGGGCGTCAGTGCGTCAGAAGGCATGTTCATGAGACAGGGGTCGCAGGACAATTCTTGCGCAAGCACACCGTTATTCCTATGCGAGTTGTACCAAAAGCCATTTCTCTTCAGACGAGAGATGGTTTTCAGAGCACACCGTCTGATAAATATATCAAGAAGTGGAAGGTTCATCATAACATCTAGAGCAGCGCCCGGCGTGCTGGGGAAAGCCCCCGTGCAGCTGAGACAAACCGTTCTTTGGAGTTTGGTGAAAGAGGCTACGACGTGCTTGCGTTTTAGTCTGTTCCACCAGACAACCGATGCATATGAGATTATAGGTCTTATCATTGCCGTGTAGATCCAAAGGACCTTTGGCGGCGATAAACCCCTTGTTTTGCCAAAAGCTCCTTTGCATTGCCAGAAAGCTGACAGCGCTTTGGTGGTTTTTGACTCAACATGTTTTGACCAGAGAAGCTTACTATCTAAGATGACTCCTAGATACTTAGCCTCCTGGGATATCGGGATGGAAGTGCCTTTTAGTACCAGCTGAGTCATGCCAGTATTTTTCCTCCTTCTCGTAAAGAGAACGACATCGGTCTTAAGAGGATTGACTGACAGCCCATTTCTGGTACACCATTCATCGATCACATTTAGCGCCGCCTGTGCTTTGCGACGGACAGTTGCCAAACATGAGCCGACAGAAAAAATGGCGACGTCATCCGCATAGATAGGTATTTACTTGAGATTGAAATGGCAACGTCATCAGCGTAGGCAATAACGTCCAGGCCTTCTTTCTCCAGTTTAATTAGTAGTTCGTTTACGACTACATTCCAAAGAAGAGGTGAGAGGACCCCTCCTTGCGGGGTTCCCATGGTAACCACTCTGGTGGTTACTTGGCTTCCCCATTTGGACGGAATCCTGCGCGTTAATAATAGCTCGCTGATCAGTTCTGTCAGAGTCCTCTCTACCTTTAGCTTTTTTAGCCCTTCTATTATTGCTTTGGGAGTGACGTTGTTGAAAGCGCCCACTATGTCTAGGAAGGTTGTTGGAGTATATTCTTTAAGATGGATTGATCTTTCGATTTTCCTCACCAGTGTGTGCAAGGCTGTTTCGACAGATCTACCCTTACAGTAGGCATGCTGTGCCTTAGAAATTAGGGACGGATCCAAATTGTGGCGTGTGTTGAAGTCTATCAGCCTTTCCAAAGTGTTTAGTACAAAGGATACACATAGCAGGCATTTAAGATCAACGTCCATCCGTCTCTTCTATCACTTTTCCTTTTTACCTTTTGCCTGCTCTGTCTCGCCAACATAATAAGGTCTATAAACCTTGAGTGTGCCCATATTATAAAAAGGAAACAAAATAGAAGTCGATGGCTTTCATGTACAGAGGGCCGTGGCTGTCATCTACAGATGTCCATAGCTGTGATCTGCAGAGTTCCAGGTGCCTGCGTGTTGTCTACAGGACGCCTTCACTGTCGTATATAGAGGAGTTATATATATATAGACGCGCTTATTTCTTATCTACCAAGGAACTTCACTGCTTTCTATAGAAGCGCTCGATTGTAATCTACAGAGGCAATGCACTGCATAGCTGCCTAAACTCCATCTTTAGGTCTGCGTATTTCTGATCCCTTAAATCTTCTTCTTCTTAGTGGGCGCTACAGTTCGGGGTGAACCTGGGCCTCAACCACCATGCCCCTCCATCTAGCACGATCTTTCGCTAGCCTTTTCCATTGCCGCACAGCCAGTTGGCTGAGGTCCCCTTCCACCTGTCTGCGCCAACTTAAGGGCGGCCGTCCTCTGCTTCTTCGTCCCTCGGGGTTGGATTCAAAGACTCTCCGGGCTGGAGCTGTGGTGTCCATTCGCTCTACATGGCCCAGCCATCTTAGGCGTTGAATCCGTAGACGCCTAACTAGGCTCATGTCGCTGTACAGCCCGTAAAGTTCGTGGTTGAATCTTCTCCTCCATCCCCCGTCTGCGTTTATAGGCCCAAAAATCACGCGCAAAATCTTTCTCTCGAACCGACCAAGGGCCTCCTCATCCGCTTTTGATAGTGTCCATGCTTCTGCGCCGTACAACAGGACCGGGATGATAAGGGTCTTATATAGAGTCAACTTTGTCGTTCGGGAGAGAGCCAAGGTAGACGAAGTCCTTAACTACCTCGAACTTATATCTGCCTATACAAACGTTCTGGCCGAGACGTCGGCATATATTTAGTTTTGCCCTCGTTTACCGCCAAACCAATTTTCGCCGCCTCCATCCCAATACTCGCAAACGCCTCATTGACATCTCGCTGTGATCTACCTATTATGTCAATATCGTCGGCGTATGCAAGGAGTTGCGAGGATTTGAAATAGATTGTGCCTCTTGCATTGGCCAGTGATTTTTGCACAATCATTTCCAATATGATGTTGAAGAAATCACACGACAGCGCATCGCCCTGCCTAAATCTTTTTTGACATCAATACTATCGGTAAGGTGTTCACCGATTCGGATGGAGCAGCGGGCATTCTCCAAAGTCATCCTGCATAGTCTGAAGAGCTTAGCAGCTATGTCAAAGGTAGACATAGCGTTGTATAGCTCGTCTCTAATTACGCTGTCGTATGCGACCTTGAAGTCGACGAATAGATGGTGGGTGTCGACTTGAAATTCATCGGTTTTCTCCAGGATCTGCCGTAGTGTGAAGATTTGGTCGATGGTGGACTTCCCTGGCCTGAATCCGCACTGATTAGGACCTATCAGCTTATTTACAAAAGGCTTCAGGCGTTCACACAAAATGGCAGAGAAGATTTTGTAGGCGATGTTAAGGAGACTTATTCCTCTATAGTTGGCGCAATCAGAAGGGTTTCCTTTCTTGTGGATCGGGCATACCATGCTGAGACTCCATTCCTCGGGCATGCTTTCCTCTAACCATATCTTACGGATGAGCTGGTGCATGCTCCCAACCAGGTCATCCCCAGCTGCCTTGAAGAGCTCAGCAGACAATCTGTCTGCGCCAGCAGCTTTATTCGACTTGAGCTTCGATATGGCAATCTTAACTTCGTCGAGGTCAGGGGGACAGAATTCTCTGCGGTCTCCGTCGATTAGAAATGGATAATTCTGCCTGACAGCGGTATATTGACTAACATCGCCGTTATACAGTCTGCAGAAGTGGTTTTTCCATATTCTCAGCATCGACTGCGATTCTACTACTAGGTGTCCGTTCTCATCCCTGCAGGCTTCCGTTCTGGCTTTATAACCTTAGCATGTTCGCTTTATCTGTTGATAAAACTTTCGAACGTCACGCCTGCAGATCCCTTAAATACTAGCAAGAAATATTAGTCTGCAGCCAAGTCCCTACTACCTTGTCAGAGCTTTTTACTCTTTTTAGGGATGCAATTATAATCACATCATATTGTCTGGATAACATTTGCATTTTAATAGCTAAAAATCAAATTATCCATCTCACGGTATGTATAGCTTACCCGAAAACCCATTCCAACCACTTGTCCCTCAATCCCAACGGACACATTTCAAATTCAAATTGAAAAACCACCAACGAGCTTAATTCAAATTTAAATTTAACTCACCCAACCAATCACAGCACAGTATTCTCTCACTGACATTTGTCTCCACCCACAGACCGGTTACAAAGTTGATGGCTGCCGCAAGTGCGTTTTCATTTCGTCAATAATAATTTTTAAAAATCGTTTTCACACGAAATTTTCGATAAAAATAAGAAAAAAGTAGTGGAAATTGATCAGTGTGATGTGGTGTTTATGTTTTAAGTGTTATTTGTATCAAAATTATCATATTAGTGGGTGAAAATTAAATGTGTTGTGTTCGCTTTGAAAATTGTTCGTTTCGTTTGTGTTTCCGATTTAAATATGGCAAACGGGCGGAAGAATGGACTTCGCGATCGGTAGGATATGCTTCGGGGTCGGATTAGTGCGCGGCGCGATTGCGTGCAACCGTGGAACATGAAAAAATGTTCGGAATTCGATATCTGGTAAGTTTTTTCCCATTCTCTTCTCTTATTTAACTGGCTACCGCCTCATATTACACTCAGCTTTCCAGCGTTCGTGGTTGCTTGATCCCCGATCTTTCCGGTTTTTTCGAGCCGGGGCGTTTGAATTTTTTTGTTTTGGTTGCGCCAAAAGGATGTGTAATCTTCTAAACATACCAGAAACCCGGATTTTTAGCATGCACGATTCCCAAACCCGAATACTCGATGCCAGGAATGCACCGACGTACTAACCCACATCCTGTACACTTCAACCACTCTCTTCGCGCTACTACCGTTAGGCATTACTTCCCAAGACTGGTTAGCATTTTACGTTTTCTTTCTCTATTTACTGGTCAAGCACTGGATACAGTATTTGCAGTTTTATGTTATAAGAGAGGTACCGTCTTGGCTTGGTTTTCACTCCACTCCATACTGCACTCGATGTTAGCATATGATTTGCTGGTAATTCTCGAATTCTTTCCCCTAATTCTCTGCGTTCTGTGCTAAAACGGGAGCCCTGGAAAAATACGTGCTCTGCATCCTCTCTGGCCCCTTCGCAGCTTAAACAGAGACGAGATTCCTTCAGACCAAACCTGTTCAGATACACTCGGAAGCAGCCGTTTCCGAATAGAAACTGACATAAGGAGAAATCCACTTCTTCGTAACTGCGTTCCATCCATTTATGGATGCTCTCATGCCTTGCTGCTTTTCTTCCAGTTGGATACCTTTGGCTGAAGCTCTGGGTTCCCGAAATTTGGCATCATATATCCTTTGTAACTCGCTGGCCAGTATATCTAATGGTCCGACACTGTCCGATATGCACAGCAAAACCTCAGTGCACATGGTCGACGGAATTGATCTTTTATGCGTATGACTTCGTCACTGTTAACATAACTAATCACCTTTATTTTTGGGGTCCCCCAATGTTCGTCTTAAATCTGAATGAAGCAGCATTCACCTTTGCAGCACGTTCTCTCTAGGTGTTCCCTGTGAGCGAGACTAGCGTCGATCATTACACCTATGTATGTATGTTGGCGTTACAGTCCATGAAGAACCTGAGCCGAGCTTCTCTCAATCACCCATGTTGTGTGATTTCATTTTTCCCATAGGTGAAAGGGACCTACAGTATATTGCCGGTTCCGAACGGCGAATTTCGAGAAGCTTTTCATGACAAACACCGTGAAAAACACGTTCGATGACATGGTTGTGTCGGGATTCGATCCTGTGTCATCGGCGTCAGAGGCCAACACATTACGCACTGCGCCACGGTGCTCTCTACACCTATGTAGGTACATATATAACAGCCCGTTTTGATGTTATATCATGACCACCCGCTCTTTGCGACTACTTACCAATAACTGTTTCTGTTTTATATTCTGCAAGCTCTAGCCCAACTGCTGCACTTTTCGGATGCATTCCAATCCAATGCTCCCTATTTCTTCCAGGTGCTTCGCTGCCACAACAATTGTCAAATCATCAGCAAAACCTATGATTTTTGCCTCATCCGGGACCGAAGTCTTGAACTCCATCGAACAAAATGTCCCATAAGAGAGATCCTTGTGGAACTCCGCGAGTTATGTGCAGCAGGAACCGTTTCTCGAAGTAGCTTATCGTTATTTTTATTAGAGATCACGGGATCATCATTGACTATAAGAGCACTATAAGCCCCCAGTTTGCAGAGTTGAGCGCAGATTTTACGTCTAATGTTACTACGGCACCATCTTTTTTGCAACTCCTCTCCATCTTCTGCTTCTTCTAAGATAGTAGTTGCACTCCGAATAGCATCTACTGTAGAGTGAGCCTTTCTGAACCCATACTGCTGGCTTGAGAGTCCTCCGGTTCATCAATTGTCATCTCCAGTTAGTTGCATATAATCCGCTCCAATATTATACTCATTGTATCAAGCAAGCATATGGGAAGATATGACGAGGGCCAATCTGGTGGTTTAATCCCTTTGAGCAGCTACCCAGACACTACACCCTTCTATTAGACACTTATTACACAACTCAACAACTGCTTCCGTGTTTATTTCGACGGCTAGTTTAAGGGCTTAACTTGGTATGCCATCTAACCTATTGTTGCTGATTCGTTTGCATGTATCCAAGAGTTCTAATTACGTGACAATAGGGGTCTCACGTACTTCTTGGCGGTGGTTCTCTATGCTCTCTTGGTGCTTGAGGTCGAAATAGTCCCGACACTTTTTTCATGAGGGTGAATGCCCCTCCAACTAGCATGATCTTTTGCTAGCCTTTTCAATTGCCGCACACCCAGTTGGCTGAGGTTCCCTTCCGCATGTGTGACCTTCTCTTTCTTCGTCCCTCGGGGTTGGTGTCGATTCGCTCTACATGGTCTAGCCATCTAAGGCGTTGAATCTGTAGATGCGTGTTTAGAATCGTGTCGCTGTACAGCTCGTGATTTAATTTTTTCCTCCATCTCTATCTCGCTCTACATGGTCTAGCCATCTAAGGCGTTGAATCTGTAGATGCGTGACTAGACTCGTGTCGCTGTACAGCTCGTGATTTAATTTTTTCCGCCATCTCCAAACCAAACGCAAAATCTTTCTCTCGAAACGGCCAAGGACTTCCTCATCCCCGTTTGATTGTGCCCATGCTACTGCGCCGTACAGCAGGACAGGGATGATAATAGTCTTGTATAGAGTCAATTTTGTCGTTTGAGAGAGGACTCTATTATTCAATTGCCTCCTGAGTCCAAAGAAACAGCGATTGGCAAGAGTGATTCTGCGTTTGATTTCGGAACTGATGTCGTTGTTCCAGGTCAATGCGGAGTCAACGTAGACGAAGTCCTTAACTACTTCAAACGTAATGACCAAGACGTCGGTGGTGAGCGTGCTTTTTTGATGACAACATATATTTAGTTTTGCTCTCATTTAATGCCAAATCAATTTTCGCCACCTCCGCCTCAATACTCGTAAACGCCTCATTGACATTTCGCTGTGTTCTGCCGATCATGTCAATGTCATTCGCGTATGCGGAGAGTTGTGACGATGTTGAAGAAATCACACGACAGCGCATCGCCTAAATCCTTTTTTAACATCAAAACTATCGGCCAGGTCTTCACTGATTCGGATAGAGCAGCGAGCATTCTCCATAGTCATCGTGCATAGTCTGACGAGTTTAGAAAGGGTGTCAAATGTAGACAGAGCGTTGTATAGTTCGTCTCTATCTACGCTCTCGTATGCGGCTTTGAAGTCGACAAATAGGTGGTGAGTGTCGATTTGAAATTCATTGGTTTTTTCCGGGATCTTCCGGACTTTTTTTTTTTTTTTTTTTTAAATTTGCGCGCACTCAAGGTCAATAACCTTATTATGCGGCGACACAGTGCGGGCAGAAGGTAGAGAGGAATAGAGGAGATGCCGATGGACATTGATCTTAAATGCTTGCATGTTGCATTGAGGGGGGGACTGTGAGGATTTGGTGGATGGTGGACTTCCCTGGCCTGCAGCCACACTGGTAAGGACCTATCAACTTATTTACAAAAGGCTTCAGGCGTTCACGCAAAACGGCAGAGAAGATTTTGTAGGCTTTAGGATTTTGTAGATGTTAAGGAGACTTATTCCGCTGTAGTTGGCGCAGTCAGAGAGGTCTCCTTTCTTGTGAATCGAGTAAACGATGATGAGACTCCATTCCCTAGGGGATGCTTTCCTCTGACCATAGCTTACAGATGAGCTGGTGCAAGCTCCTAGCCAGGTCATCTCCAGCTGCTTTGATGAACTCAGCAGACAGTCTGTCTGCGCCAGTAGCTTTATTCGAGGTCAGGAGGGCAGAATTCTCAGCGATCTTCGTCGTTAAGAAATTCATTCTGCCTGTTAGCAATTATTGACTAATATCGCCGTTATAGCCTTCAATAGTGGTTTCTCCATATTCTTAGGATCGGCTGCGATTCTACTACTAGGTGTCCGTTCTCATCCCTACAGGCTGCCGTTCTGGCTTTATAACCTTTCAGGTGATTGCAAGTTATAAACTAATTGAACAGAAAAAGGTTTGCATTCAGAGTTGCCAATAAAACTGGCATTTTTGCACAATAATCGAATAATAATTGAACCATTTTATAGTAATTGTCTTTATTTGTTATTAATCAATTCAAGCCAGATTTTTTCTTGTAAAATAGTGTGTCTAACATATACGATTCTTGCTTCATATAACTCTATTACATTAAATTAAACAATTCTGACGAACATTCCGGTAGGAGCAACTATAAGCCATAAAAACAAAGAAAAAAACCACAACTTTTGCTCTCGCTTGTACACTACACTAAGTTTTGTTTCCTTCCTGTTTTCTTACGACGCTTTCAAAGCAATTCGTCCAAATATTTGCATTTTCATCTTAAAAACTAGATTTCCCTTTTCGATACTTTAACAATAGCCTTCGCTAAAGCTACTAAAACTATAGATATTGTTTTCTGTGTTGTTTACATATCATTAAAGGTGAGTTAAGCTAAATTGATTTGATGTAAGTATGATACATGCACGAGCTTTAACTTGGTTCTCTTCGTTTTTTTATTTGAACTGATTGGGCAGAATGGGTGAAGACATATGTATAGCAGAAAAACTTGCTGCGAAATTGAAAAGATGGTATAGGTGGGGTGGACAAAATAAGGTAGAGAAGACGGCAGAGAGAAACGCAGATCACCAAAAGCGTGAAGGTCATTATATGTGGGGAATCAGTACATCAATTCAAATCGTTCAAATGCAATGAAAAGATCAGGGCTGGAATCGGGAAAATTAACAAAATCTTTTTCTCGTTCAATAACGACCGCCAGTGATTTTCCTTTACGTTAATCTGTTTGTTCATTCAAGTGAATCTACATTTGTCATCTAAAAGGCACTGTTTCCTTTGGGACTTGATGTTCTGTGCAGAAGGTACAAAAGAATAGTTTTGGTGAGCAGAAAGTCCCAGTCCGACGGGTTATTGGAGTCACTATTTAAGCCAAGGTGAATGAAGTCCGTACTTATTAAGGTTAACAATCAGAGAGGAAGACAAAGAAGGCTTGCAAGATCACTTGCATTGGATCGATAAAGATCGAAAAACTACAAATAAACTCGACCTCTTATTAGATCACTTGCCTCGACAGATCTAATACAAATGATAGCTGATTAAGGTTAATAATCAAAGAAACCCGTGGTATGATGGCGAGCAACCGACGAGGCGTACCAAAAGGCGCTGCAGAGGAAAACCAGGGCAGCGCGAGAAGAGTACCGAGCCAGAAGAAGGGAGGAGAAGAAACTACTGCGACAAAAGAAAAGAATCTTCGCAGCCTCCCAGCTCAAGGATATCGAGGAGTCTAGGGATAAACCTAAAATACGAGCCTTTTACAAGAAAGCCAAAGGCCTTGCAGGAGGCTTCAAAAAGGGCTTCAATCTCGTCACCGACCCGCAGGGAATAGTGGACGTATTTAAGCAGCACTTCCAGCAGCTGCTTAACGAGCATGACCAAGAGAGAGTGGTAGGGACCGAGGAAATCCCAACTCCAGCCGCTGAAGTAGTCCTCCCACCCAGCATAGAAGAAGTCGGCACAGCTATTCAGAAGCTGAAGAACAACAAGGCCGCAGGCTCAGATGGCTTGCCATCAGAGCTCTTCAAGGATGGCGGCGATGTTCTGGTAGGGAGCATGCACCAGATCATCTGCAGAATTTGGGAAGATGAGAGCATGTCCGACGACTGGAATACCAGCTCTATATGCCCCATCCACAAAAAAGGCGATCCTACCTCTTGCAAGAACTATAGAGGTATATCCCTGCTCAATGTCGCATACAAGATCCTGTCCAGCGTATTGTGTGAACGTCTAAAACCATTTTGCACCGCACTAATCGGCAGCTACCAGTGCGGCTTCCGGCCCGGCAAATCAACTATAGACCAAATTTTCACACTTCGACAAATCCTGGAAAAGACCAACGAGTTTCGAATCGATACACACCATCTTTTCATCGATTTCAAAGCCGCATACGACAGCATTCATCGTGAAGCACTGTTTGGGGCGATGGCCGAATTCGGGATCCCGGTAAAAAATGAGGACAAAACGAAATACATGCTGTCAAGCAAAAACCAATCCGTCGCTCACCACCTGGGACAAAACATAACAATTGACAGCTACCATTTCGAGGTAGTTAAGGAGTTTGTCTACCTCGGGGCAAACGTAAATTCCACAAATGACACCACAGTGGAGATCCGGCATAGAATCGCCCTTGGCAACCGCTGCTACTTCGGTTTGTCCAAACAACTGGGGTCAAAACTCCTCACTCGAAAGACCAAAGTCATGCTTTACAAAACGCTCATTCTGCCAGTCTTGCTGTACGGAGCCGAAAGCTGGACGATAAGCAGGACAGCGGAGCTGATTTTGGGTTCTTTCGAAAGAAAAATTCTGCGCCGGATATTTGGTCCTGTCTGTGAGGAAGGTGAATGGAGAAGAAGGCAAGGATCCGTCGACTACACTGGCTCGGCCACATCGAGCACATGGACATCAACGCTCCAGCTAAGAGGGTCTTCGACTCCGAGCCTCCTGGTTCGAGGAGAAGAGGAAGACCGAACCTCCGGTATAAAGACCAAGTAATCGCGGATGTAAGACATCTTGGTCTTGACAACTGGAAGCAGCGTGCCCGGGACCGTCTAGGATGGAAGGCAGCTATAGCTTAGGCTCAGATCCTCCATGGATCGCAGGCCCGATAAGTAAGTAAGTAATCAAAGAGGGCAACGAAGGCTTACAAGAACACTTGCATGGATCGATAAAGATCACTGCCTCGACAGACCTAATACGATTGATGGCTGATTAGGGTAAACAAACAGAGAAGAGGTCAAAGAAGGCTTGCAGTCACTTGCATGGACCCCTTATTAGATTACTTGCCTCGACAGATCTAATACAATGGATGACTGATTGAACAAATTAAATGTCATTAAGGAGGATCAATAGAAAGTGGAGGTTGCAAGATTGAAGAGCAAGATCACTCAAAAAAAAAAAAAAAAAAAAAAGGCAAGTCCAAGGGTGCATAGAAGGCCTAAGATGATTACTTGAATTCACGACAGATAGAGTTAGACGATACAGGCGGCGACTGAGATGGGAAGTGGAGTTTACAGATAAACGGGGGGCAGGTATATGAGAAGTTTAAGAGGCATTTCAAAAAACCAAATGATACAAAGGAGGCATTCCTGGCTCTTCCCTAACTCCCTTCTTCTCGTTACAAACACCATTGGAGTAAATAAATTATTATTCGCAGCTAGGTAGACATATGTAAGCTACGTCCACAGAAACCGCTTTTGTCCTTACAAATATTTCCACTTCTCCTTGTCCTTTCATCTGTCATCGCTTTGCATTGCATTTACATACGAGTGAATAGCAATACGTAGTATGATTGTGTAAATAATAGATTTTGTTACTTTATTTGATGCACGACGATATGAACTAATTAAAAGTAAAGAATAAAAATAAACTATACTAAACGGAGACGAACGCGTCTGCTAATGAATTCGATATATTTGTATGCACACGTGTGTCGCTAAGGGTATATCGCTGCCGCTTGCATGAATGTGTCCGTCGTGGGCTGTGTCGTGTGCTCTAAGGCTACTTTGTCGTTTTTCTTTATTAGACTTGCTAAAAGCTAGTGTTAGATACGATTAGAAATATGGTATATGCATGTACTTAGGTTTCAAAACGTTTCAACTATGTGTGTTTATAAATATCTATGTCTTATGTGGTTTGTATTATTATTCTCTTCCCTTGTCTACTCAAAGAAAACAAAGAAGAGAAAACTAACTAACGAAATGAAATAGAATATGAATAGGTAGTAAATGAAACGAACTAACTAAAAAGCCAACCATGGATGATGCAGAAGCGATTCTTTAGATCGATCGCCGTAGTCGTAGGTTAGCTCTTCACCCGGTTCGATATCATCCTTGGCGATAAGTACAAGATGTGGTCGATTCTTGACAACAACGACTTTTGTTATCAGATTGCCATTGCGCGAGTGATTTACTAAACGGCCAAGTTTACCCGATTCCGCTGTAGCATCAATGCTGCAAAAAAAACAAAAAAAAAAATCAAGGATAACATAAAGCATCATCAATTTGCTCACCAATACTGTTGGTTCTTGTGCTTGAAATAATACATATAACAGCCTGCGTTCTCGTCCAGAGCATATTTCTTCTCGCGTTGATTCGCCTCGGACATATCGATCAAATCGCCAATGTACTCGACAACGAATTCGCCTCGTTGAAATGGTCTGTCTGCAATAATACCTCGTCCTTTGCCCTCGAAAAATTCAATCTTCAACCACAAAAAAAGAGAAAATCGATTATGACAATGATTGCATGTTGAATGGAAAGTTTTCGAGTCCTAACCACCTTCAGGCCGTCAGCACGCTCCTCTAAGATGGCCTTTTCTAAACTGCGCATCATTTCCTCTTTGACGGCGGTCTTTGTCTTCCGAACACTTCTGCGCACTGGGAAGAATTCGGATAATTCGCGATTACGTGCAGCAGCATTAGGATTAGCTGCCTGCAGCCTGATTTTGGAATTTGCGTTGTTCACGATATTTGTTTTCTATTCGAAAAATTGTTGTTGTTTTAACTCATTTTATAGTTAGGTGCATGAATGGTATGGGATGATACTACCTTGTAGTTGTTGTTGTTAGTATTTTGTTCGGCAGTTGGATTCTTAGCTGAGTTCAGTATTGATTTGCTATTGTGGCAGCTATTCGTCACTACACTATTGTTGTATTCGACTGGAGTTGGTGAAACAATTGCATCAATCGTTGGAGGGATGCCACAGCTACCAAGTTGTGGCACTTCCGAAGGCAATGAACATTTGTTCTCATACTCTTGTTGATTCAGTCTACAACAAACGGACACAAATGAGTTCATCACACGCATATACCTACGTACATAGTATACAACGGATAACTTACCTTCTTCTGGATTTAGGATGACGCCTCTGTGCGTTATTTTGGTATGGTGGTAACGAAGACGTTTTGCCAATAAGATTCTTTTTCGATGGTGATATAACACCACCCATTGTTCGGCTGTTGGTTACGCAACAGCTTTTGATCGGCGATGGACATACGATCCGATGCGGTGTTGCCGGTTTCCGTCGACGACTTGGGCTGCATTCGGCCTTATTGTCGATGAATGCTACACCGCTATCGCATGAACTATTGTCTATATTCAGTAGATAGCAATTACTAGGCGATTTAACGCTATTCGATGAAGCAAACGTTGATGCGGTTGATTCGAGAGAGTTTTCACGTTTCGGTGACGTATTTAAGGACACGATCTTATTGAATTGACCATTTAAGCAAATCGGATACGAGCCATTCACGACAATCGAAGCAGCAGCCAGCGGCGGTGACGAGAATACCGGCTCTACTTCGAGTGATTTTTTGATTTTGATCGATGACGCCTGATTTGGCGATTTGTCCACATTCAAGCTGAGCACTGGTTCTTGGAGGAAGATGTTCTGCGTATGGCCATTAAGTGGTGACGAACGTAAACGATGGCTGTTAGTCTCATATTTGCCGAAAATCTCGGTACACGTATCCTCTTCCGAAAGATCGAAAGACAGTTCGGCGATGAGTTGATGATTATCCACTTGATCGGCATCGGTATGATATTTGATGTCGTCATCTTGGTGACAACCATTTATGGTCTTATTACTGCAGCCGTTGTGATTATTGGTGATGATGTCAGGAATGTCACATGAATCGCTTTTGGAATTTGTCTTAAAGAAATGTTTGATGCTTTGTGATCGAGTCTTTGAATGGCCATTACTGCTGCTAACAAGACATTCGCGAACGTAGACGGCTGCGGCAGCCGCTGCCGTACGTTTCTCGCGACCATTTACGATCGATGTTTGTTGTGTTACGGGTGGCGGTGAAATAGATTTCCTTAATTTAATGCTGTTGGTATCGACAACTGGTTTGTTGGGTAATTTTTCAAGGGAAGCATCTATCTTGCAGTCTTTTCGCTTGGGACTGGCACAGTATGGATCGTCGACTAGGCTATTGCTAACGACAACCGTTCCTGTTTTTGTTGATCGAGCTCGGCGACCTGAAAATTAAAAAAACGAAGCAAAATTAGTTATAAACGTAATAGTGGACGGACGGGTAGGGAGATGTCGATGTCCCCAGAGAATACGCACTTTGCCCTTTTGGCAAGGATACAAGTACAAGATGATGGAATCGCTACGATTTGCATCCGAACCAAGTTTTTCAACATAAGCATAGTAAAGTCCGAGGACTTCTTCTGTGTGCAAGGAAGAGGGGGCAGTGGTGGGAATTGTTATAAGAACGTAGAATGGCAAATTTGAAGGTGGAAGTCTCAGCGTATTGTCGAGCTCTTAGGATGGCGATCATTTCTGCAGAGAAGGAAGGTGTGTAAGGGGTAAGAAAGTATGAGAAAACGATTTAGTCCTCGATGGTAACACTGAGGCTGTTTTGGAGTCATCTGCGAATACAAAGTGGTGGTCGGGAAGTCTGTTTTTGATTTCAAGAAGAGGGGGCGAAATACCTCTGGGGCAGTGGTGTGAATTGTTATAAGAACGTAGAATGGCAAATTTGAAGGTGGAAGTCTCAGCGTATTGTCGAGCTCTTAGGATGGCGACTATGTCTGCAGAGAAGGAACATACATATGTAAGGGGCAAGGAGGTATGAGAAAACTATTTCGTCCTTGATGGTAACACTGAAGCTGTTTTGGAGTCTGTGAATATAAAGTGGTGGTCGGGAAGTCTGTTTTTGATTTCAAGGAAGAGGGGTACTTCTGGGGCAGAGGTGTGAATTGTTATAAGAACGTAGAATGGCAAATTTGAAGGTGGAAGTCTCAGCGTATTGTCGAGCTCTTAGGATGGCGACTATGTCTGCAGAGAAGGAACATACATATGTAAGGGGCAAGGAGGTATGAGAAAACTATTTCGTCCTTGATGGTAACACTGAAGCTGTTTTGGAGTCTGTGAATATAAAGTGGTGGTCGGGAAGTCTGTTTTTGATTTCAAGGAAGAGGGGTACTTCTGGGGCAGAGGTGTGAATTGTTATAAGAACGTAGAATGGCAAATTTGAAGGTGGAAGTCTCAGCGTATTGTCGAGCTCTTAGGATGGCGACTATGTCTGCAGAGAAGGAACATACATATGTAAGGGGCAAGGAGGTATGAGAAAACTATTTCGTCCTTGATGGTAACACTGAAGCTGTTTTGGAGTCTGTGAATATAAAGTGGTGGTCGGGAAGTCTGTTTTTGATTTCAAGGAAGAGGGGTACTTCTGGGGCAGAGGTGTGAATTGTTATAAGAACGTAGAATGGCAAATTTGAAGGTGGAAGTCTCAGCGTATTGTCGAGCTCTTAGGATGGCGACTATGTCTGCAGAGAAGGAACATACATATGTAAGGGGCAAGGAGGTATGAGAAAACTATTTCGTCCTTGATGGTAACACTGAAGCTGTTTTGGAGTTTGTGAATATAAAGTGGTGGTCGGGAAGTCTGTTTTTGATTTCAAGGAAGAGGGGTACTTCTGGGGCAGTGGTGTGAATTGTTATAAGAACGAGGAATGGCAAATTTGAAGGTGGAAGTCTCAGCGTATTGTCGAGCTCTTAGGATGGCGACTATGTCTGCAGAGAAGGAACATACATATGTAAGGGGCAAGGAGGTATGAGAAAACTATTTCGTCCTTGATGGTAACACTGAAGCTGTTTTGGAGTCTGTGAATATTAAGTGGTGGTCGGGAAGTCTGTTTTTGATTTCAAGGAAGAGGGGTACTTCTGGGGCAGAGGTGTGAATTGTTATAAGAACCTAGAATGGCAAATTTGAAGGTGGAAGTCTCAGCGTATTGTCGAGCTCTTAGGATGGCGACTATGTATGCAGAGAAGGAACATACATATGTAAGGGGCAAGGAGGTATGAGAAAACTATTTCGTCCTTGATGGTAACACTGAAGCTGTTTTGGAGTCTGTGAATATAAAGTGGTGGTCGGGAAGTCTGTTTTTGATTTCAAGGAAGAGGGGTACTTCTGGGGCAGAGGTGTGAATTGTTATAAGAACGTAGAATGGCAAATTTGAAGGTGGAAGTCTCAGCGTATTGTCGAGCTCTTAGGATGGCGACTATGTCTGCAGAGAAGGAACATACATATGTAAGGGGCAAGGAGGTATGAGAAAACTATTTCGCCCTTGATGGTAACACTGAAGCTGTTTTAGAGTTTGTGAATATAAAGTGGTGGTCGGGAAGTCTGTTTTTGATTTCAAGGAAGAGGGGTACTTCTGGGGCAGTGGTGTGAATTGTTATAAGAACGTAGAATGGCAAATTTGGAGGTGGAAGTCTCAGCGTATTGTCGAGCACTTAGGATGGTAACTATGTCTGCAGAGAAGGAAGATACATATGTAAGGGGCAAGGAGGTATGAGAAAACTATTTCGTCCTTGATGGTAACACTGAAGCTGTTTTGGAGTCTGTGAATATAAAGTGGTGGTCGGGAAGTCTGTTTTTGATTTCAAGGAAGAGGGGGCGAAATACCTCTGGGGCAGTGGTGGGAATTGTTATAACAACGTAGAATGGCAAATTTGAAGGTGGAAGTCTCAGCGTATTGTCGAGCTATTAGGATGGCGACTATGTCTGCAGAGAAGGAAGGTACATATGTATGTAAGGGGCAAGGAGGTATGAGAAAACTATTTCGTCCTTGATGGTAACACTGAAGCTGTTTTGGAGTCTGTGAATATAAAGTGGTGGTCGGGAAGTCTGTTTTTGATTTCAAGGAAGAGGGGTACTTCTGGGGCAGAGGTGTGAATTGTTATAAGAACGTAAAATGGCAAATTTGAAGGTGGAAGTCTCAGTGTATTGTCGAGCTCCTAGGATGGCGATCATTTCTGCAGAGAAGGAAGATGTGTAAGGGGGAAGGAGGTATGAGAAAACGATTTCGTCCTCGATGGTAACACTGAAGCTGTTTTGGAGTCATCTGTGAATATAAAGTGGTGGTCGGGAAGTCTGTTTTTGATTTCAAGGAAGAGGGGGCGAAATACCTCTGGGGCAGTGGTGGGAATTGTTATAACAACGTAGAATGGCAAATTTGAAGGTGGAAGTCTCAGCGTATTGTCGAGCTCTTAGGATGGCGACTATGTCTGCAGAGAAGGAAGATACATATGTAAGGGGCAAGGGGGTATGAGAAAACTATTTCGTCCTTGATGGTAACACTGAAGCTGTTTTGGAGTCTGTGAATATAAAGTGGTGGTCGGGAAGTCTGTTTTTGATTTCAAGGAAGAGGGGTACTTCTGGGGCAGAGGTGTGAATTGTTATAAGAACGTAGAATGGCAAATTTGAAGGTGGAAGTCTCAGCGTATTGTCGAGCTCTTAGGATGGCGACTATGTCTGCAGAGAAGGAACATACATATGTAAGGGGCAAGGAGGTATGAGAAAACTATTTCGTCCTTGATGGTAACACTGAAGCTGTTTTGGAGTCTGTGAATATAAAGTGGTGGTCGGGAAGTCTGTTTTTGATTTCAAGGAAGAGGGGTACTTCTGGGGCAGAGGTGTGAATTGTTATAAGAACGTAGAATGGCAAATTTGAAGGTGGAAGTCTCAGCGTATTGTCGAGCTCTTAGGATGGCGACTATGTCTGCAGAGAAGGAACATACATATGTAAGGGGCAAGGAGGTATGAGAAAACTATTTCGTCCTTGATGGTAACACTGAAGCTGTTTTGGAGTTTGTGAATATAAAGTGGTGGTCGGGAAGTCTGTTTTTGATTTCAAGGAAGAGGGGTACTTCTGGGGCAGTGGTGTGAATTGTTATAAGAACGAGGAATGGCAAATTTGAAGGTGGAAGTCTCAGCGTATTGTCGAGCTCTTAGGATGGCGACTATGTCTGCAGAGAAGGAACATACATATGTAAGGGGCAAGGAGGTATGAGAAAACTATTTCGTCCTTGATGGTAACACTGAAGCTGTTTTGGAGTCTGTGAATATTAAGTGGTGGTCGGGAAGTCTGTTTTTGATTTCAAGGAAGAGGGGTACTTCTGGGGCAGAGGTGTGAATTGTTATAAGAACCTAGAATGGCAAATTTGAAGGTGGAAGTCTCAGCGTATTGTCGAGCTCTTAGGATGGCGACTATGTATGCAGAGAAGGAACATACATATGTAAGGGGCAAGGAGGTATGAGAAAACTATTTCGTCCTTGATGGTAACACTGAAGCTGTTTTGGAGTCTGTGAATATAAAGTGGTGGTCGGGAAGTCTGTTTTTGATTTCAAGGAAGAGGGGTACTTCTGGGGCAGAGGTGTGAATTGTTATAAGAACGTAGAATGGCAAATTTGAAGGTGGAAGTCTCAGCGTATTGTCGAGCTCTTAGGATGGCGACTATGTCTGCAGAGAAGGAACATACATATGTAAGGGGCAAGGAGGTATGAGAAAACTATTTCGCCCTTGATGGTAACACTGAAGCTGTTTTAGAGTTTGTGAATATAAAGTGGTGGTCGGGAAGTCTGTTTTTGATTTCAAGGAAGAGGGGTACTTCTGGGGCAGTGGTGTGAATTGTTATAAGAACGTAGAATGGCAAATTTGGAGGTGGAAGTCTCAGCGTATTGTCGAGCACTTAGGATGGTAACTATGTCTGCAGAGAAGGAAGATACATATGTAAGGGGCAAGGAGGTATGAGAAAACTATTTCGTCCTTGATGGTAACACTGAAGCTGTTTTGGAGTCTGTGAATATAAAGTGGTGGTCGGGAAGTCTGTTTTTGATTTCAAGGAAGAGGGGGCGAAATACCTCTGGGGCAGTGGTGGGAATTGTTATAACAACGTAGAATGGCAAATTTGAAGGTGGAAGTCTCAGCGTATTGTCGAGCTATTAGGATGGCGACTATGTCTGCGGAGAAGGAAGGTACATATGTATGTAAGGGGCAAGGAGGTATGAGAAAACTGTTTCGTCCTTGATGGTAACACTGAAGCTGTTTTGGAGTCTGTGAATATAAAGTGGTGGTCGGGAAGTCTGTTTTTGATTTCAAGGAAGAGGGGTACTTCTGGGGCAGAGGTGTGAATTGTTATAAGAACGTAAAATGGCAAATTTGAAGGTGGAAGTCTCAGTGTATTGTCGAGCTCCTAGGATGGCGATCATTTCTGCAGAGAAGGAAGATGTGTAAGGGGGAAGGAGGTATGAGAAAACGATTTCGTCCTCGATGGTAACACTGAAGCTGTTTTGGAGTCATCTGTGAATATAAAGTGGTGGTCGGGAAGTCTGTTTTTGATTTCAAGGAAGAGGGGGCGAAATACCTCTGGGGCAGTGGTGGGAATTGTTATAACAACGTAGAATGGCAAATTTGAAGGTGGAAGTCTCAGCGTATTGTCGAGCTCTTAGGATGGCGACTATGTCTGCAGAGAAGGAAGATACATATGTAAGGGGCAAGGGGGTATGAGAAAACTATTTCGTCCTTGATGGTAACACTGAAGCTGTTTTGGAGTCTGTGAATATAAAGTGGTGGTCGGGAAGTCTGTTTTTGATTTCAAGGAAGAGGGGTACTTCTGGGGCAGAGGTGTGAATTGTTATAAGAACGTAGAATGGCAAATTTGAAGGTGGAAGTCTCAGCGTATTGTCGAGCTCTTAGGATGGCGATCATTTCTGCAGAGAAGGAAGGTGTGTAAGGGGCAAGAAAGTATGAGAAAACGATTTCGTCCTCGATGGTAACACTGAAGCTGTTTTGGAGTCATCTGCGAATACAAAGTGGTGGTCGGGAAGTCTGTTTTTGATTTCAAGGAAGAGGGGGCGAAATACCTCTGGGGCAGTGGTGGGAATTGTTATAAGAACTTAGAATGGCAAATTTGAAGGTGGAAGTCTCAGCGTATTGTCGAGCTCCTAGGATGGCGATCATTTCTGCAGAGAAGGAAGATGTGTAAGGGGGAAGGAGGTATGAGAAAACGATTTCGTCCTCGATGGTAACACTGAGGCTGTTTTGGAGTCATCTGCGAATACAAAGTGGTGGTCGGGAAGTCTGTTTTTGATTTCAAGGAAGAGGGGGCGAAATACCTCTGGGGCAGTGGTGGGAATTGTTATAACAACGTAGAATGGCAAATTTGAAGGTGGAAGTCTCAGCGTATTGTCGAGCTCTTAGGATGGCGACTATGTCTGCAGAGAAGGAAGATACATATGTAAGGGTCAAGGAGGTATGAGAAAACGATTTCGTCCTCGATGGTAACACTGAGGCTGTTTTGGAGTCATCTGCGAATACAAAGTGGTGGTCGGGAAGTAGTTTTCGTTGCTGAGGGTTTTTGGACGGTGTATGCAGGACGGTATCTTTGTGCTTTTTGTTGTTGTATTTGCATAGTAAGATAGGTGGACTGGATCGTTGGCATGTTGGATTCGAGTAGCAAATGGGAGTTGTGCCGTAGGCGTTAACAGCTTTTCTGATGGTGGTGGTGTTGTAGATGGTTTTTATTTTGTTCAAGTCTGAGTTGGTAGAGTAACTCTTCCTGAACATATCGGATTTTGCTGGTGATAAAGGGGATTGCAGTTGTATTTGTTGCAGAAGGGGATTTTGATTATGTCCATTTTTTTTCAGGGCTAGGTCAGGATGTCAGAGGAGCAGCTGTGTTTTCTGCAGGTGTGTAGGTGTTTGCTCTTCTCGAGGGATCTTTTTTTTTTTTTTTTTTTGTTTAGGGAACCGGCAATTTGATGGATTTCTTGTTTTTTTTTAAAAACATATCTGGTGACTACTGAGGACAATAGGATAACACTTATAAACATTGCCGATAAAATGCTTGCGTTAATCATGCTGAATCTTGTTGCGCCGCACCTATATAATCAACTGGGAACGGATTTAGGCCACAACGCTCTACATTGATCACACGAATGGCATACTCATTATCATCGAGCAATTCGTTTCTTACTATTTATAGACGATCGAAGCGATCTAGACAGCTTTAAGCAACAATGGAATCCCGGGTCAGATTATTAAACTCTTCCAAGTTCTGTACGATAGCGCGGAAAAGATAGTCTGCTTCAATGGAAAAAGTAGTGAATACCAATGGTGTGCGTCAGGATTGCGCATTGTCCCCTCTCTTTTTAATCACGGTGCTTGACCCAGTGTTAGCCGCGACGAACGACCTCGCACCGGAGGAAATACAATGGAGTAATTTTCCTAAGCTGAATGATCTCGACTACGCTGATATTTGTCACTTGTCGCATGCAAAAGCCAAGCCTGAGACACTTATCATTGTGGCAAACGCAGTCGGGTTTAAAATAAATACATCCAAGCAACATCCTATAGACTCGGTAAAGTATGGCGTTGCAAATTAATTAGAGGATAGTGTGGTGAATATATTTAAGTTCACTGGCTCAATAAAAGATAAACCAACTCCGCCGAAAACATCGCCGTTGTCCGTGAGAGCCATGAGAGTGTGTAAATTACTTATGGACCGAATTTCTAAGGGCAGAGTGTTGAATAGTTTGCATGAGACAATAGGGTAAGAGTTTCTATAACATGTAGTGTGAAAAGCTGGAACATTTACAATAAAGTTTGAAAAGCTACGTAATACGGAGATTGGACTCTCAAGACATCCATCTCTTATGGAAAAGACCTTCAGAACTTTGAAATTAAATAAATGACGCAGAGGAAGAATTTTCAGGGTCCTGAATAAATCCATTGTGTGAGCTGAATGATGAGAACTGCAAACGTTCCGTATTGCAGACTTTTGGGAGACAATTAATGGCTGTAGTTTACTGAGGTAAGCGCCACCCCAACTACAGAGACCATCTTGCAATCTCGATTGGACTAAACCATAGTAAACCCTGATCATGGTATTAAGAGAGCAATACTTTTTAAGGCGGAAAAGACAGCGAGTAGTGGAAAGAATGTATGTTTTCAAAGTAAAAATGTGTTTGGACCAGTTTAGATTTTGATCTATGTTGACACCAAGATACTTAAAACTATCAACACCTTCAATCGTGGCAAGATACTAGAACGAGTGATCTACGATATGTTACTGGCGGTCGCGGAAGCTAACGGTGCATTGTCAGCCAACCAATACGGCTTCAGAAAAGAATGATCAACGGTCGACGCCATAGAAACAGTGGTAAACTTGACCGCGGACGCCATCAAAGGAAAAAGATGGAAATCGGGGGAGAAGAAGTATTGTGCAGTAATTAAGCTTGACATAAAAAACGCTTTTAACTCGGTTAGCTGGACGCATATACAAAAGTCTTAAATTGACATGGGTACCGCCTCCTATTTATTAAGGATTGTCATCGACTACTTTAACAACAGGAGGCTAAGGTACAATACCGATGAAGGCGTAAAATTCTACCAAGTAACGGCGGGTGTCCCTCAAGGATCAGTCCTTGGACCTCTCCTCTGGAACATCATGTACGATGGCGTTCTACGACTAGCGCTTCCCGAAGGAGTACGAATCATCGGCTTCGCCGACGATATTGCCATCTTCACAGTGGCTAAACATATAGAAAAAATAGAGGCTACTTCGAACGCAGCTATCTCTAAAGTGAAAGATTGGCTCTCAATTGCCGGTCATGGAACTAGCAGTCCAAAAAACGGAGGCTGTGCTTATAACCAGCCGTAAAAAGGTGCAATATGCGAGCTTCTTAGTCGGAAATCGGGCGATAAGGTCCAAGAAAGCAGTCAAGTAACTAGGAGTCATCCTAGACAACAGGCTTTCTTTCAGAGAACACATACTGTATGCCAGCGAGAAGGCATCACACGCACAACGAGCTCTTTCGCGAATGCTTCCGAATATAGACGGTCCCGGATATGCACGCAGAGTGCTACTCTCACGGGTAGTCAGCTCATTCCTATTCTACGCTGCTCCAATTTGGGCGGAAGCCCTTGCAGTAAAAGGACTAAAGCGGAAATTGGATTCAGTCTATCGACTGTGCGCAATAAGAGTAATCTGCGGGTTCAGGACCATATCAGATGACGCAGCGTTCGTGATAGCAGGAATGCTACCCATCGATATATTGGCAGACGAGCTCAAAAGGGTATACCGCAGGCGAACACAAGACCGGCAACAGACCAGGCTTATAAAAGCAGAAGAACGGGCAGAATCCATGGCAATGTGGCAAATCAGATGGGACACTTCCACAAAAGGAAGATGAACGCACAGGCTCATTCCCGTCATCGAAAGATGAACATCAAGACCGGCAGGAGACTGCAATTATCATCTTTCGCAGTTTTTGTCTGGGCATGGTGGCTATCGAAAGTATCTGCATAGATTTGGATACGATAGCTCGCCTTTTTGTCCACAATGCCCAAATTCCGAGGAGGACGCAGAACACACAGTTTTCTATTGTAGTCGCTTTATGCAGGACAGGCAAAGGCCAAATGTGCCGAGTCCTGAAAACTTGGTCCCCTATATGATGAACTCGGTGGAAAATTGGAACCAAACCTGCTCGTACATTGCATCAGTACAAATAAAGCTGCGGCAAGCCGAAGCAGAAAGAAGAACCCAAGAGGCTTCTACTCGAGATACAGCGTAAATCGCTAACCAGCCCCGCGGAGTAATACCTAACGGCCGTCCCGCGGGGAGAGTGGTTGGAGTGTGCAGAGGTGTGGTGGTTTAGTACGTAGGCGCGTGGAAAAAGGAAAATATTATCCCGCGAATCGTACATGCTGGCAACACGGGTTACCAGTATCCTTGGGCGCAACCAAAAAAAAAAAAAAAAAAAAAAAACTAAAAACCTTCAATCGTGAAGCAACCATTACTGCAGTCAGCGTTTCTATTGAATGTTCGACCACTTTGGAATCTGCATTGGTTGATTAACAAGTCATGGCGTGCACAGTCAGAAGAATGAAATATTGTATCTAGGTCGGGGTTCACCTTGTCAGTCAAACTGAAAAATAACAATTCAGTTTTACTACTAACAAGTTTGTGGCTGGCAAGCCAACATCTAAGTAGGAAAACGTAATGGTTTATGTCTGCGAGTAAATCTAACGGGCTGGTTGAACAATAAGCAATTCCAAGGTCGTCGGCAAAGGCTATAATTTTACCCAAGAATGGGAGCGAGATTAACGAATTTATATAAATGAGAAATAAAATTGGGCCAAGAACGGAACCTTGAGGAACCCCTAAATTACTGGTTTTTGAACTGCCTCTATTACTTCTAATTCTTATGTGCTGCACTCTATCTTTGAGATAAGACTCAAACCAATTGCATATGAATCCTCTAAATCCAGCCTTAGAATTGAATGGTTGACCATGTCGAACGCCTTAGTTATATGCACGAAAAGCACAAAATTGTTTGTCATCTACACCAATCGACATGAGATCCAAGAGCGCCCAATGCATGCCGAAAAAGTCACTGTTTGGTGTGGATTTTGACCCGGCGGCGTCATCGGGCCATTTTTTTTAGAGAACGACGTTGGCCAAAACGTCACCGTAAACGACAAGCATTATAGGTCGATGATTACCAGCATTTTTTGACCTGAACGAACAGGACGACGCTACAGGCATACAGCTCACGCCCCATTGGAAATTCTGCACGAGCGATTCGAGGGCATGATCATCTCACCTGGAGGTGGTGATGTGAACTGGACACCGAGTTCGTGCGATTTGACCCCGTTAGTCACAGGTCTATGCGAATAAGCCACAAGCCACAGCAGCCCCCAAAACCAACATAACCCATGCCATCGGTCAAATTCAGCTTGATGTATGCGCCAGAGACATTGAAAATTTGACATTTCAGATGGCAGAAGCAGCGGCGGACATTTGAACGATGTATGTATGTATGTACATAGTATATCCCATACATAATGGCATCGATAGGCTCTTCAAACGAGTAAAAAATATCGATGGTATCTCACACACTTTGTTTTGTTTAAATTTGAAGATAGGAAGCACTTTGTGAAAGATCCTGTATTTGCTATTGTAATAAATTCCTACGCATGTATGTATGTATGTTGGCGTTACAGTCCATGAAGAACCTGAGCCGAGCTTCTCTCAATCACCCATGTTGTGTGTGATTTCATTTTTCCCATAGGTGAAAGGGACCTACAGCTTATTGCCGGTTCCGGAACGGCGAATTTCGAGAAGCTTTTCATGACAATTTAACTACAGGGGGTTTTGTCAGAACCCCGGTCAGGAGAAACACCGTGAAAACACGTTTGATGACATGGCTATGTCGGGATTCGATCCCTTGTCATCGGCGTCAGAGGCCAACACACTACCCACTGCGCCACGGTGCTCTCAAATTCTTACGCATACTGTGTCAAATATTCTGGCCACCGATAAACTAAGAGATCAAAAAGAAAAAGTGGGGCTGTATTAGTCACACTCTGAGGAAAGTTGACAACGATATTGCGAAGGCGGCGTTGGAATGAAACCCAGCGGCAGACGCAGGGGTTGGCCAAAATAACACTCGACAGAGAACAATGGAGAGGCTTAGTTGCCGCCCAAAGCATAACATCAAGGAATTATTAAGCGTCTCTACTATAAACTGTCCTTTCACGGTTTCGAAATACCGCCAAGACCTTCTGGACAATTTTAATAGTTAGCCGTACAGGCGGCAAAATGATCACTAACCAACTTACTTACTTATCAGGCCTGCGATCCATGGAGGATCTGAGCCTGAGCTATAGCTGCCTTCCATCCTTGACGGTCCCGGGCACGCTGCTTCCAGTTGTCAAGACCAAGATGTCTTAGATCCGCGATTACTTGGTCTTTATACCGGAGGTTCGGTCTTCCTCTTCTTCTCGAACCAGGAGGCTCGGAGTCGAAGACCCTCTTAGCTGGAGCGTTGATGTCCATGCGCTCGATGTGGCCGAGCCAGTGTAGTCGACGGATCCTTGCCTTCCGGACTACATCCACATCTTGGTACAGCTCGTAGAGTTCGCGGTTGTGTCTTATTCTCCATTCACCTTCCTCACAGACAGGACCAAATATCCGGCGCAGAATTTTTCTTTAGAAAGAAACCAAAATCAGCTCGGCTGTCCTGCTTATCGTCCAGCTTTCGGCTCCATACAGCAAGACTGGCAGAATGAGCGTTTTGTAAAGCATGACTTTGGTCTTTCGAGTGAGGAGTTTTGACCCCAGTTGCTTGGACAAACCGAAGTAGCAGCGGTTGCCAAGGGCGATTCTATGCCGGATCTCCACTGTGGTGTCATTTGTGGAATTTACGTTTGCGATCACTAACCAAATTCAATTTAAAAAAAAAAAAAATACGTTACTTTCGTACTACCGTCTACTATCATTAAGGGAAATCATCGATTCGTTAATTGATCGCACTTAACGATGACATCATCATTCTTCAGTGCGGAATGCTCAACGTCCTAACCCATTGAACAACTCAAGCATATCTATGAACTAGAAAAACGCAACATACTGCTCCCGTGAGCGAGTCTGGATACCATCTCATCTCCTCCTACGCTCGAATACCACTTCGTACTAAGCATTCAATACAATATTCACTGCAAGTGGCAGCGCTGTTTGTCGCTTAATTCTTGTTTTCAATGCTTCTTTCCTCTTTTCCAGTGCCAAACTACAACCATCTCTTTTGTTCCCACAGAGAACATAAGCCGACAAGTCCATAGAAAAAAATTCCCGCCACATGCTTCTACCACGAATAGAATAGAAAAATCAAATAAAACAAAGAAAAGGAAAGAAAATAAAGAAAAAAACTGCAATTTAATTCGACACTATATCGTCTATATGTATGCCGTGTGAGGGGGGATATGTAACAGAGAACGAGGGGCTAATGCTAGCAGGAAGGGCGAACAATCAAGAATTAGAAAAACTACACCACCCACCTAACCATAATTAAGCCCAAAACTTCGGACAGCCAATTACATAAAAAAAATCATCCCGCTTATCACGAGAATGGGTATTCCTTCTACCCCCCAACTCCGACAGTAAAAAAAAAATAATAAAACTCACCGCGAACCATTTTTCCTTCAGTGCTCTGCTCGTGGGGGGTCCTATCCAATGCCCTTAACCAGTTACTTGTTCGTATCGTCCCTCTGTTCCTGTTGTCTTTTTGCCGTTTGACGATTCTTCTACCACTCAACTGTACAGCATTGTGGACATTTTGCTTCTAATGGGGGGATAGCACACATTAAAAAACTCTCGGAAAATTGCCTGATTTTTCTTCCGATCTTTTTCACCGCTTCAGCAACTTGTACACATCAATGATTCCCTTCTCGTTGTACTTTTATATCAAAAAAACGATAAACACATATGTATGTGCGTATGCAACGGTGCACACTTTGTCTTGTTCGTTTTCCTTCTCTTTACTCTTTGCCCGTGCTTATAGCCAACCCTGCTTGCCACTGCCTACTACGAACGCTGTTGTCTCACTTGCACTTGCACCACAATTGCTCATATATCTCGAACATATGGTTGATCGCCGTTCGGATGGAAAATGCGACACACTCTTCGGAAATATCTATTTTCCTCTTCCTTTTTTTTTTCCTCTGAGCTTTTCACCTATTAATCCCTTTTCCGCTGTTCTAGCCACCGCTGACTCGTAAATGGAAAATCCGTGAATTAGTTTTTCGAATCCCACATCCACTGTTTGCACTCGATGATTTAAGACAGCCGTAGGGAGGCTGACGAAACCACAACCTTGCTTTTTCGTTTCGATTTTTGTGTTTTTTTATAGGACGACACACCAACAACAAATCGCAGTGATTCCCTTGTCTAGCGGCAGCGGTATCATATGCTTCCCTTCTTGCTTTATTTTTCCTCTATTTTCTCTCGTCTTTTGTCGTTTCCTCTCTTCCCTCCTAAAGCTAAAACAGTGTCCGCGAAATGAGCCAAACAGGTACAACGAAAAGAAAAATTAAACGAAACAGAAGCAGCGCAACGGGTTATACTCTCTGTAAAAACCACTCCTCCTCGTCCCACTAGGTTCTACGGCGTCTTTTACGTACGGCGTTTCCGTCAATTTTTCAACGCCAAACACCCCCCTAATTCACTTTGTTTTCACACGTCCGACATACGAAGCAGTTGCTAATTAATCCTTCGCGTAGAATTGATCTTGTCGATGACGATGAGTTAAGGAAAAACACTTTTTATTTGTTATTTATCCAAGGCTGCGAATCGACGCGCTGATTAGCTGTTTGTCCGTTGTCAACTATGCAACGCCATCTTTGATATGAGCGAGACAGCGCTCATATTAATAAGAAAGCTTACTTTCTTAGTGTAAACGCAGATTTGATAGAATTCATTCTTGCAATCATAGTGCTGCCAAAACGGTTAAATAGCTTTGCATGCAACTATCCACTTCAAATAAGAACTCCAACTAGGTCGAAGAGGACAAGAATCAGCACCAACCTTGTAAGAATACATATTATCCAAAAGGAATGATATCGCTACGTAGACGAGAAAACTTGTGGGTCTTAGCAAAATCCTTCCTTTCTCGTTTTCTAATCGAGGAAGAGGCACGAACAATCCGCTTTTCGCTTCCCTTCTTTGGCCAACTTTCTTCAAAATTGCATGCGAATTCTTGTTCGGATCATCATTATTTATTAAAGATAATATCGACCACTCTCAGAGATTAAGAGTAGAGCCTGAGACGGTACAAATCAGTACAGTATGCGTTAGGTTAGGGTTAGGTTAGGTTAATGTGGTTGGCATAAGCCACACGTAGGCCGAAGTCGGCCCATTGTGATACCACATGGATTGTGTTACCCAGATCCGCTACCAGAGAACCAACCGGTGCTTCTGATGAAGCGATGGAGTTGAGCTATTTTTTTGTCTGCTAGCTCACTTAAATTATCATAGAAGGGCGCGCAGAGGTAGATCCTCCTGCGATTCGCAAAAGAGGTGCATGAGCAGAGGACAGAGCCGTGACAGAAGTCGTTGGAGGGTAGTCCTAGTCTGGCGACATGTTTTCCAATGATGCAGTGACCTGTAATGACACCCACCAGAGTACTTAAGGTTGCCTTTTTGGTTGCCACTAGGTCCCTGGTTCGTCCTATGTTTAATTTAGGCCAGAGTTGTTTGGTGATAAAGCCGATATTAGTCTCATTCCAATGGAGGTTGGTCGCCTCAATGGTTTGGAGTTTTATCATGTGCTTTACCGTACTTATTGGTGTTTCTAGGTACCCGAGGGTAGGTAGGCTGAGTGTGATAGACCCTAACCCTGCGAGTTCGTCGGCCGCGTAGTTTCTTGGAACATCCCTATGCCCGGGAACCCACAATACTTTAATGTTGAACTGCTCAGCCATCTCAGCTCAGATAGGCGACAGTTAAGAGATGTCTTTGATTTGTGGGTTACCGCTGCCAGGGACTTTATCGCAGATTGGCTGTCCGTGCAAATGATAATATCCTTGGCGGATATTACATTGATCCTGAGCCATGCAAGGGCCTCCGTTATAGCTGTTATTTCTGCCTGATACACACTGCATTAATTTGGAAGTCTAAAAGATAGGCTGAGGTTAAGCTCCTTGGAGAAGACTTCACTGCCTACACCCGACTCCATCTTTGAGCAATCGGTATAGAGGGAGATCGAGTCCTTTGGTATGTCTTTCCCTTCAGCGCATTCCTCCCTGGATGGAAAGACTACTTCGAAGTTCCTAGTGAACACGTTCTGCGGGATGATATAGTCTGTGTCCATGGGTACTTTAAAGTGTTTTAGATTGGTTGTGTGGCCTTTTTGTGATGTGTGGCCATTTTATTATGCTCCTCATCCTCAGAGCCGCGCAGGCAGCAATTTGTTTGCTGAAAAGGTTCAATGGTGGAAGGTGTAACAGAATGTTCAGGGTCTCCGTGGGGGTTGATCTGATCGCTCCGCTTATGTATATTAGCTGGCCGATCTTTGTACCTTCCCCGGAAGGTTTCGATTGACTGCCTTGTCCAGAGCAGTCCACCAGACTACGACGCCATACAGGAAAATGGGCCTTATGACCGCCGTGTAGAGCCAGTGCATAATGCTTGGCTTGAGACTCCACTTCTTGCCCACCACTTTTTTGCAGTTGTAGAGGGCAACAGTTGCTTTCCTGACGCGGTCAAGAATGTTGGGTTTCCAATTCAGCCTCTTGACAAGGACTAGGCCTAGATATTTGGCCTGCTCTTTGATTATTAGTTGGGTTCCACCCAGCCTCGGTGGGTTGAGGGGCGGAATTATATATTTGTTAGTAAACAGTACTAACGCCGTAGTGCAGTGGTTAGTGTGTTGGACTCTGGTGCACGATAAGCGAGTTCGGATCCCGATAACACCAACGCCATCGAATGTTTATTTCGCGACGTTCCTCCTCGGCGGTGTACTGGCAAAACCCCCTGTAGTAAGCTTGCTATGAACAAGCTTCTCAACTCACGCCGTTCGGAATCGGCATTAAACCGTAGGTCCCTTTCACCAGTGTGAAAAATAAATCACAAACAACATGGGTGATTGAGAGAAGCTTGGCTCTGGTCCTTCATGGGCTGTAACGCCATCAAAGAAGAAGAAGTAAACAGTACTAGGTCAGCCTTCTTAGGGTTTACCCCAAGTCCACAGTACTGCGTCCATGTTTCTTCTGTATGTAATGCACACTGTATAAGGTCGCATAGAGTGCTAGGAAATTTTCCTGTGGCGGCAATAGCAATGTCATCTGTATAGGCGGTCACAGCGTACCCTTCCTGTTCAAGCAACAGCAGTAGCTCGTTTACCACCACGTTCCACAGGAGAGGGAAGAGTACTCCACCCTGTGGTGTACCTCTGCTAACCATTCTAGTTGAGATGGCACCACCGAAGTTGGCTTTGACAACTCTTTGTGTTAGCAGTTGTCGTACCAGTTCTATCACTGATCCCGTAAAAACCAGATCAGTCAGCGCTTTGGTGACGGCCCATGGTTCAACATTGTTAAAGGCACCCTCAATGTTGAGAAAGGCGACTGGACTATATTCCTTACATCCTTTCTATTTTGCTAACCAGTAAGTGGAGTGCTGTTTCCACCGATTTGCCTTTGTTGTAGGCATGTTGATTATCCGACAGCCTTCCTGAGAAGCAGTTGTAACGAATGTGTGCGTCTAGAATCTCTAGAGTTTTTAATAGAAAAGAATAAAAATTATTCCTTTAATGTATCGGCCCAGTTCATCAACCTTTTCAATGGCTTTGGACCGAATTTTCTTATTGGTGGTGACTTTAATGCCAAACACACATTTTAGGGTTCAAGATGTATTTCACAGAGAGGCAAAATGCTCTACAAAGCTAATATGGATGAGGTTAGAATGTAGTGGTTGGCATACGCACATGGATCATATTACCTAGATTCGCCATCTGAAAACCAATCAGTGCTTTAGATTTGAGCTATTTGTATATCTGCCATCCTGCGATTCGCAAAAGGGGGACATGAGCAGAGGAGGTGGTGAATTTATTCCTCTTCCTTCTCATCCATGCAACCGCGGCAGAAGTCATTGGCAGGTAGCCTTAGTTTGACGGCATGTTTTCCAATGGTGCAGTGACCTGTAATGACACCCATTTTTTTTTTTTTTTTTTTTTTTAGAGACTCGCGCAGGTTCAAGAGTTTTTATATTCTCTTGTGATGTGTTTACACACACAACCTGAACGGAGTGCAGTGGTTGGGGTCGTTGATGTTCGTTCACTACTCTCAGGGGTGGTTGTCCTAGACCTAGATAGGACGAGAGCCGACGAAATTCCGCGTTGGTTATAGTTCATAGTAATTCGTTCGAGCACTTTAGTATTGCATACGCAGAGGATGAATTTCAGTTGACCATATACTGTGAGTGTTATGCCTGCAGCAGTACGTCTGGTCACTTTCCATTCACAACTGTGCTGCATACTTTTTGTCCGTATAGGAATTATATTTTTCTTGGCTACGAAGCGAATTTGAACCATAGACCTTTCGCTCGGCGGTCGATGATGTTAACCACTGCACCACGGCCACCCCCAAAGTGCTTTGTCACCATTAAAGTGCTTTGTTGCAAAATGCATAGCTAATCGCTACATTAATGTCGAAAATAACTTTTATCTCTCCTTAGACCATTCTCCAGTTATATTGACGATAAGTGAAGGTCTTATTAAAAGCCTGAACCACCTGTGCTAACGAATAGAAGGACAAACGGGGCAGGTTTTAGGAATAGAATTCAAGAAAGTATTAGACTAAGAGTACCATTTAGGACGCCGTACGCATTATAATTCGAAGTTGACCGATTCATTGGAGCTATTCAGCATTAACCGTGGAATAATACTCCCTTCCGAAAAAAAGTGTCGAAGAATTTTTCCATAAATTATCCACCAGAAATTAAAGAGCCGGTAAAGGAGAAAAGAAAAGCCCATCAACGATGGCAACAAAGTCTAGCGCCGCAGCATAAGACATATTTAAACCGATTATGTAACATACTGCGGAAGTCTCTCAGAGAATTTAAAAGTCATTCGTACTTAGAAAGCCTAACCGCTGACAAGGAATCAAATTACTTCCTTTAGAAGGCTATTAATAGCGTTAAGAAGCCTAGACTGCAGGCACCACCAATAAGGAAAAATTAAAATGAATGAGCGAAAGGCGATGAGGAAAAAGCTTTGCTTAATATCTTGTTGAAACGTTTTAGCCATTCAGATGACAATCGCTACCTGACAATAGCAATACTCTGGAAATGACCGCGGAATACAAAGTGACACGAGCTATACTTTCCGAATTATAAAATACCTCAAGTCAGACAAAGCACAAGGCTACGACTTAATTACAGGGGATCGCCTTATATGCGGCTACCGTCTGCTACGTCGTTCGAAACTTTTAGTTCAGCGCCCTCAGGCGTTGTATACATAGACGCCTGACCAAGCCAATCAGGATACTCCATACGGATCTTGGTTTAAACTTCTCCTTCAATGTCCTACAGGGGGGAGGGAGCGAGCAAACAGAGCAATAAACTTAATCGCGTTTAACATGGCAAACGCCAGCTTCGACCTCTGTCGCTGCTCAATCCAAGTTGACACACAGCCTCCGCGTGGCCCCCCCCTGGATAGCTACCCTGGCATCCGCCAGGTAGTGAAACAACGTGTACAGCGACCCAAACCCTTGTTCCTGGGGAAAGAGGAATCTGGGCCTCCAGGTTGGGTGTTGTGCTTAGGGGTAACATCCCTATCATGTAAAAACCTACTTGTTTCGAAACGACAACAAGCCTCGGATACGGACGGATACAAAGCTGACGACCCCTGCAAACGACTAACGGACTTGAGAGTCTGCACCTGGAATGTGAGGTCCCTTAACAGACCGGGTACAGGCGATCAATTGGAGCAAACTCTCAACTCAAAGCAGATATAACCGCACTCCAAGAAGTGCGATGGGATGGACCAGGCTAAAAACGGGGGAAAAACTGCGACATCTACTACGGGAACTGCTACAAGGAGAACAAACAGCGCCTTTTCGGGTGCGGATTCGTTATTCGAGGAAGACCCCGATAAAAAGTCTTAAGCTTCCGGGATGTAAGCGAACGCCTCATAACAATCGCATCAAAACTAAATTTGGAAACATTGGCTTAATATGAAGAAGAGGACGATCGACTCAAAGAAGAAATTTACGATCTCCTAGATAAAACCTATGCCCAATGCCCCAGCTACGACACAAAAATAGTCCTAGGAGATTTTAATGCAAAACTGATCAAAGAGGACCTCCTTGTAGCAAGCACGCGAATCCCCCATCTCAACATCCACAAGGGTACCTGTCGGTCTTTTGATCAATCGATCACAAACCAGATTGATCACATTGCGATCGACGCCAGACACTCTTCCTGTATTCTTGACGTACGAACCTTCCGAGGGGCCAACATCGACTCGGACCACTACCTTGTTGTAGCCAAGGTAAAAATGAGGATATCAAGAATGCTTAGGAGTCGAGTAGGACAACGTAAGTTTGACGTCGGAAAGCTACAATCGCAAGAGACTGCCAGAATCTTTGCCGATCGTGTCTCCTCCAAACTCTCTCAAAATTCGCCCACAGCAGCACAAACAATAGAGCAGGAATGGGCGCATTGCCAGAGCGCGTCAGAGACGCTGCATCAGAGGTGCGCTGGGTTTCAAACCGCCACCACCTAGAAACCCCTGGTTCGATGAACAATGCGAACTAGCCTATGCAGCAAAACAAGAGGCATATAAAGCCATGCTGCAACGACGGACGAGAGCTGCTCGCGAAATCTATGAGCAGAAGAGAAGAGAGGAACACACGCTTTTCAGAAGAAAGAAGAGAGAGCACGGAAAGCGTGAGATCGAGGAGATGGAGAGATGCTTCCGCAGGAATGACGCCCGTAAGTTTTACATTAAGGTAAAACGAACATGCCATGGCTACAAAGCCAGAGCGGCGGCCTGCAGGGATGAAAATGGAGAACTGGTAATAGAGTCGCAGTCGATGCTGAGGATTTGGAAAGACCACTTCGGCAGACTGTATAACGGCGACGATAGACAAGATACCGCTCAGGCAGAACGAGCCATTCGTAATGGACGATGATGTAACAGAATTCAGTTCACCCGATCTAGACGAAGTCAAAATAGCGATATCAAGACTTAAGTCTAATAAAGCCGCGGGCGCAGACGGTCTGTCTGCTGAGCTTCTTAAGGCGGCTGGAGATGAGCTGGTAAGGTGCATGCACCATCTCATTTGCAAGGTATGGTCGGAGGAAAGCATGCCTGACGAATGGAATTTCAGCATCAATAAGAAAGGAGACCCCTATAACTGCGCCAACTATAGGGGAATAAGTTTCCTTAACATCACATATAAGATCTTCTCTGCCGTATTGTGTGAAATGCCTGAAACCGTTTGTGGATAACCTGATCGGCTGTTATCAGTGTGGTTTCAGGCCAGGTAAGTCCACAATAGACCAAATATTTACGCTACGGCAGAGAATACCAAATCGACACTCACCACCTCTTCGTCGATTTCAAGGCTGCATATGACAGCGTGTATAGAGATGAGCTATACAAAGCCATGTCCAGTTTTAACATCCCTGCCAAACTCGTCCGACTGTGCAGGATGACAGTGAAAAGTTCTCGCTGCTCCATTAAGGTCGGTAATGAGCAAACCGAGACCTTTGATGTTAAAAAATGATTTAGGCAAGGTGACGCGCTGTCATGCAACTTTTTCAACGTCCTGCTTGAAAAGATCGTGCAAGAGTCACTGGCCAACACAAGAGGTACGATTTATTTCAAGTTCACGCAATTGCTTGCGTACGCCGGCGACATTGGCGTGATTGGACGGACACAGCGAGACGTCAATGAGGCCTTTGTAAGCATTGAGGTAGAAGCGGCTAAGATGGGTCTCAAGGTTAATGAGGGTAAAACCAAATATCTAGATGAAAGCAGATAGACGGACAACACCGGACAGACGGACAACACCGACGTATTGGCCAGAACGTCACCATGGGCGGATATAACTTTGAAGTGGTCAAGGAATTCGTCTACCTTGGCTCACTGATGACCAGCGACAACAACACCAGCGCTGAGATAAAACGCAGAATCACTCTTGCCAACCGCTGTTTCTTTGGGCTCAAGAGGCAATTGAGAAGTAGAGCCCTCTCTCGGAAAACCAAGGTGACACTACATAAGACCTTAATCATCCCAGTCCTCCTTTACGGCGCAGAGGCTTGGACCCTAACAAAAGCGGATGAAGATGCCCTTGGTCGTTTCGAGAGGAAAATTCTGCGTACTATCTACGGTCCCATTTGTTCGAATGGTGTTTGGAGGAGAAGATATAACGAAGAACTGTACGGGTTGTACAGCGACATCGGCCTGGTACGACGTCTACGGATACAGCGTCTAAGGTGGCTAGGCCTGGTAGAGCCCATGGAAAATACAGCTCCGACCCGAATAGTCTTCGAATCCACCCCGAAAGGAAGGCGCGGCAGAGGACGGCCGCATCAACGGTGGCGCACGCAAGTGCAAGGGGACCTTAACCAACTGGGCGTGTGGCGCTGGAAACAGTTGGCCAAAGACCGTGCCAGCTGGAGACGCTTGTTGGTTGAGGCCCAGGTTCACCACGGATTGTAGCGCCACCTAAGTAAGTTCAATGTCCTACAAGATTACATACCATAGAAGACTACCGGGAGACCTTGGACACCATCGTTTTCCAACACAAGATACTTTTTTTCAAGTTCATGTGTCATACTCTTATTATGTTAATCACACAACCTGAGCGAAGTGCGGATAGTTTGGGTCGTAAATATTTGTTCACTACTCTCAGGGGAACTTAACTGAATTTTCACGTTGGTTGTAGTTCTCAGCAAAAGTTCTATGCCATCATGGTGAATCTCTGCACACACGGAGTATGGATTTGAAATGACCATATATTGTGTGTTATGCCTCCATCAGTATTTTGATCACTTCTTGTTCACAACAGCTGTGTTGCACAATTATTCCAACTAGAAATTGTATTTTTTGGCCATGGACAGACTTTGAACTACAGACCATCCGCTCGACAGTCGGTGATATTTACCATTGCACCACGGTTACCGCTTGCTCCTCGAATCCATAAAAACAGCAGTCGGTAAGAGTTATTCTGTGAGGTGTCAGGGCATGATATGACTCTCTATAGCCTGTCCCCGTAGGTACTATCATCTACGGCTTTAAAGTCATAGTTGCCATAGTTATAGGAAGACGGAGCAAAGAGAGATTCCATTCATCTGCTAAGCTTTTTTCCGACCATATCATACGGATGAGTTGGTGCATGTTCCTAATCAACTCATCTCGAGCTGCCTTAAAGAGCTAAGACATTTTTGACAGTCCCAGGCTGGCAGACAGAGTGTTGGAGGGGATACCATTAGAAGGAAGAGTCGGGATCGCAGTCTGGTTTCGGTGTTTTAAAAATTGTGATATCGGCACCAGTGACAAAGAACGCGTTCGAAGGCTAGTAAAGTTTGAAAAAATCCGAGTTGGAGACCTTATTGGATCAAGATCAGTGCCAAAATCAAGAGGAGCTCGCTGAAACCTTGGGAATGACTTAACAAGCGATTACAAACCGTCTCAACGTCATGTGTATGGTGCAAAAACATATGAACGTCCGGTAAGGTAAAGCTGAACATTACTGATAACGAAAAGTAGAAGGGTCTTCTTCGATCGTGATACCCACATCCAGGGGCAACTAACACAGAATCGATAAATAAAAATGGACATTGTTACGAAGTTGTTGGTTAGTTTTATTATCAATAGAAGAAATAGAAATTGTATGCAATCCAATCATGTGCATTTAAATCTTCTGGACAGGCTTAAGTCCGAGTATGTAGAAGCATTTTCTCAAGATTGTCGCAGTTGCCTCGCAGAGTAAAATCCTACTCTTGTGCACCTTAACCACCTCGCCTTCCTTATTCTTCTCAATGCAGTAGCATTTATCGTAGAATTCTGTAAACGTGGTACACACTTCATAGCAATATTCACAGAGCGTATGCAGTAGCAGATCATTGGAGATCTTCAGAATCACATCGGGAAACTTGAGCAACACTTTTGTCAATTTCCATTCCTTTTCGTGTTCCACCGATATGTATTCGGATTTAATGATTTCCTGCAATTCAGAAGTGTCTATACCACCATTCCGGGCTATTGAGCAGATTCGTGTGAAAGCATACAAGAGATAGACGGCAGTATTTCCACGATCCTCGAGCATTTTGTCGAAGGAAAATGTGTATGCATTCGTACGATTATGACATAGATCCGCGTACTTGATACAGCCATATGCCACGGATTCCTGTGCTGCTTTTAGCTCGTCTGGCGTAAGGACTTTGTCACGTTCCTTCTCCTTGAGTTTGTCGAGTGAACGACGTAGGCCCTCGTCCAGTAGATCGGCGAGCTTAACCGAATCACCGGAACGAGTTTTAAATTTCTTGCCATCTTCGCCGAGGACTACACCGAAATTCACATGGTCTACGCGATGTTTCTTACTATCGATAATATTGGCACGTTCTGCGCAGGCAAAGATAGTCGTCAAATGGGTGCTCTGACCGGAATCGACGACATAGATGGCCCAGTCGACCTTCTCCTCTTCAAATCGATACCGGATCGCAGCCATATCTGATGTGTCGTATGTGAATCCTCCGTCAGACTTGACGATTGTCAATGGGATACCGGTTTTCGTCTCATCGGACCACATGATCTTACGACCATCGTCTATCTCAAGGAATCCATTCTCATCGAGATACTGAACCACGTCGACCATGCGGGTTTGATAGAACGATTCACCTTTCTCTTCAATTGTTATATCAAGTCGCTTGTAGATTGTATCGAATTCCTTACGTGAGACATCACATATCAACGTCCATGCTTGAGTAGAGTCTGGATCGCCGTTCTGCAGTTTCACTACAGAGTTATATGCTCGTTTCCGAAATTCTTCATCCTCATCGAATCTGTAGAGAAATATAAGCTCGTAAAAGTGCTTTAGCCTCTACCTGACCATTTGATGGCTTTACCTCTTTTTGGATTCCTTGTAGAATGCTTGCAAATCATGTATTGGAGGGCTCTCGGTCTTGAAATTGGGAAACATGTCCTCCAAGTGAGTGATAAGCATTCCAAATTGAGTACCCCAATCACCCACGTGATTATGGCGGAGAACATCATGTCCCAGGAACTCTAGCAGACGAGAAATTGACTCTCCAATAATTGTCGACCGCAGGTGACCAACGTGCATCTGTTTGGCAATATTCGGCGAAGAGAAATCAACCAACACACGCTTCTTCTCACAATCCGGAGGCTGTACTCCATTCTTGAGTAAATTCCCAATAGCTTGAACTGCATACTGCCTAAACAAAAATGTATCACATTGAATCGCATCGATTTTCCACATTACTGGACTCACTTATCCAGAAAGATGTTGATGAAGCCAGGACCCGCCACTTCGGTTTTGGCTACAACCTGAGATTGCTCTAGATTGGCAACGATTGCTGATGCAATCTCGCGCGGTGGTTTACCCTTACCAGTAGCCTTAAATGCGTTTGCTATCGAAAGAGCGCTATTACACTGATAATCACCCTGTTTAGACGATAGTGTTACAACTGCTGTAGTGGCATCTCCGGTCAAACTAGGAAATGCCTTGATAATTGCCTTCGAAAATAGTTCAGTCAAATGCTCTTGCAACGAAACTATTCCAAGGGAACTTTTGCGGCTTTTCTTCTCTGCAATTACAGCCTATCCAAACAACCCAGTTTATTTATACATAAGTACATCACTCGTAATCAGTTTATGTACTTACGTTTTCGAGTACGATCAGGCGATGCTTCAGCTTCATGTTCTCCAATTGAAGAGCGTTGAACTCCTCGTCGGCCACTTCTTCAATGAACTCGCCGCTACTTATCTTCTTCATTTGCTCATGTAGCTGCCAAGTCACCTTTTCCTATATATACACATTTCGAGTGTGGGTAAACACGTGTAGTTTTTATATTAAAAAAACTTACCGACTGCTGCAGCCGCTGAACTTCTCCATTCAATGATGACATGGATGACATGTCTGATGACACTTGAGATGGATTTTCCTGTGAATAATGTGATGGCTTTCGGTCTATTGCCGTGAGGCTGATTTCAAAACGCTGCTGTGGAATACAATCTTTCACGAGGGAGTAAATTAAAGATAAATGACAGTTGTCGTTTGACAGCTGTCAGTTGCTTACTCATTTGCTTGGCTATTCGTCTTGTCATACTTTTAGGCGCATGAGAAATTGTTTGTATTTTTGAACCACAGAGTGTATGTCCTTTCGAGTCTTGTTCTGAATACGGATTTCAATGAAAATCTCGTTCATTTGCTGCTTAAGGTCTCTCATTCTATTATTTGCTTCGAGGATCTGTCAAGAAGCGAGTAATCCAAATTAAATTGAAAGAAAAACCTTTTTTATTCGTGCCTTTAAAAGACTATCACATAAAGAGCCCTATCAGCCGCTTAATTGTTTTAGAAGTTTTTTACTACTTCATTACATCAGCTTCTCTAGCTTTGTCTTGATACTGTTTTGAATACTTAACAAATACTTCATCTTCACTAGTTTGCCTTTCGCTCCCGTCAAATCGTTTGATTCGAATAATCCCTTTAGTTCGGACACCTCCGAATCGATTTCTTTCTGTATCATACCGTGCATTTCATCAAGTTCCTCCTTGCTCTTCGCATTATCCACGTCTTCGTTGCGTTCCATCATCTCCATTAGGAATTCTTTGTCTAAAGCCGTGTTGTCATTGGGCAATTCTTCGCCACGAATCTTCAGGAGATACTGTCCTCGAATGATAGGTTGCGACAGGGTTTTGTAGGCTTCATTAATCAGGGCGCTCCACTCTGCTGAATTCTCCTTCTCTCGTTGAGATCTACAAATAATCTGATACTTGAGCTGAGCTGCAGGTATAATTAGAGTTAACTCACTTGTTGCTATACTTGTCTGGATGTACTATCGTCTGTAGTTGACGGAATATTTTTGTCAATTTCGAGGGAGGAATGTCGAAATGTTGAGGAAGTGATAATAGTTGGAAGTAGTCCTACAAGGAGATAATGTTATTTAAGACAAGACAGAGCCTAACAAACGTACATATTCTTTTGTGATGTCCTGCAGCTTTCCACACTCGTTACAGATGAATGGATTGTCCTTATTCGCTATTGCCTTACAATTCCAGCATCGACCTTCGGCCGGTGACTGGCAATAGAACCTCTGTGCCGGGTACTTCCTCCACCGTGTGATTGTTTCAACAGTTGTTTCTGGACAACACGTTACTGACGCACTGTGATATGAACGGCAAATTGTCCATAGAGGTAACGTACAACGAGTGTCCTTAGCGCCGAGTGATGAAAATCCTTTGAATACTGCTCGCATTTCGTACCTCTTCTCACAATTATCTAATAAATATCATAGAAAACCCAGTGGAGATGAGAATTGACAGTATGAAATTCATGTGACAGACTCTACGATACGTCAGTGCTGGCTGTGTTCGCAAAGAAGTTTGACAGTTAAGTTTTTTGGTTAAAAGAATTGTTGAAATCCTTTTATTGGAAGCTTTTTACAACACGCATGACACTCCCAGTAATCTTTCTTCGGCATTTCTGTATGCTACTTTACAGACATTGGATTGTCCATTTACCAATGTACAAAAAACAAGAAAAGAGAAGAAAACTGATGAACGGGTGAGAGAGAAAATCAATAATCACCACATCACGTTTGATGCGACGATAGAAAGTCAAACAGCTTTCCAGCTCCATAAGCACCGGTGCTTACTAGCTCGCTACAATGTTGACTTCAACTAAACGTCCATAAAGCTACGCATATGCTCGTGATCAACTAAACATCACGCACACGAAGGACATTCTATGTACAAACTACATATATACATTCAAAGGACAAACGTTCTAATGAAAAACAAAGGATGGAAATTGGATTTTAATTATAACACAAATATCCTCCCCTTATAGCTCTAGTCCGTATCTGAGTACGACAATTCCCTTTTGCTTTTTTTCATACCTACCCTCCTTCCAAATAGACATGATGTATTGGTGTAGGAATGTAAACTCTGGCAAGCAGCCGCTGGGACAAATTAGAATGGTTAAGCAAATGTTATTCGTTATCATTCACCGCAGTTGAAACGGAGCATTAGATATGCACAAGAGGATTTATGGGCCACTAGTACGAGTACACATGTTGAAGGAACACCTGAACAACACAACCGTAACATGGCCGGTGTTTGGGTATTCCCCTTTTTATTTGTTTATCTATCCGCTCCGCTACTGTTGCTCATGTGAAAAATGATTGAAGACCAGATCAAATGGTTACGCTGTGAAACGTGTTCACAAACTCTATCTGTTGCTGTTTCGTAAAACACTCTGCACCATGGCTTTGATTTAGTTGATGGAAAACGCCGCTGGGAGGTGCTTCTTCTTCTTTGGTGGCGTTACAGCCCATGAAGGACCAGAGCCAAGCTTCTCTCAATCACCCATGTTGTGTGTGATTTATTTTTCGCACAGGTGAAAGGGACCTACAGTTTTAATGCCGATTCCGAATGGCTTGAGTCGAGAAGCTTTTTCATGGCAAGTTTACTACGGGGGGTTTTGCCAGTACCCCGCCGAGGAGGAACGTCGCGAAATAAACATTTGATGGGGTTGGTGTTATCGGGATCCGAACTCGCTCATCGTGCGCCAGAGTCTAACACACTAACCACGGCGCCCTCAAGGTGGGAGGTGCTTAAAATCCTTAAATTCGAGTAATTAGGAAGTTGTTAATTGCGCAGCGGATTAGTCTGATTTTTCACTTAACAGTACTTAGTTGACGGGTCTCGTTTGTCTTCTCCTTCAGTCAACTTGGTTTCTTTCAATCAACCTTGAGACTTTCGACTTAACGGTAACTAATTGATTGAGAGATTATGCGGATTATTTATTTCATTTGTGGTTGGTAGCTACTCTCCCTCTACTCGCTAAAAATGGAAATCAAATTAATAAATAACTTTCCATCTGTTTCACTTTTCCATTCGCCTCCTCCATCAACCGGTTGTCCGGATCTATTAGGGTAAGAAGGAATCATAAGGATAAGGAGGTGAGATGAGTTTTCAAGAAAATTAGTTGAGCTGTAGAGTATACCCGAATAAATAAGCTGATTTGCGGCCTAAGGAAGAAAGATGGAAGAAAGGGATGATACCGAATGAGAGGGAATTGGTGGCTACAAAGAGGTACCGCTGGACAATAGAGATTGGGCAATGAACAGTAGGGAATAGGGATGTACGAAGGTACATGGTTTTGGGTAGAGAGGATTACTCCCTGGAGGGTTTTGATTAATTGTAGTTGTTTTTTTTTTGTTCTTTCTTTCTTATTCTTTGGAGAAATGTACAAGGGTCACTTGAAGCTTGACGATGATGATGTAGGAGTAGGATGAAAGGATATTGAAGAGCCAAAAACGAAAAAAAATAAAAAATAAAGGTACGTAACGGAGTTTGAGGAAGTCGTTTCTCAGATTTTTCAAAGTGGACTGGTCTGTACCTTTAGGGCGGATGATACTCCCTCCTGGGTCAGTGTTTGTTTTGTTCTTTGTTCTCTATTTCCATGTCATTCGTTGCTACCCTTTTTCCGCTCGAAGTTCTTTTTTACATTGAATAATACATTTAGTTAAATTTGAAAACATTTTTCTCTGACCTCAGACGAAAGTGTTTTTTATTGTTTTTTTGTTTTGGTGCGACAACTTGAAATTGATGTTGAAACTGTTTGAATGCTCGAAGGAGCGTGACTAAGAGCCAGAAAAATGAATACCTAGGGATGAATATAGCAGTGGAATTAAACTTTTGTAGAGGTGTTGAAGGCAAATTGTTGAAACGATATACAATTGAAAGGTCAAAAAGTAGTAAAAGAGTGTTTACATTTGAAATAAAAAAAAAAACGAATAAGACTAAGGGAAAACGAAAGATTAGAGCCCATCCAAACCTGCCATTTTTTACTCAAAAGCATACATTTTCAGATTAAATGCCTTTAACTAGAAAGTATGGTATAAATACCAATGGCTTCTTCTATACGTACGATTTGGAATTATGACATCCTGGTCCTCGCCAAAACTGTCTGGAAACTCATCTTTTAGTTTGTTGAAAGAAAATTTAACTGTGGTCACCGATTAAAGAGGGTCTCTTTACTGGTAGTATCAGGAATTTTCTATCGCCGGTTTATACATGATACTGCTCTTTTTTCATCTTAGCGTCATTATATCAAAATCCTACTATTGTCACCGATGCCGGAGGCTCTTTTCACTGTTAGCGTCTAAAATTTCTATATGTTCTTGCATGTTTTCTGGATCAAAGATGTAGAGATAATCAATCAATGGTACTGCTCTTTTTCACCCTAGTCTCCCCTAGATGCCTCGTAGGGGTAGCATATATCCACTGTTAGTAAGTCCCATCCCCACCTCCTCGTGGTGCCAACTGAAATTACAGACGGAGAAGGGCGAATGGCGAAGTTCAGTCGGTTGGGCTACGGCCTAGTAAGCCGTAATCGTAAAAAATTGTAAACATTCAGAGGCAACCACAAGCCTCGGATTTAACGGACAGACTACATGTTGACGACCCCCGCAAACGTATAATAGGACAGGAGTATTAGTTCTGCACCTGTCATGTCCCTTATAAGACCGGGTGCGGCCGAACAGTTAGAAGTCGTCCTAAACTGCTATAAAGCAGACATTACTGCACTCCAAAAAGTGCGATGGGATTGACCGGGAAAAAGAGGATGAACAACTGTGACATATACTACGGAAACTGCTACAAGGAGAACAAACAACGCCTATTTGGATGCGGATTTATTGTTCGAAGTGGACTTAGGCAAATAGTCCTAAGCTTCCGGCGTGTGAGCGAACACCTTATAACAATCTGCCTCAGAGCTTTCTTCAGGAACATCGGCTTGATATGTGCTCACACCCCCACAGAAGAAAACGACGAAGATGACTTCTATAACCTCCTAGATAGAACATACACTCAATATCCCAGCTATGACACCAAAATTGTTCTAGGAGACTTCAAAGCGGAGCTGGGTAAGGATGATATCTTTGAACGAGTCGTAGGAAAGCACAGCCTACACGCCATCACAGCCGAAAACGGATATAGGCTAATAGTGTTTGTGACGGGGCGTAATCTCCGTAGCACACGATTCCCACTTCTCAATATCCATAAGGGGACCTGGAGTCTCATGATCAATTATCTGTTAATCAAATTGATTATATTACAATTGACGCCAGACATTCCTCCAGCATCTTAGATGTCCGAACCTTCCGGGGAGCGAATGTGGACTCGGATCACTGCCTTGTTGCAGCCAAGGTACGTACATATGCGGATATCGCAAACACTGCGGAGTCGAGTAGGACTATAAAAATTTGACGTCGGGAAGCTGCAACCGCAAGAGACTGGCAGGAACTTCGCCGATCGTGTCTTCCTCCAGCTCTCAAGAGCCGATGCAAACTACACAAACCATAGAACAGCAATCGAGAACGCACCATTCACTCACCGATTTAGGCGAGGTTAAGACAGCTATATCAAAACTGAAATCTAAAAGAGCTGCTGTCGCAGACGGCCTGCCAAATATTTACACTGCGGCAGATCTTGGAGAAGACCCATGAATTTCAGGTCGACACACACCACCTTTTCATAGATTTTAAGGCCGCATATGACAGTGTCTATAGGGACGAACTATATCATCTCGGTCCTCTTCTACGGCACAGAGGCTTGGACCTTATCAAAAATGGATGAAGAGGCCCTTGGTCGTTTCGAGAGGAAAATTCTGCGTATAATCTTCGGCCCCATTTGTATTGACGGAGAGTTGGGGAGAAGATTCAACCACAAACAGTACATGCTGCACAGCGACATCGGCCTAGTACGACGTCTACGGATCCAACGTCTAAGATGGCTAGGCCATGTAGAGCGAATGGACAGCACAGCTCCGGCCCGAAGAGCCTTCGACTTCAACCCGGAAGGACGACGTTGCAGAGGACGGCCACATCTAAGGTGGCGCACACAGGTGCAATGGGACCTTACATAACTGGGCGTGCGACACTGGAAACAGCTAGCAAAAGATCGTACTAACTGGAAAGGCTGGTTGGTTGAGGTTCAGGTTCACCCCGAACTGCAGCGCCACCCAACTGAGTTCCTTTAAACCAAAATCTTACTGCCGATGCCGCAATTCTCTTCTTCTTTGGTGGCGTTACAGCCCATGAAGGACCAGAGCCAAGCTTCTCTCAATCACCCATGTTGTGTGTGATTAATTTTTCACACAGGTGGAAGGGACCTACAGTTTAATGCCGATTCCGAACGGCGTGAGTCGAGAAGCTTTTTCATGGCAAGTATACTACGGGGGGTTTTGCCAGTACCCCGCCGAGGAGGGACGCCGCGAAATAAACATTCGATGGCGTTGATGTTATCGGGATCCGAACTCGCTCATCGTGCGTCAGAGTCCAACACACTAACCACGGCGCCCTAGCAATTCTAGCGTTTGAAATTTTTAATGTGTTTCAATGTTCAATTCAACCATACTGCTCTTTTTTTATTTTAACGTCACTAAACAAAAAATATAGTAGGGCCATAGTATGCCGGAGGGTCTTTCCACTGCTGGAATCTACAGTTTCTATCATGTGTTTGCACGTTTTTCGGCTAAAAAACACAGAGCGAATCATCCAATGATACTGCTACTTTTGACCTTAGCATCGTTCACTGCTAGTGCCTACAATTTCTGTTATATGCTTGCACGTTTTCCGGCTTATAAATATAAAGCGACTTACCCAGTGATACTGCTCTTTTTTGATCTTAACATTGTTACTGATGATAAAGGGTCTTTTTGCTGGTAGTATCCAAAATGTCTTTTATCTGTTTGCACATTTACCTATTCAGGAAAAAGCGTCCACCCCTAAAACAGGTAGAACATAAAGGTCCAGTGGAGGTTTAGCACCATTTAAAAAGTATTTACGTATTCAATGTCACTTGCCTTCAAAGAGGATACTTATTGACCTGTTCATGTATTTTTGAGGCTCTAAATATGCCTCTCTATCCTTTTTAGAGAATGATAGCTCTTATATGGTGGAAGGCAAAAATTCGAGTTAGAAGCCCTTGATAGCCGAGTATTTTTGGCATGAAGTCAGAAGTATTGATATATGTAGAAGATTAGTACTTTTAGGAACGTATGGTGACATCAAAAATCATATATTTTAATTACGTTAAGATCAAACGAGCAATATGTTTTATTTGGCAGTCAAAGTTGTTAAAGGCGATGGGATTAGACTTAAATTCACTCCTAGGCTTACATTGATTTCCTCTTTGTGTTCGTTTCCAAATCCCAATGGACTCCATCGACTGCAATAGATACATTATGTTCAATAAATTCTAAAATCCTGCACCAATATATCTACCGACGATAAGTCTCTCATGGTTTACTTCTAGTCTCGACAATAACTAACTGCCATTAAAGAATCGAAGACTTAGGGTCTGCTATTCATAAATTCCCACCAACCGTTTGCATCTAAACAAAAAATATACATATTCTCAAGAGCGCTCCGATAAACTCGATGGACAAAACACAAAAAAAAAACAAAAAACCAAAGCTTACAAAGCAATAATCCAGACCAGTTAGGTACCATAAAACCGGGCAGAAAAAAGTTCCAACAAACAACCCATTAGTCATGCATTTGGAAGTATTTACGACCTACTGGACCATCCACGTGAACATCCCACGAAAACGCACCCACCAAAAAAGCAAAAACAAAATAACCACCGCGAACATAACTCTGATTAATGCCAATCTTCATGTGATCAACATGACATAAAAGCATCTACAAGTAAGGACGAACTACAAGCATCGCTGTGCTATTAGACTTTCAATGAGGCTGTAATGTTTCTTTTTTCATTTTTGAACGTTTTCGGAAGAGCTCATCATTTTGTAAAATGACGGTTGATGTCGGTGGTATCGATGGTTTCCAGTGAAGCTACGCCATGTTATCCTTATATCGATGGTCGTTTTCGTGATTGCAACGATATTCAATGCATAATTCATCGATGCTTGAAGGATTTGTTATGAATGGCAAACGGAAGAAAGCGGAAGGGAGGATGAGAGTAGAGAAGTGTTTTCTAACATCTGGGAGCGACAAGTTTACTTCAAAGGGGATTCGTGAAGTATGTACATATACATACATATGTATGTACATAGTGCATTGTGGAAAGGAAAGCATTTATCGTTTTTGTTTTTCTGTTGTCGTAATATGGAAAATGATTCATTAGCAAATCAGACATTCATCGAACTTTGTACTGATTTTTCATGTCATTGAGCTCTTTAACCTAATTACACTCATTGTACTCTATAGTATGTTGGCATGGAAACATGTTGAAGAGAAGTTTGCTGTTGTAGAATATTGAACTTAGGACTGACTTAGGACTGTTGTTAAGGAAAATTGATGGAGAATGGTGTTGGTTCTTTTGTCCTGTTACTGGTTGCAAGGATCAATTGACTATTTTGGAAATAAAAGGAACGTTCCCCATAACTCAACTTCGTTTCATATCATACATTATATACCACATGCTTCGTCGTTTTCAGTTAATATTCACTAGAGTACCTCAGAATTGTAGAGTAGGACCACTATTGCTTGCATTTCTCCCAAAAGCAGCTGCAGATGAATTATAAATAGCTCTATCGATTATCTGTCAACAAGTAAACAAAGGACAACAATCGAAAAAGTCAATCAAACCTTCGATTCCTTCTCTGTGGTATTTTGTTATAGAACTGTCCGTAACCAATTTCAAGTAATTCCATCGTCATAAGACAATGATCCATTCCTTTGCCCCTATATTGTTATCACACCTCTGGTCAAAATCACAAAATCAAGTTGACCCTCATTAGACCAAAGACCAAGATGCCTTGTGAAATCATGTTCTCCAAACGACATATGTACGTATGTTACCCAATAGATCAGGTGACCCTGTTCGGAGTAATTAATTCTTGATTACATCTCCAAAGCACCTTCCCATACCTATTGAATGAAGCGAAACAAAAAACAAAAACAAAATCACTCTTTATCCGAATACAATTTATAGTCGAATCCAAGCATGCAGGCTTACATGCTCCATACAATAAATATTTATAATACCCAGTTTCGTAGTGCAATCTCTCATATCGTTGACAAACTTGTGTGACAGGGGACAACAGCCCAGCAGGACTACGGTCGAGTTAAGTTGAACAGGTTGACTAAAAACCTGATTGTCCAAGCGGTTGCCTGTCAGTTTATTTGTTTATTCTTTGTTGTTTGCTGTTTGTTTGCCTTTTACTCTGTTTAGCTTTCATATTTCATTTTAAGTCCGAACACACATAGTATACTTCATTATTATCATCATCTTTGGGAAGCTTCATATATGAGCATCAGGATTCCTATGATACACTCTGTTAGCTATCATATGTATGTACATATCTCCGACCAGTTGCTAGTGATTGGAATGACAGGAAGCAACAAGAAGTACTTTAGATCTCATCTATGTCTTTTCCTGTCTTGAAATATTGTTTATAACTGTATACATTGTCTGCCTCTTTACCGTATAGATGGATGTGCACAAAATTACGACAAGCTAAAGCCTTTGAGTGCACCACCGAAAAGCAAAAATGGAAACTACTCCACCATGGGGACTACTATTCTTGCTGCAATACAGTACGCATACAGACAATGGCAATGACTTAACGGAGTAGACGACAAGAAGCGAAACAAAAAGGTAGAAAAGAAGATATACGAAAACTGGGTCACCCAGGGTGCAACGTAACTGCCCCCGTCGGAGCAATAACAGCAACGTCAAATGAATAATAGACAAATGCCCGAGCAGGTTTTGCTCTGACAGGACCTAGCAGACACGAATTAATTGTAAAACCTCTTAATTTCATGTCATTAGGCAAAAAGTTTACTGATTAAATCCAACAAAAAAACAAAATCTCAGTCCATAGCAACAAAATGCATTAAAATGTCGAAGGGATGTGGTTCTTGAGCTTAAAAGGAAGACAAGGACATACATATATATGTATATACATAGGTCTTGAGTGGTACACGTACATAATATGAGGCCACACCTTTTAATTTTCACTGGAATCCCTAAATCTTCATAACGTGCTAGCCCGGCAGCAAGCTAACCTAACCCTTTTTCCTACTACGACGTTTGGTTTTTGCTTTTTTTCCTCCCATTTTTGTTACCCGTTCTTTACCCCTTCACATTTACAATGAGGCAGGTACGGAAGTGTATGGGGGTATGGGTGTACGAGTGGGGGAAGGTGTCGTGAGAGCTGATGCAGTAAATTGTTTTTTACTTGTACCCTTGTAAAGGTTTTAATTAACATTTTGGGTCCAACTTTCAACTTCAGAATTGCTCTTTTACATCCTTGATTCTGATTTGATTTTGATTTTGTTCTCTTTGTCTTTTTTTTTTTTTTGCTTAACCATTTCCCTCGAGCGGTTTTTGGAACCGATTTTGTTAATGAATTGCGCGGCAAGGACATGTTATCCTGCATAACAAGCAAGTAGACAATATAAATTCATGTGTGAATGATCGAGGTCGAGGTGCTGAATAGCTAATTTGTCACAGATTTTAATGCATACATGACGACTCATTTCAAAAATCAAATCAAATGGGTATTGTTAAATCGAATTTGAAATAATTCAAATGAATTCCAGAGCACTTGAGATGCTTCATGCGCGTAATCGTAATCGACTCAATAATATTATTTATATGCGACTCTTCATCAACATATTTTTACATGTATCCATCATCTAGCTTCATCCGGTCGTCATGAATTAGCGATTCGTCACTCCACAAATTACTCACTCCAAGCATTCATTCATTCGTTTATTACTCAATCACTCTCGGTTGATCCGAAAATTATTAGCAAAACATTGGCTATAATTCCCTGAACTAGGGTTCATCGGGGTTGAGTTGGGGTCAAACCTACACGCAGTCAATAGAACAACAATGGAACCTTTGCAAACAAGCCCTGAAAAGCACTGAATCTGAAGTCTTGGGCCTTAAGGCTCCACCACGAAGAAACTCCTGGTTCCATGACGAGTGCAAGAGAATTCATACAGCGAAGGAGGAGGCAAATAAAGCCTCGCTGCATAGAAAAACAAGGGCAGTTCGTGAGCTCTACGAGCTAAAAAGAAGGGAGGAGCATAAGCTGCTCAGGAGAAAGAAGAAAGAACACGAGAAGCATGCGATTGAGGATTTGAATAGGTGTTACTGCAGGCATGACGTTCGAAAGATTTATCAACAGATAAAGCGAATATGCCAAGATTATAAGGTCAGAACGGAAGCCTGTAGGGATGACAACGGACACTAACTAGTAGAAACGCAGTCCATGCTGAGAATATGGAAAAACCACTTCTGCAGACTGTATAAAGGCGATGTTAGTCATCATACCGCTGTCAGGGGGAATGATTCATTTCTCAACGACGTAGATCGCAGAGAATTCCGCCCGCCTGTCCTCGACGAAGTTAATATCGAAACTCAAGCCGCATAAAGCTGCTGGCGCACAGGGACTATCTGCTGGGCTCTTCAAAGCAGCTGGAGATAACCCGATAAGGAGCATGCACCAGCTCAACCGTAAGATATGGAAAGCATGCCCGAGAAAGGAGACCCCTTTGACTGCGCCAACTACAGAGGAATAAGTCTCCTTAACATCGCCCACAAAATTTTCCCTGCCGTTTTGTTTGAATGCTTGAAGCCTTTTGTTAATAGGCTGATAGGTCCTTATCAGTATGGCTTCAGGACAGGGAAGTTCACCATCAATCGAATCTTCACACTACGGCAGATCCTGGAAAAAAACCAATGTATTTCAGGTCGACGAACTATACAACGCCATGTCTACCTTTGACATCTCTGCTAAACTCGTCAGACTATGCAGGATGACCTTGGAGAATGCTCGCTGCTCCCTACGAATAGGTGAAGACCTGACCAATAGTTTTGATGTCAAAAAAGGACTAAGGCAGGGCGATGCGCTGTCGTGTGATTTCTTCGCTTCACTGGCCAACACAAGAGGCACCATTTAATTCAAATCCTCCCAACTCCTCGCATACGCGGATGACATTGACATAATCAGAGGAACCCAGCGAGATGTCAATGAGGCGTTTACGAGTATTGAGGCGGAAGCGGCGAAAATTGGTTGGGAAGTAAATGAGGGCAAAACTAAATATATGCTTTCTTCAACAAAGGACGCTCACCACCGCTTGGCCAGCACATTTGTATTGGCAGAAATGAGTTTGAGGTCCTTGGTTGTTTCGAGAGAAAGATTGTTCGTGTGATTTTCGGTCCTATAAAAGCAGACGGGGGATGGAGGGAAAAATTAAATTAGGAGCTTTACGGGCTGTAGTGCGACATGAATCTAGTCAGGCGTCTACGGATTCAACGCCATGTAGAGCGAATGGACACCACAACTTCAGCCCGGAGAGTCTTTGAATCCAACCTCGAGGGACGAGGAAACAGTGGACGTTCACATCTAAGATGGCGCACACAGATCGAAGTGGATCTCAGCCAATTGGGTGTGCGGCAATGGAAGGGCTAGCAAAAGATCGGGCTAGTTGGAGGGGCATGTTGGTTGAGACCCAGGTTCATCCCGAACTGCCGCGCCCGACAAGAAAAAGAAGAAGAATGGTTCATCGGGTGAATTTATAATGAATCGATAGTGCTCAATATGTTGCGCGTTATTCTTCGGACTAAGAGTAAGCACTTGGTGGTGCCAATTTAATAATTTCATCATCGTCACTCCCAATGACTAATGCACGTGCTCTTTAATCTCAACCCAACGGTTTATTAAATCAACGTGAGCCCTGCTTGTCGAATGATGCTAGTTCTATTAGGACCGAGTTGTTGAGTAGGTTCCAAGTCGCTCCTACGAAGTAGTTGAGGAGTTACAATGTACGTAAGGAAACAGGGAGAATAAGAAATGCAGAAACAGAAGTACTATACTGTACTGCACTCCTACTGGTACCGCAGCAAGGCCTCAGGTTTAAATTACATACATCCCCATTATGATTACCATCATAATCGTCATCACCATCATCGTCATTTTTATCAGAAATTACACCAGCAGTCGCCCGAGTACCATTTCCTTGGATTACGACTATCGTTGCAAGTAAAGGAACGTGTTTGCATCACCGTATCGCATGTACACAACACATGGCCCGATGCACCCTGTGCCACGATATCCTGTGTTTCTTGTACTCAACTTCTTGCATAGGTACCGTGCAGAAAGTTCCTTGGCATGCAGAGCACAGATCCAAGTGGTTACAATTAAAAGCGTGCAATGTTGAGGTTTTTTTTCCTTTTCACTTCATCTTCATCCGGCGGTTGGAGTGTTGCTTTGCGGTAATAATCACATTCGGGAGCCAATTCTCCTATTTTTTTTTTCTCAAGGACTCTACACCGTTTCACTAATTGATTTTCTTCATATTCCGGTGCAGTGCTTATCAGTATTCGTTCGAGTACTTTTGCTTCAAGTGCATTCGATTTAACCTTTATGTGAATACGGATAGTGGGAGTTAAGTTTGTATGCGGCAATTTAATTCCTTTGAAGAGGTCTATAAATAATATGATCTTGTTTTTACTTTGTTTCAGGAGGTGGCCGTGGTGCAGTGGTTAACATCATCGACCGTCGAGCAAAAGGTCTATAGTCCGAATTCGTTTCATAGCCAAGAAAAAGCAATGCCTATAGGGAAAAAAGTATGCAACACAGTTGTGAATGGAAAGCAACCAAACGTACTGCTGCAGGAACAACACTCACAGTAAATGGTCAATTGAAATTCATCCCTCTACGTATGCAATATTAACGTGCATGAACGAATTACTGTGAATTATAACCAACGTGAAATTTGGTTAGCTCTCGTCCTATCTAGGACAAACCACCCCTGAGAGTAGTGAACGAACATCTCCGACCCAAAACCACTGCACTCCGTTCAGGTTGTGTGTGAACCTGAGCGAAAATCTCCGTCTCCCTGTTACCTTCGCTCGCACAATGTTCAAACGTGATAAGGCTCTAAGCCATGTCCCCACTAGAGTCTATTCGCTCTCTTCGCTATTCACTCTCTATTTGCTCTCTAAAGCTTAGACCGTTCCCATTAGAAACACGCCATAAATGTATGAATATCAAAACATATACAATGGAGGACATGTTTACAATTTTGACTCAATCCATTTTGAATTATTTTCCAAAGTTAGCGAATAGACTGTCTATTCGAGAATAGAGAGCTCTCAAAAAGTAGTAAGAGAATAGACACCCAATAGGGACTAAAGCGTTTCCATTATAGCTCTCTATTCGAATAGTAGACTCTAGTGGGGACACGTCTTTAGCCTTGAGTGTACACCCGCACTATACAAAAAAAAAAAAACAGATTTGCAAGCCGATTTTGTTTGACAAAAAAGCAAAGCGGTTTATTTGGGTGTGTATTCACCTTAACCTCCAAGAACTGTCAGATAAAAAAATAACAAAAAGCCCCATTCCCATCCATTAGCTTGATTACGCATAAGAAAGAACTAAATATACAAATAATCCTTTGAATATCACCGCGAAAAAAGAAACAGTTGCATTGAGGTAGAAGGACTTTTTGAGAAAATACCGATTAACATGAGATCCAAGAGCATCCAATGTGTATATATGTATGTTAGCGTTATAGTCATGAAGGACCTAAGTTAAGCTTCTCTCAAGCACCCATGTTGTGTGTGATTTAATTTATTGCCGGTTCTGAACGGCGAATTTCGAGAAGCTTTTCATGTCAATTTTACTACAGGGGGCTTTGTCAGAACCCCGCTGAAGAGAAGCACCGTGAAAACACGTTCGATGACTTGGCTGTGTCGGGATTCGATCCCGTGTCCAATGCATGCATGGTGTGGATCTTGGGCTGATCGGTCCGCATTTCTTAGAGAACGACGTTGGCCGGGCCATCACCGTCAACAGTGTGCAATATAGATCGATGATTACTAACTTCTTTTGGTCTGAATTGGATGATATGGACACCAACGGCATGATGTTTCAACGTGGTCATCTTACGTAGAGGTGATCAGTCAAATTCAATGCGCGCTACCCAGAGAAGTCGCGGCGGACATTTAAACGATGTTATATTCCATAATGGCATCGATAGGCCCTTCAAACGATGCTATCTCACACACACTTTGTTTTATTTAAATTTAAATATAGGAAGCGCTTAATGAAAGATTCTCTACATATATTGCTTTACATTTCCCAAACAGTTGCGTGCTCTGTTTTCAATACTTGCCGGAATAGGAAATGAGCAGTATCGTTCGATGAATCGCATTTTGTTTTCCAAGATGTTGTCAGATGTTGGCTAAACGCGATTAAATGCGGTTGTACATCTGTTTTTCGGTGTGTAGGCCCCAGACCGTCCAGCAATTCCTTTCAAAAATGCACATTTCGTTGCATACATGCTCATATGCGTGTGAGAGACAATATGCATGCTGCTTTACGAGAAGCAAACATAAGAAATTGTACAACATACCATCCGCTAGTGAAAAATATCGTCTTGTCGTCTCTGCCCATATTCATTTCTGCAGAGTAGTCTAACAGCTGCCACATTTTTTTCCCCCTGGAAACGTGTTGTATTTGCGTTTTTTTCCTTCACTCGAACACAGAGAACCGTAGTTTAAGTAAAATATTCACAAAACTGCTGATGTGAAGGGCTCCTAAGTGCTGCCAAATTTTGGAAATATTTTTCCATTTATTCGTATCTTCTTACCGCTATCTGGTTAAGAAAAACCCGCCTCATTTAGCCATATTGATAAAAAATGATGCGCTAATTGCACTGATTTGCTTTCATCGACCGTTAGATAATATTTACTCAATCGTGGTAGATTTTTAATGAGCCACGTTGAAGGAGTTTTTCTTACTCGTCCTCAGCTTTTTATTCTTATCTTCATAAGAAATATTTGCATGAGTGGATAATTGAATTTTGCTGGCATGCACTTTAATAGTGTTTCCGATGCATTGGGTTTGATGGATTTTGAAATTATGGTTATTCGCATTGGGAGTGCTCTGGCTCCAGAGAAATGCTCGTTGTAATATAATAAGACATGATATCACAATAACCACACTTCCCTTGGGTTCTATTAGTCTTTGGAATAGTGTATACTTACTAATTGTTTTTTTTTTACGCCTGTAAGTTGCAGTAGAAATTTTATAATAGAAAAATGACAGCAGTAATGAGTCACTATCAACTGTCACTTTTTCTCACTCACATCTATTTGATAACCTCTTCGTTTCACGTTATTTTGAACACACGTGTTGCTACTATCAGAAATGTGTAAATGAATCTATATTTACGCCCTATCACCGTGTGCACATTACAAGACTTATAGGCAAATTTCTGTTGTACACGTACAATGATTTATTTCTCGCATAGTTGAACTTTTTTCCATTTAGTGCTTTTATACTGAGTTCCGCAAAATGTTTAATAAGTGGTCGTATTTTACAAATACATATACATATGTACATATGTATGTATGTTGGCGTTACAATTCCATGAAGAATCTGAGCCGAGCTTCTCTCTCAATCACCCATGTTGTGTGTGATTTCATTTTCCGATAGGTGAAAGGGACCTACAGTTTATTGCCGGTTCCGAACGGCGAATCTCGAGAAGCTTTTCATGACAATTTTACTACAGGGGGTTTTGTCAGAGCCCCGTTGAGGAGAAAAACTGTGAAAAACACGTTCGATGACATGGCTGTGTCGGGATTCGATCCCGTGTCATCGGCGTCAGAGGCCAACACACTACCCACTGCGCCACGGTGCTCTCATGTATGTACATATACATACATATAAATTTATTTATTTATGCAGTGGTCCACGGCGCTCCCATGAAGGATAGCCCATGACTGCTTTAAATGGTTTTACACGAATGTACGATGCCAGATTAGATTAGAGTAAAATAGAGGTCCCGAGAATTTATAAACAAAAAATAAGCGTTATGAATTGATCGGATCATTTAATTATCGATCTTCACGATGGTCCCCCTCAGGTTTGACTTCTACTTGGGGAGTCAAAAAAGTCGCAGGGAATGTTCTTTCAAGCCAAAAACTCTTGCACAATCAACAAGAAATGGGCTTGTGCATTGTCGTGGAGGAGGAGCCAGTCCCTTCATTGCGGGCTTAGATCGTACATGTGCTTGCATCCTCTTCACGGCGCCAACATAGAACTGCCCAGTCACTGTCTGGAACAATGCCGTAGTTACCAAAAAAACGCGACATTGACATACTTGCTTTCTCAAACCAGTCCGTCCATCCAAAATCTTAAATTTTCGGAAGATTTCCGAGGGTTTTTCATCTGTTTCCACAAAAAATTTAACCACAACACGTTGCTTGTTATGTGAGTCACTAATTTTTACGACGGTACTAAACAAGTGTTTTTTTTATTGAGAGCACGTTTCAAAAATGTTGCGGTCGACATGTTTTCGCGACACGACATGCAGCATACAAAAATAAAATTTTGGTTAGAAAAATATATCAAGTGGACTCTCGTAATCGACCAACACGACATACGAGCTCGGATCGAAGAGAGAAATTTTATTTTGTATAAACGCTAGTGGACTCTCGTGATCGACCAACACGACATACGAGTTCGAATCGAAGAGAAAATTTTATATAAACGCTAGCAGACTCTCGTGATCGACCAGCACGACATATGAGCTCGAATCGAAGAGAAAATTTTATATAAACGCTAGCAGACTCTCGTGATCGACCAACATGACATACGAGCTCGGATCGAAGAGAAAATTTTATCTACAATTTCTTAGCGTTGAACTCTACGGAACTTCAAAATTTTTGAAACGTGCTCTTAATCCTAATTTAGGATATGGTCGTCAGAGCCGGGACGAGACTCTACGCGGCTTTTTTTTTTCGAAAACAAAACATGTTGTTGACTTCAGCCTTAGAGGAAAGCTGAAAGAAAAGGGCGCCCATTTCTAGACAGATGTTGACGATCGGCGCAGTGTTGTCAGTTCCCATGTTATGGGTAAATTCTCGGAATTGAATTGCCACTCCTCGTGTGCTCTTATTCGAACTAGCTTTTAGATACTTTTCTATCCTAGATAAGGCGACATTAAGCCTCCTCAATTTTTGTTCTTTAACAACTCCAGATATATGTTTACGCAGAACACAATTGACCATTTTACATAGATTACTATGATATGAAGATTGGAAACATATGTTAATGTTCACGTTAAGATGACAATTTTTTGATATGTTTTCAAATCTACTGAGAGATGTGAGGGTTATCGAACGCAAGGTCATACAATTTGAGATTTATACGGCTAATACCCTCTACGTACGAAAACAAGGACGACTCCATCAAAGATGAGTTCTACGATCTCCAAGACAAAACGTATGCCCAATATCCCAGCTATGACATCAAAATTGTACTAGGAGACTTCAATGCTAAGCTGGGTAATTAAAGCAACTTTGAACAAATCATCGGCTATCACAGCCTACACGACACCAGGCTGATTGATCTTGCTACGGGGAGAAATCTCCTTCTAGCCAGTATGCGCTTTCTGCACCTCGATATACACAAAGGCACCTGGGGGTCGCCAGATCAATCAATCACTAACCAGATTGATCACATCGCGATCGATGCTAGACGCTCCTCCACCATTCTTGATGTTCGAACCTTCCGAGCAGCTAGCATAGACTCGGGCCGCTATCTTGTAGTAGCTAAGATGCTCCTACGGATATCACGAACGCAGCGGAGTAGAGTAAGAATACAAAGTTTAGGCGTCAGAAAGCTCCTATCGCCAGAAACCGCTCGTACTTTTAGCGATTGCGTCTCTCTTAAGCTTTCTCATACACCTCAACCCTCCACGTCAATAGAACTACAGCGGAACCTTTGCAAATATGTCCTTAAAAAAACTGCATCTGAAGTTTTGGGCTTCAAGGCTCCACCACGAAGAAACACCTGGTTCGATGACTAGTGCAGGAGGATTCACACAGGAGGAGGCATATAAAGCCCCGCTGCATAGAAGAACAAGAGCAGCTCACGAGCTTTTCGAGGAGAAAAAAGAAACAGAACGAGCAGCGTGCGAGAGGTATTACTGCAGGCATGCCGTTCGAAAGTTTTATCAACAGATAATGCGAACATGCCATGGTTATAAAGCCTGTGGGGATGAGAACGGACACCTAGCAGTAGAATCGCACTTGATCATGAGTATATGGAAAAATCACTTCTGCAGACTGTATAACGGCGATGTTAGTCAATATACCGCTGTCAGGCTGAATGATCCATTTCTTAAGGACGAAGATCGAAGAGAATTCCGTTCCCCTGACTTCGACGAAATTTGGATTACCATATCGAAAATTAAGTCGAATAAACCTGATTACGCAGACAGACTGTCTGCTGAGTTCTTCAAAGCAGCTGGAGATGACCCGGTTAGGAGCATGCACCAGTTCATCTGTAAGATATGGTCAGCGGAAAGCATGACCGAGGAATGGAGTCGCAGCATCGTTTGACTCCCCCAAATATAGAGGAATAAGTCTCCTTAACATCGCCTACATAATCGTCTCTGCCGTATTGTGTGAACGCCTGAAACCTTTTGTAAATAAACTGAAAGGTCCTTATCAATGTGGCTACAGAACAGGGAAGTCCACCATCTTTTCACTACGGCAGATCCTGTAAAAAACCAATGAATTTCAGGTCAACGCTCACCACCTATTTGACTTCAAAGCCGCATACGACAGCATAATTAGAGACGAGCTATACAACACCATGTCTACATTTGACATCCCCTACTAAACTCGTCAGACTATGCAGGATAGCTTTGGAGAATGCTCGCCGCTCCATCTGAACCGATGAAGACCTGACCAATAGATTTGATGTCAAAACAGGATTTAGGCAGGGCGATACGCTGTCGTATGATTTCTTCAACATCGTATTAGAAATGATTGTGCAAAAATCATTGGCCAACACAAGAGGCACAGTTTATTTAAAAATTCTCCTAACTTTTCGCATACGCGGATGACAGTGACACAGTCGGAAGAGCACAGCCAGATGTTAATAAAGTGTTTACGACTATCGAGGCGGAGGCGCCGAATATTGTTCTGGCAGTAAATGAAAACTAAAAATCTTCGAAAAAGACGCTCACCACCGACGTCTTGGCCAGAACGTTTGTATTGGCAAAATATAAGTAGAGGTAGACTACCTTGGATCCGCAGTTACCTGGAACAGCGACATCAGTTCCGAAATCAAACGCAGAATCACTCTTGCTAATCACTGTTTCTTTGGGCTCAGGAGGCAATTAAGTACAGTAAACCCCCTTTAATTCGGGAAAAAAAAAAAATCCGAATAAAAGAGATTTTTCCGAATAAATGAGAGTGGGGTTTCTATTTTTTATGTAAAAATTAAATTAAATTAGCAAAAATTAAATAACGCATTGACTGAACACGTACAGGTAGCAAATAGATCTCAAATATGAAAAAAGTTGGAACAAATCATCAAAATATCTATTGGGGAAGTCCCGGCAATTCACATTTAGAAGTCGGGAAAAACCATAAAAAAAATTGTATTAGGGGAATCCCGGTAATCCTCATTCAGATATTGTTTGGGAAAATACAAGTACAGTTTAAGTTGGCGACAGATGTAAATCGTAGTCCTTAAGCACAAATAAGCAATTAATTATAATTCACGTTAAAATCTCAGCTAAACCATCAGCAAGTAGAGGTTTCTACAAATCATTAAACTTGAAACAAAAATTAGAAATTCTTGAATGTGTAAAAAGTTGAATGGATTACAAGAAAATTTTAGAAAAGTTTAACATAATTAAATCAACATTTTACGACATAAAGATAAATAAGGACAAATTAAAAATCTTTGCTGAATCTGAGACAAAATCGAATAAAAATATAATAAGACTGAGAGAGCCAAACTTTAAAAAAATTGACAGTGCCGTTTACACTTGGTATTGTTCGCAGAGATCCAGTGGTGTTCCTATTAGTGGAATTGAAAGTCCAACTGCTGCCATACGTTTTGCACAAACCCTTGGAGAACCCGATCAATGCTAGCAGTGATTGGTTATCACGATTTAGAAAGAGGCATGGTATTTTAAATAGAAAAGTGGTCGGAGAAGCCCTAAGTGCTGACACTGAAAGTGCAGAATTATTTAAAAGTCATTTTAAAATATATGTTCAGGAGCAAAATCTTTCTGATTTCCAAATATATAACGCAGACGAGACAGGATTTTTTTTGAAAAACAATGCCCGATACTACACAGGCTGGTAAATCTGACAAAAACATTTCTGGTCATAAGCAGCCAAAAGATCGTTTATCAGTTTTGTGTTGTTCAAATGCGAACTGTTCTCACAGAAATACGCTTGCAGTTGTAGGAAAATCGAAGAAACCAAGAGTGTTGAAGGATATTAAGTTACCGGTACATTATTATCACGTGAAGAAAGCTTGGTTCGATCAACGGATTTTTAATGAATGGTTCTCGAAAAAGTTTATTAGTGAAGTAAAGTGGTACCAGGAAAATGTCTTAAAAATACCGACATTTAAGATAAAGTTAAGGCTTTATTGCTAATAGACAATGCGCCTGCTCATCCCACTGATCTAGAGAGTGCCGATGGAAACATAAAGTGCAAATTTCTTCCACCAAATACAACATCCATACTACAACCAATGGACCAGGGTATAATCATGGCTTTTAAACGATTATATAGACGTCGACAGCTGGAAGATTGTTTGGTTTTTTTTTTTTAGAACGGATGTGAAAATATTGGACTGCAAACTTTAAAAAAATTAAAAAAACTATAACTTGCGAAAAGCAATTTACAATTTGTCTCATTCCTGGACTGAGATAAAGACAACAACTTTAAAAAAACTGTTGGAATAAATGACTCATCCAGGATGAAATGTTGCACTATGACAGTGAAGACGACATGAATTTGGTAGATTTGGCGAACATTATTCGTCAGGCACGTCAGACAGAAAACTTTACAGAAGAAGACCTGGAAAACTAAGCTTTAATTGATCAAAGTGACCCGGGCCATTTAGTTTTGAATGAGGAGGAAATATCAGCTGCATTATTGGATCAAAATTCGACGGAAATTTCTTCTGAGTCTGAAGATGACGTAGAACCAGAAACCTGCAAAATAACTCGAAGGGAAGTGCTACAATGCTTGGAGAAAACCATTAGTTATTTAGAAACAAGATTCGGTGAACCGGAAATTCAAAGTTACTATACTTCTGTCAAAAACTTAAGAACTAATCTTTTACGCGAACAAACAACTAATATTAAACAAAGTCGTATTGAACGTTTTTTTAAACCAATTGAAATGAATATTGATATTGATAGTACATAACATGTAGTAACGATTAAAAATATATTGTAAACATGTGTGGTACTGTGATGTTTTTAATGTTTTTCATTTATTGCATTTTTTGATACGTTTACATTTTTTTTATGTTTTTAGTTACAAAATTGAATTATAATAAATTTTATGTATTATTTGCAATCCTTTGTGTTAATAAAATAATTGTTCGTTTAATGCTCTTGTTTTTTTTTTTTTGGTCAAAAGGAACGCGTTTTAGTGCATAAATATAAATTTCTCATTAATTCGGAAAATTCGTTTATTCGGACTAACCTTTCCCCCCACCAATCCGAATTAAAGGGGTTTTACTGTAATAGAGACCTCTCCCGAAAGACAAAGTTGACTCTATGCAAGACCTTTATCATCCCGGTCCTGCTGTAGGGCACACAATCATGGGCACTATCAAAAGCGGATGAAGAAGTCCTTCGCCGTTTCGAGGGAGAGATTTTGCATGTGTTCTTCGGACCCATGAACGCAAACGGGGGATAGAGGAAAAGATTCAACCGCAAGCTTTAAGGGCTGTACAGCGAAATGATTCTAGTCAGGCGTCTACGGATTCAACGCTTAAATGGATATGTCATGTATAGCGAATGGACACCACAGCTCCAGCCCGGAGAGTCTTTGATTCCAGCACGGAGCGACGAAGAGACAGAAGACGACCGCACCTAAGATGGCGCACACAAGTGAAAGGGGACCTCAGCCAACTGGGTGTGCAGAAATGGAAAAGGCTAGTTAGGGGGGCATGTTGGTTGAGGCCCAGTTTCACTCCGAACCGATAAGAAGAAGAAGACCCTCTACAATTGTTACCTCGTATGACAATAGAAAGTATCTAACAATCTACCGACAAAGGGAAGTTTTGCTAAATCATCAAAGAGTTTTCGATGCTTCTATAAGCAAAAGAATGACATTAGAGATTATAGACTATAGAGTATATAAACCAAAGCGTTAACGTTTTAAGACGCTTAAAGTTTAACTCATAAGAAGTTAAACGTTACATATTTCAGACGAAAGTCAGGATTTATCTGTACTTACCCCAATTGTATTGGCTTTTTAGACAACTTTAATACCAAACGCGTTCATAAATTCAGATTACTTCCTCTCCGCAAATATGTACGTATGTGGGATTCAAAGGACATTTTAATGATGTTTCCCTAAATAAGCATATTTTCATCCTTACTTCGTTTTCATGTCTGAAATTGCGCTACAAATAGACAACGTATGTATCCATTGTACGTACATTCGTGCATTGGCATTAACGTATGTTTATTCGAATCGACATATCTACGAAAGCATGCAAAATTGCTACTTCTGTTCAGATGCTGATGACACTAAGACGACGGTTTATGATGGCAAATCCTGAGGGTTGTTGGTAAGCTAGTTGGTTAGATACCAGTAACACATCGTTAGTCGTGCTTGGCGCATCTCCATCTTGCCCTCATGTACGGCCATGTCAAGTGGGTAATCAACCTATCATTTATAATCCATTCATGATTTGTGCGATAGACCAAATGTCGCTGCTCGTACGTTGTGAAGGTGCCAACACATGTTTGCAACTACGAGTTGGAGTACTGTGTTGCAATATTGTGATTTGTGGTCACAATTTCACTTTGGATATTGATCCAAAGTAGATAGTATGTGATTTTGTCCAATTCATTTTGGGATAAAGAAACATAACAATCCCATGGGGCCTAGTTAGACAAATGCAAAATTGAGTTTTGTATCCCTTTTTGTGTGTCCACCATTGATCAAACGCCCGGGGGTAGAGGTTACGCCTTTGTGCTCATATTCGCATTCAGATGGTTGTTTTCTCAATCAGTCATGTCTCATCGATTGATTCGAGTCATTACCATGCTCTTTCGGCTCTACTTTTTGGCATTTGGCCGCCTTGTGCTTATGGATCAATCTCTTGACCTTAAGCATAATAAGAAGTTAATAATGATGATAAACAATTTCAAAATCCATATTCGTCTTTAATCTTTTCCCTTTTGGTTTGCTTAATGGATGAATGAACTGTATATAACGATAATTTAATTTATTTATAAAAGCATTCAAATCTAGATCAGCAGTGGCTCAAGGGGGACGAGAAAGAGATAAAAGGACAAGCGACTAGATAAGGGACTAAGAGACGAAACACAAAAATGCAAATTCATTTCCATTTGAAATGAATTTAGACAACAATACTTCTTGCATAATATAGCAACAGTAAAAGAGCAATAGTGGGATCCTGGAAGATTGGAGAAAAGGTGGCATGCCAAGATAGTCAAAGCATCTTTGCACTTAGTTTTAGGTGAGATTCATTATAATTACTTCAGGAATTTACAACTAATTCCTGAGCTAATGCTTTTCCTCTCCTGTCTCCTTCCTGCTGTTTGTCGTTCTGTACCCCATACCTCCACGGATCTTGATTTTATTCCTTTGGAAAGAGTTAATAGTTCCCTCGTGGCAAACTCATCAAGATATGTATACCAAGTACAAAAGATTTGAATCCTTCGAACAATGTACACAGTGGGAGTTATTCATCTATGTATATGGACTCCTATCCGATGAGTGCGATGATGACGATAACGAATTCTTCCCTGAATTCATTATCCGACGGATGTGCACCCAGAAACATACACACTAGCTAGCTCTAATATCCAACCCGAAATATAGTAAGAAATTTTTGCTATTTTTAATTCCCCCAGGGAAGTAATAAATTTTGTTTATTTTACCCATAGAAAAAGGTGTGAATAATGACGGAGTCTTATCACACACCGATACCCTGGCTAGAGTATGCTTTTGGAGTATGAAAATGAATTTGGCCACCAATCATTACCGGTGGGATTTTCGGAGATAGCGTACCAGTAGCATGAGCATCGGTAATAGCAACCCAGATCGGGAGAACTCGTGTTGATGTATGGAATACGGGGAACTCGTGTAAAGTATCCCAGGTGCCCATGGCATCATTTACGAGTACTATAAGTACGATATGTACAATAGCAATACTCCGCGCACGCTGTTTTTAGTTCTTACTGGCTATCTGACTAGTCAGGTTGGCGGACGGGTGGTCAGTTGATCGGTTAGTTCGGTGGTTGGTAAAGGACCACAGAGGAAACAAAATGGGAATTAAATTAATAGCCTATCAGTGGGCATTAGGATAGGGCGTTCGAGCTATGTGCGAGGACGACGATGAATGCTAATGGATTGTGTCGAACGACGGATGCATTTGTTTTACTTACTCACTTGCCGCCGTTCTCTATTCACGCCTCTCTCACTCTATACCTCTGTGTATCAGTGTATGGGTGCGTTGGAGTGTGATTGCAATTCTGCTATGCCAATATCCCGGTATTATTTTTAAATTACATCCCTGGAATGTGTGGCCATAGGATAACTCTGTGTTTTGTGACTATGTATGCAAATAGATTTTCAATTGCGACTGGAAGGCATTAAGGCACTAGGCGCTTTTTGACGGGAAGTCTTAGCGTGGAATTTAGTTCAATTGCAGTTGCATGGCTTCCGGGAATAGTCGTGAAACAAGAAGCATTTGAAATTGAGTTAATTGAATTCTTCCTGTTAGAGTGGGCAAGCTAGCATGGCAAACTGGCAAAGTCAAGGCGTATACTGCAAGTAGATACATAAATCAAACAACTGAGGGTTAATGGGAGTTGACTTGGCAGTACCATAGTCTAGAGTGCCTTATCGACTACTTAACATCTTCTGTTCCTATTCCTGTTTTTTTTTTTTTGTGTTGATGCTGTCCCCTTGGCTTTTTGTTTTTTTGATTTTCCATTTATACGATTAGGGCGTATAGTGAATACTACTCGTATCGTAAACGAAGGCCATTAAAGTTTCATCCATAAAAGTCGCGAAGGGACATTATCCAATTGAAAGTCGGCGTCTTTTGTTCTTGCTTGAGCGTAATGATTCGGAATGAATCGTCATGGGTCATAAAGGGCAAAGACGAAAAAGTGCATATAAACCGCCCGTCAAATAAATTAATCAGAGAATGTAACCGAAAATGCAGTTAAGCAGAATTGATTCTGCGTTGAATGCGCTCAGTTTATGAGGCAAAAAGATAGTGGATTCCTTGAATCATCATCCATTTTGGATATAATTAGGTTGCTTTACTGCTTGATTCAAGGTTCGAAATAGCATCGGAATGATTTTAAATGAAATAAGATTCTTTCAAGTTGATAGGATGATTGTCATGAACACAACGTCTGTCAATAGTCCCCCTGTTATGGCTGTCATGTCAGTAAACCGAACAAAGTTGATTTTCAGAGGGTTAATGCTTGAGAAAAGCATTGCAATGAGAAAAAACTGTGTTTGTTAGTAAGTAAATGTAGAAATTTTGACAACAGGCCCTGAGGTATGCAATTAAATTTGCTTTTTTTGTAGATATGTTTTTATATCTGTATACATATCTTGATCCAAACTTCGGATTAAACCCATACGATGGCGTATTATGAATATAACTAAATTGGTACGTCAGTAATTTTTTGTATTGAGGAAGAGTTGGCAAGCGCAGGGGTCGATGTCTCGTGCGTAGTATAGTCCTAGTACTATCTGTACCATTAAAAAATGCTAACCTGGAAAGGACAAAGTCCTAATTAGTGCAACATTGTCTACTACCCAACCTGATAGCAATCTGCTTTTTATTCTAGACATCCGACTCCATCATGTACTCTGTTTTATTTCATTATACGAATAACCCAAGGAAAGTACTATATAAACAGAAAGTACGAATACTGACCAAAGGAACTTAAATGAAATTTATAATTGCCTTAAGTTACTCGTAGTGGGATACTTATTACTCACAACACCAACGAATATAATTAGATTCGTAACTAGATCCAAAGTAATTCATGCAACGAAAGAAAACTAAAGTACCTTTTCCACGGCAGCGCTTTTATGTTATTAGATTTCAACGATCAGAATATACTCGTAGTGGTGACGACAACGTCGGCACCTTACAAACTACAACGAGTAGGAGTTGGTCGCGGAAACTCTGTCTATAATACTATAAGTGGGCGTAATGGAAAAACCGAACAATGCGCATAAAGGAGATTAAGGTCAACAATGCAGTTGTGGGTGTTAGGGTATTTTTGAGAAATCAGAAGGGATTTATCCGGAAACACGCGGCACAAGCATGCAAATATTCATCAAATGGATGATAGTCGAAGGAGATGTGGTGAAACTATTGTTGGCTAAGGCCTTAAGTTGTTGTTCTGTTGCATGAAAGTGATGACGTTGAGTTGATGGAAACCGATGCGGTCGGTTAGTGAAATTTTTAAATTAGATTTTAATAAGGGCGATTGTATGTATGTTGGCGTTACAGTCCATGAAGAACCTGAGCCGAGCTTCTCTCAATCACCCATGTTGTGTGTGATTTCATTTTCACATAGGTGAAAGGGACCTACAGTTTATTGCCGGTTCCGACCGACGAATTTCGAGAAGCTTTTCATGAACATTTTACTACAGCGGGTTTTGTCAGAGCCCCGCTGAGGAGAAACACCGTGAAAAACATGTTCGATGACATGGCTGTGTCGGGATTCGATCCCGTGTCATCGGCATCAGAGGCCAACACACTACCCACTGCGCCACGGTGCAGGGCGATTAGGTAACCTATTTATCCGATTGGAGGGATTTGGCATGGAAATCAAAGATCCTGACATCGCTGAGCGGTTAGTTACGAAAATGCCATTGTCAAATGCTGTTCGTCGTAATCTTTTACTTGAAAGTTGTGTTCATATTTATAGAATTGTCCGATCGAGAAGACGAAGATTTGGTATACATGCTGTAAATCAAGAAAGGTGAAAAATGGTGAATTTTATCACTTATATTAGGTACAAATCTTCGCAAGTATACAGACCGATTTTGGAGATAACCTGATTGGGAGTATGCACCAGCTCACCTGTAAGATATAGTCAGATGAATGCATGCCCGATGAATAGAATTTTAGAATCGTTTGCCCGATCCACAAGAAAGAAGACCCTTTGTCAGCGCCTATTACAGAGGTATAAGTCTGCTGCACTGTGTATACGCCTGAAACCGTTCGTTAATAAACTGATTGGTCCATGTCAGTGTAGTTTCAGGACCTAGAAGTTCACTATCCTGGATAAAAACAGTTCTAAACGACACCCACATTCGTTAAAACCATTTCTTCTCGTCCAGTTAATCGGTTATAATACTGGAGTAAGAAATGTTTTGGGCAAATGAATATTCCTCGGGCTCTCGCAGATTCCCTTCTGTTAGATCTGGAGCAATTGTCTGTTTTATGAAGCTCATCATTTCGAAAAATTGATGTGAACAGTTGAATTAAAAATTTCCGTGTTTATTTCATACATTTTCTCACGTCGTCGCTCAGCCATACACTAAAAAATTAAAACAGATTTCATTGCAGAGCGACGTCGCGTCGCTCTGTTGCTTGACAAAATCCGTCGTCGCTCAGGGCATATGTGGCCATTAGAAATGGATCATTCTGCCTGACAGCGGTACAATTTTTTTTTTTAGAAACTCGCACAGGTTCAGGAGTTTTTTGTTTTTTTTTTTTTCTTTTTTTTTTTTTTTTATATTCTCCTATGATGTGTTGTTACACACACAACCTGAACGGAGTGCAGTGGTTTGGGTCGTTGATGTTCGTTCACCACTCTCAGGGGTGGTTGTCCTAGACCTAGATAGGACGAGAGCCGACCAAATTCCGCGTTGGTTGTAGTCCGTAGTAATTCGTTCGAGCACTTTGGTATTGCATACGCAGAGGATGAATTTCAGTTTACCATATCCTGTGAGTGTTATGCCTGCAGCAGTACGTCTGGTCACTTTCCCATTCACCTCTGTGTTGCATACTTTTTGTCCGTATTGGAATTATTGTACTTTTTCTTGGCTATGAACGAATTTGAATTATAGACCTTCCGCTCGACGGTCGATGATGTTAACCACTGCACCACGGCCACCGGTTGACTAACATCGCCGTTATACAGTCTGCAGAAGTGGTTTTCCCATACTCTCAGCATCGACTGCGGTTCTACTACTAGGTGTCCGTTCGCATCCCTGCAGGCTTCCCTTCTGGCTTTATAACCTTGGCATGTTCGCTTTATCTGTTGATAAAACTTTCGAACGTCACGCCTGCTGTAACACCTCTCCAAAATCTCAATCGCGCGCTTCTCGTGCTCTTTCTTCTTTCTTCTAAGAAGCTTATGCTCCTCCCTTCTCTTTAACTCGTAGAGCTCACGAGCTGCTCTTGTTCTTTTATGCAGCGAGGCCTTATATGCATCCTGCTTCGCTGTACGAATCCTCATGCACTCGTCATCGAACCAGGTGTTTCTTCGTGGTGGAGCCTTGAAACCCAAAACTTCGGATGCAGAGCTTTTCAGGGGTTGTTTGCAAAGGTTCCACTGCTGTTCTATTGATAGTGTGGAGGATTCAGGTGTATTGGAGAGCTTAAGGGAGACGCGATCGGTAAAAGCACGAGCGGTTTCTGGCGATAGTAGCTTTCCGACGTCATAACTTTGTATTCTTACTCTACTCCGTTGCGTTCGTGATATCCATAAGCGCATCTTGGCTACTACAAGATAGTGGTCCGAGTCGAGTCCGAGTTTTTAATATACATACCTTTAATGGTTTTAAAGAAAAGTATTAAAAACACGGATTGCTTTATTGTTTTTTAATGCTTTTCGTAAAGTTTTCAAGTGAGAGTAATGTTGTGTTTAAGAGTTTTTAATCCCTTAAAGATTGTTTTGAATCCTCAAAATAACCTTGAAAAGTGCAAACATTTCGCAAAGTTGAAAAAATAATAAATAATTCCTTGAAAATGATACAATCGGTTATCTGGACACAATACATTTTTTTTTTTTTACATTTTAAAAGCATTTTATTAATATTTTTCCAAATAACTTATTCTAGGTAAAACGCTTAAACCTATCTTAAATATCTTATCTATTTAACGTAGCATACTGGACCTGAACGGGCACTCTAAGCTATACAGTATATTTTTAATTTTGTCTTTCGACGTCTATTCTATTTGTTGTGGAATTCGTTTATTAGTTTATTAGTATTAAGGCTAAGAAAAATTAGTTAAAAAAACTTAGCATATTATTAGTGAGTATAACCTTAAAACTAACTAAAACTAGTAATCCTAATCTAGCCTATCCTATTTTATCTGTATGTATATACATATATATATATATATATGTACATGCATAGACATGTATATATAAATATATATATACATACACATATATACATAACTTACAGCTAACCTAACTAACCTAATTAACTTACTACTACCTAACCTATATTCAGCAATTGGCCTTTTATTTAATGATTTTTTATGACGCTAGGCCCAAAGGATTCAGCGGCGGAGACTGTACAAGCCACCAGAAACGTTGCGTTTGTCGAGCAACGTCTGCTCGATCCCGATCTGACATTGCCATACTGAAACGGAGTCGCCCCGGCTCACGGAGTGCTACATCCCGTTCGTAAGATAAGCTCTTTTCCACAGACCTTCGGGCCACGTGGAAGATTAACGGAATCGCCGATTTGTCCTGTATCAGTTCGCGGTTGTCGTAATGTAAGAACGCTTCTGGGGGAACAAAGCCGCTAAGACGAGCTCTCTCGTGATATAACTCATTTGGGTAATAAGCCCCAGATATCAAGTTATTGGTCGAAGTCATCGCCCTTGCAACGTGACTTCGAATCAATTTGATCAAAAAGTTGTCAATCCTAATAATTTTGGCTCTATTGTATAGGACCTCGTTGGGATAGTATTTTATGTACTCGGATTCTGGTGTTCTGTGCAATGAGAGACAGGTCCTTAGACATTGTCTCTCAAACACTCGAATCCTTTCCATCAGGCTTGCACTCACATTGAACCAAACGGGATCTGGACACAATACCTATGAACTCAAATGCACGAAGGGATTAGAAAACGTGTAACAAGATTAATAGCTTCCAAACAGTTCAAAGGCTTTAAGTCCGTAAACAACGAGCTGACAGTATCCGATTTCACCTTAATTACGATTTTTGTTGTTACCGTCAACGTTTTTTTGTTTTTTTCTTTTCCTTTTATCATTTAGGTACTAAGTGTCCTTTCATTCCCACAACGGCGAGAGAGTAACGGATACAAAACAAGGCTTACGCAATTTTTCATTAGGGCATCCTGTTCGCGGATAAATTGATTGATTACACAATGTTTGCACGTGTCAAACACTTACAAAAACCGATATTAACACTGTGCAAATAGGAAAAAAGTGGAAACAAAAAATAGAAAGCCCAAACCTAGCATTCGATGAATTCCAAGAACTTGTCACTCGTGGCCGGGACTATGCTCCGGAGTACAATGTAAACAAGAAACTAACGAAGCATGTCCCAGATCTCGTCATCCCTCGAACATTTAAGCGAATATGTAATATTGGGGGGAACTTTTCATTTATGGTGCCCTTTGTTTGAGTGGTAGAGGAAGCATGCACGAGTGGCAGGTATGTTGTAGATCCTCTTCACCGGACCGTATGTAAATAACCAGTAGGAACACATTGGAAACAGTCGAGTCGACAACAAAACGAGTCCCGGGAATACAACATGGACGGAGGCACAAATCGAGACAAGATGAAGAAGGATATGTACATATATATGTGTACTAAGGAGCTCTTCGATGTTCAGTCGACCCAATACGAATTTCGAATTTCATGCTACCCGAAAATACACAATTGAATTTGAAAGTCTATCAACCTTGGCAGCATCTTAAAATGAAGTTACCTCGGATTATTCTTATAATGTCTGTCTTATACACTTATCTCTTTACACAAGCCCTTCAATCTACCTCTCCCGGTTAGGTTAGATACAATACTCGTACAACATCGACTTTCTCTTGCGCAAATTTTGTATTTTTTTTTTATCTCGATACATTCCCGATTTCTCCTCATGTTTTTTTCCTTCGTGGTAAGTCTCTGTGTATACTGAAAAATTGATTTTACCATCAGGCCATCATGTCCTTTCCTTCCTCGTCCTTAGCTATCTCGTAAACACTTGAACTTATTACGTTGCGAGGGAATGTAAAGTTACCGAACGTATCACTGTAGAGAGAAATGAAGCAACAGCGATGCTACTTCAAACGGATAGAATCCATCGGATAGTATTAATAGCCTTTTTCGAAATCCTTTTAATGTTAATATTTTAATGGCATCAATCAAGGATATCCTCGCTCCGCATGGTGCGGGTGTTCGTTCGCTTGGTCAAATGCTTTCTTACTTCATTTACTTTCTCCCTTTGAATTGTGTTTAGTGAGAAATCCCTTTTCCTTCTGTACGAGTCCTTTGAGTCAGGATGAAATGGTATGGCTTGAACATAAATCCAATTAGAAACTAGAGTTTTTAATTACATTTAATGTTTTTGCGACGGTTTTTCCTCCATTTTATCTTCCACTCTGTAACGGTCGCACCTACTCCTCGCTTCGTGGCACTGATACCTTTGCTCGTTTCGGTTTGGTTGTTGTCGTCACTGTTACTTTCTACTTGGTGGCTTAAGGCTTTATGACGCACAGAGCTCATCAGGTGCGTTTTGTCTTATCTGGGTGGATTAAGGTTCGCTGCGGTTTGAATGGTTTAAGATAAGTTTTTTTTTTCGTTATTTTGCATCATCCCGTGCGCTTGAAAGGATTTCGTAGTGTGGGTGTGCGGTCGAAAAGGAAGCAGGGCAAGAAGATATGATTATTAGTGGTGGTGTTGCGCTCAAGGGGTATGATTGAATAGGTAAATGACGTTGCTGCGATTGGCTGTCATACTTAACCCAGTTTTCGATTCGCAGGAGAAAATGGTTGCAATTGAATTGGGTCTGTCAGCAATTAATTTGGAAACTGTTGCAAGGATTTCATGATCAGCCTAAGGAAGAACAATGACAGAACGGGTAGAATGGTAAAATGATTGCTGGGAAAAGTACGAGTATATGTATGTACATATGTATATTTTGCTTGTGTAATAGTGAGGTAGATGGTTAAACCGTGAACCGTGTCAAACTTTGAAGTGATTGATAGATATTCATGGATAAAATGAGGCACTGAAGAAGAAAATAAATGTTACAAATTACAGTGGCAATACCCATTGCGGTCGCCTCGTTTTGTTGAAATCACAACAAAAGCCACGAAGCAGACTAACACAATAAGACAAAAAAATTAATATGAAAAGGTCACTCGGTCTAGTATACGTATGTACATATATGAAACTTCGACTGGTCTGACCCTTCGGGAAATAAGGGCTTCCAGCTTGAAGTTTGCTATTTGGGTAATGTCTCTATGAATAAAAACTTCCTCTTCTTCTTTGGTGGCTTTACAGACCATAAAGGACCAAAGCCAAGCTTCTTTCCAATCTCCCATGTTGTGTGTGATTTATTTTTCACATAGGTGAGAGGGACCTACATGTTAATGCCGATTCCGAACGGCGTGAGTCGAGAAGCTTTTTCGAGGCAAGTTATACTGCGGGGGGTTTTGCCAGTACCCCGCCGAGGAGGGACGCCGAGAAATAAAGATTCGATGGCGTTGGTGTTATCGGGATCCGAACTCGCTCATCGTGCGTCAGAGTCCAACACACTTGCTACTGCGCCATTGCAGCCGTTCCGGAGGCTGTAATCGACACCTCCTTCGAGCTGCTGGGTAAGGCACGCAAACCTCGCTTCAGGGGAGCGACTTTCAAGTCAGGGTGGTTATACTTTGTGTGTGACACGATCGATTAGAAGAAAACAATTGTACGGCCATCAAGAATAAGAGTGGACTTGATGTCGTGCTTGTGGAAGAGGAAGCTTCCCCGAAACCGCACATCGTTCGGGGCTACTTCCCACAAATCATCGGCTTACCCATCAGAAAGTTGTTGGCGACGCTCGATTCCCAAAATGACGGCTTATATGCACAGAACTGGAGAGTCACGCAGAGCACGTCAAATAAGGAGAAAGACCTCCTGCACTTGGTTCTGGCAGTCAGCGACAAGTCTCTGGCCCTTGGATCATCAAGAGCCAAGTGAAAACATCAGTAGACGTAGAACCAATCGCTGTAGAAAAACCTACAGCCAGCAGTATGGTGGTTGCACCTACTGCTGTAGTAGAGACGCCAAGATGTGACGAACGGAAACCCGCTGCCACATCTAAGTCGAAGACCACTAAGGGTCCAAACAAAAGAACAAAATGTCCCCCAACCAAACAAGGGGAATCCTCGAGATCAGAGTATCACTTCTATCGGGCTGGCAACTTCAGGCGTGGCAACAATAAGCCATACCGAATGAAGGACCCGGCCTACTGTCGCAAGTAATAAGTGGGCAGCGTGTGCCGCAGGGAACCTGCACCATGCGTCAGGATCAGCATTGGACAAATACAAGAACCATAGTACCATAAAGGTAAGATTATGGGCCTGCAAAACAGGTCGCGTAAACTAGTTTACGCTACGCTACAGGAGGTTCTCCTCCTAGGGCCGCATGTGTAATCGGCACTAATATAAATGTTCTCCCCATTCCAGAATTCATCACAAGGGACCTGGCAGCCGTCATTGTGGAAGTCCCTACCGATGGAAGAGTAAGGGAGATTGTATGCGCTTCCGCTTACTTTCCGGGAGACGGCCAACAAATCCCTCCCGAGGAAGTACAGGACCTGGTTAGGTATTGCGACCAGAAGAAACATCACCTTATAATCGGTTGTGATGCAAACGCGCATCATAAGGATTGGGACAGCAGCAATACAAATAAACAAGGTGAGTCACTCTTTGAATTTCTTATGAGTAACGATCTCACCGTTGCCAATAGAGACAACAAACCTACATTTATAAATGCGGTTAGAGGAGAGGTGCTTGACCTCACTATCTCTAGCCTATTTATTTTAAACGCAATTGGTGACTGGCACCAATTGGTGACTGGCAGCCACACTGTCTGATCACCAACATATCAGATTCAACATCTCCGGTGAGGTTAAAGAGGCTGAGCCTGGATGCCAGCCCAAACGAACTAATTGGGCTCTGTTTCAGGCTCTACTCTATACTAAAGAGGCTATGCTTCTCAAGTCGATTGAATCGACAGATATCGATGAATCGGTTTACCAGCTCAACGCAGCACTTATCTCATCCTTTAGGGACAGCTGTACACCCAGGTCAAGTACACACAAGCGGTGTGTGCCCTGGTGTAATACTCAGCTTAAATCCGTAAGGAAACAGGTGAGATCGCTGTTTTTCAGAGCTAAACAGAATAATAGTTGGACTGATTATAGATCTGCTCTAACTTGAATACAACCTCGAACTGAGGGAATCCAAGAAAATGGCTTGGAGAAAACACTGCGAGAACCTAGACTCTCTTACAACTGTGGCCCGATTCCATAAAGCGCTATCTCAAGAGCACACAAATGAACTCGGGCTGCTTCGCAGCCGGCGGCACCTTTATCGTCAATCGCAGGGAAACCCTGGAGACTTTGCTCGAGGTGCACTTTCCTGGTTCTACTCCCCACTCGATGTCATCTGACGATCAAACAAACGTCATAATTAGCATCGACAGTAGAACAAATAGCCTTTCTGGCAGACTTTTCAGCCCTGATAGGGTTAATTGGGCAATTGGCTCCAGGCAAAGACGGTGTCTTTCCTGCGATCTTACAGAAAGGCTTGAACACTATTTTATCACCACTGATAGTTCTTTTTAGGTCTTGCTTCAACCTTGGATACATACCCCACATCTGGAGAGAGGTCAATCTTGTCTTCATCCCCAAGATTGGGAAGCCAAGTGAGCAACCTAAATCCTATCGCCCTATCAGTTTAACTTCGTTCGTTCTAAAAACAATGGAGAAACTGATAAAGCTCCAGATTAGAGGTATCTTGGAGAATCAGATACCTCTGCATCCCAATCAGTATGCATATTGCAAAGAGCGATCTACTGAGAATGCGCTACGCCATCTGGAGACGTGTACTGAAAACAGCTTCACACACAGGGAGATCGCAATTCGCGCCTTCCTCAATATAGAGCGAGCCTTCGATAATACTAGCTATGATTCGATCACCACTGCACTATCCGACAGGAGTGTGGGCCATCCCACTAATCACTGGATTAGGGCGATGCTAAATAGCCGTATCATATCAGCCACATACGGAGAGGTCTCAGTGACAGTATCGGCGGCTATAGGATGCGCTGGGTTCGTACAGCACGAACGCAAAAACCGTCAAGAAATGCCATGATGCCCTATAAGACCTCGCCAAAAGAAACAATGTCAAACTTTGGTGGGTGCCAGGGCACAAAGGTATTAAGGGCAATGAAATTGCTGACTAACTCGCCAGAAAAGGTTCCAGCGATAAATATATAGGTCCAGAACCATTTTAAGATAAATTTCTTCTTAGACAAGTGGGAAAAATTGCAACACCTGTCCTCTTGGAACAGCATTTGGGGACTCTGTCAGTCGAAACGACTTATACGACCCTTGAACAAACACTCTTTTGACATACTCAAATTCATAGAGTGGATATCAGAAGACTAGTCAGCTATCTGACAGGACACTGCGGTCTGAGATATCATCTAAACAAAATTAGCCTCTCGTCTGAAACTGAGTGTCGACTCTGTCTCGAGGATGAAGGGACGGCGTATCATTCTCAGCGAAGTTGTGACTCCTAAGGGGATCACCTTGGCTCCTACAAGAAGCATTTTCAACTTCATTATGGAAGTGGAGAAGCTCCTCGACTAATCGGCTAGCAGGCACAAAGTTCGCAGTGCCATATGTTAAGGGTTTCATGGCGTTTCAAATGCAGAGTCTATATTTTTAGGCAGTATACGAGTAAGTACATATGTATGTACATACGTATATACAGTTGACCAGTATGAAAATGGACATCATTCGAATGTTCTCCACGGCTGGTTTTCCAGGCGTCGATCCGATAGTCAAAAGAGTTGATATCTTCCAATAGCATTTTTCTCGAAAATAGTGGTGTTTGTTAAATTTGATTATCTATTGTACAGACGAGTGTTTTCTTGTCCCTATTAATGCTTCCTCTGACAAGGAAACCCCTTTTACCAGCCGTCATACAGAGTCTAACCTATTTCAGATTAGCAGTATCACTAACAATCTTGGTCGACAACTTCACCTCATATTTTCATCTGATGCCCACAATTCCGTTGGTACTGCGAGCAACCATTTGCTATCTTCTCTCGATCAATATCATCCACCTTATCTCTTGAGTTTTCTTACAAACAGTAACAATTTTTCACCACTTCTGAAAAACTCTTTCTCTTTCAACTTTCGGAAGGCCGAATTTGCCACGCTTAACAATTTGGTCAATATACCTCATCTAAACTTTAGCTTGAATGAATGAACATGAACATGCGTTCCTCAAAAAAAAATGTTGATCCCCTCCTTGGTGTAAGAAGGAATTACGAAGTCTCCGTAATATAAGAAATAAATTATGGAAAAAGTTTTTAATATCTAATTCTGCCTCCGATTACTTGAAGTACCAATAGGCCTTCCTACATTTCTCTATCCTGAGAATCTTATATCTTGAAAGAATTCAGACGTCTAAACCAATTTATCAACGTCAAAAAAAAGTTTGACGAGATCCTTTCCACTCTTAAATTGAATAATATTTCCTCCGAGGACCAAAAAACTATTGCGGAATTCTTGATTCATTCCTTAGCCAATTATTTAATGACTGCAGTCAAAAACCTGACCAGCTATACGCATTTATTGATATAAATGAGAACAAGATAAACCATCCTAAAGACGGCTTCTCTCCGGGTCCCGACGATATTCCAGTTATACAGAGTGTGCCATCTTGACCTTCGGTATTTTAACATTGAATAACTCTGACCGAAAGAATACGCTGAAATTGTAGCGCTTTACATTAAAAACAATCGTTCAAATGTGAAAACTGTGCCTGCTTATCGTAAAAACTATGGGAGAAATCCGCCGCCTTCAGACAACACGATTCGTACTTTGGTAAAGAATTTCTCTAAGTACGGGTCTGGAGCGATTGGACAGTGTCCCATTCGACCGCGTCCGCGACGCTATAATCAAGTCGTTAAAGCGGTAAGATAGAGTGTTGCAGATAATCCAAATGTGTCGTATCGCCGCAGACTCTTATTATGAGCAAGCAAGTATTATGAGTATTATGAAGCAATATCTTCATCTCTCCCCATACAAAGTGCAAGGAGCTTTAGGAGGATTAGAAGTGACAGACAAGAAGTCATTTGTAAAAACGGAAAAAAATATCGGAGATAAAACAGAGCTCTGGGAAACATCAGCATTTATAAAGTGTTTATCGGACTTCAATCGTTTCGGAACAACTTGGAATGTCTTGGGAATAGGTGCTGATATAGACGATGAGGACGAGTTTTCAATATTTCTGACAAAAGGCAGGAAACTTTTGCTACCTTAAGGACATTGGGGAATTTTTCGCCTCAGTTTTTGAGGCGTACAATTCCTACAATTGTTTGACTTTTGGGCCCGGAAACTAACCTCCTTATGTCAAACCACTTATGATCCTTTAGCCTGGTGCTATCATTCGTACTAAGAATACAATTGATCATGCTAATTCTGATATCAGTGGCGGTGTTCGTGTCATTGTCGATGAAACACAACGAACAGTTAAAGCTCCGAAAGAAGTTATTAAGGCCGCACTAGTCGGCTTTGCCGTAAAGTCATATTGTTTTTTTTTTTGGGAGATTTTTTCTTGCTGGCGTGGTGGGAGTACGAGAATTTGGCTGATATTACGCAGTGGTTGGATGAGCCAAGATGCTCGTCATTGTTCTTTTTGTCAGGTTGGGAATTAAGGAAGAACTCCAGTATATTGGCGGTGTGACTAGAATATCGGGGATACATGACGGCCTCCTTCGGGTGTTGTCTGTCCAGAGTGTTGAAGCCACGGAGAATCGTGTACACGGAAATCGCTCGCTACGATTTCAGTGCGAGGGAATTTCAATCTAGTGTGCGTGTAAGTTCAAATCCTTATTATTAGTTAAGTATCTGACAGGACAGTTTTTGTCCTGTCAGACTTGAGTGCATTTCATACAGCATTTCCCTTGAATTTACGAACCAAACTACCTATGGTTGTTCCATTTGGACGGCTGTGGTGACCAAAACGTAAACGAAGTGCGCGAAACGTGTTTTTTCTTTTTACTATTCACCATGTTTGTAGTGCTCTTGAATAACTTGAATGCAGTCCTCAATCAGGTATAATCCCATTACAATAAATGGCAAGCACACAACTGACGAAGTAGTTTAGAAATAAGAGGAAAGAAAAAATCAACATCTTTGTTAAATTGAGTTTCCTGCACCATACTTGGACAACCCGTTTTATCAGGTCGAGTGCTGCCTTTCAGTACGTGCCCACAGAACTCATCCAGATAACGTGGTTAATAACAAATAAACAACTTTTCAGCTCTGCAGTGGACATTCGGCTAAAAACGAAAACTCTCATCTCAGAAACAAGTTGTTAACCTAGCTCTGATCTCCACTTATAGAGCAAATGACCTCACACAATTTAATTTAGATGCAATCATGCCACCAAATAAATAATATAACAAATACCAATTCAGTTTTCCGAAGTGCTGGCATTCCTAAACAGCCAGCAAAGCAAACAAAAAAGTTTTCCAACATGTATGGAATTCAATCACAGCATTATCCTGCAAACCATGATGAAATTCTATCATATCACAGAGTATCTCTATCGCCGACACACAATTTCATATCCTTCATACTCACCCTTCGTACTCGACTCTCGCCCAAAACGATTCGAAACCACTAAATCGTTTAGCACTCTCTCATTCAACAACAATTTCATTTGTCAAGGCATCAACAACAGTCCCACCGTGGTATTCATTTGATATTCAAGCACCTTGTGCCGCTCGTTTATCACGCACTATATAAAATAAAATTGACTGCAAACGAACAAATTTATTTCGCTTCATCGCGCCAGGAAAGGAAGGGATGATGATCCTTTGGACTGTGAATTATTTAGCGAACCCAAGTGAAACACGCTCATCGGAAACTAATTTGAAATGCTTGAATACCTAAAAAATAAAGAGTACCAATGCCGCAGCAGTTCTGTTCGATTATTATTTCCGTTTCCGGAACAATTTCCCGATTCGAAAGTGCATAGAGTTCAACGAATTCTAATTGAAGCTACACATGTGGACCACAAATCGAATAGAAGTCTATTGATTTTGTTTTAATGAAAACGAATTGTATGATTGATGTTTTCCAATTTCATAGAACAACTCCTGAAGCTCGGATGTTCGGAAGGGCTTCCGATGCATTGTGGCAGATTGACTGGCAAAAAACAATATAAAAAATTGGAAACAGGGAAGAGAATTGAAGATGAATAAACGCTCGAAACTTCGCCTGCACACGAGCAATTAGCACATAACCACAAAACCAAAGGGTTTTAACCAAGGAAATGCCAGCTAGTACCGGGCACACACAAGGGAAAGAGCATCGATATAATGAGCAAAGCATTTATTCAAAGTTTTTTGTTTTTTGGTTTGTTTAAAGTCTTAATGCTCGCCGCAAAAGGAGTTTTTTGTTTGTTGCTCCGTTGCCTAGTTCTTCTCAGTTTTTTAGAGCGAGAATCCTCGTACGTTCGCATCAGAATGTTAGAAGTTTACGTAACTGGTATGGACAACACTGTGTAAGAGTAGCTGCAAGAGTTTTGTTTTTTGTTTTTTTTTTTTTTTACTTCGTTCCAGCAACAATGCCGGATAAGGGGGTTTTGAGAAATAATTCCATGTGCTTTGAAGAGAAGTTCGAAACAATTTATCGAAAGAAAAAGTTAGCAAAATATAAAAAATGATTGAATGGCCTCGGTTATTTGCCTGCCAAAAATGGATCATGCAACTTTCAGAGGCAATCGTGAATGCAATTAAACATAAAACAACTGGTAAAAAAGAATGTTGGGTCTACTGTTGTGGAGTAAGGTCCGTACTGAATTGTGATTTCAATTAGAAGATCGCAAGTCTCCCATACTCTTGAGTATGTATTTAACCCCACTAACCAGTAAATGAGATGTCACATGGAATGCTGCTTTTTTTAATGTCGTCAAAAAAATTTCCTTCAAAATTTATTTAATTCAATTTTCAATCTCCTGGTAATCTCCTAGTAGCTAGCACACGATTCTCACATCTTAATAACCATAAGGGGGTTTGGCGGTTTGTAGATCAATTACCTGTTAATCAAATTGATCATATTTAGATCGACGCCAGACATTCGTCCAGCATTTTGGATGTCCGAACTTTCCGAGGAGCCAATGTGGACTCGGATAAATACCTTGTTGTAGCCAAGGTACGCATGCAGATGTCGCGAACACTACGTAATCGAGTAGGACCATTAAAATTTGACGTTGGGAAGCTGCAATCGCAAAGGACCGCCATGAACTTCGCCGATCGCCACGATTTTCGCTCTCTCAAGAGCCGATACAAACTGCACAAACCATAGAATATCAATGGACACGTTGTCAAAGCGCCATCAAGGATGCTGTCTCTGAGGTTTCCAGCCACCACCTAGAAGAAACCCCTGGTTTGATGACGAGTGCAGATAGGTACATGCAGAAAAGCAGAATGCATACATGACACGTTGCATCGGCGAGAGCTGCTCATGAGCTCTATGAAGTCTAATAAAGCTGCTGGCGCAGACGGACTGTCTGCTGAGTTATTTAGTCCGGTTCATAAAAAAGGGGACTGCGCCATTCGTGGACGATTTGATAGGTTCCTATCAGTGGGGCTTCAGGCCAGAACAATTCACACGGCAGATATTCGAGAAGACCTATGAATTTCAGGTCGACACACACCACCATTTCCCCGATTTTAAGGCCGCATATGATAGTGTCTATAGGGACGAACTATATAGAGGTATGTAATGTTTTGACATCTCTGCCAAACACGGCAGGTTGTGCAAGATGACAATGGAGAATTAGAGCTGCTCCATTAAGGTCGGTAAGGAGTTAATCGAGACCTTCGATGTCAGAAAAGGATTCAAACAGGGTGACGCATTGTCATGTGATTTATTCAACATCATCATGGAAAAGATCGCGCAGGATTCACTGGCCAATCAAGTCTGCACTATTGCTCGCATACGCTGATAACATTGACGTGATTGGGAGAACGCAGCGAGGCGTCAATTAAGCTTTTGTGGGCATTGAAGCTGAAGCGTCTAAAGTGGGTCTGAAGGTAAACGAAGGCAAAACCAATTACTCTTGTACCGCTGTTTCTTCGAGCTCAAGAAGTAACTGAGTTGTAGAGCACTTTTTTCGGAAAACTAAGGTGACTCTCTATAAAACCTTAATCGTCTCGGTCCTCCTCTGCGGCGCAGAGCCTTGGACCTTATCAAAAATGGATGAAGAAGCCCAGGGAGGTGCCGCCTTTTCTGTCGCAATACTTATCGGGCTTAAGATGACTAGTACCTTGTTAAGAGCCCCTGCTTGTTCGTTGACAAGATCCACAGCAACATTGGCACAGTTCATCGCTCCATCGCAACAAAATTGGGCATCGACATAAGACCCCAATATCTACCTCGAGGAGATTCAGGTGGATCTCCTTATTACCGGATGAGAGGGAACAACCCTCTTAGATGTACTACCTCACTTCCTTCCTTAGAACACGGGTCTGTGGAGTATCCTGAGCAGTGAGACAAGAGAAAGGGGTTGAACATCCCTCTTTAGATGGAATCCTCTTGCCTATATACTTTCAGCCTTGCAGATGCATGGAGATTTTCGGGTAGCAGTTCTAGATGAGATCCAACACTTCACTCTATGTGGGATTTTGTCTAGGGACACGGCCTCGAAATGGGTTTCCTCTCAGGCACCACCAAATCTGCTCAAATCTAGCTTGAAGGGGTCTTGCCTCTTTTGTGGCCCATTGAGTCCAGGTAAGTGCTTTACTCCTCTTTTTTGACCAAGCTGTTGGTTGGGTTGCGAAAGTTGAGAGACTCCTCATTGTCAATTGCGGTACCCGGACCAGGCAAGGTGGCCAACATCTCAGCATCGTGTCTGCTACGTGCGGGTTTCGAGTGATTATATCTTACATTCACGTCTCTGGAGGAAGTCCAGTTTGAAGAGTGTAGTAACGAATGAAATATCTTACATTTTGCCTGGAAGACTTGAAAACTGTAGAAGAACCGTAATGCTACGAAATTCAATTTTACTGCTTGCAACACGTTCAAAATAATTTCATAGGGCGGAAACCTCAGGGTCGGGTCAGTAAAGAGAAAGCGTAAATCATTAAAGCTCTCTTTTAGGATACATTTAGTGCATCTCGATAAAGCCTGAATCGTTATTATTCCTTGAGTCGTACTAACAAATAACAAAGGAAACACAAAAAAAGAAAACATTTTGCTCCCTATAAATACCCACACGAAACATACCACCTCCAGGCATACACTATGCAAAGAGAATTCTACAGAACCAGAAGAAAAATACCCAAGCCAAAACATTTCCTACACACCCAAGGAGTTAAGCACAAATGACAATAATAACAACAATAACAACGTGTTCATCTTCTCTAAGCACACCGGATGCCAAGCGTAGTATTCCAACTACACAAGTGAATTCTTCCGCAAAGGCTTTAACACTTTACTCCCCATGGAGTGGACATACAGCTAAAGCTATGCGAACCGACCACCATACGCATAATAACCTCTCCAGGATATGTATGTACGTACTATTGTTGTATATTGTTGAGCGTTCAATGACGGCTACATCCTGAAGACAAGAGTGGTAAGGATGTTGTCATCAAAAAAGCAAAGCTCTAGGGAAATCTTTTCATTTTCATTCCACCACTCCAGAATGACAATTGTTCGGTCTGTTCGGGCTGTGTGACCTTTTGCCGTCCGGCCTTATCTACTAACGAAAGATTTTCGTGCTCGTTAGAAAAATTCCAAGCAGTAATTGGGCTCCTATCTTTCGTGAAACGTGCATCAAACTATGTAAATCTACTCCCGCGGCATTTTTAACTCTACTCTACACCCATCGACAAACTAATATGGGTACATTTCAGTTCAGTTTGCTTTAAAGACTGCGCATCGGACCGCCATTTGAAACCTATTTCGAGTCTGTAAACAAGGAGAAATGGGAAACAAACCAAGGATAAATGGAATGGGACGTAATAATTTCCATTTTACAAGTCCTTAATTGTCTGTTTTAAAAGTTATTACCACCTCCATGGATCACCTTGGGCTGGAGAGAGAATTGTTCGTTTCATATACGAGTAGATATAGTCTGGTAATGGTAAGGGTGTGCTTTTATTGTAGCAACAGAGTGGTTCTGTTTAAAGGTTCCACTAAACAGTGAAAGGAGTATGACCAACGCGCGCTGTTGGTTTTTTGTTTCATCGCTTCGAAATGCGAATACAAAGGCAAACAACGGTTCTGTTGCTGTTTTTACATATTTCTATTGCTACTGTTGGTGTTGTTCTTGTTTGACGGAAGCAATGGTTGTCGGTGGGTAAAACGAACAAGTTGTCGGCATGACTATGGCGGCTGTTGCTTTGTAAATCGCTGTCGCACATGAATAAATTTCCATTTAAGAATTACAGTGCTCCGAAAGAACAACAATTTGCATACGCATTTGAGAAAGGCTATAGTCTAGCAGTATTACAACTCTACACTGAACCAGGGCTCTACTATGTACAATCGGGATACCGGCCGAATGAGTATAGGGTAGCGGGTACCGGATACCGACCGAAAACAGCTGAAACCAAGCACCAATTCTACGAGTAAACATTAAGAACAAATAACTTTTGTGGTGATGCTATTCGTGGATAGTCACCCAAGTAGGCATGAGCAGACCAATAGATTATGTATGTAGTTGTACATGTTTGGCTATTCAAGAAATGTAAAGAGACCAAAACGACGATTACGATTGTTTCGCTTTGGTTCTATGTGTTCCATTTATTCGACAACCAGGCACATCATTCAGCCAAAAGAAAAAAAAGTTAAAGACTTGTGCAATGCTGAACTTGTTTGCGGAAAGCGATGTCGAACAAATGGCTGACACGAAGAGACCAGTCGCGCGACAATGTTGAAGATAAGACACGCCACTTGCGATTATAGCTGCGAGATTTAATAAGTGGCGGAAAGAATAATGACCTTTGAGATATCATCGCCTCGGAATACAACGAGCAAGAATGGAGAAAGAAAATGGACTGGAACGGCAACGAGCAATAATGGTTTGTGCAAAGAGATACTTTATTTACTTAATTTAAACAAACAATGGAGCGCTATAAAAAAGTGTTCTTTGCATCGAATGTAATTAAGAATTCCGCATGGCGACTCAGTAGTCAGAGTTCTTTCTTTCCGCACTACTCGTACTTTGCTTGTTGCTCTGCTCGATTCTTTGCTCATTACTCAGCTGATTCTTCTGTTGGCCCCACGGATCGTTGTTCGCCTTTCGTCTTTTCTGAGCTTCCTCTGTTTTTTTTTTTTTGTGGTTTTTCAGCCCAAACGTAATTAGACTATGATTGACTGATAAATACTACCCGACATCCGGAGCATTTCATTCTGTCTCAAAACGGAGAACAGCTGTATTGTAAACTTTGCCGGCTGTTTGAATATACTTTATGAACCCTGCCTGTGGTAGTTGGAGTACTGGTCGTTCATCAAATGGCATGCACAATCAACATAACGTCAAGAAGTCATGCGCCAGCGGTTGGATGGTGTCGACAAGATTCATGGAGTGAATCTTTTTATTTTATTGCTTTTTGTTCGTGTTGGAAGCGTCTGCTTCCTGTTTAGAGCCATTCATCGCGCGAAACAAATGAATGGATTCTATAATAACGCAGGATGTGTAAGAGAAGACAGGTTACGTCCGCTTGGAGTGATGGAAAGCTATTCGGAACTAAGAATGGCTTCTGAAGATAAGGGAGGCCCTGCATTTGATAGACAAGTCGGTAAAAAAGGCATTTATTTTCTTCTCCCTAAGTGTCTTGTTGTATACAGGGTACAAAGCAGGTATAATTGTAAAAGAGTTGATGATACTTTGAAGCATAGGATAGGTTGATGTGGTCATCTTATTCACTCAAAACGGAATTCCAAAGCAACAGTCATCAAAAATTGCCGAAGATTTTGATCAGACGACTAAAGTGAACCATGCGGATGTCCACAAGCTTGCTGATATCATCGAGGAAAAATGTGTCTATGCACTGTCGACTGGCGAGAGAAGCACTCGATAACCTTTTTCTTCTTCGTCCATAATTCACGGCTTCGATGGGGTCGATATTTATACATACATATGTATGTAGATTGTCTGGCAAAGTGAGGGAATCGTCAAACCATGGTAGCGCTTGTTTGATCGTTGTGATTTCAACTTGCGTGTCAACATGACTTTAAGGACAGCAGTCGTTTAGCGCTTAGACCTATAGCTTAAGAAAATTCTCGCAATAAAACATCTAATGGGGTAAAATCGCTCAATTTCAATGGATAGCTTACATCACCATCGCATGGTATAACCATGTGTAGAATGTCCATTGCAGCATTAGTGTCGCCATGTAGGAACTAGATGTCGTCTACATCCGTACCACAAAAAAGGTTATCATGAATCGGTAGCAGTCTCTGTTGATGGCGAATGCAATGCTATCGTCAGGATGCCGTCAGCCCACTTTTTGCGAATGTATTACCACTTTGTGAAGCTCATGTAAGTTAGCATCGTCCAAAATTCGGCAATGTTGTTTGTTGTGACAGATCCGTTTATCTGAATATTGGCATTGGATTTTGTGTGCCCAAGTCCTGATGCGAGAGCACCGTGGCGCAGTGGGTAGTGTGTTGGCCTGTGACGCCGATGACACGGGATCGAATCTCGACAGAGCCATGTCATGTCTCCTCAGCGGAGTTCTGACAAAACCCCCTGAAGTAAAATTGTCATGAAAAGCTTCTCGAAATTCGCCATTCGGAACCGGCAATAAAGTGTAGGTCCCTTTCACCTATGGGAAAATTAAATCACACACAACATGGGTGATTGAGAGAAGCTCGGCTCTGGTCCTTCATGGGCTATAACGCCAACATACATACATACATACACTAGTCCTGATGCAAGATTCGTCAAGTTAATGTCTGCCAAAAGTCGAGTTTTTTTGCGCTGTGTGGAATCGACTTCCTCAAGTGTTCCTGAAGGAGTCTTCATTACATTCTTATCCTTGTGTCTGCAAGGCCGAAGATATGTATACAAGGGTAAGGCGAAAAGTTTTCGGCAGCAATGTATGATTCCTGCCTGAATGGACGTTTGAAAAGTTCGTATTACAAGTTTCAACTTAGTTTATCTACACGAATTTTTGCAGTGGACGTTATGCGGCGGTCACTATGGTCGTTATGGACGGACATCCTAAGAAAATTCATTCAAAATTGATAAAAAAACTTAGATGTCAATCCTTAAAAAGTAGGCAGCTGAATTGAAGGTCGGTCAAGGACCGCAACAACATGAGAAACCATCCAAGAAGTGTATGATGTCGTGTTGGACGATAGACGAATAAAGGTGTTTGAGATAGCCGGCTGTGGGGATATCGCAAGAAAGGGTGTGAGGCATCTTGCACAAAGAATAAGGGATGCGACAGCTCTGTGAAAGATGGGTTTCGCATTTGCTAAATGCCGAACAGAAATGCCCAAACAATTTTTTCAACAATATTTGGAACGATCCAATAGGGATCCGACCGATTCTGTACGCCGGGCAGTGATCTATCACCATAGACGGCGTATAAAAGAGCTTGGGGTTAGGATTCTTTGAATTCTTATCCAAATATGAGAGCCAACGTTTCACTGTGGAACGAATTTCCATCTGAGCTGTGCCAATGTAATACGCAAGTAATAATACTCAATAATACTATTTCGACACAAACGGAATGTTCGGAATACTAGAAGACACGTACCATTTAGCACTTTTACTAGTTTCTACAAGACCGATGTCAGGCATAATGAATGATGACATCTCATTCATTATTTTGCGCACGTATTGATTGATTTTAACTTGCTCTCCATCCCGTATATGTCAGAGAGTTAATTCTATGAATTCCTTCAATCGAAATTCGAATCCATAGGGTCTTGTTCAATTCTTTTCAAACTCAGGGTATTAATGCCAATGAACTAAGACATCCATGAAGATATTTAATCTTTCTGTCATGTTAACTTTACTTGGAAATCATTTTTTGGGCGTAATCTGCACGCTCTCCCTTGCAGACATTTTTGTGACCACTCTGTTTAGCACCTCATCGTACCCTTGACGACACTCAATTTTAATTAAAACGGGAATAGGTACATAAATTAATTAACCAACAGTGGCTTCGCATTTTTCGTTTCCGTGTTTCTCTATTCTTCACTGTTACAGAGGAAACCAGAAGCAATATCATCGTTACAAATTGAAATGTTAATCCATTTGTCATTCCAGGCTTAACTGGTCAACATTTCTTTTACTTAAGCTGCCTGTCCGGCGAGAAATCGAAAAATGGTCAACAAGGGCAGGAGAAAAGAACTCAATACTGTCAGTAAATCTTCCCCTGTCAGTCGAAGTATTTGTGGTTGCCGAAAAGCAATTGCACGGCATTCCAGTTACATCGTTATTTCCATTCGTATTCTGATTATGCCTGGTGCTTAGTCACATTGCCCTCTGATGGTGTAGTTTGACCTTTTTTTACCAGATGCCAGACGCAAGTCCCACATAAGAGGTTAATCTTAAGGATGTATCTGTTAAGCTGTCTTTATCCCATGATTTCTTCTTTTTATTTTTTCGTTGTTCACTCAAAGTACGCAAGTATTAACGATGTCGTCCCCGGCCTCAACGTCGTCGTCAAATTAAAGAACTTATTCGATGATAAGTCGATATCAAAGTACTCTGTCTGAGGACGTGGCAAATGTGTCACCTCGTGCTCTTCTGATTTGAGGTCTCATCATCTGAGTATCAGATTCGTATATCAAAAGCATTCTGTATCTTCTGGTTTTGTGCTTTAACGTGCTCATTTATTTTCTTGTCCCCCTTCTTGGCAGTGTAGAAGGCTTTGGCGGTTGCTGCAGAGTGCACTTGATGTTAACAGTTTAACTTTGTCCCGAAAAGGGTAACAAAGTAAGATAGCTGTTTAGAAGTTGAGTGAAATAGGTTTGAAAGGAGCTTATGAAAAAGACCGAAGTGTTAATTAAAAATCTGTAATTAAATTGCCCAAGGCTACTTGTGGTCTGTGACCTACCCGCTCCGTTTAGAGACAGGTACGGTTTTTCCTTTTGCTTAGGACGAAATGGATGGATCTATATGCTTAACATTAATGTTTGGAAGTCTTCAACTGTACGTAAGAGTGAATATAGCCCAATAGACATTTTTTATCACATAAATACAGAACAGAATCAGGATCTTTTGCACATGTTGTGTAACTTAAAATCGCCTCGTATTGTATAGAGTAATTTATTCGAAAACGTTGAGAGGATGAGATTACCACCAAGACTGAGATGTCTCTGCCATAGGGAGACTTTCATGTTGCGGTTACTTCCATCACATCCGGCTGTGATTGATTGCCTTAAAGTAACCACATTCTTGGAATGCGATCATGATGACGAATGATGTAAATGAGTTCATCGCATAATTGAGTTTTGAGAGTGATGGTTATAGTTGTTTTTTTTTTTTTTTTTCTTTAGAAATGAAAAGCAGTCAGTAGAGATATTGACTTTAAATTTCATAACTGTCATCATCGTTTGCTCTTCGGTGTGGTTAAGTAGTATCACTAGTGTCATAAAGCGAACCCTTTTAAGAGAGATTCGACAAGGGTTTCAGACTACTGTCAGCGAGCTGCCAGAAAAGGGACTTAGTTAGGGGTTATGGTGTGGATGACAGCATTTTTTTCTTGTTCTGGAAGTATTTCATGAAATATTCAGGCTGAAAGCTGTGGCAATTCACTTCGGGGTTATGAGGTCCGCTGTAGAATATCACGTACGCCTTGTTTGTGTAGGAAGGTAAGCGCTGCTGTGCCGGAACACGTCTAAGAGTACCTTTTTTTTTGAGGTGTTTGACATCACCTTCCATCAGTGTCAACAGTCGCCTCATTTACGAGCTATTTTTGATCAATTGGACAGGATTTTATGTGGGGGCTGTTGGTGTATTCTTAGAACTGTAGTGTGGATGACAACGAAAACGATACTTGGCTGGAATTGAGCTATTGCCCTTTCGCAATAGAGCGAAATTGTTTTTGGCGTTAATGCAGATGCAAAAATAGACGAAGTCTTTCATAACCTCAAAGGCGTTGGAATCCTATGTTTGATGACGGGAGGTACTTCTTCTCTAGTATTAGGTTAAAGAAGTCGCACGATACGGAGTCGCTTCGTCTAAAACTACGTTTGTTGTTGAACGACTCGTAGATAACTTTTTCTATTCTGATAGAGCTGATGGTAGCATAACCGTAAAAGTTTGACAGGAATGCCAAACTCAAACAGACAACTTCTCTTCGTGTTATCGAAAGCGCCTTCAAATGGACAGAAAGGAAGTGGGTATCAACTTGTTTCTCATGAGTTTTTTCCAGGATTTGGCGTATTGAGGAAATCTAGTCAATCGCGAATTTGCCAGGTCTAAGACCCCTCTCATAAGGTCCAATCAGTTTGTCACTGTGGGCTTTAGTCTTTTACATAATACTCATAATAAGATCTTATACGCGATATTTAGAAGGCTGAGCCCGCGGTAGATGGCGCAGTTTGCAGGATCCTCCTTCTTGTGGATTGGGCAAAGCACACATAGGTTCCATGATTTCTTCCTCGCCTCCGAATCTCAATAGCTCCGCCCGCAACCCGTCAGCGCCCGTAGCTTTATTAGCTATTCGAACTTCATTGTAGTGAGGTGGCAAGACGATGGACTCCGCCGTCAGCGACTGCGGGTTCGGGTTCCACTTAGGTATCGTCTATTGCATTGCTGCTGCTATTCTTCAGCAAGTCCGAGAAGCCATCCTCCCATATGATAAGTATATATATATGTATATGTTCTGAACGTCTATCACCAGATTCCCGTGCTTATCTTATTACACTAATTGACTCCAGACTTAAAACCTTTTGTCATTCTTCCGTATTCCATGTTCGCCCCTTTCCGCTTCTATTTTCTTTCGCTTAAAAAGGAGTCTCTCTTTCCTCCTCTTCTCACAATATCATTTCAACACCGCCCACGTTGCAGTTGACCGTAGTGTGGCCCTGTACGCAGCGTCCTTCTCAACAGTAGCGGCTTCGGCTGTGGTACGTGAACACTTTGAAAGTGGCTCCACTGGTCGCTTGTATCATTATTCTAAGAAGTGTTTTTGGATAGAAGCGGCGGGAGTCGAGTAGCGAAGTTATTGGCTGTTCGTTGTTACTACAGTTTTTTAACGTCGCTGTGTCGATTAACGTATGTTTTTTTGTTGAATAGAGGCAAGTATAAACCTTGACTGCGACAAGGTAATGATCCGACTCTATGTTGGAACATCGAATTAAGCGCACATTAGGCACACTAGAAGCATGCATTTCGTCAATTCCAACGTGATCAATCTGGTTTTGTGTTCTTTGATCAGGGGCAAACCAAGTTGCTTGATGGATTTTTTTTAGGTGGAAATCTGGTGCTACTAAACACCATATTTTGTGCCGCGGCGAAGTCGATCAAGCCACCGTCCGTTATCGGAGGTTTGGTCGTGGAGGCTGAATTTTCTGGCTGTCGGACCAAAAATTCGCTAAGCACGATTTTGGCATCGTAGCCGATGACGATCAAAAGCTTGCTTATGGAGCGCATAAAATGATTCCTTGGTCTCCTCGTCCTTTTCATCCGTCGGGGCATGAACGCAAATTACGCTAAGGTTAAAAAACTTGGCTCGGATGGAGCCATAGCGAGTCTTTTGTTGGTGGGCTCGAAACCAGATGCGAGATGACGAAGCCTCCGGCCCACCATGGGTCCGACACCGAATTTGTGCTCCTTTTAATGGCAGCTTTACTAGATGTCACATGATGGCTTTTTGCAACATCCGTGTTCTGTCCATCGCATCGCCTTGTATTCATCGAGGACATTTACAGTGCGATCATTCCAGGTCCATATCTTCAAGTCGTGGTCCTCGGTTTGTTTGCGGTAGACGTCGTCAGAAAAGGGGGACGGTATAATACGAGGCTGTTCTAGCTGTTCTTGCCGTTTCATTGGATGAGGTTTTTATGTGGTGGGTCACAAACGCAACGCACAACCCTAAAAACCCGGGGCAGGTCGCTTCACACATTGGTTCACTGCTCGGCGTATGCCAGGCGGCTATTCAGGAGAGGCCACGTGAAGGCTGTGTGTCAACTTGAATTGAGTAGGGACAAAGATCGAGGCTGGTGCTTGCCATGTTAAACACGATCAACTCCTTTAGTCTGTTTGCTTGCTCCTGTTGTATAGTTCGGAGAACGAAAATTCGATTCATGTTGAAATACAGCAATTCACGAAATGAGTGCGTCGCTGAGTCACGTATCATTTGCAAGCCATAGCCTGACTTTGTGTTGCTAATATTTTAAGAGCTTGCTTCTCTTTGAGAGAAAATTTAATGGTAAATAAACGTTAAAGAGCGTTTGGCGAAGGAGATTTCGATGCGAAAAACTCATATTAGGGACCAAGGCTAACGATAACAAATGGAAGTGAACCTCTAAAAGCAATAAATGAAAAAAGGTACGAAGCCCTGTCTACAGGAAAGCCTACAGATCCGGAAAAAATCTCCGATCTCATTGACTTCTTCATTGAAGAAACCCGGAAGGCCAAAAATTGCTACTGGTCGTGACAGGAGGGCTTTGAGAAAGATCCTAAAAAAGTGTCGTCGTACTACGACGGCAAATATCACGTTAGAGTGGAAAAATGTTATTAAAAAGCAGGTTTAAAGAGACACCTGTATGTATGTATGTATGTTGGCGTTACAGTCCATGAAGAACCTGAGCCGAGCTTCTCTCAATCACCCATGTTGTGTGTGATTTCATTTTCCCATAGGTGAAAGGGACCTACAGTTTATTGCCGGTTCCGAACGGCGAATTTCGAGAAGCTTTTCATGACGATTTTACTACAGGGGGTTTTGTCAGAACCCCGCTGAGGAGAAACACCGTAAAAACACGTTCGATGACATGGCTGTGTCGGGATTCGATTCCGTGTCATCGGCGTCAGAGGCCAACACACTACCCACTGCGCCACGGTGCTCTCTTCAAGAGACACCTGCATTCGAAAAATGAAGACAATGGGATGCAAATTTTATAAATTTTACTTTTATTTTATTACCATTAAATATAAATGTTTGTTATAAACCGTTACTTAGGCAAAAGAAAAACCACTTTGCAAAAAAGAAACGCTTAAGGTGGGCCCGTAATCATCAAAGCTGGACCTTGGGGCAATGGAGGAGTGTAATATGGAGCGATGAGTCCCGATACGAGCTTTGTATTGGAGACTCGCGATCAAGAGTCCTACAAACTCCAGCTGAAGCATCTCACCCAGATTGTTTTCGTAGAAAAACAAAATGTACGGCTTCAGTTATGGTCTGGGGATGTACATACATATGTCAGCACAAGGTGTGGGAAACCTTTGCTTTATCGATAGCACTGTGAATGTAGATTCATTTTTAGTTCTTACTTTTCGGATAGAGACTTTCGCATAAAAGAAAAAAACACATATTCGAAGATTAAAGAAAACAAAGCGGGTGTACCTACAAGAGGCGATATTGCATATACAGAATTGGCGAATAATATCGAGAATACGATTGATGTCACAAACAGAAAGATAGGGCACTTGCCAATACACATTAACAATCAAGCAATGATTTGCTTTGCTTTGGTGGCACAGGTGAAAGGGACTTACAGTTTATTGCCAATGCCGGCTTGAGTCGAAAAGCTTTTTCATGGCAAGTATACTACGGAGGGTCTTGCCAGTATCCCGCCGAGGAGGGACGCCGCGAAATAAACATTCGATGGCGTTTGTGATATCGGGATCCGAACTCGCTCATCGTGCGTCAGAGTCCAAAACACTAACCACTGCGCCATGGTGCCCTCAACAACAACAAGCAATACTGTACGCAAATTGTGGAAGGTATCTTGGTATTCCTCTGGATGCGAAACTCCCGCTGGAAGGCTCATGTCAAGACAAAAAAAGAGAGGAGATACAACAAAGTCTGACTTAACAAACAAGTCATTAAACCCATATGGGCCTGGTATTCAACTTTGGAGTTGTACCAAAGAAAGCAACATTCAAGTAATACAACGACTCCAAAACATGGTGCTGAGAAACATTGTGAACGCATCTTCCAAAATCAGGAACAACGATCTTTATGGTGACCTCGGGGTGGAATCCGCGTAGTATGAAATACACTGGTTCGCTGAGAAGCATCAGGGCTGACTTCACCACCACACGAACCCTAAGATTACCCCGCTTTTGGACGAAAAGAATCTAGTTCGAAGATGCTGTTGATACGTCGCCTCTCTTTTGGTATAAGGGTTTCAGGTAAAATTATTGAAATACAGGGTCTTCAAATTTAAAACTGTGAGATGTCATGAAAGTTTTTCATCCATTTGAAATGCCTATCGATGCCATTATGTCTGGAATATAACGTTAGCAGCTTTTATGGGTGGCGCGCCTCAAAAATGTTCGAATTTTGACCGATGGCATGTTGGCTTTGAGGGCCGCTGTGGTCTGTGGCTTATACCACCCCACGTGAGATGGCCATGCTCTCGAATCGCACTTGCAGAATTTCCAATATGGCTTGAGCTATGTGCCACATAGCGCTGTCCTGTTGAAACCATATGTCATTGCTGTCCATATCATCAAATTAAGGCCAAAATAAATTGGTAATCATCGACCTACATATAGTGCTCGCCGTTGCCGGTGATGGTCTAGTCACTGTCGGTCTCAAAGAAATGGGTACCAAATGATTTTCCGAAGAAAATTAGTCTCAGTTTCCAACTGCTTCTGAGCCCATTCAGCGAACATACGTCGTTTTCTATGGTCGTTTACCTTCAGCTCCCTTCAGCTCTTACCTTGAGTTGAATTTTGTACGAGTGCAGGCTCAAGTCACGACGTAAAATGCGCCAAGTTGTGGTTTTTGAAAGGCCGAGTTCCTGTGAGCGACGCGAAATTGACTGCCTCGGATTTTCCTGCACTCTCACGGACAGCGGTGATGTTTTCGGCAGATCTTGCGTTTCGTCGACGTACAGGTATTAGTTTATCGTTTACTGAACCAGTGGACTCAAATTTATCCACCGCACTGCGAATAGTCCTCTCGGTAAGACGATTATTGCGACCGTTAAATGGGCGAAACGTTGCCCGAACAGAACAACCATTTTGATAACGCAGTCTTATCATTTGCCCGTGTTGTTGAACGCTATGCCCATCTGTGGTAATTTGGCGAAACAGACTAAATAAACAATAGCCGATTCGACAGATGTAGCTTCAACAATATGGTCGCTATCAACTGTCAAAGTTCGGAAATCTTTCTTGAAAGACCCTATAAATCGCATGATTTTCGCCGCTAATTGGGCATGCCTTATCAATAAGACGCAGGTTTTTGTTAATGCTGTGGTCTTTGAGTAGATGCTTGGGAACATTTTTATATTCCAAAGTATTATGTCTTTCAATGACAATACGTTCCTCATATTCTGTATACAAGGAAAATCGTTCTGCAACCTACTTATGCAGATTATATCCAGATATCAGCTCACTGGTAATTATCACAAATTAGCAACTTTAATACGATAAACGCGTTATTTATGAATAATAAAGCATCCTTATCACATTTGACCACTTGACCACAGCTGCCGGTAAAATTATTGCAAATTATCTGACACATTTGCTGATTAACATTCCATTGTCCAGCTATTTTCAATTTCCTAACCACCTTTAACCGACTCCGGTGACTGATAATCTCTTTCGCAAAAACATAATTCATTTAACTTCGAGATTGGTTCAAGCCAGATGCATCTATGATTATATCTATGTCAAATCACTTTTGACATAACGTAAGGATTTATCTTTAAAAAGAGGGCATATCTGCCGGCGAGAAATAGCTGTACCTAACAGATACATAAATCAATTTGTAATGATACCTACTGAAAACCAAATCTTTTTTGCGAATCAAACTCGATTTCATTCATCACTTAACACGACATGGCAATCCGACTAACTTAAAAAGCCCCAAAATCCGACATCGTTAATTGTGTTTAACGAACGCCCTCAACCGCCATCCTCTAAAATGCCATAACCTCTCTCCCGACATGGCCATGGACTTTATACATATTCTTGGTATAGGCGAAGGCGTGTGCATATAAGGTATCACTTTTGCCAGACCCAAAGATCAAAGTCTGTCATCGTCGGCACAGTGTAGGCGAACACATTCACCGCAGTAGATGACTTCAGCCCTCGACATACGCAGCAAAGAGTCAGGACATTATTTATGGTTTCCATTACTACTGGAAAATGTGAGAAAGGAAAAGTAAAAAAAAAACAAATATGCTATGTAAATACGTATGCCTCCCGTCCACGCCCCCCAACAGGGAATTCACTGGTGTGAATTACAAACTAGTAAATATTGATAGAGTTGCAAATCTTTGCTCGTCGTCCGCCCTCTGATATACGATCATATCCGAATTTACGATGGAAACTCCTACATGTGCCGCCATCTTTTCACCCTTTGCACCAGTAAGTCCTTTGCATGAATACATGGATACATATATGTATGTATGTATGTATGCTCGCTGATGGAAAGTAAAATAATTCGATATGTGCTTACTTCACACATTTTTCTTTTTGCATCCCGTACCGGATATGCTTACCCTATCCAGTGAGGACCAAACGGTTAAAGACTCAACCAAACTCAGCGCGCCCGAAGCCGAAGTAAAAACAAAATGAATTGTAAAAGGAAACAGAAATTAAACTTGATAGAGTGTTGTTTCATGAAGTGAAAACTTTTGTGGCTCTCTCTTTCGAATCGTCCGCCTTTGCAATCATCACCAGGCACACACGTCTTCGATTTGTTTGTACGATGTTTTCGATTTTATTCGTCGACCTTCCCACCCCCCCTTCATGAGCACATGGTGCCTGAGCCTGAGCCTGAAGATTTACTGGGCAGTAAGGAGGATGGGAAACGAAAACGTGCTGAACAGGAGGAAAACCGGAGCGAAAAAAATTGGAATCGGAATAGAAATAGGAACATGTATGTAGAAGGCATAGGAGAACTGAATCGACGTTAGGGTTATCTTGCGGGAAACATGACTTGGATTTAGCGGTGCTTTCGGTGTTCAGATTAGGTGTACACATTCACACAATTGGTTGGATTTTTCCAGCTTCTCTGCGTTGATGAGTGGAACAGATCAGATCCTGCCATTACCATCACACAAATTAATCCGAATTCAAAGTCAAATTTAAGCCGTCCACATTTGTCTATGTAGATATTGTATTCATTTACACACAGGATCTCTGGATAGCAAAGTCACGTACTGGAGGAGCTTGAGTATTTCTCATATCTCAACATTGAACCCTCAAACGAATTCCGAGCCAACGAAGAACGCACAGCAACTAAACTGTGTGGTAAACTTTAATCGATAACTGTTAGATACGAGTACATGTTTGTGTACATATAGAAGTGCCAATGAAAATACTTTCGATTGAAATTAATATTAACACGCTACAGTAGAAACATACATACATTACATACATGTGTATCAATGTTCGAGAGCACAGAGACAGAGATTGAAAATAGTTTTTTCCAACAATTAAACCAAGAGGGAACAAATACGTAGTTTTGCTATTTACAAGCGCAAAGGTACATACATACATATGTATATATCTACAAGAAGATACATATCTCGAACGATAAGCTCTTACCGTCACATCATCGGATGTGTCAGTACGTATGTTCATTCAGGTGATATTGGCAGGATATGGTGACAGAAAAGAAGTACATACATAGTTTCCTCATACGGTCGTGTTGGCCGGATATACATACATACACACATACAGTGATTTGCAAAAGTCTGAATACAGTTGTCAGAGTAAACTTTAACATCAATTTTTAAAATGTCAGAAAAACTTAGAATAATAAATTATACATCAAAATAAAGTTTATTTAATTATAAATAAAAAAATTAAAAAACAAATAATTTCAATTCAATAGATAAAAAAACACAAACAAACATATCAATTTAGTTACAAATTTGACTTTGCAAAAGTCTGAATACAGGCACAATTGTTTCCCGAATTATCTTGAATAAACGAGTTAAATCGTATTATTTAAAGATAAACCGTTATCTGTAGATGTTAGGCATTCAAAGCGGTTTATTTGATTCAGTTTGACTTTGGCATCTCAAGGTAAAACTTAATAATTCGCCAACTAGCATTAAATTGTCAAAATGAGCTCGAATAAAAGAAAAGAACTGACTCCTTCTGAGAGAGAAATTATTATAAAATTGAAAAATGACGGGAAATCATATTCAGATATTGCGACGCTTCTTGACAGAAAGCGTGCAACAATACAAAGTGTTGTGAGGCGTTTCAATGGAAGACCTTCCACACAAACCGAGCAAAGAACTGGCCGACCACGCAAAATTGGAGCAAGTGAAGAAAAATGTATCAAAAAATTGTGGTGAAAGAACCATGTACTAGTTTGAGATCAATTGCAACACAGCTACAGACTTCGTTGAACACAGTTGTAAGCCAATCAACAGTCTCTAGAGCGTTGCACCGGGCTGAATATAAATCTTGTGTTGCGAGAAGGAAGCCCTTTATATCAGAAATCAACCGTAAAAAGCGTTTAAAGTTCGCAAGGACTTATTTGAACAAAGACGTTAGCTTTTGGAGAACAGTAATTTTTTCTGACGAAAGCAAATTTAATGTTTTCGGCTGCGATGGTAGGAAATTTGTATGGAGAAAGCCTGGAGAAGAATACTCACCAAAAAATTTGCAAGGAACCGTAAAGCATGGAGGTGGAGGGATTATGGTGTGGGGTTGTATGTCCTACGGGGGGTGTGGAAATTTGGTAGTAATAAGGGAGATTATGAATAAATTGGTGTATCTCAATATTTTAAAAGAAAACTTGGCTGAAAGTGCGGAAAAGTTAGGCCTAAATGGGAATTATTATTTTCAACACGATAATGATCCCAAACATACAGCATACGATGTTCGTCAATGGATCTTATATAATGTTCCACACTTTCTAAAAACTCCCCCGCAAAGTCCGGACATCAATCCCATAGAACATCTTTGGGCAATTTTGGATAGAGGTGTTCGAAAGCATGATATTCGGAACAAACAGAAATTAGAGGAAGTCCTATAAGAAGAATGGGCCAGAATACCTTCGAAAATTACTGGAAAGCTTACAGACTCAATGCTACGAAGACTGCAAGCAATAATTGATGCCAAAGGCGGGCCAACGAAGTATTAATACTGCTTTTCGTTTGCTGTATTCAGACTTTTGCAAAGTCAAATTTGTAACTAAATTGATATGTTCGTTTGTGTTTTCTTATCTATTGAATTGAAATTATTTGTTTTTTAATTATTTTGTTTATAATTAAATAAACTTTATTTTGATATATAATTTATTGTTCTAAGTTTTTCTGACATTTTTAAAATTGATGTTAAAGTTTACTCTGACAACTGTATTCAGACTTTTGCAAATCACTGTATGTAGTTTGGATGGGAATCTTGTAGCTCAAGAGAGGAAAAAATGTATCGCACGTGTTTTAAGAGGAGATTTTGGAATATAATCGGAAATTAACCGAATATGGTTCGGTTGTCGTTTACGGGTTTTGATTAAGCACTGAGTGAGATGTGTTTCTCTACAAATAAATGAGCTACCTACTCGAACGAAAGGTTAACTTACAGCCGGCGACGCGTTCAAAATAGGTTTTGTAAAAATATCAGTAAGGTAATTTTATTCGGTCATATGTGGACGCAACGGCGCGCCGTGGCGCAGTGGTTAGTGTGTTGGGCTCTGTCGCACGATGATCGAGTTCGGATCCCGATAACACCAACGCCATCGAATGTTTATTTCGCGGCGTTCCTCCTCGGCGGGGTACTGGAAAACCAGCGGGGTACTCTAGACTCCTTTCACCTGTGTGAAAAAAAGTAAATCGCACACAACATGGGTGATTGAGAGAAGAAGCTTGAGGTTAGTCCTGCATGGGCTGTAGGTAGGTAGGTAGGTAGGGTCGTAGCCTTCCCAGAATTGAGAAGAACGCACTTAGGCCAGGGAGGCCCGTTGTGCAGCTACGAGGGGGTTTTACCCCCCTATTCGTGGAACCGTCTAGTGCTTCTTAAGAAGTTAAGAAGATTAAGTATCCCTACTTTCTGAACATCTGTCAGATCGTTAAGGAAGTAAGAGCCTAGGTAACGTTTGCTTATATTGCAAAAAGCTGGACAGGCGCAGAGAAGGTGGTGGTGATGGCATGGGCTGTAACGCCATCAAAGAAGAAGAATAAGTACGTGATATTTGAGTATGGCCATGGGATGTACATATGCCTATATATATGTACATACATATGTATGTATGCTCCTTTGGTTTTTTGTTTTTTGGTAGGCATCTAAATTAGGGGGTTAAAAACATCAGATTTCGAGAGGGAAATCTTTGAGATAAGGGCCGGAATATTTTTTACCACCAAGGGAGTTTTCAAGGTCCGGGCTATATGTACATATACATCTTCTTCTTCTTAGTGGGCGCTACAGTTCGGGGTGAACCTGGGCCTCACCCAACATGCCCCTCCATCTAGCACGATCTTTTGCTAGCCTTTTCCATTGCAGCACACCCAGTTGGCTGAGGTCCCCTTCCACTTGTGTGCGCCATCTTAAGTGCGGCCGTTCCTGCTTCTTCGTCCTTCGGGGTTGGATTCAAAGACTCTCCGGGCTGGAACTGTGGTGTCCATTCGCTCTACATGGCCCAGCCATCTTAGGCGTTGAATCCGTAGACGCCTGACTAGGCTCATGTTGCTGTACAGCCCGTAAAGTTCGTGGTTGAATCTTCTCCTCCATACCGCGTCTACGTTTATAGGCCCAAAAATCAAGCGCAAAATCTTTCTCTCGAACCGACCAAGGGCCTCCTCATCCGCTTTTGATAGTGTCCATGCTTCTGCGCCGTACAACAGGACCGGGATGATAAGGGTCTTATACAGAGTCAACTTTGTCGTTCGGGAGAGGGCTCTATTACTCAGTTGCCTCCTGAGCCCAAAGAAACAGCGATTGGCAAGAGTGATTCTGCGTTTGATTTCGGAACTGATGTCGTTGTTCCAGGTCACTGCGGAGCCAAGGTAGACGAAGTCCTTAACTACCTCGAACTTATGTCTGCCAATATAAACGTTCTGGCCACCACGTCGGTGGTGAGCGTCCTTTTTTAATGACAGCATATATTTAGTTTTGCCTTCGTTTACCGCCAGACCAACTTTCGCCGCCTCGAACTCAATACTCGCAAACGCCTCATTGACATCTCGCTGTGATCTACCTATTATGTCAATGTCGTCGGCGTATGCAAGGAGTTGCGAGGATTTGAAATAGATTGCGCCTCTTGTATTGGCCAGTGATTTTTGCACAATCATCATCGCCCTGCCAAAAATCCTTTTTTGACATCAAAACTATCGGTAAGGTGTTCACCGATTCGGATGGAGCAGCGAGCATTCTCCAAAGTCATCCTGGATAGTCTGACGAGCCTAGCAGGTATGTCAAAGGTAGACATATCGTTGTATAGCTCGTCTCTAATTACCCTGTCGTACGCGGCTTTGAAGTCGACAAATAGGTGGTGAGTGTCGACTTGAAATTCATTGATTTTTTCCAGGATCTGCCGTAGTGTGAAGATTTGGTCGATGGTGGACCTCCCTGGCCTGAATCCGCACTGATAAGGACCTATCAGCTTATTTACAGAAGGCTTCAGGCGTTCACACAAAACGGCAGAGAAGATTTTGTAGGCGATGTTAAGAAGACTTATTCCTCTATAGTTGGCGCAATCAGAGGGGTCTCCTTTCTTGTGGATCGGGCATACGATGCTGAGACTCCATTCCTCGGGCATGCTTTCCTCTAACCATATCTTACGGATGAGCTGGCGCATGCTCCAAACCAGGTCATCCCCAGCTGCCTTGAAGAGCTCAGCAGACAGTCCGTCTGCGCCAGCAGCTTTATTCGACTTGAGCTTCGATATGGCAATCTTATCTTCGTCGAGGTCAGGGGGACAGAATTCTCTGCGGTCTCCGTCTATTAGAAATTGATCATTCTGCCTGACAGCGGTATATTGACTAACATCGCCGTTATACAGTCTGCAGAAGTGGTTTTTCCGTATTCTCAGCATCGACTGCGGTTCTACTACTAGGTGTCCGTTCTCATCCCTGCAGGCTTCCGTTCAGGCTTTATAACCGTGGCATGTTTGCTTTATCTGTTGATAAAACTTTTGAACGTCACGCCTGCAGTAACACCACTCCAAATCCTCAATCGCGCGCTTCTCGTGCTCTTTCTTCTTTCTTCTAAGAAGCTTATGCCCCTCCCTTCTTTTTAACTCGTAGAGCTCACGAGCTGCTCTTGTTCTTTTATGCAGCGAGGCCTTATATGCATCCTGCTTCGCTGTAAGAATCCTCCTGCACTCGTCATTGAGATAGGTGTTTCTTCGTGGTGGAGCCTTGAAACCCAAAACTTCCGATGCAGAGCTTTTCAGTGGTTGTTTGCAAAGGTTCCACTGCTGTTCTATTGATAGTGTGGAGGATTCAGGTGTATTGGAGAGCTTAAGGGAGACGCGATCGGTAAAAGCACGAGCGGTTTCTGTCGATAGTAGCTTTCCGACGTCATAACTTTGTATTCTTACTCTACTCCGTTGCGTTCGTGATATCCGTAAGCGCATCTTGCCTACTACAAGATAGTGGTCCGAGTCGATGTTAGCCCCTCGGAAAGTTCGAACACCAAGAATAGTAGAGGAGTGTCTGACGTCGATCGCGATGTGTCGATTGATCAAAAGACCGCCAGGTGCCTTTGTGTACATCGAGGTGCAGGAAGCGCGTACTGGCTAGAAGGATATTTACCCCGTAGCAAAATCAATCAGCCTGTGTCGGAGGTTATCGGAGGTGGTGTCGTGTAGGCTATGTTTGCCGATGACTCGTTCAAAGATGCTTTCCTTACCCAGCTTAGCATTGAAGTCTCCTAGTACAATTTTGATGTTATAGCTGGGACATTGGGCATACGTTCTGTCTAGGAGATCGTAGAACTCATCTTTGGCGGAGTCCTCCTTGTCTTGCGTGGGAGCGTGGACGCAGATCAGGCTGATGTTTAAAAAATTAACCTTGATACGGATTGTTATGAGGCGTTCGCTCACATGCCGAAAGCTTAGGACTTTTTGCCTTAGTCCACCTCGAACAACAAATCCGCATCCAATCAATCGTTGCAGTCGCCTATAGCAGTCGCCGTAGTAAATATCGAAGTTTTTATCCGCTTTATACCCGGTCCATTTCATCGTACTTCCTGGATGGCGATGATGTCCGCTTTATAGCGGTCTAGGGCGTCGGCATGTTGTTCGGCTGCACGTGGCCTGTTTAGGGACCTAACATTCCACGTACAAAGCCAAAGATCATTGTCCTTTTTCGCTTGTTGTTGTTTCCGAGTTTGTGTTTTTTTTTACGGTTACCTACGGCTTACTAGGCCGTAGCCCAACCAACCAATCCTGTTTTTTGGCGCAGGAGGCTCGCCATTCGCCCTTCCCCGTCTGCAATTTCCATAGGAAATCTCCAGATGGCACCACGAGGAGGTGGGGATAGGACTTACTAACAGTGCCGCAAGATGTTTAACTGCGGTGGCTCTTCTCGCTTTTTAGCAGGCCAGCACCCGTCGGATAGATGCTACCCCTACGAGGCCTTTGTTAGTCCTTTGCCATCCAATATGATCAGTTGCTCCTGAATTATTTCGATTTAAAGATGCTGTCAAAAATGTCATTAACTTTCTTTAATTTCAATCATTCACTCTACATGCGCTAGGCAACTTAAACATAATACATATATCAGGCAGTATTGAAGCGAACTATATATGCGATACTTGAACGCCATCCTGTAAGCGATACTTCTAAAAATTTCACACAGATTTTGGCAGCTGTTACAAAGTCGTCAAATTTGTATCTGGCCAACTTTCACGAAATTTGTCAGATATGGCCCAATGAATGAGGATGAGGAAAACCAGCCAAATACGGTGGCTCGAGATGATGCTATAATACCATTGATCGGTTAACTGTTGTTAATATGATGAAAGAAATGAAGGAAAGACAATAGCTACCGTAAGTGTTATGGCCTAACGATAGCGTGATTTGCTCCACCAACGAAGACCGACTACAAATACACGACCCGGTATGTGCCTGTTACATTTGCACTCTGCCAGTGTGGCAATTGTTCGACACACGGCAAGAGTGACAGTGATCTGAAAGAATGTGAATTAGCGTAGCGTTTTTCTTGTTCAGTCCTGATAGGATGAAGTCAAATTTGTGGTACAGAGCGCATATGGCGTCCACCCAAACTCACTTAGAAATATCCAATTTTTCGAATTGCATTCGATCACTGGTGTATTAGGTTCGCCGGGAGTTGGAAGCATCAGTTTACGATACAGAATCTGTTGGAAAGCATACAAAACGCGAAAAACGTCCAGAGACTGTTAGAATTACGCACCCAGGGTTAGATTTGAAGACTCTTCGGACTGGAGCTGTGGTGTTCATTCGCTCTACATGGCCTAGCCATTGTGCCCGCAGACGTGTGACCAGGTCGATATCCCTGTACAGCTCATAGAGTTTGTGGTTGAATCTCCTCCTCCACTCTCCGTTAACAAAAACGGTGCCGAAGTGGCTCTCATCCGTCGATGCAACATGGCCATGTATGTACGTATCCTTAAGGATTTCAGATTAGTGCTTCCATCTATGTACATATATACATCGATGTTTTAGACAACGTTTAGTAACTCTGGATTGATGGCGTACACTACAATGGACCAAACATATTCCATCAGGTCCCTGCTCCTCCACACGGAACGATGGCAACTAACTAATATAGATAAGCGATGGCCACACAGAATTGATAGCCAAGAATTCCAGGACCTTTATTCAAGACAAGTTCTTCTGATTGTATTATTTCTTGAATCTTAGCTATTCTTAGCTTCAGTACTCACATTACCCATTACACATCGGTATTGGATGCATTTACTTCAACGCATTTTAAGAATAATTAAAAATTCTGTTTATGTGGTTATAATATAAAGCCATTAAAGGTACGGGCAAAATTAAACATCGTAGCTGCTTAAAAGCTGCCTTACTCATTAGTGATATTTTCAAAGCACATTAACCCTTATTATGAACTTCTCAAAAAGTTACAAATCTTCCATTATGAATAGCTCCTAAAAATTAATTTCATGTCACAACGATCGATTTCTCATTAACCTTCACAATTCAATCCAACCCGGTTCAAGACACCGGGAAACGGCCAAGCTTGATATTGCAACACGTACCAATTTGTCGGTATTTATCCATTCCCTAAACCCAATTCGGTTCGCAACGCCAACGCTCCGTAGAGCATTTTGAAGAATCAATTAAATGAATACATAAATCAAACCTACAAGTGAATTGTAAACATTAAGGACCTCCTTCTAATTTAATCAACCCTTCGATGCTCAAACCGTTCATTCGTATGTGTCCTTATTACTCGTTACAATTCAAGTCCTTCCATTGGCTGTCTCCAACTTTGGTCGATGTCAAGTAGAGTCGACTTTGCGCTTCACCGGCCATTTTCAATTAAGAATGATTAATCGGATTTTTATTTATCCATCTATTTATGTATGTAAATCCCATCCAGTCTCCTTCATTAAATCCCTCGTTACCAATTGCTTAACATTTGACGTACAAAAGGAGCGCCCACACTTCTCGTATAAGCACTACTAGATACTAATAACGCACACATCGTACAGATTGAAAATACAAAGAGAGAGGGAGAAAAAAACTTTTTAATTACAATTAACATCAATTACTTTAATTATACTAAAAGCAATGTTACAAATGAAATTCGTCTTAGGAACAAAAACAGAATTATTAAGCTACGGCGACCAGTAGTAGCAAGATGGATGGATGGAGGGACGATGATGACGGCGACGTTGAAGCAATATCCCTTGAGATTTTTGATTAAACTCAAGTTCTCCCCAACTACGAGGCCATCATCATGATGGCGGGCTACACACATAATAGATACTTTCGAAGGTGTACACCCCGCCCCGTTCTGTCTATCGGCGAGCAAATACCAAGAAACTTTGCTATGCACGCGAACACTGCAAGGGTATTACACACCCACCGGGTACTAGGGAATAGGAACGTGCGGATGATGTTCGGAGTAATCCTCGAGAAAATTTATCGTAATTGTTAAGCTTCTGATTCATACACACCTTGGCCGTGCCAGGGTACGACACATGTTCATAGGTGGTATGGCATGGCAGCAGCGGTTACAACTTCGTTGTACATTGTTACCTTGCCTTGGTTCGTTGTCTTTCTTTTTTTGCCATTTCCTTCGTTTTCCTCGTCCTTTTTCAATTTTCGTCTTTGCTAAATCGCTTTAAACCGAACGTGTCTACGCTACGTATTGTTTCGTGTCGTATGCTGTATGGACACAAGCTGCAGATACTTTTGTACATTCTGGAATACTCAAGTACATACACACATATGTATACATACAGTTGTGTGCAAAATAATAGCTGCACCTGCAGTACAATTCAAAATATGTAAATATTTTTTTTTTTCATACATTGTACTTAAATGACATCAACATGCCAAGATTCGCAACTTCTTTTAGCACTGAATTCACTAATTTAAAAAGATCTTTTGCAAGAGAAAAAGCAATTAAGGATAACGAATTTCTGAAAAGTCAGTTTTGACGTGTGCAAAATAATAGCTGCGATTTCATGTTTTTGATTTAAAAATGAAATAACATGGAAACAATACTATTTTATGAGAAAACATTTTTTTTTATTAATATTTAATTGAAAAGCCTCTATTTGCACTAACTGCGTCACATCGGCGGGGCATAGAGTCAACTAATCGTTGACATCTCTTTATTGGGATTGCGTATCAGGCCGCCTCCACCACACGCCAGAGTTGGTATTTATTGCTTGGTTTTTTTTTTAAAGACAGCTTCCTTTATATCCCCCCATAAATTCTCAATAGGATTGAGACCGGGACTTTTAGCTGGCCAGTCCATAACGCTTACGTTGTTGGTAGTGAACCGATTCTTAGCGCACTTGCTGGTGTGCTTCGGATCATAATCCAGCATAAAAACCCATCGCTGTGACATAGCACAAGATCTGCAGTTGGAAGTTGCCACCTCAACAATTCGCAGGTGTCTCAAAGAAGTTGGATTACCCGGGAGGAGTCCAAGAAAAAAGCCATTGCTGAACCAGAGACATATGGAAAACCGCCTCAAATTTGCTTCAGATCACCTGCATTGACCGGCTAGCAAATGGCGTAATATTTTGTGGTCGGACGAATCTAAAATCGTGCTATTTGGTAGTAGTGGTCGCCGGCAATATGCGCGAAGGCCTGTAAATCCAGCTAGTGATCCAAACTCCACTATAAAAACAGTGAAGCACAGTGCAGGAAAAATTATGATTTGGGTTTGTTTATCGTTTTATGGTCCTGGCCTAATATATCGCATAAAAGGCAACATGGATGCAAAGGGATGTGTTCACATAATGGATTCGGTAATGACGCCTTACGCTGAGGAGGACATGCCACTGCGATGGGGTTTTATGCTGGATTATGATCCGAAGCACACCAGTAAGTGCGCTAAGAATCGGTTCACTACCAACAACGTAAGCGTTATGGACTGGCCAGCTAAAGGTCCCGGTCTCAATCCCATTGAGATTTATGGGGGGATATAAAGGAAGCTGTCTTTACAAAATAACCAAGCAATGAAGACCAACTCTGGCGTGTGGTGGAGGCGGCCTGATACGCAATCCCAATAAAGAGATGTCAACGATTAGTTGACTCTATGCCCCGCCGATGTGACGCAGTTAGTGCAAATAGAGGCTTTTCAAGTAAATATTAATAAAAAAAATGTTTTCTCAAAAAAATAGTATTGTTTCCATGTTATTTCATTTTTAAATCAAAAACATGAAATCGCAGCTACTATTTTGCACACGTCAAAACTGACTTTTCAGAAATTCGTTATCCTTAATTGCTTTTTCTCTTGCAAAAGATCTTTCTAAATTAGTGAATTCAGTGCTAAAAGAAGTTGCGAATCTTGGCATGTTGATGTCATTTAAGTACAATGTATGAAAAAAAAAAATATTTACATATTTTGAATTGTACTGCAGGTGCAGCTATTATTTTGCACACAACTGTATGTATACTCCTACTATGAGAATGGAAGGATTCTACATGTGTGTACGTATGAAAAAACGCAAACGCTTTCATTAATCGAAACCGATTGCAAAAAACTACAAATGTGAAAGGATTTCCGTCGTATTGAAGGACATTTGATTTGAATTGTCATTGAGTTGACATCGTGGTTTTGCGATAGGAATGTTCAAGTGCCGGGAAAAACAAAAAAAAAAATATAGAATAAATTGCTGTCTTCTTGGGCGTTAAATACAACCAAGGCCGCTAACGTGAAATGGCCATTGAGTTTGTTTTATTATGCCAAGGGAATTTAGTCGTTAAAAAGTAAAAAAAACAAATTGGAATTGCCGGAATTTCCTAACCGCTTTTCTGCTTATAATATAATATAATAACGGCGTTTTAAGCTATGAATCTGGAATGTTTTATTACTCAAGCAATTACCAAAATCATGGCACTTTAAGGTCTAAATGTTCACCGAAGCAAAATGGCGGTAAACAGTGTCAATAAGGTGCTGGTAAAACCACAAACAATTTATCCGGTAGTGGTGATCCAAGATGAGGCAGAGAATCGCATGTGTTTTATTGTTTCTGTCTCATTGAATTATAATTCGCAGTTATCGTGGAGTATGGGGTGGGCAGGTTATGGCTTTATTGGCTGATGGATGCCATTTTTGCATTTACTATTGGACATTTACTCGGCTTGATACAAGCAGCACGTACCAACTTAAGCTTAACATTTTAGATATAGGTTAGCCCGGTTGAGTCATGCGGGGAATTGATTCGTTTAAGGCCCAAAAATTGTCGTGGATTTCTAAAAGGACATGCGAGCTACATACCACAAAGTCTCGAAAAGCAAATTGCTGATGGGCTGATAACTGATCCTTACTCCAAACATGGTCAAGTTAGATTCTCCAGTCAATCGTGTCTTCTCCTGGGTTGGAAAAGTTAGGTTAGCTTGGGATAGGTGAGATTGCTAGTAGTTTGCCTCACCGAGACGAGTTGTTGGATTTGGTTTCCCAACTCGTAACCTTATAAAGCTATTAGTTCTTTTAATGAAGCGTTTGAGTCATTCTTAGTCATTCTGCTTCACTTAGGTTGGCAAAGAATGAAACACCTAGATGCCTCCAAAGCGCAAGAGAGGTGATAGTAGGTCCATGCAACTAAAGCAAAAATCACTCGAAGGTAGACGCAGCCTGGCACCATATCTACTGAAATTGTCTAGCCTAATTTATTTATTTCATTTATTTACATTAATTAGTGGTGTTCACTTATAGACTAGGAATAATAAAATAACAATCCATTTCGATCAATTCATGTTCATCAAACAAATTTCAGCAAATAAAATAATACGTGTTTTTTAAAAGTATATCTAGAACAGGATTCAAAAAAGTCCAAATCATTACAAGCTAAGTTGGCCTCATGGACACAACGCGATAACGGTTCGTTTCTTCCATAGTTAATACGATGAAAAATCGTTTTAAATAGAACCCGGTGGCGTGGATTTGTGGAAGGGACATACAAATTAAGCTTATGCAAAAGAAAAGAACAGTCAACACGATAAGTAAGAATATCTCTATTAAACATTATGGCGAAATATCTACGACGAACATGAAGAGGAATTATATTAAAAAGAAGACACCTAGTCCTATAAGACGGTGTTTCTATATTCCAATTTAGTTTGAAAAAGAGGTACCTCGTAAATTTGCGTTGTATTCTCTCGATCCTATCAGTTGCATTAGAGTAGCAAGGATTCCAGATGGTGCAACAATAGTCTAAAGAGGACCGAACTATTGCGAAGTATAAACATTTAATCGTAAAAATGTTAGAGAATTCAGTAGTATTCCGTTTTATGAAACCGAACATTTGATTAGCCTTGGTTGTGATGAGATCAACATGAGGAAGGAAACTCATATTGTGGTCTAGGATGACACCAAGGTCTTTAATTTGCTTGACTTTAGTCAAATGGATATCGTCAAGTTTATAGCAAAATTCAATACAGGTATTAGATCTGTGACAAGAGAACAGGTAACATTTTGATACGTTGAGAGTGAGCGAATTTAATTCGCACCATTGGGATAGGCGTGTGAGATCACGCTGTAAAAGTACACAGTCTTCGGAGCATGAGATTTTACTATAAATTTTAAGATCGTCTGCATAAAGTAGACATTTAGAGAATTTAAATATAGAAGGTAATAAAATCGTTGGTCTCGAAGTTTCCTTGAGCTTCCTATGGCCGGGCAGCCACATGTTTTTACTGTGAAAACCCGTATATTTAAGGTGATCCGACGGTAACAATTCTGTGCCTTCTAGCTAAAAGAATTTTATTTTTCTGGTAATATTTACCAGTTCTGTTCAAAGAAGAGGGTACACCTCGTAGTTTGCCTCTTTTCACTACTCCCAAAACGTTGATAGCATGGAAGACTATCTTGTGTTTGATATCGTGGAGCAAATGGAACTCATTATCGACCGATTCAACCCTATCGGAAACATGCCGGAATATTGACAGCCTGTTCCTGTCGATACTGTTACAAATGTAGGAGTCTAAAATGTCTATCAAAGTCTTTAGAAAGAAAGAGTGACGTCCTTGCATCCGAGAATTAGGAAAGCATTAAGCAGCTTCTGAAGGACACACGATCTAATTTGGACCTAGGGTTTTGTAGGGATCAAAGTTCTTCAACGTCCATAGTATTTTAGTTCTGGTAACTGTGTTCTGGGATTTCACCGAATACTCGATGAGCTTCCTCTGTAGTACAAAGTGTCGGGGACCCGAATAACGTAAGTTTAGTGGTAGCTCCACCGTCTTAGCGATAGAGTATATCCTGGATCCACCACACTGCACAAGAAAACTGTCGCTTCCCTCAGCGAAGTGAGGAGAGTGCCTCCCAAAGCTACCTTAATCTGGGCGCAAAACAGCTTCCACGATTGCCTCTTAGCTTTGCTAATATGCTTTAGATAGCTTACCTGCATATCTGTAGGCGATCCAGTCCTCCGTCAATCGAGTATTTTTAGCTCTATTGAAAAGGCACCCGTATTGCTTTTGAAGGGACGCTATCTCTTGGGTTCACTACTGTTGTTTTGTTTTCCCTTTCGGAACGCTCAGAGAACTAGAGCTTTGTTGAATGTTCCCGCCAATATCTGAAAAATATTGGTTAAACAGCACAATGCCGTCATGTCCTGCATCTTCATTCTCCTTATAAGAGGAAGATTTGTCCTCGAACGTTCCAAAAGTTATCTTCCCTCAAAATTTCCGACAAAGAAGAAATCGGTTCAAGATTAACCCAAGCAATGGGGTAAGAGGAAAGGAATGCGGATCTCTTTTTGGACGAATCTCCTCAGATTAATGTCCAGGACAATGATTTCCTTCCCCCTTGAAGTTGGGCAAAGAAGTCCTTGTTTATTGCAGTTCTGGACGAAATTCATTATTTCTCGTATCGGACTACACCCCTGATGCATGTAGGTTGTTGGGAGGCTTAAGCGTTTTAACCTAGAATAAGTTGTTTGGAAAAAAATAAATAAAACTGCTTTAATAACGTAAAAAATGTTGTTGGGAGGTTCTTAGCAATGTAACCAAGATTAGTCCCCTGTCCGGTTAACTCTTCAAAGGAATGGTCATAAACCTCACCCAGAGAAGCATGCGGAAGCTACTTCCCGTCTTTGGAACATATTCGTCAGTGTATTCCTATTCTACATGGAAGATCCAGAACAGCGATGTCGAGTAAATTGGCTCTCACTCGCTCTCAGCGAGTTGCCATCTGTCGGCTGTACCTCAATCTTAGCTACTGCTAGATACAAAACTCCCATCCTTAAAGCACTTGCACACAGACTAAACGAGATGTATGCATCATATCCTGCATAGGAAACTATTCAAAAACTTAAAAAATTTGACAATATTGATCGCGACAAATGAACTCGCACCGTCTTGTCGTTGCCCTGCGTAGAGGTCCCATAGTCCAATGTGAATGGATAGGCTACCGATTGCATACAAAGGTGAAGTGCTTAGCTCGACCCCAATGACAAGCCCTGAATGTTCTCTTCTATCTGCCATATTTCCAGTATAGAGGTTCCAACCTCTATACCTATAGCTATGAATAGTTAAAACTACACCGAGTTGGATTTTTTTTTAAGCCAACGAACATTTCAAAATTCAAGAAAACCAAATACGATGGATATCACCGACTCATTGAGTTCCCTTTGCACATTTAAAATGTTTCAAGTGGAACGCCTAAACCGAGAGTGGTTTTCTCGCCACAAAAGTTAACCCCCATGGAATTAACCACGCTCACAATAGTCACTCAAACTTGTCTAACAATGACCTTAACATCTCAACCTATAAGACCATTCATCAGGCCCATGCACAAAAACAGAGAAAAGGAACAGAAAAAAAAAAGCAGGAAAACAACTGCCAAAGCCAAAACACAAGACCGTTCCCACAAAAGAAGTAAAATGTCTTCAGCACACTCATGAGTAAAGCATTTGTCCGTTGAAAGACAATTTTCTTTAATTGACTGCAACAGACATCTCCAAACGTGGTTACACATAATTAAATGAATAGCCTGCCTAAGGCATTGTCTGTTCCTTTTTTGTTGTGATTGTTGTTATGTTTTTATTCTTCTCGTGGTCACACATGTAGACTTTAATTACACTCTTCATAGTGACGGTGACAATGAAATAGAGAAAACAACGTTGAGGACAACATTGCTCCATTATTTATCAAAACTACAAAAGGGAAATACAAGACAAAACATAAATATAAACGTTCTGTTCGGTCTTTTGTCCGGAGCGGGTAATAAATCGCCTCGTCTTAACTCAAAACAGTTTCAGAGTTTTATTTATTTCTTTATTTTATTTCTATAACAAATCTGAGAAATATAAAAAATAAGAAAACACACTGTCTCACGGCAACAATCCGTGGCTGGTGCTGAAAAGAAAACTTTCCCAAAAAGCATGGCCATGACCGTCAGGATATGATGTAAAGGCGTAATTTCGTCGCCGAAGTACGACCGCTGCAAGGTGCAACAATGTCTTTCATTATAATTCACGTGGTGCTACACTAACCTAGTGACGATGTGTTCAATTATTACCTGCCGGCTATTGTTGGCTGGAGGCAAAGTCACTATCAGTCAAAAGTATGAAGAAAATGCGATGAACCAAGGTTATGTTTGAGTAGATACATGCTTACATAATACATCGTCGGAGGTAAGTAAAATGTATTAAAATTGCCACATTTATCAAGCCCAAGGAGATGTTCCAGACAGTAAAAAGAATCTGGATGAGTTTGTGGTAATGGAAAAAAATGAGAAATAAAATCTCTGTCAGGTCATATCCTTATTTGATACCCAATGCCCAATATAAGGTGAGAAACATGCTCGTACGAACTTAAGTCTGATCGATGGTCACTGTTGAGCATAGGTCAAAAGTTTGTTGTCCATGGAATCCCTTGAAACATCTACTCGTGTGAAAGATAGTCGAATCACGTTTCTTCGAAAGAAAGAGGGAATTGTGGTAAACTGTTTCTCCACTTAAATTGAGATTAGATGAAAATCGTTGAACTGAGTAAGAAACGGATGGAAAACTGTAACGTATAGTGTGGAATTCCATGGCAGAGTCGCTGTTAGAGGCATTCTTAGGCAAAAAGTTTTAAGCTTCTGGTGAATGAGCGAGCGCCTCACAACGATCCATATTAAAGCCATTCTGGGGAACATAAGCTTCATATGCATCCACGCTCCCACCGAAGAAAAAGGTGACAGAATCAAGAATGACTTCCACGACATCCTATGTAGAACTTAGCACAATGTCCTACATTGTTCTAAGGGACTTTAATGCAAAGCTGAGTAAAGACGACATCCTTGGACAAATGACTGGAAAACACAACCTACACTCCTCCAGGATCATTACCTTGTTGCAGACAAGGTACGGATGCGGATATTGCGAACATTGCGGTGTCGAAGCTCAAGCTCTCCCAAGATCAAATGCAAGCTGTACAAACGTATTAGGCTTCCAGCCGCCACCTAGAAGAAACCCTTGGTTTGATGACGAGTGCAGATAGGCTCATGTTGAAAAACAGAATGCATATATGGCTTTGTTGCTCTACGATCGAAGACAAGTGAGGAGCACGCGCTTTTCAAAAGGAATAAGAAAGAGCACGAGAAGTACGAGGTCGAGGAGATGAAGGGATGTTATCTCAGGAATGACGCTCGAAAGTTTTACCAAAACATTAAACGAACATACGGACATCTAGTAGTTGACTTACAATCAATGCTGAGAATATGGAAAGACCGCTTTTACACGACTATCTAAATTAAAGTCTAATAAAGCTGAGCGCCGTGGCGCAGTAGGTAGTGTGTTGGGCTCTGACGCCGATGACGGGAGCGAATCCTGACAACAGCCATGTCATCGAAAGTTTCTCGAATCTGGCCGTTCGGAATCGGCAATAAACTGCATTTATGTAGGTCCCTTTCACCTATGGGAAAATAAAATCTCACACAACATGGGTGATTGAGAAGCTCGGCTTTGGTCCTTCACGGACTGCAACGCCAACATATGTACATACATAGAAACTGCTGGTGCAGATGGATTGTCTACTGAGTTAGCTGGAGATGAGTTGATAGGGAGTATGAACCAACTTATCTGTAGAATATGGTCGGAAGAAAGCATGTGCGATGTGTGGAACTTATTTGCCCGGTCTATGAGAAAGATCCGTATAATTACACCAATTATAGGGGAATTAGCCTTCTTAACATCGGCTGTAAGATCTTCTCTCCGTGCTGTGTGAACGCCTGAAATCGTTCCTATCAACGTAGTTTCAGGCAAAAAATCTGCGATAGACCAGATCGACGATGAGGTGGTGCGGCAGGCCCTGAAGGATACCCATGAGTTCCAAGTCGATACGCACCACCTCATCGTGTTTATAGGGACGAGCTATACAAGGCCATATCGCGTTTGTCACCCCTGCCAAACTCGTCAGGTTGTGCAGAATGATAATGGAGATTTCTTGTCGCTTCAACAAGATCAGCCTAAAATTAACCGGTGCCAAAAAGGATTCAGGCAGGGCGATGCATTTCCATGTGACTTTTTCAACATCATCCTTAAAAAGGTTGTGTTAAGCCCAACAGCATAAGCTGTTGATATTGACATAATTGGAAGAACACAGCAAGACGTCAGTGCAGCTTTTGTGAGTATTGAAGCAGAAGCAGCTAAAGTGTGTCTAGAGGTAAACGAGAGCAAAACCAAATAATGCAGTCATCAAAAGACACTCAACATCGACATATTGACAAAGACGTCACTACGGGCAAATACAAATTTGAGGTGGCCAAGGATGTTGTCTATCTCTGTTCACTAAAGACAAGCGGCAACAACACTAGCGGCGGGATTATATGCAGAATAACTTTGACCGCTGTTCCCTTGGGCTCAACCGGCAATTGACAAATAGACTGCTCTCTCGAAAGACCAAGATGGCCCTCTATAAAACCTTAAATACCCCGCTCCTCCCTTATGTCGCAGAAGCTTGGACCCTATCAAAATTGGATAAGGAAGCACTTGCTACGTTTCGAGAGGAAAATTCTACTTGGTCCTGTTTGTGTTAACGGAGAGTTAAGGAGAAAATTCAACCACGACCTCTATGAGCTGTACACCGACATCGATCTGGTCAGACGTCTACGAATGGATACCACAGCTTCAGCCCGAAGTGTTCAAATCCAAATCCCACTTGCGGCATTGAAAACAGCTGGCCAGAGATCGTGCCGGTTGGAGAGACATATTGGTTGAGGCGCAGATTCACTCCGAGCTGTAGCGCCACCTAAGTAAGATGAAACTCGGCCCGAATGAATTCAGGTGCGCCGTTTTTTATATGTGGCTTTCCATCTGCGACAATAGATTTTGTGAGTGGGTGCCAATATACCAGTGATGACCGCAACTAGTCTTCATTGTTTTATCATTATACTTTGGACTCCGTGCCCAGGCTTCTTTCCACTTTTTCGCCGTTTCTGTACAGATAGAAGACATAGCAACCTCGATCTTCTATTTTAGAATCTCCTTCTTAGGATAACGCATATACCATGGATAACTTACCTAATAATATGCCTTCCAGAGCATACCCTAGGATTTGCTGCGATGTGAAAGAAGTAATTGATTCAAAACACTTCACTCTATTAAGAAAAGTTAATGTAACCAATCCCATATAATATAGTGCTCGAAGCCGTCTGCATTCCTTACAGTTGATTAACATTTTACGAAGACTTTTCGCAATTCATTGTTTGCCTATTCACCTATCCAGCACTTGCATGAACAAGAACTGCCTTAACGGACTGACTGATGGCCGACTAGAACTTTCGTTCGCATTCCTCAGCAGATTCCAAAACAGATTTATTTAAATGAAGCGAGAAACCACCAACAAATAATACTATTCATTCCCATTCACTAATCTTTTGCATCCATTTATAAGCATTAAACCACAGCCCCACAATGGCACATGGTTAAAGTTGACAAAATACAAAATTCATCCCCTAAACGTACCATTCACCAAAATAGAATGGAAAAAAGGAGCTCGTAGGCCAAAACGGCAACAAAGGGGTCGCTTTAAACCATCACACAACATTAGAGCACATTATAAAGCCTTTTAAACCTTCAATCAAGTTAATGGCAAAGCTACAAAATCACGACTCGCAACCACCTCGTGCTTTCAATCTACCCGGCATTATTGGATCTACACTCTTCCAGTATAAACTCGATTCAAGGATATTCCATTAAGAGTCCATCTCTTCTACACAAAAAATTACCTATTCATATGTACGAGTATGTACATACGTATGTACGAACTTTGGGAGTACATATTGTACTATGTATGCCCGATGGTGATGGTAATGGTATGCTGAGACATACTTAACCTTTCTCTCTCGATTCATACCATTTTGACTGATGTTCGGCTCCGGCCGAGTAAACACATCAAATTGATAGGATAGAGAAACGTCAGTGACAAAACAAACAGAGTCTACGACAACCCAAACGGACAAGGATACACCACCCATCACCCATTTACCATCTATCCATCTGTGTCAATGATGATTTATTCAAATTTTATTTTCAGCATAGAACTTCTCCTTGGAATTTAAAATAAATCGAATGAACGCATCTTGGAAATCGAAATGATTGGAAGTTATCAAATGCCACGAATTGAATCCTTCGAACTGATACCTAATTCGGACCAGCGTGCATGGCATATCTATTAGAGTTTTCTTTGGCTTTTTAGTCAAATCAAACTTACTGCTGCTTGTATTTCTCGATTTAATCGAGACTGCATAGAGAACAAAATGCACTTTGGCGACTGCCAATGGATTAGGATTATCTTTGGTTGGTTTCGAGAACAACACATCCATGCGGTGTTTACTGCTGCTATCCGGCACTGCATTCTTGTATGGTATACCACTACTTGCATCGAATACGTTCACCGACGTGGGCACTCGATCGATCTCCGAAGCAACTTGTTTTATACAGAACTTGAACTCTTTCGATAGTCGCCATTGTAAGACATAGTTCCTAATTTGGTCCATTCCCCAGGAGAGAGTGAATTCTTTTATGTTAAACTGCCACATCGGGTGAATGATTGATGCCGCCTTTTCCTTGGGTGCATCCTCATCTGAGCTCTCGTTTTTAATTCGGCTTCGAAGCTTTTTTGTTGCTTTTGAGAGGACAGCAGTAATAAGTTGATTGGCTATGAAATGTATTCCGCGCTCGGGATCTTTGTCTTCGTCACGTTGGAAGACCGCACTCGGTTTAATCTCTAAGTTAACAGACCGCGCGGATTGAACGGGACCAGGTAGCCGATAGGACACAAAGCGCGCCATTTTGACTTGTTATCATTCGATTTTTGCTTAGAAAACAAAGAATCTAAATTGAAAAAAAAAAAAATAAAAATGCGATGTTTTCAAAGCCTACTAGCCTCGCCCAAGTGGAGTGGTACAGCTGACCGAACATTGACACTCTCTCTCTCTCTCTCTCTCCCTAAGAACATTCGAGCCATCTGTGTAGAGTCACATCTGTTTTTTATTATCGCAACACATTCCCTAGCTAGAGATTAATGGCGTCTTTAATTTCCTTAGCGTCGCATTTGGAATAAGTTTATCTTCGTTAGGCGGGGAATTGGGGTTACACTCCATCAATATATATGTACGTGCAGTTCCAATCGACCGAATTTCGGTCCCGCACGACGGGTACCCCGAGCAAAATTATTTCCATGCTGAAATATCGTAGAATTTCATATGGTACGGCCGAGTGGAGCACACTTTAGTTCCTTCCAAATTTAGTTCGTCATAAAAGGGGTGGGCGAATGAAAGTGGCAACAAAAGGAAGAAGAAAATTCAAATTTTGCTTCGGCTTGTTTTCTACTTTCAGCCGCCTTTTAAATAAATTTTCCTTAGGTCAGGAGCACAACTTTTCTTTCTTCTTCTTTTTTTTAGATATTTTAACGGCCGGCGGAAAGGTACATGAAACGTTGCAAATGGGATTGAAGACAGACTTGGACCCATGGGTAGGACAAAACGATTGCATAAAATGCATTTTTATATTCAAGTCCTGTGGGGTGTGTTCGTTAAAGCGGGTAGTTTACAAAGTTAAGAAGTAATGGACGTGAATTTGGCGACGTGTTTATTGGGTTCTGTAACGGTCTCGGATCACGCTACCGGGGCTTTAGGGAAATTAAGGAAATTTAAAAAATTGGGGTGAATAGTTAGGAAGTGCAGCAGAATTGTCCTGTCAACAGAATCATTACCGTTAGAATTCGCCTTAAAATGTGACAAGCAGGGTGCAACACGTAACTTGCTATGTATGTATGTGTGTATGTTGGTGTTAAAGTCCATGAAGAACCTGAGCCGAGCTTCTCTCAATCACCCATGTTGTGTGTGATTTCATTTTCCCATAGGTGAAAGGGACCTACAGTTTATTGCCGGTTCGGAACGGCGAATTTCGAGAAGCTTTTCGTGACAATTTTACTACAGGGGGTTTTGTCAGAGCCCCGCTGAGGAGAAACGACGTGAAAAATACGTTCGATGACATGGCTGTGTCGGGATTTGATCCCGTGTCATCGGCGTCAGAGGCCAACACACTACCCACTGCGCCACGGTGCTCTCCGTAACTTGCTATAGATTGTGATAAATAACTAATTATAACTTAGTGTAAAATAAGTAATTACACCCTGATCGAATTTCTGAATTCAAACTGTATAGGGGTGGAAAAGGGTCTTCAACTTTTCAAGGATTATTTGAACAATTAAAAATACTGAGACTTGGAGGCAGTATACCAATTAATATGAATTATTGGGGCGTTGACGTCTGGATTTATTTAATTTTTTCTCATTCTTCCTCATTTTTGCTTAATTCACAGCTCACCTTCCTAATTATGGAGCTAAAGGCTTTAATGACAGCAGCAAGTGTCTCTTTATTACTATTTTCCACATTGCCGGAGCTGTAATAGTATAGTCAACAAACTTCTTCAGATAACGAGATAACCAGGCGACCATTGATAGCCAGCCAGCTTTTCAGGCAACATTAGGTAGGCAGAAAGTTCTTCAGCTAGCTAGATTACCATAGGGAGCCAGTCATCTTTTCAGCTGGACAGGCGATCCTAAGTAAACTATCTCGGATGAGCCCCTCGCTATAAAAGGCAATGAGATTACCGGTGACGATGGCAATCTGCTGTTCGACCTGGACCTTCTCGAGGTTGACCTTGGTGAAACTGAGTCAGGTTTCTATCTTGAATCTGATGAAAAGTCTGACAATGTCACCGCGGTGAAGGTAAAAGACTGTGGTCCTCAGCTGCGGATCCTACAGATTAATCTCCATCACTCAACTGCAGCCTTGTCTGCACTAATGCTCCGTCTTGCCAAAAGCGGAGAAGATATAGTTCGGATCCAGGAACCATGGACTGTTAATAACCTTGGTAAATGGACTCGGAACATCAAACTATGAGCTCATCTATACTAAAGCATAAAACCTTCCACCCCCTTCGGTCAACTTTAGGAGTTTGATTACGGATGCAAAGTCAACATATGCTGAACTTATTATAGGGCGTGACGCAACTGCACACCACACGATATGGGGCTGCAGCAACATCAACGAACGAGGCGAGTCACTGTTTAATTATTTGTTAAATACAAACCTCATCGTATGCAACATTGGCTGTGAACTAACTCTCATCACCAAAAACAGACAAGAAGTTCTATATGTAACCTTTGGATCACAGGACATTGTCGATAAAATCAGGGAATGGAAGGCCCTCAAAGAGTACTCCTTCTCATGTCATTGCCCAAGTTCCTTTTAGGTACTATCAAAAAATTGACCGGCACAAATACAGAACCTATGTTGAGCCCCACTTAGAAGTTGATCACCGTAACTATCCGCATAACTCTGCAGAATTAGACAACTTAGTCATTAAATTGACAGGAACTCTTAACAGAGCACTGTCCAAATCTTATGCGATCAGCACCCCCAGAGGAAAACCCAGACCACCCTGATGGAGTAAAAAGATAGTATCTCTTAGGAAAGATATAATCGCTTGAAAGAGTACAAGGACTCCTATAAGGAAGTGCTCAAATCCTTCAAAGCAGCGACCAGAAAAGCCATAAGGTAATCTACTGTGAACTACTGTGAGAATATCAAAGCGGGCTCCGAAGTCTCGAGAATAAGGAAAATTCTGGCTACGGCACTTTACAATCCAGGCCACTTCTTCTGTACGGAAGCCCTGGAACTCCTCCCGAATGTACACTTTCCGGGCAGTAGTACCTCGGCTCGAGTGTCCTCCTTCGAGTGAACTCGAAATCTGGTCACATAAAATATTGTTCTTTGAGCTCTAAAAAGCTTTGAACATTGCAAGTTTCCAGGCCGGGATGGGATCATACCAGCGGAGCTCAAGCAGGTGGCAGATCTTTTCTCTCCGTGGTTTGTAGTAATTTTTAAAAGATGCCTCTCATTATCCTGCATCTAATACTGCTTACTTACTAATAAATGTAAAATTCCGCTCTTCACCGAGTCTGGGAGGAACCCAGTTAGCAATCAAAGATCAAGCTAAGTACTTTGGCATAATCGTTGACAGGAAACTAAATTGAAAACCCAACATTCTTGATCGTATCAAGAATGTAACCACTGCCCTCTACAGTCGCAAGAAAGTGGTGGGCAAAAAGTGGGTTCTCCAACCCAGCATTATGCAGTGACCTATCCTTCTTTATGGCATGGCAGTTTGCTGGAATGAAACCTTCTGGAGAAACAGAAAAGATCGGCTAACATTTGCATCAGTGGTGCAATTAGATCGACCCCCATGGAAATCCTAAACATTCTGCTACATCTCCCACCATTGGACCTCTTCAGCAAACAGGTTGCTGCCTGTGCGGTCCTACGTGCCAACATTTTCAACCACTTAGAAGTACCCAAGGGCACGTTTTGCACACATAATTGGAGAACGGTCTTACTTTGTTCAATCTGCTCGTCTGTGGACTAATCTTCCTCAAGGGCTGCAGAATATCATTTCACCAGCCACCTTTCGCAGAAAACTATTCTCAATTCTGTTGAATTATCAACAATAGTAATATCTGCCTCATTTTAGATACTTACTTCTTACAAGATGTAAGATAGAACATCTCGTATTATCGAGTCAAAATTATAATATAAATAAATCAAATGAAATGAAATGAGATAGCTGATCTGTGGGTTTCTAGGCATAAGGATATTCCAGGAAACTGCGTGGCCGATGAACTCGCAAGGTTAGGGTCAAGCACACTCAGTTTTCCAACCCTCAGGAATTTAAAAGTACCAATAAGCTCGGTAAAGCACATGATAAAACTTCGGTAGTCAAGAAGGTTTTCAGCTAGCCAGGCGAATCTAGTTAGCCAGGCAGCTTTTCGGTTAGCCAAGAGAACCTAGGTAGCTTTTCAGCTAGGCAGGTTACCTTAAATAACCAAGCAGCTTTTCAGCTAGCCAGGTAACCATAGGTAGCCAGACTGTTCTTCAGCTAGTCAGCCAGGCCACTATAGATAGCCTAGTAGATTTTTAGGTATGTAGCTCGTCAGCTTGCTATCAGGTTTTCAGCTGTTGCTTGTAGAGCTTTTTAACCTCTTGCCTGTGACACCTTCTGTCATACGGTGACCGCCACCTTCTTGATATCAATCGACTCAATCTTGTTTTTTTAATGTGTCTTCACACATTATTATTCGTTTTCTCGATAGCGTTGACAGATTGCTCAAGGGAACACTAAGTCTTCTTCCTTGGTGGTGTTACAGCCCATGAAGGACCAGAGCCAAGCTTCTCTCAATCACCCATATTGTGTGTGATTTATTTTTCACACAGGTGAAAGGGACCTACAGTTTAATGCCGATTCCAAACGGCGTGAGTCGAGAAGCTTTTTCATGGCAAGTTTACTACGGGGGGTTCCGCCAGTACGCCGCCGAGGAGGAACTTCGCGAAATAAACATTCGATGGCGTTGGTGTTATCGAGATCCGAACTCGCTCATCGTGCGCCAGAGTCCAACACACTAACCACTGCGCCACGGCGCCCACTAAATCTGGTTGCAGATATTAAGGTGTTGGGACTCATGGTAACAATTCGCATTAACCTTATTAAGGGATCAGTTGGTATGCTCAGCCAGCCTTACTGCTCTTCCAACTCAACTCCCAAACCACAGCTATTGAACAAGAAACAGATGTTGTAGGGAAGTAAAGCTTAATATCTACTGTTCTCCGAACTGTTTGGTTTTTCCAAATATTGGAACGGTTTTCAGGAAATTCTGTCGTCTTAGATACACCCCACGGATAAGAATTTTTCGGAAAATACGTCTATGAATAGGAAATCGTACGACATTCAAACTACATACCTTCCCAACGTAGGATGGTAAAATCTGTCTCTCATAGCCCAGCCAGGTTCTGGACATTTATTTTTAGTCCTCATAACAAGTAAAACAAAAACAAATAACCACATCAATGTGCTACGGAAACTTTTTGTAATGAATACATCAATAATGTATGAATGGTTTGCATTTATCAATATTACCAGTTTCCGAGTAGGTGAAAAACTCCATTCCGTAACTTCTTCCATTTTACTGGGAATTGGAGAACTTTCCTGAAGTCAATCGGATGCAACTAATTAAGGGATATTTTCATTTCGCTTAATCGACTTTACAAAACTCATCACCGGCTTACATTTTTTTCATTTGTATCTTATAGAAATAAACGACTTTGTATGATGGTGCTCATGAAGCTTTTCACGGGAAGCGAATAAACATCGAAAAACATCCGTTTAACTTTAATTGCAATTAAGTTTTAAATATGTGCAATTTAACTTGTGTTTTACGCCTTTTTTTATAAATCTTTTTCGATTTTTGGTTTTTGTTAGTGAAATGTCCTTAGCAGAACTGAAGCGTATGCGACGGTTGGGGTCAGTCATGTAGCGGTTTTGTTAATCTACACCTAGAAGTTCTTTTTACTGTACAAAATATATCTATCTAACTAGATACGTATATGCATATCTCATATGAATGAATTTCCGCAAAACGAAGCAATGGTTTTCATTAATTGTTAATTTTATTGCAGAACGAAATGTCATGGCGCTCGGCTGTGGATGTTTTATGCTTTCCCGCTTTTTTTCTCTGTTTTTTGTTTTTGGCTTTTTTTTTCATTCTCTACTATACGTGCTGGTCGTGGGGCAAAAGTTTGAAGCAACGGTTTGTGCCAATCAAAAGCACAAAATAAAAGGGGGGGAAGCAACAAAATAAATAAAAAAAAATGGAAAGAGGGATTTTGGACACAATTGAATTAATTTCGTTTGAAAGCTGAATTACCACTTGTGTGGGAACTATTTGTCTGCCTCTGCAGTTGGTATGCACTTGGGTGCGCTGTTTGTATTATAGGTATTTTTATTTGTTTTTGTTTTCCTATTTTTTTTTTAAGAAATAGAATTTCCGAATAACTTTGTAATTTATCATAGTACCCCTTGAATGTGATCCCGATAATTGCTTTTCAAGAATGCAATAAATGAAACTGTGGATATTCTTTCGTGATTTCTGTTTCGTGATATGTATGTATGTATGTATATATGAGGGCGCCGTGGCGCAGTGGTTAGTGTGTTGGACTCTGGCGCACGATGAGCGAGTCCGGATCCCGATAGCACCAACGCCATCGAATGTTTATTTCGCGACGTTCCTCCTCGGCGGGGTACTGGCAAAACCCCCGTAGTATAACTTGCCTTATAGGGAGAGAGGACAGAGACCATTTGGATGCGGATTTGTTGTTAGAGGTGGACTAAGACATAAAGTCCTAAGTTTCCAGTATGTGAATGAACGCCTCATAACGATCCGCATCAAGGCAAATTTCTGTAACATCAGCCTCATATGCGTCCATGCCCCCACGGAAGACAAGCATGACTCAATCAAAGATGATTTCTTTGATCTCCTAGACAGAACATATACCAAATGCCCCAGCTATGATACCAAAATCATACTAGGAGATTTTAACGCTAAGCTGGGTAAAGAAAGCATCTTTGAGCGGGTCATCGGCAAACACAGCCTACATGACACCACATCCGATAACGGACATAGGCTGATCGACCTTGCCACGGGGCGAAATCTTCTTGTAGCCAGCACACGATTTTCCCACCTCGATATACACAAAGGCACCTGGCGGTCGCCAGATCAATCAGTCACCAACCAGATTGACCACATCGCGATTGACGTCAGACACTCCTCCACTATTCTTGATGTTCGCACTTTCCGAGGAGCGAACATCGATTCAGACCACTATCTTGTAGTAGCCAAGATACGTCAGCGCATAACACGAACACCGCGGAGTAGAGTTAGAACACCAAGCTATGACGTCGGAAAGCTACTATCGCCGGAGATCGCCAGTGCTTTTGCCAACCGCGTCTCCCTTAGGCTCTCCGATACACCTCCATCCTCCACTCAGTCAGTAGAGCAACAATGGAGCCTGTGCAAACAAGCCCTGAAGAGCACAGCAACGGAAGTCCTGGGCCTTAAAGCTCCACCACGACGAAACACCTGGTCCGATGACGAGTGTAGAAGGATTCATGCGGAAAAGCAGGAGGCATACAAAGCCTCACTACACAAAAAAACAAGAGCGGCTCGTGAGCTCTACGAGCTTAAGAGAAGGGAGGAACATAAGCTTCTCAAAAGAAAAAAGAAAGAGCACGAGAAGCGGGCGATTGGAAACTTGGAGAGGTGCTATTGCAGGCACGACGTTCGAAGATTTTATCAGCGGATAAAACGAATGTCTCAAGGCTATAAAGCCCGAACGGAGGCCTGTAAGGATGAGAACGGACACCTAGTAGTAGAATCGCAGTCGATGCTGAGAATTTGGAAAAACCACTTCTGCAGACTGTATAACGGCGATGACAGCCAACATACCGCCGTCAGGCAGAATGATCCATTTTTTAACGACGAAGATCGCAGAGAATTCCGTCTCCCTGACCTCGACGAAGTTGAGATTGCCATGTCAAAACTCAAGTCGAATGCAGCTGCTGGCGCAGATGGACTGTCTGCTGAGCTCTTCAAAGCGGCTGGCGGTGAGCTGGTTAGGAGCATGCACCGGCTCAGCTGTAAGATATGGTCAGAGGAAAGCATGCCCGAGGAATGGAGTCTCAGCATTGTTTGCCCGATCCACAAAAAAGGAGATCCCTTTGGACTGCGCCAACTATAGAGGAATAAGTCTCCTTAATGTCGCATATAAGATCTTCGCTGCCGTTTTGTGTGAACGCCTGTAGCCATTCGTAAACAAGCTGATAGGTTCTTATCAATGTGGCTTCAGGCCAGGGAAGTCCACCCGTCGATCAAATCTTCACACTACGGCAGATCCTGGAGAAAACCAATGAAATTCAAGTCGATACACACCATCTATTCGTCGACTTCAAGGCCGCATACGGCAGCGTAATTAGAGACGAACTATATAATGCCATGTTTACTTTTGACATCCCTGCTAAGCTCATCAGACTATGCAGGATGACCCTGGAAAATGCTCGCTGCTCCATCCGAATCGGTGCAGAACTGACCGATAGTTTCGAAGTCAAGAAAGGATTTAGACAGGGCGATGCGTTGTCGTGTGATTTTTTTAACATCATATTAGAAATGATTGTGCAAAAATCACAGGCCAATACAAGAGGCACAATCTATTTCAAATCCTCGCAGCTCCTTGCATACGCCGACGACATTGACATAATAGGTAGATCGCAGCGAGATGTCAATGAGGCGTTTGCGAGTATTGAGATGGAGGCGGCAAAAATTGGTTTGGCAGTTAATGAGGGCAAGACTAAATATCTGCTGTCATCGAAAAAGGACATTTACCACCGACGTCTTGGACAGAACGTGCATATTGGCAGATATAAGTTCGAGGTAGTTAAGGACTTCATATACCTTCATATACGGTGACTTGGAACAACGACACCAGTTTCGAAATCAAGCGCAGAATTACTCTTGCCAACCGCTGCTTCTTTGGGCTCAAGAGGCAACTGAGAAGTAGAGCCCTCTCTCGTACGACCAAGTTGACCTTATATAAGACCTTAATTATCCCGGTCCTGTTATACGGCGCAGAAACATGGACTTTATCTAAAGCGGATGAGGAAATCCTTGGTCGTTTCGAGAGAAAGATTCTGCGTTCGATTTTCGGTCCCATAAACACAGAGGAGGTTTGAAGGAGAAGATTCAATCACGAACTGTACGGGTTGTACAGCGACATGAGTCTGGTCAGGCGTCTACGGATCCAACGCCTAAGATGGCTAGGCCATGTAGAGCGAATGGACACCACAGCTCCAGCCCGTATAGTCTTTGAATCCAACCCCGAGGGACGAAGAAATAGAGGACGGCCGCACCTGAGGTGGCGCGCACAGGTGGAAGTCGACCTCAACCAACGCCCGTGACGTTCTGGCCAATACGTCGGTGTTGTCCGTCTCTTTTAGATGAAAGCAGATATTTGGTTTTACCCTCATTAACCTTGAGACCCATCTTAGCCGCTTCTACCTCAATGCATACAAAGGCCTCATTGACGTCTCGCTGTGTCCGTCCAATCACGTCAATGTCGTCGCCATACGCAAGCAATTGCGCAGACTTGAAATAAATCGTACCTCTCGCGTTGGCCAGTGACTCTTGCACGATCTTTTCAAGCACGATGTTGAAAAAATTGCATGACAGCGCGTCACCTTTCCTAAACCCTTTTTTATCATCAAAGGTCTCGGTTTGCTCATTACCGACCTTAATGGAGCAGCGAGAATTCTCCATTGTCATCCTGCACAGTCGGGCGAGTTTCGCAGGGATGTTAAAACTAGACATGGTTTAAAATGGCGAGGAGATACAGAAAAATACTGTGCGAAAGTAACACTAGACGTAAAAAATGCCTGTAACATCGCAAACTGGTCTTGTATGAGGAGGTCTTTGACCAAAATGGACGCACCACATTACCTTGTGAAGATGATCCTTAGCTACTTCACTAACAAGAAGCTGAAGTATCAGACGAACGAAGGCCTTAAGTACTACAATGTTTCTGCGGGAGTCCCTTAGGGCTCAGTACTTGTACCTCTTCTGTAGAACATAATATATGACGGAATTCTGCGATTAACGCTGCCACAAAGATTATCGGTTTCGCTGACGAAATCGCCGTAGTTACCGTAGCGAAACACATCCATGAGGTAGAGTCTGCCACAAATGAAGCAGTCGTCAGGATCAAAAATTGGCTAGAGTCTGCCGACCACAAGACGGAGGCTGTCTTAATAACAAGACCATGGAATACGCAAACTTCCGAGTCTAAAGAGGTCTTCAAATACTTGGGCGGTAATGCTCGAAAACCGACTTAATTTTAAAACTCATGTCGAATACTGAAGTAAAAGGTTGTCACAAATGCGGGCATTGCTTTCCAGAATGCTCCCGAACATCGCTGGATTCTACTTTCTAGAGTGGAAAGCTTAATACTCCTATATGCTGCGCCGGCCTGGGCGAAAGCCCTTATAGCGAAGACGTTGAAAAAAAAGCAGGCTCTTCGCCATCAGGACAATATGCAGTTTCCGGACAATCTCAGATGAAGCAGCCTGTGTCATAGCGGGTATCATCCTCGCTAATGAGATACACAGGGTTTACCTTAGGCGAACCACAGATCGTCAAGAAATCAGTGTTATCCGGAAGATAAAAGCCGAAGAAAAGACAACATCCATAGCATTATGGCAAGCTAGGTGGGACAATACGACAAATTCCTACGATCGAAGTTTGTGGAAAAAGAGCACATGGGGATTGCAATCACCACCTTATGCAATTCCTGTCAGGTTACGGCGGTTATCGAAATTATCTTCACAGATTTGGAAGCGTTATCCCGCCCTTCTGCCCAGAATGTCCACAGGAAGAAGACAACACGAAGCACGCCATATTCCACTGCAGACGCTTTGCAGATGCAAGAACAAATCTGCCGATACCAGAGCTTCTAGCAAGCTGTGTGATAAACTCAGAGGACTACTGGCTGGAGATCCGCTCATTTATAATGAGCGTGCGAAACGAGCTTGGAAGACTCGAAAGAATAAGAAGAGCTCAAAGGGTCGATTTGGAGCCCATAGCATAAGTAATAACTAGCGGAAGTCCCGCGGGGAGAGAAATGAAAAAAAAAACTGACTTAACTCCAGGATGAAGATAATCTGTTGCATGGCCCTAGAACCGGCCAGTCAGTATTTTTTTTTTTTTTTTTTTTGTGTCAGCTGGTGAAAAGGTCATATTTATACAGGAAACTTTGTTTTTTCGACGTCGAGGATATAATGATTAAATGAATCCAAAGCTCATCATCGTACTTCAAATCAAAGTGGAAATGTTTTGAGTGAGATTTCAGGTATGCGAAGAAGTTTTTCTTCAAAACTCCATGAACCACAGTGGAAGATAATAAACCGACTTCCAGTGAAGTTAGTCCATCCCCGACTGACCTGCATTAAATTAGTTATAGCGAATTCCACTTCACGTCAATCTCTTTTTCTTTGCTTAACTCATTTTGACTTTATTTGTTCTAGTGTTTCATTTTACTCCTCTTTCTCGTCTTTTATTCCTTATTTGTTGCAATTAATTAAGAAGTTGTCTCAAGTTTCCTTCTAATCTGTTGATGATACAATAATCCATGAACAGACGTGGTGCGATACGTTAAGCAGAAGGGCTAAAGCCAATTGGGTGACCGGGTTGTCACGAAGAATCTGTGTCGCATTGACACAAATAAGTTTTTAGTGCTCGTGTCATGGAATGTTTTATAATTTAGTTTGGAAGATTCTTGCTGATAGAAAGCGGAGTGGGTGTTGGCTAATAAATAGTTCAACAGAATACGTGTAAGCGCTTCGGGGTATCCATCGACCTTATTTTTTTATCTCTCCGTCTGAGCCCCGTCTAAGCTTTTTTCATACAAAAACGACTGACGATACTCTTGTATCCTGAACCTTTTTAGTAGGTAATAAAGTCGACGGAACGTCTGTTTTTCTTTTTATCGTGTAGGGCTCCGAAAATATTTTGGAATTCAAAACATTTTCTTGCGAATCTGTCTAGTAGTAGGGGCATGGTAAGTAAGGGCACGGTTCGGTTCACGTTTTTCTTCTACCTTTGTCTGGTTATAAATCATCTTTCCGCTCCAGTGCTTTAAAGAGATCCTTCATTCTTTCCACATGATAATAACCAAACAAACTTTTCGTTTTTTTTTCACGACTTGTCACAGCGTCCTTTAAGTGTTCATTTTCTTTATCAAAAGCTGTACTTTCCTGTCGCCATCCTAGAACTATTATCTCTCTCGTGGCACATCCAGGCTTGGACTGGAGTATGTTCTCAGTCATTAAAAGCTTGTCTTTAATTTCCAAGAAATGCGACGAAATAATATCCCATCACTCAACAGATGGCCCCCTTTTATTGTTTTAATTCCACCTTATTACATTCAACTATGGGGTATGGGGTTGAGTAAAATTCTTGACAGAATAAAAACTCTTCTGCCACTTTGAGTTTAAACTTCAAGTAACACAGCTCATGGAGCTGCCAACTTTTGTCCACCAGTCCGTCCTTCGCCTGTGGCGTATCCAGCAAGTTTTCAGTTTTGCTTTGGGAAAGGCAAAAAGAGATAATAACTGATAGTCTCTGAAATCGAAAACCCACGAGAGGATGCGTCGAAATGAATTGGTCGCACAAATTACACATCTCGTCCTTGTTTTCGTTGCTCTGCTCTTTCCCATGTTTCTGCCTTTTTTCTAAGAGAATTGACCGCGCACACAGTGTTCTTTACATTAACATCAAGCAGGGCATTCTGGTCCTTCAAATGTGCCCCATCGAATGCCTCTGAACCATTCATTCTACTTGTTCCCGTCACCCCCTAGAAGGTCCGTACACATCCGTTTTGCTTCATGTATTTATAGAACGACCCACTTTGCTGCCAAATGCAACGCTCCTTGCTTGTTTTTCCTCATCGTTGCGTTTTTAGTTTTTTATTTTTATTCTCTTTCTTTTTGTTTAAAGAAAAGAAAATAGAGCAAATGAGGAAAAGAGTTGAGAAAGCAATGCACAGACGTTAGACGTTGGTTAGTAGGGACAGAGAACCGGTATTGACACTGCGACCATGCCGTACCGGAAAATTCTATGAATTTCTGACCAAGGAATCCGAATGTATGGAAAACGAAGAAAAGCAGAAAAAAAAAGGAAAGGAAATAAAAAACCGAGGCACAGGCGACAGTGGATCCGGTGTGTGCAACGGAAAGAGTAATTCAAGAAAAAAAACAAAGCTAAGTCTTGTGAAAGGTGTTAGTTAGTTACACATCGACATCAACATCAACATCGACCTAGTCCGTGTGGCCTGGCCTGTAACCATCTAGCCACGACAGTGGTGGTTGTGGTGCACTACGGTGGTTGATATTTGTCGAGCTGTTTGAATATATGTTCTTGTTGTTGCGCCTTCTAACCCATTCACTGAGCACTGGTACCAGGAATCCGGGTGTGAACTAGTGGGAGGAAAAGTCATAGTTACAGCGATAGTTAGAGGTGGCAAAGTCATTGGTGCCGTCGCCATTAGCGAACGGACAACGCAGAATGCGGTAATTTATTGTCTTGTTTATTTGCACACTGATGACATATCTTCGTGTGGAACAAAGAAACCCGGAATTGGTGTATGTGCCCAAGCCAGAGTTACCACAGTAACCACCATGGATGTAAGCGACGACTGCTTCTGCAAATATAATAGAATTTTCCAAATTTACCATACATATGTATGTATGCCCATATTCGACTATACATATATCATATTTGGTACGCGACAGGATCCGCGGCAAATATTGAAATGTTTTCCCTTCTTTTGATGAATCGATGGAGTGATATCCTGCCGAGTATTGCACCTACAAACGAACGCAGAGTTGTCGGATGCAACTGACGCAATTGCAATTAAAAATGTACCCATCAGAGAGTGAGGGAAGAGTCTGTTGGATGGATACCCAACCCTCCAAGGGGCTTTGGAAAACTTGCAAGTAACTAAGTCCGCTATAGTTGGAGGCGAAACAAGTTCCGAGAAACTATAAATAAATTTTATTAATTTAAGTTATTTAGTGCAGCGGGCTTTGGGTGCATATTACCAGGGTCGGTATCAGAAAACGACCTCGAATGTGAGAAGAAAAGGATGTGCTCCAGGATGACGGTAACTTTGATGAAGTGGAAAAGCAACCTTTTTTTGCTTAAATTCGACGCATAAGACAAGCATGTACATAAGTTGTAGATTCAGCCTTAAGCAGTTACATGCAACCTAGTTGCAAGTTTTTTGATATAGCTTTTGGCTATGATTGATTTCCCACGCCGTTGGTTACTATTTAGTGGGTATTGTGTTGGCCTTTGACGCTGAGATACGGAATCGAATCCCGACAACAGCCATATTATCCAATGTGTTTTTCACAGTGTTTCACCTTAGCGGGGTACTGCCATACGCCCTCTAGTATAATTATCCTGAAAAAGCTTCTCGAAATTCCCCGTTCGGAATCGGCAATAAACTGTGGGAACCTTTCAGCTATGGGAAAATTAAATCACACACAACATGGGGGAATTAAGAAAAGCTAGGCTTAAGTTCTCCGAAGATATATCGCTACATAAATACATTGTTTCATTCAAGTTGTTCTAGAAGGATTCAAGCTTGACATCCACTTTTTGAATGCTGGTGTTCCATAGGGTTCAATTCCGTCTCCGATACACTTTCTCATTTTTCCAAATTAACTCTTGTCTGTCACTTCTAATCCAATCCATTTTTCTGCCGACGACAGTACCCTCAGCTTTACATATTCGTTTACTACATTATGACCCTGCTCTTCGGCTGTAAATAGTGAGCGACAGCGCATATCAAGCTCATTAAGTTCCGATATCGACAACATCATTGTAGGCGGAAAAATTAATAAGAACACAGCGCTGTCTTCTGTCGTTCAAGCGTACCACCGACTCGCAGACATTATCCATGACACTTGTATCTTAAAAACCGAAAAGCTCTCCATTCTGGGTATATGTGTCACTAGCAATCTTAATTACAGCGACTACATATTTGGTGTCGCCAAAAATGCTGCGAAGCGCTTAGGCTGGGGCTTATTATATAGGTGCAATGAATTTTCTAAATAAGTAAATAAGCTGATAGGTCCTTATCAGTGCGAATTCAGGTCAGGTAAGTCCACCATCGACCAAATCTTCACACTACGGCAGATCCTGGAAAAAACCAATGAATTTCAAGTCGACACTCACCACCTATTTGTTGACTTCAAAGCCGCATACGACAGCGTAATTAGAGACGAGCTATACAAAGCTATGTCTACCTTTAACATACCTGCTAAACTCGTCAGAATACGCAGGATGACTTTGGAGAATGCTCGCTGCTCCATCCGAATCGGTGAACACCTTACCGTTTTGATGTCAAAAAAGGATTTAGGCAGGGCGATGCGCTGTCGTCTGATTTCTTCAACATCATATTGGAAATGATTGTGCAAAAATCACTGGCCAATACAAGAGGCACAATCTATTTCAAATCCTCGCAACTCCTTGCATACGCCGACGATATTGACATAATAGGTAGATCACAGCGAGATGTCAATGAGGCGTTTGCGAGTATTGGGATGGAGGCGGCGAAAATTGGTTTGGCGGTAAACGAGGGCAAAACTAAATATATGCTGTCATCAAAAAAGGACGCTCAACACCGACGTCTCGGCCAGAACGTTTGTATAAGCAGATATAAGTTCGAGGTAGTTAGGGACTTCGTCTACCTTGGCTCCGCAGTGACCTGGAACAATGACATCAGTTCCGAAATCAAACGCAGAATCACTCTTGCCAATCGCTGTTTCTTTGGGCTCAGGAGACAACTGAGTAATAGAGTCCTCTCCCGAACGACAAAGTTGACCCTATATAAAACCCTTATCATCCCGGTCCTGTTGTATGGCGCAGAAGCATGGACACTATCAAAAGCGGATGAAGAGGCCCTTGGTCGGTTCGAGAGAAAGATTTTGCGCGTGGGCCTATAAACGCAGACGGGGGATGGAGGAGAAGATTCAACCACGAACTTTACGGGCTGTACAGCGCCATGAGCCTTGAGCCATGAGCCTTGTCAGGCGTCTAGGGATTCAACGCCTAAGATGGCTGGGCCATGTAGAGCGAATGGACACCACAGCTACAGCCCGGAGAGTCTTTGAATCCAACCCCGAGGGACGAAGAAGCAGAGGACGGCCGCCCTTAATATAGCGCACACAGGTGGAAGGGGACCTCAGTCAACTGGGTGTGCGGCAATGGAAAAGGCTAGCGAAAGATCACCCCGAACTGTAGCGCCCACTAAGAAGAAGAGGTGCATGGAATAGTTGCTGAGAAGTACAACCAACGTGAAAAATCGGACGGTTCCTCCGACGGTCCTATCTAGGACAACCACCTCTGGAGAGTAGGGAACCAATATCTGCGACTCAAACCACTGCACTCCGTTCAGGTTGTGTGATAACCATTATAAGAGGATAACTGCGCGAACTATAAAAAAAAATAAAGAAATAAATGAAAAAATAATAAATATACATATGTATGTATAAATAACTAAAAAAATGTATGCTTACTTCTCAAATGCGTTGCGTGAAGAATAAAAGCGTCTTTGTATCCAAATGCCGTAACAAATGCAGTAACAAGAGAAAATACTTTAAACAATTCTAAGATACAGTTGGCAGAAACATAACCAACTCCTTCCGACGACCGTTTACATACAAAAATGTATTGTACACCCGGGTATGTTAATTGAGCGATCAGTTAATTTCAAACTTCATTTCAATTGTCTTTCATTAATCTTTTTGTTTTGTTGGCGAAATGGGAAGTTCCGAATTAAGTTTATCTTATCTGTTGGCGAAATGGGATTTGGTCAAGTGGGAAGATACCGGATAGACTCCCCCCTCCCATATGATTTTTTTCTTGTCTTGACTAGACCGACACGCTCGAGCTTTTTGACACACTGCTACAGGGGCACCCTGTATATTGTTTGTAAAAAAAAATAGTATTTTGAATAATTGGAATATTTTTGTCTCTTATGGGGACGACTGCTATTTTCGTGAACACAACTGTATGTACATATGGGAGAACGATGGCACATGAAACAAGTAGTAAATTACCCTTGAAAGCATCAGGTTTTTCGAGAAGCTGTAAGGATATGTACTCGTAATTGCTCATTCGGAACAAGAATCACTCATATTTCTTGTTACAATAACATTTCTTTAATGAAACATCACCTCAGTTATTGCAGCTCCTCAAGTGACACTGAAAATATACTCTCGAGAGCAATGCTCAACCGCGCCTCAACACACACTGTAACTTTATCAATATTTAAACGAACCACATATGTACATTAACAGAAAATATACATAAATAACACAGCATGCACACAAAATGCCATGCCGCCCTGCACTCTAAGGCAATCAAGCGAAGAGCGCGTTTTTTTTAAGTCTTCGTCCATCGCTCGACATTTTAATTACAATGAAAAGCACATCCATATACCCAGCAATCTTCCGAGTGCCATTTAAGCCCATAAAGGATACCGTTCCTCTTCGTATGCTCGTTTTCATTCCCTAGTCCTTATTTGTACATGCACTCTTCTTCCAGGAACTACGCATTTTTACCATTTCATATCGCCCTTTGTGATGCCAGCCAGGACCACGCCAAGTCATTACTATCGCATAAGTTAATCATTTGCCTTTTCAATTCTGCCACCATATGGTATTTATGGCGTTTCCAATTTCTTGTTTTTTTGGCTTATTGCTTGAATCCATTTCCGATTACGCTCGATATTCATATCCTTACACGAGCTGGAAAGGACACAAAGAGTCCACTGGCTGACTGTAACAGTATGCACTTTGATTCGTTTCATATTTAATTAAATTTATATTTTAATTCCGTACACCCGACGATGAAGTAATGAACTAAAGGGCATTGGCCATAGGCCCTGGCTCTGTTGTCATCATCATCATCTTCATCATCATTGTTACTATCATCACCGTCGGTGACTGGGACCTGTCTGCGACGAACCAATCAATGGTCCAATTAAAATGCCCTCGAGCAAGTAAAAACCGATCCACTTGTGGCAAGTGTAATAATTAGTTCATTCCACATACTGCACATGTGTACCCAATCATATGTACATATGTAGCAGCATCAGGTCCACTGAAGTGGTATGTATTCCGTATGCTCTTAAACCCCAAACCAAAATGATGATGCATTTGACGAGTGAACGGAACGAGCAAAGCATTAACAGTGGTATCGAGCATTAAGCTGAATCGAAGGCTAACCGAAAAATGTTCAAACTGTGTTAAATATTGATGAGTACGGCGATGAAGACGATGAGAGTATCTATCATCTATGGTTTTTGTATCCGAGATAGGAGAGAAAGAAGTGGACATCGAGCGGTTGACGCCAGTGACTAACCGCGAAAGACCAACGCTCGGCCATTGGAATTCAGCGTTTAATGTTCGATGGTATACAATGTGCATGGCTTCTGTTGCCATCGCTATAACTTCACCGGTCCAAGTCGTTCACTTTTAATCCAATTCCAATCGAATGGTTTCCATCCCGAAAAAGCAATCATCATTATGCCATATATCGCCATCGTGCATACGTACATATGTACACGTGGAATGAACTATCTTTATCATTCCATCACTTGGGTGCGAATCGATATACATCCATACATATGTAGGACGCATGGACCGACAAACGCACACCGGATGAACGGCAATTGGGGGCGATCGATCCATGCAACTGCTCCTGATACTAGAAAATAACACTTGATTCGAAAGCAACAATAGGAGCAAAGCACATCTGCCTCCTGCAAATTTCAATTTGATGATGTTCGATGTTGCTTGCCTGCTACATATCAAGCTTCCTGAGTACAATTGTGAAACAAAACACAAAACAAAAAACAAGCAGGGCGACAGACTGATGGTGACGGTGATGGTAATGGTGACGAGCAACCGTAGAAAGTATCCGAGAGTAGACGAAATCCATGGTTTACACATTACTCTAGCAACAAAGCATCTCTACTCGACTACTGTGCCACGAATCAACAAACCAACCAACCAACGAGCGAACCAACAAATGAACAAAATACTCGTACATATCTCGACGACGAACTACGAGTAGTATGTTGTGCCTGTTTTCCATGTCTCGCCCTCTCCCTTCGCTTGTATGTGTGTATGTATATTTGCCAGAAATTCCATACGAATCGATCGTCGAATCGAGATGATAAATCTGGAACCCAATGCAGAGGAATGAGGCGGGTGTGGATGTGGAAGCGCACCACGTCCCTATACATATGAGGGATATCCTCCCATGTCGTCGATAGTACGTGTAGAAGGAAAAAACACATTAACACATGAAAAATTGCCTGCGAGAGTCGGGGTAAAATATGCTCCTCGCACAACTGGGACACGTAGGCCAATACTCGCATTGGCTTTGCCAGTGACACTGGATGTGGCACCGATACACACCAGTAAGCCAGCTCATTTGCTATTGTAGGTGTACCCATACGCGTACTGGTTCTCAGGGCTGTCAAGTGGTCTGCCCATCCTCTCCACTCTTTGACTAGATTAAAGGTGTCGACCATATGGACGATGAGTTCATGGTTACAATGTGGCGTATCCTCATACCACCCATATATGTATGTATGTATGTATGCTACGACTACCTATGGTCTTTGGAATTTGTCGGCTAGAGCCATATTTTATGCGATTTCCGTCGTCGTACCGAATGGATTTTGGAATCAATTGATAGATGCTGATGGGAAAAGAAAGTACCTACTGACGTTCACGCACAACACTCGGCCATGTTATCTCTGCATCCATGCTCTTCCAATAGAGAAATGTCCTAATAACAGAATAAATAAGATTCCCGGTCGTACAGTGTGTCGATTTTGCAATTCCTCCTCCTCGCGAGCAATATCATCTGTATGTAGATAGAGATCATACTCGCACCCTACCATGGCAGCTATACATACATATATGTACTTTCAAATTTGACGTGCCAGTTGTGATTTTGGTAAGCCGATCGAATACAGCTGGACGCTGAGGGGATTTTGGATTTCGTCAATTGTTTGGTGGAATTTAATCCTTTAGTCTTGTTATAACCAGGGATAAAGAATGAGATACCAAACTTTCGTACGTCTGCCCGTTGATCCCCGCAGGGGTTGGTTGTTGCTTTTGTAATTAAAGCGGCCCCTAGACGCCTATTAATATTGTGCAATATCTGATATTGCACAATATTATTGTTCGTCTGTAGATAATATTGCAAGATTGTGCGATATATTGCGGAAAATCAGAACGCTTTTGACTTTTAATAGAAATATGACCGATCAACTAAATTATTGGGAAAAATATTGAACCGTCTGGGGCAGCAAGCCAAAAAATTGTGCAATATTTCGCACAATAATATTGAGCGTCTAGAGGCCGCATTAAAAACGACGCTTTTGACTTAAAATCAAGACGTCGGAACAAGGCAGAATGACATAGTCAAGACGCCGTCAAACCTTAACGCGTTTGTAGGGGCTAGTTGTCAAAATGCCTGTCAAAGCCAATAGATTGGTATCTCATTCTTTATCCCTGATTATAACAACTAAGCGCGGGCATATGCCTGAGGCGAAAAGAATTACGTCCCACAGCAAATATTCACTGCTAGAGGCCGTTTTTTGACTTTCTTTCATCAATCATAAATCTTGCCATACTCTGTGGCCTGAATGCCGTTAAGGTCACATTTGATTGAAGGGATGGAGGTTTTGTTATGGTTCGAAGAACTACCGGCTGCATGTCATTTATCCAAAATTGTTTTCAAATTTTATCCTGGCAGCAAGGTGCTCAAGGAGAGAGAGAGAGAGCGTGTGTTTTGGTGATATTGTTGTTTCAATGTGTCTCGTTGGCTGTGATTGGCCTCTCTTGGTGGGATTGATGTATTAAACAGTCAGAGGAGACCGACTAAATCGCTTTACTTTATTAGGGTGAACGTTTATAACTAAAGAAGCAAGGCATATATCACTACCAAGCTAAACTCTTGCAAGAGATTGTAATCCAAATGTAAGAAATGTTCTTTCATAGCCACCCTAAAAACGTGCCTTCCGTATAGCACGTATGTATGTACATATGTACACTTAATAAAATTGCCCAGATTTGCCTCTTGGCAACATTCACCAAATCATTGAGCAGCACATTGCTTCCATTTAACACTCGTATCCTATTACTCATAGACCATCATATTGATCCAATCATATATGTAAGAGGTCACATCGCTTATCATTCACATGCGTACTCGATAACTCAATTACACTCAATAACCAACTTCGTCTGCACCATTCCCTTTCTCTCTTAACCATTGGCATCGAGTACGGTTAATGGTAAACATAACACCCAACCAGCGAATTTGTTTCATTCGAAAACAATTTTATTTCATTAACACTAATAAGATCACGTCACTAACAAATTTCGTTTCCATTGCTCTAGAGCTTTGGCGACTGAATAATGTAATTACGTAGTTGCTTCTAATTCGATAGTTGAATCCTGTCCGGGCATCAGTGAAATAACATGAACAAGAAATTCGATTTGGAATTTGTTAACGTATCGCCTGGGTTGGTTGACTTTAAATTGGTCTTACACACGTTGGACGGTGAGGGACAGCGAAGACGAACAGGAAAAGCTATTTGATGTTAATAACTGCCCTAATGGTGATGAAGGGCAAAGCTATTTTGGCTTAACCTATTCAGTCACCTGAAATGTTGCCTATAGAAATGGATGCAGTGCTTTGTCGAGATGGATACTTGTGATGAAATATTGCTACGATAATAAAAAATGTGATTTTCGTAAACAGTCATTTATGATGAATTGTTTGGTTCTGTACCATTGAATTGAATAGAAAAAGGGAGAGTGGAGAAATGAAGAACATTAATTGAAACCATAGGCTGATGACGGACTTCTGAAACAGATTTGATTCTTAGCGAAGGCGAAGAGTTCAATCAGATCGTAACAACCGTTACAAATATTTAGAAGTTAATGTTACGTTTGTACTCTAGGTTCGGTTAGGTTAACGTAGTTGGCGTAAGCCACACGTAGCCCGAAGTCGGCCCATTGTGATGCCACATGGATCAATTACCCTGATCCGCTACCTGAAAACCAATCGGTGTGCTTCTGATGAAGCGTTGAAGTTGAGCTATTTTTTGGTCTGCTAGCTCACTTATGTAGATTATCAAAGAAGGGCGTGCCGAGGTAGATCCTCTTGCGATTCACAAAAGAGGTGCATGAGCAGAGGAGATGATGTATTGATTCCTCTTCCTCCTCATTCGTGCAGCCGCGAAAGAAGTCATTAAAAGGTAGTCCTAGTCTGGCGGCGTGTTTTCCAATGATGCAGTGACCTGTAATGACACCCACTAGAGTACTTAAGGTTGCTCTTCTGGTTGCCACCAGGTCCCTGGTTCGTCCTAGGTTTAACTTAGGCCAAATGTGTTTAGTGATAAAACTGATATTACTCTCATTCCATTGGAGGTTGGTCGCCTCTATGGTTTGAAGTTTTATCATATGCTTCACCGTACTTGGTGTTTCTAGGTACCCGAGGGTAGGTAGGCTGAGTGTGCTTGGCCATAACTTTGCGAGTTCGTCGGCCGCGCAGTTTCCTGGAAGATCCCTATGCCCGAGAACCCACAGTACTTTAATGTTGAACTGTTCAGCCATCTTATCTAGAGATAAGCGGCAGTTAAGCGATGTCTTTGATTTGTGGGTTGCCGCGGCCAAAACAGAAGGATGGGCGTTATGACTGCTGGAGACCCCACCTCTTGCCAACCACCTTCTTGCAGCTGTAGAGGGCAACAGTTGCTTTCTTGACGCGATCAAGAATGTTGAGTTTTCAATTCAGCTTCCTGTCAAGGACAAGGCCTAGATATTTGGCCTACTCCTTGATTATTAGTTGGGTTCCACCCAGCCTCGCTGGGTCGAGGGGCGGAATTTTATATTTGTTAGTAAACAATACTAGATCGGTCTTCTTAGGGTTTATCCCAAGTCCACAGTACAGCGTCCAGGTTTCTACTGAATGTAATGTACTCTGCATAAGGTCGCATATGCATATGCTAGGAAATTTTCCTGTGGCGGCAATAGCAATGTCATCTACATAGGCGGTCACAGCGTACCCTTCCTGTCCAAGCAACAGCAGTAGTTTGTTGACCACCCACGTTCCAGAGGAGAGGGGAGAGTACTCCACCCTGTGGTGTACCTCTGCTGAACATTCTATTTGAGACGGCACCAGCGAAGTTGACTTGGACGATTCTTTGTGTTAGCAGTTGTCGTACCAGTACTATCACTGATCCCGTAACACCCATATCACACCGCGCTTTGGTGACGGCCCATGGTTGAACCTTGTTGTACTCTAAGTCTTTGGGCCGAATATCGAAAATGTGTGAAAGTGCACACATGTATATTTCGATTGGAAAAGTTCTTATTTCATCCTACAGGGAGCGATTGCGCGAAATACTGTCCGGTATGCCTATGTCAACAACATGTAAATGCATTATCGCTTAGGCTGTCTGTCACAAGAAACCCATGGTATGATGGCGAGTCTGAGCAGAAAAAGACAGCAACCGACGAGGCGTACACTGAGTGGGGAAGCTTTTCCACGGCAAGTATACTACGGGGCGTTTTGCCAGTACCCCGTCGAGGTGGAACGCCGTGAAATAAACATTCGATGGCGTTGGTGTTATCGGGATCCGAACTTGCTCATCGTACGTCAGAGTCCAACACACTAACCACTGCGCCGCGAAGCCCTCTTAGACATTTATTCGTGCTAAAACTATGACACATATTATTGGGTGTCATGAATAAAAACCCAAATGACACCTTAAGTGTGTTGCAGAGACACACTTATTAATAATTAACCCACTTTCGATCAATCAATCAAACAAAAGGGAACATTTAATGGCGTTATAGTTAACACACTGGACTCTCAACCCAGTGATCTGAGTTCAAAGATTTATATGCTCTCCGAACATTGTATGTATTGTACTGGAGTCGTTGTCATAAAAACACAATCTATACCATTCCAAAAGGAATGATATTCAATGAACGATATCAAAAAGTGGGTAGATTGTTTGTGTGGCATACCCTCTAAACTCAATTCTCGGTTAATTGGAATGTATCATTTCCTCTTTGCTATACACAAAAAAAAATAAATTCGAATGCTTCATAGGTACCTCATTAAAAACAAATTACATCGAGGCACAGATACACTCTTGCATTTCTGTTGATGAATGAACATTGAAGTTTGGTCGACCAATTTACATTCCAACAATCATAACATGCTGCATCAATGGAAAAAATAAAATGTTTGCAGAAATATCTTTGTGCATAAAAAAATATGAATGAAAATAGTCCACGAGCTTGACATTTCTCAAATGGGAAACTCCAAAAAATATGTCACGAATAACTGAGAACAGACACACAACATGTCCTGGGGACTGAACAAGCAAAATACAAAATTGAGGGGAAAAAAGAAGAATAATTCTCGCTAGAAAAATGGTTGTTCTAAAGCAATTTGATACTTGTGGAGCTGTTGCCGTCTATATGTATATCCTTCCATCATAAGGATACAAAGAAGAAAAAAAAGTAGAACTGCATCAAGTGAACAATATTTGGGAAGCAAGTGACGAATAAGTTGCTCATACAAAGTGAGTGTTACGATGCATTGAGTATGGATATGATAAGTATCTGCACTGTCTGATGGAACTAATAGTTTTTTTTTATTACGTTTTTTGCGCAAGAGTGTTCTTGCTGAGGGGCACGAATCTTTAAGACTTGAAAGTCAGCAAAATGAAATCCACTTGTACGAAGATACGAGTAAGATTGAATGGTTAAATTTGAATGGAAGTCTCTTCTCTCTGAGACGATTAGATGGAAGATGGATATGTAATGAAGTACTCAAGGGCGGATTTTCGTTGTTTACTTTATTAAACGAGCAGAAGCCAGAAGTAATGGCATTCATCAGTCATCGGTAGACATTGAATGAAAATCCTCGTTTTAAAATGAGGTTGTAAGGAGTTGCTTTTATCCTGTTTACTAGGAAAAAGTCAATCCTTTTGACCATTTCATTTCCCGAAGCTTGACGTCAAACAGGAACTTATTTAAAATCTTCAGCAAATGCCGCAAGTTATCTTGCACCAATTACTCAAATCAGTCCTCCAAGTGACTATGACGATTCGCCACACCGAACTGCATCACAATAGACCGGTGGAATCGGTTCGATACTCCACGATTCGCCTTCGGCTGAATTTGCTTCGTTTCGAGATCGACGGAAATCAAATAGTTGCGTTTTCGAACCACAACCACTTTTCTGAGTACGCCTCAAGCAAGGTATTGATTAGGGAGTGCAGCGGTTTAAAGGAAACCTTGAAGCGATGGGGCTGTGAGTTGCGTCAATTCTTACCATTTTCGTCAAGCTTTAGTGATTGATTCAAAAATAAGTAAATTTTGACAGTAAATCATGAAATGATATACTGTCTTTACTTGCATCTTATTAAAACGACAATAGATACAGAGTATACTGTCCATGCTGACAATGCCATGTCAAAGTGTCACCGTGACGGGGAACCGGAGGCGGTTCCGTAGATACACAACATTTGCACACTAATAAGTTGGTCCTTTTCCCAACGTAATGTGCTGCTATGTGTTTCAGTTTGGAAGTCACTGCTTTATCTCCAACTACCGGTTGTTGTCTACTGAAATCATTTAATAAATAAAAGTTTCATGAATTATTTATGAAATATCCAGCTCGTCTAAGTCTCGGTGATATTCATTATTCGCTTTGAGTCATGAATTATGTACATATCTCAGTCCGGGCCGCTCGCATGCACCATCAAAAAAATGCCAAGCTACAAGGAAATAAAACATCTCACATAAGTTTTCGTATTCATTTTCGATTGATATAAATAGACAGCAGTCGTTAGTCCTCAGTCGTTCATGGGTATCATTTGGAAATCCTTTTCTATGTAGGCATGGCAACGCTATCACGGAACGATATTGTATCATCGGTGTCGTTCCTTAATCAAGTGGCAGATAATAATCCTCAGCAATAGGATTGCCCCAAGAAATGTAATCATTTCTTACTCGTGACGACAACAAAGAAATAGATGAACTCATTACCAGCCGTGCTACTGCCTACGCGCCTACGCAAAATTATTCTGCGAAAAAAAAAAAAAAAGAGAATTACTTTCACCGCCACGTCCCGTTGTTTGCGTATCCTTCGACGTACTCAGATATGTATGACGACGGCGGCGGTCGGAGGACAAAGTTGTCTAAAGCATCAGCTAAGCCCTCTCTCTTCACATTTCGGGAGGGCTTTGCTTTATTTCTGTTATACTCTCCTATTACTCGTTTTTACTTTCGTCCTGCATAATCCCGAGCCGAGTGCGCGACAGTTGGAATGGGACAAGAATAGCGAGGGTGAAAATAGTAATTAGCGCATTTAGCATTTTTATGACGCAACATAATCGAGTATACATTCTTCCTTACTTTTCCACTTTTATTTTCGGTTTTTTTCGCTCGTTTATCGCAAATATTGTACGAGGAAAGTTTCTCGTGCGTCCTGTGCGCCATCGTTAACACGTGTTGGTTGGCGTGTCGGTTTTTTCCTTTCTATTTTCTTCATCTTTTTTGGTCCTGCTTCCGTTTGGCCTGGGGATTGTTTGCGTAGGGGCTATTGCAATGCGTAAAATTTATAATCCTATGAAACGTTTTTAATCACATTTTTTTCTTCTCTCGTCCTCGTTGTTCTCATTTTTATTTTTTGAATTCCTTTTTAGAGGACACTACTACCAGCTGCAGCCATAAGTTTGAGTTTTATTCAAGTACCTAGATTGTGTTTATAATGTTATGGGCGCAGGTTATGGCTTTAAAACAAAACTAAAAAAATAATGAAAATGAAAATGAATCCAATAAAGCTTGACTGATACACAGACCTAACCGAAATACGGGCTTAAATTCCAAGATGGATATTTTTGAAGCAATTCCAGTGACCGTAAATGACGAGATCGCAGTGACATTGAGCACTTGATTACACTTGGTGGTTATGAGTTGTACTTTATGGCAAAACATTTCCCTATCTCACTTATCCCTTAGCCCCCCTTTACGGTTGTATCCTTAATGCGAGCCGCCCTTCTGTAGGTGAGGTTTAATAAAAGCTGGATTTGTTGCTTTTACCTTTTGACGTAAAGCTCTGACGTACGCCTGTACCGGATGCAATTGGGTAAGGATTAGAAGGATCAGGTCGTAAAATAAAAGGTAAAACAAAGCTGACCGGCAAGAGGCTGTCATGAATGATGCTGGTTATGGGTAAGGGGTGTGTACGGTCCACGGTCGTAAAAACGTAGTTTTTGAGAGCATGTCATAGTAGTGAGGTTCGACAGTTTGGCTGATCATAAATCGGATTGAGAGGATGTTTTACGTGAACCTTCTGACTCTACTTTTTTAGTATCTTCCTTATAGATTGTTTAACTGCCTTTGAGAGAGAAAGAGAGAGAGGGAGGGATGTTGAATATGTGTTTGATTGAAGGTCCGTTTGAACAACTCACTAATATTAATCATAATGCTGGTTTACGTTAAGATAAATGGTTGCCCTATGCGTTAGATATGTTGAGAATTTGACCATTGTTTGGGGTGATGGACCAACGTGGTTTTATGATGAAATTAGTGACCCACAAGGTTTATTATAAAGCGATAGTAGTAAACTCATTTAGTCTTCAAAACTGTTTATGGTTTATGTATATGGTTTTATTCTACACGGTTTGTACGAATAAGACGAGTTATATGTGTTTGTATGTATGCATGTTTGGCGTTACAGTCCATGAAGGACCAAAGCCGAGCCTCTCTCAATCACCCATGTTGTGTGTGATATTTTCCCATAGGTGAAAGGGACCTACAGTTTTATTGCCGGTTCCGAATGGCGAAATTCGAGAAGCTTTCGTTGGCAATTATACTACATGGGATTTTGTCAATACCCCGCTGAGGTGAAGCACCGTGAAACAAGTTCGATGAAATGGCTGTTGTCGGGATTCGATCCCGTGCCATCGGCGTCGAAGGCCAACACATTACCTACTGTGCAACGGCGCTCTCTACGGTTTGTACGAAGAAGACGAGTTATATTTGTTTGCTTCCTTTAAACCCGACAAGAAACTCCAAGTTGGTCTAACTTTTAACTTTTTTTTTATGGTTTTACATGCACTTAAGGCTAAAGCCTTATAACTTCAGCGGGATTATGTGCGAACAGAAGGTAAGAGTTGTATTGAGGAGGCGAGACCGAACGAGGTAGCGGTTTCCACATTCATGTGGTTCCGTATAAGAAAGGAACTCTATATTTGACAGTACGACCGAAAACGGTCTTCAAAGTGAAATCGTGATATATGATCGTTCCAACAAAGGTTATCACTGATGCACATACCCAGGATAAAAAGCTTGTCGGTTTCAAAGACACAAGTGCCACTCACTGATAATGGCATTGGGGGGTGGCCGTGGTGCAGTGGTTAACATCATCGACCGTCGAGCCGAAGGTCCATAATTCAAATTCGTTTCATAGCCAAGAAAAAGTAATTCCTATACGGAAAAAAGTATGCTGCAGGTATAACACTCACAGTATATGGTCAATTTAAATTCATCCTCTGTGTATGCAATATTAACACCAAAAGTGCATGAACGAATTACTGTGAATTATAACAAACGTGAAATTTGGTCGGCTCTCGTCCTATGTAGGATCGCCATATCGAATTTCAGGTCGAATAAAGCTGCTGGCGCAGCGGACTGTCTGCTGAACTCTTCAAAGCAGCTGGAGATGACCTGGTTAGGAGCATGAACCAGCTCATCGGTAAGATACGGTCAGCGGAAAGCATGCCCGTGGAATGGAGTCCCAGCATCGTTTGTCCAATTCACAAGAAAGAACACCCCTTCGACACTAACTACAGAGGAATAAATATCCTTAACATCGTCTACAAAATGTTCTCTGCCATTTTGTGTGCACGCCTGAAGCCTTTTGTAAATAGCTTATTTACAAAAGGTCCTTATTAGTGTGGCTTCAGGCCAGAGAAGTCCACCATCGACCAAATCTTCACACTACGGCAGATCTTGAAAAAAAACAATGAATTTCAGGTCGACACTCACCACGTATTTGTCGTTTGGAAAATGCTAGCTGCTCCATTCGAATCGGTGAAGAAGTACTGACCGATAATTTCGATGTTAAAAAATGATGTAGGCAGGGTGATGCGCTGTCGTGTGATTTCTGCAACATCGTATTAGAAATGGTTGTGCAAAAATCATTGGCCACTGGATGACATTGACATAATCGAAAGAATACAGCGAGATGTCAATGAGGTGTTTACGAGTATTCAGGCGGAGGCGGCGAAAATTGGTTAAGCAGTGAATGAAGGCAAAACTAATATATGCTGCCATAAAAAAATACGCTCACCATCGATGACTTGACCAGAAAGTTTGTGTTGGCAGATATAAGTTTCAGGGAGTTAAGGACTCCGTCTACTTTGGCTCTGCAGTGAATCGGAACAACGACATCAGTTCCGAAATCCAACGCAGAATCACTCTTAAAAATCGCTCTTTCTTTGGGTCCAGGAGGCAATTGAGTAATAGAGCCCTCTCCCGAATGACAAAGTTGACTCTATACAAGACCCTTATCATCCGGGTCCTGCTGTACTGCGCAGAAGCATGGACACTATCAAAAGCGGATGAGGCAGTCCTTGGTCGTTTCGAGAGTAAGATTTTGCGTGTGCTTTTCGGGCCTATAATAAATTAAAAACGGAAGGAAACACATTAACTCTACATTTGAATTTAAATCGTGTTGCATTTTATTGAATTCTTCTCCAAAACGTATTCAAAAATGTTACTTTTCCCGGTTTCTTTAGGTTTTTCTTTCTTTTATCGTTTATCATATTCTCCCTTATTCGTATTGTGACACAACATATTTTCTAGACGTTTTTTTCCTATTTTTTAATTTGTCTCTTAATTCCTATTCTTAATTTTAAATATAAATTCTGAATGGTTTTTGTTAAATAATTTTAGTTAGACATTCTCTCTTTTTATTTCGCTATAGACTTTTGCTACCATATTTATTTCTTTACATAGATTTGTATTTCGGGTATTTCGTTTTCTTTTCTATTCGTTTTTAGGACATTCAATGAAAAAGATTCGAATCTCTTGTGTTTTTACTGAATGATAGAATATTTTTCCTTTTATTCTTATTATTAAATATAAATTAGCAAATTGTCTACCATATTTCTGTTTTTTTTTTATACATGCACGTATGCTATATATAAATGTTTATTAATATTTAATTATACTTGCATGTTTTGAGTTGAATAGAAAATAACAAAAACAATGACAAAATAAATAATAAGGAAGGACAACGCAAGGACTGTCTTAGATAATCTCTTTATTTATTTACAGAATAAGGCTTTCGGATATAGAAACTTTGGTTCTGTTTATAAATAATCGAAAGAATTTTGAGTGAAGAAACAAAATTAAAAATGTGGTCTAGGTGCGACTCGTAAGGCCCACACGACTAACTTCCCAGTGGGAAAAATGGAAACACCCATTTCATTTAATTTTATGTGATTTTTAACAGCCGACGCAAAAAGAGGGGTGTTATAAGTTTGAGGTGTCTTTATGTCTGTCTGTGGCATCGTAACTCCTGAACAAATGGACCGATTATAATACCTTTTTGTTTTTCTTAGACGAATAATGGGTAATGTATCGGTCCTCGTTCGATCACCGCAATCAACCAGCATCGGGTGCGGTCAGTACTTAGATGGGGTACCGCTTGGAAACACCGCGTGTTGTTGGCATCAAGCCGCCTATTTGCTTTCGCTCTATGTAACCCAGGGTAAGGAAACGCACACTCATATGCGCACATTAACAATGTAATGCTCATAAACTGCTCACGTGCGTGTGCAATTCCGATTGCTGAAAGTTTCTAATTTATACTTTATAGAAAACTAGCTGGACCTGTGCTCGCCCCCTCAAAATTCTTCGTCATTCATAAAAATACATACATATGTATGTACGCGGCTAAGAAAACATTAAAGTATTTGTCTAAATCCATGAAATTGCCTTGTCCCATTGTTCCATTACAATGGGTAATCTGGAGAAACATCTACGTATATGTACATATGTACACGTCCAGACCTCCCTGCGTCCGAAACCGATTTTTGAGTTGATAAGCCAGGCATACGATTTCAATGTATTGTTCGGTCAAACAGCGTGCTCAAGAATTTACAACAGTGTGCGTAATATTCTAAAAAGCAGCTTGTAAGCAAATATGTATGTATGCCGGTGTCATTTTGAGTGTGAGATCTCGGTCGTTGGTGTCTGGTTCCCATTTAACGGAGAAAACTACACACAATAATTCCGTTTACATGCGTAGTTGAATCTGGATTCAACTAGGATCGAAATCCATATAATCGCGGATCGAGTTGAAACAGAGTCGACTCGACTCGATCCAACTAGCAGAGCTGGATCGATTTGAAAAAATGCATCGTATTCGATATTATGAAAAATAAAAATGCTCACAGCCAATTACTCATGAACGCGTGGGTTTAATAATTGCTCGTTGGGTAGTGCACACTCACGAGCAGCTCATGAGTGTGCGTTTCCTCACCCAATCACAACACTATCCGAGCAATCTCATATGTATCGGTTGTCGTCCGATCACCGCAATCAACCAGCATCGGGTGCGGTCAGTACTTAAATGGGAACACCGCGTGTTGCTAATTTTTTTTGCCTATTTTTCAGTTATTTATTTTCTAACAAAAAAACAGCTGCGCCGACTTATTCAGTACTGCTGCTGAAAACTTATTCAGTACTAAGCTGCGTTATTACGCGTGGAATGAACCTAATCTTATGTCAATACCATTTTTGGTTCCCGAGATAATCGAGCGGGAAATTCCGTAACGCACATGCGCACATGGGTACATACACACACATACATCTGTAAAAAACCTTGGATTTGGATTCTGGTGACCTTGAAAAGTGGAGATACATACGTCAAAACTTGGAATTCGCAAAATCGGCCCCATTACAATAACTTCCCACTGGGAAGTTAAAAATACATTGTTGTTTCTTAGATACCTATTAGATACTCATGTACATATGTATTTCCTCTTGATGTGTTTTATTAGTATCAAAAAATGGCTAATCCAAAAATGCGTATCTGTAGAATATGTCATTTTGTTATGCTTATGCGTTTTTTTTTTTTTTGTTTTTAATTTTTTATGAGAATAAGTCTAGGAATTTGGCATATAATGATTTGACAAGATTTTTACTTGCTCTATGGCTCTTTGCTTGGCATAAAGTCTGTTTTATTGTGTTGCTGAGAGAAACGGAATATATTCATATATGAATGTATCTTTATATGTACATTATGGCTACTTGTATATGCACTAAGCCGATTCTTATAATTAAACATTACATAAATCTAACAACTACATTTATACACAGATAACATCGCCTGGCGATGAGGTTTTCTTAAGATCGTTACTATCTTCTAGACTAGAGGTTTCCTTACCTTCAACCACCCGGTACTCGACTAAATCGTCATTGTGGCCTTTATCGGATGGTCACAATTGTTCGCGTCACATGAACACGTCTGCATTGATGGGACCGGTGACTTTGCGCGGAGTAGTGGGCACGCCATGCGGACAGGTGGTGCCCTTGCCGTTCGATTCGTCTTCGAAGGTGACCATTTTTTCGCGTGGCTTAATAATAATTTGGGGCGGTGGCGGTGGTGGCGGGGCGCATAAAATCGTTTGCGTTTGTAGATTGTGACTGGTATTATTCGGTTGGATGGGTGAACGTCGTGGTGGTGGTAGAGCCAAATCACCAACGCCCGACAGATTGAATTCACTTATGCTACGCGGTACAAAGTATTCCATATGGTTTTCGGGAACTCCGGTAGAACGGCGGACAGGTGTGTTGCGCTGAAAAGCGGATGCACGTCGTGGCAACGAATTGTATTGTGTTAGTGTGTGCTGAGCAAACAGTGGATTCTGGTGGTTATTGGGTATAACTTCGTTTTGTCGCTGTCAGGATTTTGGAGTGACTGAGACCGATACCAGTGCTACGTCATCGGATGCCGGAAGAACATGGTCCTGGACGCTGAATTTGCGAAGCCAAAGAATAATCTCGGTCTGAATGAGACTGAAGCACATTGCAACGACGGCCATTCCGATAATGATGTAACCGGAGGCTAAGTACAGATTTAAATTACCTGTGGGAGCAAGGTCGCCGAAACCGATGGTACCGAGGGATGTGAAACAGAAATACAGTGATTCTAGGACGCTCCAATTTTGTATTTTATGAAAGAGAACTGCACCAAGAGAGACGTAACAGATGAGCACCATAATACAGATGGATATTGGCACACTTGGTGAGGAGTTGCTAACTTGATATGATGGCATTGTGTAGTGATGAATTTTTCCCGCTGCATGATGGGCAAAATGATTCGTAGTCGTATTGACACCATTGTCAGCTTGATTAGACTTACTTCCCGGCCCAGCGTTGGTGTTTTTGTTTCTCGATTTGCGGAATAGACATCGCATGACAGATGAGAGACCCTCACCCATGGCTGACAGGTAGAGTAAGACTATTGGGATCCCGAATAGAGCATAAATGAGGGCTGCAATTCGGCCCCACTGCGTGCGTGGAGATATACCACCATAACCTAAAAAACAAAACACAATTAAAATAAAGAGGTGTTTTAAATTAGAAATGAATTGAAAAGAATTATTCCACGAAAAAAAAAGCTGAATTTCATAGAATACAAATATGTTCTGTAAATTCTAGATAAAAAGTCGCGAAAACAGAAGAGAGCTTGACAACTGACAGAGCAGGGTTATTAGAAATAAAACAACGAAATTAAAGATTTCACGTACAATTTACTTAACTTCATCAACTGTGAAATTCAGGGGCTACAAAATCAATGAGTGACTTTAGATGCAACGAAGAGAGTTGAATCCAATAATTCGTCATTGGAGGGAGCACCATGTTAAACGTCTACTTCGTTCCACAAAATAGAGGAAATCATTCCATACACGTTTTCGCAATTAGCAACGCTAATAACTTACTCACCGAAAAGAGTTGTAGTTGGTGCATACGACAGTAACTTGATTGCTCAATTAAGTTAACCGATTTAGTGGTCTCCTCATCAATCACCTTTACGATGTCGTAATGTTTAGATGTGTTTTGAATGCACTTAATCAGGAGCTACTGTTTGTAATTGGCGGAGAAAATCACGCTTTAATAGCTCACATATGTATATGTATGTACATATGAACGTCGAATAGGAAACTGTCTAATTGTGCCTGCCATAAACGTTACGCGTTTACCTACATATATGTATATGTACATATATGTATATGTACATATATGTACAAATGTGCAATGTGTTGTCAGGAAATTACACAAAAGTGATTTCCGGAAGTCTATAATCCTTTTACTGTTATTAGTTTGTCCTGACCCCGAAACACATCACCTACGCTCATTCAATGAATTCCTAATCAAAGGCCGTTTATTGCGTCGAAACATTGCGTGATTAGCATGCCCAGTGGACGCTTAACGAGATCTTTTATCTTTGTTTCCGGAACATGTTAAGTGTTTTTCCTGCCACGCATAGACAAAACATGCACGACCAACAACCTACATTTTCATCGGAAAAATCGAATTTAAAACCGGGAAAGAGGAACGAAAATTAAGAACTTAACCCACTTCTCTTGATCGTTAATCTCTAAGATAAAATCGTTTGTTTTTATCCGATGTGAAAATGGTTAAATGCAACTAATAAATACTTTCATCCGGCAACAACCCAATTTAATTAAACACAATTACGTCAACTACAAACCAGCAAATTGGTATTGGTTCAACATTTCCGAGAATAATCTATTTATTGTCCGATTCGGTCAAGCGGATTCATCTGTTGGCCATGAGGATAACTATGTACATATATGTACATATAGAACGAATGGTGGACTGAAGCAACGGTTGGGTATAGACCGACATGGAGTGGACAACGTATTATCGGTGTGATAATGCCTGGCGAGAAACGTGCCGAATGGTCAGCAAAATGCATGTGTGTGAGCATAAATTTGGATTATATTAAATCATCATAGAAAGCACCTACTTAGACATCGAAGGCTCTACATGCATATACGAGTAGAGTAGGAAATGGCTACTTCACAATTGACACACCGAACGGCCAAATAGGCTTACTTGGCTTAACTACGTATCGCCAACGACTCCCACGAGTGACTAGCATCGAAATATACGTAACGAGATAGACGTCAAGGAGCAAAAGGCAGAGAAACAGAAGGAACCGAGCACTCAACTTGAGCAGAAGGACATTTTGCCAACAGATTTATCGAATTATACTTTTCCGGTTTGACATTGTTAGTAGAGACCGGCTTTCTGACAGGGAGGCGACAAAGAAAGAAAATTCGAATCATACTGTGTACGAGGGATGAGAACGGATAGAAAGATAGGAGACGCACTCAAGAGTGTGGAAATTAAGCGTAGAAATCGTCCTGTTTTAGGGACGTTGAAACTTCAACATATTGACGAAAGTACACACCCACCATTGACACATATTTATTCACATAAAAGACGGCAAACAATGAAGCGAGCATGATGCTCAGTACGAGTGGGTGAGATTGTGCTTCTCGTTTGAATTTTAATTAAAACAAAAAAAAAAAAAAAAAAAAACTCAGCAGTAGAGACGAACAAACTTCTCAGTTCTGCTCTGCGACTCTGCGATAGAACGAAATGACAGTCGTCATCATTAGAGATATCAAATGAACTCGACTTTAAGTCCTAAAACTTGCCCGACCTCCGCACTCTGTACATACCAGGAGTAATGGCAACTACTCTTATACAATGAGTGGAATCATCATCACCATCACATCATCGTCAGTCTGGAGCTTAAAAGTGTGTCAGTCAGCAGAATTGTCTCAGCTCTTCTTTACTGCCTTCGTCATTTCGCCCATTTCCTACATACCTACATACCCGTACCTACTTATAAGTATAAAAAAAATCATCTTAATCCACCGGGAGACAAAATGTTCATTGTTAATGGATTTGACGAGGACACAACGGGCCGGCTGACTGGCAAATGGTGACATGGAGTATCTAATACGAGAACTGGTGATGCCAGTCATATCAGTATCTATGTATTTGGATGTTGCCATAGGTTTTTTTTCGGGTTATTCGGCGAATGTTTGGTGTTTGGGATGTCAAAACACATCAAGAGTTGCGGATATTATTGGACTGATTCCAGAAAGTTGTCATGTGAATAAAAACCAGGGGATTTGAAACCATTTGGGGATTCAATCGTTAAATCTAAAATAATGTCAAACTTGTATGTATTTAATTTTGTTTTCTGCTTACCAATGGTGGTGATTAGGGTGAGCGAGTAGAGGAACGCAGAAGCGTACGACCATTTGTGCCCACTGGGAAGCATCAGCTGTGCACCAGGTTGTTGTACTTTTGATTGACGTACCGCTCTCAAGAGAGTGTCCTAAAAAAAATGGAAAATAGAAATATGTACATTCCTTCAACTGTCTTAATCCTTGAGGGAGAAAAAAAAAATCCCGACAAACAAACAACATGTTTATAATATCAATGGAGATTAAATACTTCTTGACAAGTAACAGCTTTGGAATTAACGTAAATCCGACGAATCGACGACGGATATTGTCGACACGCAGCATCGTCCTTAGTGTCTTATGATCTCATTACACAGACGTTGACTTTACACTGGCAGGCGTACACCTTTCTTTTCTGTTTCATTTTTCTTCCTTGTGTGAAGAAGCGCCCGAGGGTGCGAGGCGATGATGGTGTTTTATTTTTTATTTTTGGTTTTGTTGTTCCTCTTGCATGGGGTAAAGGAAAACACAATATTCGTAATGAATGCTGAGTATGAAAACAAAAAGCAACAACAGTGAGGATGAAATCAGGCAAACATACCACCTCCGGTGACTTAACGATGATTAGAAATATGTACGAATCGAATGAAGGGCCCAACTAAAGAGGATTGTGGTGCTCTTCAAAGAGCTCAGGAACACAGAGACTTGGTAGGCAAATACAATCGCGGCTTAAGGATATACATAACTGAGCTAAGAAGTCTCAAAGAAAATTGGACAGTTTAAACGACGAAACAAATTAGTTTAGTTTTTCAGTGTTATATTTTTGACAGCTTTCAGGTGATTTGGGACATGTGTTTGAGTCAAACATGCATAGTTGGCATGGCCATTTCATCCTAGAAAGACTCACAGCTGGACAGTCACAAATAATCAAACTTCTTTCAAGGCGTAGTGAATACATTTTGCGCCAGCTTCATGCTATCATGGATAAAGTCACCCACCCATATGAAAATATTGCTTCCATATGGCGGTTATGGGCGTTAATGAGGATCGTGGTTTGTCTATTCAAGAACAGAAGCTGAACGACCTATCGGAGCCTCGAATTTTCGAAAAAAAAAAAAACCGGACGAAGATCCGTTCCTGCGGATCATATTCCTAATATGATCGTGAAAACAACGTTACCGTCAATGACCCAAGCTATCCGAATCGGCATGGCAAATTTTATTCCCAGTAAGATTGAAAGCACCAGGCCTAAGGATAATACGTGGTTTGACTCGAGCTGCAAAGAGGCTATTAGGCTCAGGGAATTAAGTTTTCGCGCCTACAAGGCAAACAGTTCTGAGGAAAACCGAAAAGAGTAAATACGAGCCAGAAATGACTGCAACACCCACATTCGACGGATTAAATTCCAATCCGACCATAAATTAAGGCGTAAAAACCTTCAATGTCCCAAAGGTAGCAAAAGTTTCTGGTCGTTTGTAAAAAACGTAAAAAACTCAACTAAGTAGTCTATACCGACGCTCATCCACAATGACATTCCAGCTGTCACCCCCTTAGACAAAGCTAACCTACTTGCTGCCCATTTCGCAACCAGTTCTCAGCTGCCAGCTTGTACTTTGTCTCCGCCTGTACTAGAGTGCGTCAATTCCACCATGGGACTAATCCACTTCCGCACTCGTACAGTCGCAAGGGTTCTTAAAGACTTCGACATACACAAATCCGCTGGTCCAGATGGTATTGCCCCAATAGTTCTGAAGAGGTGTTCTTCTACGCTGGCAAAACCACTGCGTAAGCTTTTTCACCTTCCCTACACCTCTGGGCTCTTTCCGAGTAGGTGGAAAACAGCATTTGTCCAGCCTATACCCAAAAAAGGCGAATCATCTTCTCCCTCCAACTACCGACCCATTGCACTAACGTCCCTTCTTTCCAAGGTCATGGAAACGCTGATTAACTGTCAGCTTATGAAATATCTTGAATCACGGAAACTCCTCAATGACCGCCAATACGGTTTCCGCAGCAACAGATCCACTGGTGATATGATGGCATATCTCGCTGAAAAGTGGAATCACTCGCTTCACCAAGCAGGTGAAAGCAAAATTGTTGCACTGGATATTTCGAAAGCATTTGACAGGGTTTGGCATGAAGCCCTTTTGTCGAAAATGCGTGCTTTTGGGATCGATGAGTCTCTTTTTCAATGGATTAGAAGCTACCTTTCGAATCGTTCAATTCAAGTTGTTTTGGATGGATTCAAGTCTGATACTCACTTTGTAAATGCCGGTGTTCCCCAGGGCTCCGTTTTGTCTCCGACACTCTTTCTTATTATTATAAATGATCTCTTGTCTGTTACTTCTAATCCAATTCACTCCTTCGCTGACGACAGTACCCTCAGCTTCTCATATTCGTTCACCAGTTTACGACCCTGCACTTCGGTTGTAGATGATGAGCGGCAGCGTATGTTAAGCTCATTAAATTCCGATATCGACAGCATCATCCAATGGGGTAAAAACAATAGAGTGGAATTTAATGCTTCCAAAACACAATGCTGTCTCTTGTCGTTAAAGCGTATAACTAATCCGCAGCCATTATCCATGAATGGCACTTGCATCTCAGAAACCGAAAAGCTTTACATCCTGGGTATGTGTGTTGCTCGCAATCTTAATTGGAGCGACCACATATTCAGTATCGCCAAGAATGCTGCGAAATGCCTAGGCTTCTTATACAGATGCAAGAAATATTTCTCACCCTTAGATCTGGCTACAATCTATAAGGCGTTCATTCGCCCCAAATTAGAGTTTAACGCTCATGTCTGGTCCGGTGCTTCCAAGACCTCATTGCACCTACTAGACAGAATACAAAAACGAGCCATAAAACTGATGTGACTCCAGCATTACCAAAACATTAGACTCGCTGGAACACCGCAGGAATGTTACCTGCCCCTCCCTGTTTTATCGTTACTACCACCAAAAATGCTCTGATGAAATAGCCAGTTGCATTCCGCCCCTTCAACATTTCTCCCGCAATACACGTCTCTCTAGGAATGCTCACCAATATACTCTGAAGCCCGCTTTCGGACGTACTGTCAAATATAGAGAATCTTTCATTAACCGAACCACACGAATCTGGAACTCCCTGCCGGATTCGGTTTTCCCCCCTCAATGCAACATGCAAGCATTTAAGATCAATGTCCATCGGCATTTCCTCTATTCCTCTTCCTCTCTACCTTCTGCCCGCACTGTGTCGCCGACATAATAAGGTTATTATACCTTGAGTGCGCGCAAATTATTAAAAAAAAAAAAAAAAAAGCTAAACTTGCTTGACATTTGGTTCCAGATGACGTTAAACATTTTTTTTTAACGAGTTTATTTATTCCACTGAGGCAGTATATGTACATATGTACATGATTAACTAAACTGAGTTAAACTACTATTTACATGTAATTTAAAAGTATACGACCTTAACGGTGCTCCATACTTAACTAGTTACATATATATATATATATATATATATATATATATTTTTTTTTTTTTATTCATAATTATATTTTATTTTAAAATATGAGCCTAAGCCTTTTTCTTTTTGTCTTACCTTTTCTATAAGGAAAAATTGTGGAAAAAACCTTATTGAATCTTTCTGATAACAATACATTACTTAGTCTAACCTAACGCTACTTAGTCTAACTTAATCTAATCCTAGCCTAACTTAGAGCACAAGGATTAGGCCCCTAAACCTGGTTTTTGGGTCCTCGAAGCTCATGAGCTTCGACAACTCAAAAATCAGGTGTCAGAGCCTCTTCCTGAACTTAATCTAAGCCATGACCCAATCGAGCCACCAGTATTTGCCTGTGTTATATCTTCTGATATAAAATATGGGATATGAGATGTCCGATTGCGGAAAATATTACGACTATCTGATGACCAGTGCGGGTTTGTCTCGGGTAAATCAACAATAGATGCATTCCAAAGTATAAGGAACATAATGGAAAAATATTGTGATTCCCTAAAGAACTTCCATGTGGAGTTGGTTGATTTTGAGAAAGCATTTGATAGGCAACCAAGAGATCTCTTATGGGTAGCGCTAAGAGAACAAGGAGTCCTAGTAATCTACGTGCGCTCGAGCATGGACATGTATGAGGGTTAGATGTCCGGTAAGAGTCACCGAAGAGTTCCCAATCAAAGCCGGTGTACATCAGGGAAGCGTCCTCAGTCCATTACATTTTTATTACACTTCTTGATTATTTACTTGAAGTAAAAGTGACGGACCCCAAAATGTGTCAGTTATTCTTTGCTGACGATGGAGCTATCATAAGTGAAGATCAGACATCCCTGCAACGAGCACGTCATTTATGGGTGGATCTTTTTGAAGGAAATGGGTATCGTATTAGGGTAAAAAAGACAGTGTATCTATGTTGCCCGTTCTCTGACCCACACCGGCTTATTTCAGACATTTACTTGAATGGAAAAGTGCTTTCCAGATGCGAACAGTTTAAATATTTAATATTTGAATCTATGATCAATAGCAAAGCAATTTGGGATGACGCATCAAATATCGCGTAAGCGTAAGATGGATGAAGTGGTGGGAAAGCTCAGCATTTGAGTGGCCTCAGTGATACAATAATCTCAAACCAGGAAGCCCGCCGGCACTTCGTGAGGTCAAGCCGACGAACCACGCAGGCGGAAGAGTAGGAATGCAGTAAAGTGGGAGAGTTGTAATTCTTCTGCTATCGATCATAACCGCGCCTTGAGTTCGGGAAACAATTTATCTCTTGTTTCTTGGTCCGGTGAACTGACCAGCTAGATGGTGCGATTTTAGTGAAAGTAAGTCACGCAAACGAAAGTTTACGACGATAACAACAATAGGTTTTAGCAGCATTTTAGTGAACGTTTTTGTGGTTTTAAAACTAGTTTATTGCATTGGCAATAGCCATCACAGTTATTCGAGCTCTAATCCTCAAGCTATCGGTTATCATAACCTCACCCTCACACTCCACGAGGAATCCAAGAAAGACGAACTGAATACAATTTAGAGCGGAGTTGAAGAAAATTTCACCTAAACTAAGGATAGATCTAAAAATTTAATAGCGCTTTCCCCACGGATTTCAAACTGACAAGTCATGTCGAAAACCCACACTACAGGAGATTGAGTGGTACAAATACCCATCATAAGCTAATACGAGTGAGTTTTATAGAAACTTTAGTGAAGCGGTCCCATGATTAAACGCTGCCGGCTAAAGTCCTCTAAAGCGTTAGGTGAACAAAGCTGGACGCAATTTATAAATTTTAAAGCACATTTACTGAGTACAACGCAGATACCACCAGTATATTGCTTTCAATTGACTTTCCAGGAATTCAGATCGACATCGACCTGTTGCAGACGCTACTACTGGTAACTGTGAGTGAGGGGATGAATGCATCGTATCATGTGTAAAAGAGACTGATGTTTGCCCTGCAAGGTGCCCTCTTTCCGAGACAAAATGGGGTAGATGAAACACTAGTATTGTGAATCAAAGCAGTGCCAATTGGCGGTACACTGGCGCAGAGGCGAGTATTGACCTTTGCTTTCAGTCTTGTATTAACAGGGGCTGCCCACAAGATGGTGTTGGGTGTCCACTGTTATGGTGCATGATGGATTATTCTCTGCCTTGTGCCCTCAATGCCTCTGTAGTCTACGCGCATGCTTACGCGGATAATGTTGCTGTTCTCTGTGTCGGCTCATACTTAGCACCAAGGTTAGGCAACGCTAAACGCTTTACGAGAAAGACGAAATCAACGATCTTGGCTCAGCTAGCACTCAAAATTTGGAAATGACCTAGCAAACTTCTCTGATCAAAACATATTGAGCTAAAAACTGACAAGCCTAAGACCCATCTTCGTATAAGCGTCTTTTGTCTAATAGGACACGCTATCGCATAACCACGTGTTATAATCCTTCAGCAAACTAGAAAGAACTACCTGTGTAAGATACAAGGAAACCAATCACGTGATCATTCAACTGCATTTTCGTTAGAACGACTTGCCGTTGCCCATAGACAATGAGCTTTGTTGTAAAGCAGAGCTGAAAGCGAACAAGCATTTGCTTTTGCAGTGAAAGCGCAAGCTGCGTTTGCTTTTTACCGCTCGGAAAACTGAATTCACTGAGGAGAATCACATCGGGATCCCAGGTAACGAGATCTCCGATGAGTTCGCTAGATTTACCTGCACGCACGGTTTAGTCGTCAGCGACATCGAATACCCACTCGAGGCCCATTTTCGCAGCCACTATACTTAAACATCGGTGAGACGTCCACCTGCATTTCTTATTTCGAGGATATTGACAGAGTGAAACACTTTCTCTGTGACTCTCAAGCCTATGGTTGCATCAGGTAGCGTACTCGAGTGGCAGATGTCGTGTGCATCGAATTTCTTAGTTCTACATCTCCAAAGCACCTGCTCATTTCGAAGCATGATCTGAATGACATGCGAAGCTAAAATTATCCCAAGTCTGCAGAACCACAATTATGGTAGTCGATATAGCGACAAGCAATGTTCCTCATCTTAGCAAATTGGATCTCACCAATTGGTTCGTTGGCATGAACCCATCTGTCGAGATGTCAGCACGGAAATATTTGCTAACCTTTAATAAGTCCTTTTCATCGAATTCCGTGAATGTCTCCTATCGTAGTACGCCCTCACGCAACGATATTTATTACAATTCCCAGCAGTCCAGAGCATAATATCAAATACAAATACCTAGTTGCCTACGTCCTTACATATTCAATCAAATCCATGTCAAGAGCCAGCAACATGTGTACGTGCTGGCAATCAAACAGCATGCCATGTAGTCACAGGCAGAATACCTGCTATATTCGCAAATGAAATTTCAATAAAATACGTACTCCTCACTGCGTTTATGCATATATGTATGTACGAGCAATGCACAAATGCATCTATGGAATCAAAATACGAAAATCAAATCATCAAATAAGTGGCTGTTTCAACAGAAATACAAGACGGAGCCTATAAATAGAATATATTTTGAATATTACGAATAAAAGTTATGTTGAGATTTTTTCAAAACTTTTGAGTGTATGCTAATAGCATAAGGCTACTTGAAAGTTTTACGCTAAATCGGACTTCATATGTATGTACCTTAAAGCCCATAGATACTTGGACATGTATCGAAAAACCATTAATCTTTCCAACAATTGCCAATCGGTTTTAGAGAGCTTTAGCAGCAGATGTTACTGAATGTGAATGCACACTGTAGTGCAATCCATATGGACATACTCGTACATATAATATACTAATCGCTTGCCCTCACTTGAGGTTTTATTGATCGGTTAGCAACACATAAAGCTACCTCTCAATGAATACCTACATATGCATGTTAAAATTATAAAATTTCTATTCTGTCATGTTTCCGGTTAGGGTTTCGGAAGGTTATGAAAACCTGTGAGATGTACATTTGTATGCAGGTCTGCCCCTGCCGTTTATAAGTGATTAAAAGCCGACGATCAGAAGAATCAGAAATGCTTACATCTCATGGGCTTATGTACATGCAATTGCCGAGAATCGGTTTGGAAGGAATTAATTGGAATAACAATTTATCTGAAAGGTAGACTGGTCTCTCAATCGATGATTTAAAAGCTGGAAGTTCGGGTGGATCCTTTAACTAGTCGTAGACAGACATACTCAAAAAAATAGTTTTATTCCATTATTCATTTATTTATAAATTAACTGGCAACACTGCGTCGTTCATCAACATCTGCCTAGAAATGTGGTCCTTTATTTCTGTTTTCATCCAAGGCCGAAGCTGTGATTTTATTTTTAGTGAAATTTGGTGAAAAACCCTCGGAAATCCTCAGAAAATTGCGGGTAGTGTATGGAGACGAGTGTATGTCAAAAACGCGTGAAAACACAAAGTGGTTCAATAAGGCTCGTAAATCAGTAGTAGACAATCCACGTGAAGGAGCTCCCGTCACCTCCCGTACCGCGGCATCGTTTATAATGAATATGTTCCTATTCCTACCTACCCGACAGTGACTAGACAATTCTATTTTGATGCACTCTGAGCACGTGTTTTTCGTTTGCGACCCGAACTCGCTGATTGTGAAGAGTTTTTGGTGAAAATTCCGATATTGCCCCTTTGCGACTTTTTTTTACTCCCAAAAATTAAGTCACACCTCAAGGGAACTCCTCATGGCGGTGTAGAAAAAGTCAAAGAGTCTGTAACCAATAACTTAACTTCGGAGGATTATTAAGGGTGCTTCGAATCGTGAAAGCCACGCTGGAATCGTTGTGTGATGAAGGAGCGGAATGCAACTGGTTATCTCTTCAGAGCATTTTCTGCGAAAGTACCGATAAAACAGTGCGAGGCAAAAGACATTCACGCGATGTAAGATTGCTAGAGAGGTGTGTACACACCTAGGACGGAGAGCTTTTTGGGTTTTAAGATGCAAATGCCATTCAAGGATAAAGAATTGTGCTGTCGACATCAGAATTTAGTAAGCGCTGCCGCTCACTATTTACAGCCGAATAGCAGGGTCGTAAGGTAGTGAACGAATATTTGAAGCCTAGGGTACTGTCGTCAACAAAGGAATGGATTGAATTATAAGTGATAGATAAGACGTAACTTATAAAACTGAGAAAGAGTATCGGAGACAAAACGAAGCCATGTGGAAAATCAAAGACTTGAATCCTAAAACAATTTGAATCGAACGATTCGAAAAGTGGTTTCTAATCCATTGAAAAGGGGACTCATCGATTCCAAAAGCATGAATTTTCGCCAATTTTGCAACTATCTTGCTTTCGCCTGCTTGGTGAAGCGAGCGATTACACTTTTCGGTAAGATATGCGATCAAATTACCAGTGGATCTGTTGCAACGGAAACCATACTGTCAGTCATTGAAAATTGGGCGATTCAAGGTATTTCAATAACTGATGGTTGATCAGCGTTTCTATAATCTTGGATGGTAGTGACGTTAGCGCAATAGTATTTAGTTCGAAGGAGAAGACGAGTCGCCTTTTTTTGGGGATGGGCTGGATAAATGCTGTTTTCGACCTACTCAGAAAGGGTCCAGAAGAAAAGGAAAGGTAAGGATGCTTACGCAGTGGTTTTGATAGCGTAGAAGAGCACCTCTTCGGAACTATTGGGTGAATATCATCGGGACCAGCGGATTTGTGTATATCGAGTATACACAAAAGTTGACTTGTTCTATGGTTGAATTGCCGCACTCTAGTACAGGTGGAGACAAAGTGTAAGCTGGCTGTGATGCGGGCAGCAAGAAAGTTAGTTTTGTTTAAGGGTGGGACGCCTGGAATGTCGTTATGAATAAGTATTGTTATGGACGATGAGGTTTTTAGTGTTCTTAACAAATTACCAGAAACTTTTGAGACATTGGAGAATTTTACGCCTCTGTTTTGGTCAGATTGAAATTTAGCTCGTCGGATAAAGGTGCACTCATTTCTGTCTCATATATGATTTTTTCGGGTTTCTTCACAATTGTTTGCATTATAGGCCCAACAACTTACTTCCCTTAGCCTAATGGCCTCCTTCGAGTTTAGGTCAAACCACTTGTTATCCTTTAGCATGGCGCTTTAAGTCCTACTAGAAATAAAATTGGCCACGCAGTAATATCGGCGGCGGCGTTCGCGTCGTTATCGAGGAAATGCAACGAACATTTAAATCTCCGAAAGAAATTGTAAGGCCGCCTCAGTCGGCTTTCTCGTAAAGCCCTGTTGTTCTTTTTGGAGTTTTTTCAACTAACTTGAATTAGTTCTTAGATTTCGAAAATTTCAATGACTCTAAAAATGTATCTTAAAGATCTCAATGCTACAAAGATCTTATTGACTTCAATGATTTCTCGTGACTTTGGTAACTAGAAGGACCTCAGTGACCAAAGATTTCCTAACATTTTAGCGAATACGAAAGATTCCATCTCCTCATGCGACTTGTGATGGCTTCGCTGCCTTGAAGGGCCTGAAAGTGTTTGATGAATACGAAATACGAATCAAATCAGCAACTTCGAAGGCCTGTTTAACTTCAGATGGCGTCAAAAAGTATAAGCGAGTTCAATAATTATAAAGACGTCGTGCCACCTCAGTGAATTCAGAGACTTGCAGTGGCATTAATTAGTGCAATGACTTTGAAAATGTAAAGTCTTTAGTGATCCTGAAGATTTTAATGCTTCTATCTGTTTTAAGTTGGAAGGACTGCATTTGATACTCATGCCAAGTTTCACATCAAAGTATGTATTAGTGTTTGAGATATGCTTCGATTTATGAGCTGATAAAAGTGAATTAATTTTTATGTCGAAATTTGTCAAACAAAGAATTTGCATTACATTTTGTTTGGGGAACGAATTTTTGGCTGTGATGATGCTTTGTTGAGAACAATGTTTACAAGTATAACAAAGATTTCCAAGAAAGTCGAGAACGTAGCGACGACGAAAAGGGTCCCGGGCGACGAAGCTCATGTCCTAAGATCAATGATTTGGTGCTTGCAAACGGTCGATTAGTTAGGTTAGGCTGTAGTGGTTGGTATGGGCTCGGACATACAGGGTAAAGTTGTTGATTGCTCTCAACCTGGCGAGATGCCAGCAACGATCCCTGTTTAAATGCCCGGGTCAAGTTGACATACGGCCTCCTCGCGGCGCCCCACAGTGCGTTGAATGTATGGGAATTCGGAAAAAAAATAAAAAAAAACAAAATTTTAGTATTCTTTTCTTTTTTAATATACATATGAATTTGTTCATTTTAAAAAACATACAAAGTTAACGACAAAAAAGGGTTCTTCAGTTTTCTTCATCAGAAGAAGATGATTGGTAGTCGTCATAACAATCAATTATATATTTTTTGATATTAGAATCATATATTTTGGGTTTTCTTCTAATTTTTCTTTGAGAAGAAATGTAAGGGTCTAACATAAGCAGTAAGTGGTTCATAACGTCCTTACAGTTGTTAGCTCTTGAAGATTTCCTTGCATGATTAAGCCTAGTCCGGCGGAAAGTTTTGTGTAAGCCTTCAAGAGCTTCCTCAGACAATTGTCCAATTGGTCCAAATCCTGGAAAAGACCAACGAGTTTCAAATCGATACACACCATCTTTTCATCGATTTCAAAGCCGCATACGACAGCATTCATCGTGAAGCACTGTTTGGGGCGATGGCCGAATTCGGGATCCCGGTAAAACTGATCCAGTTGTGTCGCGCCACGCTAAAAAACACGCGATGCACCGTGCAACTCGGTTCTAGGACCTCGGAACCATTCGAAACATGCACCGGATTTCGACAAGGAGATGCGCTGTCATGTGACTTCTTCAACCTGGTGCTGGAGCAGATAGTGCGACGGGCAGGCGTCAACAGGGAAGGCACTATCTTTTACAAGTCCATCCAGCTGCTAGGGTACACGGATGATATCGCCATCATAGCGTGTTCTCGCCGTGGCATTGTGGAAGCATTCACGGCGATTGAAGAACAGGCGAAACGAGTTGGTCTTAAGATCAATGAGGACAAAACGAAATACATGCTGTCAAGCAAAAACCAATCCGTCGCTCACCACCTGGGACAAAATATAACAATTGACAGCTACAGTTTCGAGGTAGTTAAGGAGTTTGTCTACCTCGGGGCAAACGTAAATTCCACAAATGACACCACAGTGGAGATCCGGCATAGAATCGCCCTTGGCAACCGCTGCTACTTCGGCTTGTCCAAACAACTGGGGTCAAAACTCCTCACTCGAAAGACCAAAGTCATGCCTTACAAAACGCTCATACTGTCAGATTTGCTGTACGGAGCTGAAAGCTGGACGATAAGCAGGACAGCGGAGCTGATTTTGGGTTCTTTCGAAAGAAAAATTCTGCGCCGGATATTTGGTCCTGTCTGTGAGGAAGGTGAATGGAGAAGAAGACACAACCGCGAACTCTACGAGCTGTACAAAGATGTGGATGTAGTCCGGAAGGCAAGGATCCGTCGACTACACTGGCTCGGCCACATCGAGCGCATGGACATCAACGCTCCAACTAAGAGGGACTTCGACTCCGAGCCTCCTGGTTCGAGAAGAAGAGGAAGACCGAACCTCCGGTATAAAGACCAAGTAATCGCGGATGTAAGACATCTTGGTCTTGACAACTGGAAGCAGCGTGCCCGGGACCGTCAAGGATGGAAGGCAGCTATAGCTCAGGCTCAGATCCTCCATGGATCGCAGGCCTGATAAGTAAGTAAGTAGTGGTTGGTATACGCCACACGTAGGCCGAAATCGGCCACTTATGATACCATATGGATCATATTACCTACATAGATCCGTCACCTGAAAGCCAATCAGTGCTTAAGTTTTCGGAGAAGGGTGCGCCGTAGTAGATCTTCCTGCGATTCGCAAAAGTGGGACATGAGCAGAGGATGTGGTGAATTGATTCCTATTCCTCCTCATCTATGCCCTAGTTTGATTGCATGTTTTGCAATGGTGCAGTGACCTGTAATGATACCCATCAAAGTGTTTAAGGTTCCTCTTTTGGTTGCCACAAGTTTCCTGGTCCGTCCTAAGTTTAGATTAGACCAAATTTGTTTAGGGATAAAGCCGATGTTACTTTCGTTCCATTAAAGGTTGGCAGCCTCTATGGTTCGAAGTTTTATCATGTACTTCACCGAGCTGATGGGTGTTTTTAAATTCCTATGGGTGGGAAGGCTGAGTGTTCTTGACCCTAACCTTGCGAGTTCATCAGCCGCGCAGTTTCCTAGAATATCCCTATGCCCAGGAACCCACAGTAGCTTTACATATATTGAACTGTTCAGCCATCAAGTCTAGAGACATGGAGTACAATGGACCAGTCTGAGTGCTCCATCAGATAGCAGAAGCCTTCAGGTCTAGAGGCAGCCGGCACTTAAGAGTTGTCTTTGATTCGGGTTGCCGCTTCCAGGGATTTTATCGAGGATAAGCTATCCATGCAAATTTCTTTGTTATCGCTTTTATTTCCAATGCAGTGGTTTTTGAGTCTAAATGATAGGTTGAAGTTAAGTTCATTTGAGTAGACTCTACTACCTTCACCCGTCTCCATTTTGGAGCCCATTCCTCCCAGGATTGAATGATAACATCGAAGTTCTTGGTGAACACGTTTTGCGGGATGGTGTAGTCCGTGTCCATGGGTACATCGAAGTGATTGAAAATGTTGGTATGACCGTTGTATAGTGTGGGCCATTTTCCCATTTTCCCCATCCGTAGGGTCGCTCCCTGCATTAGGTCACTTAGAGTGCTGGGAAACTTTCTTAAGCGGCAATAGCAGTATCTTCCTTTTAGACGGTCACAGCGTACATTTCCTTTTCTAGCAAAGTAGAAGTACACCACCCTGTGCTGCGCCTCGATTAACAATTAAAGAACTTGTTGATGATGTTCGCATTTTAAAAAGGACGTCTTGGGTCTCAGATGCGTCAAATATTGATTGGTACCGACAACACTGAGTTCTTAGAAAAAACGTCGTCGCGTCATGAAAAGTAAATAAAGACTTTTCAAAATATGTAAGTGCTATGTCACCTTAGCTTCTGGACACTATAGTATATGCTCTGACAGGACCTCACTAATTGCTATTAAACGCCTGAATAGCAGCGACAAATCGCTCGGACAGTTAGGTATTGACTTGAATCCAATGATATAGGTTTAGAGCCTTAGTGCTCCAAAGGGTTTTACATTGCTTGTCGATTTCACCCCATAAAATCGACGATTCCAACTCTTTGTTCAAGCAATATTCCATAATGTAAACGGCCCTTAGCGGCTCAGAAGACCAGAGCATTGTTGATAGCACCACACCGGATCTTGCTATCAAGTGTGTGTTCCCTCCACGTGTCGTTGCTCAGCCTCATAGTGTATACATATTATCCATCAAACTAAAGCGTAGCCTTCTTAACGGTCTTTTTCCTCAGATTTTATATTTATGTACATACTTATGTATGTATTGTTCTTTGAGAGCGCCATGGGGCAGTGGGTAGTGTGTTGGCCTCCGACGCCGATGACACGGGATCGAATCCCAATAACAGCCATGTCAATGAACGTGTTTTTTACGGTGCTCCTCCTCAACGGGGTACTGACAAAACTCCCTGTAGTATAATTGTCAAGAAAAGCTTCTCGAATTTCGCCGTTTGGAACTGGCAATAAACTGTAGGTCCCTTTCACCTCTGGGAAAATAAAATCACACACAACATGGTTGAGTGAGAAAAGCTCGGCTTTGGTCCTTCATGGACTGTAACGCCAACCTACATACATACATTACATTGTTCTTTTGACTACTTGTTGATCGTTTATTCGTTCTACGTGTCCCGCCCATTTTAGTTTTCGTACTTTTATTGCTCGGATAAAGCTTGGAGCTGAATAGAGTCTCTCCAGCCTTTGATTGTCAAGTTTTCGCCAATATGAAAAAAAGGAAAAATAATTCCAATCACTTCATTCCCAGCTGGTCAATCCGACCTATCCGACGGAATTTCATTACGTACCTAATTGGTGTTTCAAATCCCAAGCATTCGACCGAAAGCATGGCAAGTACTACGTGACAGTTGAAAAGCCAATTGTATCTTGCATTGGAAATGTATCTGATACCTTTTTGTTTTGCTTTTTTTTTCTTTCTTGCAACTTGAAACGATGCATGCACCGTCGCCTCCAATCAGTGCTGTCATGCATCAATGACAGTAGCTTACACTCAATGTCGGGGCATAGCTCGAGCACGTCTTACACGCTGTAACCGTTTTTTTTTTTTTTTTTGTTTCTTTCTTCCTTATAGCGAATCGAAAGGCCAATTGTGGCCAATGTAGACTTTTTCCAATAAATACTGATTTAACAACACTCCCGGTAGAGAATAATTCCAGAGAATACCAGGAAGGCAAACAAACAGAAGCACTAAATGCATCGTATTGAAATAAAAAGAGTCGGAACAACAACAGCAACAACAATAACAATAACGAACATCGATTTCGGCTTCGATAAACTGCAAACGAATCACGAAGCGCACGAAAAGTACACCTTCAGTCCTTCGACAGGCAGAAAATTTCCATACAATGTTGCTGAATTGCTTACTTTTCACTCATCAACCCATCGTTTTTCCCCCTCAGTGCATCTGCATCCTGTATCCTGCCCTATCGCCGCTTCCTGCCATTCCGTACCATAAAAACAAACAACAAGCAAAACTCAAAACAAGGCTAATTCGCAAGTCAACTCACCTGAAAATGTTGCACTTCTTGCGCAGCCAATCGCGTCCAATTCTCCTTGTACAGAATGTTCAAGTCCTCCGTAATTGACCACAGGCGATCCACGGTCCTGCAACACAGATACGACTTAGCAAAACACAAGAGAATCGAACAAAAACAAAAAAAAAAATCTTAATTTTGCTAAAAGCAAACTTTTATCACAGGGAAACCAAGCAAAAACAACAACAGACACAGGAGCGAAACCTAGAAAGTACATACTTGCTCCTCCCGTATCAGTATCCTTCGATGCTTTTAGCTGCGAACAGCGTATAGTGAGCAGTGAGCAGTGAGTATAGCTAGCGCAGGAGAGAAATACAATCTTAAGATCTAAATTCTTGACACACAAAAAGCGGACGACAGCAATGCGATATGGGGGACGGGGAAAACCAATTGTTTTTTTTTTTTTTTTGCTTCATTATTATTTACCAAGCTTATGTGGGAGTGAAGAGGTAGTGGAAGTCAGTACAGGAGAGGAATTCATTATAAAAACGAAACGAAAACGTTTACCAAGCAATCCTCGGCAATTCTTAGCAATCCTCAGCACAATCTACAACGCCTCGTGTTCCATTTCCTCTACTACGACGACGACGACGACAACTACTGCGGCACACAAAGCGCACATCAAGGTGCGTATTTGCCTTTCCCTCCGCTCGTTCGTCATCGTCGTCGTTGTCTACTTCCGTTTCGTTTTTGTCATTGCCGAGCACGTACTTGCTGAAATGTACAACACAGCACAACACCACCCCCTTGCCTTGGTGGTATATTGTTTTGAGATGTAGCGCTCCACTATCCCATTCTCCGATTAGGCTACCAAGCACACTGCAGATTCCCTGGCAAACAATCATCCTTTGTCGATGCATAGAAGCGCAAAACAAATTTTAAATCAACAGGACGATGAGCTCAGTACGAGCGAGCGCACAAGGACATGGAGTGGTCAAGCAACCATTCGTTTACTCACTGCTAGGCTGCTTCGATCACTGCCTCTAACGAAGCACCGACATGACGACGAATCGACAAAAATAAAATTTAATGACCGACCGACAAAACAAAATAGAGAACCAACCACCACAGGATACCACAACCTATACGTACCTATGTACATATATACAAATTGACTAACTCACCTTGATCTTATTTCGGCGTTGGCCAGTTCGGTCCTTGGGTATGGTTTTGATGCGGCCACAGCCGTTTCCAACGAACCGTTATCATCAACTTCACCCTCGAGCGTCACGAATATTATCGAACCCATTGCGGTGTACAGGAGCACCAATATTAGGACACCTACATTTGTATGTATAAAAAAGTCCAAAATAGGGACGAGAGCAAGAAAACAACACAGAAATAAATGAGTGATAAAATTACGTTAATAAAATTGCCATGGGGATCGGGAATCGGGAATTACTGTGCAGAGGAAATGGGAAACGGAAGTCATAACATTACAGGCAATGATCCGGTCCACCCAACGACGACAACGACGACCATTGACTGTTATGTTGAGTAATTTGCTTATGAAGTGTCCAATTAGATGGTGGGCTGATATTTTTTTTAATTTTCTTTTTATTCGCGACAAGTTTATTAAAAATTCTCAATTTAGCAAGGAATTTCTTAGTCACGCCACTGTCAAATCACGGCCTAAGCACTCCTCCTTTTGCTACACAGGCGTTGACATCTAGCGCATTCTGCTGACTCATTCTCTGTAGCTTTGGTGTAGTACTTTCTCGTATCGTTATTCATACGGAGAACGAACTGTCAATTTAAAAACTGCCGCGCCAAGTTAGAATTTTCAATTAGAGAATGTACCTATATGTACGTACATGGAAGTTGTGGAATCTCGACCTGAGCGTGACACGTGCATGAAATACTCCATTATTGTTTGATTGAAATATTCAGGACTCAAGTTCTTTCCATCGTTTTTGTACTTAATTTGATTGCAGTTAGCAAATGACTTGGTAGTTGGAAAGTGTCTGGAAGTTATTCGAAGGGAGTTTTATTGCGGATGCAGCAAAATTCACTTGTGTTAACTCTGGCTAGGGGAACAAATAGGATATTGACTAGGTAGATCATTTTCCCTACAACAAAGAACAAAGTCAGGTTTTAGGTATTGCAATCAAAAAGTAGAACTGTTGTGATAGGGTGATAAAATCCAAGCGGTTTTGCGGTTTCTTTTTAAATAGTACTATCAAGCTGCAAGAGATATGATAGCTGCTAATGGGAAATGCTTTGTCAGGTAGGTAGACACCCTGATAAGATGCATAAGTGCGAACGAGAAGGGTTTGGTCAATTTTCTTTCATTTTATCTTTATCTTCTTTTGCGCGGCGGGTCAGCGCTTATTCCCACAAATGTACGAGTATTTCTACTCTAGAATTAGAATAGAATTACTTTTTCCCACCCAAGAGAAATTAGTTCTATGAGGAAAAAAATTCTTGGCAGGCAACTGTCATTTTATTGAAGCTCAAATTGTTTTTGATTAGCCCATGAAGGACCATAGCCAAGCTTCTCTCATTCATCCGTGTTGTGTGTTATATGTAAACTTTTTATACAGTTTAATGCCAATTCCGAATGGCGTGAGTCGAGAAGCCTTTTCATGGCAAGTATACTACGGGGGGTTTTGCCAGTACCCCGCCGAGGAAGGATGCCGCAAAATTAAACATTAGATGACGTTGGTGTTATCAGGACATCAAATAGTCTCTGTAAATTCTTCCTAAAAACCATTGTGAATAGAGATGGAGAGCTAATCAGGAGAGCTTAAACACCAACTTTTAGTTGAGGCCTAATTAACACCATAGTCAAAAATCATTTAACATCATCATATTTAACATTCAACTATATAGCGAACTGCCGTAAAATTTCAAAGAAGCTAAAGCTATCTCTTTAACCTGTCCAAATAGTATTCAGGGCGCCGTGGCGCAGTAGTTAGTGTGTTGGACTCCGGATCCCGATAAAACCAACGCCATCGAATGTTTATCTCGCGGCGTCCCTCCTCGGCGGGGTATTGGCAGAACCCCCCGTAGTATAACCTGCCTCGAAGAAGCTTCTCGACTCACGCCGTTCGGAATCGGCATTAAGCTGTAGGTCACTTTACATGTGTGAAAAATAAATCACACACAACATGGGTGATTGAAGAGAAGCTTGCCTTTGGTCCTTCATGGGCTGTAACGATACCAGAGAAGAACAAATAGTACTCAGTATCTTTCTCTACAAAGTAATTGGTTACGAACGTATGAGGTGTGGCAATTAACTTCCGGGAATTTGTAAACAAAAAACGAGCAAGTTAAGTTTGTCGCAAAATTTTACTATCTACTTCACAATAGTCCGACTATAACTCTACACAACAATTCAAACGTTGCTCCCACGATTCGGAGCACCGTTGATAATCTTCTCAAGTTAACTAGTCCAGAACCATGTGTCAACCGAGAAAAGAAAGGCACAACCTACCCCTTAGTACTAGTACTGAGTAGTGCTAGGAAACGGAAATATGGTAGCTCGGGCATATGAGTGTGGTGTTTGAGGTTGTTGAGTTCAACATCGGCGCGCAAAAACGATAGACATATGTCCGAGTTGACTTCTTAGTTATTTAATTTATTTTCTTTAAAAAGTTACTTTCTTGTTATCGGTTAATACATGGTTACAGGGTGATGAGTTCCCTTGAGGTAGTCCTCATTTTGGGGAGTAAAAAAAGTCGCGGGGGGAAATAGGGTGGATGCGGCAACGTTGGAATAATTTTTTCGCCAAAAACAATGCCGGCGCATTGTCGTGGTGCAAGATCTAACTCCTCTTGGCGAGTTATGGTTGCACACCGCGTTTTCGACATACACTCGTCTCCATTCATCACCTGCATTTTTCGGAGGATTTGCGAGGGTTTTTCACCAGATTTCACTAAAAATTTAGTCACGATACGTAGCTTGTCATGTGATGCACGCATTTTTACGACGCCACTAAAAAAGTTTTTTTTTTTCGAAAAATACGCACAAACAAAGGTTTGTTTGGCAGAGTTGCCAGTTCCCGAGTTATGACTAAATTCCCGGAGCTTAATTGCCACATCTCGAAATATCCTCCTCTCAAACTTTCATGCACAATGAATGTATGCAATTCTAATACAACATTATAAGTGCATGGAATAGTTCCTGGAACTACAACCAACGTGAAAATTCGGTCGGTTCCTCTCGAATCCTATCTAGCACAACCACCCGTGGAGAGCAGTGAACGAACATCTACGACCCAAGCCACTGCACTCCGTCCAGGTTGTGTGATAAACACTATAAGAGTATAAACTCTTGAACTCTTTACAAAAAAAAAAAAAAAATGTTGATAAGAAAACAAATAAAAGTCTATTGAGGAAGTTCAAACTCTAATTCGTGGACTTTCCCCGCCATGGTCTTTTATCACAATTTCAGCCTCTAGCTTTTCAAGTAGATAATAATTCGTAGTAAGCCCCTGGATGGTTTTGCATTTTTGAAAAAAAAAAAATCGGTTAAGATAATTCCATGACTATTCTACTAGTTTTTGCATTTTTGGAGTTCTTGCTTTCTTTCTTGGACCCCCCTTCGCCGTCCACTGTCTTTACTGTATTTTTGCTCCAGGCGCATGATAGTGTATTCAACATTGCGGATAGAGTGTAAATGAGTAAACGTGGCTCCCAGAGGCCGGGGAGCTTTTTTCATGCCTAAGCCCTGATTCGTTCTATGAAGGTTTTCATGGCCTCTGTTGTCGCTCGCTTTTTAATTCGATGCTCAATTATCACCATTATCACCAGAGTTCGTGGTTGAGTCTTCTTCTCTACTATTTTTGATAGGGCCCAAGACCCTGTGCCATAAACGAGGGATAATTAAGGTTTTTAAGAGGGTCATCCTGGTCTTTCGGGAGAGGACTCTACGTCTCAATTGCCTCTTGAGCCCAAAGAAACAGCAGTTGGCAAGAGTTATTCTGCATCTAATCTTAGCGCTGGTGTTATTGCAGCTTGTCATTAGTGAGCCAAGGTAGACGAAATCCTTGACCACCTCAAATCTGTAGCTGCCCATGATGATGTTTTGGTGAAGACATCGGTGTTTAGCGTCTGCTCAGTAAATAGTCCATCTGCGCCAGCAGCTTTACTAGACTTTAGTTTAAATATCGCTGTCTTAACATCATCTAGGTCGGGTGGACGGAATTCTCTTTCATATTCGTCCAGGGTGAATAGTTTATTCTGCCTGACAGCAGTATTTTGACTATCAACGCCCTTATAGAGTCTGCAGAAATGGTCTTTCCATACTCTCAAGACTGTGAGTCAACTACTAGATGTCCGCTTTCATCCCGGCAGATGTCTGTCCTGTTTTTACACCCTTGGCGTGTTGGTTTTATTTTTTGGTAAGACTTCCGAGCGTCATTCCTGTGATAACACCCTTCCAACTCCTTGACCTCGACGAGAAGCGTCTCCAGCTCCTTCTTTTTCATTTTGAAAAGCACGTGCTCCCCCCCACTTTTCCGTTCGTAGAAATCAATAGTGGCTCTCGTCTGTCAATGCAACATGGCTATGTATGCATTCCGTTTTTCAACATGAGCCTGTCTGCACTCTTCATCAAACCAAGGGTTTCTTCTATATGGCGACTGAAAACCTAATACAACAGAGGCAGCACTCCTGGTGGCGTTTTGGCACCAAATCATCTGATCTTTTATGGTTTACGCAGCTTGCATCTGATCTTGGGAGAACTTGAGGAAGACATGATCGGCGAAAATCCTGGCGGTCTCTTGCGACTGTAGCTCTCCGACCTCAGATGTTGCTGGTCTTACTCGACTCCGCAATGTCCGTGATATAAGCATCCGTACCTTTACTGCAACAAGGTAATGATCCGACTCCATGTTGGGTCCGCCGAATGGTCGGACATCCAATATACTGGAAGAGTGTCTGGCGTCGATCTCAGTATGATCAATTCGGTTGACGGTTCTTTAATCAGAAGACCGCCTGGTCCCCTTATGGATGTCGAGATGAGGAAATCGTGCACTAGCTACTAGAAGATTACGCTCCGTCGAAAGTCAATCAGCCACACATCATACATATGTACGTTTATTTTCGTTGTTCAAAATGTGTGTTCAACTTTCGCCTTGTATGCTTTGGATTTAATATGCGATAATATGGACATATAAGCGGTGGAAAGTACTGTTGAAAAGTTTGCAAAAAGACAAGAAATAATCAGCAAGTAGATCTAAGACAATTGTTATACGATCACGACGTTAGAAAGAGCACTTGATTGGCTTTTATTCATCATCTAGTTTACACAGAACTTCGGTCTAAGTACCGTACATTGGGATACTGTTTTGTCTGTGAAAAGTTACATTTCCTAATAAAACACTATTTTCAAATGCAATAGCCTCTATCGAGCACATCCCTGTATTCTTATCTTAAAAACAAAGTTATATATTTCAAACCTAATCCCTTAGTTTGGTAGTTCTAGGCACAATCAAGCAAAGTCCTCTATTCAACCAAAAGTTCATTCTGCCTCTACATACATTCTGACATCCCAAACAAGTTAAATCCGTTCACCTCTGCTGACCGTCCGGTGACATTTTGGCTCAATAAAACTTCTCCAACAACCTAATTATATTTCGTCTTCATTGTTATATCTTGTAAGCTTTTGCACTTCCGTAACCATCCATCGTCATACCATTGAACAAGGACACAAGTAGTGTTGGCTGTCAAAAGATGAACACAGATCACTTCAAGTGCGGCCACTTAACTCCAATTATCCTACCCACATGAATTCACTCTCGCCTGAGTTCTATTGCACACCCAAGTTCGTATGTGGTCAATCCTATGTAAAGGCGAGGATACCAATTATGGGAACTAAAGAAATTAGAGGGGGCAATTGCCAACAAGAACTTCACATATCCCTGGTGGTAATTTCTCTATCCACTTACTACCTCCTTACAGGAATTTCGCATATTTGCAGATATGTAAATACGGTATGCTTACGTGAATTATAAAGTTCGAAATGAATTCCATTTACGTAGATTATAAGTGCATCTTATGCGGTCAAGAGCTCCCTTATGCTGGAGACGATCTGTAGTATCTCGAATTGACAATGCAACATTTCTCCTCGCTCTCCGTCCTCTCACTTGTGTCTCACTTAACATTGTAACCATGAATTGCATTGCTATTTCGACATAACTAACGCTCCTCCATGCCGATGGAACAAAGAAACTACATAAAAACATCGACACGTCGACCTCAACCAGCCACAAATACGAAGTTAAAAAAAAAACCGGCCAAGTGCGAGTCGGACTCGCGCACGAAGGGTTCCGTACCATCTGTATATGTATATAAATATGAAAGAGACTATGTATGTTACCTCATCAGTCATCACATTAAATCACATTTTTTGTATGATGACAGATCTTGGTTGCAGGCAGGTTATAGGCATATTACTTTGATAAATCTTCATGATGAGATATAGTTGATCATCAGTGTCCATTGAATTCAAATCAATTATCTTACTTGACAGCAACGATGTGAAAAGGTGAATAACAATAATGGGAAATATGGGAAAAAGGTTTGCAGCTAGGATTAATTCATCAAAGACACAAAAGAGATCAAAACTGGGAAGTTTGCTACTGGTTGTGGGATATTGACGTCTAACCTTAGTTCAGTATTTGACCAAGGGGATTTTTTGGATGAAAATCATGTCTGTTGTATGGGAGCCCCCCTTAAATGTTCATTTTGTTCTGTTTTTAGTATTTGTCGTGGTAGCAGCAACAGAAATACATCATCTGTGAAAATTTCAACTGTCTAACTATCACGGTTTATGAGATACAGCCTGGTGACAGACGGGCGGACGGACAGCGAAGTCCGCACAAACCTTAAAAACAACAAAACGGACTAAATGATTTGCATAAAGGCCATTAATGTGCTTGAAACCCTTTAAGTTGTGTTATATTTATGTTAAGTAAATATGAAAATAATGAACGCGTTTGTTACGAGTGAATGGTTTTTATTCACCAAATGGCGATGGGAATGAAAGAGGGCTTGTGTTCGGGGAAACTGTACGAGTAATCACCAATATTTCGGGGATTGGAATTAATTGATTTCGAAAAGGGATGTTTATTCGCTTGAGTAGTTGTTACAGAGGATCCTGAATATATTACATTTGTTTGTTTGCTTGTGTTTAATTAATTAACGAGTTGAGGGAGGTCATAAAAGTTAAACGGATTCGGCGGATTGTGATAAATTTGACTAAGGAATACAGGGAACGGTCAAATGGATTGCGCTGGATTTGGTTAATTAGTTTGTGCTTAGTTGTGGGATTTCATCGATTTGTTTCGAACTAATGCGTCAGCGTCCAATGCGCTTCGTAGTGGTTTTCATTGTAAATTGGTTTGGTATCGACCTGTAGAAAATGGTTATGCAATACTAGAACAGACCTACTACACTAACCTAATAATCAGATGAAGGTGTTGATAATCAATGACATATGCTCGATTATCAATCATGGATGGTGATGAGGAAATATCGTAATAATCATCGCCATAGCTTCAAGCCAAACTTTTTAGGGCTTACATAAAGACTTCTATAAGGGCTGTATCTAGCTATTTCTGTGGTCCCGATAATACAGTTCCTAGTTGATAATAACGGTTCAGAAGCAACAACAAACCTCGGACAAGGACCGATTTACTGTTGATGACCCCAGCAAACGAAAAAATGACAATGAATTTCGGCTCTTTGCGTGGAATGGGAGGTCCATTAATAGACCACATGTAGCCGATGAACTCACACAGGCCCTTGACTGCTACAAAGCAGACATTACCGCAATCCAGGAAGTGCAGTGAAATGGACCGTGCAAAAAGAGGATGAAAAACTGCGACCTCTGTTAAGGCGTTTGCTACAGAGGGGGAAGGCAGCGCTTATTATATATAAGGCACAGAGTGTTAAGTTTTAAATATGTAAGCGAGCGCCTCATAATATTCTGCATCAGGGCCCACGCCCCGACAGAGGACAAGGATGACTTCTATGATCTCCTAGAAAGTACATTCGATAAATGCCCCAGTTACGACACCAATATCGCTCTAGGAGACTTCATTGCACAGCTGGGAAAGGAAGAAGTCTTTGCCAGAGTCATCGGAAAATACAGCCTACACTACAACACATCCGAGAACGGCCTCTGGCTGGTGGATTTCGCCTCGGGGTAGAACTTCTCTGTAGTGAGTATGCGGTTCCCACACCTCAACATCCATAAAGGAACCTGGCGGTCAAGCAGATTGCGATCGACGTCAGATACTCCTCCAGTATTCTCGATGTCCGAACCTTCCGAGGAGCCAACATCGACTCGGATCATTTCCTTGTTGTGGCCAAGATAAGAGCATGGATACCAAGCAAACAACGGAGGCGGGAAAGAACACCAAGGTTTGACGTCGGAAAGCTACAACCGCATCCGACCACTAGGAACTTTGCCGACCGAGTCTGCCAAAAACTCTCTGAAAGCTTGACGCTACCCGCACTAATGGTAAAAAAAGAAGTAGAAGTGAGCTCTACGAACAGAAAAGGAGAGATGAGAACCGACTTTTCAAAAAGAAAAAGAAGGAGCATGAGAAGCGCGCGGTCGAAAAGATGGAGAGGTGTTTCAGCAGGAATGAAGTACGGAAGTTTTACCGTATCGCAATCGATACTGAGAATTTGAAAAAAAAACATTTCTGCAGACTGTTAAACGGCGAGGAAGACTTCAAAATCGCTGTCAGGCAGAATGTTCCAATCAACTTGGTCTACGATAGACAACCCTCTCCCCCGACTTTGACGAGGTCAAGATAGCAATATCAAGGCTCAAGTCAAACGAACCTGCTGGAGCGGACGGACTGTCCGCGGAACTGTTTAAAGCAGCTGGGGATGATTTGGCAGGACGCATGCACCAGCTCATCTGGTAAGTTAAGGTCGGAGGAGTGCATACCCTACGGGTGGAATCTCAGTGTAGTTTGCACGATCGACGAGAAAGAGACCCCTTTGACTGCGCCAATTACAGAGGAATCAGTCTTTTTAACATCGCATACAAAATCCTCTCTGCTGTTTTGTGTGAACGCCTGAAACCGTTCGTCAATACCCTGGTAGGCCCTTATCAGTGTGGTATCAGGCCAGGGAAGTCCACAATAGACCAACTTTTCACAACTACATCAGATCCTGGAAAAGACCCAAGAAATGCATATCGACACCCACCACCTATTTGTCGATTTTTTTGGATCTCGAAATAAAGAAGACACACACCCGTTCCTCTTAACATTTTATTCCAGATGAACAAATGTACAAAAATGATAAGAAAGAGAAAGTAGGCAGTGTTGCCGTACTCCTAAATCTGCTATTGTAATTTGAATTGATAAAGAGTATTTAATTTCAACAGATTTCAAGGCCGCATATGATAGCGTGCATAGAGACGAGCTATACAAAGCCACGTCTAGTTTTGGCATCCCTACTTGAAAATATCGTGCGAAACTCCCAAGTCAGCACAAGGAATATGATCTTCCGAAAATCCGTTCTAGCAATTGATATTGATGTGATTGGCCGATGATATTGATGTGATTGGTCGAACGCAGCGGGCCGTCAATGAGGCGTTTGCTGGCATTTAAGCGGAGGCGGCCAAAATGTGTCTGGCGGTTAATGACAGCAAAGCGAAGTATATGCTATCATCAAGAAAGGACGCACAGCATCGAAGCCTCGGATAGGGAGTCACAATGGGCAGCAAGAACTTCGAGGTATTCAACGACTTTGTCCAAGTTGGATCCGCAGTAACAAATACCAACAACATCAGTACCGATATTAAACGCAGAATAACTCTTGCCAATCGCTGTTTTTTGGGCTCAAAAGGCGATTGAGCTGTCTTTCAAAAAACTAAGCTGGCTTTATATGATACCCTAATTATCCCAGTCCTGCTTTATGGTTCAGAGACATGGACACGTTTGAAAGCGGATGAGGAAGCTCCTGGTCTTTTCGAGAGAAAAGGCCCCGTTTGCGTCAATGGCATCTGGACGCGAAGATTCAACCACGAACTCTATGGGCTGTACACAAACATTAGCCTGGTCAGACGTCTATGGATACAACGTCAAAGATGGCTGGGCCATATAGACCCCCACCCGAAGAGTTTTAGAATCCAACCCCGAGGGACGCAGCAGCAGAGGACGGCTGCATTTAATGTGGCGCACGCCTGGCGCTGAAAACAGCTGACCAGGGGTCATGTCGGTTGGAAAAGCATGTTGGTTGAGTATTTAATTAAACACTATCCAGGTTAAACACCAGAGTCTCAATAAAAATAATTCGGAGAAGAGAGCATGTTGTGAATATCTATATAACCACTTCGTTAGAAATGCTAACTTTAGACTAATTATAATAATTTATGTGTACATAAGTAGTATAAAAAATATGTATTAACAAGCTACCGAAGCTCCTATTGTTGAGGGTAGAAATTATGTGGAAACAGACACTTTACCTGCAGCATGACGCTTACCAGAAATGAGACAAGTTTTTTATAGGAAACAATAATATATATTAAAAACCGGCCAAGTGCGAGTCGGACTCGAGCACGAAGGGTTCCGTACTATCTGTATATATAAATATGAAAGAGACTATGTATGTTACCTCATCAGTCATCAAATTAAATCACATTTTTTGTATGATGACAGATCTTGGTTACAGGCAGGTTATCGGCATATTACTTTGATAATTAAAAATCTTCATGATGAGATATAGTTGATCATCAAAGTATCCATTGAAATCAAATCAATTATCTTACTTGACAGCAACGAGTGAAAAGGTGAATAACAATAATGGGAAATATGGGAAAAAGGTTTGCAGCTAGGATTAATTCATCAAAGACACAAAAGAGATCAAAACTGGGAAGTTTGCTACTGGTTGTGGGATTGTCGACTAACCTTAGTTCAGTATGTGACCAAGGGGATTATTTGGATGAAAAGCATGTCTGTTGTATGGGAGCCCCCCTAAATATTCATTTTGTTCAACTGTCTAACTATCACGGTTCATAAGATACAGCCTGGTGACAGACGGACGGACGGACAGCGAAGTATTAGTAATAGGGTTCCGTTTTACCTTTGGGTACGGAACCCTAAAAACGGAGTGAATGCCGAGCTACAAATTCCATCTAAAAATAGATCTGATCCTTACTGCAGTGTTCCCGAATTACGAGTATCTAGTGTGTCTTCATTAAATTTCTGCTTGGGAAGACCATATTATGCCAACCCTTGCACCTATCTCACCGGAAAATCTAAAATTTGGGGGCGGGAAGAAGAAATCGGGTAGCAATCAGTACACCGGAAATGAATCCAAATCACATCCGGGATTACAAAGGGATTTGTTCAGGATAACGGGAGGGTATGTGTATATGTATGGTATTAGTGACAAAAAAAGAAACAACTTACCGGTTGCTGATATACAGTGGGACTTGGGCGCTCGCTGGCACCCGCATAATCCTGGATGGTGATCGCGTTGCTTTTCACTTTTCACAGATGGAAAACACATTGAAGGACTTGTCGGATTCTTGATGTCACCAACAAATGTCGTCGTCAATTGTATTGGCGTGGTCTTCTTATTCATAATCTATTCAAATCCACTCTTACATCGAACAGCACTGCCAGCAGTACATTGCACTACTGACTTGGCAGCGAATAAAATACACCGACACTATGATGCATAGATACATGGATATTCTGTTATACACACTTATTAACTTGCTCGTAGGAAGACGCTCCCTTTTTGTCGCTCTAACTTCCTTTTCATAGGTCGCTACATCGGCGCGTGAAAAGCGTTCGCGAATTTCCCTTCTTTAATCTCTGTCTTGTTTCCGTTGCTGCTCGTTGCTTGGTGCTGTAGTAGTAATAACCATTTGTATGACGTTTCTAGTCTAATCGATTCGATTCGATGATTTCGATTTAAATTTCCCGATTTCGCGATAAATAATTTATAATTTCCATTCGAAATTCGTCAGCCATAATTGTGTTCGGCATTCAGAATGTCCTGATTGTTGAGCAAAATTGGCAAAGCATGAAGAAAGTGGTAGCTAGCTATGATGCCACCGCTTGTTGTGTTGATGAAAGTTGAAGCAGGCGATGTAGAAATAGTGGAAATGGAAGTAGAACGAGCATCCAATCGAAATAACCGGAAACGCTGAAAATGATCAAATTACAATAAGTAAGAAAATTGAAGTGAATTTTAAGAATAGATACAAAAGCGATGAAGGACGAATGTATTTTATATCGTAGGTCGACCCTTGCATAAATAACCCGATTGGTTTCAATTTAGAGTTTTTTTATTGCTTTCCTTATGTTCGGCACTTTTACAAATCTTGTTGGAAGGACATTCGACACTACTGCTACCGGCTGATGGTGGTGGTGGTGGTATCAGGATAATGTGTAATATGAAAGTTTAATCAAAATAACGAATGCGGAATCCATGCATTAAAAATTCAATATAAAATGTGGGGCGATAGCTGTTGTGTGGTATACTGCTGCTGCAGACCCACTGGAATATCAATTGAACGGAGCTTAGGATATTGTACACTGAATCTTCGATTTCAATATCCCACCCTTTGCCATCGTTGTCGTTGCTTCTTTTTTGTGTTGCTTTGGGTATCGACTACAAATCTTAAGCAAATGTGGTAAACACTCAGTACACAGGGACGTGTGTGCCATATTGATAAAGACCTCATACAAGAATACCAACGTATCACAGTCACAATACAACAACAAAAAAAAAAGAAAAAAAAAAAGGGAAAACCTCAATTCAATCCGAAAGGATCTGTTTCAATTTACGTTTTGCTGAAAGTTTAAACTTGTGCATACGAAAGTAACACCACGTACACTATCCATCCTGTCGTATGTAACCACCATCACGTCATGGTAGCCCCTTGAAAGGCTCACTACTGCCATACACGTAGTAATGTTGTATGGTGGCAAGAAGGTCGGGTCGCAGCCTGTTTAATCATTCACCGAAGGGAATGGTTCCGTCTAATCAGATAAACATTTTCGCATTTAACCTGAATTTAGATAACGAATTTTACCGACCATCTACTCGTAACTACATTCCGATGGTAGTCATCGTGACTACCAACCGATATCATCATACCAGGTTAGGCCTTTTAGCATTCGTTTCTTTTGTTGTTAGGATCGTTTTGTGCGTACGTGTGTGCATCATAATTGAAATGTAAACTGTGTGTAGGTGTGGTATCGTATCGGTGTCAGGTCCTGACCAGTTGGATAGGTAATTGAATTCAAGTCGTGATGTGCGGATGCGGTCTGACTTGAATGAGGACTCCCCCTTTCTTCTCGGTTCATATCACTTTGTTCCTCTTTTCTTTGATTCCTTTCACTAGAGCGTCTAAAGTGCAAAGTGGCTTCTCGTCACTGTCGTAATGGTGGTTTGCCAGTAAGTCAACTCTACTCTATCCCGAATCCTGATCCATTGAAATGGAAATTTTCAAGTTGAATTTAGGGTACTTTTTAGTAATTTAATACTTTTTCTCCCAAACACGCTCGACGGCAGGAATTGGATTTGGTTCCTGGAAAGCCGGTAAGGAGAGCAAGTGGCATAGAAGGAGTTTCAACGAGTAGCGGCGATGAGAACCCTCTATTAATGGGGGGATATCTCCTTCATACCTTTTTGCCACAGAACAAAATAACAAAATAAACCCCAAAAAAGCAGATAGCGAATTGAAGGTACCAGCTACAGAAAGCAAAGTATCTTCTAAAGAATCTAGAAATCTGAAGCAGTTATTTTGTTGCTTCCTAAATGAGGGGAAAATAGCTTTTTGCTTTATGCGTTTCCTTCCCATCGTCATTTTAGTGTTGATTTTGATTTTTCTTTTTTGTTTTGACTGCCCTTGGTGAACCTGTTGACTACTGAACGAGTTTTTGAAGGACTTGTTGTAGGTAATGAGCTTTTCTCGAGGAATTCAGAGGTAACATCTTAATTTTTATGAGATCGCTTGTTGCGGTTAGAAATGAGTGAGTTTTTAGTGTTTGCCTTCATTTTATCGGACGCTTTGAGTGGAGATGTTTGCTTTTCATTATAGCAGCCGTGAGCCGGCATTCAATTACGTTTATCTGCTCGAAAAGTGTATTTGGGTCAATTTTAATTAACTAGAATACGGTTGTTTGAAGGCTGATGTGGAATGCCTTCAACTTACCTCGCTAAACACTTGGCTGTTGCTAATATAATATAAATTCTGCACTCACCCAACCGAGATTACGTTCATTTTCCTAACACAATATGAGTAGGCAAATAAATTGAAGAAGGCGGAAAGAAAGGCTGATAAAAACGCAAAACATAAGCGAACATATTGAGCATCTAATAATACTTTTTGTTCTATATATCGCATGAATGCACTGTATTTGATTAATATCATATCGAAACGCATTACTATTTCAAATAGTGCTCGTGTTTTAATTACCATAAACTAAGAGCTGCCACACTGTCTTTTATTCATCGCAGTCCCTATTTTTTCGGAGCTTATCAGAAATACCTGAGAAGAAAGCTTTTCAGCGCCTAAGCGTGCTTTAGATCTATCTATAATACATCGCCTACCATTTATATGATTCATTCAGAATATTTGTGGGAGAGTAGGTAGATGTTGTCCATATCCTCAAGTCTGCCACCCATGCCCCTGGATATGGCCTAAAACCAAGTTGAATAAGAGCGGCGATAATACGCAACCTAGGCTAACTACAATCTGTACTTGAATACCGTTGCTTATAATATTTACGTGTCTCGCACGGCACTTAGCACCTGAGGAGCTATGTTACTTACTTACTTAGATGGCGCTACAGTTCGGGGTGAACCAAGGCCTCACCAACAAGCCTCTCCATTCGCTCTACATGGTCCAGCTATCTTAGACGTTGGATCCGTAGACGTCTAACTAGGCCGATGTCGCTGTACGGCCCGTAGAGTTTTTGGTTGAATCTTCTACTCAACTCTCCGTTTACACAAACTGGACCAAAGATTGCACGAATAATTTTCCTCTCGAAACGTCCATGAGCCTCTTCATCCGCTTTTGATAACGTCCAAGCCTCAGCACCAAAGAGGAGGACCGGGATGATTAGGGTTTTGTATAGGGATACCTTAGTTTTTTGAGAGAGGGCTCTGCGTTATATCTCAGCGCTGGTGTCGTTGGTGCTTGTTACTCTCGAGCCAAGGCAGACGAAGTATTTGACTACTTCAAAAATATAGCTGTCGAAGGTGACGTTCTGACCAAGACGTCGGTGTTGTGCGTCTTGTCCCCATTTACCCTTAGACCCACTTTAGTCGCTTCTGCTTCAATGCTTGCGAATGCAAGCCATAGTCATCCTGCACAGTCTGACGAGTTTATCAGGAATGTTAAAACATGACATGTGTCATGACATGACACTGTCATATGCGGCTTTAAAGTCGACAAGAAGATGGTGGTGTCTGCCGTAGTGTAAGTATTTGGTCCATCGTGGATTTTCCTGGTCTGAAACTACACTGGTAGGAACCTATCAGATTGTCCACGAACGGTTTCGGGCGCTTACACAGTACGGCAGGCAGGATCTTGTACGCAATGTTCAGGAGACTTATCCCTCTGTAACATAGGGACCGGGCAAACGTTGCTGAGATTCTATTCATCGGGCATGCATTCTTCCGACCATATCCTGCAGATAAGTTGGTGCATGTTCCTGACCAGCTCATCGCCAGCTGCTCTAGTTCCGCTGGAATTCCGTCTGCTCCAGCAGCCTTATAAGACTTAAGTTTCGATATCGCTATCTTAACATCGTCTAGGTCGGGTGGACGGGATTCTCTTTCGCCTTCGTCTATTGTGAATGGTTCGTTCTGCCTGACGGCGGCATTTTGAAGAGCTATGTTATTGAGGTGAATAAGGTATGTAATAAGGGTGTCTTGAGTAAACAGATAGTAGTGATAATGATAAGATGGTGAAAAACGAAGTCACCAAATTTGGCAAAGAGTTAGCCTCTACTTAACTTGTATTTTGCTCATAACAGTTTCTGGTTAGATTTTGAAACTGAATCAGGTGCCGACATCTGCTTTAATGTTCCAAATTTTAACAAAAATCCTGAATTTAGAGGCTTACATAGGTACATATGTACATATATATAAAACTTAGTAGATAACAATTCATGTGGCCAAAGTGAAGTGCGCTGTTAATGGACCTCAAAAGAATCTGGAAACAATATTTAAATGGTTGTTGTCTGTTTTGTTGTGATACATGTTCGTGCATAATTACATTGAGTATGCGCCTGTAGTTCCAATTGTAATCGAATTTATTACAAAACCGTTTCCTTTGTTATTCAACTTTTTCGCAATAATTAAACGAATGCCCTCAAACTTTAATCTATAGTTACTATCCTGATGCCCTTGTGATAACTCACTATCTCGCACGTTTATTTGCGCAGCACGGCTTACATTAGATAATCATGTCAATAGCCCCTCGGCCAATGATAAATATTATGATTAAATGTCATTTTGCCATTAAACGTTTTTTGGAAGTAAATGAGAAAACAATAAGAAGAGATAGGGACCAGCACGTGACAATGAGAGTTTTTTGTTTTTCTTTTTTTTTTTTTAAATACTCATAGTTAGTTTTTGTAGGCATTCAATTCAATTGTTTTAACAATAAGAGGTAGCGGTTAAGATGCGCATATCCCCTTAAATATTTATATTTATTAGTTGAAATGAAGTCAACTAGAGAAGTGACTAGATGAATGCACCTGTATATGTTTGAGGTTTGTAAACATGTTTAATGGTTAATTGTTGGACTAATCTCACCGGCATCTTTGGGCCAAAACGCAAGATCTCGAAGGCCCTGGGAATAAGCCCCAGCATCTTCCAAGCAGAGCTGCATGCCATCCTAACATGCGTCAATCTAAATCTCGAGACTGGCATCAGAGGAGTAACTATCAACATACTCTCTGATAGCCAAGCAGAGCTTAAAGCACTGGGTTCGTACAGCACGAACTCAAAAACCGTCAAGGAATGCCATGACGCCCTACAAGACCTCGCCAAAAGAAACACTGTTAAACATTGGTGGGTGCCAGGACATAAAGGTATCAAGGGCAATGAAATTGCCGACCAACTTGCCAGAAAAGGTACAAATACATAGGTCCGGCACCTTTCTGCGGCATTCCCGGGTCAAAGATAAATTACTTCTTAGACAAGTGGGAAAAATCGCAACACCTGTCCTTCTGGAACAGTGTTCCGGGACTCCGTCAATCTAAACGACTTATACGACCCCTGAACAAACACCCTATTGACATACTCAAACTCAATGGAGGGGATATCAGAAGACTAGTCAGCTATCTAACGGGACACTGCGGTCTGAGATATCATTTAAACAAAATTTGTCTCTCATCTGAAACTGAGTGTCGGCTCTGTCTAGAGGACAATGAGACGGCAGAACACATACTATGTGAGTGTGCTGCTCTCTGCCATCTTAGGAAGCGTATCCTTCTCAGTGAAGTTATGACTCCTGAGGGGATCACCCAGGCTCCTACGAGAAGCATTCTCAACTTCATTATAGAGGTGGAGAGGCAACTCGGCTAATCGGCTAGCGGGCACAATAGATCTGCAAAGGCGCAGTGCCGTATTGCTATTAGTGGGGCTAGTGCTCCCATATATAAAAAAAAAAAAATCTTACCTAATGAACCTAATCATTCCCTTTCCGTTGGCATACTTGTATATTTATCATTCAATAATCCGATTGAGAAAATGGCATTTTGAGCCAGCGCCCAGCACTTTTGTTTGTTGTTTCAAACTCTATTGTTACCTTACACGAGTATAAGAACTTGAGTAAAATATTTAAGTGATTTTTTCCTTTTCTACTATTTATCGAAAGCATTCTTGCTCTCTAACATGAACTAATACCTAGTGTACCACAACGTAGTCACTTATGTCCCTTATTTGTTATTAAAAATCCATCTTTTTGCTCTCGTGACGTTGGGGTACATTTTTTTTACAAAGCTTTAACAATTCCTCAGAGATTTGTGCTTCGGAATTGCTTCCTGTAAGATGTAGATGTACAACGTGCCACTTGTCGACAGTTTATTGCATTTAAAGAAGGAGTCGCTATAAAGAATCAGAAAAGACTCCTTGGAGTATAATTGCAAGAAAAAAGCTTCTCAAATGGACAAATACACAAGTTAGGTGTATACAGCTGGATAACTTGTATGTACTTATATGTATAAACAATGGCTAGAAGAGGACGACTTGCAAGAATATAATCAAATAAATCTGCAGACTTGTAGCATGTACCAAGAAGGAAATAAATAGACCAACCCTTTTTCTTCTTTTATTTAATGACAGACAGTTGATAAAGCTCTCGATGGGGAGCAAATAAGTGATTTTGATGCAAGAAGCATCATATAATGGCTTCCAGGAATTCATTCTTCAAAAACCGATGATTAGTAGGCATCTCATAGCTGTTAAATCGCCTTAGAAATTATGATAAATATGAATTCCTGGTAATCTGGGACATCAAAGAATGTCAATGGTATTCTCTGAAGTGACGCGTGATTAGAAGGATTCTGATTATAGCGTAAATAGAAAGAAATGATCAATATTCTGTTTTGGGAATTTGATATATACTTCCGTTCATCAATAATAATATAATATTAGGAATTAGTAATTAGTCTAGCCGCAGGGAAACACTGGAGACCTTGCTTGAGATGCGTTCCCTTGTTATACTCCTCAGCATATACCTTTTGACGATCTGACGAGCGTCATAAATAACATCGACAGTAGAAGGAAGAGCATCTCTGGTACATGGTACAAACACAGGATTTTCAGAAGAAGTTAGGTATCTAGGTATTGACCTTAATCGCAGACTTAACTAGAACTCCAACATTAAAAACAAACTTACTAATGCCTCGTTGGCCTGTCGACGCAATTATGGTAACTAGACGAGCGTATCCCGGCATTACAGGCGCTATGCAAACCTGCGCCACGGCAGTTCAAGAAGCACTGATTAGAATTACTCCACTGCACCTTTTTATTAAAGAGGTTGCATCACGCATTGCAATCAGAATTCTTCGCTCGGGAACAGACCTACCACGTAGACCAATGGGTCATATGACCATCCCGCAACATCTTCCTGAGCTGGATGTGATTACCACGGTCTCGGATGCATTACCATACACTTTCACTTTTGACAAGAGAATAGAGATATTGATCCCAAACCGCACAGCTTGGGAAACTAATGATCCCATAGGCCTTAGGTGGCACACTGACGGCTTCAAGATGGCTTCTGGCATTAGCGCCGGCATCTCTGGACCAAATCGGACAATCTCGAAGGTTCTAAGAATGAGTCATAATATCTTCAGAGCTGAATCACTCATATATGCCATCCTGACGTGCGTCAATTTAAGCTTAGAGACTGGTATGAGAGGAGTAACCATCAATATACTTTCTGATAGACAAGCATCGCCCAAACCGCGGAGTTCGTGTGGCAGGAACTCTAAATCCATTAACGAATGCCAAGATGCTCTACAAGGCCTTGTCAAAAGGAACAAAGTCAAATTCTGATGGGTGCCAAGGCATACAATCAACTCGCTAGGAACGGTTTCATTGAAATGTACATAGGTAGGTGCCAAACCTTTCTGCGGCATTCCCAAATCTAAGATCAACTTCTTGTTAGATAAGTGGGAAAAATCGCAACATTTGTCCTTTTGGAAAAGCGTTCAAGGCCATTCAAAAAGATACATATTGCCGGCCCTTGACAAACACTCTATTAATATACATATGTACATATGTACTCAAATTTAATAGAGTAGATTTCAGGGACCTACAGTTTTATGTCGATTCCAAACGGCGTGAATCGAGAAGCTTTTTCATGGCAAGTATACTAGGGGGGGTTTTGCCAGTACCTAAACAAGGAGTATGCCGCGAAATAAACATTCGATGGCGTTGATGTTATTGGGATTCGAACTCGCTCATCGTGCGTCAGAGTCCAACATACTAACCACTGCGCTAGGGCGCCCTCGCTTCCGAGATCATATTTCGAATATTTGCTTTTATGGGTCCGCGGTATTTTGCCACTAGATATTGTTGAGGCCCAATACATATATGATTCTGTCAAACGAACGCACGTTTGAAAAGCAACATTGCAACATTTTAGACCAAATTTTTTTGTATACAAACTTTTGTAATTCGTCATTTACGTACAAAATTATATTGCTTTGAAAATGAGTGAAATATATGGAGAAAACACACTATGTTATGTTTTTTTGCTATATAAAAAAAAGTAAAAACGATGCAAAAACTCGTCGAAAATGTGTAAAGTGTATCACCAGAATACTGTAAGTGAATGCCGGAAATTGCGGTGTCGAAGATGCAACTTGTTCTTGTCCATCATTCACTGAAAAAATCCATGAAGTTTTGCAGTTAGTAGACACGGCCTGTTAAGCTCGATGTTTGTGTGCCATATGAATTAGGGCAAAGGAATTCGATTGACCAAATTATCATAATTGAAAAGCTGCTGAAGTGCAACGAAGTCGAACCATTTTTGAAGCTAGTTATTGCCGGCGATGAAAAATGGAAGTGATCATGGCTAAGGGGTGGTTACCCTCCACCAGCAACTCAAAAGCTTCGATTGATGGCGAATAAGGTAATGCAGAGTGTTTGATGGGATTGAAGGGCGAAGCGGTGAATTCGGTCCTCTACTGTGCACAACTTGACCGTTTTAACAAAGCAATCAACAAGGAACGACAGCAATTTGCCAACAGAAGAGGCGGCCAAAACGTCTTTAGTAACTTGGAACAAATTGTCTGGATTTGGTTGGAAAGGTTTGAGTATATAAAAACGGGAAAAATTTCATCCTTGACCGACCTGTTTAAATCCTAGATCTTCACTAGCTAATTTCGAAAGTGTCGTCTACCTTCGTCGCCCAAGCCCCTGGGTCTGGTTCAACGCAAGAACAGCAATGGTAACATAGCCGATATCATATTCTTCTTCTTCTTCTTCTTTGATGGCGCTACAGTTCGGGGTGAACCAGGGCCTCAACCAACAAGCCTCTCCAGCCGGCCCGATCTTTGGCCAGCCGCTTACAGTGCCGCACGCCCCGTTGGTTGAGGTCCCCTTCCACCTGTGCGCGCCACCTTAAATGCGGTCGTCCTCTGCTGCGTAGTCCTTCGGGGTTGGAGTCGAAGACTCTTCGGGCCGGAGCGTTGATGTTCATTCGCTCTACATGGCCTAGCGTTGATGTCCATTCGCTCTACATGGCCTAGCCATCTTGGACGTTGGATCCGAAGACGTCTAACCAGGCCGATTTCGCTGTACAGCCCGTACAGTTCTTGGTTGAATCTCCTCCTCCATTCCCCCATTACACAAACGGGACCAAAGATTGCACGCAGAATTTTTCTCTCGAAACGTCCAAGAGCCTCTTCATCCGCTTTTGATAACGTCCAAGCCTCAGCGCCGAAGAGGAGGACCGTTATGATTTTGTAGAGGGATACCTTAGTTTTTCGAGAGAGGGCTCTACTTCTCTTGAGCCCGAAGAAGCAGCGATTGGCAAGAGTTATTCTGCGTTTTATCTCAGCGCTGGTGTCGTTGCCGCTTGTCACTATCGAGCCAAGGCAGTCCTTGACTACTTCAAAAATATAGCTGCCGAAGGTGACGTTCTGACTAAGACGTCGGTGTTGTGCGTCTTTCTTGGATGACAGCATATATGTATTTGGTCCTGTCCCCATTTACCCTTAGACCCACTTTCGCCGCTTCTGCTTCAATGCTTGCGAACGCCTCATTGACGTCTCGCTTTGTTCGTCCGATAACGTCAATGTCATCTGCGTAGGCAAGCAATTGTGTGGACTTGAAGTAGATCGTACCTCTTGTATTGGCCGCAGAGTCCCGCATGTTTAAGAAATCACATGACAGTGCGTCACCCTGTCTAAAACCTTTTTTAACATCAAAGGGGTCAGTTAGTTCACCTCCGACCTTAATGGAGCAGCGAGAGTTCTCCATAGTCATCCTGCATAGTCTGACGAGTTTGGCAGGAATGTCAAAACATGACATGGCTCTGTATAGCTCGTCTCTATAAACACTGTCATATGCGGCTTTAAAGTCGACAAAAAGATGGTGCGCGTCGACCTGGAATTCATGGGTCTTCTCCAAGATCCGCCGTAGTGTAAATATTCAGTCTATCGTTGATTTTCCTGGCCTGAAACGGTTTCGGGTACTTACACAGTACGGCAGAGAGGATCTTGTATGCGATGTTCAGGAGGCTTATCCCTCTTTAATTGGCGCAGTCATAGTGGTCTCCTTTCTTATGGACCGGGCAAACGATACTGAGATTCCATTCATCGGGCATGCGTTCTTCCGACCATATCTTGCAGATGAGTTGGTGCATGTTCCTGACCAGCTCATCGCCAGCTGCTTTAAACAATTCCGCGGGGTGTCCGTCTGCTTCAGCAACTTTATAAGACTTAAGTGTCGATATCGCTAGCTTAACATCGTCCAGGTCAGGTGGACGGGATTCTTCTTCGTCTTCGTCCATCATGAATGGTTCGCTCTGCCTGACGGCGGCATTTTGACTATCATTGCCGTTATATAGTCTGCAGAAGTGGTCCTTCTACAATCTCAGCATCGACTGCGACTCCACTACTAGTTGTCCCTCATCCCTGCAGGCTTCTGCTCTGTCTTTATAGCCTTGGCATGTTCGTTTTACTTTCTAGTAAAATTTTCGAACGTCGTTTCTGCAGTAACATCTCTCCATCTCCTCCATCTCGCGCTTCTGGTGCTCCTTCTTTTTCCTTCTCAGAAGTGCATGCTCCTCCCTCCTTTTCTGTTCATAGAGCTCGCGGGCAGCTCTCGTCTGTCGATGCAATGTGGCCATGTATGCATTCTGTGTCTCTAAAACCAGGGGTTTCTCGACTGTGGTGGCTCGAAACCGAGTATATCTGAGGCGGCCTCTCTAATGGCTTTCTGACAACGACTCCATTGCTGTTCTATGGTTTCTGCAGATTGCATCGGGACCTGAGAGAGCTTCAGGGAGACTTGATCGGCCGATATCATATTGTGCTAGTTTATTCAAAGGAAATTGTTTTTAGTGTAGGCCATCAAAGATTTGGGAAAATTATTCATACATAAGCGTAGCCCCTAGAAATTCATGAAATCGAGAGAATGTAAAAACAAAGTTTAACAATAACGACAGAAGGTACAAACAAATATCCTTGGGCAGCGTCACACAGTCAAATTTAAAGAATGTATCCTAAATAAATTAGTTTCGAAAATAAAATGAAAATGTCATCAAAGTGACAACCTAAACATCGTAAACCTTCTTTCCTTTGTTTTTGTGAACCCAAATCCTATGGTAGATGAAAACTGCTTCCACATATGTCATTAGAACCTAGCTGAAGAGCTGAGAGAACGAGGGAAAAGGAAAATGTCAACCTCAATGATAAGTTCACTCAACTACTTCAAATCCATACATAAGAATCAATCCATTGTAGGGATCCTCGTTAAAAAGGAAACATTTTCAAAAATACTTCCAGACTATCGTCACAAATTCGGCATTCCATTCATGTTTCACCTTAATCAAACACCATGGGGAAATAAAATCCCGAAAATTTGGAAACAGGGCTAAATGGAGATTGAAACGACCCCCTCCTACCCCGAGATTGTAATCTAAGTACTATATACATATACTTGAAGGGGATATACATATATGAGGTAAAGGCAATATGTCTTTTTTTTTTTTTTTTTTCTTTAAGTTCGCGGGTATAATGTTTTTGACTGATAACAAGGACAAATACCCAAATGTTGACCCAATTTTTTTTCAATTTAATCAAATTTTCATCAACATGAAATGGGAATAGAGATAAGAGGTTTCACGCTCACTCCTGAAACCTCTTATCAGTTAGAGGCATGCCTTAATTGTAATCGTACACATAAAACCCTGCCCTTCTATCCGTCTTTATGTAGGTCCATGTTATGTTATTCAATCGGCTGTATGATGATGTTTTACGTCACAAAAAAACAAAAAATGTCTAAATGAAGGGCGATGTTCCTCTCTCCCAACCTTTTCACTGTCTGTCAAAGCTATGGCAAGCAAGCTGTCGAATAAATATTTAACCCATTGCTTACGCGTATACTCAGATACAAGTAATACAAAAGGATTTACAAGAGTAATGCGACAGCAAGGACATCAATTTTCCATGTCCTCGAATGTGTTTTAGTTCGACTCACTTGATATGAATGTACATACATACTAATGTATGTACATATTTGGATCGGGATAATTTCCACTACCAATGCCACAGACATGTAACACAAACGAATGCCACCCGGAAAACGCATACTCTCGGCAAATCAATTAATCAATAGACAAGTGGGTGGAACATGACTGTATGAGCACGAGTACGAGTAGTTACATGTGAGTCTCTATATACAGATAGTACAAACATACGGCAAACAGAAATGGCATGACTTTGAAGGGCTTAACTGCCACAAAGGCCACTACCACACCATCAATCTCTGTCAGTCTTCTAGTGGCCTTGCATCCCCCTGTGCCATAGTCGGTTATGTGCATCTATGTAAGCATGAATATGTACGTCCAAAAATAAGGAAAAGGGAAAAAAAAAAAAAAAACAAAACGCCTTGTGCATCCGCGCCATTACATTTCAATTGCAGGCGCCAAATTAATTGCAATAAGGCCAACGATCAGCTATCAATTTGAATGGTCAATAAAAGCGAGAAAAAGAACAAGAAAAAAATAAATAAAAATAAAACGGACAAGAAAAATGAAAGGAACCTTCCTACTCGTCTCGTACCACCACCATTCACATCGCTTTGAATTCGGAAAGATGCGCATTTGAATTTCAATTGTAATGACAAACGACAAGCATGACTTGTGCATGCAAATGGGCAATCATTAAGTGGACAAATGCACTGGCACTACTCTTCTGTCCGCCCACCCACTCTGGGAGTAGTATCTATTCTAATAGTAGTTTGAATCCTTAGCTGTTGTCTATCTGTCTGTTTTCTTGCAAGATGTCTCTTGCAGAATCGTATGACACTTTTAAATTCCGTCTGCTCGGTTTGCCTCCATGCTTGCTTGCAAACGACAAGGCTCAAGTGATAGTGCTAGCTGCCGCTTTGTGTCACGTCCCTGTAATTGGAGGGTGACAGGAAAAGATGTGCAAAATGCATATTTGTAATACCATTCCGGGATATATGTATGTATTTCGTGCGCCATTTCAATAATTTTTTGCAAGTCGAATGTGAATATTTCGATCCTTACAGGCTGGTGTGTCATGTCATAGGGTTTTTGGCTCCAGTTTTTTTTTTTTTTTTTTTTGTTTTCTGAATTTAATTTTATCCTCGAGTAGCCTGATGCTCTATCTGCATATCTGTCTAAGTACATATTTGGTGTTTTGCAACCGCCCATATTCCCTATGGTGCTCTACTCTTCGGACTTCTTGACAAGCCATACGAAATAAGATTATGATAATGTACGAGCGCCCGATAACACACCCACATCATTCGCTTAGACATTAAAGAAATTGTCACTCAAAACTTGCAGATATGCACGACGGGTTGTATCCAGATACGTGTATTTCTCAGAATAAACCTTAGAGCGATCTGAGTATACAAATTTGCTTCCTTATGCACATACGTACTATATGAATATACATATGTATGTATGTACTTCTCGCTGTGATCTCATGGAAAAGTTCTTGGTGTCCTTGGTCCTTTCCATGTTCGACTGAGTACGCTTTCCCAGAGCTTCTGACTCGAAATTGGATTTACTATGGAGCGCATGACACACGCGTGATACGGATAAGAATGGAAAAACAATATTTCGCATAATGAAATGTATCAAACTTTAAATGGGTGAGCATTTTAAGGACATTAAGGGCATGGCATTGGTTTTTGTTTTGTATACACGAAGCAACTAAGCAGCTGGATTAGGTTGAGACGATGGAGTGTAATGATTTTTTAGTTAATGTGTGCATATAGCATACGACCATACATACATATGTACATATCGCCTTCGTTCCCCATCTGTACCTTGTGTTGTTTGTTATGCGACAGGGAGTTCTTGTTGGTCTTACTTGAAAATTCGGTTTAATTTAGCGTTTACCTTTTGAATAAATAAACATGCAATCTAGATATGGCAGTGAAAACGAAAATATTTCACAATCACAGTCACACTGGTTTAGCTTATATGTATATCCATATACTACATGCCATACATACATATGTATGTATAGATGTATGTAGGTAGATGGCAACTTTGAGGATTGATTTCGAAGGATATTTGCAATTCTGTTTCACCGGGATCTGTTGATGTAGATTTCGACGATGTTTGCTGCGTTGGCTTGGTATTTCGTTATGTAAGTGAGCATCAGTCGGTTGCACGGTTTGTTAGTGACACCCCTTTGAGTTGTGACTTTGACACGCGATATTTATCCTACGATTCGGTTTTCGGCCGTCTGTGTATAATTTTGAGATACAACTATCTATGTATGTATTTAATGGCAGAAAGTTTTGTGAAAACATTTGCTTAATCCAACAGAGAGAATTTCCATTCTACTTCCTGTGAGTGCTGGTAACAATTGAATCAAGTTCCTGTTGTACTACGAAACGGATAGATGGTGTTTGATAAATGTATTTACATACATATGTACATACATATACATACGTACATATGTACATATGTAGGTACCGAGAAGAGCAATGTAATGATATGGCCCCTAGTTTTCCATTGTTTTGAACACTTGGATTTTGAGAATAATGCATCGAGAAGGGCTTGTGAAGCATTCGGAAAAGCATAATAGCCCAAGCCATTGTAAAGTAGCTCAAATATTTTAGTTTCGTTCTTTTTCCAGGTATTGTATCATATTTTTTATTTACCTAAGGTAATTTAAGCCATTGAAGTCCTTGAACGCATTGAAGTCGTTACTGAAGTAACGAAGTATTCGGAAATATTGATACACTTAACTTGAAAAATGCTCAAAGTCGCCTAAAATTCTTGGAAGTTATTTTGTGCCTCTGAATGCTTATGATCTAGTTTTGAAGATATTCACGCATTTAACGATTTCAAAGATTCCAACGGCTTTAGAAATACGTCATGGACTCCGATGAAATCTCTTTTTTTTTTTTTTTGTTTTTTCCAGTTAGTGAAGACCTTCACATATCTGTTAGATAGGGTTAGATCAATCACCTCATGTCTCGCCGTGAAAAACGTTGTTTGAGAGCCAACATTGTTGATGATAAGGTCAGATGAAAGAGTGAAGTCTAAAGAACGGTCCCCTCTTAGATTGCATTTGCTGCTGCCCCAAGTAGTGTTTTGAATATTACCATCGCAACAAAAGATGAGACCAATCTTTCTGGCTTCAAAGTTCTTTACGAGTTCAAAAACTGTCTTCGGTGATGGAAGTAGTACCGAGTCATATGGGAAGTAAGCAAACGCCACGACGAAGTTTTCAATTACTCCTTGCGCTTTATAGCTTACTGTGGCAGTCCCCAAATTTTGTCCACAGAATTGTGCAATTTTGGTTGCCGATAGTGAGTTCGATAAGATGAGGCAGCCTCGAGGCTTTTCGGATGGCTCGTCATAAGGAATCATCATGGTTCCTGAAATATGTAGACTACGACGAAAACAGTGGCAAAAATGGCATTCATTGAATTCATTTCATGATTTCGGTGTATCAAACGGCTTCAGTATCTTCAAAAATTTGAATGACTACAAAACTTTAACAACATACATGAATGGCTGTCATTTAGTTATTTCGAGGACATATTAAACAAATATTTACCTATAAACTCTTCATAAAGGCATGTTACAATACCTGCATTCATTTACATTTTAAAAAGGTGATTTGAAGTACTAAATATCGTGTTCAAGTAGATCATCATTGCTGGACAATTTACATGAGTGAGCATGTGCATCTAATCAGCACTTAATTAGAAACAGTTTATCAACAATCGAATCAGGATAATTAATGTCCTTTTCAATGCCAACTAACAACAAGTATAATAATGACTGACATATAAATACTTATGATCATGAGTTTGTGGTTAACAATTCATAGAAGTATACTTCAAGCAGAACTAATGACTGTCAAGAATGTTTATTTGAGGTTATGGAACAGAAGACGCTCTTGACCACAATTCATCTATCATTGGTGCATGTGGTAAACGTGTGGTAAACATCACCGGCCGTCGAGCGGAAGGTCTGTAGTTCAAAGTCGTTCCATAGCCAAGAAAAAACAATTCCTATACAGAAAAAAATTATGCAAAATTATTCGTGTTTAAGCTATAACACGTTCTATTGCATGCCATGAACAAAAACTCTCATGATACCTTACGTGTGTTGCACACTTATTAATAATTAACATACTTTGGATCAATCAATCCGACAAAAGGGAGATTTCGCAACTATATGCAACCTTGCCAGAAAGTAATTTGCGAATTGGATCCATGATGTAATGGTTAACACACTGAACTCTCTACCCAGTGATCCGAGTTCAAATCTCAATGTCTGTAGCCACCAACAAGCAACGACACTCAACCCCTTCTTTCCCATTTTACATGGGTCCCTCGAGCCGGATGGCATGATGTTGCTTCACAACAAAAAGAAACAATCAATTCAATCGAACAAAAAATAAAGAACAATGTTTCGGGCTTGATGAGCCTCGAAGCGACAAATGCTCGGAAAGCGAGGACTAGATGAGTCTTTTTTTTTTTTTGTACACTGCGAAGAGGCAACTGAGAAGTAGAGCCCTCTCTCGTACGACCAAGTTGACCTTATATAAGACCTTAATTATCCCGGTCCTGTTATACGGCGCGGAAACATGGACTTTATCTAAAGCGGATGAGGAAATCCTTGGTCGTTTCGAGAGAAAGATTCTGCGTTCGATTTTCGGTCCCATAAACACAAAGGAGGGTTGGAGGAGAAGATTCAATCACGAACTGTATGGGTTGTACAGCGACATGAGTCTGGTCAGGCGTCTACGGATCCAACGCCTAAGATGGCTAGGCCATGTAGAGCGAATGGACACCACAGCTCCAGCCCGTAGTCTTTGAATCCAACCCCGAGGGACGAAGAAATAGAGGACGGCCGCACCTGAGGTGGCGGGCACAGATGGAAGGGGACCTCAACCAACTGGGCGTGCGGCATTGGAAAAGACTAGCGAAAGATCGTGCTAGGTGGAGAGGCATGTTGGTTGAGGCCCAAGTTCACCCCGAACTGTAGCGCCCGTTAAGTAAGTGAGTAAGTAACACTGCGAAAAATGTTCACAGGAACCTTGAGATTTGAACGCGGGTTCATTGGGTTGGGAGTCCAGTGCGTTAACTATTACACCATAGGTCCGGATCGCAAATTGGCAAGGTTACATATACACACCTAGTTGAGAATTTCACACTTTAAATTGCAGAAAAAATGACTACAATAGGAACACCCATTTTCGTGTGTTGCAGTAACACACTTACCATTTGCATTGTACGTACCACTCCCTGGTTGGCTTTAAGGCCGCGTATAAGTGTTTATAGGGACGAACTATACAAAGCCATGTCGCGTTTTAGCATCCCTGACAAACTCGTCAGGTTATGCGGGATGACAATGGAGAATTCTCGCTGCTCCATCAGCGTCGGCGCCAAATTAACCGATACCTTTGATGTTAAAAAAGGATTCAGGCGAGGCGATGCACTCTTGAAAAGATTTTGGAGAACACACTAGCCAATACAAGAGGCACGATCTATTTCAGACGTCAGTGAAGATTTTGTGAGCATTGAAGCAGAAGCAGCTAAAGCGGGTCTAAAGATCAACGGGGGAAACCAAATACATCCTGTCAACGAAAGATGCTCAGCACCGACATCCTGGCCAGAACATCATTATAGGCAGCTACAAATTTGACATATTTGGCTCACTAATGACAAGAGACAACACCAGTAAATCTTCGCTCAAAAGCCAAAGTGACCCTCTAAAAAACCTTATCAGCTCGGTCGTCCTTTATGGCATATAGGCTTGGACCCTATCAGAAAAGGATGAGGACACACTTGGACGCTTCAAGAGGAAAATTTTGCTTGTAATCTTCTGTGCCGTTTGTGTTAACAGAGAGTGGAGGAGACGATTCAACCACGAACTCTATGAGCTAATCAGACGTCTCCAGACACGGCGTCTAAGATGGCTGGCCATGTTGAGCGAATGGACACTATAGCTCCAGCCCGAGAGTTTTCCATTCTAACGGCCGCATCTAAGACGGGAAATTTTAGCAGCCAGCTCACCATACGTACAGTGAACTCTCGATAATTCGAATTCTATCTATCAATCTCGCTCTGTTTATGTTATCTCTATCCCGGCAGTTTCCTGTAACCGTAGCTTTCGGTCGTCAAATGTTGGTGGTTTGATTCAGCTACATACATACATAGTTTTAGCCATATCCGCATTCGTAAGAAGGTTATAAACTAGAAAGGTTTGATCAATTTATTTCACAAGGGGTGGCCGTGGTGCAGTGGTTAACATCATCGACCGCCGAGCGGGAGGCCTATAGTTCAAATTCGCTTCATAGCCAAGAAAAATGAAGTCCTATACGGATAAAAAGTATGCAACGCAGTTGCAGTATATGGTCAACTGAAATTCATCCTCTGCATATGCAATATTAAAGTGTTTGAACGAATTACTACTACGTGGAACTTGGCCGGCTCTCGTCCTATCTAGGACAATCACCACTGAGAGTTAAAACATCAACGACACCCAAACCACTGCACTCCGTTCAGGTTGTGTGTATATAAAACATCATAAGAGAATATAAGCTCTTGAACCCGCGCGAGTTTCGAAAAAAAAAGGTGAAAGAAAGGTAGCAGACAGAGCTTATGTCACATTAGTACGTTCGTTACGTGTGCAATCTGATCATAATCGCTCTCGTCAATTCTGTTGTGAAATTCCCTCTCATAAGTTGTCTTCTTACGGATCAATACAGATTATAATACTACGGATGTATCTATCAATTCCAATAAATCTTAAAGACAATTTCTGAGTCTATCCACTTGATCTTGTTGTTTTCCAATCTTAGTTTTCATTGATTTTATCCGGTTTCTCCCTTTTCGAATCATTTCCTTTCCTGAGTTGAAGCGTTAAATATTCAGAGAGTTGATCCAAAACCTTCACAAGGGGTATTTAAACTGCTACATATCATGCAAGTATACGTATAGATACGGATTAGGACTTTCCCGCTCCCACTTCCCCACAGACGTGTCACGAATTTTTATTAAACTTTCCGTAATCACAAAAAACCCATAACAATACATCCTTGTCCACCCGGTGCCCGTACTCTTGTTCATAATGAATTCTCAATCATGGAGAGCCAATACGACCGGCCTCAGATTTTCTTCCAAAATCCCGATGGACAACTTAAAATCCTACTTTTTCCTTTTGCTCTGCCTCTCGTGGTGCCGTCTTTGGTGTTTCGTTATCGTATGCTCCACATCGTCCGAATAAAGATACCTCGTTTTTTCGGTTTCCATCCAACACATCCACATGCGTCAGACAACAGCAGTGACAGCAATGTCATAAACCAAATCCACCCTCTAATCAAGTCTTATATAATCCGTAGGGGTATATCCGGCGCTAAGAGTAGATAGAGCCAAGACGCAGAGTAAAACCAAAGTCTGTCGAATAAATTCCTATCAATAACTCATTGGCAATGCAATTCGGTTTTTATTACATGATTTTAAGGGATCTCCGGTCATTAAGGCAACCATTCCACATATGTACATTCGTATACAATCATATGTACATGTGATATGTGATGTGATGTTGCTGTTTTATGAGTGTCCTTCGGTAGGACACGATCGATGACGACGCATTGAGAAGCAAACGGAAATTATTCGCTTCTCCCCCACACTCACTTAAATCGAAGGCAATCAGTTTTCCTATCATTTTTTGCCGTTTGCTGGTTACTATATGGTGGTTTGTCTGTTACAACAACGCAACATTTAAGTCAAATTAAGGAAATGATATCAAACGAGCCGACATTGACTCTGAAGCACACACTCAATCGAATCGAAATACAACAACACACACGATGGGAGAGAAGAAAAATAAAAGAAAATGGGAAATAACGACGAAAAAGGAACCACACCCCGGCCGGAAATGGCAGTAAAATCGCGGGCCACCCACGATTGTCATAAATTTCCTTGCGAAATGTCAACGTTCAGAATGAGTTTCTCGTTGTTTTTTTTTTTTTTTTTTTTTTGTTTTGTTTTTATTTCCATCTGATATCTGTTCCTGCATAAAAGTATCCAATAATATTTTTACTCCCGAAAATACAGTCAATCAGGACGAAGCAAAATAACCTCCTTTTTCACAACTCATCCTACACCGTTATGCCATTACCGCAGAGTGGAATGGGCAAATATAATTATAGGATAACAAAACAGAAATTAACAATTATTACCGTGGCTTCATACACAAACATATACAATTACGAGTACCATGACTATGCGGGTGTACGTACTGTTAATGTCACAATAATACGACAACATCGCACCGCATTTGACTACTCGTATAGCTTTGCCGCTCCCAACAAAAACAAACGCCATGCGCGTTTCAAAATCATTTCGCACACGATTCCTCTTATCTGCCCCTTGCTCGCTCTGTGTCGCGCCCGCTCAGGGAAACCATTTTCCTATTTATTTATTCATGGAATCATCGCAGTCGACCGACCAACAAGCAAACAAACCGTCCAATGAGCAAAAACAATCAACAAGGACTCCGGTGCTCGGTCGGAAATCGTTTTATCGATAGGCACTTTGTAGATCGGCAAATTAAAAGTTTTCATTCCATTACATCGTTAGCAATGTCAGGTTTTTGCCAATATTTGGCGAACAAGTTTCACTTCACTTTTCTTCGCTTTTACGTACTTCCTTATGGCAATTACAATAGGCCTCCCCAGGATAAGTGTGTTAAATTAGGTCCTTTTATTGCCCACGCCGCACGACACAAATCGATTTGTATCGTCTAGAATTGAGACTATGTATTGTGTCCAAAGTGAAAATGAAGAAGGGTAATCCCCTTCTTTCCTGCCATCAATGCCGTCATCGCCATCGCTATCGTCGTTTTACGAACTTTTGCCACTTTACGTTGATTTGTCGGAATTGGATGGTCGAGGAGACACATGATGCTTTCATCATTCACTCCAGCGACTTTCATCCCACTTTGATCGAATATTCTGCGATACCAACCATTCGATTCTATAAGTTGAGAGAACGAGAGGATTACGTGATGGTAGATATAAAATTTGATTTATAATTGTGGCGCCTTCGTTTCAGCTTCGGTTAAATGGCAAAATTATGTGATACATCAATCATCCTTTGTCGTCTCCTCTCAAATCTTCCAGACATACTCGATTTTTGTCCAAGTTGGTTGTGGGAAAAGTTTCAGCTAAATCTATCGCTTGCATATACATACATATGTACTTTCGTATCTATATGCGGTATTCGCAGCGTAACACGAGCTATACGCTCGACTTCGCTCGCTTCGACTCAACCAAAGTCACAAGAAAAAGCCAAAAGAAAAAAACAACGAGAAAACTCAAGTCGAATGGATAGGGTTTAAGAAGCTTCACGACTCCCTGGTCGACGAAATTGGATAGGACGAGGGATACATCTTCGAAAACACTGCACACTGGGCACTACCATCATAAGTACTTGCAACGAGAAACTTCTTCATCCGGCTCCTTTATTTTTTTCCTTCGACAAAACTTCATCTCGTTCATCCTCATGCTCCTACAAGTCCTATGTGGAATTTCAGACTATCTAAAGCATCTTTTATTGGTGTTTGGAATTTGAGAGCTTGTCTTTATCCGGGATAAGATATAGGTTGCGGAGGGGACAAGGAATTTTCGAATACTAAAAACAAAAAGGATAAAATGGAACAATGATACTCAAAGGATTAGCCGATGCAACCAACTCCAGTCGAGCAGCTTAATGATGGCGTCGAGCTCGACATGAAGTCATATTCTCATTTATATTCAAGCTTTTCTTCTCTTAATTTATATTCCTTGCACTATTTTGTTCTTGGCCTCTTCCTCCTTCTACTTTCTATTGTTCATATTCTTTTTTATTCCTAGCTCCTTGGTTCATCCAGGGCGCTGTTGTGATCGGAAGGGATATGCGCTTATTGGTTTGTTAATTGGCTAGAGGCACGTACAAAGGAAAGAACCACATTTCATCGAGAAACTGCACCAGATACACTCGTATAGTAAAGGCATGGCGGCACATTCCTCTTCCTTTCTTTTTTTTCAACTGGCCTCGTTGCCTTGTCTGTTCAAATTCTGAGTTTATTTTTATGTATGCCTGACTCGACCTGCGGGTCTAGTATAAATAAAGTTTAGCCTACAGCATGGGCCATACCATACGAAAGGTGTACGTAAACGGTCTGCAAGGAATATTTCTGCAGAAAAGTTTTTTTTAAGGAAGAAGGATTTGGTTTTCGGAAAACCAAAAACCACTCCTAGTTGAACGAACTTTATTATAAGTTTTCACTTCCTAACCTGTCCTATATGTCGCCTTCGAAGAAGTTCTCAAAAAATCCGATTACCTCTTTGTGATGCATCCAATCCAATTTTCTATAATACTTCAGTGAATGGAGATGTTCTAACCACCTTACTTTTGTCAAAAACTGCTAAGTGTCTTTTACTTGGTAAGTTCTTGTTAGTAAAATGTCTGTGAAATAGGGAACTGATTGAGGATTGACATTTGTGCTGAGGAAGGTGGTATATGTTGGCTTTCTTTTTGTTTCGAAAAATGTAGACATACGCCAGCTACAGTGTAATAAAAGAAATTATCATCGATTTAGGGTAGGCACGGGAAAGGTCCTCGGATATGGTGAGCAGACAACCAAGTCTTTTATGGGTAGATTTGAAAAGCGTCTTTCTGACTTATTTATCCAATAGATCAAAAGATGGCGTACACTGCAAATGCAAGTGAGACTTATTCGTGTTAAAACCATAACATGTTCTATTGCGTGCCACGAATAAAAACTCTAATGACACCTTAAGTGTGTTGCAGTGATGCACTTATTTTCAATTAACACACTTTGGATCAATCAATCAAACAAAAGGGAAATTTCCCAACAATATTCAAACAGAAAGTAATTTGCTAGTCGGATTCATGGTTAATAAACTGGACTCTTAACCCAATGATCCGAGTTCAACTCTCAATGTCCGCAGTCACCCAAAAGCAAAGACACTCCAACCTTCCCCTTCCCATTCTACATTGGTCCATCGAGCCAGATGGCATGATCGTCATGATGTTGCTTTACAACAAAAACAAAAACAATCAATTCTTCTTTTTCTTTGGTGGCACGCATTACAGCTCATGAAGGACCAGAGCCAAGCTCTTCTCAATCACCCATATTGTGTGTGATTTATTTTTCAAACAGGTGAAAGGGACCTACAGTTTAATGCCGATTCCGAATGGCGTGAGTCGAGAAGCTTTTTCATAACATGAGCGCTCAGACGCAAATACTGGTCCACTGTACTCCAGACAGACACCTTACATTAATGTATTTTCCCCATTTTCCGGAGAAACATTGAAAGGAGCTTCAGTGAATTAGTGCTAAGAGATTGGGCACACACTACGTTGGCCCCAAGGGTGTGACACCGTGCGCGAGAAAAGGCGGGACATTCGCGAAGAAAATGCTCTGCCGTGTCATCCTCCTCACAGCACAAGTAGGCGTCTCACTAATGCCAAGCACGCAGAGATGTTTAGCAAAAGTGTAGTGGCCCGTAATGACTCCCACAAGTCTTCTGCAGTCAATTCTCCTTAAGGACAGGAGGAATGCTGCAGATTTCTTGCAGATATCAGGGCATGCGCGCCTTGTCATCCTGCATCTTGGATAATCTCTCCATCTACGGTTGTGTGTTTGCTTGGTTTGGTGGCGTTACAGCCCATGGAGGGTCAGAGCCAAAATTCTCTCGATCACCCATGTGTGTGATTTATTTTGTATCCAGATGAAAGGGACCCACAGTTTTAATGCCAATTCTGAACGGCGTGAGTTGAGTAGCCTTTTCATGGCAATTATACTACGGGGGGTTTGCCAGTAACCCGCTGAGGAGGAACCGCGAAATAAACATTCGATGGCGTTGGTGTTATCAGGATCCGAACTCGCTCATCGAGCATCAGAGTCCAACACTCTAATCACTGCGCCACAACGCCTTCAATCGATTCAATCAAACAAAAAATAAAGAACATTGTTTCGGGCTTGATGAGCTTCGAAGCGATAAATGCTCGGAGAGCGAAGACTAGATGAGTCTTCTTTTTTCTCGCCTTAATTTAAACACGGGATCACTGGATTGTGAATCCAGTGTGTTAACCATTACGCCATGTGCCCGGGTCGCAATTTGCTTTCTGGCAAGGTTCCATATAGTTGTGACTGCCCTTTTGTATGCCTTCATAATAACACCCTTCAAATTGCATTAAAAACGACTACAATGAAAACACACCTTTTGGTGTGTTGCAGTAACACACTTACCATCTTATATCTATATTTATATTAAGGCTCTCCTATGTTGCTCCAATAATCAGTATATGCCATATCGCTAAAGTGTAAACAACACACATTCTTCATGCTCTAAACATGTCAACTTTTATGCTAACAACTTATGTGGGAAGCACTGCGTTTTTGCTTTAACTAGAAGAGAAGTGCAGCTGAAGGGGAACATGCTCCACCAATAAAAATATGTGAGTATTGGTTTCGGCATCTTGGTCTTGACAACTGGAAGCAGCGTGCCCGGGACCGTCAAGGATGGAAGGCAGCTATAGCTCAGGCTCACATCCTCCATGGATCGCTGGCCTGATAAGTAAGTAAGTAAGTAAGAGTATTGGTTTCGGCGCTTAAAAAGTGGTGATTTTGCCACCAGTGACAAATAACGGAAAGGAAGGCCAGTAAGGAGTTGGAGATTTACTATGCCAAGTTTCATATCAAACTCAAGAGGAGCTTGTTGGGAGTGACTCAACAAGTGATTTCAAACCGTCTCAAAATCACGGTTATGATGCAAAAAAAATGATATTGGGTTCCGCTTGAACTCAAGCCATGAGACATCGAACGCCGTTTTTTCACATGCAACCATCAGCTCCAAAGACAATATCGGATGGAGACTGGCTATGAAAAGTGGATCCACTATGATAATCCAAAGAGTAAAAAATCATAGGCTAAGGCCGGTCATCTGTGAATTTAAAGGCCGTACCGCATATTCACGGCAAGAAGCTGAAGCTGAAGAGCTACTGCTTCGTAGCCAAGAAAAAGTAATTCCTATACGGACAAAGAAGTATGCAACGCAGATGTGAATGGAAAGTGACCAGACGTACTGCTGCAGGCATAACACTCACAGTATATGGTCAACCCAAATTCATCCTCTGCGTATGCAATACTAAAGTGCTCGAACGAATAACTACGAACTATAACCAACGCGGAATTTGGTCGGCTCTCGTCCTATTTAGGTCTAGGACAACCACCCCTGAGAGTAGTGAACGAACATCAACGACCCCAACCACTGCACTCCGTTCAGGTTGTGTGTGTAAACACATCATAAGAGCATATAAAAACTTTTGAACCTGCGCGAATCTCTAAAAAAAAAAAAAAAAAAAACAATTGCAATTAATTGATTAATTTATGCATTGAAGTTTAAACGCCCCATTATGCTAAAAGACATGACAAAGACGCACTTAATTGGAAGGTCCTACCCCACCTGCCACATGTTCTGATCGATGGCTCATGACCTGGCCGAGCATCACTTCACTTCTTACGAATTGGGTCGATTTTTAGACCGCCTTGGATTGAATTTTTTTAACGCGGTATCAGTGTGATAGTCAAAAGTAGTAGAAAGCGATGGGCAATACTTTGAATAACATACACACATTGTACCAAAAAACCCTCGAAATGTATTTATTTGGATGGAGCAAACCTTTGTGTTGAATCTGCGACTCGATTAACATACCTTTCCAGCTTTTGTGATCGTTTGCTATGATAAAAGGTTTACCAAAATTCACGCGGACGCATAGTTTACAGAATCAGGAGACAGGGTTTATCGAAAAATTGTACGCTATTCTGGCACATATACACTATTTTGACTAAATTCTGCGGCAAAATTTCATTGATACCATGCTCGTGGTCGTGAGTTGAAGCATAGATATCTAGAAGAAAACGTGACCTGACAGCCGATAATTTTATTCCTTTTCCAGTAAGCTTCATTAAGCTTTATATGTACGGACGTTGAACGAACCCTTTGAACCGTAAGTATAGATTCAAAAAGTGGCGTCGCAGAAAGTGTTGGCAGTAAAACCAGACTTTTAAAAAGTGTATAAGGTGATTAGCAATCGTCCGAAGTACAAGGCTATAAATGCCTTCAAAATGACTTTTGGTCAGGTGCAACGACGCCTTCATAGAAAGTAACGTCGTCAATAATAAAGGGGTTAAAAAGAAGTCTTCTGTCTAAGCCAAGTCAAGTTCTAAGATGAGAAAAGGCACGTATATTGCGGTGAATCTTCATGTCTCCCGATGATTCTTCTATCATGCATGAGTAAAGTGTTCAATAAATATACATACATTCACGTTACGTCAAAAAGCGTTTCAATATTTAATATGGTAGAGCTGGAAGATTTTTATTATACGCTCGACATAAGTATAATGAGGACTAGATTCCAAAAATCAGAAACTCTGTTATTCAGGACTGACGTCTAGAAATACTGGACGCAGGCATTTAATTTTTGGTTCAAGCAAACTTTGGAAGATGGTCAGGCTTAAAAACGCAGCTCTGACAAGATGACTGTTTCTAACAGGCTACTTGACAGCATCTTCTTTTAGCAGTAGTTCGTCTTAAGCTCTCTGCAGGCAAAAGCCAGCATAAAGTGCAACGGAGCATTAAACACGGCAGCTGCCTCGTTATTCAAATCACACGTGGGACTTAATTAATTAGCGTAAAACAACAACGGAGGACGCTGTGGCGCAGTGGTTAGTGTGTTGGACTCTGACGCACGGTGAGCGAGTTCGGATCCCGATAACACCGACGCCATCGAATGTTTATTTCGCGGCGTACCTCCTCGGCGGAGTACTGGCAAAACCCCCCGTAGTATACTTGCCGTGAAAAAGCTTCTCGACTCACGCCGTTCGGAATCGGCATTAAACTGTAGGTCCCTTTCACCTATGTGGAAAATAAATCACACACAACATGGGTGATTGAGAGAAGCTTGGCTCTGGTCCTTCATGGGCTGTAACGCCATTCATGAAGAAGAAAACAACAACAAGTCAATTAAACTGTGCTAAGATCCGATCCTGCAAGGCGACTCCGCGGCAACGTTATCGCGTCATCGATAAACAAATTGGGAATCGCGCAACAACGGACAAAAGAATCCGGATAACAATCTAACCAACAAGGCACGCGTGTACTGCACTACACGCGTTTTAATAAGGCTACCATATCACTGAAAGAAAACGAAATAAAGACATCTAAAGACAAGCAAATATAAATACGGGAGAGGTATTACTTTTGACAAAAGATTTGAGATATTGACCCCAACCGCACAGCTTGGGAAACTAGAGATCCCTTGCTCAACATCAAAGGCCCTAGGTGGTACATTACATTAATGGCTCCAAGATGGTTTCTGGCGTTGGCGCCCGCATTTTTGGACCAAATCGGAGGATTTCGAAGGCCTTAGGAATGAGTCTTTTGATAACTTGGAGAGGTGCTATTGCAGACACGACGTTCGAAGATTGATGCTGAGAATATGGAAAAACTACTTCTGCAGACTTTATAACGGCAACCAACATACCGCCGTCAGGCAGAATGATCCACTTTTTAACGACGAAGATCGCAGAGAATTCCGTCTCCCTGACCTCGACGAAGTTGAGATTGCCATGTCGAAACTCAAGTCGAATAAAGCTGCTGGCGCAGATGGACTGTCTGCTGAGCTCTTCAAAGCGGCTGGGGGTGAGCTGGTGGGCATGCACCGGCTCATCTGTAAGATATGGTCAGAGGAAAGCATGCCCGAGGAATGGAGTCTCAGCATTGTTTGCCCAATCCACAAAAAAGGAGACCCCTTGCGCCAACTATAGAGGAATAAGTCTCCCTAACGTCGCATACAAGATCTTCGCTGCCGTTTTGTGTGAACGCCTGAAGCCATTCGTAAACAAGCTGATAAGTCCTTGTCAGTGTGGCTTCAGGCCAGGGAAGTCCATTATCGATCAAATCTTCACACTACGGCAGATCCTGGAGAAAACCAATGAATTTTAAGTCGACACGCACCATCTATTCGTCGACTTCAAGGCCGCATATGACAGCGTATATAGAGACAAGCTATATAACGCCATGTTTACTTTTGACATCACTGCTTAGCTCGTCAGACTATGCAGGAAATGCTCGCTGCTCCATCCGAATCGGTGCAGAACTGACCGATAGCTTCGAAGTCAAAAAAGGATTTAGACAGGGCGATGCGCTGTCGTGTGATTTTTTTAACATCATATTAGAAATGATTGTGCAAAAATCAGAGGCCAATACAAGAGGCACAATCTATTTCAAATCCTCGCAACTCCTTGCATACGCCGACGACATTGACATAATAGGTAGATCGCAGCGAGATGTCAATGAGGCGTTTGCGAGCATTGAGATGGAGGCGGCAAAAATTGGTTTGGCAGTTAATGAGGGCAAGACTAAATATCTGCTTTCATCGAAAAAGGACATTTACCACCGACGCCTTGGACAGAACGTGAATATTGGCAGATATAAGTTCGAGGTAGTTAAGGACTTCATATACCTCGGTTCCGCAGTGACTTGGAACAACGACACCAATTTCGAAATCAAGCGCAGAATTACTCTTGGGCTCAAGAGGCTGCTTCTTTGGGCTCAAGAGGCAACTGAGAAGTAGAGCCCTCTCTCGTACGACCAAGTTGACCTTATATAAGACCTTAATTATCCCGGTCCAGAAGATTCAATCACGAACTGTACGGGTTGTACATGAGTCTAGTCAGGCGTCTACGGATCCAACGCCTAAGATGGCTAGGCCATGTAGAGCGAATGGACACCACAGCTCCAGCCCATAGAGTCTTTGAATCCAACCCCGAGGGACGAAGAAATAGAGGACGGCCGCACCTAAGGTGGCGCGCACAGGTGGAAAGGGACCTCAACCAACTGGGCGTGCGGCATTGGAAAAGGCTAGCGAAAGATCGTGCTAGTAGGAGAGGCATGTTGGTTGAGGCCCAAGTTCACCCCGAACTGTAGCGTCCGTTAAGTAAGTAAGTAAGTAGGAATGAGTCCTTGTATCTTCCAATCTGATTTATATGCCATCCTAGCATGCGTAAACGACAAGTTCAAACTCTGGTGGATGCCACGGCACAAAGGTATTAAGGGAATGAAATCGCCGATCAGCTCGCTAGGAAAGGTTCCAGCGAAAGATACATAGTTGCCGAACCCTTCTGCGGCATTCCCAAGTCTAGGATTAACTTCTTCTTAGACAAGTGGGAAAAATCGCAATACTTGTCCTTTTGGAACAGCCTTCAAAGACTTCGCTAATCGAAAAGATTTATACGGCCCCATGAGATGAGATATCATCTCATTTCTTGAGGACGAAGAAACTGCAGGGCACATATTACATGAGTATGCTGCCCTTTGCCACCTTAGGAATCGTATCTTAGCAGTGAAATTATGACTACTGAGGAGATCATCTCAGCTCCTACGAGAGACATTAAGGAAGACAACACATCAACTCTATTAAGGAAGCTTTTCCCTCGTCTAATCGGCTAGTAGGCACAATAGATCTATAGAGGTCGCAGTGCTATTTGTAAGCACTAGCTCCTTATAAAAAAATAAAAATAATACAACAACAGCCCAGACCAAAGTGAGATGGTAAGCGCTATGAAAGTACTAAAATCCAATAAAGCTCCCAGACCAGACAAAATAAATCCAGAACTGCTTAAAGCTGACCCCTGTTCCCCCAACCACATTCTGTTCCTCCTAATAAAAGACATATGGGGACCTCTGGAAGGATCCCAGATAACTGAAAGTAGTCATTATCATTCTTATTCCTAAGAAGGGAAACCTGTCCGAATACAAGAATTGGAGAAGCATAACGTTGCTTAACATGGTGAACAAAATCATAGCTCACATAATCAATCAAATCAATCAGTGACCTTAGGCCGGTCCTAAGGGAGGAACAAGTCGGGTTTCGTCCACGCTGCTTATGCATCGATCATATCAACACTTTGAGAATAATCGTGGAGCAGTCTGTCGAGTGGCACACACCACTCTAACATTGCTTCATCGACTTTGAGAATGCGTTCGATACTCTTAGACGTGACGCAATGTGGAAAGCTCTAGCATGAAAAGAAGACACGAACATATTATAAGCAAGGCGATTCAAGTGCAGACTGGAGTTAGGCAGGGTTACGTATTATCGCCGATCTTATTCAACCTGGATTTAGACCTAATAATACGACATGCATTTGCGGGGACAGAGGCATATCCTGAGACATGGGTGGCAGACTTGAGGATCTGGACTATGTGGACATCGTGCTAAAGGTGAGGCAAGACCAAGAAAACCGAGTCAAAGTCACCCAAATCAACGTCATGTTGACTATTTTTTTTCGATGATCGCGGTGTTGTGCATTTTGAATTTCTTCTGCCAGATTAAACTGTCAACAACGAATAGTGGCAAAACCACGCAAGGATAACAAAATACTGAAACTAAACGACCTGCCACAGGATCGAATTTTCGGGGAATGGGTCTTAGGAAAGTGTGAGGAAGACCCGCCCTTTTATCAGAAAATTTTTCTTCAGCGACAGAGCTCATTTCTGGTTGTATAATTTTTATCAAACTATAACTATAACTGCAACCTCAGGTAATACAAGAGCTGCCAATGCAATGGACGATTAAATCCGCTGAATAGATGCGAAAAAAGTCTTGTAAGAATGATGCAAATGCGAGGAAAAAAGAAAACAATTCTAGTGAAGTCAAACAGTATGCGAAACTTGTTAAAAGCTATACCGATGCCTAAACTTGGTCTTTTAGAAACCAAATAAATACGTCCAGAACTAAAATTATTTTATGGAGTGGACGATAAGTTATATTCAGATAAGCTCGGAATATAGCCCAACCATTATACAATTCCCAATGGCTGGAAATGATTTTAAGACCTCAATTTTTCTTATCTTAAAAACTTTCTCCATAAGTTTATTCTGAGTACTAACTAGGAGGGTCGATTTTTGTTGCCTGAATCCTTCTCTAGTAAGAAATGCAACACCTCATCCACCCATATTGAAACTTATTCGAAATCCAAATGTAGAACAAGTTTCAAGAGCCCTTAGGCCCTCATAAATGACTTTAAATGAGCACCAACGCCATATAACTGTCGCCATACTTCAAGGATTTCCCTCAATAATTGTCTCTCCCACCTCCATCATAACGCTTCAACTATAACAAGGTAATTTCGTTTACCACCACATTTGATTAGTTTAGTTACAAGGCCAAGTCATTCGTCGTTCCTTACTCAAGAGCACCTTAATGACTGAAACTTATGTTACACCTATGTACACGTTCATACGAGCGAGTACCGACGTCCGACGCACAGCGAAGGTGGAAGCTAAAAATTACTCTATCATCAGCGGTTAGATGAAACTTTCCGTCTGGTTTTCGGTAAACTCCTTGAAAACGTTTCGTAATTCCTTGGCTTTTGTGCCACTTCGAAGTGTGTTTCGGTTTTGGTGAAACCTCAGCCTGGATGTAATTAAACGGTTTTCAAAGTTTCAAAGCCTTTTCACGACCATCAATCATGTAGGATTCACGGCAACTGTAAAACGCCCCGTCCCGAAGGATTACTTGCAGTTTATTATTCGCGAATCGATTTAAATCCATCTAAATTCAGTTTGCAGTTTCTATTCCATCAGTTTATGTTTTTGTTGTTCCTCATTTCGTTTCTGTTTATTCTTATTTCACAGATGCTAACGCAAAATCAACACCACCAACGCGGGCGTATTAGCATAACGCAATAGACAGGCTTTCAGCCGGGATAGAGTTTTTGTTTTTATTGTTCGTGCTATTGCCAGTTACTAAATAGAATTTTACATGAATTTTAATAAAATAAATTGAAAAAATGAATACAGCATCGACGAGCAATGGCCTGATGTGGCTTCCCTGCGGTACGTTTGATTGGTATTTGTTTGTGCGATACAGTGCCGAGTATGAAGTGTGGGATTTGAAAAATCTATGTTAATCTATTTCTGGTGTTCAAATTGAAATTGTCGAAAATAAATAGGATTTTATCACGGGGATTTATGGCCCATACATGTGCGGCACATTTTAAAACATATTTGTACAGTCATTGTGATGGAATAATTATCCAGAAAATAAATGACAAGCTTGTAGATACGTAGAGTTTTTTACAGCCATAATACTCGTTCATCCCTGGATAATTAAGTGCGCAACAAAGAATCTCCCCAAACTCCCCAAACTTGCACAAATTTTCCATTTAAGGTGCATTTAATATCAAATCAAATTAACGCGCCCGAGAAATTGTCAGAATAACAGCCCACTTGCTCTTTGGTGTCCTTTCGTGAAATTAAAAAAATCCCAATAAACTATCATCGCTTCCGGTCGCTTGGCGGGGGAAAGAAAGACTGACATTTCATAAAATTGCTCATTTGCTGAGCCCGCCTGCGGGTCCATGTGTCGGACGCTTTTACCACATCACCATTCATAAAGTTCATTTGGCGCGTGTGAGAAGAGTGAAAGGGAACAAGAAAAATGACGGGTACTTCAGTCAATTTAAGTCGGCGATAAAGAGTATAAAGTCCATTAAATTCAGTGAGCGCTCAATGCCCCGACGTATAAAGGCACACCATCTACGCCATCAATCTCTTTTCCATTCCGCTTTCAGTTTTTTTTTTTTTTTTTTTGTGCAAAATCATAACTGGGCAGGATTTTCATACCCGGTACAGCTAGCGGATGGAAGAGAGGGATACGCCGTATGGCACACGGATTCATTGGGAATTGTGATCGGCGATGTGTGAAATTTGTGCTTTGGCAATTGCGTAGGAGCATAGATTAGGATATGTATGTCAGCAATTGGTAGGAAAATACGAACATATGTATTAGGAGGTTGGCGTTGGCGTCGTCGGCTCGATCTATTTTCGGATAAATGCGTGTGCAACGAACATTCGAGGATTTGGCCATCGAATCGTTGGGGAGTATGTTGATTTTTATTAGACGGGCTCTGTCAAGGAAGCCCGGGGTTTTGGGCTGAAGCATCATTTGTCTTGAAGCGGCTTTACATAAGCGGATGATGAATGTATTCTACGTACTTAAGAGATACGATTTGCGTTTGAATGGGGGTTTTTGAAAACGCTTTTCCGTTGAGATGAAATGGGGTGATTGCCGGATTTCCTTGGACATTAATTATGTATGTATGTATATGCGGTGGATTCTATATTCCCAGGGACCCAGAGATTTAAACTTAATCTTACGGCCATGCCTAGACAACAACTTGTCATTCCATTTTAACATAGTGTGTAATGAATCCCTACATAATTAGATCAAGTCTCATTTCTCACTCCTGAAACGCGACATTTAACTCTTCGGAAACCTTCTGACACGCTTCTGTGTTGCCTATCCCAACATCACAGTGCTGCATATAAATGATTCATTAATTCACTCATCCAGAGATAACTTACCTCTTATACACAGATGTCAAGAACAGCTCGTTAAAGTACAAAAGTCCGCAGAATATCCTTAAATATTTAAAACGAAAGAAAGAAGAAATAACCTAAGCAAAAAAACAAGAAACTGGCAGATTGACAAAAAAAAAAGGAAACAATCTGGGACACAAAGAGCCATTCAGGAGTAATAAAGTACTCTCAAGCCAGGCCAGCGCCAGCATCACTCGCATACCCACAACTATGCATACCAACGTCCCATGCAACAGAGTAACCACAATAAACCAGGGATTTCCACTCGTTTCCTTTTTTCATGAGGGACATATTCACTTTTTTTTGTGAGATTTTATTTTAATGGAGTCAACCCCAAACTACGGGGTCAATTCTTTTAACTCATTCTATTCCAACAGTAGCATAAATCCATGTCCAGTTACGATAGAGTGAAACAATGAGACCTACACGCAACGAGCTCGAGGAAATAGAATGGAACGAGCGCAATGTTTTTTTTAATTAATACACGCCCTGTGGTGCAATCTTAGCAATCCAATGGGTGACACTAAAAAGTGGTTACGAAAAGGCTTTGATGTTGCCCACTATCGCACAATCTAAAGAGTGTTTGGGACTGTGTTTTAAAGAAAAAAGAAACAGAATAACCAAACACAATATACAGCTAATAGAGCGAACAGCAGCTCTGTCCTAGAATAACTCATGTCCGAAGGATGTGAGCCAAAACAAACACACTTGTTATCAAAGATTAGTAATCGATAGCACTTTATGGATCTTGAATCTGGGCCGGTGCCGGCGAGGTTCAAAATTGCAATAAAACACTGCGATACTAGGATAGGTGGTTGAGTGACTAGGCGGCATAAGAGAGTGAATGCATTTGGACTGGCGCCAGGCGACAGACACTGCGGAACAACAACAAGGCGGTTGACTGCGGTCAATTTAGCTAAACAGAAGTTTTGGAATAATTAGCATGTCGCACATACGAGTATAGAGTACACATATCTCAACTAACATTCTCTCCATCTGCGTGTAGAAATACGGACGGTGACATTCTTGGAAAAATGATACGGCCCAAATGGGCTTGTGAAATCGTCGTTTTTTTGAATCACTGAATTTTGGAACGAATACGTAATATGATCGACCGAAAATGAATTCCTGTTTATACTTAGATGCTTGCTAGACTGTTCCAAGGGAGAGCAAATATTTGTTCGCGTTACTACAACACCCGTACATATACATATATCCTATGCGTCATACATATCATTTTTAACTCAACAAACTCGTAGAGTAACTTTTGCAATTTCAACATACAATCAAAGCTTAATCATACACGAAAGTCAAAAAGAGGAAAAAAACTTTTGTTTTTTATAAGAAGATGAAACAAACAAGTTTCAATTCGAAAAGTGTGACTTATCCTGCGTCAACAGTTGACATGGTAGACAGTCAACTTTACAAACTTTTTACACAAGTCGCGAGAATACAAAAATGCACTGTAAGTTTTAAAGCAATAAGGGTAGGGTAGAAAGATACACATTCAGTTTTAGGAGCAAAGTTGTTTTCCTTGGGGGATATGACCTGTTGAATAGAAAATGTTGTGTGATAAAGTATTATGCATGGAATGGAATCACACGAGATGTTTGGATTTAAGCTACAATAAATTATGTTTGAAACTAAGTGTTCCATTGGAAAAAGACTAAAAGACTAGGTAAGCCACATGGGCCCAATTATTTGTAATAGAGTATGCTGGATAATGAATATTGTTGCGGAGACACATACCGACGGTTAAGTTCGAATTTCGCTGTCGAAGTTCGAAAGCTCTAGTAAAGGGGAAGTTGAAATGATCGAAACTTTCAACGGCGTTATACCGAATGTCAGAGCATTCTAGAGATTTCCGAAGGAGAACTTCTGACGGTGAACGTTCGAGAAGGTAGACCGAGAGCTATATAAGCGCGAACACTCGTCCTCAGAAGCATTCAGTTTACGGAATTGAATAACGTGCGATCAGTCGGTATACAGTGTGATCAGTCGGTAAACCAGTGTGAAAATAAAAGCTTGTAATAAAGGTTGGTGTAAGCAATAAAGTGTAAAGTGCACAAAAGTTAGTAATAAATAAAAAAAGGTGGATTGCTCAGATAATTGATGTGGGGTGAATTAACAAAAGTGTGTAAATAGTGTAGTTTATCGCATAGAACAAGAAATTAGAGAAACTAACCATCGATTACCTTTCTAACCGGCCCTTCCTTGCTAGTTGGTCAGATGGTGCATGGATATGTTCCGATACCCACTAACCTTTATGGGTATTACAGGCCGTACTCCTGCCTGTCCCTCTTCCCCTCTCGTGACAGTGTTCGCACTCAGCACACACACTGAGTGCTAACGCAACCGACGCATAACGGGTCGCGTGTGTTGTTCTTTGTTGGTGGATCAAATCTTACTGTCGTAAGGGCATAACACCTACGGTAGTTTGTTTTTGCAAATCCGGCGATAGAACTTCACTTACACGGCTCAGCTTTGACGGTTTCTTATCTATATATGTTTTGTAGTTTGTATTGATGAGGGATTTCTGTGTGCAATTCTGCAATATTCGTGGGTTACGGAAGAATTTCTTGTCCACGTATTTCCATCTCTCTCCACAAACCGGCTGTTTTGGCACTTTGTGAAACACAGGTAAATGAAAAGTCTGATCCTTCGGATTTCAGTCCTCATGGATATAGCTTAGTGCCATTATTCGTTTCTCACCGCGGTCTCGCCATCTAGATATGTCCGTAGTGACATTGCTTACCAGCGTCTTCCACAGTATAGCCAAACATCCACCTCGGAATCTAATTTCATATGGCTTAAATTAACATTCCGTAAGCACTCCATTCACTACTGTTTTCTTTATAGAAGCCCCAATCTAGACAGGAATGCAACATTTGATTCATTCGACGCACTGTCTGATTCCATCCAAAGAATTTTTTCCCTGTCCCCTCGCACTGAAATCGTTTTAGGGGGCGATTTCAATATACACAATTCTCAGTGGCTTCAACATTCTGGACACACAATACCCGAAGGAAGGTATGTTTAAATTTTTGCTGAGTTAAATCAATTAACTCAACTTGTCCCCGATACTGGACTTGTTTCTTACCTCTCAGCCTGACAAATACACGACTGATGTATTGTCGCCCCTAGGCTCGTCTTAACTCTGCGTGATATCAGCGAAATTCTCGAACTCCCACTATCCAGTTAAAGAAAAAGCTCCTAAGAGAACACTATGGCTATATGAGAAAGCCAACTGGTGCGGCCTTAACAACTTCTTTCGGACCTTTAACTGGTCGTTGTGCTTCCTCGACAACGACGTGGACGCCGCAACTGATATTATCGCAAATATTATCCGAACCGGCATAGCAAATTTTATTCCCAGCAAGATTAAAAGCACCAGGCCTAAGGATAATACGTGGTTTGACTTGAGCTGCAAAGAGACTATTAGGCTCAGGGAGCTAAGTTTTCGGGCCTACAAGGCAAACAGTTCTGAGGAAACCCGAAAAAAGTACATACGAGCCAGAAATGACTGCAAAACCCACATTCGACCAAAAATTAATGCGCAAAATCCTTCAATGTCCCAAAGGTAGCAAAAGTTTCTGGTCGTTTGTAAAAAACGAAAAAAACTCAACTACGTCGTCTATACCGACGCTCATCCACAATGACATTCCAGTTGCCACCCCCTTAGACAAAGCTAACCTACTTGCTGCCCATTTCGCAACCAGTTCTCAGCTGCCAGCTTGTACTTCGTCTCCGCCTGTACTAGAGTGCGTCAATTCCACCATGGGACTAATCCACTTCCGCACTCGTACAGTCGCAAGGGTTCTTAAAGACCTCGACATACACAAATCCGCTGGCCCATATGGTATTGCCCCAATAGTTTTGACGAGGTGTTCTTCTACGCTGGCAAAACCATTGCGTAAGCTTTTTCATCTTTCCTACTTCTCTGGGCCCTTTCCGAGTAGGTGGGAAACAGCACTTGTCCAGCCCATACCCAAAAAATGCGAATCATCTTCTCCCTCCAACAACCGACCCATTGCACTAACGTCCCATCTTTCCAAGGTCATGGAAACACTGATTAAATATCTTGAATCACGGAAACTCCTCAATGACCGTCAATACAGTTTTCGCAGCAACAGATCCACTGGTGGTTTGATGGCATATCCCGTCGAAAAGTGGAATTACTCGCTTCACCAAGCAGGTAAAAGCAAAATTGTTGCACTGGATATTTCGAAAGCATTTGACAGGGTTTGGCATGAAGCCCTTTTGACGAAAATGCGTGCTTTTGGGATCGATAAGTCTCTTCTTCAATGGATTAGAAGCTACCTTTCGAATCGTTCAATTCAAGTTGTTTTGGACGGATTCAAGTCTGATACTCACTTTGTAAATACTGGTGTTCCCAAGGGCTCCGTTTTGTCTCCGACACTCTTTCTTATTTTTATAAATGATCTCTTGTCTGTTACTTCCAATCCAATTCACTCCTGCGCTGACGACAGTACCCTCAGCTTCTCATATTCGTTCACTAGTATGTTGAGCTCATTAAATTCCGATATCGACAGCATCATCCAAGGGGAGTAAAAACAATAGAGTCGAATTTAATGCATCCAAAACACAATGCTGTCTCTTGTCGTTAAAGCGTATAACTAACCCGCAGCCATTATCCATGAATAGCACTTGCATCTCAGTAACCGAAAAGCTTTACATCCTGGGTATGTGTGTTGCTCACAATCTTAATTGGAGCGACCACATATTCAGTGTCGCCAAGAATGCTGCGAAATGCCTAGGCTTCTTATACAGATGCAAGAAATTTTTCTCACCCTTAGATCTGGCTACAATCTATAAGGCGTTCATTCGCCCCAAATTAGAGTTTAATGCTCATGTCTGGTCCGGTGCTTCCAAGACTTCATTGCACCTACTAGACAGAATACAAAAGCGCGCTATAAAAATAATAGGTGACTCCAGCATTACCAAAACATTAGATTCGCTGGAACACCGCAGGAATGTTACCTGCCACTCCCTGTTTTATAGTTACTTCCACCAAAAATGCTCTGATGAAATAGCAACACACGTTTCTCTAGGAATGCTCACCAATATACCCTGAAGCCCGCTTTCGGACGTACCGTCAAATATAGAGAATCTTTCATTAACCGAACCACACGAATCTGGAACTCCGGGTTTCCCCCCTCAATGCAACTTGCAAGCATTGAAGATCAATGTCCATCGGCATTTCCTCTATCCCTCTTCCTTTCTACCTTCCGCCCACACTGTGTCGCCGACATAATAAGGTTATTAGACCTTGAGTGCGCGCAAACTATTAAAAAAAAAAAAAACCTACTAGCTCTCCAACTTAGATGGATATAGCCCAGGTTGAAGCAGGGTACGTTCTGCCTCAAAACTTACTAGTTTGAATCCTTTTTCGGGTGTTTGGTGATGTCTCTATTATCGAACCTTGCATCAAAGTTGCGATTTGAGTACTGCAAAGGAAGTAATAAGCCGATACTCTACCAAAATGGTCATAAAAGTTTTTTTGTGGAATCATGTACTACCAACGAGCTTTTGCTTTTCGAGAACAGCTTTGATCCAGATATTGTCGCTTTTATAATTGGTTTGAGACTTTCGGTAATCTGTTCTGATAATACTTATACATTAAAGATACCGAAAATATATAATTAGACTAATTGCACTAAGTCGATATGACTTAATCCTTTTTTTCACCTAAAAAGAAATATTCCTTAATAATCTTTATGGAGCAACAGGCTCGTCCCCATAGAGGCAAATCTTGTGGTTCTGCCAACGAAACTACAATTGCACTCTGAAATATTCTCCAACATACTTAACTATATCAGTTTACTGATTTTCCCCGTAGAAATGCTGTTCTATGCCAATGAACAGGGTCTTATATGCCCCTGTCTTTTTAACCTCGAAAAACCAATGTTAAAATCAAGCTTGTCGTATAGTTTACAATTCAGTGGGCGTCGGAGTTTCAAACAATTCTTCTTCCACATTAAACCCTTTGTTCAAATTTGCTAAAAAACAGCTCTTTTCTATTCTGTCTCTTTTACAGTGCATAAAGGGTCAGAGCCAAGCTAGCTCTCAATCACCAATGTTGTATGTGATTTATTTTTCACATAGGTGAAAGAGTTGAGAGTTAAGAAGAATTCCCGCTGAAGAGGGACGCCGCGAAATAAACATTCGATGGTCGGGATCCGAACTCGTCCATCGTGCATTAGAGTACAGCACACTAACTAACGTCCGGCTAAGAACTAGCTAACGAAAAACCCCCGCTTTTACCATGAAGCTGATTGCGTAATTTTTTTATATCGAGAATTATGTAGTCTACTTTCCTGATCCTCTCAACCCAGTGATCCGAATTCAAGTCTCAATGCCCGTAGCCACCAAAAAGCATAGATACTCAGCCTTCAATTCTACATTGGTCCTTCGGACCGGATGGCATGATTACCATGATGTTACTTCGTAACAAAAAGGAAGAATCAATTCAATCAAACAAAGAACAATGTTTCGGGCTTGATGGGCCTCGAAGCGACAAATACTCGAAGAACGAGGACTAGATGAGTCTTTCTTTTTTGGTCGCTGCCAAAAATGTTCACTGGAGCCTTGAAATTTGAACACGGATCACTGGTTTGAGAGTCCAGTATACTAACCCCTACACCATGGGTCCGGGCTAACTATTCTGGGTCGCAATTTGCTTTCTGGTAAGGTTACATAGAGTTGTGAATTTCCCTTTTGTGTGTTTTCATAATAACACTCTTTAAATTGCATAAAAAAATACTACAATGAACACACACTTTGGTGTGTTACGGCAACATACTTACAATTTGCACCGGTTCATTCTCCGTTTGCATTCATTAGTAACGGCTCCCTACTTCTTCTTGATTAATCTACGACTATCAGGGATTTTAAATATCACCCGCAAAATGTTCTTTGTCTCATTCTAGGCTTTATGTTTTAGACCCATAATATAGGTCCGAGTACTTAGCCCTGTGGAATTTCACCAGTTATATGATACTGCTTTACACCATTTTCAGCGTCGAGTAGGAGAGGCCTGTTTTTCGTTTAGTTCAGAACTCTTTCCACTGTGAATCACGGAACAATCATCATCATGATGCGAGGGTTGTACGATAAGTACCTGTTTGGCACACATATTTCTTCTTTCTTTTTATCAGCTTCCCTACATATGTAGCCTCCTTTCAGGTCGAGACATTTAGTTGAGCAGTACTTTCACTTTTTTTGAGACTTGCCACTTTGTTGGAGGCTTCTGCTATCTGTTGGAGCACTCAGAGGCAAATACTGGTCCATTGTACTACCAGCCAGACACCAGAAGGGTTTAAGTAATGTGGAACTAAGAGGTTTGGCACATATCACGTCGGCCCCAAGCTTGCGACACAGTGCGCAACCGAGGGCAGGACAGTCGTAAAGAAAGTTTTCTGTTGTGTAATCCTTCATACAACATTCAGCACAGGTTAGCGTTTCACGGATGCCAAGAACGCAGAGATGCAGGCTGTAATAGCCCGTGGTGACGCCCGCAAGTCTTGTGCAATCGAATCTCCTTAACGATGAGAAAAATGTTGCGAATATCTTACAGACCTCAGGGCGTACGCGCTTAGTCATCCTGCATCCTGAATATTCCCTCCATCTACGATTGTGTGCATTAAAGACCCAATCGTTGATATATGTAAGATTTGAGCGTGGAAACAGGTAGACCTAAAGTGGGTTCAGGTTCTGAGAAACTCTGCTCTGAGCCCATTCTAGCAAGTCCATCAGTGAGCTGGGACCTATACAAGCCTTGGTGAATTTAGTCTGCCAACTTTGTTCAAAATAGAGCTTTGAGTGCAACTTGGCTGTCACTGCAGACGCATATGCTTTTTCCCTTCCACCTGTGCTTCACAACATAGTGCATGGCCATTAGGATTGCGTATGTATGTATATTCCTGCATATTTTCCTAACGAAAAGTGCATCGCCGGAACCTTACCTATACCAAATACACTATCATTTCAGTACGAGTCGGACCAAAAAACATTTCTCTTGGGGCGAGGCATGGCTTACAGTGCGCTCCCTCTGATAAATATATCAAAATATGGAAGGTTCGTGCTGGGGAAAGGCCCCGTAAAGCTGAGACAAGCCGTTCTTTGAAGTTTGTCTCTTAACCACTTGCAAAAGTCATGCACATACCAGAACAGGATAACAAAACCATCGATCTGGAAAAGACGTTGTAAAAAAACTACTTTATCTACAGTTCGATTCTATCCAGTACTAGGAAAATACCGCTTCCTTCGATCAAGCATACATACATACATATGTATGTACATATGTTGCGTAGAAGCTTGGAATATAAAGATCTTTCACCTCAAGCAAGAATACATTACATGTGCATACATATGTTTGTTACTTACTTACTTATCAGGCCAGCGATCCATGGAGGATCTGAGCCTGGGCTATAGCTGCCTTCCATCCTTGACGGTCCCGGGCACGCTGCTTCCAGTTGTCAAGACCAAGATGTCTTACATCCGCGATTACTTGGTCTTTATACCGGAGGTTCGGTCTTCCTCTTCTTCTCGAACCAGGAGGCTCGGAGTCGAATACCCTCTTAGCTGGAGCGTTGATGTCCATGCGCTCGATGTGGCCGAGCCAGTGTAGTCGACGGATCCTTACCTTCCGGACTACATCCACATCTTGGTACAGCTCGTAGAGTTCGCGGCTGTGTCTTCTTCTCCATTCACCTTCCTCACAGACAGGACAAAATATCCGGCGCAGAATTTTTCTTTCGAAAGAGTCCAGAATCAGCTCCGCTGTCCTGCTTATCGTCCAGCTTTCGGCTCCGTACAGCAAGACTGGCAGAATGAGCGTTTTGTAAAGCATGACTTTGGTCTTTCGAGTGAGGAGTTTGTACATATGTATATGCAATCGCACTATTGCAGTGTAATAACAAAATCTAAATTCAATTGAATCCAAAATCAGATTACATAGAGAACAAGACGATATAATCGAGAAAAAAGCCCCGAAGGTCCAAAGAAATTATCCGAAACTCATTCGAGTAACCAATTAATATCGTTTCTGTACCCTAATCAAACAAATGTTTGATACAAACGTGTAGGATGGCATCCGTTTATTTTCATATGCAAAATCCAAGACTTTAGGTCCCAATTTGGTAAATGACAACAGAAACAATTACCGAACAAACTTACAACACATAATCACAGACGGTCCTGAATTCCACAAACGATCCTTTCATTCTAAGAGGGAAAAATAAAATAGGGAAAAGCCAAAAAGATATGGTAAAGAGCAAGGATAAGAAGACGACAGAGGAAAATTATTTTCCAGCCGAAGCAGTTCCAACCGCACTTTGTCACAACCACTACTTGCTAATCTGTTTTTCTCAACCATAAAGGGTTTACGAGGGCATGCAAAGGCACACACATGCACCTAAACCCCTCCCTCTCATTGGGCACCCTCAACAATGTAGAGAAAGGATCTGAATAAAAAAGGATGAAAGTATTTTGATAGAATATACGACCGGAATGAGATTTGTTGACTCTCGTCCTTGTCTTTACATTCCCCCTATATCACCACCACCATTACCACCACTATATTAGTCGAGAGACGCCACAAAGTTGCCTAGTCATTTGAAAAAAAAAAAAAAAATGATAATAATGAAAAGCAATTGGAAAAGAGAAAAGAAAGAGTAACGAAAACGACCGAAACAGGTTAGATTATAAAATGTTCATGCAGATAACCATTAAACCATTAATGCATTAAGCCATTCAACCATTCGAGCACTACCCATTAACTTAAAGAACCTGGCAAACGACATATGGTACCAAGTGCCACTACGATCGGCATAAACCGAGCAGTTAATGACCGCATGAAATGCGTTCGTGTACGCTTTCGCTACGCGTTGTTGTCACTTATTATAAAAGCTTAACGCCTGCTCTCTAATTCTCGTTATCCAATTTACTAACTACTATCCGCACATATCCCTGTGCGCACCCCTCAGCCCTAAGAGACATTAATAAATTGCTTTGGGGGTGATAATATTAGGTTGTCGGTATGGTACTTTTCGCCTATTGCCACCTACTCCTTTACGGGTGTTAATATAAAAAACAGAAGCAGAACGACAGGGGAGATAAATACGTTAAATGAAATTCCATTTAGCCCGTTTTTGAAATAGATAGATTTTTTTTTCTTAAGCTTTTGGCTTTGCGCTTACCGTTAGGCTGTTGTTTGTGACGTTGCTGTGTAACTGGTAGCTAAATTCAATTAACAACCATTAGTCGTAGCTACTTCAGTAGATAGGCACCACGATGATAGTGTCGCGTTGATGGTTATGATGATGACTGCTGTTTGTTATATGACTGTTAAGGCGACGAGGTAGCATATTAGTATAATCCAGATTCACGGAGACAAAAAACGTTACCATTAGTTGATTAAAAAACAAAATCAAATAACACAACACCAAGCAACCGTACTCGAGAATGGGGGTAACAATCACTTCTCATTCACCTTATTCTCTTTCGTCGGCACACTGGTAAACCCCACTATAGCACGCGTTGTATCTTTATCTCGTTATCCTTTTTATCCTCTATATTTGTTGGGGACACGAAAGCAACCCTAAAAATCACACTCTCCTCTGATTTTTTTTTGACACTATGGTTTTTTCGAATGGAAATTCAGCGACTTTAAGGTAGATTTATGAAAGGAAACACCTGAACGTGGACAGATGCGTTTTCAGGCATTGTACAATGATTTTTTTCAGTTCTTTTTCACGTTTAATATGAGTTTCTGTATCCGTTTTCGATTGGCAGGAGTTGGGTGATCGATGAAACGATGTAACTTGGCCAAAAAGGGTTTTACAAAATTGTTTGAACCATTTTTGGATACAGTTTTTTGACCTTTATTTTTAATTTTTTTTTTAACTTATTTTCAATACCAATTACATTCTTTTCTGTTTAAATTCAATCTTCGACAAATATATGGTCCAACGGATGCGAATGGATGTGGAAAACTGGGCTGAAAACCGAAATGCGACCGAAAAAAAAAGCGTAATGTTTGGGGCACACTCTCGATAGACGATGATGCTGGGGACACGAATACGAATACGATTATATGTCACCGTACCAACCGACGAGATTGTTAGGGAGTGAAAAATCGAGTTTTCCACAAAATCGAGTATTTCTGCACAGAGTTCCTTGCCGCTCTCTCTCTCTCATTGCCTGTGTCGCTCTCTTGGATATTCTCTCATGGAAACAGAGTCCAACTCGTACAATCACTCGCTAAGTCGGTGTCATCTTGCACGCGAGAAAAAAAAACAACTGCGCAGGCGCTTGTATTCACTCCTGTTCACTCCCATCTCGATGGATTTATTAATTCATTTTCATTTCCTCTTTCTTTTATTCTTTTTTTGTTGTTTTATCAATCTGCAAGTGCTTGGGGTGAAATTGTGCAGTGATATTTGGTTTTCCTTTAGACAGGACTGGAGCTAACATTGGAAATATGTACTTTTACGTTGAATGGAAACGATTGCCTGTTAAACGGGGTCATAGCTTTGAAAAGATGAGGTTTTCTTTTCATTACATATTTATGGTGAAGTTGATCTCTCGTAATGGGGAAGGTGGAAGGTGTCAATCCGACATGTAATGATGCTAATGATATTGTATGTATGTATGTTGGCGTTACAGTCCATGAAGAACCTGAGCCGAGCTTCTCTCAATCACCCATGTTGTGTGTGATTTCATTTTCACACAGGTGAAAGGGACCTACAGTTTTATTGCCGGTTCCGAACGGCGAATTTCGAGAAGTTTTTCATGACAATTTTACTACAGGGGGTTCTGTCAGAACCCCGCTGAGGAGAAACACCGTGAAAAACACGTTCGATGACATGGCTATGTCGGGATTCGATCCCGAGTCATCGGCGTCAGAGGTCAACACACTACCGACATGTAATGATGCTAATGACATTGGTAAGAGAAAAAAAAAACTTTCGACTCTCTGCAGAATATTTAATTTATGATGCGATTTATCACATGTCTTCGGGTATTCTGAAAATATTTTTTACATTTGCAAAAGGTTTTGCGGCAAAGTACAGTATTTTGGAGCATCCACATATTGCTTTGAATTTAAAAACAACAAAAGTCAGAATTTTTCTTTCAAAAATTTGACATTTGGATTGATTCGTCTATATGGTATGATGTTCCCTATAAGCAGTGACATACATTTGTAATTAGTTCTGGCAGAGTAAAAGTTGGCACGACACTGCTGTTGACCCAAACACATATTTCTATCCAATATTCGACTGTCCTGTTTATGTACAACTTAAGCAGTTTGTCAAGTCAAGTTTGTTCTTTGACAGCTTGTCAAATTTGGCTTACACAATAATAGTTTTGCGTTTTATTTTGTGTTTTCACTACATTATCAAAAACCTGCTATACCGACTGACGTTCAACGTCCACTTTCGCCATTAATACGCGAAAGTCATTCCAACTGTCATCCACCCAGTTTGACAGAATACGTGGCCTCTCTGAAAGACGAACTATTTATCAGAAAAAACAATTCACATCCACAGTTCTACGGTTGGAAAGGCCAAGAAATGAATTCAATCGCGTATATCACACTCTGCAGTTTGTTCTTTGTCCAACTGCTCAGGGACTGCAGCTCGTTTATCATCACTGTGGATGCACATAACGAGGAATGCTTCTTCGAACGTGCCGAAGCTGGTACCAAGCTAGGTGTGTATAAAATCCCAATAAGCTTTATCAGCAATATGTTACATGTCTATTGAGTCATGTCCTCACCGGTGGTCTTATATGTTCTGTGACAGGCCTTACATTCGAGGTGATCGAAGGCGGTTTCTTGGACGTGGACATCAAAATCACCGGCCCGGATCAGAATGTCGTGCACCAGAGTGAGAAAGAGTCCTCGGGTAAGTTGACGTTTGCCGCTCATACGACCGGAGTCTACACGGTCTGCTTCAACAATGAAAAATCAAGTATGACACCCAAAGTTGTAATGTTCACAATTGACGTGGGTGAGAGTGCACACCGGGCACCAGGAGCTCCCGGTGAAGACGAAGTGGGACATACCAAGCTAGAAGACATGATCAGGGAGCTGTCGGGTACATTAACCAGCGTCAAACATGAACAGGAATACATGCATGTAAGTTTGCCCCATTGGCTTTGTCCTACACGTGGAAGTACTGATTTGTTTGCGATTTCAGGTTCGTGACAAAATTCATCGTGCCGTGAACGAGAGCACCAATTCACGTGTAGTTCTGTGGTCAACGTTCGAGGCGCTCGTTCTCGTGCTGATGACGGTGGGGCAGGTGTACTATCTGAAGCGCTTTTTCGAAGTAAAGCGGGTTGTGTAGACAATTGGGTGTTTGTCATTAGGGCTATGTTCTTTTCATCGTTTTCTCTATTTTCCTTTTCATACAAAAAATTGAAAAAAGATCGAATTGTCATTGGAAATTTAATAAAATCTAAATTCAGTGCGACAAGGAGACGAATTTGATGTTTTACGTCAGCCGAGGTCAATGAGTTGGATATATAGTGCGGAACCTAGGCCGTCATGTTTGACTCTCGTCTGGAGCACGGAGCAAAACAGACGAAAGGCTGCATTGACAGATTTTCTAATTCAACTTTTGTCTTCATACCTTGAGATTACGCTGAGCTTCTAGCCAGTTCGGTGATGAGCGCCTAGCAAAACAGACGTTGAGTGACAAAGAGGCATTGAACGACCAACAAAACAGACGTTGGTTGGTTGACTAGCAAAACAGATGTTGAGCGACCAGCAAAACAGAAGTTAAGCGATTAGCAAAACACGTTGAGCGGGTAGCAAAACGGATGTTGAGCGACTAGTAAAACAGACGTTGAAGGACAAACCAAACGCATTGGGCGACCAGCAAAATAGACGTTGGTTGACTAGCAAAACAGACGTTGAGCGACCAGCAAAACAGACGTTGAGCGATTGGAAAAACAGACGTCGAGCGACTTGCAAAATAGACACTGAGCAACTAGCAAAACAGACGTTGAGCGACTAGCAAAACAGACGTTGAGCGACTAACGAATCAGACCTAGAGCGAGTAGCAACCCAGACGTTGAGCGACTAGCAAAACAAACGTTGGGCGACTAGCAGAATAGACGTTGAGCTACTTGTAAACTGTCGTTGAGCGCCTAGGAAAACTGATTTTGAGCGACCAGCAAAACAGACATTGAGCGCCTAGCAAAACAGACGTTGAGTGACAAAGAGGCATTGAACGACCAACAAAACAGACGTTGGTTGACTAGCAAAACAGATGTTGAGCGACCAGCAAAACAGAAGTTGAGCGATTAGCAAAACACGTTGAGCGGATAGCAAAACGGATGTTAAGCGACTAGTAAAACAGACGTTGAAGGACAAACCAAACGCATTGGGCGACCAGCAAAACAGACGTTGGTTGACTAGCAAAACAGATGTTGAGCGACCAGCAAAACAGAAGTTGAGCGATTAGCAAAACACGTTGAGCGGGTAGCAAAACGGATGTTGAGCGACTGGTAAAACAGACGTTGAAGACAAACCAAACGCATTGGGCGACCAGAAAAACAGACGGTTGACTAGCAAAACAGACGTTGAGCGATTAGAAAAACAGACGGTGAGCGATTAGCAAAACAGACGTTGAGCGACTAGCTGAATAGACGTTGGGCTACTTGTAAACTGTCGTTGAGCGCCTAGGAAAACTGATTTTGAGCGACCAGCAAAACGGATGTTGAGCGACTAGTAAAACAGACGTTGAAGGACAAACCAAACGCATTGGGCGACCAGCAAAACAGACGTTGGTTGACTAGCAAAACAGATGTTGAGCGACCAGCAAAACAGAAGTTGAGCGATTAGCAAAACACGTTGAGCGGGTAGCAAAACGGATGTTGAGCGACTGGTAAAACAGACGTTGAAGACAAACCAAACGCATTGGGCGACCAGAAAAACAGACGGTTGACTAGCAAAACAGACGTTGAGCGATTAGAAAAACAGACGGTGAGCGATTAGCAAAACAGACGTTGAGCGACTAGCTGAATAGACGTTGGGCTACTTGTAAACTGTCGTTGAGCGCCTAGGAAAACTGATTTTGAGCGACCAGCAAAACGGATGTTGAGCGACTAGTAAAACAGACGTTGAAGGACAAACCAAACGCATTGGGCGACCAGCAAAACAGACGGTTGACTAGCAAAACAGACGTTGGTTGACTAGCAAAACAGACGTTGAGCGATTAGAAAAACAGACGGTGAGTGATTAGCAAAACAGACGTTGAGCGACCAGCAAAACAGAAGTGAAGCGATTAGCAAAACACGTTGAGCGGGTAGCAAAACGGATGTTGAGCGACTAGTAAAACAGATGTTGAAGGACAAACCAAACGCATTGAGCGACCAGCAAAACAGACGTTGGTTGACTAGCAAAACAGACGTTGAGCGATTAGAAAAACAGACGGTGAGTGATTAGAAAAACAGACGTTGAGCGACTAACAAAACGGATTTTGTGGGACTAACAAAACCGACCTTGAGTGGCTAGCAAAACAGACGTTGAGCGACTAGCAAATCAGACCTAGAGCGAGTAGCAACCCAGACGTTGAGCGACTAGCAGAATAGACGTTGAGCTATTAGTAAACTGTCGTTGAGCGCCTAGGAAAACTGATTTTGAGCGACCAGCAAAATAGACATTGAGCGATTAGCAAAACAGACGTTGAGCGATTAGTAAAACAGACGTTGAGCGACTAGCAAAACAAACGTTGAGCGGCTAGCAAAATAGACGTTGAGCTACTAGTAAACTGTCGTTGAGCGCCTAGGAAGACTGATTTTGAGCGACCAGCAAAACAGACGTTGAGCGACTAGCAAAACGGACGTTGAGCGACTAGCATAACAAACGTTGAGCGACTAGTGTAAGACGTTGAGCTACTAGTAAACTGTCGTTGAGCGCCTAGGAAAACTGATTTTGAGCGACCAGCAAAACAGACATTGAGCGACTGGCAAAACAGATGTTGAGGGTGCTATTAAACCTCCAGTAATTACGGAACATAAACCTTGTTTCCGAGTTCCCAAAATATCTCTCGACATTTCATTTAAACTAAAATCTAAGTACGTAAAGCTATAGTCATGGACTATCTTCAGTATGATGTGCCTCTGATCCTACTATGCATGACATCAGTTTTAATCATTTGCGCGTAACTACTTAGTCTCCACTCAGCGGTTCTTCTCTTATCGCTCCACTCGCTCACTTTTCATTCAAACCAATTTTGATTTATGCTCAAAGGAATGCTTTCTGCGCAGTCAAAGAAAAACAAAAAAAATTAAAGAAAATACGAAGGACCAGGAGCAAAATTCAAATCATCAACGTCTTCTCGACCAAATTGTAGATGTCACTACGGTCCAGTGGGTATCTATCGCAAGCCTACCAACCGCACGCATCCATTGCCGCACATCAAATCTGACGTTTACACAACAGCATATTGCAAGAAGTTCAGCAGAAAAGGGAACGACGGAAAATTGCTTGAGCCATCGTCGGACGGAACTGCTGCTGCTGGAAGAGATTTAACCAAAAAAAAAAAAACGAAAAAGGAAACTTGAAAATGGCAGCCACACGAAGGCTTAAAAAAGTGAGTAAAATTGCCGAAATCGCGATCCTTGTTGCTTGATGGGTGGCAGGTGAAGGGACGTTGTATATAGTGAGACCCACGATACGGGGGAAAGTGCATGTGATAGACATTGGATTGGTTTTTCGTAAATTTTCCTCTTCCCCCGGGGTGGTTTTCGTTCGTGTCCCTTCCCTTTGTGTTGCTTTTGCTCTGCCAAACAAAATCCAATTCGTTGATCTGATTGTTTTCTTTTTGTTTCTCTTTTTCGTATACTACTCGATGGATATCACTTTGTGCAGGAGCTGACAGATCTCCAGTCATCTGGTCTCAAGAAGGCGTTCCGCGATGTATTTGTCGATGAACAAAATCTGTTGCGTTGGACGGGCCTTATTGTCCCTGTGAGTATACATATGAGTACGAGGAGATTCCAGAACAGTCCACCGTACGCGGTGGGATGTGAATCACCACCTCGGGTTTTTTCGCTTTATCTCATGCTTGTGCTGAATGTTTTTTTTTGTGCATTGTATCTGGGCTTTGTAGGAAAATCCACCGTACAACAAGGGAGCATTTCGAATTGAGATAAACTTCCCGGCGGAGTATCCGTTCAAGCCGCCAAAAATCAGTTTCAAAACGAAAATCTATCATCCGAACATCGATGAGAAGGGACAGGTGTGCCTGCCAATAATTAGCACCGAGAATTGGAAGCCTGCAACTAGAACAGATCAAGGTAAGAGAGCGATGGTTCGTCCGGTAAGGAGATTGCTGACTCATATTTTCATCATTAGTGACGGTGTCCCTTGGTAGAAGGTTCATTTCTATTTTTGGAGACGTTAGCCATTGATTAAAAGTTTTTTTTGCAGCGTGTTGGCTAAGAAATCAATCTAATCACAGCCGTCAAGGTGTTGGTAGTTTGTTTTGACTGTAAACACAGAGCAATTTCAACATACATTTTACATACATACGTATGGTCTTAGAGAACCAGTACTGTATGAGTTCAAATGATAGGTTCCGTTTAACAAAATGTTCTTCCTTGAGGGCCGCTCATCACTATTTACAGTGATGCAGCATAATTTGACGCTAATCAATCATGCGAAGGTTGTTCAAGATTAAGAACTGATTTACATCAGTATCAGTTCCAGTCGGTTTTATCTACCACACTGATTAGCTCTATCCGATTTCTGTAATATCTAGCTGATTTCTGCAAGCTCGAACCCATTTCTGCTGGCTGAAGGCGGTTCCTGCTGGTTCAAAGCGGTTTTGCTACCTCAAGGCGGTTTTCGCTGGCTCAAGCCGATTTCTACTGTCTCAATGCGGTTTCTCCTGGCTCAAGGGGGTTTTTGCTAGTTTAAGCCGATTTCTGCTAGCTCAAGCCAATTTTTGCTAGCTTAGACCGATTTCCGCTGGCTCAAACCGATTTCTGTTGACTCAAGCCGATTACTACTGGCTCAAACCGATTTCTGCTGGCTCAAGCTGACTTCTACGAGCTTAAACCGATTTCTGCAAGCTCAAACCAATTTCTGCTGGCTCAAGCCGATTTCTGCTGACTCAAGCCAATTTTTGTTAGCTTAGACCGATTTCCGCTGGCTCAAGCCGATTTCTGTTGAATCAAGCCGATTTCTGCTGGCTCAAGGTGACTTCTACGAGCTTAAACCGATTTCTGCAAGCTCAAACCAATTTCTGCTGACTCAAGCCGATTTCTGCTGACTCAAGCCAATTTTTGTTAGCTTAGACCGATTTCCGCTGGCTCAAGCCGATTTCTGTTGAATCAAGCCGATTTCTGCTGGCTCAAGCTGACTTCCACGAGCTTAAACCGATTTCTGCAAGCTTAAACCAATTTCTGCTGGCTCAAGCCGATTTCTGCTGACTCAAGCCAATTTTTGCTCGCTTAAGCCGATTTCTGCTGGCTCAACCAATCTCTACTGGCTCCAGCCGATTTGTCCAGGCTGAAGGCGGTTATTGCTATCTTAAGCCGATTTCTGCTATCTTAAGCCGATTTCTACTGGCTCAAGCCGATTTCTACTGACTCAAGCCGATTTGTCCTGGCTCAAACCGATTTCTGCTGGCTCAAGCTGATTTCTACGAGCTCAAACCGATTTCTGCAAGCTCAAACCAATTTCTGCTGGCTCAAGCCGATTTCTGCTGACTCAAGCCAATTTTTGCTCGCTTAAGCCGATTTCTGCTGGCTCAAGCCGATCTCTACTGGCTCCAGCCGATTTGTCCATGCTGAAGGCGGTTATTGCTATCTTAAGCCGATTTCTGCTATCTTAAGCCGATTTCTACTGGCTCAAGCCGATTTCTAATGGCTCAAGCCGATTTGTCCTGGCTCAAACCGATTTCTGCTGGCTCAAGCTGACTTCTACGAGCTTAAACCGATTTCTGCAAGCTCAATCCAATTTCTGCTGGCTCAAGCCCATTTCTGCTGACTCAAGCCAATTTTTGTCCGCTTAAGCCGATTTCTGCTGGCTCAAGCCGATCTCTACTGGCTCCAGCCGATTTGTCCATGCTGAAGGCGGTTATTGCTATCTTAAGCCGATTTCTGCTATCTTAAGCCGATTACTACTGGCTCAAGCCGATTTCTACTGGCTCAAGCCGATTTCTACTGGCTCAAACCGATTTCTGCTGGCTCAAGCTGAATTCTACGAGCTTAAACCGATTTCTGCAAGCTCAAACCAATTTCTGCTGGCTCAAGCCGATTTCTGCTGACTCAAGCCAATTTTTGCTCGCTTAAGCCGATTTCTGCTGGCTCAAGCCGATCTCTACTGGCTCCAGCCGATTTGTCCAGGCTGAAGGCGGTTTTTGCTATCTTAAGCCGATTTCTGCTATCTTAAGCCGATTTCTACTGACTCAAGCCGATTTCTAATGGTTCAAGCCGATTTCTACTGGCTCAGGCCGATTTGTCCTGGCTCAAACCGATTTCTGCTGACTCAAGCTGACTTCTACGAGCTTAAACCGATTTCTGCAAGCTCAAACCAATTTCTGCTGGCTCAAGCCCATTTCTGCTGACTCAAGCCAATTTTTGTCCGCTTAAGCCGATTTCTGCTGGCTCAAGCCGATTTCTACTGGCTCCAGCCGATTTGTCCATGCTTAAGGTGGTTATTGCTATTTTAAGCCGATTTTTGCTATCTTAAGCCGATTTCTGCTAGCTCAAGCCATTTCTCCTAGCTCAAGGCGGTTATTGCTATCTCAAGCCGATTTCTGCTAGCTTAAGCCAATTTCTGCTGGCTCTAGCCGATTTCTCAATCGTTTTTATTACAAAACCCAGATGAGCCAATGATGACACGAAGAATTTTGTTTCAAAACCTCCATATCAACAAGATCCCTCCCTCCACGTCAACCACTTACCATAGTCATCAATAAACAAATTCCATATTTGCTCGTCTCTTTACAGTCATCCAAGCACTAATAGCACTGGTCAACGATCCCGAGCCCGAGCATCCACTGCGAGCCGACTTAGCCGAGGAATTCCTCAAGGATAAGAAGAAGTTCTTCAAAAACGCCGAAGAGTACACAAGAAAAAACAGCGAGAAACGACCAGATTAGTCGCATCTCTTCCAAGCCCCCACCCCGTCCCTCTTGGCCTACAAATAATAAAACCAAGCAAAAACTAAATATCCAAACCAAACCAACACTCTGTTCCCTACGCTCATTCTATTTTATTAATCCCCCTTTTGCTCGCTAATTTTCAATGCAAATTTTCTAATTTTTCCAACCCAAACGCCTCTGTTCATTAAAATTGATTTTTCCCCATTGTGAAAGGGAAAGGTTTAAGTCAAACTTGTATTTTAAAGTAAGAAACCAATCAATGGTCCAATGAAAGACCAGGCCAGTCCGATGGAGGACGAGACGCGGTACTGCTCATAGTAAACACTAACAAAACAACAAAGCAAATTATTTAATTAGCAGATAACGTATGTGTTACATAGGCGTAAACAATATAAATATATATGAGAGACAACAAATTAGGAAGGAAAATTGTAAACTATTTAAGGTAAAAGGAAGAGAAGCAACAAGATATCAGAAAACAGAGAAGAGAACACGTGAAAACTAAAAGGAAAATTAAATAAATTGTGTGAAATTGAGTTCTGGTTTCCTTGGTTTTGTAATAAGTCTGCTGGTAGGCTGTCGAGCTGTGGTAGCGTATGCGGACGACGTGGTAATATAAGTAGGCATTGCCCTTCTGTAATTCTTGAAATCGCGCGAAGTATCGGCATTTTCCTAGGTCAAAAGCTTGACTGGAACTCCAATATAGAAAACAGCTAGCTTTCTGCGCCTGCAGCAAAACTTTCGGTAAAAGGTGGGGACTCAGTCCTAAGCTGATCCTGTGGATGGATGCAACTGTTGTCCGTCCTATCCTCTCCTATGGCTCCCTAGTTTGGTGGCCAGCCCTTAGCAAAGCTTGTAACATCGACTAACTTGACAAAGTGCCAAAGATCGGCAGGAATCGGAATCGCAGGGGCCATGCCCCTCCGAAGCGCTTAATATCCTGATGCATTTTCTCCCCTAGGACCCGCACAACAAATACACGGCGGTATGCGGCGTCATTAAACTCAAGGAAGCGAGCTACTGGTCCTCCAGACCATATGCCCTCGGCAGAGCTCTGTCACTTCTGTCTACGAATGTAACCTTACTTCCTACGGACTACATCACACCTTCCCTCGACTTAGTGTAATGCACTCCCATTTTCCTCCAAGAGAAGGATTGGAAGCGTGCGAAACCCAGTCGCGAAATTCCAACTTCTGATTTTCACTAATGGCTTCAAGCTGGAGCACCGTGTAGGATCGGGAATATTCTCGACACAACTGACAGCGATCTGAGAAGCGTGCAACATACTCAGTACACTCAGTACAGCGCTCCCCAAATACACGTCCATTGCTATTTATAACGACAGCCATGCCGCTATTAATGCTCTTTCGTCTGCTACCACCTTCTCTAAACTGGTGGAACAATGCAAAAAAAATATTAAACGAGTTGGCGGCTGGACTGATATCACGACAGCCGATGAGTCAGCCAAGCTCGGGCCACCTTAACCTCTAACCATTTTTTAATATAGCCAATCACAGGTGGGCAAAATCAGCTAGATACAGGATACCTGGTACGACCCCCTCAATAGACACCGCTACTACATAGCTAGAATCGTGGCAGTCGGTACGGGCCATGGGCCTATTTTAACTCACGCTGCCAAAATAGGCATTAGGTCTAACACCCCCTGCCGCAGTTGTCACAACACTCTCTCAGAGGAAATCCTGCAACATTACCTCTGCGATTGCCTAGCACTGGCAAGACGCAGATTCTGCAAGTACTTCCTCGACAACCTCTCAGGGGCAGCCAACCTCAGTTTGGCCTAATTCAAAGGAACATCCCCCTTTCACGAGTTTTGTGCCATCAAAACGGCGCTTATGCGCTAATTGTGTCTTGAAGTGCATAGTCGGGTAGCTACCTCAACCTACCTACCTACCTGGTAGACTGAAGATCGTCATACATAACTTAGAAACCTGAGTTAAGATATGACAGGTACGCAGAGAGCGCCGTGGTCCAGTGGGTGGCCTCTCACACCGATGACACGGATCGAATACCGACAATAGCCATGTTATCGAATGTGTTTTTCATAGTTTTTCTCCTCAGCGGGGTACAATTGTCATGAAAAGCTTATCGAAATTCGCCGTTCGAAATCGGCAATAAAGACTCAGACCAGTCCCTCAACATCTATCCTACTCGAACGGACTTCAATGATTCTATCCGTCAATCAATTTTACACCGCTCGTGGACAAGCGCTCTAGAAGCATTCTACATTTTCTAATTATCTTCCAAGGTCATTGTAAAGAGTGAGCTCATGAATGATCTGATATACGTGGTGTATAATAAGCAAATTAAGTCTGTCGAAAAATGATAATATCGACCATCACAATAGTCCCCCTTTAACTCTACACAACGATTCCAGCATTGCTCACACGATTCGAAGTAGCCTTGATAATCCACTGAAATTAACTCATTCAGAACAATGATTACAGCCTTTTTGATCTTCCCTACACCGCCATGATGAGTTACTTTGAGACGTAACTTAATTATGGAAAATAGTGGGCAAAATCAGGGCTAAAACGTAGATGCGCCAACGTTGTAATGCTTTTTCCCTCAAAAACTCTTGCACAATCAACGAGGAATGGGCCAACGTATTGTTGTGGCGCACGATTCAGCCTTTCTTGGTGAGTTTGGGTAGCAAACGGAAAAAACGCACTCGCAACTTCTTCAAGAGCCCAACATAGAACTGGTCAGTCACTGTTCACGATGAACGATGCCGGATTTCTTCAATCGTAGCTTTTGTTGGCTGCTCCCCATCAGTTTTCCCACAATGCTGCGATACTTTCTTGTCTTCATACACCACATGTGATTTTTTGAGGATTTCCGAGGGTTTTTCACCAGATTTCACTAAAAATTCAATCACAACACGTTGCTTGTAATATGAGCCACTCGTTTTTGCTAAATTTGGGGTGGCCGCGATGCAGTGGTTAACATCATCGACCGCCGAGCGGAAAAAGTATGCAACGCAGTTGTGAATGGAAAGTGACCAGACGTACTGCTGCAGGCATAACACTGACAGTAGATGGTCAACTGAAATTCATCCTCTGCGTATGCAATACTAAAGTGCTTGAACGAATTACTACGGACTATAACCAACGCGAAATTTGGTCGGCTCTCGTCCTATGTAGGACAAACCACCCCTGAGAGTAGTCAACGAACATCTACGACCTAAAAACCACTGCCCTCCGTTCAGGTTGTGTGTCAAAAACGCGAAACTTTCCCTCACCCCGTTACCTTCGCTCGCACGACGTTCAATACGTTATAAGGCCTTAGCCTTCAGGGCGCGTGTGACTGTAAAAAAAAAAAAACAAAAAAGGGAACGAATGGCGCCCGAAAGAGGGTCATTAACTTTGTATTCGATCATAATCCTTCTCCAAATCTACGAAATGAATTTAGCTTGTTATTAAGCTTTTCAAAGAAACATCCGTAGTCAAAGAAGGCTGTCAATTGTATCTACTATCGATATGACGCGAACTGAACTCCTTTTCTCTGAATCCGGCGCCTTGCAATATGCAACACCTTTTGAGTACATGCTTCTGAAATGGTAGGTATCTAACAAATAGCTGGGCTTCTGAAATGGTAGGTATCTAACAAATAGCTGGGCTTTCAGATACATATTTATATATTAGACTAGCATGTGGTAAAAGCTTTAACAAAAACGAAACTCTAACCTAGAGCTTACCGAAAAAGGGACTCGAATGCACCAAGCAGCTACTCCTTTCCTTTAATCTAATTTTTGGTTTACTGTCCCTCTAACGAGGAGGAACTCGCAAGTGTTCCGTGGGGTGACACCCCAGCTAAGCAAGCCGAGAGAAGATAGTTTCTTTGTCGTTGTTGTTGTATCAGTAGGACTCGCCAAGAACACAACTGCCACCCTCTGAGACTCAGTCATCTTGATACCATTGATGGACAAAGTAACTTTCACCAACTAGCATCGAATAAAACAGAGAATCGATTAAGGGAGTATCTCTGGCTGTTACTCACTTGAGCTCCCATCCATTGAGAATGCCGAAGGCTATCAAAGGAGCGTTCTATACCTGCTGCAAAAATTCATACTCAATACTGAACTATAAATTAGGACGGAAAACACCTGTATTTTCCTCCTTTTTCTTGGAATGCCACCATAGATAAAACGGTCAAAACCTAATCTCATAATATGACATTTAATCAACAATGCCCCGATCCATCACAGAGTCTTGTTTGTCTCTGTCATTAACGCCAATCGTTAACAGTTCGCATTTATTACTTAATTTGATCACAATAAAAATCGCGAGAGACCCTCGCCGAGCGTCTGCTCAAAATTTTGCACCGTACCAATTACATTCCACTTTTGGATGCAATTTATTCGACAACTCACCTAAAGGCGTTCGCGATCGAATTTGTTATCGCCTTCGAATATAAAGTTGTAATAACCCACTTAAGGGAGTACGCTGCAGCAAACAAAATATCCAACGAGCACAGCGGGCAGCACAAGAACGACGTGTGTTGTATCCATTGTTTAGCGACCGACCGGATCTGTTTAAAAGTAGAACTTGCCACTACCATAAGAAGCCTCTCGTACTTGGTACTCGTAATAAGTGCAACTAAATTGACTGCTCGAAGTATAAGAGTACGACAACAGAGTACGGTGCGTGCGTCACAAATAATTTATCTCAATTGCAGGCGACGCAACAAATTGTTACCGACTGAGCGATCAATTAAACCATAGCCCATAGGCTTAAAGCTCCATCCTCTTGGCGAAGACGATAATGGAGATGGTATTAGAATTTAACCAGACATTCCATAAATACACATTTGGAGATCTTTCGTGAAGGTCGCATTACATGACTGATCAATAAAAGTGAAAGATCCTCAACCGGAATTCATATTTCGAGCAGAAAGACGATCGACACCTGAGATATTGGCGGGAAGAAACACATTACGACCTCTACTATCTGGCTTATGGCAGTTTGAGGCTATCGCACAACACCATCGCTCATCAATAACCACACATCATCTGCCCATGCGCACTCCAACAAGAGTCGGTGTCGATGTTGGCGTTGGTGTGCTGATATCAAGATTATTCGAACGCTTAATTGCCTGTCATTCGAGTCGATGTTATCCAGCGGGGCGTCGTTGCATCTCACGGCGCATGTGCACTTTCGTTTTCCGCCATTGAAGAGTTACCGGATAGCGAAGTAATAATGTTGGCCGACAGTAATGGTGGTTAAGTGTGATCGTGTGGTGATTAGTGACCTTTTTTTTTTGTTTTTGTGCCCTGCAGGCGACCCTGAAGCGACAAGTGACGATAAGGTGTTTTCAACGAGTTTTAAGGCATAGTAAGAGCGCTTTGAAGTTGATTGCGACTCGATCGACAACAATTAAATCCTAGTTAACGCCGCATCATATCGGGGCGATGGATCTTCCTTCCGTTTTATGGACGTCGTATATGGAGTCGATTCCTTAGCGGTCGTGAGTTATTGGTCTTCAGTTGGATCTGCTGGTGATCGATAGAGTAAGCGCTTGGTTTATATATACCTAGTGATCGGTAATGGTATGCATAGGATGTCGGTTCTGGCGATCTCGCATGCTTGGGCATAGTGCTCTTGTCGGATCTGTCGGTTCGGATGGATGACGTGACATGTTGTGGATGGACGAATAGACGGGCGGATAGATGGATGTATAGACATCTTTACTGCCGGAGAAGGTGGTGACGCTTTAATGTCTGATGTTGTAAGTTAAATGTGAAATCGTGCGAAAATGTCAGGAGATTGAAGACGTACGACATGCTTGTAGCCACATGACTGAGTGAGAACTTGCTGTAGCAGGAAATGATTTAAGCGACAAGTCTTGGGTTGATCCTGTCGATAAGATCAGGTGAAATTGGTGAAGAAATGAATGTTGATGTACAATCAATTTAGGATCACTTTGTTTGTACAGTCAGAATTGGATTACAGAGAAATACGCTGCACTACAGTCGCTATTAATAGGGAGCTTAGCTTATTTGACCTCAAGGCAGTGCGTGATTGCACTATCCTTGACGAGCATATTTATAAGGAAACAAAAAATTAAAATCGTGCCCCATCACTTTGATAAATGTTAAATGAAACAAGGATTCAATCGACCTTTGCTAGCGCTCGTTCATCAGTAATCTAATTTTTTAATGATCGTGACTGAAGCCATATTTGGTGTTAGGAAAGACTCAGAAAGTCCTAAAAGAAAAGTTTAGATCAGTGGTCGGAGAAAAAGTATACAGTTCTGATATGTCTCTCTAAATATGATACCAGTCATCGTCATATGATCGACAACACTTTGTTAAATGTTTATTAAAATAGATGTTTGTCGACTGATCGTTCGTTGAAGTTACATTTGAGCTTTATTGGGCTTCGCAGGTCCAATGACATTTGTTTAGAGGCTTTTGTGGATCGACATCTTGCAAAGGAATGTCGATCGTGAAAGTTGTGATCAGTTATAGCAGCTGCCTGTTGGGATTCCCTACATAGACGGTCTGTTGAAACCATCCGATCGAAAAAAGGAAAACACGTTCGGACCTTATAAACCAATTAGCAACCAATCGACTTTCCTTTCATATATCCGATCACTTTTACAATTTTCGATCAACAAACATATGTAGTACAGTATCGATCAAAAGCAACACGTACACTCATTCCCACGCCAATCATCTCCACTTTCGCCCTGTCGTCCTACTATACTCACAGCCAAATCACACAAGTCAAGTCTAGTCTAGCTCACAACTAATTTACCATCACCTCATAAACAAATAATCACAATTGAACGCCTCATTTGGCCAGATCCAGCAATGCTATACGCCAAACTGGTTTCCTCCTCTATGCATCCAACGGAAACATACAACGTGCTCGTGTCCCTCAACAGACGATATTACCCGCCTGTTCCTCCCCGCAATTGTGTGAACTTGGAAAATCGCTTGGTGACTAATTAACACACAACCGACTATTCAGTGCGGTAACGTGAGTAATAATATCGCCGCAACGCATTATGAGTGTTTAATTGTGCACTCTGTTCGTATCGGATCGGAGCGATCAATCGATTGCAACGATCTTTGATCATCGGTCGTCGATCGTGCTGCACGGGCTAACATCAAAGGCGCCTTGCTTGACAATTATGGAGGAAATGGAAAACTCAAGTGTCGATATGTCAGGGTGAGATTTTTTTCTTCCAAAAATGGCCAAACCAAACCATTAATAATTGCTGCCGTGTCCTTGTTGGGGGATTTTCGTTGCGCTTTTTATATTTTCATATCTCACGCTTGGCTATACATAGAGCTAATGAAATGGGAAATTTATCGATCAGCTGTTCGGGTTCGATTGCAACTGACGGGTAGGGTGGAATATAAACAGAACATGTGAGTAGTATGGGTTGTGGTTGCATGGCTTTTTGGTTGTGTTTTGGGATATTTCCTAGCTAAGGGATGCATGGCAATTAAAATTTTCTATCTGCTAATTCGTACAGGTTTATGGCCGACATTCATTTTGAAATTAATATCGCGTGGCATGTAAAATTGGCGAAAATACAAAGGTTCATCAGTAATCAAGAGTATTAGCAACGTGCAATTACCTTTGCAACATATGTATGTATGCGTTTAGCTTAGATATCTAAAACTTTAAGTTTTCACAGAAGATCCCAAATCTCCTCTAGTTAACTTCCCAAAAGGATGTCTACAACCATCAGCCTTATCGAAATTATGTCTTTTTTGCTGTCCGCTTAAAGCGGTAAAAAAGTTCATATCTCAAACTCATTTAATTAAAGTTGTTATATTCTTATTTTGAAAAATGCCACAGCAACGTTCGCAATAGGTCGCTTTACAAACTTTTCTCAGCCTTCTTTGGTGTCCCCAAGGCAGCCACTTAGGTCCACTCCTCTTTTTCCTTACATTGATCATACCCACATCTTCTTGATGTGTTGAAACACAACACGTTGCTTGTATTGTGAGCCACTCATTTTTAGGACGCCACTAACAAAGTTTTTTTTAGAAAATACGGACAACACAACATAACGAGCTGTTGACTTCAGCTTTGTATGAAAACTTAACGAAAGGGCCAGCCTTTCTATACAGATTTTGATGAACCACGCAGTGTTGTCAGTTACCGAGTTATGACTAAATTCCCGGAACTCATTCGCCGCACCTCATACTCAAATTTCATTACTGGTTAATGAACTTCAATCCATGGCAACGAAATGATGTCCCCATTTTCGAACAACGTTCCATTGTAACCAACAACTCCACTTGAAAGCCATTACTTAGACCAACCACATTGGATTCAATAAGTGACAGTATTTGAAAAACAACATCATACTAATTATTTGCTTACTCCGCCATTACTAATGGGACTCCCCACGAAGGATAGACATTGCTGTTGTTGATGTCACGTGCGTCAGAGAGCAAAGCTCTACCCTCTGAATCATGGCACTCTATTTCAGAATACGGCGATCTGTTACCATCTCTATAAAGTGTAAGTTACGGAGCTCCGTCATACCAAGAAAGCATTCTACCCTCTATTGCCTTAGAAAACGTGTCTTTCATAGAGCAATAATGATATTTCCAAAACTCATCTCTATATTCTCATCTTGATTAAAGACATTGAAAATCAAATAGTCTAATAGGCTTCCAGCACCAAATACATATGTATAGAGAACGAATGGCGCCCGAAAGAGGATCATTAACTTTGTATTCGATCATAATCCTTCTCCAAATCTGCGAAATGGATTTAGCTGAGCCTTTCAAAGAACCATTCGTAGTCCAAAAAGGCCATCAGTTGTACTCGTACTATCGGAATGACGCCAATTGAACTTCTTTTCCCTAACCGAATGGTTTGTCAAATGGTTACTTTCTAGGATTTAACAATTTTTTTTTTTTTCGAGCTCCCTCCTAACTATCTGGATACAGAAAGCACTGACCAATCCTTCTTATCTCTAATGGATTTCGCAATCCGGGCACCTTATATTATGTAACGCATTTTCATTATAGGTGTTCGTTTTTCGTAAAAAATGTCCAAAAAGGTATCTAACAAGTAGCTGGGCTTTCAGACGTGTATATATTAGACTACGATGTGGTAAAAGCTTTAACAAGAACGAAACTCTGACGTAAAAATGTAAGGAAAGGCGACCCTATTTGGCAAAAAGTAGAGCTTAGTTTCACCAGGGCAACGCATTTTAGCCTTAGGGCAGTCTCCTGCTGAATCAGTTAAATAAGACGATGTTGGCATCTGAAACTTCCAAATCTATAATCTAAATTATTGGAGGAGTGCCTGACACCGAGCATTATGTGAACTAGTGGACAGTAGATTGATCTATTGTCACTAAGCTGGTTCGGCTAAATTCGTTTTGGATATGGTATTACGTAGGTTATACGCATTCAAAGCAACCTTATAATTCGTCTAATGATGTTATTCCAGGATACTGATCAGAAAAAGCGGATTAAACCATGTTAAAGTGTAAATAGAAGTAGCATCGGAATGAGAACGAGAATGGGGTTGGATAATAAATATCCGGTTCTGTTGTTTGAAGCTCATATTTTAGTTTTGTAGAAATGTACAGCATATAAAATTGGTTGAATCTAACAGTAATCAAGAGGTTTACTTTATGGATTGCAAAGTATGCTTGAAAGCGTACGGCCAAGAAGGGGTTGGCCGTGGTGCATGGGTTAACATCATCGACCATCGAGCGGTAGGTCTATAGTTCAAATTCGCTTCATAGCCAATAAAAAGTAATTCTTATACGGACAAAAAGTATGCAACGCAGTTGTGAATGGAAAGTTACCAGACGAACTGCTGCAGGCATAACACTCACAGTATATGGTCAACTGGAATTCATCCTCTGTGTATGCAATAGTAACACCAAAAAAGGCATGAACGAATTACTATGAGTTATAACCAACGTGAAATTTGGTCGGCTCTCGTCCTGTCTAGGACAATAGGACAAACCACCCCTGAGAGTAGTGAACGAACATCTACGACCCAAGAACCACTGCACTCCGTTCAGGTTGTGTGTTACATTATAAGAGTTCGCATTGAAAAATGTAATTCGGACCAAACTGCTGTTCTTCTCTACGATGCACTCTAGCCATATCAGTTTAAGGATCGCTGAAGAAGCTCTTAAAAATAATATTCAACTAATTCGTTTTCCAAGTCATTTAACCGAAAAATTACAACCACTCGACAAATGTGTTTTCGGTCCATTTAAAACAGCATGGGACAAATCACTTGTCAATTATGGCAAAAAGATAATGGGACAAGGAAGTTGCCGACTTCCTAAAAGTGAATTTGTTGCACTTCTGAAACCAATTTGGGAAAATAATCTTACAACTGCAAACATTGTATCTGGATTTAAATCCACCGGAATTTTCCCATTTGACCCGACCAAATTTAATGCTTTCAGCGTAAAGGAACAAGCTATTTATAACCAACTATGCAAAGTCTGGTCAACTAGTTCACCAGAACATGCAGCCACACCTATTGCAGTCCCTCAACTAGAACCAACACCATCCTTTACACTTGACTTTGTAGAAGCTGTTAGACGAACACAAGATGTTCCTAAAATGTGTGTCAGCCCTCCCGTTCCTCTGCCAGGTACAGCCCAGATTGAGATACCGTCAACATCAAAAGTTAAATAAACTTAGCTGATTGATGTACTCTTCATTGTCTACTAATTGTGTGTCCAGGTACTTGCCAAACTTTCGAGAATACCAGAAACGCAAGTACAGTGCAGACTGAATTACCATTGCCTCCACAATCTATGATGTCACCTCCCCAAGGTAGGTTATTAATCAAGCATTTATCTTTTAACTTATATGCGCAAGTTCAACTTTATATTCTAATTTGAATTTCATTTCATTTTAAAGAACTTTTGGAAAACATCTTCGGTCTACACAATTCGTCTGCGTCGTCTATAACCAAGCCACAAATTGCTTAGAAGGTAATTTCACGCTTAAAGCAAAGGAAATACGGAGAAGTTCTAACCACGGATGAAGTGCTAACCCATTTACAACAAGCTGACGAGCTCAAAGCTGAAAAGCTGTAAAAAAAGAGACCTAAGAAAGAAAAACCTGTGCTTCAAGAGAAAATAAAAAGCTCAAAATCAAAAAAAGTAAGGATCAGGAAGACAAATGTGAGCTCATCTTCAGATGAAGACGATTTATCTAAACCAAGCAATGAATCCGTGTGGAATGAAGGGATGGAAAAAGCAGAAGAGGGAATAAACAGCTTAAGGCCTGGCCAGTTTGTCGTTGTCAATTTAAAGGGTGGAAAACGGCTTGCTACCACGTTTAAGTACGTTAGTGAGATTTGCAGGGTCCTGGAAAAAGAAGAAGGGGTCGAAATAGTTGGGACTATAAGCATTGGTTCCTCAAAAACAGTGTTTCAAGTTGTTGAAAGCGATAAAAGTTTTATTCCTATTACCCAAGTTCTTGGATTGTTGCCAGACCCAATAAAAACAGTTGTCGAAGGGAAGATTACTGTAGAGTTTAATGCCAAAGTTCCAGTTTTTGAATTGTAATGTTAAAACCAAAATTTACAATAACTTTCTTTTTAATTTCATAATTAAAAAATCTTTGTGTCGTTCATTTTCAAGTTAAACTTTGAAATAAAATCGTCTTCAACAACTAACTCTAAATTTTGTTCCTTATTAAATTTTCTCTGCGGTAATTGTAAACATCGCATTTTCGATTTCTTTTCTTCATCAAATGATTTCATTTTGATTTAGTTCGCTTTTACCCCAAAATGCAAAATCGTTTACAATTACCCCCTTTGACCCTATATAAACTCTTGAACTTGCGCGAAATTAAAAAAAAAAAAAAAAAAAACCGCCGACCTAAAACTCAGCTTGTCTGTAACTTGTCGAAATTCTTTCTCACCATTTTAAAAAGAATTCCCTATAGGTTTGACAAAAATAAACTTAAAACACAAAGTATTTCTTAATATATTTCAAAAGTAGACTTCACTCAAAACATAAAATAACAATCTCACCCCAGACATCAACCTCGAACAAATCCCTCAAACCATACACAACCATTTCCCTATCTCCACCATTCGACACGTTCCAACTTCCAACTCACACTAGACAAACAAAATCCCAAAATATCCAACCACACCGAGCTTCTTAAAACAATTTCCCCCTTTATAACCACACCGTGCCGCTGGAGTGCAACTCAGTTACTTTTGAGTTTTCAATCGCGTGTGAGATGTTTTCGCCTCGTCTGTCGCTCTCAGAAACAGATTCTCTTCACCTTCCGATCAATGTTTTTGTTGTTTAGTTTGTTTGTTAAACTGTAACAGTCCAAAGGCGTTTTTTTGATTAATAATTTGTTCGATTGCGTGCCGTTTTTTGTTTTTTTTTTTTGCTGTAGTACTACATATATACTAGTGTAAATAACAAATTTGCGTAAATTGTTTATGTGAGAAGGAAAGTGAGGAAAAACGAGAAAATCGTTTGAATTCCATCGAAGTGCTGTTGTGAATCAGATGAGCGACTAAGTGCCGGGCGACTGTGGTTAGCGATAAGTCGCGTCACTTGGGATATAAGGATTGTATCTGGGCGGCAAACGCGGGTTCTTGCTCTTATCAAGGTTTGTATTGAATTATTACTTTTTTTTTCTCTCTTCTTTGCCCCACATAGGCGATAGTTGATATTGTTTGTATTTCATGGAAACGATAAAGTCGTTTTGTGGAATATGTATGTACATATGTTACGCGAGGCCCAGAGGGGTTTTTATCTACTATGTACATAGTAAAAGCTTAACTTGATCACAGTTTTCATAAAAATCAATATCGATCAAGTTTAGAAAGCCATCCTCGCGATCACCAAGGTTCTTTCCCAATAATCGAGACCTTCACCTCACGCGATAGATTTTTGCAAATATTACCGAAACAACAAAAAAAAAAAAAAAAATACAAAAATCGTTTTTAGGTCTTGGTTGTGATCATTTATCTTATCTGATCAGCAAGCAATTACCTACTCAAAGTATTTTTGGCGCATTATGCTGACAAATTACGGTTTTTTGGATGATTGCAAAAATAATTTGTTAAACAGTCAAGGCGCGTTTTTGTTTTTCCTTCCAGTTTTGAGCTGAGTAGGTACGGTTCTTAGAAATTTTCTTTTTCCGATACCACACCTATTTTTTACGTGCGCAGGTAAGCGTTCTAAAGTGGAATAAATAAATATTCCGTAGGAATACTAGCTTGCAATTTCAAAAATCAGGAAATTTGTGCGAAAGGCTTAGGTGTCGTTGACTAGTTTAGAATACAAGTCATACATGCATCAAGTTATGTATGTATACCAGTCTGACAGGCACTCCTTGTGGCATCCTTAAACCTCGTAGCGTCCTGCTATCGAAGATGGCTTACCATCTGTTGTCAAAAATGAACCAAAGGTCTAAGCAAGGTTTCAATTTAAACTTCAGACCTTTGATTTTTTGTTACATAACTGAAAATGATGACAGATCTGGAACTGAGGGTATAACTAAACAACTCGAGAACACATTTTTTTTTTACATTTTAAAAGCATAGTACTGTGTTCAAGACGGGGCAACATAATTTTGGTTTTAAAGATTTATAGAAAGCAAGAAACAAAGCAAAGGTACATAGGGTACTATACAAGACATACTAGTTCATATTGAGACTTCTAGTAGCAACAATTCAAAGCGTCTGTTTTTGCTTTCTTTGGTTTTTATTAAATAATCTATTCCACTTCCACGCCAGTCTAGCGATTCATACTCATATAAACAGACACTTCCGTTTCATAGTCAAGTTCGATGACTCGAACTGCAAACATTGCGATGACGATTCCCGTCCTTTTATCTTTTTTTCCATGCTATGTAAAAACGAGAACGATTTTTCTACATACTCCTAATCTAGTCACGTACGATTCATTGGAAGGAAAACATTTTGGCATTCAACCTGGTCGTACGTTGGTAACAGGTGTTGGATTGATTGCTTATCTATTTGTATAAGTTCGAGTACTGCTAATGAAAAGAGTGTTTCAGCAACCCTTACTCATGCGGAACTGCTTGGAAATACTGGGCTTAGTCAATGGGCTAAGGAAAAACTCGGCGATGGAAAAACAATATCTTCGATGACAGTGTGAACACTGGTAATTAGGCTCTTCCAAGTGCATGGAACGTAAAACTTCTACTTAAACTAGGCCATAAAAGCTATTATAAATATATTAATCCTCTACATGCAGTTTATGTTAATTTACGTAAAATTGTTCGACTTTATGAAGTCAGCTTCTAAATTTAGTCAAGATTTAGACAACAGCGAGACAGCTCTCTCCCGAGACATTTGAGCGATTACCGAGATTGTGTATGGTCTTCTTAAGGTAAAGCTCTACTTAATAGATGCTCATGTTGGACCTTTAGAAAACTGTATAATCCATATTGCTGCCACCCAACAAGAGAAAGTATGTCAACTGTTATCTAGAAAATATCGATCGTAAACCTTGTCATCAGCCAGACATATGACGAAAATGAAGCCATAATACCTTTGTTCCTATCAACTATCGTCCCACCCAAATCGATCTCGCTCATTTCAACTTAACTCCAATAAATGTCCCATTCATATCGCTGAAAACCTGTTTCAGCCCTACCTCACACGATGCGGGTGCGACAAAAATACGCCTCAACCAGCTTAACACTCCATTAAAACCTTGTCAAACTATAATAATATCATAATCCGTTCCTCCAACACCATGCATCTCATTAGTTTTACGACCTTTCCACCATTGATTTCCACATCAAAGTCGTTCCCCATTTCTGACACCCGAAATGACCGTCCAGAGAGGTAAAATCATCATATACGAGTTGAAACGCATTCACTTACTTAACATAAATCTGTCTCGAGATGCTGCTCATAACCGTTCCACCTACTTCAGCTCTTATTAAAATCCTCTATTTCACTACTTCGAGTGAAGGTAGGACGTTCTTAAACCAAACCAATTACCTCGAAGAACTGCAGCTTTTCAAGAGTAATTATGTACAAAACGTTCCGAATCCCAGACCCCCTCGTACTCCATTATGTTGGTGTCAATTATTTTTATTTTCTTGTGTATGTGTATGGGGTTTTTTCAAAATCGAAAAACAACCCCAAGAAAATGGAAACATAAAACACCTTTCTTCCTCTCTTTACTTCTCTGTAGGGAGCATTTCACTTTCCGTTTTGAATAGTCCTCGCTCTCAGCGGTCATGCGCAGAGTTTTGGATCAACTCTGCATCCCTTTGACAGGACAACGACTGCTGGACTGCAACCTGTCAAAAGTTGTTAAAAAAAAGAAAAGGTGAAAGGAAGAACGAAAGAAAGAAAAGAACCGGAAAAATCTTCATTCGACAGTTTTTCTCGTCGTCGGAGTTTGCGATTTCTTTCGCCCGCGAACGGAGAGGCGCTTTATAAATCGAACCTCAGTAAATGGCTGTTTTCCCAACATTTTTACCTCAAATTGTTTCGAAAGTGAAGTGAGAACAAAACAAAGAAGAACTGCTTTTTCCTCTCCGGAAAAAAATCAACTTTTCCAATGGAAAATCCATAAAAAAAAAATAAAATAAAGATACCGAGTATCTGGTCGTTTGTTTTTTTACACGTTTCTCGAGCCTGTGCGTTTAGTAGTAGCCCTCGTAATCTATCTAATAAGAAATCAAACAAACCGAACACTGCCTCAAATCAACAAATCAAGTGCATACTATACGAGTCTATGTACATCTTATGTGTAACTATTGAGATACAGATAGTATTGTACAAACTAGTTTTTATTGACAATCAAAGGTCGTCTGTTATCAGTCGAGGTAAATATATGGTGGAGCGATTGGGAAATGGTCAACAGCAGCGGCCGTTGGAAAATTTAAGTGAATCCGCTCCACAGTCACATTGGTCGTGGTAAGTGCGATTTAGATGACGTTTTTTTCTTTTTTTTCTTCTTGTGTGCCAGCAGTCTGCCTCGGGCCATGACTCATGGTCTCGCGTGTAAATGTTCATTTCCTCTTCCAAGCAGACAGCTAAACAGCTAAGCAGTTCGCGATATTACGTAGGCATCGAGTAAAAGCGAGAAAATAATAAAAACGACTAGTAAGAAAACAGTCCAAAGCCGCTAGTGCCGAGTATAACGCCTATTCGAGGTGCTGGGAAGTAGACAAAGATGTGTGTTTTTTCTTCAATCTGGAGTTTAGCTTTTCCTCTCTGTTTGATTTGTTTATGGTGATCGTCATTTGGAGCCGTCCTTGGCAAGTAGGGAAGGAGGTTATGGATCTGTTGTTGGGTGGAAATATAATAGAATTGCTCATATAAACGAGGTCGATTGTGAAAACGAGGAAGAGGAACGTTTAAGGAGCTTATGAGACGATTATCCAGTCATGAGGAGACGACATGAGTTTGCAAAGTGAGAAGCTGGGTAAACAGCAGTTGGTTATATTCGAGCAGCTGGTGGCAAACGGAATGACACTCATAGTCTAGACGAATTAAGCTTATATCCTTGGTTTTAACTAATATATTCCTAGAGTTGCCCTTGACCAGTTGGTTAAGTATTTTTTTAGATTACACCGGACTTAGGTATCGTTGAGTCGATTTTTTTCCTCTCTACCCAATTTATAGACCAAAGAACATGTTTAACAATTTTCTCGGATACCAGCCTGGACGCCGCTAATAAAACAACACCGATAGTCTATTGAAGCAGTATCTAAGAATGATCGTTTATCTGTTTGTGGTTGTGCTCACTCAGATATAAAAAAGCAAATCACCGACCTAAACTGCTCTCTCATCATTTAGCCAACAACTTAAAATACATTTAATGTAAATGTCCGTCATATGTAAAGAAAAAAGACGACACTGCTTCGTTTAACAGATGATAGTACTTGACGGTAGCAATATTTCCACTATTTTTCCATCACGGCCATTTTTTGTTAGCTCTTTAAAAATGGTAACAAATTAAAAAGCTATGCTTTCCACACTTTACGAACATTTTGGTCGACACACTTACGTACTTATTAGGCCAGCAATGCCTTCCACCGTGGACAAACCGAAGTAGCAGCGGTTGTCAAGGGCGATTGCCGGATCTCCACTGTGGTATCGTTTGTAGAGGCTAAGTTTGGCCCGAGGTAGACAAACTCCTTAACCACCTCAAAATTATATCGATTGACAGCTTGTACTTTGTCTTATTCTCGTTGACTTTAAGATCAACTCGTTTCGCCTGTTTTTCAATCGCCGTGAAGGCTTCTACAACGTCACGCTGAGGCCGCGTATCCTAGCAGCTGGACAGACTTGTAGAAGATAGTGCCTTCCCTGCTGACGCCTGCCTGTCGCACTATCTGCCCCAGCACCAAATTGAAGAAGTTACATGACAGCGCATGTTTCAAACGGTTCAGAGGTTCTAGAACCGAACTGCACGGTGCATCGCGTATTTTTTAGGGTACTGTGACACAGCCGTATCAGTTTTCCTGTAATCCCGAACTCGGTCATCGCATGCTCCCTACCAGAATATCACCAGAATATGTGCCGACTTCTTCGATGCTGGGTGGGAGGACTACTTCAGCGGCTGGAGTTGGGATTTCCTCAATCCTTAAGCTTAAGCCAACTGACCATTATTCGCATCGTGTGTTCACCGTCAGATGCCATGGAGCGTGTTTGTTGTTTCTAAGTATGAATCAGTTTTAAGCGTTCATAACTACTTCTTACTTTTCATCTATTTTGCAAATCTCCGGTTCTATGCTGGAATAGGTTTAGACTAATCATTTTTCGTTGATCCAAGGTTGTCGTGAAGGCATATACTCGACCCTTTTCTGCTTTTCATGCTTAGTGACTGAATTGGAGAACAGGGGACTGAAAAAGTAAGTTTTTTTCCGATTCTTTCTCAAATATACGCACCGGAATCATAACAGGAATCGAACAGCTTTCTGCCGTGTTTCCATCGCAGGGTCATAAGATCGCATATGGATAGTTGGTTAAGAATATCTAGTTTAGTGACTTGCTCTGTATGAAAATCAAAGGTAAACTCCAATTTTTAGCTGTATATGAAAAATAAAGGTCCAACAGTGTTATATTGTGGTACCTCAGATCAACTTTTTTTTCTTAGTCTCTTATTACAAACGTTTTGGTAACAAATGATAATGACCCCCAAACACGTTTTGCTACTACAAAAAAACCAAAAAAAAAAAACAAAGCAGAATGACAAAACCTAAACGCTATTGTGGACCCACGCGATTTGTCGTCGCCTCATTGGCATCACGCTTATTTTGGTCAAAATCAATTGAATCGTTCCGCGTTTTATGGATACCTAATACTAATCGAAATTTCCGTTCAAAAGCTGCAGCCAACCTACGTACCAATGTTTTTTTTTTTTTGCAAACTGAAAACAACATCGGTAGTGTAATTACAAATTATTTTAATCCAGTTCAAGCCGGCTAAAGTCATTTGACCACAAGACGAACCCCTACACGCGGAGCAGCGAAGCACGTCATCCATAAAAGGTCACTAGGAGAAGTAGAGTGTGTGAAAGAGTCAAGACCACCCACTAGATGGCGAAAAGCAATTTCGAAATACGATATCGGTGGAAACTGTTTGGGCGTTTTCAAGCACAGAGCAAAGCCAGTAGTAGCGACAAGTGTATTTTGTCGTTACTTTTGTGCATGGATACGCATCTGAGCGGCATGGTAAATCAATAATTTTGTTTCATAGTTTTCATAGCATTTATTTTGACGAGTTTTCAACACACGCCCAATGTCTGGCGGCAACGATGCTTGCAACCTTCATACATGGCTATGAGCTTGTGTGTTCTAGCATCCTGACACCCTGCAGTGGTAGTTTGAGGTGTGTGCTGATGGGTGGTTTCACTTTCTTCTCTATTGGTACTACTGCTGCACGCGATTATCGATTTATGCACATCAACTCGCTGTGAATTCTCTCATTACTTTTGTATATTTTTACGACAAACAGACAGACGGATAGACAGGACAGGACACATCCGAGACATGGAATAGTTTGCTATAAATATACAATGACGTTACCTGAAAGTTTCATGATTCCAATGAGAGCGTCGTATGACTCATGTGGTAATATTAATAAATTCCACATTCATGGAAAACTTTTATCGATTTTCCCGACGTTTGTGCAAGAGGAGGGAAAGCTAAGTAGACGACGAATAGTTCTGTTGCCAACACACCTAGCCGCGACAAGGCTATGCATCCGTAGTGTGCAAGGCGCGACCCTTTTTTAGCCTAATGGTAGTCACCACCACTGCGGCAAATGGGCAAGTTCTTGACCTATACGACGGTGATCTTTCGTGTCGTCGTGTCGTGTCCAGTGAAACAATTTAATCCCGAAAAATGTCGCTCTGTCACGCGTTCGATTCAATTTTTTCGCGGTCTGTTTGGATGAATCATTATACGAGTATTAATTACTGTTTTGTGTTTACTTGGTCTCTGTGTGAAACAGTGGCAACGTGCCATCGGATCTCCTTGTTGCCTACGAGTTGGGATATGGTTTCATGAATGAGTAATTCTGTTGGAGGAAATACAAATATGTATGTATTTATGGCGCGGAAGTTGAGGCATTTTTGAGACGTGAGGCAAACTGGTGACTGCACGCAGCTGCGAAGGATTATTCAGATATCGGTACGAAAACTGTTTTGATAAGAACATGGAAATAAGCAGTTGTGCCTTGGTCTTTCAAAGCTGGCTAATGGCTTCGTAATTCTTGGAGGGTATGAATGTATCGACGTCTGCGTTTTCCTATTTTATTTACAATTTTTTTTTTGACTTTCCATCACTGATGTGCGCAATAAGCCCCCCATTTATATGATCCCCAGCTCTAACTTTATCTATTTCTCATCTTAGTCTAAATACTATATCAGTTAGGAGGTGGCTACCTTGTAAGCCTGCAACTAAAGAATTTTCCAAGACTGGCGCCAGAATCAATTTTGATAGGAAATACGATCTTTCAATTTAAACTTGCAGCTCTGGCCCATAAAATCCGCAGCATAGGGATATAGTAATTGGCCTCCACAGTTTTCATATCACATATTTTGTACAAGAATTGTAAATTTTGTTTATAATAATGCTCAGTATAGAAAAACCGCTACTTTTGAACTGTCAGCTTTCGTCTTGTCTTCTCCTCTGTTGTCAAAAAATTGCAGGAAATTAAAATTTTGCGTGCATTTTGGTACACCTATTGAATGACGCCCGATGCTGTCTTTATTCAAGAATAGTTTTTGAGAGCTTTTGAGATACCACCTTTGAGATCCTGATTCGTATGCAGCAAAACTAACTCTGTTGGCACTTCCCATGACTTGAGTGATGTTTCTCGACCCGATAAAACCTTCAAAAATTTTTTAACCCCCGTTACAACACATATTCGTTGTCGTGGCAGAATGAGGTCAGTGCTTTTATCAACAATACTCCAGATCCAAAAACTCAAATAGGAAGCCCTCACTACACTTGTTTCCCCATATCAGTAACGACAAACGAAACCACATAATAATTCCTAAATTAGATAAAAATATGTGGGACTTGCCGCTCTATCCAACTCTGCGTCAATGTCACTTGCACGTTTCGAACTAAATTAAAAATGAAGTCGAAATCGAAAACACCAAATGTCAGATAGCGACTTCCGAAACACAAACGCTACGATTAATCGAGCAGATAGAGAAGAAGACGATCGTGTAAAACCAATTCAATTGTCTCCCGCTGACATTGTGTCTCGTCGTGCTGCTGTCATTGAAACCGAAAGCTTACAACTACCATGACAGCGATAGTGAAGCAGATGACAACAAGCAACTTGGCGACTAATTGGATTGGAACGTGTTAACATACGCGCATGCGGTTTTGATGTACATACTGACCCGTGCGGGAAACCAAGTTTTGAGATATTTTCTTTTGCGGGAAATTCGAAATTCATTATTCGTCTAAACATAATTTATCGATCTACACGCCTTAAAACGAACAAAAAAGCGGTCGGCCTTTAACTAATTGTTGACCTTTGGAGAGGTATAGTATTCTCACCTTTTGACTTAATTTGATAGGACAGCGTTTAGACATTCTCGGCTTTGCGGCCTTAGGGTGCGTGAGTCATCGCATTAGCAACGCCAACGCTTGGATACGTACGCCTGATACATACATATGTATGTATCTACAGTGAACAAAGAAGCTATGACGTTCCTCATCTTTTTCTTGTTTGAGGATAAAGTGCATTCCCGGAATGCATCCGATTGAGGGGATGACGAAAATAAAACTCAAAATTCCATTTTTTTTTTTTTTTTTTTTTCGAACTTCTTTCCTTTCATGTGTTCATTCACCCCGATGGCCTATGTCCCGAACAATGATTCCTTTGATTTTGTTATCCTAAAAATAGCTCTTGGATCGAAATGAAAACCAAAACGAAGCCTCTTTGGATAGAATGAGTTGCAGTACGTGAGTGGAATTTCAAAATACTTTCCATTAATTTTTTTGATTTTGGCAGCAATCGTTAGTTGAATGATAATTCGATGATTAAATGCGATTAAATGTGATTGAAAGCAAGACTTGACGTCTGGCGCTTCTGTTTTTGGTTTGACGAATTGATGTTTGAGTTATGGTTTTAAGCTTTTTCGGGTTGTAAGGCCTGATCGGAAGCTGACGTGAGCGGAGGTTTCCCAGATCGATTCGGTGTGATACGTGCTTATGTACGAGGTAGAGCAGGAAATGGGTCATTGTCGAGGTATTTGTCTGTTCGATTGATTGATTTTGGAATTAACGATTCGTATAAGGTTTTCTTTAATGTATGTTGGTGTTAGAGTCCATGAAGGACCAACGCCGAGCTTCTCTCAATCACGCATATTGCGTGTGATTTTATTTCCCCATAGGTGAAAGTTTATGCCGATTCCGAACGGCGAGTTTCGAGAAGCTTTTCATGACAATTATACTTAGGGGGTTTTGTCAGAAATCCGCTGCGGAGAAGCACCGTGAAAACACGTTCGATGACATGGCTGTATCGGGACTCGATCCAGTCTCATCGACGTCAGAGGTCAACACACTACCCACTGCGCCACGGCGCGTGTTTCTTTAATAGATTTATATTTTTCTATAAAGAATATACTATAGTTGTGGCACTGTGGGGCCATGTCCCTTTAGGTTTTTTCGTCGTCCCTTTGTTTTTTTTTTTTTTTTTTTTTTTATGTATATATCTGGCAGATCCCCCTTCAGAGATGTTTCGAAAATAACCAAAATTAACTTGTCGAGCCAAAATTAAAGGCCCTCACTGCGTTCGCTTTCAACCTCAGCAACAAATGGACGTACACACTTGTATCTTAAAAACATCTCGCTTACAAATAACTCATCTCAACCTCATCACGACAGCAAGTAATTAATCCTCCAGCTACCACTAATCCAACGGGCGAATGTACACATGAAATACTGCGAGAGTAGAAGGAAAAGAACGAGAAAAAAAAAATCAAAGAAACGACAGAACGCTGACAGTTGCCTAACGCTCCTGCTGCAAGCCCCATGCCTCACGCTGTATGTGATCCCTTCCATGCGCGATGTGTGCTCCTTTAATTTAAATATCTTTCCACTTCATTGGGCCGGAGTATTTAGTTGCTGTCATGCTTTAGTTAATTTTAATTTCTCTTCGTGTTCTCTGGGTGCATACATACATATATGTATGGTGCCCTGGTAGTGATGAGCGGACATTGAAATATTTGTCGCCCAGCAAGTTCCGAAAATATCTTCCCGTCGATCGTTGGAATGTTGCATGCGCTTGAATGTACTTTGGAGTAAATGTCAAGGGCTGGACGAGAGCCATACTATGTACACATTTGCATCCTTATATACATAGTACACAAGTGTGTGTTGTTAATCAGAATATGGCCATTGGCCTCGCGTGATGATCCATCAGCTCTGCAGACGAAACGAAATTAGATTGCATGTTTGCTAAGGAGTGTAATTACACTATGTGTAGACGAGTGACCACATGGAGTGGAGAGTGAACCAGAATCCAGAATTTATAGTACGGAATCTATTCCGTCCAGTAAATGAACGCAAAAACTAGTCGAGCTAACCAGACGAGAAATGAGTAACGCCAACGTTTCATCTTGGATCTTGTGAATGAATTGCCAGAATGAGTGTCTGAGTGAATCAATGAATGATGATGATGTTGCAGAAACGAATAAAACGAAACCACAAACGACGACGTTGTAACGTGACTACGAGTACTACGTCTACACGACGCTGTGGTCAATTGTTTCTTCCATCGTGGTCGTGCTGTTTAGTGTTTATTCGCGTGGCTGGCTGTTAAAATGATTGCAGTTTAAATGATTGGCGCAAATTAAGTGCCGGATATTGTCATTTTGTCCAGCGCGATGTTCTCGACGTTCAGTGGGTTGTGGCGGGCCATGGACTATTGCAGGTAGATGAGCAGAAATAGGTTAGTCGTGCAGAAAATCGTAGTGTAATTCGATCGTCAGTTGTCGACGTTTAGTCATTTATTGATTTATTGACTGGCGCTATCGAATCCGTTACGGCGGCGTGTGCTCGCCTCTTTAATCGACTCATCAATGATTTACAACGAATCAATTGCCACCTTAATCCGATAACATGTACAGGCCGCTTCTAATCGGATCGCTTCTGCTTTTTTACTCTCTCCACTTACATCTTGGTCACGTGGTAATGGTGGCGCCTAAGTTGGGCTGATCTCGGACAAAGAAGAGGCGGTAAAACAATCCAAGCATAAACCAGACAGAAAAAGGTCATGCAGAAGTGCATACCTGTTGTGGGTTCATGGAGACGTAGAAGGTCAGCACAACGTGATTTATGTATAAGGGTTTGTTGAGCGCTGCGTGACGCCCTATTGGAGTGCGTAACGTGTGAAAATGTTTAGATAAAAGAGCGTTCGATGGAAAGTAGCTGGGCAGGCATGGAGATAAGATGGTTTTGTTGTGACAATTGGAAACATCTGTCATACGGATTGCGTGGGAATGAAACGTCTTCACATATTGTCGTTTACTGTCTGTTTAGTGACGGTTTGAGTGATGGGAAAACGTTTATTATCTGTGGAGCTGAGTGGTGCTTGGTTTTAGTCATGTATTCATGAGATTGATAAATGAGGGAAGTATTTTTTGTGAATATTACTTTCGCACTGTGGGTGCCCTCAAAATTCTACTCCTATTCCACTTATTCAGACGTGCAAATTCCAAAGCGGATCCAATGGGTTCCACTAAGTTCCACATTGACTCTTATCGCTCGTTTAAAACAAAAATCGATATTTCGTTAAAGTCAATTACCAAGAACCTAAAACTCTAATGAACCTGTTGGCTTTCAAGTCCTTTCAGTGGAAAATAATTAAAATTCTCCAAGTATACATCCCACATTGACGAGGTCGTCGATCCAACGACCATTATTCCCATCTCAACACCACTTCTCCACGTCAATTGTCAGCTATTACCTTAAATGGCACTGACAATTACTTAATTCTCTCAGTCAAATTAATAAGCCTGTAGGCGATGTTCGACTGTCACAGCAACGTGGCCCAGATATCTAGTTCATAAAATCTAAAGATATATTGATAGTCTGCGTCAATATTAATTGTTTATCGCCCATTCTTTCAATTCTCTTACGTTCTTCTATCCTGCAAGTCGTCCAACACATTGCGTGTCCGTCCTAATATGGAGCACTGCGCCACAACCCCCACGCTACCACAAGAAGTCTTTATTGACTTATTGATTTGATTGCACAATTCTCGTTCGGTTGATCAAAATAAAAACAAATGACACCGAGACGGAAGACTTTCGATTTCCTTCAAATCTCATCAACGCATCACTCACACTTAATCGGCGAGTTTATGGCTTGGCACAGAGAGCACAGCGGCACGGCCCTTAATCGGAATGTGCGTGGTCGACGAAATGATGAGTCGTTTCTCCGTTTTTACATCTCGCTTAGAGGGGGCGTTCCTAAAATGGTTATCGATTCACTTCAATTAACCGCCCCGTAATACTGTTTAAAATGAATGAAATCAAGTCAAGGTTGCAGTATGTTAGCTGCTAGTTTGCCAGCTTGCTGGTTGTCTTAAATATAATTCTCATTAGCTCGGTGTACAATTGGAATGTTTGTCAATAGAGGCATTTCTCATATTAGTAGCACGTACATAGCTCGATGCCATGCTGCGCGAATTTGATTGTATGACACATATAATGGCGCGCATGTTTTTTATATGAGATCGACGGGTTAGTACAAACAGTTGTTGTGTCTTTGGCGTTGTTCCTTTTCTAAGTTCGTGTTAGCTCATGTAAAGTGCGGCCGCTATTTGACAGCCAATTGCAGTCTTATGACCTTAAATGACAGTTACTATCGATATAAGAATTTTTGCGGGAATCAGCTGGAAACTCAAACGAGTTGGCTTACTTCTAACAGATCGAGTTCGCTTGAGGTATGCGTGGTTGAGCCATAAACTACCTCTTACCTTTAAGATCACGGTATAGCTTGTGTTATTAGAAAGCGGCAAATAGATTTAATCATGAATTAAGGTCGTTTTAAGGAAGCGTCTCAACTTTTGTCTCAGTTTACCTTTAAGTAAAGGGACTAAATTCTGAGAGTTGGACAGAAAACTTTACTAACAATGCCCTATCAGAGACCAGACGATATTCCATGAACTAAATATTCTAAAGTAGGAAACGGCTTGTGTAATCCTCGAAAGATAAATATATGGAGGTCTAAGAAACCTGTCGGAATTCAGCTCGGAAATAGGAATCGAGCTTCAAGTCTATTTGTCTCGTCTGTTAATTATGAAGACACTGGTGGTGAATCAGCTCTTCAACATTTTAATCAGTCTACTTTTTCTCCTTAGGTAGCAGGCACCTTATAAAGATCTAAGATGTTATGTTATTAATCGCTAGAAGCTCAGGTCTTATTATCTCAAACCAGCTACCGCCAGAGCATAACTATCCACGAAAATCAGATATGATAAAGGCCTACATAGAGATTGCTACGACAAGGCCCATTTCAGATTTGTGGTTTAACCCCGTGGTTCCCAATATTTTCAGCCCGCGGCGCACTTACATGTTCAGTATTTCTTCACGGCGCCCTACTTTTGCTATTTGAAAAAGATACTTACTTACGGGCGCCACAGTTGGGGGTGGACCTGAGCCTTAACCAACATGCCTCTGCGGTTTATACCTCTTTGTTCAACAAACGCTTTCTTAAGCACAGAAATTGAGATTTGAAAAAAAACGCATTGTGCAGGTCACAGGTTGGACATTTTTTTGTCAAAAGAGAGGCAAAGTGAGGTATGTCTAAACATTCAGTTTAAAAGCAGCGCCAAGCTTATATTATCTTTAATATAATTATTATCTTTTAATCTACCTAACTCACGGCGCGGCGCCCTTCTTTGCTTTCTATGGCGCACACTTTGGGAACCCCTGGTTTAACCCTTTTGCGCCATAACTCTTCCTATTTGTTTGGAGTACAAACTTCGACTACAAATTCCATTCATCATCACACAGAATATTCGAATTCGTCATCAGCTTGTTCCCGGCAGCAATCCGTTTCCTTTTCTTTATCCTCCTCCGTTCAGGAGCGTTGTTTCCCTCCAAAACAGGAAATTATAAATCGTTCCCGTTGTCGTCGCTGTCGTTGTCGCTTTACAAGTAGTAAACCACGTGCCATAAACTTCCCTACATGACTAAATATACCTACTCATACTGAAACTCGTACTTACTATCGACTATCCCCTTTTCATTAGTTCCTTTCTTTTTCTCTTCATTTTGTTTGTTGTTTTCTTCGACCAAGTGAAGATTAGTGTCGTTCTTTAGGCGGACCAGCTTACTGATCGGATGACCGCGCAACACGCCACCACTCATCAGCGAGTGGGATTCGATTTTATTCGTGTAACTTGTATCTTATATTGTCTTAAGCGTCGCGTCTCACCTACGTGACAAACATTTTCACTTCATTTATAAATCTTTCGCTTGACAATCACCACCGACTGTCATGAACCAGATCACACAACTGACCTCACTAACATGCCGACAATCGTCAATAGTTGCACAGATAATTGCCTTTTGTTGCGTTGTTTTAGCTTTTAACCGATTTATCAGATACTTAGATGTTTTCTAATCTCGTTTTCTTTTCTTCTTCTTTTTCAGGTGAGTGCTGTACTTTGCTGGCAGGCATCCAAGCCGTGAGTACGTCCATAAAACTTTCAGTTCCACTTCATTAAATTTTAATCGCGATGAGTGCAGTCCCTTATAAAACATGCCCTAGGCACTAGCTTTTTTCCTCGCAAAATGAGGTCGAAACATCCCTTTCAAAGTCGAATGCAATTCCTTGTTTTGGCAGTCGTCCTAATGGAGGAGTGTTCTTCGAAGTATATTAAATTCTCAATATTAAAAATAAAATCATTTTCATTTGATGACAGATCTGTGTCACAAGGGTAGATGTATCGATGCAGCTTGTGGGGCGAGGACGTTCACCTTTTGTTTTAACCCCTATTCCGTGGATTTACCTTTCGTTTTTTTGTTTTCTATGATTTTCACCTTTGAAGAGGGAAAAAGCCTCGGTTCTAGTTCACTTGTGGGAGTTCACTTATTCGTTTGTCGTTTCCGATTGTTGTAGGTCGTCTGTCAACCCGTCGGGCTGAGGTGAGCCTGCTCGGTCGTGTAAATGAGTGTGTGCAACTGTGGGGAACAAGGGTGGCTGATTGACGGATGGTTATGGATTATACAAGTTGAATGCTTGACCTGGAAAAGGATTTTTTTTTCTTACTCTTATTTTTCTGTTTTAACTTACGTGAAGGCAAATTGAAATGTGACCGAGCTTGACGAACACGCGATGGATGCATGTCGTTGCGCCGTATGAGAGGGAAAATGAAATTGCGCGACAGTTCTTTATGGGGCAAAAAAAAAACCGTTGGGGAGGTTTGAAAAATAGACGAGGAGGTTGTCATTTAAGTGATTGCTATCTATTAAGCTCTCATGCATGCTAATAGTTTGGCGGCCAGTGAAATTCTGATGAAATGGGAGCAGACAATAGAGTCTGCTGTAATCTGGGTCGTAGAATTTTTCCTTTTCGAATTGATTTAAATAGAGTTTGGCAAATACATCCTGTATGGAAAACAATACAACCGATGATTGAAGATCCGTCTTTGCTTGACCGTGTCCGTGACCATCACAAGGTTTTTGCTCTGTGTCCTCTGAGGAAGTTTTGCATTTCAGGAGCCCCAGAACCACCGTCTACGCCTGCGTGGTCAGTATGTATGTATGTATGTTGGCGTTACAGTCCATGAAGAACCTGAGCCGAGCTTCTCTCAATCACCCATGTTGTGTGTGATTTAATTTTCCCATAGGTGAAAGGGACCTACAGTTTATTGCCGGTTCCGAACGGCGAATTTCGAGAAGCTTTTCATGACAATTTTACTACAGGGGGTTTTGTCAGAACCCCGCTGAGGAGAAACACCGTGAAAAACACGTTCGATGACATGGCTGTGTCGGGATTCGATCCCGTGTCATCGGCGTCAGAGGCCAACACACTACCCACTGCGCCAGTGCGTGGTCAGTAGTATAGCTTTTTTTGACCAATCCAGATCGAGTGTAGGCCGAACACAGAAAACATTTACATACAAATCGTGTGTGCTCGGTGATGATCACGAGCATTATACAATTCGCGCTTCTGGGTTGAATTATTCTCTATTTCCGTTTTAAATACACATAAATGGATTATCAGCCTTAGGCACATAATCTAAATAAAGAGTTTCGCAAAATATAGTGAAGTACCAGTCCATGTTTGGCAGAAGACACTGTCTGGGAAACAATGAAATATGTATGTACATACCTCTCACAAGCTTAGAGTGCGCAGCAAATCATTTATTAGTTTCATGTTCCTCACTTGGGTGGCATTTGAAACTACGATATAAGTACTGTCAGTGAAAGATGTCTAACTGACTAAGCCCTTGCTTAGGTGGCGCTACACAGCCAATGGAGGGCCATAGCCAAGCTTCTCTCAATCACCCATGTTGTGTGTGATTTATTTTTTACACAGGTGAAAGGGACCTAGAGTTTTAATGCCGATTCCGAACGGAGTGAGTCGATGAACTGTTTTCATGGCAACTTTACTACGAGGGTTTTTGCCAGTACCCCGCAGAGGAGGGACGGCGCAAAATAAACATTCGATGGCGTTGGTGTTATTGTGATCCGAACTCGCTCATCGTGCTTAGGCTTAAAAAACTGCCACTTCATTCCTATATTTACAAATACATATTTGCTTTACCACTTCTTTTACGTGTCTAGTCCGATCAAACCCCACCATCATGACATATTTGTTCTTTCCTTATGTGCGAGTAGCTTACACAGTCCGATCCGATCAACACAAATATTTTCATCGTTCACTATGGCCTTGACTTTTGGACCTTTCAACCCACGTGCCTACTGATTTTTGATACTTACTGCCAAAACGAGTAAAAACCAATAAGGCAATAAAACATCCGACAGAAAACACTCTTGAAAAAGCTATTACCTCGCCGGGTAGGTTTATTGTTTTCGCTGCCAAAAGAGAGCACTTCTTATGTTGCCTGAACTCGCACCATTCGTGGCGGTGAATTTAAAATGCAAATCATTCTCATGCCCTCGCATCGTCCCATTATTGCGCGCAGAGCGCAAGGTGACAAATCGATAAGTACACAACTTTGCTAATGGAATCAGCTTCGAAACGTTGCCGGGTTGTGCGTGGAAAACCGAAGGAGAAGAAATGGAAGCAAAAAAAAAAGAGTTCTGTTGTAGTGTTTTCGGTCTAGACAATGGGGAGAGGTCGTGCGCGATGGAAGCGGTGTATTGTCTGACATGACTTTCACACAAATCTGTCCTTGAATGCGACAAAACGAGTAGTGGGTGGAAGTTGGGAGGTTGTTGGTGCTTCAAGCCGCTTTGGATTTGACATAATTTTTATGTTTGCTCGTTCCGCTGGATGCTCGGGCTTGGAAGATGATGTGGTATAGGTGGTGATGACTCCGAAGATCTGACGGGTGAGTTTTCTTTTTTGTTTTTTTTTTTTTTTTTGTCTTATCACAACGAGGAAAAATCAACAAACGATGGAGTAGATTTTCTATTTGCTATCGAAAGTGAGTGTTTTTTTTTTTTTTTTTTTTTTTTTTGTTGCGCCCAAGGATGTGGAATCTTCGCGGGATTCGCGGGATATTATTCTCCTTTTTCCACGCGTCTACGTACTAAACCACACCTCTGCACACTTCAACCACTCTCCCCTCGGGAATGCCGTTAGGTATTACTTCGCGGGGCTGGTTAGCGATTTACGCTGTATCTCGAGTAGAAACCTCTTGGGTTCTTCTTCCTGCTTCGGCTTGCCGCAACGTTATTTGTACTGATGCAATGTACGAGCATGTTTGGTTCCAATTTTCCACCGAGTTCATCATATAGGAGACCAAGTTTTCAGGACTCGGTACATTTAGCCTTTGCCTGTCCTGCATAAAGCGACTACAACAGAAAACTGTGTGTTCTGCGTCCTCCTCGGAATTTGGGCATTGTGGACAAAAGGGCGAGCTATCATATCCAAATCTATGCAGATACTTTCGATAGCCACCGTGTCCAGACAAAAACTGCGAAAGATGATAATTGCAGTCTCCTGCCGGTCTTGATGTCCATGTTTCGATGACGGGAATGAGCCTGTGCGTCCATCTTCCTTTTGTGGAAGTGTCCCATCTGACTTGCCACATTGCTATGGATTCTGCCCGTTCTTCTGCTTTTATAAGCCTGGTCTGTTGCCGGTCTGGTGTTCGCCTGCGGTATACCCTTTTGAGTTCGTCTGCCAGTATATCGATGGGTAGCATTCCTGCAATCACGAACGCTGCGTCATCTGATATGGTTCTGAACCCGCAGATTACTCTTATTGCGCACAGTCGATAGACTGAATCCAATTTCCGCTTTAGTCCTTTTACTGCAAGGGCTTCCGCCCAAATTGGAGCAGCATAGAGTAGGACTGAGCTGACTACCCGTGAGATTAGCACTCTGCGTGCATATCCAGGACCGCCTATATTCGGAAGCATTCGGGAAAGAGCTCGTTGTGCGTGTGATGCCTTCTCGCTGGCATACAGTATGTGTTCCCTGAAAGAAAGCCTGTTGTCTAGGATGACTCCTAGATACTTGACTGCTTTCTTGGACCTTATCGCCCGATCTCCGACTAAGAAGCTCGCATATTCCACCTTTTTACGGCTGGTTATAATCACAGCCTTCGTTTTTTGGGCTGCTAATTCCAGACCGGCAATTGAGAGCCAATCTTTCACTTTAGCGATAGCTGCGTTCGCAGTAGCCTCTACTTCTTCTATATGCTTAGCCACTGTGACGATGGCAATATCGTCGGCGAAGCCGATGATTCGTACTCCTTCGGGAAGCGCTAGTCGTAAAACGCCATCGTACATGATGTTCCACAGGAGAGGTCCAAGGACTGATCCTTGAGGGACACCCGCCGTTACTTGGTAGAATTTTACGCCTTCATCGGTATTATACCTTAGCCTCCTGTTGTTAAAGTAGTCGATGACAATCCTTAATAAATAGGAGGGGGCACCCATGTCAATTAAAGACTTTTGTATATGCGTCCAGCTAACCGAATTAAAAGCGTTTTTTATGTCAAGCGTAATTACTGCACAATACATCTTCTCCCCCGATTTCCATCTTTTTCCTTTGATGGCGTCCGCGGCCAAGTTTACCACTGTTTCTATGGCTTCGACCGTTGATCGTCCTTTTCTGAAGCCGTATTGGTTGGCTGACAATGCACCGTTAGCTTCTGCCACCGCCAGTAACCTATCGTAAATCACTCGTTCTAGTATCTAGCCTAATGTGTCAAACAGACAAATTGGCCGATACGAGGACGGTTCACCGGGTGGTTTCTTTCCTTTTGGCAGTAGTACCAAGTGCTGCAGCTTCCACTGTTTGGGAAAGATCCCCTCCTGCAAGCATCTCCCCAAGGTGTGTTGGAAAGCGTCTGGTCTAGTCGTAATGGCCGCTTTGACTGCCTTATTTGGGATTCCATCCGGTCCGGGTGTTTCGTTGTTTTTGACGAAAGTGAGTGTGATTTGTGACGTGCAAATGAGCACGTCGTTAACTGCCATATCTGTTAAGGGGTTTCCCTATGCAAAAGCTTTTCCTTATACCTATGTACATACATAGGTACATATGTATGTATGTATGTACATATGTGTCAAGTTGTGCAGTGACTTTGATTCACGGTTAAACAGGATGCTAAGCGTTGTATAGAAATAAATTTGAACCTGAAATGAACCTGGTCGTCGAAATCGACATTTTATGACGCCAAATTCCTATAGTTAAGCCGTAACCTTCACAGGGTGTTCTCTTTTTCGTAGATAGTCTGCTAAACAAATTATGAACATCGCATTTTGTTACAAACATTTCGTAATTGGGTCCAAATTGGTGTCCAAGTTTATGACAAAAAAATAACTTCCTGTGACACAAAATGTATTTCGAAGAACAAAGCTACCCGCACGCAGCCTATACCATTGTTCACCCTCTGAATTTAGCCTGAAGATCATCCTCCCAATCACTAATACCTCGTCATTGTTTTCTAAAAAAAAAATGTATGTACCGACAAAGTCCATAAATCCAAGCGCAGACTACTTCAAACTCATAAACTCGTTGGATACTAAACGAAAACATGACATCATGATATTGCCCCCCTGCCAAACAACCAAACAATTCCCGGAACAAATACGTATTGTAATCCTCTCGTCTCGTCGTCAAACATTCAACAGCAGACCGATTGCTGAAGCACACACGAAACCAAAGCCCTAGAGCAACGTTGCGCCGGGTCCTTCTTCTAATTCATTTTTAATTAAGTTCAATTCATGATCCGCCGTACGTTCGTAGTAGTCATAACTCATCTCCGGCGAAATTCTGGCAAATCCCCCACTTAACTTTTGGGTTCTTCATTTATGAATTCTTCTCGATCTCTCCTGCCATTGGAGTGGAGTGATGTGGTCGATAGTTGATGTCATCGGGAGGGCCCAATCGGTGACACGACATGCCAATTGATCCTCCATGACAAACACTAAACAATCGAACATTGTTTGAATGGCGTAAATATTTGCGAACGCAATTGAGCAATGATCAAAAGTGCTCGCCTCGTCTGAGGGAAGCTCTTAGTGCGTCTAATTGGATTCTTATTGTGCGTGAGGGTTCCTTGCCGAAATGTCGAGTGATATGGTCAGCATAGAATATCTGCTGTCATATGGCGGGGGATCGCTTGATTGATCATACTGTTCCCTTTAACCTTATGCCATGCCCCAAAGCAATCGTCAACTTTTTTGTTTGTTATTTTGGCTGTTTTAATACGAATTTGCTAATAGTTTTCAAGCCGGAAGTGATTTGGATATAATTTCCATTCGCATTCGTGCAAAGATACTATACGATCAAATATCTATATGCTGTGTGAGCTTCAAGTGGTTGTAGGCGGGAGTTAACAATAATTGAGCGGCGGCAATAGACCCGACGATTATCGAGAAGCAGGTAAAGTGGCTAATTTTAGTTCGAAGGCTTTTCGTTGTTGTCGTTTTCTGGCCTTTGCTGGATTTTTATCACAAAGGCTCTCGTGCGTCGTAGTAAAGAAAAAGTCAACATATTTGATTCCCTTTTTCCGGGACCGTGTACATATGTATGTATGTACCTATAAAAGCTAGATCTCAACTCCCGAACGAAGGCAGTTTCTGGAAGAATACGGGCGACAAACACAACGGATTCCATTTGAAGTAGGACACGAGTCCTAGACATCCGATTGTCTCTGAATAAAAATACTTCCGTCACAGCATATTGCTTATGCATAGAAGTCCGACCAGGAAACACAGCTCCTCGACCTACAGTCTTTACACGAAATGCGACACTTTACCATGAAACCCACACGGCATCATCGTCATTATCCCTGACAAATGCACAGAAAGCAAAGAAAATGAAAAACATAACTGGAGCACCGGGGCAAACAGCAATTAGTCCTCGGCTATCCAGTTGCAGCTCATTCCATACAAGGATTTTTTCATCTTATGTAATTGATGCCTGAATCCACAGAATACACCGAATTCACTGGGCCACTAAGTTGCACGTTCCGCTTGAGTATACGAGCTCCATGCCACAGCGTCATCATTCCCATCTCACCCATTGTTGCAATTCGCATCCGGAACCAACAACACGCGAATGGTAATAATATCATATCACTTTGTATACACACGACGACCATATGGTTCCAATTCCAGTTCCAGCACGATGGTGTTGCGCATTGTTCTTGGCGATTCCTTTCCCGGAGGCGAGGCGTTCTGCTCGTCTTTTAATATGTATCTATGGTCTGTCCTCTATTTTTTTCGTTTTCAAGATTTTCGTTTTGTTCATCTGACGCCCCGACGACGTGACGATTAAGCATGCAAATTCACTGGAAAGTGTGCTATCCGTTTCATTTGCCCATTGTGCTGTGAAGAAGATCTCACCTCAAGTATCCGTCGTATCTGTTGTGCTTTGTTTTTCTTCAAGAGTCACACAACAGTAGACGAGTCATAAAAGAACCAAAGCCTGTATATGGTCATAATTATTACCTTCATGTGCCGTACGGGTCGTTTTCATATGCGATGTGAATCAGGTAAGAAACGGAAGATGAGCGAAGACACAAGTTCAAGGTCAAGTCGTAGATATGTTTTATTCGTACTTCTCTTTAGTTCTTGGTAGATTGTTTTGTGTGAGATATGCTGTCTTTAATGAGATGCTCCCCCACCAAGCGGTTAGATCCGAGCACACTGCCTCCAGGTATAGATTGCCGAATGTGAATGATATATTCCTTAAGCAGATCCTGGTGTGTTTCTTAGTTTCTGTTCAACATGAACATACATACAGTACATATGTACATTTGGCAAGTAAGCCATGAGCCATGAAACATCGTGCGAAACTAACGCGACCACCTACGTGGACAACGATCGCCGGCATTGGTTGAACTTTTCCTTTTTAGGGTTCCGTACCCAAAGGTAAAACGGAACCCTATTACTAAGACTTCGCTGTCCGTCCGTCCGTCCGTCCGTCCGTCCGTCCGTCCGTCCGTCCGTCCGTCCGTCCGTCCGTCCGTCCGTCCGTCTGTCACCAGGCTGTATCTCATGAACCGTGATAGTTAGACAGTTGAAATTTTCTCAGAATGATGTAATTCTGTTGCCGCTACCACGACAAATACTAAAAACAGAACAAAATTAATTATACATATACATAATTACAAACAACCAATAATAAATTGTTTCGAAAGGTTTTCGTTGTCATCTTTCGGTCAGTTCCCATTTGTGAGCGGCTCGTAGTCATCCATTTTGGGAAACCAAACTCAAAGAAAGCGGATAGCACGAGGGTACGATCAGCGCTTGACACGCGAACGAGTGGAGTTCAACCCGCAGAAGGTCAGCATTTTTGTTTTTTTTTTTTGTTCCTAGTAGCACATGAGGGAGAGTGGGCGAAGAACTCCGGGAGAAATCTTCGGCGAAGTACTCGGAGAGTGATCTTCGGGGAGAACTCCGGTACGGTTTTAAGCAGTTCCCGGTACGCGGCCGTACCGTGTGTCCTATTGCCTACGTTGGTCGCGGATATCACGTTCATTGTATAAGGTATTGAAATCAGAAATTTGCGTGTCGCGATTGGTGATGCGGGCTAAGTCGTTGGTCAGAGGAGTTTCGGTACGACTGTTCGAATACTCAAGCTGCGGTTTGTTTACTTTTTTGAACAGTGAATTCCTTTTTTTTTTATTTTACATATATTTTTTTTATTTATTTCGACTTTTTTTATTGACATACGGTGAAGGGTAGTTTTAAGGATTAATTGTAAACCTAGATAAAGTTAGGTTAAGGAAATTAAATTTGTGACATATTGAATTGGAAACGATTACGGTGTTTTTTTTTTCTTTTGCGTGGGATATTTCGCGAGTCTTGTAGCAAATTTGCGATTCTTGCTGCGGGTAAGTCGGCGTGAGGGCAATCGCGTGGCGCCATTGCTCACGACCAGTCCTCGCAGCTGGCCTAGCATCTTTTTCGCACGACGTCGCGGCAGGTGGAGAGGAGCATGTGAGCAAGAGGAGCAAGCGATCTTGCACACATACGAACCGATACGTACATACGTGCATACGCATCACATACGTGCATACACTCACACATCTCTACGCTATGTATAAGTATACATACATACATACATACATACATACATATGTACATTACGAAGTAGAGTTGGGTAATTCCGTACATGTATAGTTCACGGAACTATGTCCTCTCTCGGACACATGTCCTCTCGCTCCGCAAATTGAACGAAAAGAGTTCCATAGTTCCATTCAACCCTTATTCATCAAGCACATATGTACAAAACGAAAAAAAAAAAAACATAAATGCAACTAACATGCTTCTCATACGGTATGACTTATATCCTGTGGTTTTTAAGAAACCCAAAAGTATGGAGATGTGGCGATAAAGCTCGAACAGCTGGTGTACACTGTACAGCACACTTGAACTGAAATGAAGAAAATGAATACATGAATATATGTGTATGTATGCATTCAGGTCCGGACATGGACATGGTTTGCTAGTTCCATATCGGTGCGATAATACATTTAGTTCCGGACATGGACATGTTTTTGCTAGTTCCATATCGGTGCGAGTATACATTTAGTATTTTAAAACGGGTAGAGATTAAAGTGCATACTGAGATGGAATAATTATCTTATAACCCCATTTACCTAGATAATGTTTCAAATATATTGAATGGTCTTTCCAACAAAGTTGTTGGTCCAATGTAACACCTAAATATTTAAAACTGTCCACGTGTTCAATCAAGAAGCAATTTTCAAACATTCTTGATTGTTGAATACTATATCTTCAAGAACAAATCGATTACACAATGGTGCATGATAATATAAGGGAAGGTCTCTGAAAACTCTACCATTGATATTAAATATCATGTATTTCGTTTTGTTGCTAATTATTAGTTTATGATAATTAAACCATCTCCTTAACATATCTAGGTCACAGTTAACATCTGCAAAACTATCAATTAAGTTAGTGTTTGAGTGGAAAAGAGATGTTTCATCAGCAAAGGCAGTTATTTTGCCTTTAAAAGGTTGTAAGAAAAACGAATTAACATAAATTAGAAAAAGGATTGGGCCCAATACTGCTCCTTGGGGAACACCCATATTTAAGAAGTCTATAGAACTGTAAACATTCCTAATTTTCACAACTTGATAACGGTTGAATAAATAAGAAGAAAACCATTTATAAATGGAGCCTCTGAAACCCGCTTTGTAAAGTTTATCGAGTAGCAAAGTATGATTAACCATATCAAAGACCTTACTGATATCAACAAATAATGTTGATGGTATTTGAGAAGTGTTTAAACTATTATATGTTTCACTTGTTAATTTCAATAAAGCAGTTTCAGTCGATTTGCCACGTCTAAACCCAAATTGGCAATCACTCAAAAAATGAGTATTTTCTAAAAATTACAACATTCTAGATATTAACTATCCGAAAAGTGAGAGTAAAATGTCACTGATTATGTATTTCTGTATATACTTAGACAGAATATAATAAATATATGTATAAATGGGGCTCCCATACAACAGACATGCTTTTTTGGAGTTTTTATACATAATAGTATGGAACCCTTCGTGCGCGAGTCCGACTCGCACTTGGCCGGTTTTTTTATTAAACGAGAATCCGGTGAATAGATCTCTCTCCTCGTTACGTCATTCTTGATTCTTTGGGGGATTAGAAATCCATGAGATCTCCCTCCTACCTGGAATCACTGAGGCATTCTAACGCAAAGATGAAAAGATACGCTGAGCGGCGGTTGGTTAAGGATTTTTGTGCTGCTTTTTCACTTTCAAAAGGAATGCTGTATTGTATTTTTAAACATAAGATGATAAATGGAGGCGACGTAGGGACCAAGCCGGTTTTGTTTAGAATATATGACACATTTCATCATCAACCGTGAACGGGTTTATTATGTCTTTTACTGCTATCACGCCTCTAGAATAAGGAATTCTTGCACCATTGTATCCTTTATTCTCCACTAGCTTTTGCCCGCGGCTTCGCTCGCATTAAATTCGCGGTAACACGGTTCCCCTTTCCTGATTTAGAACACAGAAGAGAACTTGGAACAGAATCTTATTTTAATACGCTACTGTAGACGATATTATATGTATGTCTCTCCATTTGGGGATAAAATGTAAAGATTCTGGGCATTGGACACACGCGAACATGCTACATACAATTGTCCATGGGAAAAGCACGGCTTTTCTAAGTTCACCCCAGCCACCTTTAATGTTTGACCTTGCGCTTTGTTAATGGTCATAGCGAAACTAAGCTTTAGAGGAAATTGTAGCCTTTTAAACTGGAACGGGGGGCGCTTAGTAGTCAAATAACAGAGTATAGGTACCGTATGCACTATAGTGTGAAGCGCGGCCCGATGCCCGTACTAAAGTACAGATAGAGAGCACACAAAGTTAGCGCGTTTCAGAAACATATCAGCGCCATCTATCGTAATTCAAGAGTAACACTTATGTTTCGAATGTTGATTGTTTTCCCAAAAGCTGATTGATTTATGGTTGTTTTAATTAAATTATTTTATTATTCGTTTGTATCATAGAACCTATACTAATTTTGCGGAGAGTCTCACACAAATTTCCATCCCCTACTGATTTTTTTGTTTTTTTGTTTTTTTTTTTGCTGCATACAAACTTAACGGGGGCTAGAAAGAAACAAAAAGTAGCCTATGTCACTCTCCATCCCTTCAACTATCTCCACTTAAAAAATCACGTCAATTCGTCGCTCCGTTTTGCCGTGAAAGACGGACAAACAGACACACACATTTTCACATTTACAATATTAGTATAGATGATTCTCCGTGATTAGCTTTTTCATATACATACATTTTCGCAAGCCTCTTTTTAGGTGAATTTTTCATCTAGAAAAAATCATCAATTCCAGTAAAACCTCCCTGGCTATCAATTCTGACTTGGCCACAGTTGAGGTTGTCGTTCGTAATCCACATTTCATCATCAGTCACCGTCCGTTTGGGGGTGGCCGTGGTGCAGTGGTTAACATCATCGACCGTCGATCGGAAGGTATATAGTTCAAATTCGCTTCATAGCCAAGTAAAAGTAATTCCTGTACGGACAGAAAGTATGCAAGGCAGTTGTGAATGGAAAGTGACCAGACGTACTGCCTGCAGGCATAACACTCACAGTATATGGTCAACTGAAAATCATTCTCTGCGTATGCAATATTAGAAGTGCTCGAACGAATTATTACAGACTAAAACCATAAGCGGAATTAGGTCGGCTCTCGTCCTATCTAGGACAATAGGATAACCACCCCTGAGAGTAGTGAACGAACATCAACGACCCAAACCACTGCACTCCGTTCAGGTTGTGTGTGTAACAACACATCATAAGAGAATATAAAAACTCTTGAACCTGCGCGTGTCTCTAAAAAAAAAAAAAAAAACGAAAAAGTTACCGTCCGCTTCAGAAACGGGTCGATTTTATTGCCATTCAGTAGCTATTCGCAGCTGAAAATTCGGTCCATGGGATTGAGATCAGATTTTACATTTTCGACAATCTTCGAGTGAAGTCTGTGCTTTTCTATTGAAGAACTGAATAAATTGGTTTTTACATGTTTTTTTTGGAAACAGACTTATTCTATTGAGGAAGTTTACGGGAATTTTTAAAACAGAAAACAAGCAAATGAAGTTTGTCGCACAATTTTACTATCGGCCTTCACAATAGTCCTCCTCTAACTCTACACAGCGATTCCGACGTTGCTCCCACGATTTGAAGCACCATTGATAATCCTCTGAAGTTAAATCATTTAGAACCATGGTTACAGCCTCTTTGGCCTTCTGTACATCGTCATGATATGTGACTTCATCTTGGGGAATAAAATAAATCCGCTGGTCACAATATCGGGATTATGGGGTGCATGCGGCAACGTTTGAATGCTTCTTTTCCCCAAAAACTCTTGCACAATCAACAAGGTATGGGCTGGCGTATTGCCGTGGTGCAAGAATCAGTCTTTCTTGGCGAGTTCGGGTTGCACACGTAAAACACGTCCTCACAGCCTCTTCAGGATGCCAAAGTAAAATAGAACTGTGCAGTCACTTTCTAGTCAGTAGGAACGATGCCGTTTTACGCGAGGTGACGGTAGCCCTTCTTGAACCGCCTTGCCCATTCAAAAATACGTATTTTCGACATACACTCGTCCACATACACTATCTGCAATTTTCGGAGGGTTTCCGAGGGTTTTTCAGATTTCACTAAAAATTTAATCACATCACGTTGTTTGTAATGTGAGTCACTCTTTGTTACGACACCATTAAAACAGTGTTTTTTTTATTTTTTTTTTTTAAAGACACACATCACACAAACAAGAGGTGCAGTTGGTGCCAGTGGTGCCAGTTTCCTAGTTGTAACCGGATTCCCGGACTTTAATTGCCAAACCTTGTGTTGTACTACTTAATCCTTAATTAAAATGTATGTATGTTGGCGTTACAGTCCATGAAGGACCTGAGGCTCGGAGTCGAAGACCCTCTTAGCTGGAGCGCTGGTGTCCATGCGCTCGATGTGGCCGAGCCAGTGTAGTCGACGGATCTTTACCTTCCGGACTACATCCACATCTTTGTACAGCTCGTAGAGTTCGCGGTTGTGTCTTCTTCTCCATTCACCTTCCTCACAGACAGGACCAAATATCCGGCGCAGAATTTTTCTCTCGAAAGAACCCAAAATCAGCTCCACTGTCCTGCTTATCGTCCAGCTTTCTGCTCCGTACAGCAAGACTGGCAATTTGAGCATTTTGTAAAGCATGACTTTGGTCCTTCGAGTGAGGAGTTTTGACCCCAGTTGTTTGGGCAAGCCGAAGTAGCAGCGGTTGCCAAGAGCGATTCTATGCCGGATCTCCACTGTGGTGTCATTTGTGGAATTTACGTTTGCCCCGAGGTAGACAAACACCTTAAGGGAAAAATCGATTTTTTTTTTATTGTCTTAATCGATAGGTATATGTTCTAAGAAAATCATTGCGAAATTTCAAAAACCTATCTTGAAAATTGTGGAAGTTATGCCTAGTAGGGTGCCTACTAGCCAGGAGCTTCTCAATTTCTTTAATGAAGTTGAGAATGTCTCTGGTAGGAGCTGAGATGATCCCCTTAGGAGGCAGCGCACTCATATGGTATGTGCCCTGCAGTTTCTTCGTCCTCAAGACAGAGTCGTAACTCAGTTCCAGACGACCGTAAGGTAGCTTACCAGTCTTCTGACATCGACTCTATTAAGTTTAAGAATATTAATAGAGTGTTTGTTCAGGGGTCGTATAAACCTTTTCGATTGGCAAAGTCAAAAGGGCAGGTGTTGCGATTTTTCTCACTGCCGCAGAAAGATTCAGGACTTATGTACTTTTCGCTGGAACTTTTCTTTTCGAGATGATCAGCGATTTCATTGCTTTTAATACCTTTGTGCCCTGGCACCCACCAGAGTTTGATTTTGTTTTTTTGGCTAGGTCTTTTAGGGCATGCCGGCGACAACGCCAGAAATAATTTTGGAGCCATCAGTATACCACCTAAGGCCCTTGACGTTGAGCAAGAGATCACTGGTTTTCCAAGCTGTGCGGTTTGGCATCAATATCTTAAATCTCTTGTCAAAAGGGAAAGTGTGTGGTAATGCGTCTGAGACCGTGGTATTCATATCCAGCTCAGGAAGCTGTTGCAGGATGGACATGTGACCCATAGGTCTGTTCCCGAGCGAAGAATTCTGATTTCACTACGTAATGCGACCTTTTTAATAAAAAGGTGCAGTGGAGTAAGTCCAATTAGTGCTTCTTGAGCTGCAGAAGGGCAGATTGGCATTTTTTTTTGGCACAATTGCGCTGGCAAGTCAGAATGAGAGCCTTTATAGGCTAAGAACGGCTGATAATGCAAATCTCTCTCTTTTGAGGACATTACAGTATGAACTTACCTTAACAACACTGATCACGGCAATGTGCTTGTGCGTTTTTCGTGTTTAAAAACACCAACAATTACTGACAACGAAAACAAAATAAAAATTATGCTCCTTTTGGATGCTCCAAGGGTTTGAATAAACATATGTAACTGAGAATTAAATTTTTGAATAGTCACTAGACCTCATGATCAACAAACATGTCTCGTTTTAGGAAAGAAAAGAGTAGACTGATCCTGCCAAATTGTATAGTGGTCTTTGCTCATAGAAAAAGTTTCTAGAATCTGGCGCCGCCCCTTATCTTTCGATTTCGCTTTCCAACAAACTGTTTTTGAGAATATCAAGCCAGTTCCATCTTAACGAATAAAAAAAAATCAAATAGTTGTTGGTATAGGTACAACAAATTCATAGTCTTCTGTTCTCCTCCAAACGCGGTAACACCACTCTACCAGTCTATAATCGTCCTTCATGCCATGTTATTGGTGGAGCTATTGATGGAATCTGTTATGCAACAAGTGCTTGATATCTTTCCAAATAATTTTTCATAAGATATTAGCGCGAATGACCTTCTCGTCATCAGCTTTGCGCTTGTACATAAACCTGTTTTCCATCTCGCACGTTTTGTTGGATAACAATTCAATTTGATTTTGTAATTTTCAGTTAATACTTCAGACCTCGACCAATAGACTCATCAAACATTTAACGTGCTACCCGAAAGCTTTTACTATCAATACGCCGAGAAATGGGTGTGTGCGCTATACTAACCGTAAACCGATTCTATCAATCGTTCAAACTCACACCTTTCGTTCTGAACAAACACCACCGCCACCTTCCATTCAACTCTTTTCTTTTTTTTCATATAATAAATTTGTACGCCTCTTCAAAGGTAGTTTGTTGGGCGACCTTCCCTCTGCCACGCCACTTAAAAGATCGATGAATCAATTTCAGTTAATCCGTAACCGATTGGATGCGGATTTTGTTGCTTCTACCTTGCCTCTAAGAGGCGCGTAATGAATTATTCGAAACGACATCACCTTATGCTTCATTGTTTTCGTTTCAAATTCGCTTGGCCGCAGGTGGTAGCGTTCTTTGTTTGTCGAGGTGAACGCCAGCCGCCAGCGCACGCATAAGAGTTCATCAACCGAATGTGAGACTAATTGCACCACGGGTGGCGAGCTAAATTGGTAACTGGGTATAGAATGGAATTCCTTCAAAATCCAAATGCCATGGCAAAACTGTGTCACTGTCAATGGGTAGCCACTGGCGACTAAGTACTAGCGAAATGGCCACTCATCTCTTGTTTATCCTCTATCCCTCTCTCTTTCTTTTACTATCTTTTATTTCAAATGGTCTAGTTTCCATTTTTTTTTTTTTTTTTTGACGAAAGAGTATCGAAGCAATCGAAAGTAACGTTCGTAGAAGTAGAGAATGGAAATTACTGCGGACATGTGCGCGCCTTCAATTACCTAACCGCGGCAAGAGTAAAGCGAAATCCAGTGAGGAATCGGTGAAATTCATTGACGGTTCATACGTCCTGAATACTGACCATGTTCGACACACTTCAATGACTTTGTTTCGTATCTATAGACCTGTGGAAGTCATAAATCAGAAATGAGAAGCATGTGAAAGGCAATTGGGTTTGGAAGAAGTTTGTTGCTTTTAATTGCTTTGACATTGCGGTTACGCAAAAAACAAAAAACTCATTTTAAATGCGGCTTCTCTTCCAATCTGGCCGGAGGGGGCCAAAACTGTTTACTCGAAAGGAGAGGTCAGTGGTTTGTTAAATATCCATATGGTATAAGTACATTTTTTATTTGAGCCTTCGCTCTACGACCTACTTTCATGGGGCACGTGTCAAACGGCACCAAATATATAAGTGTGATAGGGAGAGGTGAAACTCGATTTACTTCTAGCTCAAACTGAAGCAACTTAATCATCCACCGCTCCTCAGACGACTCACGCCTTTTATTTTAGTCTAAGTTCTAATGAACTAAACTCAAGCGATCATTGCATTGTTTCTGAACAACATCGAGCAATTACCCCATCACCGCCACTTAAGTTGACAAAGTTCAAAAGCCCCAGCTCGGTAAACAACAGTCAGATCTGTATCATTCCGGATCACACGATCGCGTCCTTCGTTCTTCTACTTAACGCAATTGATGCCCATGGAATGAAAAAGCAATTAACTCAAGAGTAGATTTTCATGTCACCGCCTAAATCACAATCACCGCTCCGCGCAAATCACCACCACTTAACCTTGATCGTCTTCGCGATAATTCTAGGCCATAGATGTTCGCTTCGATAATTCTCGAGAGTTTCTTGAACCGCCGGATTAACTTCTTTTGTCACCAAAATGTCTATTGTCATCATCCTAGCATATGTTTATGCCCACCTGTTTCCAATGAGTTGTAGGTGCTCTGTGAGCACACAAGCATCAGTGACCGTAAGCTAGTTTGCCCACAAAGACTACAGATACTTGTACTCGTATGCGTGTGTAATTTGCAACCTAGACAGGAATTTTCTAATTTTGCGTCGCGCGGAAACTTGGCAATTTCGATCGAAGCTTGCCGCTCGCTCACATTTGACATATTGAAGGTAAGACCGCTACCGCCAACGTAACCAACCACTCCACCAATGTATGCTAATCAGATTCGGTAGATATTCTGTATGACCAGCCATAATATAAACCTGATTCTTTGCACGCCGACAATTTCACATCCTACGCTTAAGATCTGTAGCGGTTCGCGGCAGCTTTAGCCTACATTTGTTCTACTGTATGTCGTTCCATTACAGATTGAGTGATTGGTTATTACGGATTTGAGTTGTGTCGTTTCTTCGGATTCGTGTTCAGGTGTGACATGCGTATTTGTCACGCGGTGACATCGGATCCTTTTTGAATCCGCCACGGAATTCGATACGAACAGCAGAGTGCGGGAGATTATATTCGACTGGCGTTTGTTCGAGTGCCGGATGAGATGAGGGCGAACACTTGGCCGTGACGGCGAATTATCGACTCAAACGGTGATCATGTGTCCTTGAGTGGTTGGTTGTCTGTCTGTTCTTTGGTTTAGAACAGTCACGAACATGAACATACATATCTATGGCTGACCCTAGATGTGGATCATTTTGTTACTTGTATTGACACATTGACAAAAGGCAAATATGTACTCGTAGATATTGAACAAAAAAAAAAAATAATAATGTTGACAAGCCGGCGTTTGAAGGAGTTTCAAAATAACACCGCTTAAAACGAGGAACCCAAGACTCCTCAGGCTTGATTATACTCAACCTGCTATGGTATGAATAATAAAATAAGGTCTTAAACGTCAGTAATTTTGTGGTATATACTTAAGTGCCAGAGAAGAGCTTAAGAGAGAAAGAAATGCTAACAATCTAAAGCTTACAAATTCTGCCACTTAGCCACTTCTTTGACTGTCTACTATACATCCATCAACGAGAAAAATGTACGACCTTCTTATATAATCGCTTAGCTTTTATTAATGTCGTTTTCCGGTTCCATTGTCAACCCGACTGACCTAAAGTGCTTCCCATTTATTCACACAAATTAGTCAGTCGCTTGTACTCATGTACCCTCTCACGGGTTCAAACATTCAAGGACGTCACGTTTCTTGTGCACCTCAATCCCTCCTAGAATGTCTTCATTGTTAACCACGCCGATTTGAAGATTAGACCAATCACCTGCACCTGCACATGCAACTACACGACTACCGCGGCACCTAACAAAAAGCCTTTTCCTTTCTTCACTGCCTGCGGCAGTTTCACCCACAACTCGGCCACCAATTAAGTCATTTACAGTCAATAAATTATCCTCATTGCAATACTGCAAAATGGAAGTACATAATACGAAAAGTTAGTGTGCACTGGTCACACCGTTACGTAACACAAGAAGCAGAAAGAACCATTGGCGCACCATCATCGAGCACATGTACGATCACAACAAGCAATTAAGAAACCACCTGTTCTATATAAACCGCACGCAACCTCAACTCGATTGCATTAACGAGCATCGTAGCCAGTGTTTCCGTGCAAATATCGAAAACAGTTAAGACGCGATGGAAGAGCGCTCAATACTCATACAGCGATTCGCCTTTCGTTGAGTTAATTGAATTAATTGCGGCGATTGCAACATGTCAACTTCCTTTTAACGCGACCTAATTACTCGGTTTCGGCTTCGGTTTCGCTGAGAGAATTAGGTAGTCTTAGGTTGATCGTCGATCTTCCTCGAATGGCACGTGAGTGCGACCGATGCGTGATGACCGGGACGGAAAATGCGGCATGCTCGTTAAGGGGCTAAGTAATTTATGACAATTGTTTTTCGTTTTGGTTTTTCTCGTTGTATGTCGTATTTATCCATGTATTTTGTCGCACTAAAGATATATGTACGGCGCTTGATTAATTTGGACTGTTCTTCTTAAATTTTTTTTTTTTTTTCTTATTAACGGACTTCTTTCCTGGGGCTTTAGGCAGAATTCTTATCTGTCACGTCACCGCTCATGTGCTCGACGGATTTCATGATAATCATAAACTTCTACCTCTTTATTATATGTACATACATATTAGGATTAAACTCGATTAAAAGTTGTTAAGCTTATCTTTGTCCATAAATCAACACACAGTTTTTTCGTGACCACACGCAACAATCAAAATTGATGTACATTATTCTGTCATTTGGTACAGTCTGCTGTAGTAAGGGAGCATTTTCTTCTAAATTGCAAAATCGAATGGCTCTTAACCTCTTCGCCGTAATAACATATGCTTTAGTTCTATGCCTCTTTCTGACACACTGTGCCTGTTTTAAAACAAATTTAGCACACCGTATGATGCCCTTGCGCAACTTCCATCTGCCTTAACCCTCTACTGCACGCACTATGATCCAATAATAGTAAAAAAAAAAAACGGCCAAGTGCGAGTCGGACTCGCGCACGAAGGGTTCCGTACCATCTGTATATATAAATATGAAAGAGACTATGTATGTTACCTCATCAAATGACAGATCTTGGTTGCAGGCAGGATTTTTTGGATGAAAATCATGTCTGTTGTATGGGAGCCCCCCTTAAATATTCATTTTGTTCTGTTTTTAGTAATTGTCGTGGTAGCGGCAACAGAAATACATCATCTGTGAACATTTCAACTGTCTAACTATCACGGTTTATGAGATACAGCCTGGTGACAGACGGACGGACGGACAGCGAAGTCTTAGTAATAGGGTTCCGTTTTACCTTTGGGTACGAAACCCTAAAAAACTATTGGAAAAAACTATCGTTTTCGACTCGACTTCGCTGTCCGTCCGTCCGTCTGTCACCAAGCTGTATCTCATAAACCGTGATAGCTAGACAGTTGAAATTTTCACAGAACAAAATGAATATTTAAGGGGGGCTCCCATACAACAGACATGATTTTCATCCAAAAAATCCCCTTGGTCACATACTGAACTAAGGTTAGTCGACAATATTCCACAACCAGTAGCAAACTTACCAGTTTCGATCTCGTTTGTGTCTTTGATGAATCAATCCTAGCTGCAAACCTTTTCCCCATATTTCCCATTATTGTTATTCACCTTTTCACATCGTTGCTGTCAAGTACGATAATTGATTTGAATTCAATGGACACTTTGATGATCAACTATATCTCATCATGAAGATAGTAGTCTCTTTCATATTTATATATACAGATGGTACGGAACCCTTCGTGCGCGAGTCCGACTCGCACTTGGCCGGTTTTTTGCCATTCCGGAATATAATCCTACCAGTCCAAGCGAACGGAATTCAAGGGAATGTTATGACGCCTGCCTATTTCTTTTTTGGAAGATGAGGTGAAGAAACGGGAGTTGGAGGATTAGATTCAATGCGAGTATTTTGTCGTTTCGAAGTGTGTGAAATTGAAGCAGGGCGCCCCCTTTTCAGACACTTTTTACTCCTGCATAGGTGTTCAGCTACAGCTAGCTTAAAATCGAAATGAGGCATATATGTATATGTCGCTCTTCTGCCGCCACAAAATCCATGCATTAACAACACACAAATCCAAAAAGTGGAAAAAAAATTTGATGTACCACTTTTTGGATCGTATGTCAATTCGACAAAGACCGAGCATTGAGTCTAAGTCGGAGTCTACACGAGGGCTATCTGACGAGGGCTAAAATAAGTGTAAAAGAGAGGGTAAGTGAAACAGAAATACATTGGCACAGTCACGCGCGGGTAGCTACTTCGTGGGTTTTTTCGACATTTCCTTATCTCCTTTTCTTTGTTTTGCGATGTCGCTTCACTCCTGTTTCTGACTTGGAAGTGTACATTTGGATACCATTCTTACTTTTCAAACATCACCACAGGCTAACGAAATTGAAATGTGAAGCGAAATGTCAAGAAACAGGCACGCGCAGAAAAGCTCCGTGTGGACGCGTCCTCAAATTGGAACGTAGGTTTAAAAGAAAAAGGCTCAAAAAGAAAGCCCTCGTGTAGACTCCGACTAAGAGGTCAACACCACCCATATATTTATTGTATTCGTCTATTATTTTTGGGCAGTCGGCGTCAATGTACTTTTTTTCCTTTCGTGAGTATCTCCTTTTTTTGTTGTGGGATTGGCTCCTACAAATGTGGAAAGCATATTCACCATTTTGTTGTCGTACCAGGACACAAAAGAAACGTCGACGCCTTCAATGTTTGCCATCTTTTCAATCATGTTTCCCCGTCCTTTATTCTTTCTTTCCTTTTCTTTTGGAACGCCAATGTTGGGAACTCTATTTAGCCTCACCGTCCCCAATGAAAGAAGTCCCGCTTTCGTTAGTTGTACTTGCAGTTTCGGGCTGTTGAACCAGTTGTCAAAGTAAATTTTGTGGTTCACATATCTCGGCACCGTTGATACCAACCTGGACACAACATTTCCGCTAGCACCCACATCTGGAAAACCGTCAGGAATAACGTTGTTCTGCTCCCCTGCGAATATGTCGAAGTCATAACTAAATCCCGATATTCCGCTTAAAAAAAAAAAATTCGTGTGACCCCATTTATGTGGTTTTTTTTTGGGTTATACTGCTTCAGGTGATGTCGACACTTAGTGGAAATTGTTTGTTCGTCCACTTCAAGGTGTTCTTCTTTTGGCACAAGCAGAAGTCATTCCCTTATGCTATTTAGGAGTCGCCTGACTTTGAAAAGCTTGTCATGTCCAGGTTGGCCAAAACTCACAAATTTGTCGTTATCAGCGAAATGGAGACATCTTTTTATTTCCTCCCACCGCCTACATGGCATGGTTTCATAAACAAAAGGCTGCCCTAGTTCGGAGTTCCAATACCGTCTAGTAGAAGGCAACTTGATGAGGGACGTGAATAAAGAAATACCTACAAACTGCTCCATTTCACTCCGGGTAATGTTGACTGGCTTATTTATGTTGTCCTGTAATGCTTTTCTATTAGATTCCTCAACAACCATGTCAAACAGTTCACTCGTGAAAAGGAAAGAAAAGAAGTCATCGGGGGTCTCTAAAGTGGACATTTCCTCTGGAAGCTCTTTGGTCCCTAAAAAGGGATGATCGCTGTCTTTGTATGATGTACGCGACTTGTCCTTCAATGTCACCTTTTGCTTCTCTTTCGATCTCAAAGTGGACAATGGTTGTTCATCATCAGAATCGAACTTGCTGTCATCGGTTTCAGGCACCTCTATTTGTTCTCTACTGTCCATCTCCATATCCTGCTCCTCCTCCGATTCGAGGATTTCATCCTCACTCTGAAATCCATCGCCAGGAACAGCACAAAATCTCGTTCACTACTCTCAGGGGTGGTTGTCCTAGATAGGACGAGAGCCGACCAAATTCCGGGTTTGGTTATAGTCCGTAGTAGTTGGTTCGAGCACTTTAGTATTGCATACGCAAAGGGTAAAATTCAAATGTCCATATACTGTGAGTGTTAAGCTTGCAGCAGTACGTCTGGTCACTTTCCATTCACAACTGCGTTGCATACTTTTTGTCCGTATGGGAATTACTTTTTCTTGGCTACGAAGCGAATTTGAACTATAGACCTTCCGCTCGGCGGTCGATGATGTTAACCACTGCACCACAGCCACCCCCACGCGCACGGTTACACTTTAATTGCGATTTTTCACGATTGTGCAATGAAAAATAAAACCAAATACACAAATCCACATATTCAGAGAACTATGCTAAACGATCCAAACGGTAGTTTTTCAGTTGCAGTTGCGAAATCTAAGTAGTCGGCGTTTGAAATTCAAAAGCCATATATGGCTTCTTGCGCAGTAGAGGGTTTTAAGAAAAAAAAAAAAAAAAAAAAACACGAGGAATCTATTTTAAAATGGGTCGATAGGCCTACTTTATCGGACTCTCTCATTTCGTAGTTTCTCCTCTAGCTTAGTATATATTGCCTTTAGCCGGACGTTCCTGAAAGTCTGGCATCACTGGTCCTGTGTTACTCGAAATAGTAAAAATCATAGAACTTCACCACCACCCCTGGGCCCATATTGATGTTGTGTGTATTAATCGTACAATCGACTGCACTACTCTTGCTGGAAGCATTGGCTTTTGCTATTCTCTCAATATTTGTTTCATAAGTGACTATGACAACGCAAACATATAGATCCCGTTCAGGATTGCTTGCCTGAGAGGCCTATCGTACATAATATGTACATACACATAAATCCCAGTGAAACTCCATCATTTCTATAGGTATTGTCAGGGCGTTCCATTCTTTTTTAGGTGAACGCGTTTGTACCGCATTCTTGTGATTGCCCACTCTTTTCTCCATTGCGCGGCTAATTATTTAAAATTTTTAAGCGAGTCATAACATAAATGGTGGGCGCATTTGGGGCTCCACAGGCGATTAACTTTAGGGTCAAGACGTCGAATTCTTAACTCCCTCCAATTGTTTTTATCATGACTATTTTAGGTTTTCTTGCTTCATAAATTTTCATTAAGATCGGGTGCGCCATCGACCCTTCTTTAGATCTTCACCTGAAAATAGATTCCATATTTTACTGCAGTCAACCTGGAACGCTTTGCTGCCCTGTTCGATGACCCATGCAACCCAGAATATAAGTATGTATTCCCTTCTTCCCTAAATTTATCGAACAAGTCATGCATTGACACGCGCCCCTTCTCACCACATCTCATCCCAACCCATGGGTGTGGTTTTTCTTTATTTTTTGTTTTTTGTTTAGCAAACCAAAACGAAAAGCAAGAAGAGCATGAAAAAGTCAAATGAATCCCAATTCCCAAAATTAAATTGATATTACAGCTCACGTCCTCCACTTTGTTCGCACTCTCCCTTTTCTCCTGCCTCGAGCAAGACTCCCATATCCAACTCCTTGGTGTCAGATTCCACTTTTCCGGGTGTCGCAAAAGATTTTGGCGTTTTTAAGCATCATCCACAGTGACATCCTCGACTGCATTCATGTGCACTTTTTCAAGTGGAAATACATCTCAAATTCTCATTCTTTATTCTCTCTCTCCCTCTTCGTTACAGAGATACACAGGCTACAGCCGAATCGGAGGGTGAAAACAAAACCCGCTTCAATCGCTACAGCACCGAATCTAAATCTCTAAGGTACACACCGAAAAATAAAGAATCTAACCGGCAAATAAATACACAAAACAAAAAAATAATCGATATTTTTAATTACTCCGAATTCGTATTCGAATTCATCAGCAGTCAGGAACGGCATCAACGAGGAAGAATAACGGACGACGACACATATCCGAAATGAGCTCCTTCAGATTAGGGAAATAAAAATTCAAAGAGGTATTTAGAACAAGAATTCAAGGAAGTCGACAAACAAAAAAATTCGAAACGGATAAGAGAAAAAATATCTGAAGAACAGAAACATCAACAGCAGCAAACGCGACAAGATGTCTATTCTACTTGAAGCAAGGCCATACCGGCCGTTCAAATCCAGTGAGGAGTACCTTGAGGCGATGAAAGAGGACTTGGCTGAATGGCTTAGTACTATGTATCCGGAGCTGTTAATTACCGCTGAGAATTTCATGGATAGATTGGACACCGGAGTGACACTATGCAAGGTTGGTATTGAATTTTTGTTTCATCTTGTTTGGATTTAAGTGACAGTGGTCAGATGATAAGCATTTTGTTAATTGTTGGAAACAGTGGTGAAATCCTCTTGTCCCTGATCCAGCGGACAATAGTATTAGTGTCGCATTTCAAAGTGAGAACAGCTTTTAATCGATATTAGGCTTTTAATAGATGTTTGGTAGGGCTTGAGGGCGCCGTGACGCAGTGGTTAATGAGTTGGACTCTGACGCACGATGAGCGAGTTCGATGAGCGATAACACCAACGTCAACAACAATGTTTATTTCGTGACGTTCCTCTTCGGCCGGGTACTGGTAAAACCCCCCGTAGTATATCGGAATCGGCATTAAACTGTAGGTCTCTTTTACCTGTGTGAAAAATAAATCACTCACAACATACATATGTGATTGAGATAAGCTTTCGGCTCTGGTCCTTCATGGGCTGAAACGCGACCAAAGAAGGAGGTTCGGTTTGTCCATCTTGACAGTGATTTTTGGGGACCTTTTTCTAATGAGATCTAAATCTCAGTCGCAGTCTGTAGAATTAAATATTCGTTCGAAATATTTTTTTTTGTCATGGTCGTTTACCTCGAGAAGTGGCGATCATGATCGCAGAGCAAATGCGCGACCCTCGATACAAATAGATTTTCGTCATAATAGGCAAGAAAAACTGAGTTTTATCATACCAACCTGAGAGTCATGACAGCAGTTAGTTACACACTAACCTAAAAAATATGGTCGATGCTTATCCTCTAGTTTCGTGCTCAGATTTAATATACATACATAGCCCATCAGTGCCCTACATTTCTGCAAATTCTAATTCAACTCATTGCATACTACTCCCTTTTTCCAAGTCTAGTCAGCACTCTACGACCTCAGGAATGTACCTCATTAAAAGGCTAAGTTGTCCGCTCAAATGACAACACCAAACTCTACAACTAAATCTCGTATATTGGCGCACCTGCACTCGCCTCGCCCATGTGATCCAATTTACCTAACTACATTAGCATCTACCACTCACGATATGCTACTCTTCCCGATGCACATTTGCATGCCAAACGCAAACACAACGGCAATGACGTCGACGAAGACATCATGTCGTAGCCGGCCTACTCCACGCTAATGAGTGTCGTGCTACTTCTACTACTTCTTGCTGCTGGCAGGTGAATGAATAAAACGATGTTGGACAGTAGTAGGCGCTAAAACAAAGCACAAAAGCTAAAGGGTATTCATTCATTTAGTCAACGATGATGAGGAATAACAACAGAGGTACTAAGAATCCTCTTATATCTTTTTGCTTACCTATAACATACCGCAGTTACCACTGATGCCACTGACACCCAGCGTGAATTAGAGGTAAAAAGCATGAACCAAAAAAAAAGTAGCAAGTAAACTGCAAACAGCCCCTGGAAATTTCAAGCCCTACGCTACGTGTCCTTGCCGTTGCGTTGCGCCTTTGTACTGGCCATAACACGAGCTAAATTATGAATGCAGCAGTGACGGTGTAGGCAGGCGAGTTTCATTAAATCAAACGACGAAATGGAAGTATCCCTGGCACAATGCGACACATGGATACCAATCGAAAACAACTCGCGCTGCAGGGCAAGGACATGCTGCTGCCGTAGACATTTTACTCAATGTGTATTCCGCCTGCCGCTTGTCATTAGTTGATTTCTTTTCACCTTTTCTTGTTGTTTTTGATTTTAATTTGACTACGGCTGTAAACATATCCGTCATGTGGTGTCACTTTCCATCAGCAAGCGCGGATGCGCCGCCGTCGCTGTCACTACCATCATGATTTGTCAACATTACCAGTATTCGCTGCGTGTAAGGTAAACAAAAAAGGAAATTATTCTGATCGTCAAGTCGTTCGTGTCCATGCAATTCGCGAGTTCCCTGCACTCGAGACGTGATATTCTCATTTGGATGTTTGCCATTTGTCGGTGTTGTTCTCTCTTCTTCGTTTCTAAGGCCAGGCCTGGTTAAGGGGGCAATCCTTTTATGCATTCTGTGCGCACATACCATGACGCTGAGTGAGCATGCAGAGTTTAAAGACACTCCGAGTTGTTTACTCCACACGATCCGGCCATTCGCGGAGTGCGTACGCATTCCACAGATGTTTTTCCCGCTTCGCACATCCCGTGTCTGACGCGCAGGATGTCATGATGCTAATGCGTTTCTATTTTTAACCAAAGAATGCCATTTGTCCGTTCGAATCTAATCTAAATGGTCCGGATTGATTCTATAAATAGTATCACTTTCGATCGACTATCTAAGAATACACATCAAACACCGAAGTAGCACCGTATGTCATGCCGATTAGTGCCATACTTGTTGAAACTCTCACCCAAACACCACAAGAAATCCGATTACCTATCGAGTGTCACTTATATACATGCTCGTACGTCACTCCGTGTCGAGCACAACAAACCTACCCCAAGAGTCAACACAGAGCGACGAATTAACTTCATCGATGAATGTCATAATTCAAGTTATCCCATCGTATGAACGTGCATGCATTTCACAGAGAAGCTCACCCTCACCAAGTATTACCATGTTGGCCCATTAACGAACCCTTATCGTCGTCGATCCAATTCATATTTATTTATTACAGTATTTCATCGAGCCCAGGCGAGGGTTGTGCCCTCATACTTGTCAACCTAGCCGGGCTACTCATACATACATACATATGTACTTATATTATCAATAAATTTCGATGGGAATTTTCGTCGTACTTAGCCGCGGGGAGACAATAATTCTCCAGAAATCTCTTGAAAAGTGCACTTGCCGAGCAGTAAAAAAATCTGTTTCTGTTTTTTACTATTCCATTCGTTGGCACTGGATGCTCCATGATGCGGTCGATGCATGTCCCTGGTTGTGGTCTTGACAGAGAGAGGGAATACGATAAGATGATTATTCGACTCTCGAGCGATGAGGGTTGCTCGATGGAATGGGATTTGGGTTTCTCTCGACATATGGGCGGAATGATGAAGACTTTAAAGAGTATTGGGTTTTTGTTTGGGAAGGATTAAATTTGTTGGGTACTGGGAGGGTAGATAAGGAGAATTTCGTGGAGCTGAGGTACGAGTGGGAATTCAATGAATTTGGCAAGGGCTTTGGTTCTGATCCTCTTAGGACCTAGTATTTACTTTTCTTATCCACAGAGGAGTGTGTTAAATCCTACCTTAAATCTTCTCATGGAGTGCTGTACTTATTGCCAACATTTTCTTGTGGTAGAGTAAGTTACGTTGTACTATCTACGATCAAGTTGTTTATTTGTTTGCCTCTGACATCCTTATCGAGAAAGAGAACTACTTCTTGTTTTGTCTAGTACAATAGGAACAAGGAAAAGTTATATAGTAAAGGGTGAGGACTTGTATCACACAAATGGTCGATAAAACTCATCTAGTGTAGTTTAGCACCATTTTTTTCATGAGTGGTTATCCTAATAGGATGGGGAATCGTAGGTACATACTTACTTACTTAGGTAGCGCTACAGTCCGTGGTGAACCTGGGCCTCAACCAACAAGCGTCTCCAGCTGGCACGGTTTTTGGCCAGCTGTTTCCGGCGCCGCACGCCCAGTTGGTTAAGGTCCCCTTCCACCTGCGTGCGTCACCGATGATGCGGCCGTCCTCTCCGGTGCCTTCCTTCCGGAGTGGATTCGAAGACTCTTCGGATTGGAGCTGTATTTTCCATGCGCTCTACATGGCCTAGCCACCTTAGACGCTGTATCCGTAGATGTCGTACCAGGCCGATGTCGCTGTATAACCCGTACAGTTCTTCGTTATATCTTCTCCTCCATACACCGTTTGAACAAACGGGACCGTAGATAGTACGCAGAATTTTCCTCTCGAAGCGACCAAGGGCATCTTCATCCGCTTTTGTTAAGGTCCAAGCCTCTGCGCCGTAAAGGAGGACTGGGATGATTAAGGTCTTATATAGTGTCACCTTGGTTTTCCGAGAGAGGGCTCTACTTCTCAATTGCCTCTTGAGCCCAAAGAAACAGCGGTTGGCAAGAGTGATTCTGCGTTTTATCTCAGCGCTGGTGTTGTTGTCGCTGGTCATCAGTGAGCCAAGGTAGACGAATTCCTTGACCACTTTAAAGTTATATCCGCTCATAGTGACGTTCTGGCCAATACGTCGGTGTTGTCCGTCTCTTTTAGATGAAAGCAGATATTTGGTTTTACCCTCATTAACCTTGAGACCCATCTTAACCGCTTCTACCTCAATGCTTACAAAGGCCTCATTGACATCTCGCTGTGTCCGTCCAATCACGTCAATATCGTCGGCATACGCAAGCAATTGCGTAGACTTGAAATAAATCGTGCCTCTTGTGTTGGCCAGTGGCTCTTGCACGATTTTTTTAAGCACGATGTTGAAAAGTTTCATGACAGCGCGTCACCTTGCCTAAATCCTTTTTTAACATCAAAGGTCTCGGTTTGCTCATTACCGACCTTAATGGAGCAGCGAGAATTGTCCATTGTCATCCTGCACAGTCGGACAAGTTGTGCGGGGATGTTAAGACTAGACCTGGCTTTGTATAGCTCATCTCTATACACGCTGTCATATGCAGTCTTGAAATCGACGAAGAGATGGTGAGTTGCGATTTGGTATTCCTGGGTCTTCTCCAAGATCTGCCGTAGCGTAAATATTTGGTCTGTTGTGGATTTACCTGGCCTGAAACCACACTGATAAGAGCCGATCAGGTTATCCACCAACAGTTTCAGGCGTTCACATAATTACCTTACCTTTCACCTTACCTAACCTACGAACTCAATATTCTGTTACGTTTAGTTTTTTTTCCAGGTAAATAACTACTTAATACATTCCGATCAAACGGGACAACTGTTGTTACCAAAGTTCGGAATACTGCTCCAGGAATTTTCAAACTCAAATGGATGAAAGTACCGAAATAAGCCATATACAATGCAGCACATAGTATGTATAAGGTCGATCCCTTGAGGAAGAAAAACATACCTCAGTTAGGTTATTGTCAATGTATTCGTAGAGAGCTTCTGGCACAATCATAATACCCACGGATCAATACGGAAGCGTAACACTAAGATTCCATTGCCGAAACGTGGAATATGGATGGAAAGCAGCAAATTTCACAAGGACAAAAACAAAGTTGGACTCCGAAAGCCGTTTGGGGTCGTATACACCACATTCGTGTGGTTTGGTTGAAGAAAGTGCAGGATGACAATGGAAAATTCTCGCTGGTCCATTAAGGTCGGTAATGAGCAAACCGAGACCTTTGATGTTAAAAAAGGATTTAGGCAAGGTGACGCGCTGTCATGCAACTTTTTCAACATCGTGCTTGAAAAGATCGTGCAAGAGTCACTGGCCAACACAAGAGGTACGATTTTTTTTAAATCTACGCAATTGCTTGCGTATGCCGACGACATTGACGTGATTGGACGGACACAGTGAGACGTCAATGAGGCCTTTGTAAGCATTGAGGTAGAAGCGGCAAAGATGGGTTTCAAGGTTAATGAGGGTAAAACCACATATCTGCTTTCATCTAAAAGAGACGGACAACACCGACGTATTGGCCAGAACGTCACCATGGGCGGATATAACTTTAAAGTGGTCAAGGAATTCGTCTACCTTGGCTCACTGATGACCAGCGACAACAACACCAGCGCTGAGATAAAAAGCAGAATCACTCTTGCCAACCGCTGTTTCTTTGGGCTCAAGAGGCAATTGAGAAGTAGAGCCCTCTTTCGGAAAACCAAGGTGACACTATATAAGACCTTAATCATCCCAGTCCTCCTTTACGGCGCAGAGGCTTGGACCTTAACAAAAGGGGATGAAGATGCCCTTGGTCGATTCGAGAGGAAAATTCTGCGTACTATCTACGGTCCTGTTTGTTCAAACGGTGTATGGAAGAGAAGATAAAACGAAGAACTGTATGGGTTGTACAGCGACATCGGCCTGGTACGACGTCTACGGACACAGCGTCTAAGGTGGCTAGGTCATGTAGAGCGCATGGAAAATACAGCTCCGACCCGAAGAGTCTTCGAATCCACTCCGGAAGGAAGGCGCGGCAGAGGACGGCCGCATCATCGGTGGCGCACGCAAGTGGAAAGGGACTTTAACCAACTGGGCGTGCGGCGCTGGAAACAGCTGGCCAAAGACCGTGCCAGTTGGAGACGTTTGTTGGTTGAGGCCCTGGTTCACCACGGACTGTAGCGCCACCTAAGTAAGAAAGTAAGTAAGTAAGTAAGGTAAGGTAAGGTACAAAGTTGACCCAATGACATCAGGCTAACTGGCTTGCTGAGATCACAAGGGAACCACCATACCAGAGAAAGCAAAATCCGAGGAAAAACTTTGACCGTTATTCCAATTTCGTCGATTGCCGAAACAAACTTCACCTGTCTCAGTTTAAGTCTACTTTCATACCCGTCTATAATATAAAGGTTCAGCAATATGTACTTTAAACTCCTCTCTTCAATAATCCATTGTCCAAATTGACTTTGACAGATCATCTTTACTCATATTTCCAGCTCTACTAAATTCCAACTCCTATTAAATTAAACAATTCCACGCAGTGATCCACGCGGATGATTGACGCAACCCTCAAGAACACATCATATCCAAGTGCATTGCTCTAGCCGTAGTTGCGTTCTTTCCTCATCTATCGCATGAATTCATTTCCATTACTAGAATGCGCCTTAGCCCGTAGGCCCCTTCCTTAACTCAAAGGGATAAATTAGTTAATTTCACGCCCCATCGGTACTCGGCACTCGGCGACCGGATGATGCACTTTATCACCCAGCACCAGCATCATCATCGCCTCCAATTCATGGTTCTAAACTCAATCAACGAAGTGATACAATTGTGCTTCTTCATCGTGTCAGTGTCATTTATTGGCCGTGCTCTGGCCCCCTTTGCGGTCATATTGTGATCCGATCGCGGACACAGAAGGTCATAGTACGCGAGTAATTAGAGGATCACTGTCGCGGTCTTATCTCTTTCGAAGAGAAATGTAATCATTTACCCACGGGAAGAGTAGTTCATCGTCACCATCATCAGCCTTCTCGTTTTTTCCCGTGGAACAACATTTTTAATGTTCAACCTCCAAACAAGCAGCAGAAAAACAACTGAACATTATCAAAGGGAAAATAGGAAAACAATTAAAACTATTCGTACACTGTACTCACATCTCACATCTGCAATGCACTTAGTTCGTTGTGTCGGATTGCGGCAGGGGGTGGGAATGAGGGAGACTCTTGGGAATAAAAAAGTTTTTATGTTCGTTTTGTTTATTCATTGTCACGACGCAGGAGGAGTGTGAATGGAATTCCAGCTGCAGACACAAGAGCCTGTATTGCACTTGAATTGTTTTTTCACTGTTTGCGTTCTTTGTTTCTGGTGTAAGTTTGTTGACAAACAAAATAACAAATATCTGTTAATGGGAAACAGTAAAATAAAAATAAAAATGTTTGTCTGGCGGGTGGCTCCGCACTAGTGAATGGAATGCAACAGGACTACATGGGGCACCAGATGTAATGGTGGCATTTGTCAAATGGGTGGCGTTCGGGTTGATTGAGTCGTTGATGTGTAAAGTGAATGACTATAAACGAAGGGGATCCTGTTTATTGACTCCGTTTGGATCAGTTGAATTAAGTCGATATAGTAAAATGTTCGAAAGAGACGATCGGTCCAATTTTTAAGCACATTATCGTGCACAGTATTTCACCAATGGCTTCACGAATATTGTCCTTTAAAGCGTCAATTGTCTCTGGCTTGTCGGCGTAACACTTATCTTTTACGGAACCCCACAAATAACAGTCTAACGGTGTCAAATCGCAGCTCCGAGGTGGTCAAACGACATCAGCTCTGCGGCTGATAATGCGATCTTCAAAAACAGGGCGCAAAATATCGAGTGTAGCTTCGGCTGTGTGGCACGTAGCGCCGTCCTGTTAAAACCAATGTTGCCAATATCCTCCTCTTCAATTTTTGTGAACAAAAATTCGTTCAACATGGCCCGATAACGATCGCCATTGACTGTAACGGCCACTCCTTGCTCATTTTCGAAGAAAAATAGCCCAATTATGCCTCTGGACCAAAATCCGCACCAAACAGTGGCTCGTTTTGGGTGCACCGGCTTTTCAATGTATGCGTGCGGGTTTTCTGTGCCCCCAATGCGACAATTTTGCTTGTTTACATACCCGCCAAGATCAACATGAGCTTCATCTGAAAAGATGATTTTTTTGGCAAAATCGACATCTTCTGTAATTCGATCGCACACATTGGATGGTCAGTTGGCTTCAACTACTGAACCAATTGGACTTTGTATGCGTCATACCAAACGTAAATTCCACAAATGACACCACAGTAGAGATCCGGCATAGAACCACCCTTGGCAACCGCTGCTACTTCGGCTTGTCCAAACAACTGGGGTCAAAACTTCTCACTCGAAAGACCAAAGTCATGCTTTACAAAACGCTCATTCTGCCAGCCTTTCTGTACGGAGCCGTAAGCTGGACGATAAGCAGGACAGCGGAGCTGATTTTGGGTTCTTTCGAAAGAAAAATTCTGCGCCGGATATTTGGTCCTGTCTGTGAGGAGGGTGAATGGAGAAGAAGACACAACCGCGAGCTCTACGAGCTGTACCAAGATGTGGATGTAGTCCGAAAGGCAAGGATCCGTCGACTACACTGGCTCGGCCACATCGAGCGCCTGGACATCAATGCTCCAGCTAAGAGGGTCTTCGACTCCGAGCCTCCCGGTTCGAGAAGAAGAGGAAGACCGAACCTCCGGTATAAAGACCAAGTAATCGCGGATGTAAGACATCTTGGTCTTGACAACTGGAAGCAGCGTGCCCTGGACCGTCAAGGATGGAAGGCAGCTATAGCTCACGCTCAGATCCTCCCTCGATCGCTGGCCTGATAAGTAAGTAAGTAAGTTACTGCACTTACAGCTTATTGCCGTAGCTTATATGTACATATGTAATGAATAAGGGCTTAGGCGGTTGAGGCCCTATTTTTCTGAACCTAAAAAAAACGTGCAAGGCGTAAGAAAAGCAGTTATGTTGTTGTTGCCAGACATTATACATACATAAATGCTGATAATGACAGCAAGGTTCAGTATCAGTGCTACGCTGGCGGTGGCTATGACTTGATGACTTGCAGATGTCTTCATACTTATCTGTAGTGTATACACATGAAGAATTTTGGCTTAAAAGAAACGCTAATTGTATCTTATACGAGTAAATACAGCGTAGTATATAAAGCGAACACAACTGGATATTTTCCGTGTACATTCCTTACAAAAAAGACACTAATTGAAATTGATATGTACGGAACCAAAAATGCACCATTTATTTAGTGTAGAAAATGAAATATCTGAAGCAAAAAGGAGTCAATGTTATTTTAGAGCCAATTTCAACCATTCAAATTCATCTAAAAAGTACATGTACTGTATCTATATGAGTTTTTCAATTTTACCAAGTGAATTTTTCTGTATTTATTTATCTTGAATCATTTTGGGAAATAATTTGAATGGCTACTTCAAATTATTCGCAAAAATATTAAAACATTTCATTTCGTTACTAGGGTTGAAAGCTTCGAGGCCGGTGGTCGTCCTTTGGTTGTCAATCTAAAAAAGAGCGCTACTTACTTTGGGTCGAATAGAATGTGGAGTGTCGATAGCTTTAATATATTAGTAAAATGTAAAATAGACGAAGATTCAATTTCTACGAAGTATAGGGATCGTATTTAAATTTGAAATACTGTAATTTATTTAAGGAGATTTTCTGACCAAAATTGTCGGATATGGCCCATTTTTGTTCTTCGTTTGTTTTAAAATTATAGCTTAAACTGTCGGCTTATAAACACAGCTATTAATATGATCAGTTCTTCTTCTTCTTCTTCTTCTTAGTGGGCGCTACAGTTCGGAGTGAACCTGGGCCTGAACCAACATGCCCCTCAATCTAGCATGATCTTTTGCTAGCCTTTTCAATTGCCGCACACCCAGTTGGCTGAGGTCCCATTCCACTTGTGTGCGCCATCTTAAGTGCGGCCGTCCACTGCTTCTTCGTCCCTCGGGGTTGGATTCAAAGACTCTCCGGGCTGGAACTGTGGTGTCCATTCGCTCTACATGGCCCAACCATCTTAGGCGTTGAATCCGTAGACACCTGACTAGGCTCATGTCGCTGTACAGCCCGTAAAGTTCGTGGTTGAATCTTCTCCTCCATACCCCGTCTGCGTTTATAGGCCCAAAAATCACGCGCAAAATCTTTCTCTCGAACCGACCAAGGGCCTCCTCATCCGCTTTTGATAGTGTACATGCTTCTGCGCCGTATAACAGGACCGGGATGATAAGGGTCTTATATAGAGTCAACTTTGTTGTTCGGGAGAGGGCTCTATTACTCAGTTGCCTCCTGAGCCCAAAGAAACAGCGATTGGCAAGAGTGATTCTGCGTTTGATTTCCGAACTGATATCGTTGTTCCAAGTGACTGCGGAGCCAAGATAGACGAAGTCCTTAACTACCTGCCAATATAAACGTTCTGGCCACCACGTCGGTGGTGAGCGTCCTTTTTTGATGACAGCATATATTTAGTTTTGCCCTCGTTTACCGCCAAACCAATTTTCGCCGCCTCCATCTCAATACTCGCAAACGCCTCATTGACATCTCGCTGTGATCCACCTATTATGTCAATGTCCTCGGCGTATGCAACGAGTTGCGAGGATTTGAAATAAATGGTGCCTCTTGTATTGGCCAGTGATTTTTGCACAATCAATTCCAATATGATGTTGAAGAAATCACACGACAGCGCATCGCCCTGCCTAAATCCTTTTTTGACATCAAAACTATCGGCAAGGTGTTCACCGATTCGGATGGAGCAGCGTGCATTCTCCAAAGTCATCCTGCATAGTCTGACGAGCTTAGCAGCTATGTCAAAGGTAGACATAGCGTTGTATAGCTCGTCTCTAGTTTCGCTGTCGTATGCGGCTTTGAAGTCAACAAATAGGTGGTGAGTGTCAATTTCAAATTTATTGGTTTTTTTCCAGGATCTGCCGTAGTGTGAAGATTTGGTCGATGGTGGGCTTCCCTGGCCTGAATCCGCACTGATAAGGACCTATCAGCTTATTTACAGAAGGCTTCAGGCGTTCACACAAAACGGAAGAAAAGATTTTGTAGGCGACGTTAAGGAGACTTATTCCTCTATAGTTGGCGCAATCAGAGGGGTCTCCTTTCTTGTGGATCGGGCATACGATGCTGAGACTCCATTCCTCGGGCATGCTTTCCTCTAACCATATCTCACGGATGAGCTTGTGCTGCTGGTTATTTCAGCGACTTTCCACACTTTTGGGAAGTATTTTTGTCTGATGATTGCATTAAATACATGCTTAATGTAAGTGAATGCTTTGTCCGGAAGTTCTTTTAAATTTTTTCCGTTAATCATGTCATAGCCTGCGGATTTTTTGCTGCCTATTTCAAAAACGATTTTTTTAATTTCACTTTTGTTTGTTTTTCTGGTCTTTCTGTTGTAATTGTTTGGGTTGAATTCCATGGGAATGTGGATAGTCTGCTTGTCGTTTTTAAAGGTTTGTTTGAGGTGGTCTGCTAGGGTTTCAGCTTTTTCTGAGTTTGATCTGGACCGAGTTCCTGTTTTGTTAAGAATAGGTGATTGATGTATTATCGTTTTTTTTAATGTTTTTGGTTGCCTTCCATAGGGAGTAGTTTATAGATGGAGTGGGTGCCAAATTAGAGAGATAGTTCCTAATTTTGGTGTTTTTATAATCTTTAAGTGGTTTTTTTAATTCACTTGTCGCTCTGTTTAGTTTTGTCTTAGCTTCTTGTGTCCTGATAGTTTGCCATCGTTTTCTAAGTATTATTTTTTCCTTAATTTTTCTTTTGATCGCTGTCGGTATAAACACTTGTGCTTGTTTTTGGGTTAGAGATGGTGTTGATCTGCTTGTTGCGTCTACGTCTATGATGATGACGATGATGCATGAACTGATATTGCAAGAACTTCACCTGACATACCTTATCTCGTAGAGGCCTTGTTGAATTAGTACAACTCTCGAATGCTGGCAGCAGTGTTACCAACCAAAAGTTGCTGACGTCTTTTCACACCCATGCACTATAATATTACTGGTTATAACCTCATAACCATGAATAAATATCTTACACTTTAACCGATAAATCTAAACAATTTATATAAAAATCAGATCTACATATGTATGGATAGTTACCCGCCTTTCATTCTAATCATTTGAAGACCGCGCACACGTAACTCGCCGACGAACGCACCCATTCTCAAACGGAAGCCGATAAGTGAAAATTCCCCCCCAAACTATCGCTGTCATACGACGAGACAACCATCGCTGCCATACTACAAAACAACTTGTCAACCGACATAAAAACATTTTAAATATCTCATTTATGCAAAATAAATGATTAAGTCAAGTCAGTTACCGCTACTCTAGGCCGCCATTAGATACCGCGTCCAAGCCAAAGTCTTACGCAATAAAGCCCGCGCAAACAGCATACTCGGGTCAACAACAAAGTATGCGCACTACTTCTCTGGGCGTGCATCTAATGAATTTATGACTGCGGAGATGTGCTGTATTTTGTAAGCAATTTTTAATTGTGATTTACTTCAGTTAGCTTATTAGATACTTGATACTCGATTTCGTTTGGAAAGAAGTCGAATGTCATGCCGTCCTAAGGGCCAGACGTGTAAAGACTTAACGAACACATCCAGAGGGAAATTAGTGCTAAGTGGCGTGAAAAATTTACAAAAAAATTTGTTTAGGAATTCATTCTATTCCCGGATGGAACGGATTTATTAATTATAGCGTTTATCAAGGTTAAACAGATGAGACTTCTCGAGAAAACCAATGCCAATGACCGAATACTTCTGGATAGGATTGAATTAGTTGGCACCGTTTGAACGAATATGTATCTTCTGCAGGTATCTTCTACCTGCAAACACAATTAAAGATATAAAAAACGGCAAAACTAAATAATAAGAACAAAAACCAAAAACAGGTAGGATAGGAACCACAAAAGTCTGAGCCACATCGCTTTGAGTTGACCGCACTTGAACCCATACCTTGCCACATAAATTATTCAAGAGCACATCGTTTCATTGGCAATTTGGTGGTCGTATTTCGTCGTCTACTTCTTTCGTGTATTTAGTAAGCCGAAATCAGGATGTCAGTCGGTCGTATCTCGTTGTTGGCCAAAAGGAAAAAACCAATCGTTCATGTCTCTCCTGTGCAGCGCTTTTTGTTCCCTCGCCGGTGACATCTAATGCGCGATAAATTTTGAAAACTTGTATCCCCCAACTCTACTTTGCCCTGCTACCAACACGCCCAACATGTATCCTAATGAAATTTCTTTAAGAGAAAAAAGACGAAGCGTTCAAAAAAACATACAATAGAATGCCATGCTGTCAGGTTTTCACCCCTCGTTACACGTTCTTTTCACTTTCACGCCGCCACATCCATGGGATTGAAAACAAGGGTTGGCAATAAATTCTTCATCTCCACGAGATACTCGTACATACATACCACTGATTGCTTCGTACCGTCGCGGACGCGAATTGCGTCTTAAAAGATAGCAAGAGGGTTCATCGAACGCTAGTCGCAGTGTCCTATCATCGAGCACGGGATGCTCGTGCGTTTTGTCTATTTTAAAATTTTAATTTCACCGTAACGAATGAATTATGCGCATAATCATGATGTATTTATGTCTTTGAGCTGAAAGCGTACATACACTCTTTTTTGGGCGCCACACGCAGCAGGCACCCGATGTTAGACGCATCGAGCGCGCAAAATTCAGAAGAGATGATCCGCAGATGTTTTGCACGCTCCGAGATCACACTGGATTCGAGTCCAGTCTATGTTTTTCTTTTCGGCAAAGAAGAAACAGGAAAAGTTTGGACGCCAATCGAACTCGTCAGCAGAACTCAAATTCACGGATCAAAGCGTGTTTGTTGAGAGCGCACACGTGTGGCCACGGATGCCGGAAATCTGCAGTTGTTTTCTCGAAATAGAATCGAGATTATAGTATGAATGTTCACACTCCTACCTATCTGGTTGCGTTTTGACCTCGCTAGTTGGGAGCAAGGTATAACCTTTGCCGTCAATTACACGCACCTATTAGCAGTCCTTGACAGTCATGGAAGCGGCACAGCATCTCGCTAATACTCGCAACTTCTGTCATCTCAACTGGTTCTTCATCACAAAGCGAAAGATTTCAATGAGCCACTGCATAGAAGATGACCCATCGAGCCATCGTGGGCTGTTGGACAGCTGTACAGATCCGACAGACACAACTCTCTATTGTGATGGCGAATAAATGTCTTCCAGCCCACACACATCGTATTACACTCAAGCGCACTGAGTGGAATGGTGTCAGAGCTATGTATGTAGTGTACACTGTGGCGCATAACAATGCGCAGAGTGGGTCAAGATGAGGGTTTCTTACTGCTCAACAGCTGCGTGTGTGGTGTGTCTGTTGTGACTTGTATCAATTAGCATTTTTCCGCAATGTAATGAAAAACCACTCGAGTGGAAAATGGTTTCACTGCAAATTGGCTTGCTTAGATTTTGGGATGGGATAGCATCGTTCGCGGGTGACCACTATGCGTCCGAATTGCTCCTGGGTGCTTAGATTTACGATTTATGCCGCCCAGGCGGTAACCACAACCAAGCCAACTTCCACCGCCACCGTCACGAGCACTTCCATCTGGAGCTGGCAACGATCAGAGCAGGTTGGGTGCCCCTGTGATGGAGAGTGGCGATGTGATGATTTTCGAACAGATAACACAAGTGACTTGGCGCGCAAGCAATGAAGTCTGCGCTAATTTGCCAACGAGCTGGCGTCTGATTGTTGAAATTTTTTCATTTTTTTTTTTTCGTGAGATGTGGTTTTTAATTGGTCTTTGGGGGGCTAATTAGTCTCTGTGACCAGGAAAGGAAATTGATAAGCAGTTTATCGCCGATTACGGTGGGAGTAGCTAGAGGTGCGATTCTTACTATCTCCGATGTCTAATTGGGTAAATGTTTGATAAGCGTTCGTAGATAAATGTGACTGTTGGGTTGGGTATATCCAGGGTTCGAATTGGACTGGTTTATGTGAGAGAGAGAAATTCGAAACTTGATCTTGGTAGTAATGAAGTTGTTTGACTTCCGAATTGACATCATTCGCTTTTCTTTTTTCCTCTGTTTTTCTTTTCATGTAAGACATTGATTTTTAAAAGACTGTGTGAATGCAGGGAGCTCGGTCTGTATTCAAGAATCAGAATTCTCGTTCCCTATTTCTGCCACCATGTGATACCATGACTTTTAGAACTAAGTAAAATGGTGAAACTTATTAGTCAATCAGCTGGCTTGGTAATAAGTCAGCTATTCAATCATTCAATAAAGTATTCAGTTAGTCGATTAAATAGTCCATCGGACGGTTAAGTAGTCAGCTGATCAACCAATTATTCGAGGAGCCTGTTGGATGATCAATCGGCCGGCTATTCAATCGGTCAATCAGTTCGTCATTCAATCAATCAAGAAAAGTTGTTTTTTGTATAAGGTGCGTTCACAGGACTTCTTCAAAACATCACAGCAGGTGACAATGGACCTGTTGCATCAATGCAAAAATGAGTCTCGAACAAAGAGCCAACGTTAAATTCAGTTCTAAATGTGGTAAACCTTTTTACCAAAATGCTTCAGTTGATGACACAAGTGTATAGCGATGAGTGTGTATTCCATAACAAAAGCCAATAACTGGTATGCACGGTTTAAAGAGGGATTTGGATCTCCAAAAAGTCTGTTTAACCGCGCTTCTGACTAATTTTTTTTATCAAAAACCTATTCCCAGCATTAACCACTCCTGTGGGAATTTGGGGACACCTTTTATGTAAAGTATTGAAAATGAAAAGACGTCTCAGTATTTATCGTTTATTATTTGTAACCATAAGCTGACTTAATATGCTTCATTTTTGCATTGTTTCGCCAGATCTAGCAATCTTTGCTACGATTGGTAGCCTAAGTAGCGGCTTAATTGGTAAAGGCTGAGGACGCCCTCGTTGGGAGGTGTAAAAACCCTTGGAAAATCCCCATTTTAAGATCAAATTTTATAACCCTTCAATGAAGTCGATGTGATCGATCCATGTGCTACTTACCTTTAAAGTGTCACGAGAACTAAAACGCAAACGTGGCTAAATCCATTGTTTCCAAATCAGTCTATGTGTTGATTCATCTTTAACTTACGAAGCATTTCTTTTTTTACCTTTTTACCAAAAAAGATAAGTTTCACTACATTTGCATCTGTCAATTTCGAGACTATCATCAATTGTACTTTGTCCATAATCGGCAATTAAAACCATTTGGATCCCATTCAGTTCGTTTGTCATCCCCAATGCTTAGTGCGATTTCTCACAACCCATTACGACACACGTCGTTGTATCGATTTAAGTTGACACATTCAAGCCACCGACCGTCAGGCTATATATATTCAGATACTGAATACGTTAATAATTAATAACGAAATAAACATGAGCATCCATTTGTCCCCGTGTACCTCCTGCAACTGCGCTATAATGATTTCTAATTGTTTCCATTCGCAGAATGATGACTGGATTGTCATTGCCAATGCCAATTGGAGTGCAGTTGCGCAACGAGAAATTAAGTCAAGACTGGCTGTGTGTGTTTATGTCGAATATACAGCTCTCGACGGAGACCACCCGCAAACAAAGGCCATTTGGCCTGGGTATAAACCAGCAGAAGCAGTCTCATTGCTGGTGCTGCTACTCCTCATAAACGATGTGATCCTTATCCGATATATAATTTTAGTGCCCTACAGATGCGGGCATATCCTATCCGAACCGCGACTTTTCTCAGAACAAACAAACGAAACAAAACGCCCATAAACATAACTCCCCGTAGCCGCGTGGATCTGAAATCATTGAATTTATAAGAAACCACTTGTAAACAAAACAACAGGCAAAGACGTAAGGGGGGAAAAAGTGTTCCGAGGTCATCGACAAAAACATGCAAATGGACCAGTGATGGTAGTCAATGGGAGCCTAAAGGCGTCGTTGTTCAGGCAAAGCCAACAAACTAATGTGCTTCTCCCCAGTTTTTCTGCTTACACTCGACCGATGTCGACTTTTATAATGGAACGGAATTGGGAGGCGTCGGTAGTGAGGTTAGGAAGTTTGTTATTGCCATTGCTAAGGGGTTGTTGGTGTGGCTGAAAGGATGTGAACGGCTTCTTTTGCTCCTTTGCACTTTTTTGCTGGTTTTGGAAGGAGGAAAAAGTGTTGCTCTGTGGAAAGGTTGTTTTTTATTCGTATGCTGACGAGATTGAAATGGACTTGTAATGCAAGGTATTATTGAAAGTTTCTGGGATAGTTTAATAACTTTAGCATACGTCCATCCCAGTCATGGCTTTACCTATTACTTACTGCTCGTGGTAGGGTAGAGACCCTGAGTTTTCGTAATTACAAGAAATCTAGGGTTGCAATCGTTATGCCACTTACTTGTGTTAGTCCATTGTAAACACACATATTCTAGGCATTTAAGTCGTACATGAAAGTCATCTACAACGGAAATTAGTAAGATTCTTCTTCGCCGTTTCACTTGTCCATAAATCAAGCACAAGATCTATGCGATTGGAAATATGTTTTCATATAATCCTGCCTAATTTCGTCGTCCATCATCCACAGCACCTTGAACTCAAAACACTTGTCACGTTATTCATAATCTCTACCATCATCGTCATTATAATTATCATCATCATCACATGGTCAATCTTCTACAGCACTTAGCCGACCATCAACATGGCATAGGGTCACCGTATAATTAATCTCAAATTTGCCATCAACCACTCAACCATCTCCATAACTCTACACGTCCTTCCGATCGTACTCAAAAAATAATTTTCTGATTAAAAGACGTTTAACAGGCATTCTTTGGCTAAGATATTACCACCTGCTAAAGGTCAAAGCTCTTGTAAAAAGCAACACCTTTAAAGCCTATTAGCTGATTACTCACTATTATGGCAATTAAGCCATACGCTAAATGATCTCATCCGCACAACATTCGTTTCCCATTTTGACATCGTTGTACGTATCCGACAACAGTTACAGTTCATCAAGCTTCAAGGCCGGCTCGATGATTGATTTGGCAATAGCAACAGTTCGCTATAGGGTGCGGTTGGTTCGAATAATAAACGTCAATGTTTAACAGGAAAATATTGCAAACACCTGATCGAGGACTGGGTTGGGCAGAAGGACAAACTGTAATATGCCACTTGGCTGCTCCCGAATCCCTATTCGGTGGCCCAAGTGGTACTTTTCACTTGAATAGAGCTATCGAAACTCATTCGATCGGTCGTGACCTCTGAAGTTGAAGTCCTTTTCCTTCTTCTCGACGAGGACCCACCCTCTTCACATGTATGTAGTTTGTCACGTATCTTCGCATCTCCGCTCACCGTGGGGAGTGTACACAGATTCTTCTTCACCTCCCGCTTTGTTTCATTTCATTGAGAGTTTTTCTCTTTGGTTTTCCCTGAAACAAATTTTCTTATAAAAACTATGCCACACACGTGGTTGGAAAACGACCAGCACACGACAACAACTGTATGGGTATATAGGACCAATTAGAGGTTCTTGGATAAATATTTTTATTTCCGAGTTCAAACAAATCAGGCTGTGGCCCAAAACAGAAGTGGTGGGTGCACCATGGGTCAAGTAGCTTATCAATGAGAGCATAGGCGATATACATAGTATGGTCGACGAATTGGTTTCTCGTGTGGACCAAGCGAAACCGTATGGAGAACAAACACACTTGACACTTATTGGACCTTTTTTATTCATTCTTTCGTTGTTATCCTCGTTTATTTTCTGATGCCCGGAACGTGACTGAACGATTTCTGTTTGCTCAGGTGGGAGAAGATTTTTCCCTAAACGAAGTAAAAAACGGAAATTGTTTTGCGAAATGAAGAGATTTATCGAGATGAAAGGAAGACCGAATCGAATTTTATGTCATTAGCAGACAATTCAGATGGTAGTTGGTGGAGATTTATGGCATTTCGGGATTAGGGGATCGAATCGTGAGGGATGATTGGATGAAACGATTTCATCTTTGTGCAAGAAAATAACTCTCGAAGTTTTTTGGATACTGTGATGTTGCTTTGGCCTATTCGGGTTGTGAATGATATGGATATTCCCTTTGGCGACAATATGGGAACTTAACTTTTTACTTTTCTTCACAACATTTTGCTCCTAACGTACTCAAACCAGAAAACAGATTTTGTAAGTAAAATGTTCCTACGTCTTCGATTGTAGGTCCATCAATTACTGTCGAACCATTAAATTGGATAAATGGGACATTTTCCCTTTTGATATACGTATGTCCTCCTCCTTGGTGGCGTTACAGCCCATGAAGGACCTGAGCCGAGCTTCTCTCAATCACCCATGTTGTGTGTGATTTCATTTTCCCATACGTGAAAGGGACCTACAATTTATTGCCGGTCCCGAACGGCGAATTTCGAAAAGCTTTTCATGACAATTTTTTTGTCAGAACCCCGCTGAGGAGAAACACCGTGAAAAACTCGTTCGATGACATGGCTGTGTCAGGATTCGATCCCAGGTCATCTGCGTCAGAGGCCAACACACTACCCACTGCGCCACGGTGCTTTCGTATACATATGTGCATCAGATAAAAATCAATAAGCCAATGAGAAACTTGGGATCGGGTTCAAAGCCCAATAAAGAACTTAGGCCGGGGCTTAATCAGATTATTTTCTCAGAATAATTGCTTCTTCGTACTTTTTTTTATAATTCGCGCAGATTCAAGAGTCATACTCTTATTATGTTTTGTCACACAACCTGGGCGGAGTGCCGATGGTTTGGGTCGTAGTTGTTCGTTCAATACTCTCCATGGGTGGTTGTCCGAGATAGGATTCCAGAGGGACTGGACTGAATTTTCACGTTGGTTGTAATTCTCAGCAAATGGTCCATCCCATTATGGTGTTATATTAGAACTGCACACACAAAGTATGAATTTGAAGTTACCATATACTGTGAGAGTTATGCCTTCTGATTTTGATCACTTCCCATTCACAACAGCTGTGTTGCATCAATCATTGAGCTTTGCAGAAAAGCCAGTAAAAGAGTTAAGCAATGATGTAAGCGCAGCCTTAATGTCACTGAAAGCGACTGGGAGTGGCTCGCACCTATCCATATCAGGTCATGATCCTATAATTGCTGCACAGCTCCGGAGTACTTAGGTTATAATATTGCTAAAAGACCAACACTCTGATTGTCATGGAATAGTTTACTATTCAGAATGATCCAGATGATGTTAACCTGGGGTTAAAGAGGATTAGACCTCACTACTTGTGTACAAATAAGCGACTACATCGAATGCTGCTAAAATTCATTATACAGGGTGGCCCAATTGAAGTGTTAGCGTTCGTTTTATAAATAACTCAAAAAAAAAAAAAACACATTTAGTTGCTGTTAAGTGATTAGTCTTTTATTTTGGACCTTGAACAATTTGTTTTGATCACTTTTTGAAGATGACATCATGTAAGTGGTCGCTTCTAGAGCGGATGGCGCAATGAGCTCGTTTTTGAGCATTTTCCATCACTTTGGAAATAGTTGACATAGACTTTGGACTTTAAAAAAACCCCACAAGAATAAGTTCGATGGCGCCAAATCGGGCGATCTCGGTGGACAATAAAAATTACGGCGCAATAAAGCGATGGTGGCCCGATTTGTGTGGGCTGTGGCGTCATCTTGTTGGAACCAGAAGTTGTCCATGCCATGTTCCACTAAAAATGGCGACAAAAAATCCGTTATCATCGCCCGATAAGGCTCACTATTAACGGTGGTGCGCATCCCATCGTCGTCCTCAAAAAAGAACGGTCCAATGACCTTTTCCGCACAAATTCCGGCCCAAATGGTCACGCGTGAGTGGTGGAGAGGTTCTTTGTGGCTTAATTGAGAATTTTCAGCTGCGTTAAACTGACAATTTTGTTTGTTGACCGTTCCATTTAACGAGGAATTAGCCTCATCGCTCATGATGATTTTTTCCCAAAATCAGTATCGGTTTGAGCCAAGTTCACGACGAATTTCGCATAATGCAAGCACGTAACTTAGCGGTTGGCAATAATCGATGAGTAATTTGAATTTTGTACGGAAATAACTTCAAATCATATCCAATCATGCCCAACTGAGTTGAACGGCGGCGACTCAATGTTCATGATGAGGTCTCAACTGAGGCCCGTACAGTCTCAATATACTCATCGGACCGTCCCCTACCCTCTCTCCCTTGATGACTGGCATTGCCAAGATTACCGGTGTCCAAACATTTTGGTGCAAACGCCTAATGGTGATGTGAGAAGGCGCGTCGTGTTTTCAGAATTGAGAAATTGTTTTGAATGTAAAGCTGCACATTAAGCGCGTTTTTGTTGCGTGTACTGTTCCATAGCAAAAATTCACAAAGACTAACGCTTTGAATGCGGGCTGTCACAATTCGTTCTGCCAACCGGCATCAAGGTTATTGGGTTGCTTGATGCTAACACTTTAATTGGGCGACCCGTTACTCTCCATGGAAGCGGAGATAAAAAATCGCACTGATGAAAACCATCCATGTCAATCTTTACAGAAACTAGATGGCTCTAGTTGTGCCATTTTCATTGCCAACGTTCTCTATGAAACCTATCGTATATTTCCGGTTGGATCATATTTACTGGTAGATTCGAGTGCAAAATTCGGAATTGAAGCCATATTTTCTCGCTTTAATACAAGTCCACCTTCTTTTGCCTTTTCGGTTCAACATTTTCGCTTTTCATATGGCGCGCAGGTAGCACTTGTCGAGGCAGCACCTGTCAAGGCAGCACTCTTCGAGGCAGCTAGATTCCACTCATGGCATTTTTCAGTAGCAGTGCTAACAGAAGTCAAACCGCGAGCGCGATTATTTGCGTCAGTCCGGCTATGCTATTTGCCTTCCACACAGGCCGCCCTTAAAACGTTATTTTCTTCGACGTGCGTCTGGCAAAAGGATAATTATGTGATTCGGTCTGTTTTGGTCAAAGATACCTCCTTTAACCTCTTTTTTTCTTTGTTTTTTGCGTCCAGCATCAGTGAGCACTCTGTCCAAAAATATCTATGTACATTCAACCCAGAATGGGGTAACTGAGAATGATTGAATGACTAAACGAATGATGGGCCTGCATCTGAATCTTGTCTATAACAAAGTCACATAGGCTTTCAACTCAAGCTGCAATGGCGCAATGGCTCAATTCATCATAATTAGTGTTGCGCCTCTCTTTCAATGACTCATCGGCGTCTTCACGAACGGCACCGCCTTGAGATGTTGTAACACTTCTTCAATCGATAAATATCTGCAAATTTAGCAGTCATTCACTCATTTTCGCTCCATCTCTACGCCATCGAGCAACAAATTTATTACCAACGCCAAGCATCAGCGTCGCTCCGTATCGACCAATGTAGCGTTGTGTACAAATTGTTAACTAGAACGGCGTTCATTACGCCATCTATGTATTGTTGCTGCTTGCTCGCTATGTCGCTATACCATAGTGTCGTTGTGTCGCCCATGTTCGAACAGGCCTTATCGCTGTCTAAAATCGCACCACAAACGGCCGAAACAAAAAAAAAAAAAAAAAAAAACACGAAAACAACAAAAGTTCGTTCATTAGAGTCGGTCGCGATCGATAGCAACCGTGTGGCAGCGTTGTAGTAGTTTCTTCAACTCGACCCCAAAATCACGATCCTATTTTATTTCTTGTAATCTGTAAAAAAAAATGAACTTATTGCCATGGCGGCACGTGACGTATAGGGTAGCCTACCTAGTCCAATGTCTGTTTGCCACCGATGATGGCTTTTGAAATCGAAAATTTATTGTGATCGCTGTCGTATGTTGATAAGTGATGGTGTTTGCATTACATACTCGTACATGTGAGCGGGCAGGCAACTCACGAATGACAATCAGAGTGCACATCAATTAGAAAACATGGATTCCGTGAGATAGTTTGTCTTGAAGTTGTTTTTTTCTTTTTTAATGTTTTCATTTTGGGTAGAGATGTCGCTGACTCTTAACATTGATCGTGAACGTAACGCATGATCACGTCACCGCTGTTTTAATATTCGTCGTGGTATTGTACACGATAGTGGCTTCTGTAGGCTTGCGGTTTATGGCTGATTATAGTGGGACGCGAGTTTACAGCTGACGCGTGTTGGAATTGAAATTGAGAGGGTTAATGAGCTAGAGGCGCCAAGAAGATCGTTCATTTTGGTTTTCAATTTGAATTGTCGCCAATATCATTAAATCCAAGCCAATGAACAGAGAAAAGTTCGAGAATTTCGCGACAAATGGGGCAGAGGACTAATAAAAAGCCAAGCTCAGTCACCAAAGACCGCTTTGATTTTGGATCAAAGATCCAACGACATTGTCGTGGTACTGGCAAGATCCGATCAAGAACAAGGTTTCCATTTTACGATGGCATTGTTATCAATATTACGATCGGTTATCCGCTTAGTCCATATCGAGGACATTCACAAATGGCTAACTGTGTTGATTGCTGTGGATGGGAAATTTGCCTATAATACCAGTCCAATTGTAGTGAACTTTATAAGTTCTGCGGCTGAAGATGAATAGATACGTCGGGTATTTTCCTTAATTGCTTCTTTCTGCGGGCAGATCAGGTAGCGCAATTGAAGTCGATGAAATTCAACAGATAGAAGTCGAGCTTTAAGATGATCATGCGTGCGGCTTGAATATATCTCTTTCACATCAATTGGTGCGATACCAAGGCGCCAAATCAAAGGGACGTCTTAGTTTTTTTCCTATGAATTTCCCTTCCTATTGAACAATTTTCAGCATGGCATACCTGTTGTCCATCAAAACGATGAAACAAAATATGTATGTACATAATTAGTTTGAAATAAAAAGAAAAAAAAAATGTAAATAAAAAAAAATAGTAACTTTGTGAACGCACATTGAATGGATACACTGAACGCTAACTTAAGTTTCGTCAAGATAGAGAATTAGGAGGAAATGAGCTCCGTACGTCGTTAAGCGTATCCACTTGATGAAGCGTGCTCGAGCCGAAAGGATACAAATTTTAATATTAAACCAAGTCACAACGAAATAAAGTAATAAATTAAAAAAAGGGTTAAATTTTGTTTAATATATCCTTCGCGACGCACATCCATCAAGAAAATCTTTAATATTAAAATTTTTTTTTTTTGAACTAAATTCAATTTGTCGCAATACTTGCCGTGATATTGTGTAAAAATAAAAAAAAATTGATGCAAGGCCGCATCACAAGGAGTAAGACTAAACAACTCCAACAGTCTGGCGAAATAATGCCATCGTCGAAATCATCGTCGTCATCAGAAACTCCTCCGCCGTCGCCTACACCAAGGGAAGGAGACAGTGACCACGTGCTCACCATAGCCAAATTAAGCAAGCAAATCGCCGAATTGCAACTATCTTTTGCTGCCTCAGAGGAAGAGAGGAAGAAATTGGAGATTCAATTATCAACACATGCCGCCACCACCATAAGCAGAACTGCAGTCATCACTTCCACCACGTCAACTTCATCATCAGCCTTCACTACATCTACCACCGCATCTGAAGATGTAATCCCCGCTTCTACTGCAGCAGTGTCCATGACAACAACAACACCAGCCATCTTTTCCAGCCTCAACTCATCATTGTCGAAGCCATATGCACCCTCAAAGACAACGTGTGCACTGCCACAAGTAAGCACATGTTTGCCAGGTATGTACATGAACAATTTTTCTACTACTACTGCCACTTACCCCTATACCTATGAGCCACCTTCTTTCGCGCACTCCTTGCCTGCCAACCCACCATGTCCGCTATACGCTCAACCTCAGCCAATTCGAGAGTGTCAGGACCTGCCCGAGTTCTCCGGCCAACCAGAACAATGGCCAATGTTTATTGTCGCTTTCAAAGAAACTTCAGCCGCCCACGGCTACACAGATTTGGAAAACTTGTTACGTCTGCAAAAGTCCCTCAAAGGTGATGCCAAACGAATAGTTGAAGCTCTTCTCATTCATCCAAACAGTGTTAGTGCTATAATAAGCACCCTAGAGTTCCATTATGGTCGCCCAGAAATTCTTATACGAAGCCAACTGGCAAAGGTAAAACATTTTCCAACAATACACGAACACAAAATCAGCGAAATCATAAATTATAGTATCATGGTCTCTAACCTGACCGTGTTCTTGGAGAATGTATCAGCATTATCTCATTTGACCAATCCGACGTTGCTCGATGAATTGGTGGGCAAATTACCCTTGAATAAAAGGGAGGAATGGGCTCGACACACATTTTCAATCGCTCCACTCTACCCTACTATTCGCGATTTCAATAACTGGCTTAAACAATTGGCGACGTATATAGCAATGGCAACAGAAATACCCGCGAATTCGAGCAGTACTACGACTGAAAGAAGATCAAAACAAGTAAACGTCGTCTGCGCTATCACAGAAGAGCAACCAAAAAAATCGAAGTGCACCGTTTGCACCAGAGACCATTACTTATATCAGTGTCCCACATTTAGAAACTCTGCTATTGAAGACAGGTGGCGAATTGTCAAGACAAACCACATATGCTTTTCTTGTTTACGTTTAGGTCATGTCGTCTCTAATTGCCCTTACCGCCGAGAATGTGGGTTATCTGGGTGTCATAAAAGTCATAACCGCCTTCTCCACGATCCCAGCGAGAACAAAGCAGGTACCTCGAAATCCAATTCCCTCAATATAAACAGAAAATGGAATATCAGCTCGAAATCCAATTGTGCGGCATCCGTAACACTCCCAGCCGCTGCTCCAGTATGCCAAGTTGGTACCAAGGAACCTACAACAAGCAATCAACCGTCGCAAAGAAATGTTAACGCGAATGCGGTTATCAGCGCAATCGAGAATGACAACAAAGATGTAAACAAAAAGACTCTCTTTAAATTTTTACCGGTGCGACTGAGTGGTCCACTGGGGTCTTGTGTTGTCATTGCATTTATAGACGAAGGGGCTAAGGTATCACTTATTGAGGAAAGAGTAGCTAACTCAATTGGAGTAAAAGGGGCTTCGGATTTGTTATCGCTTAGATGGATCGCTGATCAAACTACAACTGAATTATCGCAGCATGTTAGTTTAGAAATTTCAGGTGTGTATGATAATGCCATCAAATACCAGATGAGAGACGTTCGCACCACTAAAAATTTATTTTTGCCAGCTCAAACTCTACACCTTGCAGAATTAAAAAAACGATACACCGAGATAGAAAAGATTCTTATCGAAGATTATGTCGATGCGGTGCCACAGATATTGATTGGTATACCGCATACAAATTTAGTTCGTCCGACTAGAATTTTGAATATTGATAAAGGGTTCGCTGTTCATAATACAAAACTTGGTTGGACCTTGTTTGGGTCAAACGAAGACAGCCAAACAGATGCTGTCGTTAGCTATATAGGCTGCAGAAACGGTTTGGAAGAATTGCATGGACAAGTTGCAGAGTATTTCGCGACAGACGGATTCGAAGCTAGGCCAGCCAGGTCAGTCATTTCTGAAAGTGATAGAAGAGCAGAAAATATTCTAAAAGAAACCACTAAAAAGGTCAACAACCAGTACGAAACGGGTCTTTTGTGGAAAACTGATAATGTGAAATTTTGCGAGAGTTATAGCATGGCCTTAAAACGACTTGAAGCAGTAGAACATAAGATGTCTAAAGATCTTGAATATGCGGAGTGGTATACATCTAAGGTCAGAGAGTATATAGACAAGAACTACGCCAGGAAGTTGCTGCCTGAGGAAACAAGTACAATCAATAGTACTTGGTATCTTCCTCATTTTTCAGTTTGTAACCTTAACAAAGGCAACAAATTGCGTCTAGTTTTTGATGCTGCTGCTGAAATAAAAGGCATGTCTCTTAATTCTATGCTTCTAAAAGGCCCCGAGGCATACCAACCGAAGTCACTTTTGACAATTTTATTTGGATTTCGGCAAAGGAAAATAGGCATATGTGGTGATATACGAGAAATGTATCTTCGCGTGAACATTCGGAAAGAAGATCAGGACTCACAGCGGTTTTTATGGAGAAATGGAGAATCGTCTCGGCAGCCGGACACGTACGTAATGAGAGCGATGATATTTGGGTCTAGGAGCTCACCCTGTTCAGCCCAATATATAAAGAATCTAAATGCCAATGAATATAAGAACGTTTACCCACGAGCTGTGAGGGCCATTGTCGAATGCCACTACGTCGATGACTACGTAGATAGCTTCGACACTGTAGAAGAGGCAATTGATGTAGCGAAAGCAGTGAAGATAATTCATAGTAACGCTGGATTTGAAATAAGGGACTTTGCTTCCAATGCAGTCGCGATTCTTCAGGCAGTCAATAAGGCCAACAACTCTGCCGAGATAGCACCGCCAGATTTGACAACCATATGCCAAAACGATTCAACTACAAACAAAATACTTGGTATGTATTGGGATTCGACGGCTGATACCTTTTGCTTCGTTTTGAATTTTGGAAGGATACCGCAAGCGGTGCTAAACGGAAAGAAGCGTCCCACAAAGAGTCAAATGCTGAGCATTACTATGTCAATATTTGACCCGTTTGGTTTATTAGCAAATGTCACTATGGTTTCTAAACTTCTTCTACAAAAGTTGTGGAAGACAAATGTTAAGTGGAACGAAGAAATACCAGCGGACATCTATGCCAATTGGTACAAATGGTACAGGCAGCTCGATAGCGTGAAATATTTTAAAATTCCAAGATGTTACCACCCGCACTTGACCAACTTAGATGCGGACATTCAACTTCACATCTTCGTCAACGCCAGTGAGGTAGCCTTTTCCGCGGTAGGATACTGGCGTATTACATTCAATAATGATGTTAGCATAAGCTTTGTTATAGGAAAGACAAGGTGCAGCCCATTAAAGGCTCTATCGATCCCAAGACTAGAACTTCAAGCTGCTGTTCTAGGAGTCAGGCTAAAGGAAGCCATAGTTAAAGGTCATGAAGTCAAACCAAGACGAGTAACTCTGTGGTCAGATTCTAAGACCGTCATTCACTGGGTAAGATCTGACAGCCGGTGTTATAAACAGTTCGTAGCTCATCGCATTGCGGGAATATTAGAGAGCACAGCCGTTAATGATTGGAGATGGGTTCCGGGAAAACAAAACCCTGCTGACGAAGCAACAAGACCACATATAACTTTAAAGACGTCTATTGAGTCTATGTGGATTACAGGTCCATCATTTCTAAAGGACCCTGAAGAGAATTGGCCAAAGTTGCCAGATGACATCATTGTCCACGAGCAACAGGATGAAAAACGTAAACAATTTATTTTGTCAATTAACATGGATACGCCAACCATACCTTTTGAAAACTTCTCTAGTTATTACAGATTATTAAGAACTGTGTGTGGGGTTCAAAGAGCGATTGAAAGATTTATTAGTTTAATCAAGAAGGGCAAGCCTGAAATAACACCAACGAATGCGCGACTATCTGCCAAAAGAATAAGAGAAGCGGAAATGTTAATATGTCGATTGGTACAACAAACTGCCTATCCTGATGAACTACGCCTTTTATTATCAGGGAAATCCATTCCAAAGAAAAGCACGATCTTTAAATTGACGCCAACTCTTGATGAAAACAACATTATTCGACTAGGTGGGCGTCTAGACAATGCAGCCTGCTTGCCTTATTATACAAGGAGACCCATAATTTTACCAAGACATCATCCACTTACCAAGTTACTCGTTCAACACTATCATGAAATTTTCCAACACCATAACCAAGAAGCAATCGTTTGTGCGATTCGTACAAAGTTCTGGATCCCTAACTTACGTCGCCTGGTTAGAGGCATACAATCGTCTTGCCAAGTTTGTAAAAACTTATCTGCTGTTCCCGAGCCTTCTCAAATGGGACAGCTGCCTATTGATCGACTGACGCCATACGTTCGACCATTCTCATACACGGGTATGGACTATATTGGGCCCTTCCAGATAACAATTGGACGTAGGCGGGAAAAAAGATGGGTGGCGATATTTACCTGCCTCTCTATACGTGCTATCCATTTAGAAGTAGCGAGGGACCTAACAAGTGACGCCGTCATCCTTTGTCTACGCAACTTTATAAACCGCAGGGGTGTTCCTGTTCGAATAAGAAGTGATTGTGGAACAAACTTCATTGCCGCCAGCAAAGAAAATTGGATACAAGTGAGAAACTGTATAGAAAAGGAATGCACACGTCGTTGCATCGAGTGGCTATTTAATGTCCCAGGGAACCCGTCAGCCGGAGGAGCATGGGAGCGGCTAGTAAGATGTGTTAAAAGGGTTTTGAGTTTTACTTTAAATGAAAAGGCACCCCAATTAGAAACGCTCCATAGCCTCTTGATCGAAGCAGAGAATTTGGTCAACTCGCGTCCATTAACTCATCTGCCGCTCGAAAGCGATGACGCCGAACCACTTACTCCAAATCATTTTTTACTAGGGTGTCCCAACTATATTCAAACTCCATCCATCGAGGAAAAGGTGTGTCTTCGTAAGCAGTGGCATATACTGCAACAATTAAAACAAACCTTTTGGAAAAGGTGGTTATTGGAATATCTTCCTACATTAACGCGACGTACAAAATGGCATCAAAAGGCTAAACCTATGCAGGTGGGTGACTGCGTAATTATATGCGACGACAATGAGAGTAGAGGTGTGTGGAAACGTGGCAGGGTAGTAGAAATTTTCGCTGCGCCTGATGGTCAAGTCCGATCAGCCGCAGTTAAAATTTCAACGGGTATATTGAGAAGGCCAACATCAAAACTGGCAAAGCTTGATATTGGTGGTGAATCTTCTACATCGATTCACGGGGGGCGGGATGTTGTCCATCAAAACGATGAAACAAAATATGTATGTACATAATTAGTTTGAAATAAAAAGAAAAAAAAATGTAAATAAAAAAAAATAGTAACTTTGTGAACGCACATTGAATGGATACACTGAACGCTAACTTAAGTTTCGTCAAGATAGAGAATTAGGAGGAAATGAGCTCCGTACGTCGTTAAGCGTATCCACTTGATGAAGCGTGCTCGAGCCGAAAGGATACAAATTTTAATATTAAACCAAGTCACAACGAAATAAAGTAATAAATTAAAAAAAGGGTTAAATTTTGTTTAATATATCCTTCGCGACGCACATCCATCATTTGTTTTTTTTCGTATCTAAGCCTGCATTTATGTTGTGCCACAGAAGCTCTGTCTGATGCCAAATGATGCCAACTTTATGCTTTACTTTTCAGCCTGACTTCTCAGGCTTATCACGCTCTTTTGAATTTAGACAGTTTTGTAATACTCGTACTTGTTCTGACATAGTCCTTGTTGCACGTTGTTGATTTGATCGGTTGAGTTGATTGGAACTGACCTCCTAACCTACTATTGTACCATTAAAACCGTCCGTATGGTCCGTAAGTTGTGATAAATGGCTGATACCTTAAATGTTTGCGTCAACTAGGTCCTCCTTTTAGAGGCGATAGTAGCGTCTACATATAAAGTGTACTAAACCCAAACTTTCTTCTCGTAGTCCATGACATGCTTGCCAAATAAGAGTTTTTGGGAATAATTTTAAGACGTCTTGTCCATCCTTAGCACAACTTTGGCCCGGTTTGTCCCCTTTTCAGATGAATAGAATTTTGGCAACGTTGCCTTCTATTCTGAAATTTCCATAATTAACATTTGGCCTTCCTTACGCCTTGCCTAGTAGGAATTCCTGTCTTCGCGATCAAGCACCTGCTCAATATTCTCGGCTTACCAGCCTTCTTACAGATTCTGAAGATTAGTTGATGGATCAGTCAAGTTAGATTCACCTATCTATTTGTGATCAGAGAATGAGTGGTCTTTAGAAACCACTAATCTCGCTGGACATATTGAGCGTTGCAAAGATTGACTCAAATCTCTGCCTTGGCTTTACGGTCGTTTTTCTTAGCTTATTCGTACGAATTCGAACCTGGTGTAGTCGTAGATCTGGTAAGCTGCATATACATAAGTTAGATCTAACCAGGATACAGACTCGTAATATACTTATACGCTAAGGATTTCTAGATCCGCCTCTGCCTCTAGTGTACAAAGAAGAAGTGAAGACGAACCCAACGTGGAACGGTGGCTGTTAATTTAGAGGTTCCGAAGCATAGTTAACATAGTCACGCGATTGCAGCACGTCACATCTCTCAAGTTACAATTAAAACGCATCCAACCGTCCCCAAAAGTGACAACTGCCTCATACCCATCTCAGCCCCGCTTCCTAATTACCCTAATTGAAAACAAACAAACAAAAGACGAATATTAATTTCCATTTCAATCCATCACGTCAACGCGCGTCGACTTAATTACCTTCCATTTAACGCAAATGCATTATCCGCATCAGCCATAACCGAAACCACTACCGACGACCGACCCATTCCTCTCCTCTCGTATTAATTTGTTTCTTTCATACTTGCACCGCTATAACCAATTGAATGAACAAAAAAGCGAATAGACAGAAGCGAAGGAAAAATAAAAACAGTAATGGACATTCCATCACACTTTGCTGGCATTCTTCGACGTCTTGCGACGCCAATTATCGAGGTATCCCATTCAGAACGAGCTATTCGTTGCATCACATTGTGTTATGGCCCACATAGGAAGCCATCATAATAGAAGCAAGAAACACAAGGGAAGCAAAAACAACAAAAAGTTTCTTGCTCCAACCCCATGGGGTTTGGGTTTCCAGGAAGAGCTCACTCAAATAGGCGCGCCGAAGCGCATAGCAAAATCTGTGATAATACGAATGTGCAATGTTGCTCGGAAGCGAAGAAATCACCGAAAACGAATAAGGAGGGTAATAATAAGCCGATTACACACAATGGCCACATGTAGTCTGTTTTGCGTGTACATGAGTATAGGAAGAGGAGGCTCACAGCTTTCGCTAAACACGACCGCCTTATGGGCAATTGCTCTAATTCGATCGGCAAAAAAGCTGTCAGAATTCCGGGTTTAACAGTGCTTCACTGTTACACGAACATGCTAATCAATTCAACCAATATGTCGGAGTAAATTGTTCAAACTCGACAAGGTCACCAAATACGCGTACAGTCTCACGGTCTGGACGAAATGCAGAGCCATATTAGCATGTGTGGCACTCCCACTTACTTACTTATTTTGATGGCGTTACAGTTCGGGGTGAACCAGGGCCTCAACCAACAAGCCTCTCCAGCCGGCCCGATCTTCGGCCAGCCGCTTCCAGTGCCGCATGCCCAGTTGGTTGAAGTCCCCTTCCACCTGTGCGCGCCACCTTAAATGCGGTCGTCCTCTGCTGCGTCGTCCCTCGGGGTTGGAGTCGAAGACTCTTCGGGCCGGAGCGTTGATGTCCATTCGCTCTACATGGCCTAGCCATCTTAAAAGTTGGATCCGAAGACGTCTAACCAGGCCGATGTCGCTGTACAGCCCGTACAGTTCTTGGTTGAATCTCCTCCTCCATTCTCCGTTTACACAAACGGGACCAAAGATTGCACACAGAATTTTCCTCTCGAAACGTCCAAGAGCCTTTTCATCCGCTTTTGACAACATCTTAGTCTCAGCGCCGTAGAGGAGGACCGGGATGATTAAGGTTTTGTAGAGGGAAACCTTAGTTTTTCGAGAGAGGGCTCTACTACTCAATTGCCTCTTGAGCCCGAAGAAGCAGCGATTGGCAAGAGTTATTCTGCGTTTTATCTCAGCGCTGGTGTTGTTGCTGCTTGTCACTATCGAGCCAAGGTAGACGAAGTCCTTGACTACTTCAAAAATATAGCTGACGAAGGTGACGTTCTGACCAAGACGTCGGTGTTGTGCGTCTTTCTTGGATGACAGCATATATTTGGTCTTGTCCCCATTTACCCTTAGACCCACTTTCGCCGCTTCTGCTTCAATGCTTGTGAACGTCTCATTGACGTCTCGCTTTGTTCGTCCAATAACGTCAATGTCGTCTGCGTAGGCAAGCAATTGTGTGGACTTGAAGTAGATCGTACCTCTTGTATTGGCCGCAGAGTCCCGCACGATCTTTTCAAGAATAATGTTGAAGAAATCACATGACAGTGCGTCACCCTGTCTAAAACCTTTTTTAACATCAAAGGGGTCAGTTAGTTCACCTCCGACCTTAATGGAGCAGCGAGAGTTCTCCATAGTCATCCTGCATAGTCTGACGAGTTTGGCAGGAACGTCAAAACATGACATGGCTCTGTATAGCTCGTCTCTATAAACACTGTCATACGCGGCTTTATAGTCGACGAAAAGATGGTGCCTGTCGACTTGGAATTCATGGGTCTTCTCCAAGATCTGCCGTAGTGTAAATATTTGGTCTATCGTGGATTTTCCTGGCCTGAAACGGTTTCAGGTACTTACACAGTACGGCAGAGAGGATCTCGTATGCGATGTTCAGGAGGCTTATCCCTCTTTAATTGGCGCAGTCATAGGGGTCTCCTTTCTTACGGACCGGGCAAACGATACTGAGATTCCATTCATCGGGCATGCGTTCTTCCGACCATATCTTGCAGATGAGTTGGTGCATGTTCCTAACCAGCTCATCGCCAGCTGCTTTAAACAGCTCCACGGGGATTCCATCTGCTCTAGCAGCTTTATAAGACTTAAGTTTCGATATCGCTATCTTAACATCGTCTAGGTCGGGTGGACGGGATTCTCCTTCGTCTTCGTCCCTTGTGAATGGTTCGCTCTGCCTGACGGCGGCATTTTGACTATCATCGCCGTTATACAGTCTGCAGAAGTGGTCCTTCCACAATCTCAGCATCGACTGTGACTCCACTACTAGTTGTCCGTGCTCATCCGTGTAGGCTTCTGCTCTGGCTTTATAGCCTTGGCATGTTTGCTTTACTTTCTGGTAAAATTTTCGAACGTCGTTCCTGCAGTAACATCTCTCCATCTCCTCGATCTCGCGCTTCTCGTGCTCCTTCTTTTTCCTTCTCAGAAGCGCATGCTCCTCCTTCCTTTTCTGTTCATAGAGCTCGCGGGCAGCTCTCGTCCGTCGATGCAATGTGGCCATGTATGCATTCTGTTTCTCTACATGGGCCTGTCTGCACTCATCATCAAACCAGGGGTTTCTCGACGGTGGTGGCTCGAAACCGAGTATACCTGAGGCGGCCCCTCTAATGGCTTTCTGACAACGACTCCATTGCTGTTCTATGGTTTCTGCAGATTGCATCGGGACCTGAGAGAGCTTGAGGGAGACTTGATCGGCGAAGGTCCTGGCGGTCTCCTGCGATTGCAGCTTTCCGACGTTAAATTTTGGTGTTCTTACTCGACTCCGTTGGTTCCGAGAAATTCGCATCCGTACCTTGGCTGCAACAAGGTAATGATCCGAGTCGATGTTGGCTCCTCGAAAGGTTCGGACATCTAGGATGCTGGAGGAGTGCCTGCCGTCGATCGCAATATGATCAATTTGGTTGGTTTTCGATTGATCGAAAGACCGCCAGGTCCCCTTATGGATGTTGAGGTGTGGAAATCGTGTACTTGCTACCACCAGGTTATGTCCCGCCACAAAGTCCACTAGCCTTAGTCCGTTTTCTGACGTGGTGTTGTGTAGGCTGTGCTTTCCAATGACCCGTTCAAAGATAGCTTCCTTACCCAGCTTCGCATTGAAATCTCCTAGAACGATATTGGTGTCATAGCTGGGAAATTCCGCATACGTTCTGCCTAGGAGAACATAGAAGTCGTCTTTATGTCGATCATCTCTCTGGGGGCGTGGATACATAGTAAGTTTATATTGCCGACATTGGCCTTGATGCGGATAGTTATGAGGCGTTCGCTTACATATTGGAAGCTTAAGACTTTTTTCCTGAGTCTGCCTCGAACAACAAATCCGCATCCGAATAAGCGTTGTCTATTTTCTCTGTAGCAGTTTCCGTAGTAGATATCACAGTTTTTCATCCGCTTTTTGCCTGGCCCATCCCATCGCACTTCTTGGAGCGCGGTAATGTCTGCCTTATAGCAGTCCAAAGGGTTGACCAGTTGTTCGGCTGCACCTGGTCTGTTGAGGGACCTAACGTTCCAGGTGCAGAACCGAAATTCGTTTCCTTTTTGACGTTTGCGGGTGTCGTCAACATGTGATCCGTCCGTATCCGAGGCTATTGGTTGTCTCTGAAGAAAATTTTTGTTTTAAGCGATAGGGATGTTAGCCCTAAGCGCAACCCCCAACCTGGAGGGCCAGGTTCCTCTTTCCCCAGGAACAAGGGGTCGGGTCGCTGCACACATTGGTTCACTACCTGGCGGGTGCCAGTATAGCTATCCAGGGGAGGCCACGCGGAGGCTGTGTGTCAACTTGGATTGAGCAGGGACAGAGATCGAAGCTGGCGTTTGCCAAGTTAAACGCAATCAACTTCTTTGCTCTGTTTGTTCGCTCCCTTCTCCCACTACGTGCATGTATTTTTGCCGAGTCCGTTGACGTTTCCGGCTTTACAAAGATCGAAGCTGTCGTTGCGCCATCACATACCATGGCCTAATAGAATTCAAGAATTTATTCTTCAAGTTCTATTCGTCGTACTCCCGCGCGAATGCTCACACCTAAAACCAAATCCATGTCGAGCAGCTTTAAGTAGTCGGCTAATCTGCGATGTAAATCCATTTTTAAGACCAATCTACATTGAATTGGTCGTAAGCGTGTAGGTGAACTTGTTACCGACGGACCAGTGCCAAAATAGTGCTGAAGCGAAACGAATCACAAACAACAGGCACAGATACACTAGAGATACGGAGTATCGCGAAAGCCACTCGCATTGATTGTCCAAACTAAGAGATACTGAAGTGGTGGCAAAGTATTAGGTCATTCAGATACGAATTACACGGTTATGGTGATTTTCATCGGAAAGAGTTTGTTTGCTTAGCGGTACAGGTATGACCAAGTGACATGGAATACTTGTTTGAGGCAGCGGACAGTAGCAATTTGTGGGTTTATGAGCTTGTCATACCCGACGAGTTACTGTTGTGAGTCAGAAATTCACGACAGATAATCAGTTTATGTATTATTTTGCCTTGTCTGACCGTAGGGCGAGCATTCTTTTGGATGCAGAAAAACGCTGTTTGAATTGTGTGATCTCCTGGCAAGATAGCTTGTGTCTCATAAGTCCTATTGAGTTTCGATTTTAGCTTCAAACTTGATGTTGATTATCTTCTTGTCAGATTCCACTTTTTCCAAGATCTAACTTAAGTCCTGTCATCCTCATCATGGTCGCTGAACATGGAGTTGAAAATATTTTCTTTAATTCCTTTCATCAAAACTGTCAATAATAGAGCTTCATCTTATACCATCTTGGTACAAAGTGTTCGTTCGTCATGCTCGGCGAGCACGTCCTTCACAGAGCACAGAAAGCACAGAGCAATTCGCTCATTGTGTGCTCAATAGCTTGCCAATTTCAACCATATTGATTGATGATGCTCACAAGATTTTCTTCAAATCATTCGCGAGGACGTATATAATATTGACGACGAGTTTTGTGATGACTTCGTTAAACATTTAAGCTTTTGAGGGCAGTCCAAAGAATTTTGATCGAAGACCTAATGAACTCGATCGAGAAAAATGTGGTGGCAAGCGCACAGTAAAGTTTTTAGAATGTCCATATTTCTGATGTTCATAGAGCACATCAGTCATTCTTCCTCAGTCACAAAAACAAACTGAGCAAGCAGTGGCGCCGTGGCGCAGGTTAGTGTGTTGGACCCTGACGCATGATGAGCGAGTTCGGATCCCGATAACACCAACGCATCGAATGTTTATTTCGCGGCGTCCCTCCTCGGCGGGGTACTGGCAAAACCCCCCGTAGTATACTTGCCATGAAAAAGCTTCTCAACTCACGCCGTTCGGAATCGGCATTAAACTGTAGGTCCCTTTCACCTGTGTGAAAAATAAATCACACACAACATGTGTGATTGAGAGAAGCTTGGTTCTGGTCCTTCATGGGCTGTAACGCCACCAAAGAAGAAGAAACAATTTATTCAACTCATTTTCCATTGCTGGACATCGGATCATTCACGTCCACTTCGTTAGATCATACTTTATCGAGCAAAAACCGCAAGAAACTCGACAAAAGAACCAGACACTCCCCGATCACAAAACACTTTGGACCATTCCTCCGCCTCTAGTGGTCTTCAATTAAATTTCGCAACCATAAATTACCGGATGTCACTCACTCACCGATCATGTATCGGTATACAAACCACTCGTTTGCGCAACCCTTATTCAACCGACCACTTCAGGGTAATATCAATCCACTCCACCTTCTTGTTAATTCGCCAAACCGCACGACGAAATTCCAACCTTGCTGCCACTTCAATTAACGTGGCGGTCGCATTCAATTCAAGCCATTCAGTGACTATAGCAGGCAAATCCTTTTTCTTTTTTTCAATTAAAAATCCTAAATCAATGCAGCGCAAACGGATCAATCGGAATTCCTGTTGGCAAAACTGTGCGCACCAGCAGCCTTTCCAGTCCATTAGACTGCAACGACAAAGCGACGAAGGCTTTTGTCATTCAAATGGCGTTGGCCGGGCCTCGGCCCCCATTATTAATCCTGATTTAATGGGACCGCGTGGTGTTCAAAGGACCGAAATTGAAATGTTTACCGTCAGAGCGTGTGCTGTCGCGTGGAATTGCAATTGGAATTTTTGAAATTCTACCGCAGAGTCGTATTCCAAGCGTTCCATCTGGCAGCGTACTAATAACTTTGACAGATTTATAATGCAACCATGCGCGCCTAGCCGCAAACAACACACCAGGCGTATAGGAATGGTACGTATGTAATATCTGTATGAGTCAGTAGCGGTCGAGCAGAGAGGTGTGTCTTTTTTATGAAAAAATGTGTCCCAGCAGGCGTATCTTTTTTCGTCTTTGCGAATCTGTGACAAGCTGGCAAAGAAGACGAATGACGAATGAATCAATCCACCCTAGCATGGATCACACCCAATCAATATACATATAGTGCACCTGTCTGCACACCGATCATATCGGCCTTGTCCGATTCAATCGAAATCACGCAACACACAGCACGTATTCCGGCTACTCGCATACATAAGATATCGAACGGATTTTCGGGAGAAATTTTAAGACGACATCGGTATTCCCACGGGGCACAAGCGATCATCGATGACCATGATGATTATCATCATGCTGTCGCACCCACTACCACTGTGAATGTTAATCAAATGAGTAAATCACATTCGAACCACCTCCTGTACGGTACGGACGCATATCGCATGTGGTATCTTCTCCGCCTGCCGCATTCAGTGACAGCTCAACACTGTAGGTTGACGATGATGACAGTTGTCACCCTTCTGAGAAACGTCTCCTTTGTTTGCTGTCCGGTTTTGCCTGCGCATATTCTCATGTGCTCGATGTGTCCGTCTATTGTCCGGCCCGGGACAGAGATTGATTGCAGTCGAAGCACATTCTGCACGCGGCCTTTTGAAGAATACCACGGGAAAGTCAAGTTCACCAGAACGAGATGATGAAATATGATTGTCATTAAGCTCAATGATCACTAAATAAGAGAAATTCTCGCAGCTTTTTCCCAAGAACACCAACCTTGATATCCATTCACACACGCCGACAATTTAGACTTGGAATTGTCTTGGACGATTGCCTTCTCAATTAGAACTTGGAATGGGTAAACATTAGTCGAAAGTGGGCCAAACTTTTTTAACGACTTAATAGAATAGTGTGCTTAAAGGTCAGTACCATCCATTCCTTGACAGCATCGTTCGGCGGCTGTGTGTTGAGTAACCTAATTATTTCGTAATCTTCCGAGCCGCCAGTGTCTCGGTATCGTTTAGTGTTTACCGAATTACATAAACTCGCAGCCACCTATTCATGCTAAGTATGCACCGTATATACATATGTACACATATGCTTGTACTTGGAGTGCTTCGAAGGTGTAATTGTAGAACATGAGGAATTCGCTGACAGATTTGCCATCATCGCCTCTAGCTCCGGGCCATTCAGAGCTACAAGTTGTTGAGCTGCTCATAGTTCTTTGCCTGCACTCTTTTTGTGCCCAAGCGTCGAGGGCCATTCAGTTCGTCTACTTGTAAGTCTTGAAATAACAAGGAAAGTTCATAAAAGTGAATTCCCGCTTCCCGGTACAGACTTAAAGATGGAGGGACATCCGCAATGAGCAGAGGATTGCAGTGTTTATGTTTCGATTTGTTGTTGCATTCAGATGTTGTATGGTCGCTGAGTTGCTCGTTTGCTCGGTCGTCGGTCGGTCGGTCGATTGGTTAGTCTGTCGAGTGTGCTTTGTTTGAAAAGTGAAAATTATTTTCGTAGATGGAAATGGAGAGTGAAGAATGGAGCGCGAGAAGAGCACTTTGTCGGAGTGAAGCATCATTGACGATAAGAACCCGGGATGTTGTGATCTTTATTGAATGCGTCGTTCTGTCCAAAGGTTGTGTCGTAAACAGATTTGGTTTTGGATATTAGGAAGGCAGCCTAATGAATTTGATATTGTGGATTGTTTATTTGTTTATCTTTGGAGGATGCACTCGTGTGCGTGGGACTGTCGACTGCTCGAGGCAATGGAAGTGCTTTCTGTCTGCTGTCACAGGAACTGACATGGATTCGTTACGTTGCTTTGGCTTAAGCGGCCTACACACGCGCTACGGATCGAATGGATCGGTTGCGATTCAAACAGATCGTCCTGTGTGTGGGCTAGTTTGCTACAGATCGCAAGTTTTCAAATGAGTTTAATATTCTTGCATTCGGTAGTGTGTGTGTGGCGCGGTTGAAAATATTGCGATTCAAACAGATCGTCGTGTGTGTGGCACAGTCTGCTACAGATCGCAAGTTTTCAAATGAGTTTGATATTCCTGCGATCGGTAGCGTGTGTGTCGCGCGGTTGACGATGTCTAGGAAACGTCCACCCGAAGTTGTTAGAGTGCATCTATGCAGCCTGTTTATATGTTTATGATTGTATTTATGATTCGTATGTGCACAAATGTATGTTATAAAACTGTGAACATCGAATCATAAAATGAAAACAGGCCATAAAATGAAACAAGCAATAAACACTCGCAGGCAATAGGCAATAGAATTATGAGACCCTCATTCACATATTTGTGAATGCATGTATCTATATATGAATAAGTTGTTAGGAACAGAAACCACTCCTGCATCCACAGTGAACGTTTCTCTTTCATTATCCTTTCTTTCCTTTTTTCACACACTATATACACCACACAACAAAATTATTTTTTCTCCGCGATCCATCCTTACTCGACGGCGAACAGCGTGAAATGAAGAACGTATACCGATCCACAAGTGTGTGGCGAAATGACTTCAAACAGATCCATTCGATCCGTAGCGCGTGTGTAGGCCGCTTTATTGGGAATTATATAAAGTATATGAGATTGGCACTTGAATGAATTCGGGACGTTTTTTTGATCTGCACTTTGCGCAAGAAGCAGGCAAGTCAGTAATGGGAATTTTTTTAATCTATGCGGTCGAAAGAAATAATTTGTTGCCAGTTGTTTCAACTAAGCATGACACTAAACATACGTTCGACAACGGGAATGACTACAATACAAACACTAAATTGCGTAAGAGATAAACACAATTTCGATAGAAAGTCTGAGCTCAAGCTCGGCACCGAACGTAAGCTCGATACAGAGTATGAGCTCGACACGGACCATAAGCTTGACATACAGTATGAACTCGATACAGAAAACAAGCTCGGCATAAAACATGAGCTCGAGGCCGAGCATGAGCTAGACCCAGAACACAAGTTCGTCATAAAAAATGAGTTCAACAAAAAGCATGAATTCGACAAAAGTATAAGCTCGACACCAAACTTGAGCTCAACGCAGAGCATGAGTTTGGCTCAGAGAATAATAAGAATATCTGCGGCTTCCCTTTGTATTCCCAAACACTGAACGCATTTGGTCACATTAAGTTCTGTCGTTTCGGTACCTCAAGGCACAGCTTTAGACCTCTATTGCTTCACAGTTCTATAGTTTGAAAAAAGAAATTAGTCTCACCCAAACACGGTGTTTTCTCACAAGACCACACTAAGACGCATCACCTTCAATTGAACTCATCGGCAAACACGTATGTCAAGTGTTCTTGGTAATTAACGCTGCTCCAAACAAGTGCTCGCCTTAAGCCAGCCATGAACGTTTGTGCGTGCAATCCGCATGTGTCTTTCACTACTCACTCAAACTCCAATTGACGTTGACTTGACATTAAATAATAACCATCGAATCACCTGTCCATCAAAGATCCTTCACTAGACCCATGACGACCTTGGCGACTGCCGGAAAGAAAACGAAATGAAAAATCGAAATCTTTCATCTCTAATTCGATCTCAGACACATTAAGATCGAATCGCATTACATCTTCCTATCGCCTATGACCGACTAATGCGGCGATTCTCCTCCTGCACTCCGATTCAAATTAATAGCAATTATGTCAAGTATGAATTGCTGAATGAATGACTGAAGGCCTCAAAGTCAAGTCGGTGTGTAAACAAATACCAAATGTCAGTTGTCCATTGACAGATATGTACAACAATGGTGGCGGTATATCGGGAAAAAAGAGATCGAACCGAACCGAACCTATTTAACGGTAGCGAGGTATGTATGTACAAGGCCACACGCGATACTGTAATAAGCCTCTTAAGACACTTGCATAACCTCACTTTTGTTGACATTACCGCGACATTCCGATCTCAACTGTGTTTCTCTTTCTTTTGCGAAATCTCAAATGAATGGTGCGTACACGGTCAGGCAATTTGTGGATTTGTAATAATGGACATGAACATGTCCTTAATGAAGACAGATCGATGGATACTAATCGGCTTTAAAATCATCGCGAGGTGGACCCTCAGGTGAAGGCAATTATATTCCACTCAAAAGTGGCGGTTTACGAATGCGACTGTTATATAACACATAATTGATTGGACGACATGCGTTTACGCATGGTGAAGCTTGTAGTGGCAATTAACTGGTGGAGCATATAGAGCTATTCGGTAAGTGATTGGTCTGCCCTCAACTGTCAAACAATAAAGTGTCAATTTTACAACAATCCGATTGGGCGACAAGTGTCGCGACATCACCTACTTGCGTGACCATCAATGTAGGAGGAAGTTACGAGCAAGCAAATTTCACTTGGTCGCGGCTTTTAATCTGTTGAGCCTATCAAGTTGGACGCAGCTGAGCGGCCGGCTTAGTGTTTGTCCATAAATTGTTAGACATGATTGCAGTTTGTTCTGCTGCAGTGGATGAATGGCTAGTTAGATGGTTAGATTATTTTGCTGTAGGCGCAGAATGAACAATGCAGTCGAGGCGTAAATTATTCTGTAATCGTCAGCGAACATGGGTAGTGAAAGCTATCCGAGAATGTTAGATGACTCTATTATGCGTAAGTGGAGATTAGCGGAGGAGATGATTTGCTTGATAGCGTTGTGTGCAAGACGAGGTCGTTTGGTATGAATGTATATGGGTATTTCTTCAGGAAAGAGTTAGTGGATGATGGTGTAACCGGGATAATGGAGGTAGAATTCAGTGGCAATTATTTTTATATTTTATGACATTTTCTAATTGACAATCTTTGAGTTTTCGCTCATAATTTCTGTCACGATTATTCACCTTATATTTACGTGTGGCCTCTTAAAGAAGGTACATTTTCCTTGGCCTACCCAAACCGCTAAAATATGAATTTCTATACGATCAGATGTGCAGTCTAATAGTTAGACCTTTCTGCCACGTATATTAATATCCTGTTCGCTAAGAACACACCGACGGTGTCGACCTGCAGAAAATCTATCATTCTGTCGTAATACCGCCAATTTGACGCCACCTCTCGCACCACGTGGACGTCATACCTACCGCATTAGACGCTTGTCAGCCACATGACCACGAGTAGCACCATGTATCTACGTTGTCTCAACTAAACAAAGTGGTGCTGGATGGCTTTATGCAAATGTCTTCGCCATACACATTATATTTTATTCTTTTTCGTCCCTTTTCTAATTTTTATTCTTATAGCGTCAATCGTATACATATATTGTCGCTGGGCGGCCAAAAGATATATTGTACGTGCGACAAAATGATTTGAATGGATTTATAGCAATCAATCGAATAGCTCTCCATCATTGCTATGTTGGCATTTATGGATTCTCTCTCCTTTTTGATTTGTATCCCTTGTCAAAACGAACGAGTATCTTATTCCCAACGCTGCCCTGTCGCCGCTCATAAACGTCTCATAAAACTATTGCCAGTCGACTAAATCAATCCTGGAGATCTCTTTCAAATGCCTTTCGCACGTGGTCCCGGTACCTTTCAAATGACTGGAGAACCAATTCAGTAAGCAAAACATGAAGGTGTGAACGCTTTACGAAACATTTTTGGTTCAGTTCGGATGAGATATTTTTAGAGTGAGTGGTTGGGTGGATAATCCCTAAGGCTCATAGAGGGTTTTATTAGATTTTAATTCTGGATTTTTTTCATTTCTATGTTTTCTGATGTGCCTGTGGCATGGGAGCGATATTTAAAACATACATTTATCTTTATGATTAACACTCTATCTTTAATTTATTTGGAATGTGAAGGCGGATTAGAGACTAAGCCTAAAACTGTGAGACATAATTGGATGAATAAATAGCGTGTGTAAAAATAAAAGCTGATTTAAGTAAAGGAAACTTTTAAGTCCAAAAGATACTAGAAATATTGAGAGCATTCGTGCTATTATATTTTAAAAAGTAGAGTACGACAGGCTCTATCTTGAGGTACTCTATCTAAACCAACGTTTTTCAACTCCCTCGCAATGTACATATGTATGTCTTAATTTAATTTTTATTTCTGATATTACATAGTAAATGCCACGTTCTCCTGTTCTGAGTATGACATCAATTCAAGGTCATTTCATCGCATCATCATCGCTCTGATCTTGCACAAGTCTCTTCTTTAATTCTATTCTCCTCACAAATAACATTTAACACCACGAAACCGCTTCTTACTAATCCCACTATGACATCACGTCATAACGCTTAAGACACAGGTTTGTTCACATCTTTATCCCTCAAATGTTATTCTCGTGTGGCTGCATCTTCTTCCATCACATTCAATTCAACATAACAAGCACATTGTCATGATAATCCTAAAATAACTCAATCCATACCGTGAGATATGACCTCATCGGTCGAGCAATCGGTTCCGATCGAAACAACAACGGCTATGTATGAAAAGGTCGTTTTGCATATTTTGACAAGTTTATGTCAAAACGATCCATGCGCAATTGCAAATGTGACATTTCCCGAATGACATTATAACTACAAGTGACAATGTCACTTTGTCGTTTTTGTGCTCTCGATTAGTTGACAGTGGGCGGTGAAACCATCGATTTTCTGCTTTCATGATTGACTCTCGTTCAATCGTTTCGTTTGGCTGTTACGTATGTAATTTTGTGAGCAAATTTACATTTTCTGAATGAGAAGGGGCGTTTGGAATACAAATTGACATTTAGCTCAGATTAAAATGGAGTCATTGTTCGCGGTATTCTGTAATAAGGTGTTAAGTTAGCAGGACACAGGTACACACTGATTACAACCATCGCCGAATGACCGAAATTTATTGCACTTTCAACTGTCACAGTAACTTATAAATAATTCATTTTACCATGTGCGTAAGAGAGCACCTGTTACTTACGAATACCCCGAGACCGTTGGACAAGAATCGAATAGGTGACTCAATTGCAATTGACATTAATTGACGTTATATAGTTTTGTTTCATTCAACTTGATCCACATTGATTCACGAAAACATGCAATATCGTAGACATTTCATGTGACGTTTTTGGCGACATCATCATAAATCATTAGTCATCCGGGAATGGAAGTGAACGCGAAAGATGCTTACCTTTTACGGTAAAGATTTGCTATGCATTCGGTGGGTGATTATGACATGAAATGTCAAACTGTTTTGACATATGCCACACGTAACGATTCAGTCACGACTTTCATTAACATAAAGTTATTCTCCTCAAAAACAATTAAATCATTTTCTAAACAAAGGCTGCCAACAGGAAAAGAACTCTCAATGTAGGTACTCCTTTTGTGATGTGATATGTATGAAGCAAAATGGGATCGTCTGCGTTTATACGTACATACATATGCATACATACATACATATGTATATAAATGTCAACCTGAATGCAACGACGTTTTTAGATTACACCGATACCAAAAATACTTTCGACGGTTTTGGATCATATTTTCGTCCGAAATGTTTGCTTTTAGGGGACGACGATTGGGTGTACGAAATTCACGGCATGCTCCATCAGTCATGTTGACTGCAATTTTCGTCTGTGAAATTTTTGCACGCAATGGCGATGAGCCGATGTAGTAACCTAGATATGAGTAATCTTACTCGTAGTGCGGAATGTGTTAGTTTTAGGTTTTTTATTTTGTGATACGTTCATATATACGGTGACAGATAATGCTAAAAATCCAAACACTCCTTTCAAACATCTACTGTATGTTGGCATGAAATTGACATTTTTGACAGCTTGATACTTAACGCCCTGTTGGTACCATTCAACCTCTTTCGGTTGTTGCTAAATTCTGAAACAAGAATGAAACGAAAACAAACTAAGCATTTTTCTCCGTGTCAATTAGTAATCTGACAGGTCTCATTTGACAGGCACTGTCACCACTAAACCGATTAGACTGAAACAAAGGTAAACAGAAACGTATTTCTCTTGGTCTGAAAAATGTAAACTTCTTTGTAAAATAACAGGCGCCATTAAGAAACGACATGTCAGAATAGCCGACTTCAGCCATAAATCCTCCTACTCTGCCCACTTTTGCATGTTTATATTGCCAGCTAAAATGTCACTTACCAGCTGACAGTTGTATAGCGGGAAAACGAGAGGATTCGTCTAAAAATACTCCCGACTGCATACCGTTCCAAATTCTTTTTGTTTTCTTTCAGCTGCATTGTTTAAGTGAGAAGTCAAAATATGTTATGGTTGCCCCACACTCATGCACTTATTGAACATATCCGTCTTGTTTTTCGTTTCAGCACGCCAACAATGTCCGACGAGCCGCCGAGGACTACTTGGCCCGACGACAGGCACGCAACAAATCGATGACACGCTCTATGACTTCCGGATTGGCTGGTCCAATTCTGGCTATGGGCAACGTGCACTACCTACCAGCCGCAAAGAGTGGCACGTTCTTTGCTCGCGATAATGTGTCCAATTTTATTACTTGGTGCAGGTGAGTTTGATTGAATCATGCATGTACATATATTGTGACCCAATTTAGGGATGGACTAGAAATTATAGTCAATTAGGAGGTAATTTTATGCGAGCTCTTGTTTGTGGGGCATGGACTCGAATGCAAATTTTTTGTTTCTTGACTTGTGGCGTGTGTATTTGCATGCACAATTATTGTGCCGAGTACTGTCGCCATGGCACTTGGAATGCAGTTTGTCAATTGACGGAGACGGAGCAGATAGTTGTGCATAAATTAGTTGTGGCTTAAGATGCGCCACTTGTATTTAAATTATTATTGTCGTGAGTGGTTGACAATTAGAAGGGAGGCGCCACCCGATTGCTATTTGAATAACGAGAACGAATTAATGGGGATTTGAATGTGGATCGTTGCCGGACGTTGTTATGGAGCTGATTGTTGCATATTTGAGGTTATGTTTGTGTTTTAATTGAAATTTATTCGGAATATTAGATGTGGCCGTTCTCTATTGCGTCGTCCCTTGTGGTTGGATTTGAAGATTCTTCGCGGTGGAGCTGTGGTGTCCATTCGCTCTATATGGCCCAGCCATCTTAGACGCCGCTGTACAGCTCATTGAGTTCGTGGCCGTATCTCCTCCTCCACTCTACGTCAACACGTCGCGTGTGTTGTTCTTTGCTGGTGGAGCAAATTTTTCTGTCGTAAGGGCATAACACCTACGATAGTTTGTCTTTACAAATCCGGCGATAGAACTTCACTTACGCGTCTCCGCTTTAACAGTTTTGATGAGGTTTTTCTGTGTGCAGTTCTGCAATATTCGTGGGTTACGAAAGAATTCTTGGCCAAGTATATCCATCTCTCTCGCCGCAAACTGGCTGTTTTGGCACTTTGTGAAACACAGGTCGACGAAAAGTCTGATCCTTCGGATTTCAGTCTTCCTGGATATAGCTTTGTGCCATTATTCGTTTCCCACCGCGGTCTCGCCATTTATGTCCGTAGTGACATTGCTTACCAGTTACTTCCATAGTATAGCCAAACATCCACGCCGGAATTTAATTTCATATGGCTTAAATTCATATTCCGTAAGCACTCCATTCACTAGTGTTTTCTTTATAGAAGCCCCAATCTAGACAGGAATGCAACATTTGATGCATTCGACGCACTGTCTGATTCCATCCAAAGAATTGTTTCCCTATTCCCTCGCACTGAAATCGTTTTAGTGGGCGATTTCAATGTACACAATTCTCAGTGGCTTCGATATTCTGGACAGACAACACCCGAAGGAAGGTATGTTGAAATTTTTGCTGAGTTAAATCAACTAACTCAACCTGTGAATGCGCCATCACTGGACATGTTTCTTACCTCTCACGATCGATGTATTGGAACCCCTAGGCTCGTCTGACCACTGCATGATATCAGCAACATTCTCGAACTCCTACCATCCAGTTAAAGAAAAAGCTCCTAAGAGAACACTATGGCTATACGAGATAGCCAACTGGTGCGGCCTTAACAACTTCTTTCGGATCTTTAACTGGTCGTTGTGCTTCCTCGACAACGACGTGGACGCCGCAACTGATACTATCACAAACATTATCCGAATCGGCATGGCAAATTTATTCCCAGCAAAATTAAAAGCACCAGGCCTAAGGATAATTCGTGGTTTGACTTGAGCTGCAGAGAGGCTATTAGGCTCAGGGAGCTAAGTTTTCGGGCCTACAAGGCAAACAGTTCTGAGGAAAACCGAAAAAAAGTACATACGAGCCAGAAATGACTGCAGCACCCACATTCGACGGGTTAAATTCCAATCCGACCAAAAATTAAGGCGTAAAATTCTTCAATGTCCCAAAGGTAGCAAAAGTTTCTGGTCGTTTGTAAAAAACGAAAAAAACTCAACTAAGTCGTCTATACCGACGCTCATCCACAATGACATTCCAGCTGTCACCCCCTTAGACAAAGCTAACCTACTTGCTGCCCATTTCGCAACCAGTTCTCAGCTGCCAGCCTGTACTTTGTCTCCGCCTGTACTAGAGTGCGTCAATTCCACCATGGGACTAATCCACTTCCGCACTCGTACAGTCGCAAGTGTTCTTAAAGACCTCGACCTACACAAATCCGCTGGTCCAGATGGTATTACCCAAATAGGTCCGAAGAGGTGTTCTTCTACGCTGGCAAAACCACTGCGTAAGCTTTTTCACCTTTCCTACACCTCTGGGCTCTTTCCGAGTAGGTGGAAAACAGCATTTGTCCAGCCTATACCCAAAAAAGGCGAATCATCTTCTCCCTCCAACTACCGACCCATTGCACTAACGTCCCTTCTTTCCAAGGTGATTTGATAGCATACTCGCTTCACCAAGCAGGTGAAAGCAAAATTGTTGCACTGGATATTTCGAAAGCATTTGACAGGGTTTGGCATGAAGCCCTTTTGTCGAAAATGCGTGCTTTTGGGATCGATGAGTCTCTTTTTCAATGGATTAGAAGCTACCTTTCGAATCGTTCAATTCAAGTTGTTTTGGACGGATTCAAGTCTGATACTCACTTTGTAAATGCCGGTGTTCCCCAGGGCTCCGTTTTGTCTCCGACACTCTTTCTTATTT